>OX451741.1:1370415291-1371792310 GCA_948472305.1 Vicia faba
AAACTAGTCAATAATATTTGAATTTTCCCACCCTAGACATATTATAGTTTATAGATGTTACAGTAGAATATGCATCGTTATGTTATAGTTTTTTTATTCATTTTTTATTCTTTTTATCATTGTTTGGATTTAACGGGTTGTTGAAGTGTAGCTTTACATTTTATTATTTAAAGCTAACTTAATATTTACCAACAACGAATATTTTAATTAATTTTTATTTAATTTATTAAATAAATTTTTAAAAAATGGATAAGATACAATAGAGTTTTTATGCAAGACTATATTTGTGCCACCATATGAATAATTTTTAAACATATACAAGCCATAAGCAGGTTTCAAACCATAATTCTCTAATAAGGACGATTATTATCAAAGAGAACGAGAACTCCTCTAAATTATAATTTATACTCGAAAAACCTTATCATAAATAAGAAAGAAAAATATTTTCTAACTTTGAAACAATAACATCCATAATTTTTATTAGAAAATAATTTTAGAGGAGTTTTATGAACCAATAACATCCGTAGTGACATCCATATTTTCTAACTTTGTAACAATAACATTCATAACTTTGAACTCTAAAATATTTCTAGCTCAGATCTGACTTTTATTGGTGCAGTCCAAGATACATTTCCTATTTATAATTATCATTGGAACAAAATTAATTAAGCTTAATTATGAATTGCTTAAATGCAATTGTCAATTTGGACACACAAAATATGACACAAACAACCAAAAAATATTCTCCATTAGAGATGCTTTAAAGTACACATATTCATAGGAGTTTTTTATTGAGTTTTTAAATACTTTGTACGTTTTGCCATAATCAAAAGGAGAAAATGTAAATGCACTTTCTATTTAAAAATATTTTGAATATGTCAAAATCACTTAATATTCATGTATATTAGCGTTAATTCTTTGTGCCTAAATGTGTGTTTTTACTTTAGAATACTTAAAATCAGTTTAGAAATGTTTTTAAAAGTCAAAATTAAGATTTTTATGTGAAAACAATAGTGTATAGCTGGACACATCCATGGATAGGTCATTTGATTTTGTTAAACAAAGTTTTTGTACCCAAATTATTAATAATATAAAACTAGTCAATAATATTTGAATTATCCCACCATAGACATATTAGAGTTTATAGATGTTACAGTAGAATATGCATCGTTATGTTATAGATTTTTTAATTCTTTTTTTGTTATTTTTATCATTGTTTGGATTTCCTGGGTTGTTGTCGTGTAACTTTACATTTTCTTATTTAATGCTAACTTAATATTTACCACAACGAATATTTTAATTATTTTTATTTAATTTATTAAATAAATTTTTAAAAAATGGATAAGATACAATAGAGTTTTTATGCAAGACTATATTTGTGCCACAATATGAATATTTTTAAACATATACAAGCAATAAGCAGTTTTCAAAACTTAATGCTCTAATAAGGACGATTATTATCAAAGAGAACGAGAACTCCTATAAATTATAATTTATACTCGAAAAACCTTATCATAAATAAGAAAGAAAAATATTTCTAACTTTGAAACAATAACATCCATAATTTTTATTAGAAAATATTTTTAGAGGAGTTTTATGAACCAATAACATCCGTAATAACATCCATATTTTCTAACTTTGAAACAAATACATTCAAAACTTTGAACTCTAAAATATTTCTAGCTCAGATCTGACTTTTATTGGTGCAGTCCAATATACATTTCTTATTTATAATTATCATTGGAACAAAAATAATTAAGGTTAATTATGAATTTCTTAAATGCAATTGTCAATTTGGACACACAAAATATGACACAAACAACCAAAAAATATTCTCCATTGGAGATGCTTTAAAGTACACATATTAAGAGGAGTTTTTTATTGAGTTTTTAAATACTTTGTACGTTTTGCCATAATCAAAAGGAGAAAATGTAAATGCACTTTATATTTAATAATATTTTGAATATGTCAAAATCACTTAATATTCATGTATATTAGTGTTAATTCTTTGTGTCTAAATGTTTTTACCTTAGAATACTTAAAATCAGTTTAGAAATGTTTTTAAAAGTCAAAATTAAGATTTTTTATGTGAAAAAAATAGTGTATAGCTGGACACATCCATGGATAGGTCATTTGATTTTGTTAAACAAAGTTTTTGTACCCAAATTATTTCTAATATAAAACTAGTCAATAATATTTGAATTATCCCACCTTAGACATATTATAGTTTATAGATGTTACAGTAGAATATGCAACGTTATGTTATAGATTTTTTTATTCATTTTTTATTCTTTTTATCATTGTTTGTATTTATCGGGTTGTTGTCGTGAAGCTTTACATTTTATTATTTAAAGCTAACTTAATATTTACCAACAACGAATGTTTTAATTACTTTTTATTGTAATTTATTAAAAAAATGGTTAAGATACAATAGAGTTTTTATGCAAGACTATATTTGTGCCTCCATATGAATAATTTTTAAACATATACAAGCCATAAGCAGGTTTCAAACATAATGCTCTAATAAGGATGATTATTATCAAAGAGAACGAGAACTCCTCTAAATTCTAATTTATACTCGAAAAACCTTATCATAAATAAGAAAGAAAACTATTTTCTAACTTTGAAACAATAACATCCATAATTTTTATTAGAAAATAATTTTAGAGGAGTTTTATGAACCAATAACATCCGTAGTAACATCCATATTTTCTAACTTTGTAACAATAACATTCATAACTTTGAACTCTAAAATATTTCTAGGTCAGATGTGACTTTTATTGGTGCAGTCCAAGATACATTTCCTATTTATAATTATCATTGGAACAAAATTAATTAAGCTTAATTATGAATTGCTTAAATGCAACTGTCAATTTGGACACACAAAATATGACACAAACAACCAAAAAATATTCTCCATTAGAGATGCTTTAAAGTACACATATTCATAGGAGTTTTTTATTGAGTTATTAAATACTTTGTACGTTTTGCCATAATCAAAAGGAGAAAATGTAAATGCACTTTCTATTTAAAAATATTTTGAATATGTCAAAATCACTTAATATTCATGTATATTAGCGTTAATTCTTTGTGCCTAAATGGTGTGTTTTTACTTTAGAATACTTAAAATCAGTTTAGAAATGTTTTTAAAAGTCAAAATTAAGATTTTTATGTGAAAACAATAGTGTATAGCTGGACACATCCATGGATAGGTCATTTGATTTTGTTAAACAAAGTTTTTGTACCCAAATTATTAATAATATAAAACTAGTCAATAATATTTGAATTATCCCACCATAGACATATTAGAGTTTATAGATGTTACAGTAGAATATGCATCGTTATGTTATAGATTTTTTAATTCTTTTTTTGTTATTTTTATCATTGTTTGGATTTCCTGGGTTGTTGTCGTGTAACTTTACATTTTATTATTTAAAGCTAACTTAATATTTACCAACAACGAATATTTTAATTAATTTTTATTTAATTTATTAAATAAATTTTTAAAAAATGGATAAGATACAATAGAGTTTTTATGCAAGACTATATTTGTGCCACCATATGAATAATTTTTAAACATGTACAAGCCATAAGCAGGTTTCAAACCATAATTCTCTAATAAGGACGATTATTATCAAAGAGAACGAGAACTCCTCTAAATTATAATTTATACTCGAAAAACCTTATCATAAATAAGAAAGAAAAATATTTCTAACTTTGAAACAATAACATCCATAATTTTTATTAGAAAATAATTTTAGAGGAGTTTTATGAACCAATAACATCCGTAGTGACATCCATATTTTCTAACTTTGTAACAATAACATTCATAACTTTGAACTCTAAAATATTTCTAGCTCAGATCTGACTTTTATTGGTGCAGTCCAAGATACATTTCCTATTATAATTATCATTGGAACAAAATTAATTAAGCTTAATTATGAATTGCTTAAATGCAATTGTCAATTTGGACACACAAAATATGACACAAACAACCAAAAAATATTCTCCATTAGAGATGCTTTAAAGTACACATATTCATAGGAGTTTTTTATTGAGTTTTTAAATACTTTGTACGTTTTGCCATAATCAAAAGGAGAAAATGTAAATGCACTTTCTATTTAAAAATATTTTGAATATGTCAAAATCACTTAATATTCATGTATATTAGCGTTAATTCTTTGTGCCTAAATGTGTGTTTTTACTTTAGAATACTTAAAATCAGTTTAGAAATGTTTTTAAAAGTCAAAATTAAGATTTTTATGTGAAAACAATAGTGTATAGCTGGACACATCCATGGATAGGTCATTTGATTTTGTTAAACAAAGTTTTTGTACCCAAATTATTTCTAATATAAAACTAGTCAATAATATTTGAATTATCCCACCTTAGACATATTATAGTTTATAGATGTTACAGTAGAATATGCAACGTTATGTTATAGATTTTTTTATTCATTTTTTATTCTTTTTATCATTGTTTGTATTTATCGGGTTGTTGTCGTGAAGCTTTACATTTTATTATTTAAAGCTAACTTAATATTTACCAACAACGAATGTTTTAATTACTTTTTATTTAATTTATTAAAAAAATGGTTAAGATACAATAGAGTTTTTATGCAAGACTATATTTGTGCCACCATATGAATAATTTTTAAACATATACAAGCCATAAGCAGGTTTCAAAACATAATGCTCTAATAAGGATGATTATTATCAAAGAGAACGAGAACTCCTCTAAATTCTAATTTATACTCGAAAAACCTTATCATAAATAAGAAAGAAAAATATTTTCTAACTTTGAAACAATAACATCCATAATTTTTATTAGAAAATAATTTTAGAGGAGTTTTATGAACCAATAACATCTGTAGTAACATCCATATTTTCTAACTTTGTAACAATAACATTCATAACTTCGAACTCTAAAATATTTCTAGGTCAGATGTGACTTTTATTGGTGCAGTCCAAGATACATTTCCTATTTATAATTATCTTTGGAACAAAATTAATTAAGCTTAATTATGAATTGCTTAAATGCAACTGTCAATTTGGACACACAAAATATGACACAAACAACCAAAAAATATTCTCCATTAGAGATGCTTTAAAGTACACATATTCATAGGAGTTTTTTATTGAGTTATTAAATACTTTGTACGTTTTGCCATAATCAAAAGGAGAAAATGTAAATGCACTTTCTATTTAAAAATATTTTGAATATGTCAAAATCACTTAATATTCATGTATATTAGCGTTAATTCTTTGTGCCTAAATGTGTGTTTTTACTTTAGAATACTTAAAATCAGTTTAGAAATGTTTTTAAAAGTCAAAATTAAGATTTTTATGTGAAAACAATAGTGTATAGCTGGACACATCCATGGATAGGTCATTTGATTTTGTTAAACAAAGTTTTTGTACCCAAATTATTAATAATATAAAACTAGTCAATAATATTTGAATTATCCCACCATAGACATATTAGAGTTTATAGATGTTACAGTAGAATATGCATCGTTATGTTATAGATTTTTTAATTCTTTTTTTGTTATTTTTATCATTGTTTGGATTTCCTGGGTTGTTGTCGTGTAACTTTACATTTTCTTATTTAATGCTAACTTAATATTTACCAACAACGAATATTTTAATTATTTTTTATTTAATTTATTAAATAAATTTTTAAAAATGGATAAGATACAATAGAGTTTTTATGCAAGACTATATTTGTGCCACAATATGAATATTTTTAAACATATATAAGCAATAAGCAGTTTTCAAAACTTAATGCTCTAATAAGGACGATTATTATCAAAGAGAACGAGAACTCCTATAAATTATAATTTATACTCGAAAAACCTTATCATAAATAAGAAAGAAAAATATTTTCTAACTTTGAAACAATAACATCCATAATTTTTATTAGAAAATATTTTTAGAGGAGTTTTATGAACCAATAACATCCGTAATAACATCCATATTTTCTAACTTTGAAACAAATACATTCAAAACTTTGAACTCTAAAATATTTCTAGCTCAGATCTGACTTTTATTGGTGCAGTCCAATATACATTTCTTATTTATAATTATCATTGGAACAAAAATAATTAAGGTTAATTACGAATTTCTTAAATGCAATTGTCAATTTGGACACACAAAATATGACACAAACAACCAAAAAATATTCTCCATTGGAGATGCTTTAAAGTACACATATTCAGAGGAGTTTTTTATTGAGTTTTTAAATACTTTGTACGTTTTGCCATAATCAAAAGGAGAAAATGTAAATGCACTTTATATTTAATAATATTTTGAATATGTCAAAATCACTTAATATTCATGTATATTAGTGTTAATTCTTTGTGTCTAAATGTTTTTACCTTAGAATACTTAAAATCAGTTAGAAATGTTTTTAAAAGTCAAAATTAAGATTTTTCATGTGAAAAAAATAGTGTATAGCTGGACACATCCATGGATAGGTCATTTGATTTTGTTAAACAAAGTTTTTGTACCCAAATTATTTCTAATATAAAACTAGTCAATAATATTTGAATTATCCCACCTTAGACATATTATAGTTTATAGATGTTACAGTAGAATATGCAACGTTATGTTATAGATTTTTTATTCATTTTTTATTCTTTTTATCATTGTTTGTATTTATCGGGTTGTTGTCGTGAAGCTTTACATTTATTATTTAAAGCTAACTTAATATTTACCAACAACGAATGTTTTAATTACTTTTTATTTAATTTATTAAAAAAATGGTTAAGATACAATAGAGTTTTTATGCAAGACTATATTTGTGCCACCATATGAATAATTTTTAAACATATACAAGCCATAAGCAGGTTTCAAAACATAATGCTCTAATAAGGATGATTATTATCAAAGAGAACGAGAACTCCTCTAAATTCTAATTTATACTCGAAAAACCTTATCATAAATAAGAAAGAAAAATATTTTCTAACTTTGAAACAATAACATCCATAATTTTTATTAGAAAATAATTTTAGAGGAGTTTTATGCAACCAATAACATCCGTAGTAACATCCATATTTTCTAACTTTGTAACAATAACATTCATAACTTCGAACTCTAAAATATTTCTAGGTCAGATGTGACTTTTATTGGTGCAGTCCAAGATACATTTCCTATTTATAATTATCTTTGGAACAAAATTAATTAAGCTTAATTATGAATTGCTTAAATGCAACTGTCAATTTGGACACACAAAATATGACACAAACAACCAAAAAATATTCTCCATTAGAGATGCTTTAAAGTACACATATTCATAGGAGTTTTTTATTGAGTTATTAAATACTTTGTACGTTTTGCCATAATCAAAAGGAGAAAATGTAAATGCACTTTCTATTTAAAAATATTTTGAATATGTCAAAATCACTTAATATTCATGTATATTAGCGTTAATTCTTTGTGCCTAAATGTGTGTTTTTACTTTAGAATACTTAAAATCAGTTTAGAAATGTTTTTAAAAGTCAAAATTAAGATTTTTATGTGAAAACAATAGTGTATAGCTGGACACATCCATGGATAGGTCATTTGATTTTGTTAAACAAAGTTTTTGTACCCAAATTATTAATAATATAAAACTAGTCAATAATATTTGAATTATCCCACCATAGACATATTAGAGTTTATAGATGTTACAGTAGAATATGCATCGTTATGTTATAGATTTTTTAATTCTTTTTTTGTTATTTTTATCATTGTTTGGATTTCCTGGGTTGTTGTCGTGTAACTTTACATTTTCTTATTTAATGCTAACTTAATATTTACCAACAACGAATATTTTAATTATTTTTTATTTAATTTATTAAATAAATTTTTAAAAAATGGATAAGATACAATAGAGTTTTTATGCAAGACTATATTTGTGCCACAATATGAATATTTTTAAACATATAAAAGCAATAAGCAGTTTTCAAAACTTAATGCTCTAATAAGGACGATTATTATCAAAGAGAACGAGAACTCCTATAAATTATAATTTATACTCGAAAAACCTTATCATAAATAAGAAAGAAAAATATTTTCTAACTTTGAAACAATAACATCCATAATTTTTATTAGAAAATATTTTTAGAGGAGTTTTATGAACCAATAACATCCGTAATAACATCCATATTTTCTAACTTTGAAACAAATACATTCAAAACTTTGAACTCTAAAATATTTCTAGCTCAGATCTGACTTTTATTGGTGCAGTCCAATATACATTTCTTATTTATAATTATCATTGGAACAAAAATAATTAAGGTTAATTACGAATTTCTTAAATGCAATTGTCAATTTGGACACACAAAATATGACACAAACAACCAAAAAATATTCTCCATTGGAGATGCTTTAAAGTACACATATTCAGAGGAGTTTTTTATTGAGTTTTTAAATACTTTGTACGTTTTGCCATAATCAAAAGGAGAAAATGTAAATGCACTTTATATTTAATAATATTTTGAATATGTCAAAATCACTTAATATTCATGTATATTAGTGTTAATTCTTTGTGTCTAAATGTTTTTACCTTAGAATACTTAAAATCAGTTTAGAAATGTTTTTAAAAGTCAAAATTAAGATTTTTCATGTGAAAAAAATAGTGTATAGCTGGACACATCCATGGATAGGTCATTTGATTTTGTTAAACAAAGTTTTTGTACCCAAATTATTTCTAATATAAAACTAGTCAATAATATTTGAATTATCCCACCTTAGACATATTATAGTTTATAGATGTTACAGTAGAATATGCAACGTTATGTTATAGATTTTTTTATTCATTTTTTATTCTTTTTATCATTGTTTGTATTTATCGGGTTGTTGTCGTGAAGCTTTACATTTTATTATTTAAAGCTAACTTAATATTTACCAACAACGAATGTTTTAATTACTTTTTATTTAATTTATTAAAAAAATGGTTAAGATACAATAGAGTTTTTATGCAAGACTATATTTGTGCCTCCATATGAATAATTTTTAAACATATACAAGCCATAAGCAGGTTTCAAAACATAATGCTCTAATAAGGATGATTATTATCAAAGAGAACGAGAACTCCTCTAAATTCTAATTTATACTCGAAAAACCTTATCATAAATAAGAAAGAAAGCTATTTTCTAACTTTGAAACAATAACATCCATAATTTTTATTAGAAAATAATTTTAGAGGAGTTTTATGAACCAATAACATCCGTTAGTAACATCCATATTTTCTAACTTTGTAACAATAACATTCATAACTTTGAACTCTAAAATATTTCTAGGTCAGATGTGACTTTTATTGGTGCAGTCCAAGATACATTTCCTATTTATAATTATCATTGGAACAAAATTAATTAAGCTTAATTATGAATTGCTTAAATGCAACTGTCAATTTGGACACACAAAATATGACACAAATAACCAAAAAATATTCTCCATTAGAGATGCTTTAAAGTACACATATTCATAGGAGTTTTTTATTGAGTTATTAAATACTTTGTACATTTTGCCATAATCAAAAGGAGAAAATGTAAATGCACTTTCTATTAAAAAATATTTTGAATATGTCAAAATCACTAAATATTCATGTATATTAGCGTTAATTCTTTGTGTCTAAATGTGTGTTTTTACCTTAGAATACTTAAAATCAGTTTAGAAATGTTTTTAAAAGTCAAAATTAAGATTTTTATGTGAAAAAAATAGTGTGTAGCTGGACACATCCATGGATAGGTCATTTGATTTTGTTAAACAGAGTTTTTGTACCCAAATTATTTCTAATATAAAACTAGTCAATAATATTTGAATTTTCCCACCCTAGACATATTATAGTTTATAGATGTTACAGTAGAATATGCATCGTTATGTTATAGTTTTTTTATTCATTTTTTATTCTTTTTATCATTGTTTGGATTTAACGGGTTGTTGAAGTGTAGCTTTACATTTTATTATTTAAAGCTAACTTAATATTTACCAATACAACGATATTTTAATTAATTTTTATTTAATTTATTAAATAAATTTTTAAAAATGGATAAGATACAATAGAGTTTTTATGCAAGACTATATTTGTGCCACCATATGAATAATTTTTAAACATATACAAGCCATAAGCAGGTTTCAAACCATAATTCTCTAATAAGGACGATTATTATCAAAGAGAACGAGAACTCCTCTAAATTATAATTTATACTCGAAAAACCTTATCATAAATAAGAAAGAAAAATATTTTCTAACTTTGAAACAATAACATCCATAATTTTTATTAGAAAATAATTTAGAGGAGTTTTATGAACCAATAACATCCGTAGTGACATCCATATTTTCTAACTTTGTAACAATAACATTCATAACTTTGAACTCTAAAATATTTCTAGCTCAGATCTGACTTTTATTGGTGCAGTCCAAGATACATTTCCTATTTATAATTATCATTGGAACAAAATTAATTAAGCTTAATTATGAATTGCTTAAATGCAATTGTCAATTTGGACACACAAAATATGACACAAACAACCAAAAAATATTCTCCATTAGAGAAGCTTTAAAGTACACATATTCATAGGAGTTTTTTATTGAGTTTTTAAATACTTTGTACGTTTTGCCATAATCAAAAGGAGAAAATGTAAATGCACTTTCTATTTAAAAATATTTTGAATATGTCAAAATCACTTAATATTCATGTATATTAGCGTTAATTCTTTGTGCCTAAATGTGTGTTTTTACTTTAGAATACTTAAAATCAGTTTAGAAATGTTTTTAAAGTCAAAATTAAGATTTTTATGTGAAAACAATAGTGTATAGCTGGGACACATCCTGGATAGGTCATTTGATTTTGTTAAACAAAGTTTTTGTACCCAAAATTATTAATAATATAAAACTAGTCAATAATATTTGAATTATCCCACCATAGACATATTAGAGTTTATAGATGTTACAGTAGAATATGCATCGTTATGTTATAGATTTTTTAATTCTTTTTTTGTTATTTTTTATCATTGTTTGGATTTCCTGGGTTGTTGTCGTGTAACTTTACATTTTCTTATTTAATGCTAACTTAATATTTACCAACAACGAATATTTTAATTATTTTTTATTTAATTTATTAAATAAATTTTTAAAAAATGGATAAGATACAATAGAGTTTTTATGCAAGACTATATTTGTGCCACAATATGAATATTTTTAAACATATACAAGCAATAAGCAGTTTTCAAAACTTAATGCTCTAATAAGGACGATTATTATCAAAGAGAACGAGAACTCCTATAAATTATAATTTATACTCGAAAAACCTTATCATAAATAAGAAAGAAAAATATTTTCTAACTTTGAAACAATAACATCCATAATTTTTATTAGAAAATATTTTTAGAGGAGTTTTATGAACCAATAACATCCGTAATAACATCCATATTTTCTAACTTTGAAACAAATACATTCAAAACTTTGAACTCTAAAATATTTCTAGCTCAGATCTGACTTTTATTGGTGCAGTCCAATATACATTTCTTATTTATAATTATCATTGGAACAAAAATAATTAAGGTTAATTATGAATTTCTTAAATGCAATTGTCAATTTGGACACACAAAATATGACACAAACAACCAAAAAAATAATTCTCCATTGGAGATGCTTTAAAGTACACATATTAAGAGGAGTTTTTTATTGAGTTTTTTAATACTTTGTACGTTTTGCCATAATCAAAAGGAGAAAATGTAAATGCACTTTATATTTAATAATATTTTGAATATGTCAAAATCACTTAATATTCATGTATATTAGTGTTAATTCTTTGTGTCTAAATGTTTTTACCTTAGAATACTTAAAATCAGTTTAGAAATGTTTTTAAAAGTCAAAATTAAGATTTTTTATGTGAAAAAAATAGTGTATAGCTGGACACATCCATGGATAGGTCATTTGATTTTGTTAAACAAAGTTTTTGTACCCAAATTATTTCTAATATAAAACTAGTCAATAATATTTGAATTATCCCACCTTAGACATATTATAGTTTATAGATGTTACAGTAGAATATGCAACGTTATGTTATAGATTTTTTTATTCATTTTTTATTCTTTTTATCATTGTTTGTATTTATCGGGTTGTTGTCGTGAAGCTTTACATTTTATTATTTAAAGCTAACTTAATATTTACCAACAACGAATGTTTTAATTACTTTTTATTTAATTTATTAAAAAAATGGTTAAGATACAATAGAGTTTTTATGCAAGACTATATTTGTGCCTCCATATGAATAATTTTTTAAACATATACAAGCCATAAGCAGGTTTCAAAACATAATGCTCTAATAAGGATGATTATTATCAAAGAGAACGAGAACTCCTCTAAATTCTAATTTATACTCGAAAAACCTTATCATAAATAAGAAAGAAAACTATTTTCTAACTTTGAAACAATAACATCCATAATTTTTATTAGAAAATAATTTTAGAGGAGTTTTATGAACCAATATACATCCGTAGTAACATCCATATTTTCTAACTTTGTAACAATAACATTCATAACTTTGAACTCTAAAATATTTCTAGGTCAGATGTGACTTTTATTGGTGCAGTCCAAGATACATTTCCTATTTATAATTATCATTGGAACAAAATTAATTAAGCTTAATTATGAATTGCTTAAATGCAACTGTCAATTTGGACACACAAAATATGACACAAACAACCAAAAAATATTCTCCATTAGAGATGCTTTAAAGTACACATATTCATAGGAGTTTTTTATTGAGTTATTAAATACTTTGTACGTTTTGCCATAATCAAAAGGAGAAAATGTAAATGCACTTTCTATTTAAAAATATTTTGAATATGTCAAAATCACTTAATATTCATGTATATTAGCGTTAATTCTTTGTGCCTAAATGTGTGTTTTTACTTTAGAATACTTAAAATCAGTTTAGAAATGTTTTTAAAAGTCAAAATTAAGATTTTTATGTGAAAACAATAGTGTATAGCTGGACACATCCATGGATAGGTCATTTGATTTTGTTTAAACAAAGTTTTTGTACCCAAATTATTAATAATATAAAACTAGTCAATAATATTTGAATTATCCCACCATAGACATATTAGAGTTTATAGATGTTACAGTAGAATATGCATCGTTATGTTATAGATTTTTTAATTCTTTTTTTGTTATTTTTATCATTGTTTGGATTTCCTGGGTTGTTGGTCGTGTAACTTTACATTTTATTATTTAAAGCTAACTTAATATTTACCAACAACGAATATTTTAATTAATTTTTATTTAATTTATTAAATAAATTTTTAAAAAATGGATAAGATACAATAGAGTTTTTATGCAAGACTATATTTGTGCCACCATATGAATAATTTTTAAACATGTACAAGCCATAAGCAGGTTTCAAACCATAATTCTCTAATAAGGACGATTATTATCAAAGAGAACGAGAACTCCTCTAAATTATAATTTATACTCGAAAAACCTTATCATAAATAAGAAAGAAAAATATTTTCTAACTTTGAAACAATAACATCCATAATTTTTATTAGAAAATAATTTTAGAGGAGTTTTATGAACCAATAACATCCGTAGTGACATCCATATTTTCTAACTTTGTAACAATAACATTCATAACTTTGAACTCTAAAATATTTCTAGCTCAGATCTGACTTTTATTGGTGCAGTCCAAGATACATTTCCTATTTATAATTATCATTGGAACAAAATTAATTAAGCTTAATTATGAATTGCTTAAATGCAATTGTCAATTTGGACACACAAAATATGACACAAACAACCAAAAAATATTCTCCATTAGAGATGCTTTAAAGTACACATATTCATAGGAGTTTTTTATTGAGTTTTTAAATACTTTGTACGTTTTGCCATAATCAAAAGGAGAAAATGTAAATGCACTTTCTATTTAAAAATATTTTGAATATGTCAAAATCACTTAATATTCATGTATATTAGCGTTAATTCTTTGTGCCTAAATGTGTGTTTTTACTTTAGAATACTTAAAATCAGTTTAGAAATGTTTTTAAAAGTCAAAATTAAGATTTTTATGTGAAAACAATAGTGTATAGCTGGACACATCCATGGATAGGTCATTTGATTTTGTTAAACAAAGTTTTTGTACCCAAATTATTAATAATATAAAACTAGTCAATAATATTTGAATTATCCCACCATAGACATATTAGAGTTTATAGATGTTACAGTAGAATATGCATCGTTATGTTATAGATTTTTTAATTCTTTTTTTGTTATTTTTATCATTGTTTGGATTTCCTGGGTTGTTGTCGTGTAACTTTACATTTTCTTATTTAATGCTAACTTAATATTTACCAACAACGAATATTTTAATTATTTTTTATTTAATTTATTAAATAAATTTTTAAAAAATGGATAAGATACAATAGAGTTTTTATGCAAGACTATATTTGTGCCACAATATGAATATTTTTAAACATATACAAGCAATAAGCAGTTTTCAAAACTTAATGCTCTAATAAGGACGATTATTATCAAAGAGAACGAGAACTCCTATAAATTATAATTTATACTCGAAAAACCTTATCATAAATAAGAAAGAAAAATATTTTCTAACTTTGAAACAATAACATCCATAATTTTTATTAGAAAATATTTTTAGAGGAGTTTTATGAACCAATAACAGCCGTAATAACATCCATATTTTTCTAACTTTGAAACAAATACATTCAAAACTTTGAACTCTAAAATATTTCTAGCTCAGATCTGACTTTTATTGGTGCAGTCCAATATACATTTCTTATTTATAATTATCATTGGAACAAAAATAATTAAGGTTAATTATGAATTTCTTAAATGCAATTGTCAATTTGGACACACAAAATATGACACAAACAACCAAAAAATATTCTCCATTGGAGATGCTTTAAAGTACACATATTCAGAGGAGTTTTTTATTGAGTTTTTAAATACTTTGTACGTTTTGCCATAATCAAAAGGAGAAAATGTAAATGCACTTTATATTTAATAATATTTTGAATATGTCAAAATCACTTAATATTCATGTATATTAGTGTTAATTCTTTGTGTCTAAATGTTTTTTACCTTAGAATACTTAAAATCAGTTTAGAAATGTTTTTAAAAGTCAAAATTAAGATTTTTTATGTGAAAAAAATAGTGTATAGCTGGACACATCCATGGATAGGTCATTTGATTTTGTTAAACAAAGTTTTTGTACCCAAATTATTTCTAATATAAAACTAGTCAATAATATTTGAATTATCCCACCTTAGACATATTATAGTTTATAGATGTTACAGTAGAATATGCAACGTTATGTTATAGATTTTTTTATTCATTTTTTATTCTTTTTATCATTGTTTGTATTTATCGGGTTGTTGTCGTGAAGCTTTACATTTTATTATTTAAAGCTAACTTAATATTTACCAACAACGAATGTTTTAATTACTTTTTATTTAATTTATTAAAAAAATGGTTAAGATACAATAGAGTTTTTATGCAAGACTATATTTGTGCCTCCATATGAATAATTTTTAAACATATACAAGCCATAAGCAGGTTTCAAAACATAATGCTCTAATAAGGATGATTATTATCAAAGAGAACGAGAACTCCTCTAAATTCTAATTTATACTCGAAAAACCTTATCATAAATAAGAAAGAAAACTATTTTCTAACTTTGAAACAATAACATCCATAATTTTTATTAGAAAATAATTTTAGAGGAGTTTTATGAACCAATAACATCCGTAGTAACATCCATATTTTCTAACTTTGTAACAATAACATTCATAACTTTGAACTCTAAAATATTTCTAGGTCAGATGTGACTTTTATTGGTGCAGTCCAAGATACATTTCCTATTTATAATTATCATTGGAACAAAATTAATTAAGCTTAATTATGAATTGCTTAAATGCAACTGTCAATTTGGACACACAAAAATATGACACAAACAACCAAAAAATATTCTCCATTAGAGATGCTTTAAAGTACACATATTCATAGGAGTTTTTTATTGAGTTATTAAATACTTTGTACGTTTTGCCATAATCAAAAGGAGAAAATGTAAATGCACTTTCTATTTAAAAATATTTTGAATATGTCAAAATCACTTAATATTCATGTATATTAGCGTTAATTCTTTGTGCCTAAATGTGTGTTTTTACTTTAGAATACTTAAAATCAGTTTAGAAATGTTTTTAAAAGTCAAAATTAAGATTTTTATGTGAAAACAATAGTGTATAGCTGGACACATCCATGGATAGGTCATTTGATTTTGTTAAACAAAGTTTTTGTACCCAAATTATTAATAATATAAAACTAGTCAATAATATTTGAATTATCCCACCATAGACATATTAGAGTTTATAGATGTTACAGTAGAATATGCATCGTTATGTTATAGATTTTTTAATTCTTTTTTTGTTATTTTTATCATTGTTTGGATTTCCTGGGTTGTTGTCGTGTAACTTTACATTTTCTTATTTAATGCTAACTTAATATTTACCAACAACGAATATTTTAATTATTTTTTATTTAATTTATTAAATAAATTTTTAAAAAATGGATAAGATACAATAGAGTTTTTATGCAAGACTATATTTGTGCCACCATATGAATAATTTTTAAACATGTACAAGCCATAAGCAGGTTTCAAACCATAATTCTCTAATAAGGACGATTATTATCAAAGAGAACGAGAACTCCTCTAAATTATAATTTATACTCGAAAAACCTTATCATAAATAAGAAAGAAAAATATTTTCTAACTTTGAAACAATAACATCCATAATTTTTATTAGAAAATAATTTTAGAGGAGTTTTATGAACCAATAACATCCGTAGTGACATCCATATTTTCTAACTTTGTAACAATAACATTCATAACTTTGAACTCTAAAATATTTCTAGCTCAGATCTGACTTTTATTGGTGCAGTCCAAGATACATTTCCTATTTATAATTAACATTGGAACAAAATTAATTAAGCTTAATTATGAATTGCTTAAATGCAATTGTCAATTTGGACACACAAAATATGACACAAACAACCAAAAAATATTCTCCATTAGAGATGCTTTAAAGTACACATATTCATAGGAGTTTTTTATTGAGTTTTTAAATACTTTGTACGTTTTGCCATAATCAAAAGGAGAAAATGTAAATGCACTTTCTATTTAAAAATATTTTGAATATGTCAAAATCACTTAATATTCATGTATATTAGCGTTAATTCTTTGTGCCTAAATGTGTGTTTTTACTTTAGAATACTTAAAATCAGTTTAGAAATGTTTTTAAAAGTCAAAATTAAGATTTTTATGTGAAAACAATAGTGTATAGCTGGACACATCCATGGATAGGTCATTTGATTTTGTTAAACAAAGTTTTTGTACCCAAATTATTAATAATATAAAACTAGTCAATAATATTTGAATTATCCCACCATAGACATATTAGAGTTTATAGATGTTACAGTAGAATATGCATCGTTATGTTATAGATTTTTTAATTCTTTTTTTGTTATTTTTATCATTGTTTGGATTTCCTGGGTTGTTGTCGTGTAACTTTACATTTTCTTATTTAATGCTAACTTAATATTTACCAACAACGAATATTTTAATTATTTTTTATTTAATTTATTAAATAAATTTTTAAAAAATGGATAAGATACAATAGAGTTTTTATGCAAGACTATATTTGTGCCACAATATGAATATTTTTAAACATATACAAGCAATAAGCAGTTTTCAAAACTTAATGCTCTAATAAGGACGATTATTATCAAAGAGAACGAGAACTCCTATAAATTATAATTTATACTCGAAAAACCTTATCATAAATAAGAAAGAAAAATATTTTCTAACTTTGAAACAATAACATCCATAATTTTTATTAGAAAATATTTTTAGAGGAGTTTTATGAACCAATAACATCCGTAATAACATCCATATTTTCTAACTTTGAAACAAATACATTCAAAACTTTGAACTCTAAAATATTTCTAGCTCAGATCTGACTTTTATTGGTGCAGTCCAATATACATTTCTTATTTATAATTATCATTGGAACAAAAATAATTAAGGTTAATTATGAATTTCTTAAATGCAATTGTCAATTTGGACACACAAAATATGACACAAACAACCAAAAAATATTCTCCATTGGAGATGCTTTAAAGTACACATATTCAGAGGAGTTTTTTATTGAGTTTTTAAATACTTTGTACGTTTTGCCATAATCAAAAGGAGAAAATGTAAATGCACTTTATATTTAATAATATTTTGAATATGTCAAAATCACTTAATATTCATGTATATTAGTGTTAATTCTTTGTGTCTAAATGTTTTTACCTTAGAATACTTAAAATCAGTTTAGAAATGTTTTTAAAAGTCAAAATTAAGATTTTTTATGTGAAAAAAATAGTGTATAGCTGGACACATCCATGGATAGGTCATTTGATTTTGTTAAACAAAGTTTTTGTACCCAAATTATTTCTAATATAAAACTAGTCAATAATATTTGAATTATCCCACCTTAGACATATTATAGTTTATAGATGTTACAGTAGAATATGCAACGTTATGTTATAGATTTTTTTATTCATTTTTTATTCTTTTTATCATTGTTTGTATTTATCGGGTTGTTGTCGTGAAGCTTTACATTTTATTATTTAAAGCTAACTTAATATTTACCAACAACGAATGTTTTAATTACTTTTTATTTAATTTATTAAAAAAATGGTTAAGATACAATAGAGTTTTTATGCAAGACTATATTTGTGCCTCCATATGAATAATTTTTAAACATATACAAGCCATAAGCAGGTTTCAAAACATAATGCTCTAATAAGGATGATTATTATCAAAGAGAACGAGAACTCCTCTAAATTCTAATTTATACTCGAAAAACCTTATCATAAATAAGAAAGAAAACTATTTTCTAACTTTGAAACAATAACATCCATAATTTTTATTAGAAAATAATTTTAGAGGAGTTTTATGAACCAATAACATCCGTAGTAACATCCATATTTTCTAACTTTGTAACAATAACATTCATAACTTTGAACTCTAAAATATTTCTAGGTCAGATGTGACTTTTATTGGTGCAGTCCAAGATACATTTCCTATTTATAATTATCATTGGAACAAAATTAATTAAGCTTAATTATGAATTGCTTAAATGCAACTGTCAATTTGGACACACAAAATATGACACAAACAACCAAAAAATATTCTCCATTAGAGATGCTTTAAAGTACACATATTCATAGGAGTTTTTTATTGAGTTATTAAATACTTTGTACATTTTGCCATAATCAAAAGGAGAAAATGTAAATGCACTTTCTATTAAAAAATATTTTGAATATGTCAAAATCACTAAATATTCATGTATATTAGCGTTAATTCTTTGTGTCTAAATGTGTGTTTTTACCTTAGAATACTTAAAATCAGTTTAGAAATGTTTTTAAAAGTCAAAATTAAGATTTTTATGTGAAAAAAATAGTGTGTAGCTGGACACATCCATGGATAGGTCATTTGATTTTGTTAAACAGAGTTTTTGTACCCAAATTATTTCTAATATAAAACTAGTCAATAATATTTGAATTTTCCCACCCTAGACATATTATAGTTTATAGATGTTACAGTAGAATATGCATCGTTATGTTATAGTTTTTTTATTCATTTTTTATTCTTTTTATCATTGTTTGGATTTACCGGGTTGTTGAAGTGTAGCTTTACATTTTATTATTTAAAGCTAACTTAATATTTACCAACAACGAATATTTTAATTAATTTTTATTTAATTTATTAAATAAATTTTTAAAAAATGGATAAGATACAATAGAGTTTTTATGCAAGACTATATTTGTGCCACCATATGAATAATTTTTAAACATATACAAGCCATAAGCAGGTTTCAAACCATAATTCTCTAATAAGGACGATTATTATCAAAGAGAACGAGAACTCCTCTAAATTATAATTTATACTCGAAAAACCTTATCATAAATAAGAAAGAAAAATATTTTCTAACTTTGAAACAATAACATCCATAATTTTTATTAGAAAATAATTTTAGAGGAGTTTTATGAACCAATAACATCCGTAGTGACATCCATATTTTCTAACTTTGTAACAATAACATTCATAACTTTGAACTCTAAAATATTTCTAGCTCAGATCTGACTTTTATTGGTGCAGTCCAAGATACATTTCCTATTTATAATTATCATTGGAACAAAATTAATTAAGCTTAATTATGAATTGCTTAAATGCAATTGTCAATTTGGACACACAAAATATGACACAAACAACCAAAAAATATTCTCCATTAGAGATGCTTTAAAGTACACATATTCATAGGAGTTTTTTATTGAGTTATTAAATACTTTGTACGTTTTGCCATAATCAAAAGGAGAAAATGTAAATGCACTTTCTATTTAAAAATATTTTGAATATGTCAAAATCACTTAATATTCATGTATATTAGCGTTAATTCTTTGTGCCTAAATGTGTGTTTTTACTTTAGAATACTTAAAATCTGTTTAGAAATGTTTTTAAAAGTCAAAATTAAGATTTTTATGTGAAAAAAATAGTGTATAGCTGGACACATCCATGGATAGGTCATTTGATTTTGTTAAACAAAGTTTTTGTACCCAAATTATTAATAATATAAAACTAGTCAATAATATTTGAATTATCCCACCATAGACATATTAGAGTTTATAAATGTTACAGTAGAATATGCATCGTTATGTTATAGATTTTTTAATTCTTTTTTTGTTATTTTTATCATTGTTTGGATTTACCGGGTTGTTGTCGTGTAACTTTACATTTTCTTATTTAATGCTAACTTAATATTTACCAACAACGAATATTTTAATTATTTTTTATTTAATTTATTAAATAAATTTTTAAAAAATGGATAAGATACAATAGAGTTTTTATGCAAGACTATATTTGTGCCACAATATGAATATTTTTAAACATATACAAGCAATAAGCAGTTTTCAAAACTTAATGCTCTAATAAGGACGATTATTATCAAAGAGAACGAGAACTCCTATAAATTATAATTTATACTCGAAAAACCTTATCATAAATAAGAAAGAAAAATATTTTCTAACTTTGAAACAATAACATCCATAATTTTTATTAGAAAATATTTTTAGAGGAGTTTTATGAACCAATAACATCCGTAATAACATCCATATTTTCTAACTTTGAAACAAATACATTCAAAACTTTGAACTCTAAAATATTTCTAGCTCAGATCTGACTTTTATTGGTGCAGTCCAATATACATTTCTTATTTATAATTATCATTGGAACAAAAATAATTAAGGTTAATTATGAATTGCTTAAATGCAATTGACAATTTGGACACACAAAATATGACACAAACAACCAAAAAATATTCTCCATTGGAGATGCTTTAAAGTACACATATTCAGAGGAGTTTTTTATTGAGTTTTTAAATACTTTGTACGTTTTGCCATAATCAAAAGGAGAAAATGTAAATGCACTTTATATTTAAAAATATTTTGAATATGTCAAAATCACTTAATATTCATGTATATTAGTGTTAATTCTTTGTGTCTAAATGTTTTTACCTTAGAATACTTAAAATCAGTTTAGAAATGTTTTTAAAAGTCAAAATTAAGATTTTTTATGTGAAAAAAATAGTGTATAGCTGGACACATCCATGGATAGGTCATTTGATTTTGTTAAACAAAGTTTTTGTACCCAAATTATTTCTAATATAAAACTAGTCAATAATATTTGAATTATCCCACCTTAGACATATTATAGTTTATAGATGTTACAGTAGAATATGCAACGTTATGTTATAGATTTTTTTATTCATTTTTTATTCTTTTTATCATTGTTTGTATTTATCGGGTTGTTGTCGTGAAGCTTTACATTTTATTATTTAAAGCTAACTTAATATTTACCAACAACGAATGTTTTAATTACTTTTTATTTAATTTATTAAAAAAATGGTTAAGATACAATAGAGTTTTTATGCAAGACTATATTTGTGCCTCCATATGAATAATTTTTAAACATATACAAGCCATAAGCAGGTTTCAAAACATAATGCTCTAATAAGGATGATTATTATCAAAGAGAACGAGAACTCCTCTAAATTCTAATTTATACTCGAAAAACCTTATCATAAATAAGAAAGAAAACTATTTTCTAACTTTGAAACAATAACATCCATAATTTTTATTAGAAAATAATTTTAGAGGAGTTTTATGAACCAATAACATCCGTAGTAACATCCATATTTTCTAACTTTGTAACAATAACATTCATAACTTTGAACTCTAAAATATTTCTAGGTCAGATGTGACTTTTATTGGTGCAGTCCAAGATACATTTCCTATTTATAATTATCATTGGAACAAAATTAATTAAGCTTAATTATGAATTGCTTAAATGCAACTGTCAATTTGGACACACAAAATATGACACAAACAACCAAAAAATATTCTCCATTAGAGATGCTTTAAAGTACACATATTCATAGGAGTTTTTTATTGAGTTATTAAATACTTTGTACATTTTGCCATAATCAAAAGGAGAAAATGTAAATGCACTTTCTATTAAAAAATATTTTGAATATGTCAAAATCACTAAATATTCATGTATATTAGCGTTAATTCTTTGTGTCTAAATGTGTGTTTTTACCTTAGAATACTTAAAATCAGTTTAGAAATGTTTTTAAAAGTCAAAATTAAGATTTTTATGTGAAAAAAATAGTGTGTAGCTGGACACATCCATGGATAGGTCATTTGATTTTGTTAAACAGAGTTTTTGTACCCAAATTATTTCTAATATAAAACTAGTCAATAATATTTGAATTTTCCCACCCTAGACATATTATAGTTTATAGATGTTACAGTAGAATATGCATCGTTATGTTATAGTTTTTTTATTCATTTTTTATTCTTTTTATCATTGTTTGGATTTACCGGGTTGTTGAAGTGTAGCTTTACATTTTATTATTTAAAGCTAACTTAATATTTACCAACAACGAATATTTTAATTAATTTTTATTTAATTTATTAAATAAATTTTTAAAAAATGGATAAGATACAATAGAGTTTTTATGCAAGACTATATTTGTGCCACCATATGAATAATTTTTAAACATATACAAGCCATAAGCAGGTTTCAAACCATAATTCTCTAATAAGGACGATTATTATCAAAGAGAACGAGAACTCCTCTAAATTATAATTTATACTCGAAAAACCTTATCATAAATAAGAAAGAAAAATATTTTCTAACTTTGAAACAATAACATCCATAATTTTTATTAGAAAATAATTTTAGAGGAGTTTTATGAACCAATAACATCCGTAGTGACATCCATATTTTCTAACTTTGTAACAATAACATTCATAACTTTGAACTCTAAAATATTTCTAGCTCAGATCTGACTTTTATTGGTGCAGTCCAAGATACATTTCCTATTTATAATTATCATTGGAACAAAATTAATTAAGCTTAATTATGAATTGCTTAAATGCAATTGTCAATTTGGACACACAAAATATGACACAAACAACCAAAAAATATTCTCCATTAGAGATGCTTTAAAGTACACATATTCATAGGAGTTTTTTATTGAGTTATTAAATACTTTGTACGTTTTGCCATAATCAAAAGGAGAAAATGTAAATGCACTTTCTATTTAAAAATATTTTGAATATGTCAAAATCACTTAATATTCATGTATATTAGCGTTAATTCTTTGTGCCTAAATGTGTGTTTTTACTTTAGAATACTTAAAATCTGTTTAGAAATGTTTTTAAAAGTCAAAATTAAGATTTTTATGTGAAAAAAATAGTGTATAGCTGGACACATCCATGGATAGGTCATTTGATTTTGTTAAACAAAGTTTTTGTACCCAAATTATTAATAATATAAAACTAGTCAATAATATTTGAATTATCCCACCATAGACATATTAGAGTTTATAAATGTTACAGTAGAATATGCATCGTTATGTTATAGATTTTTTAATTCTTTTTTTGTTATTTTTATCATTGTTTGGATTTACCGGGTTGTTGTCGTGTAACTTTACATTTTCTTATTTAATGCTAACTTAATATTTACCAACAACGAATATTTTAATTATTTTTTATTTAATTTATTAAATAAATTTTTAAAAAATGGATAAGATACAATAGAGTTTTTATGCAAGACTATATTTGTGCCACAATATGAATATTTTTAAACATATACAAGCAATAAGCAGTTTTCAAAACTTAATGCTCTAATAAGGACGATTATTATCAAAGAGAACGAGAACTCCTATAAATTATAATTTATACTCGAAAAACCTTATCATAAATAAGAAAGAAAAATATTTTCTAACTTTGAAACAATAACATCCATAATTTTTATTAGAAAATATTTTTAGAGGAGTTTTATGAACCAATAACATCCGTAATAACATCCATATTTTCTAACTTTGAAACAAATACATTCAAAACTTTGAACTCTAAAATATTTCTAGCTCAGATCTGACTTTTATTGGTGCAGTCCAATATACATTTCTTATTTATAATTATCATTGGAACAAAAATAATTAAGGTTAATTATGAATTGCTTAAATGCAATTGACAATTTGGACACACAAAATATGACACAAACAACCAAAAAATATTCTCCATTGGAGATGCTTTAAAGTACACATATTCAGAGGAGTTTTTTATTGAGTTTTTAAATACTTTGTACGTTTTGCCATAATCAAAAGGAGAAAATGTAAATGCACTTTATATTTAAAAATATTTTGAATATGTCAAAATCACTTAATATTCATGTATATTAGTGTTAATTCTTTGTGTCTAAATGTTTTTACCTTAGAATACTTAAAATCAGTTTAGAAATGTTTTTAAAAGTCAAAATTAAGATTTTTTATGTGAAAAAAATAGTGTATAGCTGGACACATCCATGGATAGGTCATTTGATTTTGTTAAACAAAGTTTTTGTACCCAAATTATTTCTAATATAAAACTAGTCAATAATATTTGAATTATCCCACCTTAGACATATTATAGTTTATAGATGTTACAGTAGAATATGCAACGTTATGTTATAGATTTTTTTATTCATTTTTTATTCATTTTATCATTGTTTGGATTTATCGGGTTGTTGTCGTGAAGCTTTACATTTTATTATTTAAAGCTAACTTAATATTTACCAACAACGAATGTTTTAATTACTTTTTATTTAATTTATTAAAAAATCGTTAAGATACAATAGAGTTTTTATGCAAGACTATATTTGTGCCACCATATGAATAATTTTTAAACATATACAAGCCATAAGCAGGTTTCAAAACATAATGCTCTAATAAGGATGATTATTATCAAAGAGAACGAGAACTCCTCTAAATTCTAATTTATACTCGAAAAACCTTATCATAAATAAGAAAGAAAAATATTTTCTAACTTTGAAACAATAACATCCATAATTTTTATTAGAAAATAATTTTAGAGAAGTTTTATGAACCAATAACATGCGTAGTAACATCCATATTTTCTAACTTTGTAACAATAACATTCATAACTTTGAACTCTAAAATATTTCTAGCTCAGATCTGACTTTTATTGGTGCAGTCCAAGATACATTTCCTATTTATAATTATCATTGGAACAAAATTAATTAAGCTTAATTATGAATTGCTTAAATGAAACTGTCAATTTGGACACACAAAATATGACACAAACAACCAAAAAATATTCTCCATTAGAGATGCTTTAAAGTACACATATTCATAGGAGTTTTTTATTGAGTTATTAAATACTTTGTACATTTTGCCATAATCAAAAGGAGAAAATGTAAATGCACTTTCTATTAAAAAATATTTTGAATATGTCAAAATCACTTAATATTCATGTATATTAGCGTTAATTCTTTGTGTCTAAATGTGTGTTTTTACCTTAGAATACTTAAAATCAGTTTAGAAATGTTTTTAAAAGTCAAAATTAAGATTTTTATGTGAAAAAAATAGTGTATAGCTGGACACATCCATGGATAGGTCATTTGATTTTGTTAAACAAAGTTTTTGTACCCAAATTATTAATAATATAAAACTAGTCAATAATATTTGAATTTTCCCACCCTAGACATATTATAGTTTATAGATGTTACAGTAGAATATGCATCGTTATGTTATAGTTTTTTTATTCATTTTTTATTCTTTTTATCATTGTTTGGATTTACCGGGTTGTTGAAGTGTAGCTTTACATTTTATTATTTAAAGCTAACTTAATATTTACCAACAACGAATATTTTAATTAATTTTTATTTAATTTATTAAATAAATTTTTAAAAAATGGATAAGATACAATAGAGTTTTTATGCAAGACTATATTTGTGCCACCATATGAATAATTTTTAAACATATACAAGCCATAAGCAGGTTTCAAACCATAATGCTCTAATAAGGACGATTATTATCAAAGAGAACGAGAACTCCTCTAAATTATAATTTATACTCGAAAAACCTTATCATAAATAAGAAAGAAAAATATTTTCTAACTTTGAAACAATAACATCCATAATTTTTATTAGAAAATATTTTTAGAGGAGTTTTATGAACCAATAACATCTGTAATAACATCCATATTTTCTAACTTTGTAACAATAACATTCATAACTTTGAACTCTAAAATATTTCTAGCTCAGATCTGACTTTTATTGGTGCAGTCCAAGATACATTTCATATTTATAATTATCATTGGAACAAACTTAATTAAGCTTAATTATGAATGGCTTAAATGCAACTGTCAATTTGGACACACAAAATATGACACAAACAACCAAAAAATATTCTCCATTAGAGATGCTTTAAAGTACACATATTCACAGGAGTTTTTTATTGAGTTATTAAATACTTTGTACGTTTTGCCATAATCAAAAGGAGAAAATGTAAATGCACTTTCTATTTAAAAATATTTTGAATATGTCAAAATCACTTAATATTCATGTATATTAGCGTTAATTCTTTGTGCCTAAATGTGTGTTTTTACTTTAGAATACTTAAAATCAGTTTAGAAATGTTTTTAAAAGTCAAAATTAAGATTTTTATGTGAAAAAAATAGTGTATAGCTGGACACATCCATGGATAGGTCATTTGATTTTGTTAAACAAAGTTTTTGTATCCAAATTATTAATAATATAAAACTAGTCAATAATATTTGAATTATCCCACCATAGACATATTAGAGTTTATAGATGTTACAGTAGAATATGCATCGTTATGTTATAGATTTTCTAATTCTTTTTTTGTTATTTTTATCATTGTTTGGATTTACCGGGTTGTTGTCGTGTAACTTTACATTTTATTATTTAATGCTAACTTAATATTTACCAACAACGAATATTTTAATTATTTTTCATTTAATTTATTAAAAAAATGGTTAAGATACAATAGAGTTTTTATGCAAGACTATATTTGTGCCACCATATGAATAATTTTTAAACATATACAAGCCATAAGCAGGTTTCAAAACATAATGCTCTAATAAGGATGATTATTATCAAAGAGAACGAGAACTCCTCTAAATTCTAATTTATACTCGAAAAACCTTATGATAAATAAGAAAGAAAAATATTTTCTAACTTTGAAACAATAACATCCATAATTTTTATTAGAAAATAATTTTAGAGGAGTTTTATGAACCAATAACATCCGTAGTAACATCCATATTTTCTAACTTTGTAACAATAACATTCATAACTTTGAACTCTAAAATATTTCTAGCTCAGATCTGACTTTTATTGGTGCAGTCCAAGATACATTTCCTATTTATAATTATCATTGGAACAAAATTAATTAAGCTTAATTATGAATTGCTTAAATGCAACTGTCAATTTGGACACACAAAATATGACACAAACAACCAAAAAATATTCTCCATTAGAGATGCTTTAAAGTACACATATTCACAGGAGTTTTTTATTGAGTTATTAAATACTTTGTACGTTTTGCCATAATCAAAAGGAGAAAATGTAAATGCACTTTCTATTTAAAAATATTTTGAATATGTCAAAATCACTTAATATTCATGTATATTAGCGTTAATTCTTTGTGCCTAAATGTGTGTTTTTACTTTAGAATACTTAAAATCAGTTTAGAAATGTTTTTAAAAGTCAAAATTAAGATTTTTATGTGAAAAAAATAGTGTATAGCTGGACACATCCATGGATAGGTCATTTGATTTTGTTAAACAAAGTTTTTGTATCCAAATTATTAATAATATAAAACTAGTCAATAATATTTGAATTATCCCACCATAGACATATTAGAGTTTATAGATGTTACAGTAGAATATGCATCGTTATGTTATAGATTTTCTAATTCTTTTTTTGTTATTTTTATCATTGTTTGGATTTACCGGGTTGTTGTCGTGTAACTTTACATTTTATTATTTAATGCTAACTTAATATTTACCAACAACGAATATTTTAATTATTTTTCATTTAATTTATTAAAAAAATGGTTAAGATACAATAGAGTTTTTATGCAAGACTATATTTGTGCCACCATATGAATAATTTTTAAACATATACAAGCCATAAGCAGGTTTCAAAACATAATGCTCTAATAAGGATGATTATTATCAAAGAGAACGAGAACTCCTCTAAATTCTAATTTATACTCGAAAAACCTTATGATAAATAAGAAAGAAAAATATTTTCTAACTTTGAAACAATAACATCCATAATTTTTATTAGAAAATAATTTTAGAGGAGTTTTATGAACCAATAACATCCGTAGTAACATCCATATTTTCTAACTTTGTAACAATAACATTCATAACTTTGAACTCTAAAATATTTCTAGCTCAGATCTGACTTTTATTGGTGCAGTCCAAGATACATTTCCTATTTATAATTATCATTGGAACAAAATTAATTAAGCTTAATTATGAATTGCTTAAATGCAACTGTCAATTTGGACACACAAAATATGACACAAACAACCAAAAACTATTCTCCATTAGAGATGCTTTAAAGTACACATATTCATAGGAGTTTTTTATTGAGTTATTAAATACTTTGTACGTTTTGCCATAATCAAAAGGAGAAAATGTAAATGCACTTTCTATTAAAAAATATTTTGAATATGTCAAAATCACTTAATATTCATGTATATTAGCGTTAATTCTTTGTGTCTAAATGTGTGCTTTTACCTTAGAATACTTAAAATCAGTTTAGAAATGTTTTTAAAAGTCAAAATAATGATTTTTATGTGAAAAAAATAGTGTGTAGCTGGACACATCCATGGATAGGTCATTTGATTTTGTTAAACAAAGTTTTTGTACCCAAATTATTTCTAATATAAAACTAGTCAATAATATTTGAATTATCCCACCCTAGACATATTATAGTTTATAGATGTTACAGTAGAATATGCATCGTTATGTTATAGTTTTTTTATTCATTTTTTATTCTTTTTATCATTGTTTGGATTTACCGGGTTGTTGAAGTGTAGCTTTACATTTTATTATTTAAAGCTAACTTAATATTTACCAACAACGAATATTTTAATTAATTTTTATTTAATTTATTAAATAAATTTTTAAAAAATGGATAAGATACAATAGAGTTTTTATGCAAGACTATATTTGTACCACCATATGAATAATTTTTAAACATATACAAGCCATAAGCAGGTTTCAAACCATAATGCTCTAATAAGGACGATTATTATCAAAGAGAACGAGAACTCCTCTAAATTATAATTTATACTCGAAAAACCTTATCATAAATAAGAAAGAAAAATATTTTCTAACTTTGAAACAATAACATCCATAATTTTTATTAGAAAATATTTTTAGAGGAGTTTTATGAACCAATAACATCTGTAATAACATCCATATTTTCTAACTTTGTAACAATAACATTCATAACTTTGAACTCTAAAATATTTCTAGCTCAGATCTGACTTTTATTGGTGCAGTCCAAGATACATTTCTTATTTATAATTATCATTGGAACAAACTTAATTAAGCTTAATTATGAATGGCTTAAATGCAACTGTCAATTTGGACACACAAAATATGACACAAACAACCAAAAAATATTCTCCATTAGAGATGCTTTAAAGTACACATATTCACAGGAGTTTTTTATTGAGTTATTAAATACTTTGTACGTTTTGCCATAATCAAAAGGAGAAAATGTAAATGCACTTTCTATTTAAAAATATTTTGAATATGTCAAAATCACTTAATATTCATGTATATTAGCGTTAATTCTTTGTGCCTAAATGTGTGTTTTTACTTTAGAATACTTAAAATCAGTTTAGAAATGTTTTTAAAAGTCAAAATTAAGATTTTTATGTGAAAAAAATAGTGTATAGCTGGACACATCCATGGATAGGTCATTTGATTTTGTTAAACAAAGTTTTTGTATCCAAATTATTAATAATATAAAACTAGTCAATAATATTTGAATTATCCCACCATAGACATATTAGAGTTTATAGATGTTACAGTAGAATATGCATCGTTATGTTATAGATTTTTTAATTCTTTTTTTGTTATTTTTATCATTGTTTGGATTTACCGGGTTGTTGTCGTGTAACTTTACATTTTCTTATTTAATGCTAACTTAATATTTACCAACAACGAATATTTTAATTATTTTTTATTTAATTTATTAAATAAATTTTTAAAAAATGGATAAGATACAATAGAGTTTTTACGCAAGACTATATTTGTGCCACAATATGAATATTTTTAAACATATACAAGCAATAAGCAGTTTTCAAAACTTAATGCTCTAATAAGGACGATTATTATCAAAGAGAACGAGAACTCCTATAAATTATAATTTATACTCGAAAAACCTTATCATAAATAAGAAAGAAAAATATTTTCTAACTTTGAAACAATAACATCCATAATTTTTATTAGAAAATATTTTTAGAGCAGTTTTATGAACCAATAACATCCGTAATAACATCCATATTTTCTAACTTTGAAACAAATACATTCAAAACTTTGAACTCTAAAATATTTCTAGCTCAGATCTGACTTTTATTGGTGCAGTCCAATATACATTTCTTATTTATAATTATCATTGGAACAAAAATAATTAAGGTTAATTATGAATTGCTTAAATGCAATTGTCAATTTGGACACACAAAATATGACACAAACAACCAAAAAATATTCTCCATTGGAGATGCTTTAAAGTACACATATTCAGAGGAGTTTTTTATTGAGTTATTAAATACTTTGTACGTTTTGCCATAATCAAAAGGAGAAAATGTAAATGCACTTTCTATTTAAAAATATTTTGAATATGTCAAAATCACTTAATATTCATGTATATTAGCGTTAATTCTTTGTGCCTAAATGTGTGTTTTTACTTTAGAATACTTAAAATCAGTTTAGAAATGTTTTTAAAAGTCAAAATTAAGATTTTTATGTGAAAAAAATAGTGTATAGCTGGACACATCCATGGATAGGTCATTTGATTTTGTTAAACAAAGTTTTTATACCCAAATTATTAATAATATAAAACTAGTCAATAATATTTGAATTATCCCAGCATAGACATATTAGAGTTTATAAATGTTACAGTAGAATATGCATCGTTATGTTATAGATTTTTTAATTCTTTTTTTGTTATTTTTATCATTGTTTGGATTTACCGGGTTGTTGTCGTGTAACTTTACATTTTCTTATTTAATGCTAACTTAATATTTACCAACAACGAATATTTTAATTATTTTTTATTTAATTTATTAAATAAATTTTTAAAAAATGGATAAGATACAATAGAGTTTTTATGCAAGACTATATTTGTGCCACAATATGAATATTTTTAAACATATACAAGCAATAAGCAGTTTTCAAAACTTAATGCTCTAATAAGGACGATTATTATCAAAGAGAACGAGAACTCCTATAAATTATAATTTATACTCGAAAAACCTTATCATAAATAAGAAAGAAAAATATTTTCTAACTTTGAAACAATAACATCCATAATTTTTATTAGAAAATATTTTTAGAGCAGTTTTATGAACCAATAACATCCGTAATAACATCCATATTTTCTAACTTTGAAACAAATACATTCAAAACTTTGAACTCTAAAATATTTCTAGCTCGGATCTGACTTTTATTGGTGCAGTCCAATATACATTTCTTATTTATAATTATCATTGGAACAAAAATAATTAAGGTTAATTATGAATTGCTTAAATGCAATTGTCAATTTGGACACACAAAATATGACACAAACAACCAAAAAATATTCTCCATTGGAGATGCTTTAAAGTACACATATTCAGAGGAGTTTTTTATTGAGTTATTAAATACTTTGTACGTTTTGCCATAATCAAAAGGAGAAAATGTAAATGCACTTTCTATTTAAAAATATTTTGAATATGTCAAAATCACTTAATATTCATGTATATTAGCGTTAATTCTTTGTGCCTAAATGTGTGTTTTTACTTTAGAATACTTAAAATCAGTTTAGAAATGTTTTTAAAAGTCAAAATTAAGATTTTTATGTGAAAAAAATAGTGTATAGCTGGACACATCCATAGATAGGTCATTTGATTTTGTTAAACAAAGTTTTTGTACCCAAATTATTAATAATATAAAACTAGTCAATAATATTTGAATTATCCCACCATAGACATATTAGAGTTTATAAATGTTACAGTAGAATATGCATCGTTATGTTATAGATTTTTTAATTCTTTTTTTGTTATTTTTATCATTGTTTGGATTTACCGGGTTGTTGTCGTGTAACTTTACATTTTCTTATTTAATGCTAACTTAATATTTACCAACAACGAATATTTTAATTATTTTTTATTTAATTTATTAAATAAATTTTTAAAAAATGGATAAGATACAATAGAGTTTTTATGCAAGACTATATTTGTGCCACAATATGAATATTTTTAAACATATACAAGCAATAAGCAGTTTTCAAAACTTAATGCTCTAATAAGGACGATTATTATCAAAGAGAACGAGAACTTCTATAAATTATAATTTATACTCGAAAAACCTTATCATAAATAAGAAAGAAAAATATTTTCTAACTTTGAAACAATAACATCCATAATTTTTATTAGAAAATATTTTTAGAGCAGTTTTATGAACCAATAACATCCGTAATAACATCCATATTTTCTAACTTTGAAACAAATACATTCAAAACTTTGAACTCTAAAATATTTCTAGCTCAGATCTGACTTTTATTGGTGCAGTCCAATATACATTTCTTATTTATAATTATCATTGGAACAAAAATAATTAAGGTTAATTATGAATTGCTTAAATGCAATTGTCAATTTGGACACACAAAATATGACACAAACAACCAAAAAATATTCTCCATTGGAGATGCTTTAAAGTACACATATTCAGAGGAGTTTTTTATTGAGTTATTAAATACTTTGTACGTTTTGCCATAATCAAAAGGAGAAAATGTAAATGCACTTTCTATTTAAAAATATTTTGAATATGTCAAAATCACTTAATATTCATGTATATTAGCGTTAATTCTTTGTGCCTAAATGTGTGTTTTTACTTTAGAATACTTAAAATCAGTTTAGAAATGTTTTTAAAAGTCAAAATTAAGATTTTTATGTGAAAAAAATAGTGTATAGCTGGACACATCCATGGATAGGTCATTTGATTTTGTTAAACAAAGTTTTTGTACCCAAATTATTAATAATATAAAACTAGTCAATAATATTTGAATTATCCCACCATAGACATATTAGAGTTTATAAATGTTACAGTAGAATATGCATCGTTATGTTATAGATTTTTTAATTCCTTTTTTGTTATTTTTATCATTGTTTGGATTTACCGGGTTGTTGTCGTGTAACTTTACATTTTCTTATTTAATGCTAACTTAATATTTACCAACAACGAATATTTTAATTATTTTTTATTTAATTTATTAAATAAATTTTAAAAAAATGGATAAGATACAATAGAGTTTTTATGCAAGACTATATTTGTGCCACAATATGAATATTTTTAAACATATACAAGCAATAAGCAGTTTTCAAAACTTAATGCTCTAATAAGGACGATTATTATCAAAGAGAACGAGAACTCCTATAAATTATAATTTATACTCGAAAAACCTTATCATAAATAAGAAAGAAAAATATTTTCTAACTTTGAAACAATAACATCCATAATTTTTATTAGAAAATATTTTTAGAGCAGTTTTATGAACCAATAACATCCGTAATAACATCCATATTTTCTAACTTTGAAACAAATACATTCAAAACTTTGAACTCTAAAATATTTCTACCTCAGATCTGACTTTTATTGGTGCAGTCCAATATACATTTCTTATTTATAATTATCATTGGAACAAAAATAATTAAGGTTAATTATGAATTGCTTAAATGCAATTGTCAATTTGGACACACAAAATATGACACAAACAACCAAAAAATATTCTCCATTGGAGATGCTTTAAAGTACACATATTCAGAGGAGTTTTTTATTGAGTTTTTAAATACTTTGTACGTTTTTCCATAATCAAAAGGAGAAAATGTAAGCGCACTTTATATTTAAAAATATTTTGAATATGTCAAAATCACTTAATATTCATGTATATTAGCGTTAATTCTTTGTGTCTAAATGTTTTTACCTTAGAATACTTAAAATCAGTTTAGAAATGTTTTTAAAAGTCAAAATTAAGATTTTTTATGTGAAAAAAATAGTGTATAGCTGGACACATCCATGGATAGGTCATTTGATTTTGTTAAACAAAGTTTTTGTACCCAAATTATTTCTAATATAAAACTAGTCAATAATATTTGAATTATCCCACCTTAGACATATTATAGTTTATAGATGTTACAGTAGAATATGCAACGTTATGTTATAGATTTTTTTATTCATTTTTTATTCTTTTTATCATTGTTTGTATTTATCGGGTTGTTGTCGTGAAGCTTTACATTTTATTATTTAAAGCTAACTTAATATTTACCAACAACGAATGTTTTAATTACTTTTTATTTAATTTATTAAAAAAATTTTTAAAAAATGGATAAGATACAATAGAGTTTTTATGCAAGACTATATTTGTGCCACCATATGAATAATTTTTAAACATATACAAGCCATAAGCAGGTTTCAAACCATAATGCTCTAATAAGGACGATTATTATCAAAGAGAACGAGAACTCCTCTAAATTATAATTTATACTCGAAAAACCTTATCATAAATAAGAAAGAAAAATATTTTCTAACTTTGAAACAATAACATCCATAATTTTTATTAGAAAATAATTTTAGAGGAGTTTTATGAACCAATAACATCCGTAGTAACATCCATATTTTCTAACTTTGTAACAATAACATTCATAACTTTGAACTCTAAAATATTTCTAGCTCAGATCTGACTTTTATTGGTGCAGTCCAAGATACATTTCCTATTTATAATTATCATTGGAACAAAATTAATTAAGCTTAATTATGAATTGCTTAAATGCAACTGTCAATTTGGACACACAAAATATGACACAAACAACCAAAAAATATTCTCCATTAGAGATGCTTTAAAGTACACATATTCACATGAGTTTCTTATTGAGTTATTAAATACTTTGTACGTTTTGCCATAATCAAAAGGAGAAAATGTAAATGCACTTTCTATTTAAAAATATTTTGAATATGTCAAAATCACTTAATATTCATGTATATTAGCGTTAATTCTTTGTGCCTAAATGTGTGTTTTTACTTTAGAATACTTAAAATCAGTTTAGAAATGTTTTTAAAAGTCAAAATTAAGATTTTTATGTGAAAAAAATAGTGTATAGCTGGACACATCCATGGATAGGTCATTTGATTTTGTTAAACAAAGTTTTTGTATCCAAATTATTAATAATATAAAACTAGTCAATAATATTTGAATTATCCCACCATAGACATATTAGAGTTTATAGATGTTACAGTTGAATATGCATCGTTATGTTATAGATTTTCTAATTCTTTTTTTGTTATTTTTATCATTGTTTGGATTTACTGGGTTGTTGTCGTGTAACTTTACATTTTATTATTTAATGCTAACTTAATATTTACCAACAACGAATATTTTAATTATTTTTCATTTAATTTATTAAAAAAATGGTTAAGATACAATAGAGTTTTTATGCAAGACTATATTTGTGCCACCATATGAATAATTTTTAAACATATACAAGCCATAAGCAGGTTTCAAACCATAATGCTCTAATAAGGACGATTATTATCAAAGAGAACGAGAACTCTTATAAATTATAATTTATACTCGAAAAACCTTATCATAAATAAGAAAGAAAAATATTTTCTAACTTTGAAACAATAACATCCATAATTTTTATTAGAAAATAATTTTAGAGGAGTTTTATGAACCAATAACATCCGTAGTAACATCCATATTTTCTAACTTTGTAACAATAACATTCATAACTTTGAACTCTAAAATATTTCTAGCTCAGATCTGACTTTTATTGGTGCAGTCCAAGATACATTTCCTATTTATAATTATCATTGGAACAAAATTAATTAAGCTTAATTATGAATTGCTTAAATGCAACTGTCAATTTGGACACACAAAATATGACACAAACAACCAAAAAATATTCTCCATTAGAGATGCTTTAAAGTACACATATTCATAGGAGTTTTTTATTGAGTTATTAAATACTTTGTACATTTTGCCATAATCAAAAGGAGAAAATGTAAATGCACTTTCTATTAAAAAATATTTTGAATATGTCAAAATCACTTAATATTCATGTATATTAGCGTTAATTCTTTGTGTCTAAATGTGTGTTTTTACCTTAGAATACTTAAAATCAGTTTAGAAATGTTTTTAAAAGTCAAAATTAAGATTTTTATGTGAAAAAAATAGTGTGTAGCTGGACACATCCATGGATAGGTCATTTGATTTTGTTAAACAAAGTTTTTGTACCCAAATTATTTCTAATATAAAACTAGTCAATAATATTTGAATTTTCCCACCCTAGACATATTATAGTTTATAGATGTTACAGTAGAATATGCATCGTTATGTTATAGTTTTTTTATTCATTTTTTATTCTTTTTATCATTGTTTGGATTTACCGGGTTGTTGAAGTGTAGCTTTACATTTTATTATTTAAAGCTAACTTAATATTTACCAACAACGAATATTTTAATTAATTTTTATTTAATTTATTAAATAATTTTTTAAAAAATGGATAAGATACAATAGAGTTTTTATGCAAGACTATATTTGTGCCACCATATGAATAATTTTTAAACATATACAAGCCATAAGCAGGTTTCAAACCATAATGCTCTAATAAGGACGATTATTATCAAAGAGAACGAGAACTCCTCTAAATTATAATTTATACTCGAAAAACCTTATCATAAATAAGAAAGAAAAATATTTTCTAACTTTGAAACAATAACATCCATAATTTTTATTAGAAAATAATTTCAGAGGAGTTTTATGATCCAATAACATCTGTAGTGACATCCATATTTTCTAACTTTGTAACAATAACATTCATAACTTTGAACTCTAAAATATTTCTAGCTCAGATCTGACTTTTATTGGTGCAGTCCAAGATACATTTCCTATTTATAATTATCATTGGAACAAAATTAATTAAGCTTAATTATGAATTGCTTAAATGCAACTGTCAATTTGGACACACAAAATATGACACAAACAACCAAAAAATATTCTCCATTAGAGATGCTTTAAAGTACACATATTCACATGAGTTTCTTATTGAGTTATTAAATACTTTGTACGTTTTGCCATAATCAAAAGGAGAAAATGTAAATGCACTTTCTATTTAAAAATATTTTGAATATGTCAAAATCACTTAATATTCATGTATATTAGCGTTAATTCTTTGTGCCTAAATGTGTGTTTTTACTTTAGAATACTTAAAATCAGTTTAGAAAAGTTTTTAAAAGTCAAAATTAAGATTTTTATGTGAAAAAAATAGTGTATAGCTGGACACATCCATGGATAGGTCATTTGATTTTGTTAAACAAAGTTTTTGTATCCAAATTATTAATAATATAAAACTAGTCAATAATATTTGAATTATCCCACCATAGACATATTAGAGTTTATAGATGTTACAGTTGAATATGCATCGTTATGTTATAGATTTTCTAATTCTTTTTTTGTTATTTTTATCATTGTTTGGATTTACTGGGTTGTTGTCGTGTAACTTTACATTTTATTATTTAATGCTAACTTAATATTTACCAACAACGAATATTTTAATTATTTTTCATTTAATTTATTAAAAAAATGGTTAAGATACAATATAGTTTTTATGCAAGACTATATTTGTGCCACCATATGAATAATTTTTAAACATATACAAGCCATAAGCAGGTTTCAAACCATAATGCTCTAATAAGGACGATTATTATCAAAGAGAACGAGAACTCCTATAAATTATAATTTATACTCGAAAAACCTTATCATAAATAAGAAAGAAAAATATTTTCTAACTTTGAAACAATAACATCCATAATTTTTATTAGAAAATAATTTTAGAGGAGTTTTATGAACCAATAACATCCGTAGTAACATCCATATTTTCTAACTTTGTAACAATAACATTCATAACTTTGAACTCTAAAATATTTCTAGCTCAGATCTGACTTTTATTGGTGCAGTCCAAGATACATTTCCTATTTATAATTATCATTGGAACAAAATTAATTAAGCTTAATTATGAATTGCTTAAATGCAACTGTCAATTTGGACACACAAAATATGACACAAACAACCAAAAAATATTCTCCATTAGAGATGCTTTAAAGTACACATATTCATAGGAGTTTTTTATTGAGTTATTAAATACTTTGTACATTTTGCCATATTCAAAAGGAGAAAATGTAAATGCACTTTCTATTAAAAAATATTTTGAATATGTCAAAATCACTTAATATTCATGTATATTAGCGTTAATTCTTTATGTCTAAATGTGTGTTTTTACCTTAGAATACTTAAAATCAGTTTAGAAATGTTTTTAAAAGTCAAAATTAAGATTTTTATGTGAAAAAAATAGTGTGTAGCTGGACACATCCATGGATAGGTCATTTGATTTTGTTAAACAAAGTTTTTGTACCCAAATTATTTCTAATATAAAACTAGTCAATAATATTTGAATTTTCCCACCCTAGACATATTATAGTTTATAGATGTTACAGTAGAATATGCATCGTTATGTTATAGTTTTTTTATTCATTTTTTATTCTTTTTATCATTGTTTGGATTTACCGGGTTGTTGAAGTGTAGCTTTACATTTTATTATTTAAAGCTAACTTAATATTTACCAACAACGAATATTTTAATTAATTTTTATTTAATTTATTAAATAATTTTTTAAAAAATGGATAAGATACAATAGAGTTTTTATGCAAGACTATATTTGTGCCACCATATGAATAATTTTTAAACATATACAAGCCATAAGAAGGTTTCAAACCATAATGCTCTAATAAGGACGATTATTATCAAAGAGAACGAGAACTCCTCTAAATTATAATTTATACTCGAAAAACCTTATCATAAATAAGAAAGAAAAATATTTTCTAACTTTGAAACAATAACATCCATAATTTTTATTAGAAAATAATTTTAGAGGAGTTTTATGAACCAATAACATCCGTAGTAACATCCATATTTTCTAACTTTGTAACAATAACATTCATAACTTTGAACTCTAAAATATTTCTAGCTCAGATCTGACTTTTATTGGTGCAGTCCAAGATACATTTCCTATTTATAATTATCATTGGAACAAAATTAATTAAGCTTAATTATGAATTGCTTAAATGCAACTGTCAATTTGGACACACAAAATATGACACAAACAACCAAAAAATATTCTCCATTAGAGATGCTTTAAAGTACACATATTCATAGGAGTTTTTTATTGAGTTATTAAATACTTTGTACATTTTGCCATAATCAAAAGGAGAAAATGTAAATGCACTTTCTATTAAAAAATATTTTGAATATGTCAAAATCACTTAATATTCATGTATATTAGCGTTAATTCTTTGTGTCTAAATGTGTGTTTTTACCTTAGAATACTTAAAATCAGTTTAGAAATGTTTTTAAAAGTCAAAGTTAAGATTTTTATGTGAAAAAAATAGTGTGTAGCTGGACACATCCATGGATAGGTCATTTGATTTTGTTAAACAAAGTTTTTGTACCCAAATTATTTCTAATATAAAACTAGTCAATAATATTTGAATTTTCCCACCCTAGACATATTATAGTTTATAGATGTTACAGTAGAATATGCATCGTTATGTTATAGTTTTTTTATTCATTTTTTATTCTTTTTATCATTGTTTGGATTTACCGGGTTGTTGAAGTGTAGCTTTACATTTTATTATTTAAAGCTAACTTAATATTTACCAACAACGAATATTTTAATTAATTTTTATTTAATTTATTAAATAATTTTTTAAAAAATGGATAAGATACAATAGAGTTTTTATGCAAGACTATATTTGTGCCACCATATGAATAATTTTTAAACATATACAAGCCATAAGCAGGTTTCAAACCATAATGCTCTAATAAGGACGATTATTATCAAAGAGAACGAGAACTCCTCTAAATTATAATTTATACTCGAAAAACCTTATCATAAATAAGAAAGAAAAATATTTTCTAACTTTGAAACAATAACATCCATAATTTTTATTAGAAAATAATTTCAGAGGAGTTTTATGAACCAATAACATCTGTAGTGACATCCATATTTTCTAACTTTGTAACAATAACATTCATAACTTTGAACTCTAAAATATTTCTAGCTCAGATCTGACTTTTATTGGTGCAGTCCAAGATACATTTCCTATTTATAATTATCATTGGAACAAAATTAATTAAGCTTAATTATGAATTGCTTAAATGCAACTGTCAATTTGGACACACAAAATATGACACAAACAACCAAAAAATATTCTCCATTAGAGATGCTTTAAAGTACACATATTCACATGAGTTTCTTATTGAGTTATTAAATACTTTGTACGTTTTGCCATAATCAAAAGGAGAAAATGTAAATGCACTTTCTATTTAAAAATATTTTGAATATGTCAAAATCACTTAATATTCATGTATATTAGCGTTAATTCTTTGTGCCTAAATGTGTGTTTTTACTTTAGAATACTTAAAATCAGTTTAGAAAAGTTTTTAAAAGTCAAAATTAAGATTTTTATGTGAAAAAAATAGTGTATAGCTGGACACATCCATGGATAGGTCATTTGATTTTGTTAAACAAAGTTTTTGTATCCAAATTATTAATAATATAAAACTAGTCAATAATATTTGAATTATCCCACCATAGACATATTAGAGTTTATAGATGTTACAGTTGAATATGCATCGTTATGTTATAGATTTTCTAATTCTTTTTTTGTTATTTTTATCATTGTTTGGATTTACTGGGTTGTTGTCGTGTAACTTTACATTTTATTATTTAATGCTAACTTAATATTTACCAACAACGAATATTTTAATTATTTTTCATTTAATTTATTAAAAAAATGGTTAAGATACAATAGAGTTTTTATGCAAGACTATATTTGTGCCACCATATGAATAATTTTTAAACATATACAAGCCATAAGCAGGTTTCAAACCATAATGCTCTAATAAGGACGATTATTATCAAAGAGAACGAGAACTCCTATAAATTATAATTTATACTCGAAAAACCTTATCATAAATAAGAAAGAAAAATATTTTCTAACTTTGAAACAATAACATCCATAATTTTTATTAGAAAATAATTTTAGAGGAGTTTTATGAACCAATAACATCCGTAGTAACATCCATATTTTCTAACTTTGTAACAATAACATTCATAACTTTGAACTCTAAAATATTTCTAGCTCAGATCTGACTTTTATTGGTGCAGTCCAAGATACATTTCCTATTTATAATTATCATTGGAACAAAATTAATTAAGCTTAATTATGAATTGCTTAAATGCAACTGTCAATTTGGACACACAAAATATGACACAAACAACCAAAAAATATTCTCCATTAGAGATGCTTTAAAGTACACATATTCATAGGAGTTTTTTATTGAGTTATTAAATACTTTGTACATTTTGCCATATTCAAAAGGAGAAAATGTAAATGCACTTTCTATTAAAAAATATTTTGAATATGTCAAAATCACTTAATATTCATGTATATTAGCGTTAATTCTTTATGTCTAAATGTGTGTTTTTACCTTAGAATACTTAAAATCAGTTTAGAAATGTTTTTAAAAGTCAAAATTAAGATTTTTATGTGAAAAAAATAGTGTGTAGCTGGACACATCCATGGATAGGTCATTTGATTTTGTTAAACAAAGTTTTTGTACCCAAATTATTTCTAATATAAAACTAGTCAATAATATTTGAATTTTCCCACCCTAGACATATTATAGTTTATAGATGTTACAGTAGAATATGCATCGTTATGTTATAGTTTTTTTATTCATTTTTTATTCTTTTTATCATTGTTTGGATTTACCGGGTTGTTGAAGTGTAGCTTTACATTTTATTATTTAAAGCTAACTTAATATTTACCAACAACGAATATTTTAATTAATTTTTATTTAATTTATTAAATAATTTTTTAAAAAATGGATAAGATACAATAGAGTTTTTATGCAAGACTATATTTGTGCCACCATATGAATAATTTTTAAACATATACAAGCCATAAGAAGGTTTCAAACCATAATGCTCTAATAAGGACGATTATTATCAAAGAGAACGAGAACTCCTCTAAATTATAATTTATACTCGAAAAACCTTATCATAAATAAGAAAGAAAAATATTTTCTAACTTTGAAACAATAACATCCATAATTTTTATTAGAAAATAATTTTAGAGGAGTTTTATGAACCAATAACATCCGTAGTAACATCCATATTTTCTAACTTTGTAACAATAACATTCATAACTTTGAACTCTAAAATATTTCTAGCTCAGATCTGACTTTTATTGGTGCAGTCCAAGATACATTTCCTATTTATAATTATCATTGGAACAAAATTAATTAAGCTTAATTATGAATTGCTTAAATGCAACTGTCAATTTGGACACACAAAATATGACACAAACAACCAAAAAATATTCTCCATTAGAGATGCTTTAAAGTACACATATTCATAGGAGTTTTTTATTGAGTTATTAAATACTTTGTACATTTTGCCATAATCAAAAGGAGAAAATGTAAATGCACTTTCTATTAAAAAATATTTTGAATATGTCAAAATCACTTAATATTCATGTATATTAGCGTTAATTCTTTGTGTCTAAATGTGTGTTTTTACCTTAGAATACTTAAAATCAGTTTAGAAATGTTTTTAAAAGTCAAAATTAAGATTTTTATGTGAAAAAAATAGTGTATAGCTGGACACATCCATGGATAGGTCATTTGATTTTGTTAAACAAAGTTTTTGTATCCAAATTATTAATAATATAAAACTAGTCAATAATATTTGAATTATCCCACCATAGACATATTAGAGTTTATAGATGTTACAGTAGAATATGCATCGTTATGTTATAGATTTTCTAATTCTTTTTTTGTTATTTTTATCATTATTTGGATTTACTGGGTTGTTGTCGTGTAACTTTACATTTTATTATTTAATGCTAACTTAATATTTACCAACAACGAATATTTTAATTATTTTTCATTTAATTTATTAAAAAAATGGTTAAGATACAATAGAGTTTCTATGCAAGACTATATTTGTGCCACCATATGAATAATTTTTAAACATATACAAGCCATAAGCAGGTTTCAAACCATAATGCTCTAATAAGGACGATTATTATCAAAGAGAACGAGAACTCCTCTAAATTATAATTTATACTCGAAAAACCTTATCATAAATAAGAAAGAAAAATATTTTCTAACTTTGAAACAATAACATCCATAATTTTTATTAGAAAATAATTTTAGAGGAGTTTTATGAACCAATAACATCCGTAGTAACATCCATATTTTCTAACTTTGTAACAATAACATTCATAACTTTGAACTCTAAAATATTTCTAGCTCAGATCTGACTTTTATTGGTGCAGTCCAAAATACATTTCCTATTTATAATTATCATTGGAACAAAATTAATTAAGCTTAATTATGAATTGCTTAAATGCAACTGTCAATTTGGACACACAAAATATGACACAAACAACCAAAAAATATTCTCCATTAGAGATGCTTTAAAGTACACATATTCATAGGAGTTTTTTATTGAGTTATTAAATACTTTGTACATTTTGCCATAATCAAAAGGAGAAAATGTAAATGCACTTTCTATTAAAAAATATTTTGAATATGTCAAAATCACTTAATATTCATGTATATTAGCGTTAATTCTTTGTGTCTAAATGTGTGTTTTTACCTTAGAATACTTAAAATCAGTTTAGAAATGTTTTTAAAAGTCAAAATTAAGATTTTTATGTGAAAAAAATAGTGTGTAGCTGGACACATCCATGGATAGGTCATTTGATTTTGTTAAACAAAGTTTTTGTACCCAAATTATTTCTAATATAAAACTAGTCAATAATATTTGAATTTTCCCACCCTAGACATATTATAGTTTATAGATGTTACAGTAGAATATGCATCGTTATGTTATAGTTTTTTTATTCATTTTTTATTCTTTTTATCATTGTTTGGATTTACCGGGTTGTTGAAGTGTAGCTTTACATTTTATTATTTAAAGCTAACTTAATATTTACCAACAACGAATATTTTAATTAATTTTTATTTAATTTATTAAATAAATTTTTAAAAAATGGATAAGATACAATAGAGTTTTTATGCAAGACTATATTTGTGCCACCATATGAATAATTTTTAAACATATACAAGCCATAAGCAGGTTTCAAACCATAATGCTCTAATAAGGACGATTATTATCAAAGAGAACGAGAACTCCTCTAAATTATAATTTATACTCGAAAAACCTTATCATAAATAAGAAAGAAAAATATTTTCTAACTTTGAAACAATAACATCCATAATTTTTATTAGAAAATAATTTTAGAGGAGTTTTATGAACCAATAACATCTGTAGTGACATCCATATTTTCTAACTTTGTAACAATAACATTCATAACTTTGAACTCTAAAATATTTCTAGCTCAGATCTGACTTTTATTGGTGCAGTCCAAGATACATTTCCTATTTATAATTATCATTGGAACAAAATTAATTAAGCTTAATTATGAATTGCTTAAATGCAACTGTCAATTTGGACACACAAAATATGACACAAACAACCAAAAAATATTCTCCATTAGAGATGCTTTAAAGTACACATATTCACAAGAGTTTCTTATTGAGTTATTAAATACTTTGTACGTTTTGCCATAATCAAAAGGAGAAAATGTAAATGCACTTTCTATTTAAAAATATTTTGAATATGTCAAAATCACTTAATATTCATGTATATTAGCGTTAATTCTTTGTGCCTAAATGTGTGTTTTTACTTTAGAATACTTAAAATCAGTTTAGAAATGTTTTTAAAAGTCAAAATTAAGATTTTTATGTGAAAAAAATAGTGTATAGCTGGACACATCCATGGATAGGTCATTTGATTTTGTTAAACAAAGTTTTTGTATCCAAATTATTAATAATATAAAACTAGTCAATAATATTTGAATTATCCCACCATAGACATATTAGAGTTTATAGATGTTACAGTAGAATATGCATCGTTATGTTATAGATTTTCTAATTCTTTTTTTGTTATTTTTATCATTATTTGGATTTACTGGGTTGTTGTCGTGTAACTTTACATTTTATTATTTAATGCTAACTTAATATTTACCAACAACGAATATTTTAATTATTTTTCATTTAATTTATTAAAAAAATGGTTAAGATACAATAGAGTTTCTATGCAAGACTATATTTGTGCCACCATATGAATAATTTTTAAACATATACAAGCCATAAGCAGGTTTCAAACCATAATGCTCTAATAAGGACGATTATTATCAAAGAGAACGAGAACTCCTCTAAATTATAATTTATACTCGAAAAACCTTATCATAAATAAGAAAGAAAAATATTTTCTAACTTTGAAACAATAACATCCATAATTTTTATTAGAAAATAATTTTAGAGGAGTTTTATGAACCAATAACATCCGTAGTAACATCCATATTTTCTAACTTTGTAACAATAACATTCATAACTTTGAACTCTAAAATATTTCTAGCTCAGATCTGACTTTTATTGGTGCAGTCCAAGATACATTTCCTATTTATAATTATCATTGGAACAAAATTAATTAAGCTTAATTATGAATTGCTTAAATGCAACTGTCAATTTGGACACACAAAATATGACACAAACAACCAAAAAATATTCTCCATTAGAGATGCTTTAAAGTACACATATTCATAGGAGTTTTTTATTGAGTTATTAAATACTTTGTACATTTTGCCATAATCAAAAGGAGAAAATGTAAATGCACTTTCTATTAAAAAATATTTTGAATATGTCAAAATCACTTAATATTCATGTATATTAGCGTTAATTCTTTGTGTCTAAATGTGTGTTTTTACCTTAGAATACTTAAAATCAGTTTAGAAATGTTTTTAAAAGTCAAAATTAAGATTTTTATGTGAAAAAAATAGTGTGTAGCTGGACACATCCATGGATAGGTCATTTGATTTTGTTAAACAAAGTTTTTGTACCCAAATTATTTCTAATATAAAACTAGTCAATAATATTTGAATTTTCCCACCCTAGACATATTATAGTTTATAGATGTTACAGTAGAATATGCATCGTTATGTTATAGTTTTTTTATTCATTTTTTATTCTTTTTATCATTGTTTGGATTTACCGGGTTGTTGAAGTGTAGCTTTACATTTTATTGTTTAAAGCTAACTTAATATTTACCAACAACGAATATTTTAATTAATTTTTATTTAATTTATTAAATAAATTTTTAAAAAATGGATAAGATACAATAGAGTTTTTATGCAAGACTATATTTGTGCCACCATATGAATAATTTTTAAACATATACAAGCCATAAGCAGGTTTCAAACCATAATGCTCTAATAAGGACGATTATTATCAAAGAGAACGAGAACTCCTCTAAATTATAATTTATACTCGAAAAACCTTATCATAAATAAGAAAGAAAAATATTTTCTAACTTTGAAACAATAACATCCATAATTTTTATTAGAAAATAATTTTAGAGGAGTTTTATGAACCAATAACATCTGTAGTGACATCCATATTTTCTAACTTTGTAACAATAACATTCATAACTTTGAACTCTAAAATATTTCTAGCTCAGATCTGACTTTTATTGGTGCAGTCCAAGATACATTTCCTATTTATAATTATCATTGGAACAAAATTAATTAAGCTTAATTATGAATTGCTTAAATGCAACTGTCAATTTGGACACACAAAATATGACACAAACAACCAAAAAATATTCTCCATTAGAGATGCTTTAAAGTACACATATTCACAGGAGTTTCTTATTGAGTTATTAAATACTTTGTACGTTTTGCCATAATCAAAAGGAGAAAATGTAAATGCACTTTCTATTTAAAAATATTTTGAATATGTCAAAATCACTTAATATTCATGTATATTAGCGTTAATTCTTTGTGCCTAAATGTGTGTTTTTACTTTAGAATACTTAAAATCAGTTTATAAATGTTTTTAAAAGTCAAAATTAAGATTTTTATGTGAAAAAAATAGTGTATAGCTGGACACATCCATGGATAGGTCATTTGATTTTGTTAAACAAAGTTTTTGTATCCAAATTATTAATAATATAAAACTAGTCAATAATATTTGAATTATCCCACCATAGACATATTAGAGTTTATAGATGTTACAGTAGAATATGCATCGTTATGTTATAGATTTTCTAATTCTTTTTTTGTTATTTTTATCATTGTTTGGATTTACTGGGTTGTTGTCGTGTAACTTTACATTTTATTATTTAATGCTAACTTAATATTTACCAACAACGAATATTTTAATTATTTTTCATTTAATTTATTAAAAAAATGGTTAAGATACAATAGAGTTTTTATGCAAGACTATATTTGTGCCACCATATGAATAATTTTTAAACATATACAAGCCATAAGCAGGTTTCAAAACATAATGCTCTAATAAGGATGATTATTATCAAAGAGAACGAGAACTCCTCTAAATTCTAATTTATACTCGAAAAACCTTATGATAAATAAGAAAGAAAAATATTTTCTAACTTTGAAACAATAACATCCGTAATTTTTATTAGAAAATAATTTTAGAGGAGTTTTATGAACCAATAACATCCGTAGTAACATCCATATTTTCTAACTTTGTAACAATAATATTCATAACTTTGAACTCTAAAATATTTCTAGCTCAGATCTGACTTTTATTGGTGCAGTCCAAGATACATTTCCTATTTATAATTATCATTGGAACAAAATTAATTAAGCTTAATTATGAATTGCTTAAATGCAACTGTCAATTTGGACACACAAAATATGACACAAACAACCAAAAAATATTCTCCATTAGAGATGCTTTAAAGTACACATATTCATAGGAGTTTTTTATTGAGTTATTAAATACTTTGTACGTTTTGCCATAATCAAAAGGAGAAAATGTAAATGCACTTTCTATTAAAAAATATTTTGAATATGTCAAAATCACTTAATATTCATGTATATTAGCGTTAATTCTTTGTGTCTAAATGTGTGTTTTTACCTTGGAATACTTATAATCAGTTTAGAAATGTTTTTAAAAGTCAAAATTAAGATTTTTATGTGAAAAAAATAGTGTGTAGCTGGACACATCCATGGATAGGTCATTTGATTTTGTTAAACAAAGTTTTTGTACCCAAATTATTTCTAATATAAAACTAGTCAATAATATTTGAATTTTCCCACCCTAGACATATTATAGTTTATAGATGTTACAGTAGAATATGCATCGTTATGTTATAGTTTTTTTATTCATTTTTTATTCTTTTTATCATTGTTTGGATTTACCGGGTTGTTGAAGTGTAGCTTTACATTTTATTATTTAAAGCTAACTTAATATTTACCAACAACGAATATTTTAATTACTTTTTATTTAATTTATTAAATAAATTTTTAAAAAATGGATAAGATACAATAGAGTTTTTATGCAAGACTATATTTGTGCCACAATATGAATATTTTTAAACATATACAAGCAATAAGCAGTTTTCAAAACTTAATGCTCTAATAAGGACGATTATTATCAAAGAGAACGAGAACTCCTCTAAATTATAATTTATACTCGAAAAACCTTATCATAAATAAGAAAGAAAAATATTTTCTAACTTTGAAACAATAACATCCATAATTTTTATTAGAAAATAATTTTAGAGGAGTTTTATGAACCAATAACATCTGTAGTGACATCCATATTTTCTAACTTTGTAACAATAACATTCATAACTTTGAACTCTAAAATATTTCTAGCTCAGATCTGACTTTTATTGGTGCAGTCCAAGATACATTTCCTATTTATAATTATCATTGGAACAAAATTAATTAAGCTTAATTATGAATTGCTTAAATGCAACTGTCAATTTGGACACACAAAATATGACACAAACAACCAAAAAATATTCTCCATTAGAGATGCTTTAAAGTACACATATTCACAGGAGTTTCTTATTGAGTTATTAAATACTTTGTACGTTTTGCCATAATCAAAAGGAGAAAATGTAAATGCACTTTCTATTTAAAAATATTTTGAATATGTCAAAATCACTTAATATTCATGTATATTAGCGTTAATTCTTTGTGCCTAAATGTGTGTTTTTACTTTAGAATACTTAAAATCAGTTTATAAATGTTTTTAAAAGTCAAAATTAAGATTTTTATGTGAAAAAAATAGTGTATAGCTGGACACATCCATGGATAGGTCATTTGATTTTGTTAAACAAAGTTTTTGTATCCAAATTATTAATAATATAAAACTAGTCAATAATATTTGAATTATCCCACCATAGACATATTAGAGTTTATAGATGTTACAGTAGAATATGCATCGTTATGTTATAGATTTTCTAATTCTTTTTTTGTTATTTTTATCATTGTTTGGATTTACTGGGTTGTTGTCGTGTAACTTTACATTTTATTATTTAATGCTAACTTAATATTTACCAACAACGAATATTTTAATTATTTTTCATTTAATTTATTAAAAAAATGGTTAAGATACAATAGAGTTTTTATGCAAGACTATATTTGTGCCACCATATGAATAATTTTTAAACATATACAAGCCATAAGCAGGTTTCAAAACATAATGCTCTAATAAGGATGATTATTATCAAAGAGAACGAGAACTCCTCTAAATTCTAATTTATACTCGAAAAACCTTATGATAAATAAGAAAGAAAAATATTTTCTAACTTTGAAACAATAACATCCGTAATTTTTATTAGAAAATAATTTTAGAGGAGTTTTATGAACCAATAACATTCGTAGTAACATCCATATTTTCTAACTTTGTAACAATAATATTCATAACTTTGAACTCTAAAATATTTCTAGCTCAGATCTGACTTTTATTGGTGCAGTCCAAGATACATTTCCTATTTATAATTATCATTGGAACAAAATTAATTAAGCTTAATTATGAATTGCTTAAATGCAACTGTCAATTTGGACACACAAAATATGACACAAACAACCAAAAAATATTCTCCATTAGAGATGCTTTAAAGTACACATATTCATAGGAGTTTTTTATTGAGTTATTAAATACTTTGTACGTTTTGCCATAATCAAAAGGAGAAAATGTAAATGCACTTTCTATTAAAAAATATTTTGAATATGTCAAAATCACTTAATATTCATGTATATTAGCGTTAATTCTTTGTGTCTAAATGTGTGTTTTTACCTTGGAATACTTATAATCAGTTTAGAAATGTTTTTAAAAGTCAAAATTAAGATTTTTATGTGAAAAAAATAGTGTGTAGCTGGACACATCCATGGATAGGTCATTTGATTTTGTTAAACAAAGTTTTTGTACCCAAATTATTTCTAATATAAAACTAGTCAATAATATTTGAATTATCCCACCCTAGACATATTATAGTTTATAGATGTTACAGTAGAATATGCATCGTTATGTTATAGTTTTTTTATTCATTTTTTATTCTTTTTATCATTGTTTGGATTTACCGGGTTGTTGAAGTGTAGCTTTACATTTTATTATTTAAAGCTAACTTAATATTTACCAACAACGAATATTTTAATTACTTTTTATTTAATTTATAAAATAAATTTTTAAAAAATGGATAAGATACAATAGAGTTTTTATGCAAGACTATATTTGTGCCACAATATGAATATTTTTAAACATATACAAGCAATAAGCAGTTTTCAAAACTTAATGCTCTAATAAGGACGATTATTATCAAAGAGAACGAGAACTCCTATAAATTATAATTTATACTCGAAAAACCTTATCATAAATAAGAAAGAAAAATATTTTCTAACTTTGAAACAATAACATCCATAATTTTTATTAGAAAATATTTTTAGAGCAGTTTTATGAACCAATAACATCCGTAATAACATCCATATTTTCTAACTTTGAAACAAATACATTCAAAACTTTGAACTCTAAAATATTTATAGCTCAGATCTGACTTTTATTGGTGCAGTCCAATATACATTTCTTATTTATAATTATCATTGGAACAAAAATAATTAAGGTTAATTATGAATTGCTTAAATGCAATTGTCAATTTGGACACACAAAATATGACACAAACAACCAAAAAATATTCTCCATTGGAGATGCTTTAAAGAACACATATTCAGAGGAGTTTTTTATTGAGTTTTTAAATACTTTGTACGTTTTGCCATAATCAAAAGGAGAAAATGTAAATGCACTTTATATTTAAAAATATTTTGAATATGTCAAAATCACTTAATATTCATGTATATTAGTGTTAATTCTTTGTGTCTAAATGTTTTTACCTTAGAATACTTAAAATCAGTTTAGAAATGTTTTTAAAAGTCAAAATTAAGATTTTTTATGTGAAAAAAATAGTGTATAGCTAGACACATCCATGGATAGGTCATTTGATTTTGTTAAACAAAGTTTTTGTACCCAAATTATTTCTAATATAAAACTAGTCAATAATATTTGAATTATCCCACCTTAGACATATTATAGTTTATAGATGTTACAGTAGAATATGCAACGTTATGTTATAGATTTTTTTATTCATTTTTTATTCTTTTTATCATTGTTTGGATTTATCGGGTTGTTGTCGTGTAGCTTTACATTTTATTATTTAAAGCTAACTTAATATTTACCAACAACGAATGTTTTAATTACTTTTTATTTAATTTATTAAAAAAATTGTTAAGATACAATAGAGTTTTTATGCAAGACTATATTTGTGCCACCATATGAATAATTTTTAAACATATACAAGCCATAAGCAGGTTTCAAAACATAATGCTCTAATAAGGATGATTATTATCAAAGAGAACGAGAACTCCTCTAAATTCTAATTTATACTCGAAAAACCTTATCATAAATAAGAAAGAAAAATATTTTCTAACTTTGAAACAATAACATCCATAATTTTTATTAGAAAATAATTTTAGAGGAGTTTTATGAACCAATAACATCCGTAGTAACATCCATATTTTCTAACTTTGTAACAATAACATTCATAACTTTGAACTCTAAAATATTTCTAGCTCAGATCTGACTTTTATTGGTGCAGTCCAAGATACATTTCCTATTTATAATTATCATTGGAACAAAATTAATTAAGCTTAATTATGAATTGCTTAAATGCAACTGTCAATTTGGACACACAAAATATGACACAAACAACCAAAAAATATTCTCCATTAGAGATGCTTTAAAGTACACATATTCATAGGAGTTTTTTATTGAGTTATTAAATACTTTGTACGTTTTGCCATAATCAAAAGGAGAAAATGTAAATGCACTTTCTATTTAAAAATATTTTGAATATGTCAAAATCACTTAATATTCATGTATATTAGCGTTAATTCTTTGTGCCTAAATGTGTGTTTTTACTTTAGAATACTTAAAATCAGTTTAGAAATGTTTTTAAAAGTCAAAATTAAGATTTTTATGTGAAAAAAATAGTGTATAGCTGGACACATCCATGGATAGGTCATTTGATTTTGTTAAACAAAGTTTTTGTACCCGAATTATTAATAATATAAAACTAGTCAATAATATTTGAATTATCCCACCATAGACATATTAGAGTTTATAAATGTTACAGTAGAATATGCATCGTTATGTTATAGATTTTTTAATTCTTTTTTTGTTATTTTTATCATTGTTTGGATTTACCGGGTTGTTGTCGTGTAACTTTACATTTTCTTATTTAATGCTAACTTAATATTTACCAACAACGAATATTTTAATTATTTTTTATTTAATTTATTAAATAAATTTTTAAAAAATGGATAAGATACAATAGAGTTTTTATGCAAGACTATATTTGTGCCACAATATGAATATTTTTAAACATATACAAGCAATAAGCAGTTTTCAAAACTTAATGCTCTAATAAGGACGATTATTATCAAAGAGAACGAGAACTCCTATAAATTATAATATATACTCGAAAAACCTTATCATAAATAAGAAAGAAAAATATTTTCTAACTTTGAAACAATAACATCCATAATTTTTATTAGAAAATATTTTTAGAGGAGTTTTATGAACCAATAACATCCGTAATAACATCCATATTTTCTAACTTTGAAACAAATACATTCAAAACTTTGAACTCTAAAATATTTCTAGCTCAGATCTGACTTTTATTGGTGCAGTCCAATATACATTTCTTATTTATAATTATCATTGGAACAAAAATAATTAAGGTTAATTATGAATTGCTTAAATGCAATTGTCAATTTGGACACACAAAATATGACACAAACAACCAAAAAATATTCTCCATTGGAGATGCTTTAAAGTACACATATTCAGAGGAGTTTTTTATTGAGTTTTTAAATACTTTGTACGTTTTGCCATAATCAAAAGGAGAAAATGTAAATGCACTTTATATTTAAAAATATTTTGAATATGTAAAAATCACTTAATATTCATGTATATTAGTGTTAATTCTTTGTGTCTAAATGTTTTTACCTTAGAATACTTAAAATCAGTTTAGATATGTTTTTAAAAGTCAAAATTAAGATTTTTTATGTGAAAAAAATAGTGTATAGCTGGACACATCCATGGATAGGTCATTTGATTTTGTTAAACAAAGTTTTTGTACCCAAATTATTTCTAATATAAAACTAGTCAATAATATTTGAATTATCCCACCTTAGACATATTATAGTTTATAGATGTTACAGTAGAATATGCAACGTTATGTTATAGATTTTTTTATTCATTTTTTATTCTTTTTATCATTGTTTGGATTTATCGGGTTGTTGTGGTGTAGCTTTACATTTTATTATTTAAAGCTAACTTAATATTTACCAACAACGAATGTTTTAATTACTTTTTATTTAATTTATTAAAAAAATCGTTAAGATACAATAGAGTTTTTATGCAAGACTATATTTGTGCCACCATATGAATAATTTTTAAACATATACAAGCCATAAGCAGGTTTCAAAACATAATGCTCTAATAAGGATGATTATTATCAAAGAGAACGAGAACTCCTCTAAATTCTAATTTATACTCGAAAAACCTTATCATAAATAAGAAAGAAAAATATTTTCTAACTTTGAAACAATAACATCCATAATTTTTATTAGAAAATAATTTTAGAGGAGTTTTATGAACCAATAACATCCGTAGTAACATCCATATTTTCTAACTTTGTAACAATAACATTCATAACTTTGAACTCTAAAATATTTCTAGCTCAGATCTGACTTTTATTGGTGCAGTCCAAGATACATTTCCTATTTATAATTATCATTGGAACAAAATTAATTAAGCTTAATTATGAATTGCTTAAATGCAACTGTCAATTTGGACACACAAAATATGACACAAACAACCAAAAAATATTCTCCATTAGAGATGCTTTAAAGTACACATATTCATAGGAGTTTTTTATTGAGTTATTAAATACTTTGTACATTTTGCCATAATCAAAAGGAGAAAATCTAAATGCACTTTCTATTAAAAAATATTTTGAATATGTCAAAATCACTTAATATTCATGTATATTAGCGTTAATTCTTTGTGTCTAAATGTGTGTTTTTACCTTAGAATACTTAAAATCAGTTTAGAAATGTTTTTAAAAGTCAAAATTAAGATTTTTATGTGAAAAAAATAGTGTGTAGCTGGACACATCCATGGATAGGTCATTTGATTTTGTTAAACAAAGTTTTTGTACCCAAATTATTTCTAATATAAAACTAGTCAATAATATTTGAATTTTCCCACCCTAGACATATTATAGTTTATAGATGTTACAGTAGAATATGCATCGTTATGTTATAGTTTTGTTATTCATTTTTTATTCTTTTTATCATTGTTTGGATTTACCGGGTTGTTGAAGTGTAGCTTTACATTTTATTATTTAAAGCTAACTTAATATTTACCAACAACGAATATTTTAATTACTTTTTATTTAATTTATTAAATAAATTTTTAAAAAATGGATAAGATACAATAGAGTTTTTATGCAAGACTATATTTGTGCCACCATATGAATAATTTTTAAACATATACAAGCCATAAGCAGGTTTCAAACCATAATGCTCTAATAAGGACGATTATTATCAAAGAGAACGAGAACTCCTCTAAATTATAATTTATACTCTAAAAACCTTATCATAAATAAGAAAGAAAAATATTTTCTAACTTTGAAACAATAACATCCATAATTTTTATTAGAAAATATTTTTAGAGGAGTTTTATGAACCAATAACATCTGTAATAACATCCATATTTTCTAACTTTGAAACAAATACATTCAAAACTTTGAACTCTAAAATATTTCTAGCTCGGATCTGACTTTTATTGGTGCATTCCAATATACATTTCTTATTTATAATTATCATTGGAACAAAAATAATTAAGGTTAATTATGAATTGCTTAAATGCCACTGTCAATTTGGACACACAAAATATGACACAAACAACCAAAAAATATTCTCCATTGGAGATGTTTTAAAGTACACATATTCAGAGGAGTTTTTTATTGAGTTTTTAAATACTTTGTACGTTTTGCCATAATCAAAAGGAGAAAATGTAAATGCACTTTATATTTAAAAATATTTTGAATATGTCAAAATCACTTAATATTCATGTATATTAGTGTTAATTCTTTGTGTCTAAATGTGTGTTTTTACCTTAGAATACTTAAAATCAGTTTAGAAATGTTTTTAAAAGTCAAAATTAAGATTTTTATGTGAAAAAAATAGTGTATAGCTGGACACATCCATGGATAGGTCATTTGATTTTGTTAAACAAAGTTTTTGTACCCAAATTATTTCTAATATCAAAGTAGTCAATAATATTTGAATTATCCCACCCTAGACATATTATAGTTTATAGATGTTACAGTAGAATATGCATCGTTATGTTATAGATTTTTTTATTCATTTTTTATTCTTTTTATCATTCTTTGGATTTACCGGGTTGTTGTAGTGTAGCTTTACATTTTATTGTTTAAAGCTAACTTAACATTTACCAAAATTGAATATTTTAATTACTTTTTATTTAATTTATTAAATAAATTTTAAAAAAATGGTTAAGATACGATAGAGTTTTTATGCAAGACTATATTTGTGCCACCATATGAATAATTTTTAAACATATACAAGCCATAAGCAGGTTTCAAAACATAATGCTCTGATAAGGACGATTATTATCAAAGAGAACGAGAACTCCTCTAAATTATAATTTATACTCGAAAAACCTTATCATAAATAAGAAAGAAAAATATTTTCTAACTTTGAAACAATAACATCCATAATTTTTATTAGAAAATAATTTTAGAGGAGTTTTATGAACCAATAACATCCGTAGTAACATCCATATTTTCTAACTTTGAAACAATAACATTCATAACTTTGAACTCTAAAATATTTCTAGCTCAGATCTGACTTTTATTGGTGCAGTCCAAGATACATTTCTTATTTATAATTATCATTGGAATAAAATTAATTAAGCTTGATTATGAATTGCTTAAATGCAATTGTCAATTTGGACACACAAAATATGACACAAACAACCAAAAAATATTCTCCATTAGAGATGCTTTAAAGTACACATATTCATAGGAGTTTTTTATTGAGTTATTAAATACTTTGTACGTTTTGCCATAATCAAAAGGAGAAAATGTAAATGCACTTTCTATTTAAAAATATTTTGAATATGTCAAAATCACTTAATATTCATGTATATTAGCGTTAATTCTTTGTGCCTAAATGTGTGTTTTTACTTTAGAATACTTAAAATCAGTTAAGAAATGTTTTTAAAAGTCAAAATTAAGATTTTTATGTGAAAAAAATAGTGTATAGCTGGACACATCCATGGATAGGTCATTTGATTTTGTTAAACAAAGTTTTTGTACCCAAATTATTAATAATATAAAACTAGTCAATAATATTTGAATTATCCCACCCTAGACATATTAGAGTTTATAGATGTTACAATAGAATATGCATCGTTATGTTATAGATTTTTTAATTCTTTTTTTGTTATTTTTATCATTGTTTGGATTTACCGGGTTGTTGTCGTGTAACTTTACATTTTATTATTTAATGCTAACTTAATATTTACCAACAACGAATATTTTAATTATTTTTCATTTAATTTATTAAATAAATTTTTAAAAAATGGATAAGATACAATAGAGTTTTTATGCAAGACTATATTTGTGCCACAATATGAATATTTTTAAACATATACAAGCAATAAGCAATTTTCAAAACTTAATGCTCTAATAAGGACGATTATTATCAAAGAGAACGAGAACTCCTATAAATTATAATTTATACTCGAAAAACCTTATCATAAATAAGAAAGAAAAATATTTTCTAACTTTGAAACAATAACATCCATAATTTTTATTAGAAAATATTTTTAGAGGAGTTTTATGAACCAATAACATCCGTAATAACATCCATATTTTCTAACTTTGAAACAAATACATTCAAAACTTTGAACTCTAAAATATTTCTAGCTCAGATCTGACTTTTATTGGTGCAGTCCAATATACATTTCTTATTTATAATTATCATTGGAACAAAAATAATTAAGGTTAATTATGAATTGCTTAAATGCAACTGTCAATTTGGACACACAAAATATGACACAAACAACCAAAAAATATTCTCCATTGGAGATGCTATAAAGTACACATATTTAGAGGAGTTTTTTATTGAGTTTTTAAATACTTTGTACGTTTTGCCATAATCAAAAGGAGAAAATGTAAATGCACTTTATATTTAAAAATATTTTGAATATGTCAAAATCACTTAATATTCATGTATATTAGTGTTAATTATTTGTGTCTAAATGTGTGTTTTTACCTTAGAATACTTAAAATCAGTTTAGAAATGTTTTTAAAAGTCAAAATTAAGATTTTTATGTGAAAAAAATAGTGTATAGCTGGACACATCCATGGATAGGTCATTTGATTTTGTTAAACAAAGTTTTTGTACTCAAATTATTTCTAATATAAAACTAGTCAATAATATTTGAATTATCCCACCCTAGACATATTATAGTTTATAGATGTTACAGTAGAATATGCATCGTTATGTTATAGATTTTTTTATTCATTTTTTATTCTTTTTATTATTGTTTGGATTTACCAGGTTGTTGTCGTGTAGCTTTACATTTTATTATTTAAAGCTAACTTAATATTTACCAACAACGAATATTTTAATTACTTTTTATTTAATTTATTAAATAAATTTTAAAAAAATTGTTAAGATACAATAAAGTTTTTATGCAAGACTATATTTGTGCCACCATATGAATATTTTTTAAACATATACAAGCCATAAGCAGGTTTCAAAACATAATGCTCTGATAAGGACGATTATTATCAAAGAGAACGAGAACTCCTCTAAATTATAATTTATACTCGAAAAACCATATCATAAATAAGAAAGAAAAATATTTTCTAACTTTGAAACAATAACATCCATAATTTTTATTAGAAAATAATTTTAGAGGAGTTTTATGAACCAATAACATCCGTAATAACATCCATACTTTCTAACTTTGAAACAATAACATTCATAACTTTGAACTCTAAAATATTTCTAGCTCAGATCTGACTTTTAGATTTGTATTTTTTTTATGTTCAGATTTGACCTTCAAGTTTGATTTCTAACAATGTAATTTTGAGTCACACTCATGAAAAATTCAAGTGTAGTATAATTTGTACAAATAAAAATAACAATAATAAGTATTATTCATCACTTTTTGTTTGACAGGCATTTCTTGATTTTTGTTGTGAATGACTACAAAAACAAAATTGTCTCATTTTTTTTTTGACACAAAAAATTGTCTCATGTTTGTTTAATCTTGTTTTATTGAATCAAGTCATCATAACGAGGTTTTATCATGAGATCTCCACTCACATATGATACTCCACATGAGAGATGTTTTTAAAATAATTTTATTTGTGATTTTTATTTATATTTTTAAAAAACAAATGTGTTTTTTAGATTTTTTAAAAATTGTGAGTTTTTATAAGATTTTTGGAGATGATATTATGAGTCTATAATATAAGAAAATTAAATATTTTGGAAAAATCTCTTTTGTTCTTTCTTCTAGTTCTGCCACCTCACTAATAAGACCCTATAAAAGCATAATCACTACTTGAAGTAGAGTATTAGTATATCGATGCGTTAGAATACCAAATTTATATTGTCTCAACCTCCATGAAAGGTTCTAGGGCGTAGGTGAAATCACCCAAGATGAAGGGATCTTCAATGCGAAAAGAAAAAGGAGGACATGGATCGTTGTTAAATGCGCTTTTAGGAGTCATTTTCAGTTTATCATTAGTTTTTGGAAGACAAATACGTAGAAGAGTCAGCAGAAGTGGCATGAAAAAATTTGGTGGTTTTGCTTTCAATGAAGGAAATGGCAAAGAACGCGAAAAGTTGAAGAAGAGAACGTTTAAATAGCCAAAAGAAGAAGAAAACATTTCAGTTTTCTTTCCATGATTTGGATAAATGGCCTGTCTAGATCGACATATGGCACTCCATTTTATGGGAAAAAGTAAACTTAAAAGAATTTATTTTAATTATATTTAATTTAGTGGGTGAATAATCTCCTTTGAAATTAGAGATAATGATTATCAATTGCAAGCACGTCGGTGACATGATAGTTTGGTATAAAGTGGTCATGATGACCATGACATGTGCAAGCTACCCTAACATTATCGAGCAATCACAAAAAAGACACCTTTATTCCATCTCACACATATGATCGAAAACATAATTTTTTTGGGCATTTGTTAGCTTACAAATTCCAGGTAAACAATGTCAACAAATAAAGCTAGAAAGTCAATGAATAAGATTGGATAATTACGTTGAAAGATGGAAAGTATTGCGGAATCTCGACAGAAGAAGCTTCAACATATAAAAACACGTCGACCCAAGAACGTTCGACGAAGCATGGTAAGCTTGGTTTGGAAAAAAAACTCAAAAAGAAATCCATAATATTTGGATTATTCTCTCCTCTAAACACGTCCAAAATCTCGAAAAGAGGATTTCAACATAATGGTCATATTTGACAGTGTCACCAGTTGTCAAGGACTTATAATAACTTTGCAAGTCCCAGTATCAGCCAAGCAAGGAAGTGCCTCGACAAATGCTATGAAAACAAAGTCAGATAAGCTTGCAGGAGGTTAGGAATTTCAATGCATGTCCCGTTCCTCAACATTTACCTCTCTTAAGATGTGGGAAAGGAAGTCATAATATGGATGTTCAAGTAGTGAATATTGTGTTGGATCTTTTAGGGATTAACTGTTGTTGACGGTTATCTTTGAAGTAGTATAAATAGCAGACCTCTACATTTTATTCGAGGTCACAAAATTCATACATCTCTTTAGAGAACAGGGGTACCCAGGCCAAAGAACAAAACAGTTTGTGAGGAACATGTATGAGTCTGCGTCCCTTTATTTTATTTGTCTTTATGTTTCCTAAGTTGGAACATTCTAATTTTAATGTCATTTAAGGCGCATTATCATTTAATATCATTTATTTCACTTTTGTTCATTTTTTTAATCCAAACTCTTCTTCAATTAATGTTTAAAAAATCATTTAATTTTGAAGCTATTTTGGATTTTTATAAAAATCATTTTTGAAATATAATTTTTTTTTAAATTGTGATATTAACTATGTTTTGGTTCAATAATATATATTTATGTTATAGAATGTCAAATCTAGTGTTTCAATTTAGATAAAACAAATATAAAAAAATTTATAATATTTTGAAAAACGATTTTATGAAATCTATTTCCAAAAATACAAAAGAAAAAACTTTTTTTTTAAAACTGAAACAAACATACTCAATGTAATATGGTTATTGTGATACGGTGGGAGAACTGACTTGGTTGTTTTGCGTTTGATCGCAAATGTTGCGGATAGCAAGTGTCGCCACCGACTTTTCTTTTATCCAAAAGGAAAGGTGAAAAGCCCAGGAAAGATCTTTAGAGATGTTTTCTTGAGTTCGGGGGGTAGATTATGAAAAGGGAAGGTTCTAGCACCCTTATCATCTGTAGTTATCTACGGGCTCTTAGTTGCTTGCTAGATCACTTGCTTTTGTTTGAATGTGCTTGTGGTGTGGGTTTTGAAAGTATTTTGAAAACGTCTTTGTAATGGTTCTCGTCTCTATAAGAACACGTACAAAGTGTTTGTTTGGAAAATAGTTCAAAGATGTGTTTGTGAAAGTGATTTTGAAAGTGATTTTGAAAATGTGTCTTTGTAAAGGTTCTCGTCTCTATAAGAACGCGTACAAAGCGTTGTCTTTCGAAAATGTTTCAAAAATGAGAGTGTTAGTGTATAAAATGTTTTTGTCTCATTTTTTACACAAAAAATTGTCTCATATTTGTTTAATCTTGTTTTAGTGAATCATGTCATCATAAGAAGGTTTTATCATGAGATTCCCACTCACATCTGATACTACACATGAGAGATGTTTTTAAAATAATTTCCTTTGTTATTTTTTTTATAATTTTAAAAAATAAATGTGTTTTTCAGATTATTAAAAAAATTGTGAAATTTTATCCGATTTTCGGAGATATTCACGAGTTTTTAAAATATTTTTTAAAGTTTTATGAGTCTATAATATAAGAAAATTAAATATTTTGGAAAAATCTCTTTTGTCCTTTCTTCTAGTTCTTCCACCTCACTAATAAGACCCCCAAAAAGAATAATTACTACTTGAATTAGAGTATTAGGATATCAACGCGTTATAATTCCAAATTTTTATTTTCTCAACCTCCATGAAAGGTTCCAGGGCGTATGTGCGATCACCCAAGATGAAGGGGTCTTTAATGCGAAAAACAAAATGAGCACATGGATCGTTGTTAGATGCACTTTTAGGAGTCATTGTTTGTTTATCATAAGTTTTTGGAAGACAAATAAGTAGAAGAGTCAGCATAAATGGCATGAAAAACTTTGGTGTTTTGCTTTCAATGAAGGAAATGGCAAAGAAGGCAAAAAGTTGAAGAAGAGAATGTTTAAATAGCCAAAAGAAGAAGAAAACATTTCAGTTTTCTTTCCATGATTTGGATAAATGGCATGTCTAGATCGACATATGGCACTCCATTTTATGGGAAAAGGTAAAATTAAAAGAATTTATTTTTAATTATATTTAATTTAGTGGCTGAATAATCTCCTTTGAAATCAGAGATAATGATTATCAATTGCAAGCATGTCGGTGACATGATAGTTTGGTATAAAGTGGTCATGATGACCATGACATGTGCAAGCTACCCTAACATTATCGAGCAATCACAAAAAAGACACCTTTATTCCATCTCACACATATGATCGAAAACATAATTTTTTTGGGCATTTGTTAGCTTATAAATTCCAGGTAAACAATGTCAACAAATAAAGCTAGAAAGTCAATGAATAAGATTGGATAATTACGTTGAAAGATGGAAAGTATTGCGGAATCTCGACAGAAGAAGCTTCAACATATAAAAACACGTCGACCCAAGAACGTTCGACGAAGCATGGTAAGCTTGGTTTGGAAAAAAAACTCAAAAAGAAATCCATAATATTTGGATTATTCTCTCCTCTAAACACGTCCAAAATCTCGAAAAGAGGATTTCAACATAATGGTCATATTTGACAGTGTCACCAGTTGTCAAGGACTTATAATAACTTTGCAAGTCCCAGTATCAGCCAAGCAAGGAAGTGCCTCGACAAATGCTATGAAAACAAAGTCAGATAAGCTTGCAGGAGGTTAGGAATTTCAATGCATGTCACGTTCCTCAACATTTACCTCTCTTAAGATGCGGGAAAGGAAGTCATAATATGGATGTTCAAGTAGTGAAAATTGTGTTGGATCTTTTAGGGATTAACTGTTGTTGACGGTTATCTTTGAAGTAGTATAAATAGCAGACCTCTACATTTTATTCGAGGTTACAAAATTCATACATCTCTTTAGAGAACAGGGGTACCCAGGCCAAAGAACAAAACAGTTTGTGAGGAACATGTATGAGTCTGCGTCCCTTTATTTTATTTGTCTTTATGTTTCCTAAGTTGGAACATTCTAATTTTAATGTCATTTAAGGCGCATTATCATTTAATATCATTTATTTCACTTTTTGTTCATAATTTCAATCCAAACTCTTCTTCAATTAATGTTTAAAAAATCATTTAATTTTGAAGCTATTTTGGATTTTTATAAAAATCATTTTCGAAATATAATTTTTTTTTAAAATTGTGATATTAACTATGTTTTGGTTCAATAATATATATTTATGTTATAGAATGTCAAATCTAGTGTTTCAATTTAGAAAAAACAAATATAAAAAAATTTATAATATTTTGAAAAACGATTTTATGAAATCTATTTCCAAAAATACAAAAGAAAAAAATCATTTTTTTTTTAAAACTGAAACAAACATACTCAATGTACTATGGTTATTGTGATACGGTGGGAGAACTGACTTGGTTGTTTTGCATTTGATCGCAAATGTTGCAGATAGCAAGTGTCGCCACCGACTTTTCTTTTATCCAAAAGGAAAGGTGAAAAGCACAGGAAAGATCTTTGGAGATGTTTTCTTGAGTTCGGGGGGTAGATTATGAAAAGGGAAGGTTCTAGCACCCTTTTCATCTGTAGTTATCTACGGGCTCTTAGTTGCTTGCTAGATCACTTGCTTTTGTTTGAATGTGCTTGTGGTGTGGGTTTTGAAAGTATTTTGAAAACGTCTTTGTAATGGTTCTCGTCTCTATAAGAACACGTACAAAGTGTTTGTTTGGAAAATAGTTCAAAGATGTGTTTGTGAAAGTGATTTTGAAAGTGATTTTGAAAATGTGTCATTGTAATGGTTCTCGTCTCTATAAGAACGCGTAAAAGTGTCGTCTTTCGAAAATGTTTCAAAAATGAGAGTGTTAGTGTATAAAATGTTTTTGTCTCATTTTTTACACAAAAAATTGTCTCATATTTGTTTAATCTTGTTTTAGTGAATCATGTCATCATAAGAAGGTTTTATCATGAGATTCCCACTCACATCTGATACTACACATGAGAGATGTTTTTAAAATAATTTCCTTTGTAATTTTTTTATAATTTTAAAAAATAAATGTGTTTTTCAAATTATTAAAAAAATTGTGAAATTTTATCCGATTTTCGGAGATATTCACGAGTTTTTAAAATATTTTTTAAAGTTTTATGAGTCTATAATATAAGAAAATTAAATATTTTTGAAAAATCTCTTTTGTCCTTTCTTCTAGTTCTTCCACCTCACTAATAAGACCCCCAAAAAGAATAATTACTACTTGAATTAGAGTATTAGGATATCAACGCGTTAGAATACCAAATTTTTATTTTCTCAACCTCCACGAAAGGTTCCAGGGAGTATGTGCGATCACCCAAGATGAAGGGGTCTTTAATGCGAAAAACAAAATGAGCACATGGATCGTTGTTAGATGCACTTTTAGGAGTCATTGTTTGTTTATCATAAGTTTTTGGAAGACAAATAAGTAGAAGAGTCAGCATAAATGGCATGAAAAACTTTGGTGTTTTGCTTTCAATGAAGGAAATGGCAAAGAAGGCAAAAAGTTGAAGAAGAGAATGTTTAAATAGCCAAAAGAAGAAGAAAACATTTCAGTTTTCTTTCCATGATTTGGATAAATGGCCTGTCTAGATCGACATATGGCACTCCATTTTATGGGAAAAAGTAAAATTAAAAGAATTTATTTTTAATTATATTTAATTTAGTGGCTGAATAATCTCCTTTGAAATCAGAGATAATGATTATCAATTGCAAGCACGTCGGTGACATGATAGTTTGGTATAAAGTGGTCATGATGACCATGACATGTGCAAGCTACCCTAACATTATCGAGCAATCACAAAAAAGACACATTTATTCCATCTCACACATATGATCGAAAACATAATTTTTTTGGGCATTTGTTAGCTTATAAATTCCAGGTAAACAATGTCAACAAATAAAGCTAGAAAGTCAATGAATAAGATTGGATAATTACGTTGAAAGATGGAAAGTATTGCGGAATCTCGACAGAAGAAGCTTCAACATATAAAAACACGTCGACCCAAGAACGTTCGACGAAGCATGGTAAGCTTGGTTTGGAAAAAAAACTCAAAAAGAAATCCATAATATTTGGATTATTCTCTCCTCTAAACACGTCCAAAATCTCGAAAAGAGGATTTCAACATAATGGTCATATTTGACAGTGTCACCAGTTGTCAAGGACTTATAATAACTTTGCAAGTCCCAGTATCAGCCAAGCAAGGAAGTGCCTCGACAAATGCTATGAAAACAAAGTCAGATAAGCTTGCAGGAGGTTAGGAAGTTCAATGCATGTCCGGTTCCTCAACATTTACCTCTCTTAAGATGCGGGAAAGGAAGTCATAATATGGATGTTCAAGTAGTGAAAATTGTGTTGGATCTTTTAGGGATTAACTGTTGTTGACGGTTATCTTTGAAGTAGTATAAATAGCAGACCTCTACATTTTATTCGAGGTCACAAAATTCATACATCTCTTTAGAGAACAGGGGTACCCAGGCCAAAGAACAAAACAGTTTGTGAGGAACATGTATGAGTCTGCGTCCCTTTATTTTATTTTTCTTTATGTTTCCTAAGTTGGAACATTCTAATTTTAATGTCATTTAAGGCGCATTATCATTTAATATCATTTATTTCACTTTTTGTTCATTTTTTTAATCCAAACTCTTCTTCAATTAATGTTTAAAAAATCATTTAATTTTGAAGCTATTTTGGATTTTTATAAAAATCATTTTTGAAATATAATTTTTTTTTAAATTGTGATATTAACTATGTTTTGGTTCAATAATATATATTTATGTTATAGAATGTCAAATCTAGTGTTTCAATTTAGAAAAAACAAATATAAAAAATTTTATAATATTTTGAAAAACGATTTTATGAAATCTATTTCCAAAAATACAAAAGAAAAAAATCATTTTTTTTTAAAACTGAAACAAACATACTCAATGTAATATGGTTATTGTGATACGGTGGGAGAACTGACTTGGTTGTTTTGCGTTTGATCGCAAATGTTGCAGATAGCAAGTGTCGCCATCGACTTTTCTTTTATCCAAAAGGAAAGGTGAAAAGCACAGGAAAGATCTTTAGAGATGTTTTCTTGAGTTCGGGGGGTAGATTATGAAAAGGGAAGGTGCTAGCACCCTTTTCATCTGTAGTTATCTACGGGCTCTTAGTTGCTTGCTAGATCACTTGCTTTTGTTTGAATGTACTTGTGGTGTGGGTTTTGAAAGTATTTTGAAAACGTCTTTGTAATGGTTCTCGTCTCTATAAGGACACGTACAAAGTGTTTGTTTGGAAAATAGTTCAAAGATGTGTTTGTGAAAGTGATTTTGAAAGTGATTTTGAAAATGTGTCATTGTAATGGTTCTCGTCTCTATAAGAACGCGTAAAAGTGTCGTCTTTCGAAAATGTTTCAAAAATGAGAGTGTTAGTGTATAAAATGTTTTTGTCTCATTTTTTACACAAAAAATTGTCTCATATTTGTTTAATCTTGTTTTAGTGAATCATGTCATCATAAGAAGGTTTTATCATGAGATTCCCACTCACATCTGATACTACACATGAGAGATGTTTTTAAAATAATTTCCTTTGTAATTTTTTTATAATTTTAAAAAATAAATGTGTTTTTCAGATTATTAAAAAAATTGTGAAATTTTATCCGATTTTCGGAGATATTCACGAGTTTTTAAAATATTTTTTAAATTTTATGAGTCTATAATATAAGAAAATTAAATATTTTTGAAAAATCTCTTTTGTCCTTTCTTCTAGTTCTTCCACCTCACTAATAAGACCCCCAAAAAGAATAATTACTACTTGAATTAGAGTATTAGGATATCAACGCGTTAGAATACCAAATTTTTATTTTCTCAACCTCCACGAAAGGTTCCAGGGCGTATGTGCGATCACCTAAGATGAAGGGGTCTTTAATGCGAAAAACAAAATGAGCACATGGATCGTTGTTAGATGCACTTTTAGGAGTCATTGTTTGTTTATCATAAGTTTTTGGAAGACAAATAAGTAGAAGAGTCAGCATAAATGGCATGAAAAACTTTGGTGTTTTGCTTTCAATGAAGGAAATGGCAAAGAAGGCAAAAAGTTTAAGAAGAGAATGTTTAAATAGCCAAAAGAAGAAGAAAACATTTCAGTTTTCTTTCCATGATTTGGATAAATGGCTTGTCTAGATCGACATATGGCACTCCATTTTATGGGAAAAAGTAAAATTAAAAGAATTTATTTTTAATTATATTTAATTTAGTGGCTGAATAATCTCCTTTGAAATCAGAGATAATGATTATCAATTGCAAGCACGTCGGTGACATGATAGTTTGGTATAAAGTGGTCATGATGACCATGACATGTGCAAGCTACCCTAACATTATCGAGAAATCACAAAAAAGACACCTTTATTCCATCTCACACATATGATCGAAAACATAATTTTTTTGGGCATTTGTTAGCTTATAAATTCCAGGTAAACAATGTCAACAAATAAAGCTAGAAAGTCAATGAATAAGATTGGATAATTACGTTGAAAGATGGAAAGTATTGCGGAATCTCGATTGAAGAAGTTTCAACATATAAAAACACGTCGACCCAAGAACGTTCGACGAAGCATGGTAAGCTTGGTTTGGAAAAAAAACTCAAAAAGAAATCCATAATATTTGGATTATTCTCTCCTCTAAACACGTCCAAAATCTCGAAAAGAGGATTTCAACATAATGGTCATATTTGACAGTGTCACCAGTTGTCAAGGACTTATAATAACTTTGCAAGTCCCAGTATCAGCCAAGCAAGGAAGTGCCTCGACAAATGCTATGAAAACAAAGTCAGATAAGCTTGCAGGAGGTTAGGAATTTCAATGCATGTCACGTTCCTCAACATTTATCTCTCTTAAGATGCGGGAAAGGAAGTCATAATATGGATGTTCAAGTAGTGAAAATTGTGTTGGATCTTTTAGGGATTAACTGTTGTTGACGATTATCTTTGAAGTAGTATAAATAGCAGACCTCTATATTTTATTCGAGGTCACAAAATTCATACATCTCTTTAGAGAACAGAGGTACCCAGGCCAAAGAACAAAACAATTTGTGAGGAACATGTATGAGTCTGCGTCCCTTTATTTTATTTGTCTTTATGTTTCCTAAGTTGGAACATTCTAATTTTAATGTCATTTAAGGCGCATTATCATTTAATATCATTTATTTCACTTTTTGTTCATTTTTTTAATCCAAACTCTTCTTCAATTAATGTTTAAAAAATCATTTAATTTTGAAGCTATTTTGGATTTTTATAAAAATCATTTTTGAAATATAATTTTTTTTTTAAATTGTGATATTAACTATGTTTTGGTTCAATAATATATATTTATGTTATAGAATGTCAAATCTAGTGTTTCAATTTAGAAAAAACAAATATAAAAAATTTTATAATATTTTGAAAAACGATTTTATGAAATCTATTTCCAAAAATACAAAAGAAAAAAATCATTTTTTTTTAAAACTGAAACAAACATACTCAATGTAATATGGTTATTGTGATACGGTGGGAGAACTGACTTGGTTGTTTTGCGTTTGATCGCAAATGTTGCAGATAGCAAGTGTCGCCACCGACTTTTCTTTTATCCAAAAGGAAAGATGAAAAGCACAGGAAAGATCTTTAGAGATGTTTTCTTGAGTTCGGGGGGTAGATTATGAAAAGGGAAGGTTCTAGCACCCTTTTCATCTGTAGTTATCTACGGGCTCTTAGTTGCTTGCTAGATCACTTGCTTTTGTTTGAATGTGCTTGTGGTGTGGGTTTTGAAAGTATTTTGAAAACGTCTTTGTAATGGTTCTCGTCTCTATAAGAACACGTACAAAGTGTTTGTTTGGAAAATAATTCAAACATGTGTTTGTGAAAGTGATTTTGAAAGTGATTTTGAAAATGTGTCATTGTAATGGTTCTCGTCTCTATAAGAACGCGTACAAAGTGTCGTCTTTCGAAAATGTTTCAAAAATGAGAGTGTTATTGTATAAAATATTTTTGTCTCATTTTTTACACAAAAAATAGTCTCATATTTGTTTAATCTTGTTTTAGTGAATCATGTCATCATAAGAAGGTTTTATCATGAGATTCCCAATCACATCTGATACTACACATGAGAGATGTTTTTAAAATAATTTCCTTTGTAATTTTTTTATAATTTTAAAAAATAAATGTGTTTTTCAAATTATTAAAAAAATTGTGAAATTTTATCCGATTTTCGGAGATATTCACGAGTTTTTAAAATATTTTTTAAAGTTTTATGAGTCTATAATATAAGAAAATTAAATATTTTTGAAAAATCTCTTTTGTCCTTTCTTCTAGTTCTTCCACCTCACTAATAAGACCCCCAAAAAGAATAATTACTACTTGAATTAGAGTATTAGGATATCAACGCGTTAGAATACCAAATTTTTATTTTCTCAACCTCCACGAAAGGTTCCAGGGCGTCTGTGCGATCACCCAAGATGAAGGGGTCTTTAATGCGAAAAACAAAATGAGCACATGGATCGTTGTTAGATGCACTTTTAGGAGTCATTGTCAGTTTATCATAAGTTTTTGGAAGACAAATAAGTAGAAGAGTCAGCATAAATGGCATGAAAAACGTTGGTGTTTTGCTTTCAATGAAGGAAATGGCAAAGAAGGCGAAAAGTTGAAGAAGAGAACGTTTAAATAGCCAAAAGAAGAAGAAAACATTTTAGTTTTCTTTCCATGATTTGGATAAATGGCCTGTCTAGATCGACATACGGCACTCCATTTTATGGGAAAAAGTAAAATTAAAAGAATTTATTTTTAATTATATTTAATTTAGTGGCTGAATAATCTCCTTTGAAATCATAGATAATGATTATCAATTGCAAGCACGTCGGTGACATGATAGTTTGGTATAAAGTGGTCATGATGACCATGACATGTGCAAGCTACCCTAATATTATCGAGCAATCACAAAAAAGACACCTTTATTCCATCTCACACATATGATCGAAAACATAATTTTTTTGGGCATTTGTTAGCTTACAAATTCCAGGTAAACAATGTCAACAAATAAAGCTAGAAAGTCAATGAATAAGATTGGATAATTACGTTGAAAGATGGAAAGATTGCGGAATCTCGACAGAAGAAGCTTCAACATATAAAAACACGTCGACCCAAGAACGTTCGACGAAGAATGGTAAGCTTGGTTTGGAAAAAAAACTCAAAAAGAAATCCATAATATTTGGATTATTCTCTCCTCTAAACACGTCCAAAATCTCGAAAAGAGGATTTCAACATAATGGTCATATTTGACAGTGTCACCAGTTGTCAACGACTTATAATAACTTTGCATGTCCCAGTATCAGCCAAGCAAGGAAGTGCCTCGACAAATGCTATGAAAACAAAGTCAGATAAGCTTGCAGGAGGTTAGGAAGTTCAATGCATGTCCCGTTCCTCAACATTTACCTCTCTTAAGATGCGGGAAAGGAAGTCATAATATGGATGTTCAAGTAGTGAAAATTGTGATGGATCTTTTAGGGATTAACTGTTGTTGACGGTTATCTTTGAAGTAGTATAAAAAGCAGACATCTACATTTTATTCGAGGTCATAAAATTCATATATCTCTTTAGAGAACAGAGGTACCCAGGCCAAAGAACAAAACAATTTGTGAGGAACATGTATGAGTCTGCGTCCCTTTATTTTATTTGTCTTTATGTTTCCTAAGTTGGAACATTCTAATTTTAATGTCATTTAAGGCGCATTATCATTTAATATCATTTATTTCACTTTTTGTTCATTTTTTTAATCCAAACTCTTCTTCAATTAATGTTTAAAAAATCATTTAATTTTGAAGCTATTTTGGATTTTTATAAAAATCATTTTTGAAATATAATTTTTTTTTTAAATTGTGATATTAACTATGTTTTGGTTCAATAATATATATTTATGTTATAGAATGTCAAATATAGTGTTTCAATTTAGAAAAAACAAATATAAAAAAATTTATAATATTTTGAAAAACGATTTTATGAAATCTATTTCCAAAAATACAAAAGAAAAAAATCATTTTTTTTAAAACTGAAACAAACATACTCAATGTAATATGGTTATTGTGATACGGTGGGAGAAATGACTTGGTTGTTTTGCGTTTGATCGCAAATGTTGCGGATAGCAAGTGTCGCCACCGACTTTTCTTTTATCCAAAAGGAAAGGTGAAAAGCACAGGAAAGATCTTTAGAGATGTTTTCTTGAGTTCGGGGGGTAGATTATGAAAAGGGAAGGTTCTAGCACCCTTTTCATCTGTAGTTATCTACGGGCTCTTAGTTGCTTGCTAGATCACTTGCTTTTGTTTGAATGTGCTTGTGGTGTGGGTTTTGAAAGTATTTTGAAAACATCTATGTAATGGTTCTCGTCTCTATAAGAACACGTACAAAGTGTTTGTTTGGAAAATAGTTCAAAGATGTGTTTGTGAAAGTGATTTTGAAAGTGATTTTGAAAATGTGTCTTTGTAATGGTTCTCGTCTCTATAAGAACGCGTACAAAGTGTCGTATTTCGAAAATGTTTCAAAAATGAGAGTGTTAGTGTATAAAATGTTTTTGTCTCATTTTTTACACAAACAATTGTCTCATATTTGTTTAATCTTGTTTTAGTGAATCATGTCATCATAAGAAGGTTTTATCATAAGATTCCCACTCACATCTGATACTACACATGAGAGATGTTTTTAAAATAATTTCCTTTGTTATTTTTTTTATAATTTTAAAACATAAATGTGTTTTTCAGATTATTAAAAAAATTGTAAAATTTTATCCGATTTTCGGAGATATTCACGAGTTTTTAAAATATTTTTTAAAGTTTTATGAGTCTATAATATAAGAAAATTAAATATTTTTGAAAAATCTCTTTTGTCCTTTCTTCTAGTTCTTCCACTTCACTAATAAGACCCCCAAAAAGAATAATTACTACTTGAATTAGAATATTAGGATATCAACACGTTAGAATACCAAATTTTTATTTTCTCAACCTCCATGAACGGTTCCAGGGCGTATGTGCGATCACCCAAAATGAAGGGGTCTTTAATGCGAAAAACAAAATGAGCACATGGATCGTTGTTAGATGCACTTTTAGGAGTCATTGTCAGTTTATCATAAGTTTTTGGAAGACAAATAAGTAGAAGAGTCAGCATAAATGGCATGAAAAACTTTGGTGTTTTGCTTTCAATGAAGGAAATGGCAAAGAAGGCGAAAAGTTGAAGAAGAGAACGTTTAAATAGCCAAAAGAAGAAGAAAACATTTCAGTTTTCTTTCCATGATTTGGATAAATGGCCTGTCTAGATCGACATACGGCACTCCATTTTATGGGAAAAAGTAAAATTAAAAGAATTTATTTTTAATTATATTTAATTTAGTGGCTGAATAATCTCCTTTGAAATCATAGATAATGATTATCAATTGCAAGCACGTCGGTGACATGATAGTTTGGTATAAAGTGGTCATGATGACCATGACATGTGCAAGCTACCCTAACATTATCGAGGAATCACAAAAAATACACCTTTATTCCATCTCACACATATGATCGAAAACATGATTTTTTTGGGCATTTGTTAGCTTACAAATTCCAGGTAAACAATGTCAACAAATAAAGATAGAAAGTCAATGAATAAGATTGGATAATTACGTTGAAAGATGGAAAGTATTGCGGAATCTTGACAGAAGAAGCTTCAACATATAAAAACACGTCGACCCAAGAACGTTCGACGAAGCATGGTAAGCTTGGTTTGGAAAAAAAACTCAAAAAGAAATCCATAATATTTGGATTATTCTCTCCTCTAAACACGTCCAAAATCTCAAAAAGAGGATTTCAACATAATGGTCATATTTGACAATGTCACCAGTTGTCAAGGACTTATAATAACTTTGCAAGTCCCAGTATCAGCCAAGCAAGGAAGTGCCTCGACAAATGCTATGAAAACAAAGTCAGATAAGCTTGCAGGAGGTTAGGAAGTTCAATGCATGTCCCGTTCCTTAACATTTACCTCTCTTAAGATGCGGGAAAGGAAGTCATAATATGGATGTTCAAGTAGTGAAAATTGTGTTGGATCTTTTAGGGATTAACTGTTGTTGACGGTTATCTTTGAAGTAGTATAAATAGCAGACCTCTACATTTTATTCGAGGTCACAAAATTCATACATCTCTTTAGAGAACAGAGGTTCCAGGCCAAAGAACAAAACAATTTATGAGGAACATGTATGAGTCTGCGTCCCTTTATTTTATTTGTCTTTATGTTTCCTAAGTTGGAACATTCTAATTTTAATGTCATTTAAGGTGCATTATCATTTAATATCATTTATTTCACTTTTTGTTCATTTTTTTAATCCAAACTCTTCTTCAATTAATGTTTAAAAAATCATTTAATTTTGAAGCTATTTTGGATTTTTATAAAAATCATTTTTGAAATATAAATTTTTTTTTAAAATTGTGATATTAACTATGTTTTGGTTCAATAATATATATTTATGTTATAGAATGTCAAATATAGTGTTTCAATTTAGAAAAAACAAATATAAAAAAGTTTATAATATTTTGAAAAACGATTTTATGAAATCTATTTCCAAAAATACAAAAGAAAAAAATCATTTTTTTTAAAACTGAAACAAACATACTCAATGTAATATGGTTATTGTGATACGGTGGGAGAAATGACTTGGTTGTTTTGCGTTTGATCGCAAATGTTGCGGATAGCAAGTGTCGCCACCGACTTTTCTTTTATCCAAAAGGAAAGGTGAAAAGCACAGGAAAGATCTTTAGAGATGTTTTCTTGAGTTCGGGGGGTAGATTATGAAAAGGGAAGGTTCTAGCACCCTTTTCATCTGTAGTTATCTACGGGCTCTTAGTTGCTTGCTATATCACTTGCATTTGTTTGAATGTGCTTGTGGTGTGGGTTTTGAAAGTATTTTGAAAACATCTATGTAATGGTTCTCGTCTCTATAAGAACACGTACAAAGTGTTTGTTTGGAAAATAGTTCAAAGATGTGTTTGTGAAAGTGATTTTGAAAGTGATTTTGAAAATGTGTCTTTGTAATGGTTCTCGTCTCTATAAGAACGCGTACAAAGTGTCGTCTTTCGAAAATGTTTCAAAAATGAGAGTGTTAGTGTATAAAATGTTTTTGTCTCATTTTTTACACAAACAATTGTCTCATATTTGTTTAATCTTGTTTTAGTTAATCATGTCATCATAAGAAGGTTTTATCATGAGATTCCCACTCACATCTGATACTACACATGAGATATGTTTTTAAAATAATTTCCTTTGTTATTTTTTTTATAATTTTAAAACATAAATGTGTTTTTCAGATTATTAAAAAAATTGTAAAATTTTATCCGATTTTCGGAGATATTCACGAGTTTTTAAAATATTTTTTAAAGTTTTATGAGTCTATAATATAAGAAAATTAAATATTTTTGAAAAATCTCTTTTGTCCTTTATTCTAGTTCTTCCACTTCACTAATAAGACCCCCAAAAAGAATAATTACTACTTGAATTAGAATATTAGGATATCAACACGTTAGAATACCAAATTTTTATTTTCTCAACCTCCATGAACGGTTCCAGGGCGTATGTGCGATCACCCAAGATGAAGGGGTCTTTAATGCGAAAAACAAAATGAGCACATGGATCGTTGTTAGATGCACTTTTAGGAGTCATTGTCAGTTTATCATAAGTTTTTGGAAGACAAATAAGTAGAAGAGTCAGCATAAATGGCATGAAAAACTTTGGTGTTTTGCTTTCAATGAAGGAAATGGCAAAGAAGGCGAAAAGTTGAAGAACAGAACGTTTAAATAGCCAAAAGAAGAAGAAAACATTTCAGTTTTCAATCCATGATTTGGATAAATGGCCTGTCTAGATCGACATACGGCACTCCATTTTATGGGAAAAAGTAAAATTAAAAGAATTTATTTTTAATTATATTTAATTTATTGGCTGAATAATCTCCTTTGAAATCATAGATAATGATTATCAATTGCAAGCACGTCGGTGACATGATAGTTTGGTATAAAGTGGTCATGATGACCATGACATGTGCAAGCTACCCTAACATTATCGAGGAATCACAAAAAAGACACCTTTATTCCATCTCACACATATGATCGAAAACATGATTTTTTTGGGCATTTGTTAGCTTACAAATTCCAGGTAAACAATGTCAACAAATAAAGATAGAAAGTCAATGAATAAGATTGGATAATTACGTTGAAAGATGGAAAGTATTGCGGAATCTCGACAGAAGAAGCTTCAACATATAAAAACACGTCGACCCAAGAACGTTCGACGAAGCATGGTAAGCTTGGTTTGGAAAAAAAACTCAAAAAGAAATCCATAATATTTGGATTATTCTCTCCTCTAAACACGTCCAAAATCTCGAAAAGAGGATTTCAACATAATGGTCATATTTGACAGTGTCACCAGTTGTCAAGGACTTATAATAACTTTGCAAGTCCCAGTATCAGCCAAGCAAGGAAGTGCCTCGACAAATGCTATGAAAACAAAGTCAGATAAGCTTGCAGGAGGTTAGGAAGTTCAATGCATGTCCCGTTCCTTAACATTTACCTCTCTTAAGATGCGGGAAAGGAAGTCATAATATGGATGTTCAAGTAGTGAAAATTGTGTTGGATCTTTTAGGGATTAACTGTTGTTGACGGTTATCTTTGAAGTAGTATAAATAGCAGACCTCTACATTTTATTCGAGGTCACAAAATTCATACATCTCTTTAGAGAACAGAGGTTCCAGGCCAAAGAACAAAATAATTTGTGAGGAACATGTATGAGTCTGCGTCCCTTTATTTTATTTGTCTTTATGTTTCCTAAGTTGGAACATTCTAATTTTAATGTCATTTAAGGTGCATTATCATTTAATATCATTTATTTCACTTTTTGTTCATTTTTTTAATCCAAACTCTTCTTCAATTAATGTTTAAAAAATCATTTAATTTTGAAGCTATTTTGGATTTTTATAAAAATCATTTTTGAAATATAATTTTTTTTTTAAATTGTGATATTAACTATGTTTTGGTTCAATAATATATATTTATGTTATAGAATGTCAAATCTAGTGTTTCAATTTAGAAAAAACAAATATAAAAAAATTTATAATATTTTGAAAAACGATTTTATGAAATCTATTTCCAAAAATACAAAAGAAAAAAATCATTTTTTTTAAAACTGAAACAAACATACTCAATGTAATATGGTTATTGTGATACGGTGGGAGAACTGACTTGGTTGTTTTGCGTTTGATCGCAAATGTTGCGGATAGCAAGTGTCGCCACGGACTTTTCTTTTATCCAAAAGGAAAGGTGAAAAGCACAGGAAAGATCTTTAGAGATGTTTTCTTGAGTTCGGGGGGTAGATTATGAAAAGGGAAGGTTCTAGCACCCTTTTCATCTGTAGTTATCTACGGGCTCTTAGTTGTTTGCTAGATCACTTGCTTTTGTTTGAATGTGCTTGTGGTGTGGGTTTTGAAAGTATTTTGAAAACGTTTATGTAATGGTTTTCGTCTCTATAAGAACACGTACAAAGTGTTTGTTTGGAAAATAGTTCAAAGATGTGTTTGTGAAAGTGATTTTGAAAGTGATTTTGAAAATGTGTCTTTGTAATCGTTCTCGTCTCTATAAGAACGCGTACAAAGTGTCGTCTTTCGAAAATGTTTCAAAAATGAGAGTGGTAGTGTATAAAATGTTTTTGTCTCATTTTTTACACAAAAAATTGTCTCATATTTGTTTAATCTTGTTTTAGTGAATCATGTCATCATAAGAAGGTTTTATCATGAGATTCCCACTCACATCTGATACTACACATGAGAGATGTTTTTAAAATAATTTCCTTTGTTATTTTTTTTTATAATTTTAAAAAATAAATGTGTTTTTCAGATTATTAAAAAAATTGTAAAATTTTATCAGATTTTCGGAGATATTCACGAGTTTTTAAAATATTTTTAAAGTTTTATGAGTCTATAATATAAGAAAATTAAATATTTTTGAAAAATCTCTTTTGTCCTTTTTTCTAGTTCTTCCACCTCACTAATAAGACCCCCAAAAAGAATAATTACTACTTGAATTAGAATATTAGGATATCAACGTGTTAGAATACCAAATTTTTATTTTCTCAACCTCCATGAACGAATCCAGGGCGTATGTGCGATCACCCAAGATGAAGGGGTCTTTAATGCGAAAAACAAAATGAGCACATGGATCGTTGTTAGATGCACTTTTAGGAGTCATTGTCAGTTTATCATAAGTTTTTGGAAGACAAATAAGTAGAAGAGTCAGCATAAATGGCATGAAAAACTTTGGTGTTTTGCTTTCAATGAAGGAAATGGCAAAGAAGGCGAAAAGTTGAAGAAGAGAACGTTTAAATAGCCAAAAGAAGAAGAAAACATTTCAGTTTTCTTTCCATGATTTGGATAAATGGCCTGTCTAGATCGACATACAGCACTCCATTTTATGGGAAAAAGTAAAATTAAAAGAATTTATTTTTAATTATATTTAATTTAGTGGCTGAATAATCTCCTTTGAAATCATAGATAATGATTATCAATTGCAAGCACGTCGGTGACATGATAGTTTGGTATAAAGTGGTCATGATGACCATGACATGTGCAAGCTACCCTAACATTATCGAGCAATCACAAAAAAGACACCTTTATTCCATCTCACACATATGATCGAAAACATGATTTTTTTGGGCATTTGTTAGCTTACAAATTCCAGGTAAACAATGTCAACAAATAAAGCTAGAAAGTCAATGAATAAGATTGGATAATTACGTTGAAAGATGGAAAGTATTGCGGAATCTCGACAGAAGAAGCTTCAACATATAAAAACACGTCGACCCAAGAACGTTCGACGAAGCATGGTAAGCTTGGTTTGGAAAAAAAACTCAAAAAGAAATCCATAATATTTGGATTATTCTCTCCTCTAAACACGTCCAAAATCTCGAAAAGAGGATTTCAACATAATGGTCATATTTGACAGTGTCACCAGTTGTCAACGACTTATAATAACTTTGCATGTCCCAGTATCAGCCAAGCAAGGAAGTGCCTCGACAAATGCTATGAAAACAAAGTCAGATAAGCTTGCAGGAGGTTAGGAAGTTCAATGCATGTCCCGTTCCTCAACATTTACCTCTCTTAAGATGTGGGAAAGGAAGTCATAATATGGATGTTCAAGTAGTGAAAATTGTGATGGATCTTTTAGGGATTAACTGTTGTTGACGGTTATCTTTGAAGTAGTATAAAAAGCAGACCTCTACATTTTATTCGAGGTCACAAAATTCATACATCTCTTTAGAGAACAGGGGTACCAAGGCCAAAGAACAAAACAGTTTGTGAGGAACATGTATGAGTCTGCGTCCCTTTATTTTATTTGTCTTTATGTTTCCTAAGTTGGAACATTCTAATTTTAATGTCATTTAAGGCGCATTATCATTTAATATCATTTATTTCACTTTTTTCATTTTTTTAATCCAAACTCTTCTTCAATTAATGTTTAAAAAATCATTTAATTTTGAAGCTATTTTGGATTTTTATAAAAATCATTTTTGAAATATAATTTTTTTTTAAATTGTGATATTAACTATGTTTTGGTTCAATAATATATATTTATGTTATAGAATGTCAAATCTAGTGTTTCAATTTAGAAAAAACAAATATAAAAAAATTTATAATATTTTGAAAAACGATTTTATGAAATCTATTTCCAAAAATACAAAAGAAAAAAATCATATTTTTTAAAACTGAAACAAACATACTTAATGTAATATGGTTATTGTGATACGGTGGGAGAACTGACTTGGTTGTTTTGCATTTGATCGCAAATGTTGCAGATAGCAAGTGTCGCCACCTACTTTTCTTTTTTATCCAAAAGGAAAGGTGAAAAGCACAGGAAAGATCTTTAGAGATGTTTTCTTGAGTTCGGGGGGTAGATTATGAAAAGGGAAGGTTCTAGCACCCTTTTCATCTGTAGTTATCTACGGGCTCTTAGTTGCTTGCTAGATCACTTGCTTTTGTTTGAATGTGCTTGTGGTGTGGGTTTTGAAAGTATTTTGAAAACGTCTATGTAATGGTTCTCGTCTCTATAAGAACACGTACAAAGTGTTTGTTTGGAAAATAGTTCAAAGATGTGTTTGTGAAAGTGATTTTGAAAGTGATTTTGAAAATGTGTCTTTGTAATGGTTCTCGTCTCTATAAGAACGCGTACAAAGTGTCGTCTTTCGAAAATGTTTCAAAAATGAGAGTGTTAGTGTATAAAATGTTTTTGTCTCATTTTTTACACAAAAAATTGTCTCATATTTGTTTAATCTTGTTTTAGTGAATCATGTCATCATAAGAAGGTTTTATCATGAGATTCCCACTCACATCTGATACTACACATGAGAGATGTTTTTAAAATAATTTCCTTTGTTATTTTTTTTATAATTTTAAAACATAAATGTGTTTTTCAGATTATTAAAAAAATTGTAAAATTTTATCCGATTTTCGGAGATATTCACGAGTTTTTAAAATATTTTTTAAAGTTTTATGAGTCTATAATATAAGAAAATTAAATATTTTTGAAAAATCTCTTTTGTCCTTTCTTCTAGTTCTTCCACTTCACTAATAAGACCCCCAAAAAGAATAATTACTACTTGAATTAGAATATTAGGATATCAACGCGTTAGAATACCAAATTTTTATTTTCTCAACCTCCATGAACGGTTCCAGGGCGTATGTGCGATCACCCAAGATGAAGGGGTCTTTAATGCGAAAAACAAAATGAGCACATGGATCGTTGTTAGATGCACTTTTAGGAGTCATTGTCAGTTTATCATAAGTTTTTGGAAGACAAATAAGTAGAAGAGTCAGCATAAATGGCATGAAAAACTTTGGTGTTTTGCTTTCAATGAAGGAAATGGCAAAGAAGGCGAAAAGTTGAAGAAGAGAACGTTTAAATAGCCAAAAGAAGAAGAAAACATTTCAGTTTTCTTTCCATGATTTGGATAAATGGCCTGTCTAGATCGACATACGACACTCCATTTTATGGGAAAAAGTAAAATTAAAAGAATTTATTTTTAATTATATTTAATTTAGTGGCTGAATAATCTCCTTTGAAATCATAGATAATGATTATCAATTGCAAGCACGTCGGTGACATGATAGTTTGGTATAAAGTGGTCATGATGACCATGACATGTGCAAGCTACCCTAACATTATCGAGCAATCACAAAAAAGACACCTTTATTCCATCTCACACATATGATCGAAAACATGATTTTTTTGGGCATTTGTTAGCTTACAAATTCCAGGTAAATAATGTCAACAAATAAAGCTAGAAAGTCAATGAATAAGATTGGATAATTACGTTGAAAGATGGAAAGTATTGCGGAATCTCGACAGAAGAAGCTTCAACATATAAAAACACGTCGACCCAAGAACGTTCAACGAAGCATGGTAAGCTTGGTTTGGAAAAAAAACTCAAAAAGAAATCCATAATATTTGGATTATTCTCTCCTCTAAACACGTCCAAAATCTCGAAAAGAGGATTTCAACATAATGGTCATATTTGACAGTGTCACCAGTTGTCAACGACTTATAATAACTTTGCATGTCCCAGTATCAGCCAAGCAAGGAAGTGCCTCGACAAATGCTATGAAAACAAAGTCAGATAAGCTTGCAGGAGGTTAGGAAGTTCAATGCATGTCCCGTTCCTCAACATTTACCTCTCTTAAGATGCGGGAAAGGAAGTCATAATATGGATGTTCAAGTAGTGAAAATTGTGATGGATCTTTTAGGGATTAACTGTTGTTGACGGTTATCTTTGAAGTAGTATAAAAAGCAGACCTCTACATTTTATTCGAGGTCACAAAATTCATACATCTCTTTAGAGAACAGGGGTACCCAGGCCAAAGAACAAAACAGTTTGTGAGGAACATGTATGAGTCTGCGTCCCTTTATTTTATTTGTCTTTATGTTTCCTAAGTTGGAACATTCTAATTTTAATGTCATTTAAGGCGCATTATCATTTAATATCATTTATTTCACTTTTTTCATTTTTTTAATCCAAACTCTTCTTCAATTAATGTTTAAAAAATCATTTAATTTTGAAGCTATTTTGTATTTTTATAAAAATCATTTTTGAAATATAATTTTTTTTTTTAAATTGTGATATTAACTATGTTTTGGTTCAATAATATATATTTATGTTATAGAATGTCAAATCTAGTGTTTCAATTTAGAAAAAACAAATATAAAAAAATTTATAATATTTTGAAAAACGATTTTATGAAATCTATTTCAAAAAATACAAAAGAAAAAAATCATTTTTTTTAAAACTGAAACAAACATACTCAATGTAATATGGTTATTGTGATACGGTGGGAGAACTGACTTGGTTGTTTTGCATTTGATCGCAAATGTTGCGGATAGCAAGTGTCGCCACCTACTTTTCTTTTATCCAAAAGGAAAGGTGAAAAGCACAGGAAAGATCTTTAGAGATGTTTTCTTAAGTTCGGGGGGTAGATTATGAAAAGGGAAGGTTCTAGCACCCTTTTCATCTGTAGTTATCTACGGGCTCTTAGTTGCTTGCTAGATCACTTGCTTTTGTTTGAATGTGCTTGTGGTGTGGGTTTTGAAAGTATTTTGAAAACGTCTTTGTAATGGTTCTCGTCTCTATAAGAACACGTACAAAGTGTTTGTTTGGAAAATAGTTCAAAGATGTGTTTGTGAAAGTGATTTTGAAAGTGATTTTGAAAATGTGTCTTTGTAATGGTTCTCGTCTCTATAAGAACGCCTACAAAGCGTCGTCTTTCGAAAATGTTTCAAAAATGAGAGTGTTAGTGTATAAAATGTTTTTGTATCATTTTTTACACCAAAAATTGTCTCATATTTGTTTAATCTTGTTTTAGTGAATCATGTCATCATAAGAAGGTTTTATCATGAGATTCCCACTCACATCTGATACTACACATGAGAGATGTTTTTAAAATAATTTCCTTTGTTATTTTTTTTTTAATTTTAAAAAATAAATGTGTTTTTCAGATTATTAAAAAAATTGTGAAATTTTATCCGATTTTCGGAGATATTCACGAGTTTTTAAAAGATTTTTTAAAGTTTTATGAGTCTATAATATAAGAAAATTAAATATTTTTGAAAAATCTCTTTTGTCCTTTCTTCTAGTTCTTCCACCTCACTAATAAGACCCCCAAAAAGAATAATTACTACTTGAATTAGAGTATTAGGATATCAACGCGTTAGAATACCAAATTTTTATTTTCTCAACCTCCACGAAAGGTTCCAGGGCGTATGTGCGATCACCCAAGATGAAGGGGTCTTTAATGCGAAAAACAAAATGAGCACATGGATCGTTGTTAGATGCACTTTTAGGAGTCATTGTCAGTTTATCATAATTTTTTGGAAGACAAATAAGTAGAAGAGTCAGCATAAATGGCATGAAAAACTTTGGTGTTTTGCTTTCAATGAAGGAAATGGCAAAGAAGCTGAAAAGTTGAAGAAGAGAACGTTTAAATAGCCAAAAGAAGAAGAAAACATTTCAGTTTTCTTTCCATGATTTGGATAAATGGCCTGTCTAGATCGACATACGACACTCCATTTTATGGGAAAAAGCAAAATTAAAAGAATTTATTTTTAATTATATTTAATTTAGTGGCTGAATAATCTCCTTTGAAATCATAGATAATGATTATCAATTGCAAGCACGTCGGTGACATGATAGTTTGGTATAAAGTGGTCATGATGACCATGACATATGCAAGCTACCCTAACATTATCGAGAAATCACAAAAAAGACACCTTTATTCCATCTCACACATATGATCGAAAACATGATTTTTTGGGCATTTGTTAGCTTACAAATTCCAGGTAAATAATGTCAACAAATAAAGCTAGAAAGTCAATGAATAAGATTGGATAATTATGTTGAAAGATGGAAAGTATTGCGGAATCTCGACAGAAGAAGATTCAACATATAAAAACACGTCGACCCAAGAACGTTCAACGAAGCATGGTAAGCTTGGTTTGGAAAAAAAAACTCAAAAAGAAATCCATAATATTTGGATTATTCTCTCCTCTAAACACGTCCAAAATCTCGAAAAGAGGATTTCAACATAATGGTCATATTTGACAGTGTCACCAGTTGTCAACGACTTATAATAACTTTGCATGTCCCAGTATCAGCCAAGCAAGGAAGTACCTCGACAAATGCTATGAAAACAAAGTCAGATAAGCTTGCAGGAGGTTAGGAAGTTCAATGCATGTCCCGTTCCTCAACATTTACCTCTCTTAAGATGCGGGAAAGGAAGTCATAATATGGATGTTCAAGTAGTGAAAATTGTGATGGATCTTTTAGGGATTAACTGTTGTTGACGGTTATCTTTGAAGTAGTATAAAAAGCAGACCTCTACATTTTATTCGAGGTCACAAAATTCATACATCTCTTTAGAGAACAGGGGTACCCAGGCCAAAGAACAAAACAGTTTGTGAGGAACATGTATGAGTCAGCGTCCCTTTATTTTATTTGTCTTTATGTTTCCTAAGTTGGAACATTCTAATTTTAATGTCATTTAAGGCGCATTATCATTTAATATCATTTATTTCAGTTTTTTCATTTTTTTAATCCAAACTCTTCTTCAATTAATGTTTAAAAAATCATTTAATTTTGAAGCTATTTTGGATTTTTATAAAAATCATTTTTGAAATATAATTTTTTTTTTAAATTGTGATATTAACTATGTTTTGGTTCAATAATATATATTTATGTTATAGAATGTCAAATCTAGTGTTTCAATTTAGAAAAAACAAATATAAAAAAATTTATAATATTTTGAAAAACGATTTTATGAAATCTATTTCAAAAAATACAAAAGAAAAAAATCATTTTTTTTAAAACTGAAACAAACATACTCAATGTAATATGGTTATTGTGATACGGTGGGAGAATTGACTTGGTTGTTTTGCATTGGATCGCAAATGTTGCGGATAGCAAGTGTCGCCACCTACTTTTCTTTTATCCAAAAGGAAAGGTGAAAAGCACAGGAAAGATCTTTAGAGATGTTTTCTTAAGTTCGGGGGGTAGATTATGAAAAGGGAAGGTTCTAGCACCCTTTCCATCTGTAGTTATCTACGGGCTCTTAGTTGCTTGCTAGATCACTTGCTTTTGTTTGAATGTGCTTGTGGTGTGGGTTTTGAAAGTATTTTGAAAACGTCTTTGTAATGGTTCTCGTCTCTATAAGAACACGTACAAAGTGTTTGTTTGGAAAATAGTTCAAAGATGTGTTTGTGAAAGTGATTTTGAAAGTGATTTTGAAAATGTGTCTTTGTAATGGTTCTCGTCTCTATAAGAACGCCTACAAAGCGTCGTCTTTCGAACATGTTTCAAAAATGAGAGTGTTAGTGTATAAAATGTTTTTGTATCATTTTTTACACCAAAAATTGTCTCATATTTGTTTAATCTTGTTTTAGTGAATCATGTCATCATAAGAAGGTTTTATCATGAGATTCCCACTCACATCTGATACTACACATGAGAGATGTTTTTAAAATAATTTCCTTTGTTATTTTTTTTTTAATTTTAAAAAATAAATGTGTTTTTCAGATTATTAAAAAAATTGTGAAATTTTATCCGATTTTCGGAGATATTCACGAGTTTTTAAAATATTTTTTAAAGTTTTATGAGTCTATAATATAAGAAAATTAAATATTTTTGAAAAATCTCTTTTGTCCTTTCTTCTCGTTCTTCCACCTCACTAATAAGACCCCCAAAAAGAATAATTACTACTTGAATTAGAGTATTAGGATATCAACGCGTTAGAATACCAAATTTTTATTTTCTCAACCTCCACGAAAGGTTCCAGGGCGTATGTGCGATCACCCAAGATGAAGGGGTCTTTAATGCGAAAAACAAAATGAGCACATGGATCGTTGTTAGATGCACTTTTAGGAGTCATTGTCAGTTTATCATAATTTTTTGGAAGACAAATAAGTAGAAGAGTCAGCATAAATGGCATGAAAAACTTTGGTGTTTTGCTTTCAATGAAGGAAATGGCAAAGAAGCTGAAAAGTTGAAGAAGAGAACGTTTAAATAGCCAAAAGAAGAAGAAAACATTTCAGTTTTCTTTCCATGATTTGGATAAATGGCCTGTCTAGATCGACATATGGCACTCCATTTTATGGGAAAAAGTAAAATTAAAAGAATTTATTTTTAATTATATTTAATTTAGTGGCTGAATAATCTCCTTTGAAATCAGAGATAATGATTATCAATTGCAAGCAAGTCGGTGACATGATAGTTTGGTATAAAGTTGTCATGATGACCATGACATGTGCAAGCTACCCTAACATTATCGAGGAATCACAAAAAAGACACCTTTATTCCTTCTCACACATATGATCGAAAACATAATTTTTTTGGGCATTTGTTAGCTTACAAATTCCAGGTAAACAATGTCAACAAATAAAGATAGAAAGTCAATGAATAAGATTGGATAATTACGTTGAAAGATGGAAAGTATTGCGGAATCTCGACAGAAGAAGCTTCAACATATAAAAACACGTCGACCCAAGAACGTTCGACGAAGCATGGTAAGCTTGGTTTGGAAAAAAAACTCAAAAAGAAATCCATAATATTTGGATTATTCTCTCCTCTAAACACGTCAAAAATCTCGAAAAGAGGATTTCAACATAATGGTCATATTTGACAGTGTCACCAGTTGTCAAGGACTTATAATAACTTTGCAAGTCCCAGTATCAGCCAAGCAAGGAAGTGCCTCGACAAATGCTATGAAAACAAAGTCAGATAAGCTTGCAGGAGGTTAGGAAGTTCAATGCATGTCCTGTTCCTTAACATTTACCTCTCTTAAGATGCGGGAAAGGAAGTCATAATATGGATGTTCAAGTAGTGAAAATTGTGTTGGATCTTTTAGGGATTAACTGTTGTTGACGGTTATCTTTGAAGTAGTATAAATAGCAGACCTCTACATTTTATTCGAGGTCACAAAATTCATACATCTCTTTAGAGAACAGAGGTACCCAGGCCAAAGAACAAAACAATTTGTGAGGAACATGTATGAGTCTGCGTCCCTTTATTTTATTTGTCTTTATGTTTCCTAAGTTGGAACATTCTAATTTTAATGTCATTTAAGGCGCATTATCATTTAATATCATTTTTTTCACTTTTTTTTCATTTTTTTAATCCAAACTCTTCTTCAATTAATGTTTAAAAAATCATTTAATTTTGAAGCTATTTTGGATTTTTATAAAAATCATTTTTGAAATATAATTTTTTTTTTTAAATTGTGATATTAACTATGTTTTGGTTCAATAATATATATTTATGTTATAGAATGTCAAATCTAGTGTTTCAATTTAGAAAAAACAAATATAAAAAAATTTATAATATTTTGAAAAACGATTTTATGAAATCTATTTCCAAAAATACAAAAGAAAAAAATCATTTTTTTAAAACTGAAACAAACATACTCAATGTAATATGGTTATTGTGATGCGGTGGGAGAACTGACTTGGTTGTTTTGCGTTTGATCGCAATAGCAAGTGTCGCCATCGACTTTTCTTTTATCCAAAAGGAAAGGTGAAAAGCACAGGAAAGATCTTTAGAGATGTTCTCTTGAGTTCGGGGGGTAGATTATGAAAAGGGAAGGTTCTAGCCCCCTTTTCATCTGTAGTTATCTACGGGCTCTTAGTTGCTTGCTAGATCACTTGCTTTTGTTTGAATGTGCTTGTGGTGTGGGTTTTGAAAGTATTTTGAAAACGTCTTTGTAATGGTTCTCGTCTCTATAAGAACACGTACAAAGTGTTTGTTTGGAAAATAGTTCAAAGATGTGTTTGTGAAAGTGATTTTGAAAGTGATTTTGAAAATGTGTCTTTGTAATGGTTCTCGTCTCTATAAGAACGCCTACAAAGCGTCGTCTTTCGAAAATGTTTCAAAAATGAGAGTGTTAGTGTATAAAATGTTTTTGTCTCATTTTTTACACAAAAAATTGTCTCATATTTGTTTAATCTTGTTTTAGTGAATCATGTCATCATAAGAAGGTTTTATCATGAGATTCCCACTCACATCTAATACTACACATGAGAGATGGTTTTAAAATAATTTCCTTTGTTATGTTTTTTATAATTTTAAAAAATAAATGTGATTTTCAGATTATTAAAAAAATTGTGAAATTTTATCCAATTTTCGGAGATATTCACGAGTTTTTAAAATATTTTTTAAAGTTTTATGAGTCTATAATATAAGAAAATTAAATATTGTAGAAAAATCTCTTTTGTCCTTTCTTCTAGTTCTTCTACCTCACTAATAAGACCCCCAAAAAGAATAATTACTACTTGAATTAGAGTATTAGGATATCAACGCGTTAGAATACCAAATTTTTATTTTCTCAACCTCCATAAAAGGTTCCAGGGCTTATGTGCGATCACCCAAGATGAAGGGGTCTTTAATGCGAAAAACAAAATGAGCACATGGATCGTTGTTAGATGCACTTTTAGGAGTCATTGTCAGTTTATCATAAGTTTTTGGAAGACAAATAAGTAGAAGAGTCAGCATAAATGGCATGAAAAACTTTGGTGTTTGGCTTTCAATGAAGGAAATGGCAAAGAAGGCGAAAAGTTGAAGAAGAGAACGTTTAAATAGCCAAAAGAAGAAGAAAACATTTCAGTTTTCTTTCCATGATTTGGATAAATGGCCTGTCTAGATCGACATATGGCACTCCATTTTATGGGAAAAAGTAAAATTAAAAGAATTTATTTTTAATTATATTTAATTTAGTGGCTGAATAATCTCCTTTGAAATCAGAGATAATGATTATCAATTGCAAGCACGTCGGTGACATGATAGTTTGGTATAAAGTGGTCATGATGACCATGACATGTGCAAGCTACCCTAACATTATCGAGCAATCACAAAAAAGACACCTTTATTCCATCTCACACATATGATCGAAAACATAATTTTTTTGGGCATTTGTTAGCTTACAAATTCCAGGTAAACAATGTCAACAAATAAAGCTAGAAAGTCAATGAATAAGATTGGATAATTAGGTTGAAAGATGGAAAGTATTGCGGAATCTCGACAGAAGAAGCTTCAACATATAAAAACACGTCGACCCAATAACGTTCGACGAAGCATGGTAAGCTTGGTTTGGAAAAAAAACTCAAAAAGAAATCCATAATATTTGGATTATTCTCTCCTCTAAACACGTCCAAAATCTCGAAAAGAGGATTTCAACATAATGGTCATATTTGACAGTGTCACCAGTTGTCAAGGACTTATAATAACTTTGCAAGTCCCAGTATCAGCCAAGAAAGGAAGTGCCTCGACAAATGCTATGAAAACAAAGTCAGATAAGCTTGCAGGAGGTTAGGAAGTTCAATGCATGTCCCGTTCCTCAACATTTACCTCTCTTAAGATGCGGGAAAGGAAGTCATAATATGGATGTTCAAGTAGTGAAAATTGTGTTTGATCTTTTAGGGATTAACTGTTGTTGACGGTTATCTTTGAAGTAGTATAAATAGCAGACCTCTACATTTTATTCGAGGTCACAAAATTCATACATCTCTTTAGAGAACAGGGGTACCCAGGCCAAAGAACAAAACAGTTTGTGAGGAACATGTATGAGTCTGCGTCCCTTTATTTTATTTGTCTTTATGTTTCCTAAGTTGGAACATTCTAATTTTAATGTCATTTAAGGCGCATTATCATTTAATATCATTTTTTTCACTTTTTTTCATTTTTTTAATCCAAACTCTTCTTCAATTAATGTTTAAAAAATCATTTCATTTTGAAGCTATTTTGGATTTTTATAAAAATCATTTTTGAAATATAATTTTTTTTTAAATTGTGATATTAACTATGTTTTGGTTCAATAATATATATTTATGTTATAGAATGTCAAATCTAGTGTTTCAATTTTGAAAAAACAAATATAAAAAAATTTATAATATTTTGAAAAACGATTTTATGAAATCTATTTCCAAAAATACAAAAGAAAAAAATCATTTTTTTTAAAACTGAAACAAACATACTCAATCTAATATGGTTATTGTGATACGGTGGGAGAACTGACTTGATTATTTTGCGTTTGATCGCAAATGTTGCAGATAGCAAGTGTCGCCACCTACTTTTCTTTTATCCAAAAGGAAAGGTGAAAAGCACAGGAAAGATCTTTAGAGATGTTTTCTTGAGTTCGGGGGGTAGATTATGAAAAGGGAAGGTTCTAGCACCCTTTTCATCTGTAGTTATCGACGGGCTCTTAGTTGCTTGCTAGATCACTTGCTTTTGTTTGAATGTGCTTGTGGTGTGGGTTTTGAAAGTATTTTGAAAACGTCTATGTAATGGTTCTCGTCTCTATAAGAACACGTACAAAGTGTTTGTTTGGAAAATAGTTCAAAGATGTGTTTGTGAAAGTGATTTTGAAAGTGATTTTGAAAATGTGTCTTTGTAATGGTTCTCGTCTCTATAAGAACGCCTACAAAGCGTCGTCTTTCGAAAATGTTTCAAAAATGAGAGTGTTAGTGTATAAAATGTTTTTGTCTCATTTTTTACACAAAAAATTGTCTCATATTTGTTTAATCTTGTTTTAGTGAATCATGTCATCATAAGAAGGTTTTATCATGAGATTCCCACTCACATCTAATACTACACATGAGAGATGTTTTTAAAATAATTTCCTTTGTTATTTTTTTTATAATTTTAAAAAATAAATGTGTTTTTCAGATTATTAAAAAAATTGTGAAATTTTATCCAATTTTCGGAGATATTCACGAGTTTTTAAAATATTTTTTAAAGTTTTATGAGTCTATAATATAAGAAAATAAAATATTTTAGAAAAATCTCTTTTGTCCTTTCTTCTAGTTCTTCCACCTCACTAATAAGACCCCCAAAAAGAATAATTACTACTTGAATTAGAGTATTAGGATATCAACGCGTTAGAATACCAAATTTTTATTTTCTCAACCTCCATGAAAGGTTCCAGGGCTTATGTGCGATCACCCAAGATGAAGGGGTCTTTAATGCGAAAAACAAAATGAGCACATGGATAGTTGTTAGATGCACTTTTAGGAGTCATTGTCAGTTTATCATAAGTTTTTGGAAGACAAATAAGTAGAAGAGTCAGCATAAATGGCATGAAAAACTTTGGTGTTTGGCTTTCAATGAAGGAAATGGCAAAGAAGGCGAAAAGTTGAAGAAGAGAACGTTTAAATAGCCAAAAGAAGAAGAAAACATTTCAGTTTTCTTTCCATGATTTGGATAAATGGCCTGTCTAGATCGACATATGGCACTCCATTTTATGGGAAAAATTAAAATTAAAAGAATTTATTTTTAATTATATTTAATTTAGTGGCTGAATAATCTCCTTTGAAATCAGAGATAATGATTATCAATTGCAAGCACGTCGGTGACATGATAGTTTGGTATAAAGTGGTCATGATGACCATGACATGTGCAAGCTACCCTAACATTATCGAGCAATCACAAAAAAGACACCTTTATTCCATCTCACACATATGATCGAAAACATAATTTTTTTGGGCATTTGTTAGCTTACAAATTCCAGGTAAACAATGTCAACAAATAAAGCTAGAAAGTCAATGAATAAGATTGGACAATTAGGTTGAAAGATGGAAAGTATTGCGGAATCTCGACAGAAGAAGCTTCAACATATAAAAACACGTCGACCCAAGAACGTTCGACGAAGCATGGTAAGCTTGGTTTGGAAAAAAAACTCAAAAAGAAATCCATAATATTTGGATTATTCTCTCCTCTAAACACGTCCAAAATCTCGAAAAGAGGATTTCAACATAATGGTCATATTTGACAGTGTCACCAGTTGTCAAGGACTTATAATAACTTTGCAAGTCCCAGTATCAGCCAAGAAAGGAAGTGCCTCGACAAATGCTATGAAAACAAAGTCAGATAAGCTTGCAGGAGGTTAGGAAGTTCAATGCATGTCCTGTTCCTCAACATTTACCTCTCTTAAGATGCGGGAAAGGAAGTCATAATATGGATGTTCAAGTAGTGAAAATTGTGTTGGATATTTTAGGGATTAACTGTTGTTGACGGTTATCTTTGAAGTAGTATAAATAGCAGACCTCTACATTTTATTCGAGGTCACAAAATTCATACATCTCTTTAGAGAACAGGGGTACCCAGGCCAAAGAACAAAACAGTTTGTGAGGAACATGTATGAGTCTGCGTCCCTTTATTTTATTTGTCTTTTTGTTTCCTAAGTTGGAACATTCTAATTTTAATGTCATTTAAGGCGCATTATCATTTAATATCATTTATTTCACTTTTTATCATTTTTTTAATCCAAACTCTTCTTCAATTAATGTTTAAAAAATCATTTCTTTTTGAAGCTATTTTGGATTTTTATAAAAATCATTTTTGAAATATAATTTTTTTTTAAATTGTGATATTAACTATGTTTTGGTTCAATAATATATATTTATGTTATAGAATGTCAAATCTAGTGTTTCAATTTAGAAAAAACAAATATAAAAAAACTTATAATATTTTGAAAAACGATTTTATGAAATCTATTTCCAAAAATACAAAAGAAAAAAATCATTTTTTTTAAAACTGAAACAAACATACTCAATCTAATATGGTTATTGTGATACGGTGGGAGAACTGACTTGATTATTTTGCGTTTGATCGCAAATGTTGCGGATAGCAAGTGTCGCCACCTACTTTTCTTTTATCCAAAAGGAAAGGTGAAAAGCACAGGAAAGATCTTTAGAGATGTTTTCTTGAGTTCGGGGGGTAGATTATGAAAAGGGAAGGTTCTAGCACCCTTTTCATCTGTAGTTATCTACGGGCTCTTAGTTGCTTGCTAGATCACTTGCTTTTGTTTGAATGTGCTTGTGGTGTGGGTTTTGAAAGTATTTTGAAAACGTCTATGTAATGGTTCTCGTCTCTATAAGAACACGTACAAAGTGTTTGTTTGGAAAATAGTTCAAAGATGTGTTTGTGAAAGTGATTTTGAAAGTGATTTTGAAAATGTGTCTTTGTAATGGTTCTCGTCTCTATAAGAACGCCTACAAAGCGTCGTCTTTCGAAAATGTTTCAAAAATGAGAGTGTTAGTGTATAAAATGTTTTTGTCTCATTTTTTACACAAAAAATTGTCTCATATTTGTTTAATCTTGTTTTAGTGAATCATGTCATCATAAGAAGGTTTTATCATGAGATTCCCACTCACATCTAATACTACACATGAGAGATGTTTTTAAAATAATTTCCTTTGTTATTTTTTTTATAGTTTTAAAAAATAAATGTGTTTTTCAGATTATTAAAAAAATTGTGAAATTTTATCCAATTTTCGGAGATATTCACGAGTTTTTAAAATATTTTTTAAAGTTTTATGAGTCTATAATATAAGAAAATAAAATATTTTAGAAAAATCTCTTTTGTCCTTTCTTCTAGTTCTTCCACCTCACTAATAAGACCCCCAAAAAGAATAATTACTACTTGAATTAGAGTATTAGGATATCAACGCGTTAGAATACCAAATTTTTATTTTCTCAACCTCCATGAAAGGTTCCAGGGCTTATGTGCGATCACCCAAGATGAAGGGGTCTTTAATGCGAAAAACAAAATGAGCACATGGATAGTTGTTAGATGCACTTTTAGGAGTCATTGTCAGTTTATCATAAGTTTTTGGAAGACAAATAAGTAGAAGAGTCAGCATAAATGGCATGAAAAACTTTGGTGTTTGGCTTTCAATGAAGGAAATGGCAAAGAAGGCGAAAAGTTGAAGAAGAGAACGTTTAAATAGCCAAAAGAAGAAGAAAACATTTCAGTTTTCTTTCAATGATTTGGATAAATGGCCTGTCTAGATCGACATATGGCACTCCATTTTATGGGAAAAAGTAAAATTAAAAGAATTTATTTTTAATTATATTTAATTTAGTGGCTGAATAATCTCCTTTGAAATCAGAGATAATGATTATCAATTGCAAGCACGTCGGTGACATGATAGTTTGGTATAAAGTGGTCATGATGACCATGACATGTGCAAGCTACCCTAACATTATCGAGCAATCACAAAAAAGACACCTTTATTCCATCTCACACATATGATCGAAAACATAATTTTTTTGGGCATTTGTTAGCTTACAAATTCCAGGTAAACAATGTCAACAAATAAAGCTAGAAAGTCAATGAATAAGATTGGACAATTAGGTTGAAAGATGGAAAGTATTGAGGAATCTCGACAGAAGAAGCTTCAACATATAAAAACACGTCGACCCAAGAACGTTCGACGAAGCATGGTAAGCTTGGTTTGGAAAAAAAACTCAAAAAGAAATCCATAATATTTGGATTATTCTCTCCTCTAAACACGTCCAAAATCTCGAAAAGAGGATTTCAACATAATGGTCATATTTGACAGTGTCACCAGTTGTCAAGGACTTATAATAACTTTGCAAGTCCCAGTATCAGCCAAGAAAGGAAGTGCCTCGACAAATGCTATGAAAACAAAGTCAGATAAGCTTGCAGGAGGTTAGGAAGTTCAATGCATGTCCTGTTCCTCAACATTTACCTCTCTTAAGATGCGGGAAAGGAAGTCATAATATGGATGTTCAAGTAGTGAAAATTGTGTTGGATATTTTAGGGATTAACTGTTGTTGACGGTTATCTTTGAAGTAGTATAAATAGCAGACCTCTACATTTTATTCGAGGTCACAAAATTCATACATCTCTTTAGAGAATAGGGGTACCCAGGCCAAAGAACAAAACAGTTTGTGAGGAACATGTATGAGTCTGCGTCCCTTTATTTTATTTGTCTTTATGTTTCCTAAGTTGGAACATTCTAATTTTAATGTCATTTAAGGCGCATTATCATTTAATATCATTTATTTCACTTTTTATCATTTTTTTAATCCAAACTCTTCTTCAATTAATGTTTAAAAAATCATTTCATTTTGAAGCTATTTTGGATTTTTATAAAAATCATTTTTGAAATATAATTTTTTTTTTAAATTGTGATATTAACTATGTTTTGGTTCAATAATATATATTTATGTTATAGAATGTCAAATCTAGTGTTTCAATTTAGAAAAAACAAATATAAAAAAACTTATAATATTTTGAAAAACGATTTTATGAAATCTATTTCCAAAAATACAAAAGAAAAAAATCATTTTTTTTAAAACTGAAACAAACATACTCAATCTAATATGGTTATTGTGATACGGTGGGAGAACTGACTTGATTATTTTGCGTTTGATCGCAAATGTTGCGGATAGCAAGTGTCGCCACCTACTTTTCTTTTATCCAAAAGGAAAGGTGAAAAGCACAGGAAAGATCTTTAGAGATGTTTTCTTGAGTTCGGGGGGTAGATTATGAAAAGGGAAGGTTCTAGCACCCTTTTCATCTGTAGTTATCTATGGGCTCTTAGTTGCTTGCTAGATCACTTGCTTTTGTTTGAATGTGCTTGTGGTGTGGGTTTTGAAAGTATTTTGAAAACGTCTATGTAATGGTTCTCGTCTCTATAAGAACACGTACAAAGTGTTTGTTTGGAAAATAGTTCAAAGATGTGTTTGTGAAAGTGATTTTGAAAGTGATTTTGAAAATGTGTCTTTGTAATGGTTCTCGTCTCTATAAGAACGCCTACAAAGCGTCGTCTTTCGAAAATGTTTCAAAAATGAGAGTGTTAGTGTATAAAATGTTTTTGTCTCATTTTTTACACAAAAAATTGTCTCATATTTGTTTAATCTTGTTTTAGTGAATCATGTCATCATAAGAAGGTTTTATCATGAGATTCCCACTCACATCTAATACTACACATGAGAGATGTTTTTAAAATAATTTCCTTTGTTATTTTTTTTATAATTTTAAAAAATAAATGTGTTTTTCAGATTATTAAAAAAATTGTGAAATTTTATCCAATTTTCGGAGATATTCACGAGTTTTTAAAATATTTTTTAAAGTTTTATGAGTCTATAATATAAGAAAATTAAATATTTTAGAAAAATCTCTTTTGTCCTTTCTTCTAGTTCTTCCACCTCACTAATAAGACCCCCAAAAAGAATAATTACTACTTGAATTAGAGTATTAGGATATCAACGCGTTAGAATACCAAATTTTTATTTTCTCAACCTCCATGAAAGGTTCCAGGGCTTATGTGCGATCACCCAAGATGAAGGGGTCTTTAATGCGAAAAACAAAATGAGCACATGGATAGTTGTTAGATGCACTTTTAGGAGTCATTGTCAGTTTATCATAAGTTTTTGGAAGACAAATAAGTAGAAGAGTCAGCATAAATGGCATGAAAAACTTTGGTGTTTGGCTTTCAATGAAGGAAATGGCAAAGAAGGCGAAAAGTTGAAGAAGAGAACGTTTAAATAGCCAAAAGAAGAAGAAAACATTTCAGTTTTCTTTCCATGATTTGGATAAATGGCCTGTCTAGATCGACATATGGCACTCCATTTTATGGGAAAAAGTAAAATTAAAAGAATTTATTTTTAATTATATTTAATTTAGTGGCTGAATAATCTCCTTTGAAATCAGAGATAATGATTATCAATTGCAAGCACGTCGGTGACATGATAGTTTGGTATAAAGTGGTCATGATGACCATGACATGTGCAAGCTACCCTAACATTATCGAGCAATCACAAAAAAGACACATTTATTCCATCTCACACATATGATCGAAAACATAATTTTTTTGGGCATTTGTTAGCTTACAAATTCCAGGTAAACAATGTCAACAAATAAAGCTAGAAAGTCAATGAATAAGATTGGACAATTAGGTTGAAAGATGGAAAGTATTGCGGAATCTCGACAGAAGAAGCTTCAACATATAAAAACACGTCGACCCAAGAACGTTCGACGAAGCATGGTAAGCTTGGTTTGGAAAAAAAACTCAAAAAGAAATCCATAATATTTGGATTATTCTCTCCTCTAAACACGTCCAAAATCTCGAAAAGAGGATTTCAACATAATGGTCATATTTGACAGTGTCACCAGTTGTCAAGGACTTATAATAACTTTGCAAGTCCCAGTATCAGCCAAGAAAGGAAGTGCCTCGACAAATGCTATGAAAACAAAGTCAGATAAGCTTGCAGGAGGTTAGGAAGTTCAATGCATGTCCCGTTCCTCAACATTTACCTCTCTTAAGATGCGGGAAAGGAAGTCATAATATGGATGTTCAAGTAGTGAAAATTGTGTTGGATATTTTAGGGATTAACTGTTGTTGACGGTTATCTTTGAAGTAGTATAAATAGCAGACCTCTACATTTTATTCGAGGTCACAAAATTCATACATCTCTTTAGAGAACAGGGGTACCCAGGCCAAAGAACAAAACAGTTTGTGAGGAACATGTATGAGTCTGCGTCCCTTTATTTTATTTGTCTTTATGTTTCCTAAGTTGGAACATTCTAATTTTAATGTCATTTAAGGCGCATTATCATTTAATATCATTTATTTCACTTTTTATCATTTTTTTAATCCAAACTCTTCTTCAATTAATGTTTAAAAAATCATTTCATTTTGAAGCTATTTTGGATTTTTATAAAAATCATTTTTGAAATATAATTTTTTTTTATAATTGTGATATTAACTATGTTTTGGTTCAATAATATATATTTATGTTATAGAAGGTCAAATCTAGTGTTTCAATTTAGAAAAAACAAATATAAAAAAATTTATAATATTTTGAAAAACGATTTTATGAAATATATTTCCAAAAATACAAAAGAAAAAAATCATTTTTTTTAAAACTGAAACAAACATACTCAATCTAATATGGTTATTGTGATACGGTGGGAGAACTGACTTGATTATTTTGCGTTTGATCGCAAATGTTGCGGATAGCAAGTGTCGCCACCTACTTTTCTTTTATCCAAAAGGAAAGGTGAAAAGCACAGGAAAGATCTTTAGAGATGTTTTCTTGAGTTCGGGGGGTAGATTATGAAAAGGGAAGGTTCTAGCACCCTTTTCATATGTAGTTATCTACGGGCTCTTAGTTGCTTGCTAGATCACTTGATTTTGTTTGAATGTGCTTGTGGTGTGGGTTTTGAAAGTATTTTGAAAACGTCTTTGTAATGGTTCTCGTCTCTATAAGAACACGTACAAAGTGTTTGTTTGGAAAATAGTTCAAAGATCTGTTTGTGAAAGTGATTTTGAAAGTGATTTTGAAAATGTGTCTTTGTAATGGTTCTCGTCTCTATAAGAACGCGTACAAAGTGTCGTCTTTCGAAAATGTTTCAAAAATGAGAGTGTTAGTGTATAAAATGTTTTTGTCTCATTTTTTACACAAAAAATCGTCTCATATTTGTTTAATCTTGTTTTAGTGAATCATGTCATCATAAGAAGGTTTTATCATGAGATTCCCACTCACATCTGATACTACACATGAGAGATGTTTTTAAAATAATTTCCTTTGTTATTTTTTTTATAATTTTAAAAAATAAATGTGTTTTTCAGATTATTAAAAAAATTGTGAATATTTATCCGATTTTCGGAGATATTCACGAGTTTTTAAAATATTTTTTAAAGTTTTATGAGTCTATAATATAAGAAAATTAAATATTTTTGAAAAATCTCTTTTGTCCTTTCTTCTAGTTCTTCCACCTCACTAATAAGACCCCCAAAAAGAATAATTACTACTTGAATTAGAGTATTAGGATATCAACGCGTTAGAATACCAAATTTTTATTTTCTCAACCTCCATGAATGGTTCCAGGGCGTATGTGCGATCACCCAAGATGAAGGGGTCTTTAATGCGAAAAACAAAATGAGCACATGGATCGTTGTTAGATGCACTTTTAGGAGTCAATGTCAGTTTATCATAAGTTTTTGGAAGACAAATATATAGAAGAGTCAGCATAAATGGCATGAAAAACTTTGGTGTTTTGCTTTCAATGAAGGAAATGACAAAGAAGGCGAAAAGTTGAAGAAGAGAACGTTTAAATAGCCAGAAGAAGAAGAAAACATTTCAGTTTTCTTTCCATGATTTGGATAAATGGCCTGTCTAGATCGACATACGGCACTCCATTTTATGGGAAAAAGTAAAATTAAAAGAATTTATTTTTAATATTTAATTTAGTGGCTGAATAATCTCCTTTGAAATCAGAGATAATGATTATCAATTGCAAGCACGTCGGTGACATGATAGTTTGGTATAAAGCGGTCATGATGACCATGACATGTGCAAGCTACCCTAACATTATCGAGCAATCACAAAAAAGACACCTTTATTCCATCTGACACATATGATCGAAAACATAATTTTTTTGGGCATTTGTTAGCTTACAAATTCCAGGTAAACAATGTCAAAAAATAAAGCTAGAAAGTCAATGAATAAGATTGGATAATTAGGTTGAAAGATGGAAAGTATTGCGGAATCTCGACAGAAGAAGCTTCAACATATAAAAACACGTCGACCCAAGAACGTTCGACGAAGCATGGTAAGCTTGGTTTGGAAAAAAAGCTCAAAAAGAAATCCATAATATTTGGATTATTCTCTCCTCTAAACACGTCCAAAATCTCGAAAAGAGGATTTCAACATAATGGTCATATTTGACAGTGTCACCAGTTGTCAAGGACTTATAATAACTTTGCAAGTCCCAGTATCAGCCAAGAAAGGAAGTGCCTCGACAAATGCTATGAAAACAAAGTCAGATAAGCTTGCAGGAGGTTAGGAAGTTCAATGCATGTCTCGTTCCTCAACATTTACCTCTCTTAAGATGCGGGAAAGGAAGTCATAATATGGATGTTCAAGTAGTGAAAATTGTGTTGGATCTTTTAGGGATTAACTGTTGTTGACGGTTATCTTTGAAGTAGTATAAATAGCAGACCTCTACATTTTATTCGAGGTCACAAAATTCATACATCTCTTTAGAGAACAGGGGTACCCAGGCCAAAGAACAAAACAGTTTGTGAGGAACATGTATGAGTCTGCGTCCCTTTATTTTATTTGTCTTTATGTTTCCTAAGTTGGAACATTCTATTTTTAATGTCATTTAAGGCGCATTATCATTTATTTCCCTTTTTGTTCATTTTTTTAATCCAAACTCTTCTTCAATTAACGTTTAAAAAAACATTTAATTTTGAAGCTATTTTGGATTTTTATAAAAATCATTTTTGAAATATAATTTTTTTTTTAAATTGTTATATTAACTATGTTTTGGTTCAATAATATATATTTATGTAATAGAATGTCAAATCTAGTGTTTCAATTTAGAAAAAACAAATATAAAAAAATTTATAATATTTTGAAAAACGATTTTATGAAATCTATTTCCAAAAATACAAAAGAAAAAAATCATTTTTTTTAAAACTAAAACAAACATACTCAATGTAATATGGTTATTGTGATACGGTGGGAGAACTGACTTGGTTGTTTTGCGTTTGATCGCAAATGTTGCGGATAGCAAGTGTCGCCACCTACTTTTCTTTTATCCAAAAGGAAAGGTGAAAAGCACAGGAAAGATCTTTAGAGATGTTTTCTTGAGTTCGGGGGGTAGATTATGAAAAGGGAAGGTTCTAGCACCCTTTTCATCTGTAGTTATCTATGGGCTCTTAGTTGCTTGCTAGATCACTTGCTTTTGTTTGAATGTGTTTGTGGTGTGTGTTTTAAAAGTATTTTGAAAACGTCTATGTAATGGTTCTCGTCTCTATAAGAACACGTACAAAGTGTTTGTTTGGAAAATAGTTTAAAGATGTGTTTGTGAAAGTGATTTTGAAAGTGATTTTGAAAATGTGTCTTTGTAATGGTTCTCGTCTCTATAAGAACGCGTACAAAGTGTCGTCTTTCGAAAATGTTTCAAAAATGAGAGTGTTAGTGTATAAAATGTTTTTGTCTCATTTTTTACACAAAAAATCGTCTCATATTTGTTTAATCTTGTTTTAGTGAATCATGTCATCATAAGAAGGTTTTATCATGAGATTCCCACTTACATCTGATACTACACATGAGAGATGTTTTTAAAATAATTTCCTTTGTTATTTTTTTTATAATTTTAAAAAATAAATGTGTTTTTCAGATTATTAAAAAAATTGTGAATATTTATCCGATTTTCGGAGATATTCACGAGTTTTTAAAATATTTTTTAAAGTTTTATGAGTCTATAATATAAGAAAATTAAATATTTTTGAAAAATCTCTTTTGTCCTTTCTTCTAGTTCTTCCACCTCGCTAATAAGACCCCCAAAAAGAATAATTACTACTTGAATTAGAGTATTAGGATATCAACGCGTTAGAATACCAAATTTTTATTTTCTCAACCTCCATGAATGGTTCCAGGGCGTATGTGCGATCACCCAAGATGAAGGGGTCTTTAATGCGAAAAACAAAATGAGCACATGGATCGTTGTTAGATGCACTTTTAGGAGTCAATGTCAGTTTATCATAAGTTTTTGGAAGACAAATAAGTAGAAGAGTCAGCATAAATGGCATGAAAAACTTTGGTGTTTTGCTTTCAATGAAGGAAATGACAGAGAAGGCGAAAAGTTGAAGAAGAGAACGTTTAAATAGCCTGAAGAAGAAGAAAACATTTCAGTTTTCTTTCCATGATTTGGATAAATGGCCTGTCTAGATCGACATACGGCACTCCATTTTATGGGAAAAAGTAAAATTAAAAGAATTTATTTTTAATATTTAATTTAGTGGCTGAATAATCTCCTTTGAAATAAGAGATAATGATTATCAATTGCAAGCACGTCGGTGACATGATAGTTTGGTATAAAGCGGTCATGATGACCATGACATGTGCAAGCTACCCTAACATTATCGAGCAATCACAAAAAAGACACCTTTATTCCATCTGACACATATGATCGAAAACATAATTTTTTTGGGCATTTGTTAGCTTACAAATTCCAGGTAAACAATGTCAACAAATAAAGCTAGAAAGTCAATGAATAAGATTGGATAATTAGGTTGAAAGATGGAAAGTATTGCGAAATCTCGACAGAAGAAGCTTCAACATATAAAAACACGTCGACCCAAGAACGTTCGACGAAGCATGGTAAGCTTGGTTTGGAAAAAAAACTCAAAAAGAAATCCATAATATTTGGATTATTCTCTCCTCTAAACACGTCCAAAATCTCGAAAAGAGGATTTCAACATAATGGTCATATTTGACAGTGTCACCAGTTGTCAAGGACTTATAATAACTTTGCAAGTCCCAGTATCAGCCAAGAAAGGAAGTGCCTCGACAAATGCTATGAAAACAAAGTCAGATAAGCTTGCAGGAGGTTAGGAAGTTCAATGCATGTCCCGTTCCTCAACATTTACCTCTCTTAAGATGCGGGAAAGGAAGTCATAATATGGATGTTCAAGTAGTGAAAATTGTGTTGGATCTTTTAGGGATTAACTGTTGTTGACGGTTATCTTTGAAGTAGTATAAATAGCAGACCTCTACATTTTATTCGAGGTCACAAAATTCATACATCTCTTTAGAGAACAGGGGTACCCAGGCCAAAGAACAAAACAGTTTGTGAGGAACATGTATGAGTCTGCGTCCCTTTATTTTATTTGTCTTTATGTTTCCTAAGTTGGAACATTCTAATTTTAATGTCATTTAAGGCGCATTATCATTTAATATCATTTATTTCCCTTTTTGTTCATTTTTTTAATCCAAACTCTTCTTCAATTAACGTTTAAAAAAACATTTAATTTTGAAGCTATTTTGGATTTTTATAAAAATCATTTTTGAAATATAATTTTTTTTTAAATTGTTATATTAACTATGTTTTGGTTCAATAATATATATTTATGTAATAGAATGTCAAATCTAGTGTTTCAATTTAGAAAAAACAAATATAAAAAAATTTATAATATTTTGAAAAACGATTTTATGAAATCTATTTCCAAAAATACAAAAGAAAAAAAATCATTTTTTTTAAAACTAAAACAAACATACTCAATGTAATATGGTTATTGTGATACGGTGGGAGAACTGACTTGGTTGTTTTGCGTTTGATCGCAAATGTTGCGGATAGCAAGTGTCGCCACCTACTTTTCTTTTATCCAAAAGGAAAGGTGAAAAGCACAGGAAAGATCTTTAGAGATGTTTTCTTGAGTTCGGGGGGTAGATTATGAAAAGGGAAGGTTCTAGCACCCTTTTCATCTGTAGTTATCTATGGGCTCTTAGTTGCTTGCTAGATCACTTGCTTTTGTTTGAATGTGTTTGTGGTGTGTGTTTTAAAAGTATTTTGAAAACGTCTATGTAATGGTTCTCGTCTCTATAAGAACACGTACAAAGTGTTTGTTTGGAAAATAGTTCAAAGATGTGTTTGTGAAAGTGATTTTGAAAGTGATTTTGAAAATGTGTCTTTGTAATGGTTCTCGTCTCTATAAGAACGCGTACAAAGTGTCGTCTTTCGAAAATGTTTCAAAAATGAGAGTGTTAGTGTATAAAATGTTTTTGTCTCATTTTTTACACAAAAAATCGTCTCATATTTGTTTAATCTTGTTTTAGTGAATCATGTCATCATAAGAAGGTTTTATCATGAGATTCCCACTCACATCTGATACTACACATGAGAGATGTTTTTAAAATAATTTCCTTTGTTATTTTTTTTATAATTTTAAAAAATAAATGTGTTTTTCAGATTATTAAAAAAATTGTGAATATTTATCCGATTTTCGGAGATATTCACGAGTTTTTAAAATATTTTTTAAAGTTTTATGAGTCTATAATATAAGAAAATTAAATATTTTTGAAAAATCTCTTTTGTCCTTTCTTCTAGTTCTTCCACCTCACTAATAAGACCCCCAAAAAGAATAATTACTACTTGAATTAGAGTATTAGGATATCAACGCGTTAGAATACCAAATTTTTATTTTCTCAACCTCCATGAATGGTTCCAGGGCGTATGTGCGATCACCCAAGATGAAGGGGTCTTTAATGCGAAAAACAAAATGAGCACATGGATCGTTGTTAGATGCACTTTTAGGAGTCAATGTCAGTTTATCATAAGTTTTTGGAAGACAAATAAGTAGAAGAGTCAGCATAAATGGCATGAAAAACTTTGGTGTTTTGCTTTCAATGAAGGAAATGACAAAGAAGGCAAAAAGTTGAAGAAGAGAACGTTTAAATAGCCTGAAGAAGAAGAAAACATTTCAGTTTTCTTTCCATGATTTGGATAAATGGCCTGTCTAGATCGACATACGGCACTCCATTTTATGGGAAAAAGTAAAATTAAAAGAATTTATTTTTAATATTTAATTTAGTGGCTGAATAATCTCCTTTGAAATAAGAGATAATGATTATCAATTGCAAGCACGTCGGTGACATGATAGTTTGGTATAAAGCGGTCATGATGACCATGACATGTGCAAGCTACCCTAACATTATCGAGCAATCACAAAAAAGACACCTTTATTCCATCTGACACATATGATCGAAAACATAATTTTTTTGGGCATTTGTTAGCTTACAAATTCCAGGTAAACAATGTCAACAAATAAAGCTAGAAAGTCAATGAATAAGATTGGATAATTAGGTTGAAAGATGGAAAGTATTGCGGAATCTCGACAGAAGAAGCTTCAACATATAAAAACACGTCGACCCAAGAACGTTCGACGAAGCATGGTAAGCTTGGTTTGGAAAAAAAACTCAAAAAGAAATCCATAATATTTGGATTATTCTCTCCTCTAAACACGTCCAAAATCTCGAAAAGAGGATTTCAACATAATGGTCATATTTGACAGTGTCACCAGTTGTCAAGGACTTATAATAACTTTGCAAGTCCCAGTATCAGCCAAGAAAGGAAGTGCCTCGACAAATGCTATGAAAACAAAGTCAGATAAGCTTGCAGGAGGTTAGGAAGTTCAATGCATGTCCCGTTCCTCAACATTTACCTCTCTTAAGATGCGGGAAAGGAAGTCATAATATGGATGTTCAAGTAGTGAAAATTGTGTTGGATCTTTTAGGGATTAACTGTTGTTGACGGTTATCTTTGAAGTAGTATAAATAGCAGACCTCTACATTTTATTCGAGGTCACAAAATTCATACATCTCTTTAGAGAACAGGGGTACCCAGGCCAAAGAACAAAACAGTTTGTGAGGAACATGTACGAGTCTGCGTCCATTTATTTTATTTGTCTTTATGTTTCCTAAGTTGGAACATTCTAATTTTAATGTCATTTAAGGCGCATTATCATTTAATATCATTTATTTCACTTTTTGTTCATTTTTTTAATCCAAACTCTTCTTCAATTAATGTTTAAAAAATCATTTAATTTTGTAGCTATTTTGGATTTTTATAAAAATCATTTTTGAAATATAATTTTTTTAAATTGTGATTTTAACTATGTTTTGATTCAATAATATATATTTATGTTATAGAATGTAAAATCCAGTGTTTCAATTTAGAAAAAACAAATATAAAAAAATTTATAATATTTTGAAAAATGATTTTATGAAATCTATCTTCAAAAATACAAAAGAAAAATATCATTTTATTTAAAACTGAAACAAACATACTCAGTGTAATATGGCTATCAATTGTAGTGCAAACATAATAATTAATATAAATTGGTGGACCAAGATAGATTGCTTATTTTTAATTATCATTGGAACAAAAATGATCAAGGTTCATTATGAATTGCTTAAATGCAACTGTGAATTTGGACACACGAAATATGACACAAACAACCAAAAAAATATTCTGCATTGGAGATGCTTTAAGGTACACAAACTCATAGGAGTTTTTTATCGAGACATTAAATATTTCGTACATTTTGTAATAATCAAAAGGAGAAAAATGTAAATGCACTTTCTATTTAAAAATATTTTGAATATGTCAAAATTAAGACACTTAATATTCATGTATATTTGCCTTAATTCTTTGTGTCTAAATGTATGTTTTTACCTTAGAATACTTAAAATCAGAAGAAATGTTTTTACAAGTCAGAATTAAGATTTTTATGTGAAAAAATAGTGTATAGGTGGACACATTCATGGATAGGTCATTCGATTTTGTAAAACAAAGTTTTTGTACCCAAATTATTGATAATATAAAAGTAGTCAATAATATTTGATTTAACCAACCCTAGACATATGAGAGTTTATATAATATGCATACTTATGTTATAGATTTTTTAATTCGTTTTTTATTCTTTTTATCATTGTTTGGATTTACCGGGTTGTTGTCGTGTAGCTTTACATTTTATTATTTAATGCAAACCTAATATTTACCAACAATGAATATTTTAATTAGTTTTTATTTAATTTATTAAATAAATTTTTAAAAAGTGGATAATATACAATACAATTTTTATGCAGGACTACATTTTTGCCACCATATGAATATTTTTTAAACATATAAAAGCAATAAGAAGTTTTTAAAACTTAATACTCTAATAAGGACGATTATTATCAAAGAGAACGAGAACTCCTCTAAATTATAATTTATACTCGAAAAACCTTATCATAAATAAGAAAGAAAAATACTTCCTAACTTTGAAACAATAACATCTATAATTTTTATTATAAAATATTTTTAGAGGAGTTTTATGAACCAATAACATCGGTAATAACAACCATATTATTTAACTTTGAAATAATAACATTCACAACTTTGAACTCTAAAATATTTCTAGCTCAGATATGACTTTTAAATTTCTAATTTTTTTTTTATGTTCATATTTGTCCTTCAAATTTGATTTCTAACAATGTAATTTTGAGTCACACTCATGAAAAATTCAAGTGTACTAAAATTTTTACAAATAAAAATAACAATGATAAGTATTATTAAACACTTTTGAGTGACAGGTATTTCTTGTTTTTTGTTGTGAATGACTAAAAAAACAAAATTGTCTCAAATTTTTTGACACAAAAAATTGTCTCATATTTGTTTAATCTTGTTTTAGTGAATCAAGTCAATATAACGAAGTTTTATCATGAGATCCCCACTCACATCTGATACTACACATGAGAGATGTTTTTAAAATAATTTCCTTTGTGATTTTATTTTTATTTTTAAGAAACAAATGTGTTTTTCAAATTTTTTAAAAAGTTGGGAATTTTTATAAGATTTTTGGAGATATTCACGGGTTTTTACAAGATTTTTTAGAGTTTTATGACTCTATAATATAAGAAAATTAAATATTTTGGAAATATCTCTTTTGTCCTTTCTTCAAGTTCTACCACCTCACAAATAAGACCCCATAAAAGCATAATTACTACTTGAAATAGAGTATTAGGATATCAACGTGTTAGAATACCAAATATTTATTCTCTGAACCACCATGAAAGTTTCCAGGTCGTAGGTGCGATCACCCAAAATGAAGGGGTCCTTAATGCAAAAATCAACATGAGCACATGGATCGTTGTTACATGCGCTTTTAGAAGTCATTGCCAGTTTATCATTAGTTTTTGGAAGACAAATAAGTAGAAGAGTGAGCATAAATGGCATGAAAAACTTTGGTGTTTTTATTTCAATGAAGGAAATGGCAAAGAAGGCGAAAAGTTGAAGAAGAGAATGTTTAAATAGCCAAAAGAAGAAGAAAACATTTCAGTTTTCCTATTAAGATTTGGATAAATGGCCTGTCCATATCGACATATGGCAGTCCATTTTATGGGGAAAAGTAAAATTAAAAAAATTTATTTTTAATTATATTTAATTTAGTGGTTGAATAATCTCCTTTGAAATCAGAGATAATGATTATCAATTGCGAGCATGTCGGTGAAATGATAGTTTGATATAAAGTGGTCATGATGACAATGACACGTGCAAGCTACCCTAAAATTATCAAGCAATCACAAAAAAGACACCTTTCTTCCATCTCACATATATGATCGAAAACATAATTTTTTGGGGCATTTGTTAGCTTACAAATTCCAGGCAAACAATGTCAACAAATAATGCTAGAAAGTCAATGAATAAGATTGGATAATTACATTGAGAGATGGAAAGTATTACAGAATCTCGACAGAAGAAGCTTCAACATATAAAAACACGTCGACCCAAGAACGTTCGACGAAGCATGGTAAGCTTGGTTTGGAAAAAAACTCAAAAAGAAATCCATAATATTAGGATTATTCTCTCCTCTAAATACGTCCAAAATCTCAAAAAGAGGATTTCAACATAATGGTCAGATTTGACAGTGTCACCAGTTGTCAAGGAATTATAATAACTTTGTAAGTCCCAGTATCAGCCAAGCAAGGAAGTGCCTCGACAAATGCTACGAAAACAAAGTCAGATAAGCTTGCAGGAGGTTAGGAAGTTCAATGCACGTCCCGTTCCTCAACATTTACCTCTCTTAAGATGCGGGAAAGGAAGTCATAATATGGATGTTCAAGTAGTGAAATTGTGTTCGATCTTTTAGGGATTAACTGTTGTTGACGGTTATCTTTGAAGTAGTATAAATAGCAGACCTCTACATTTTATTCGAGGTCACAAAATTCATACATCTCTTTAGAGAACTGGGGTACCCAGGCCAAACAACAAAACAGTTTGTGAGGAACATGTACGAGCCTGCGTCCCTTTATTTTATTTGTCTTTATGTTTCCTAAGCATGAACATTCTAATTTAATGTCATTTAAGGCGGATTATCATTTAATATCATTTATTTCACTTTTTGTTCATTTTTTTAATCCAAACTCTTCTTCAATTAATGTTTAAAAAATCATTTAATTTTGAAGCTATTTTGGATTTTTATAAAAATCATTTTTGAAATATAATTTTTTTTTAAATTGTGATATTAACTATGTTTTGGTTCAATAATCTATATTTATGTTATAGAATGTTAAATCTAGTGTTTCAATTTAGAAAAAACAAATATAAAAAATTTATAATATTTTGAAAAACGATTTTATGAAATCTATTTTCAAAAATACAAAAGAAAAAAATCATTTTTAAAACAGAAACAAACATACTCAATGTAATATGGTTATTGTGATACGGTGGGAGAACTGACTTGGTTGTTTTGGGTTTGATCGCAAATGTTGCGGATAGCAAGAGTCTCCACCGACTTTTCTTTTATCCAAAAGGAAAGGTGAAAAGCACAGGAAAGACCTTTAGAGATGTTTTCTTGAGTTCGGGGGGGTGGGGGTAGATTATGAAAAGGGAAGGTGCTAGCACCCTTTTCATCCGTAGTTATCTACGGGCTCTTAGTTGCTTGCTAGATCACTTGCTTTTGTTTGAATGTGCTTGTGGTGTGGGTTTTGAAAGTATTTTGAAAACGTCTTTATAATGGTTCTCGTCTCTATAAGAACGCGTACAAAGTGTTTATTTGGAAAATAGTTCAAAGATGTGTTTGTGATAGTGATTTTGAAAGTGATTTTGAAAAGGTGTCTTTGTAATGGTTCTCGTCTCTATAAGAACGCGTACAAAGTGTTGTCTTTCGAAAATGTTTAAAAAATGAGAGTGTTAGTGTATAAAATGTTTTTGTTGTGAGAAAGCAAGCAACTAGGAGCGAATATACCTACTCAAAAGGTCTTAGATGATCATTTCCTCCCCCTTTAGATGTTGCTATCTTACCATTGATTTGGTAAAAAGCCCCATTTTGGATGTGAAGGGCCGGGCATGGGACGTTTGTATAGTCATAGAAGAAAACCTATGAGACGTTTTAGCAATGTCATTTAGGGACTAGATCGTTTACCGAAGGCAACATTAAGGGTCATCGAGGGACTATGATCTTTTATCGAGGGTCTTTGCTAAAACGCCCATATTCGAGGGACATGACTATTTTTCGATAGGCAACGAGTGAGATTACCCTAAGGGTGCTAGTGTGCAAGTATGTTTGATCACATGCATTTTAGTCTTGATTAGGGTGATCTATTTGTTGATTTCATATCTTACCATACACACCCTAATTACTAGCATTTATATTTGAAAAGCGATAAATTGCGGAAATATAAAGTCCTACGCTATTACAATATTTTGGGAATTGGGGTACATATTTACAAATGGGGATTGCAAGAAATTAAAGTCCTAATTATCTATTACAACCATATTGAAATAGTATACAAGAAATGTAAAATGGATTTGTTTTGAAAGTGGTTTTCCGTCTTAATGATTTAAGAAAAAGAAATAAATTAATTAATGAAAAGGAAATATTTTTATATTAATAAAAAATGAGTAATGATATTGAAAATGATAAAAAGGGAAAAATAGCGAGAAATAGAAACAGTGTGCTGCTGCAAGCAAAATAATAAGGATCAGAAGCTCTGAATCCAGGCGTGTTGTGACTCAGAAAGGAACGTCAATGGGAATAAAAAGTTATGGATTGATACACTCTGAGGTCCTGTGAGAAACATTAGAGGGAAAACACAGAAGTTCTGGGTTGCTACACGTTGAACTTCTGAGTGTTAAAACAGTGAGAAAGTCATATAAGTTCTGTGTGTTAAAACAGTGAAGAGAACTCAGAAGTTATGTGTGCTTAAACAGTGAGAAAATCCTAGAAATTTTGTGTGTTAAAACAGTGGGAAGAACTCAGAAGTTCTGTGTGTTTAAGCAGTAAGAAGAACTTGGAAGTTCTGTGTTATGCTAAAACAGTGAGTGAGCATCAGAAGTTTTTTGTTACATTTCAACTCTTTTCTCATATTAATCATCCATCAGCAATTTGTTAAGTTCTTAACCAAATTAAAAGCACAAAAATTTATAGAAGTTCTAATCCTAATCATAAGCTTAGATTTAACCAAGAAGTTTTGATCCATAGTTTTTTACTTATGCAGTGATATGGAAAACATCAATACTATGATATTTACATATTTAATGATGTTCTGAATGAAAAGATGCAAAGTTATAAAGACTTACCTTGAATCTGGAGCGTGTGCTTGGAACTTGGATTGCTTCCTTACGATGTTATGGAGTCAGCAAGAGCAACGAAAGAGAAAATGACAAGTTCTTTGGTTCAAAGGGAAGAACAAAGGTTTGGTTTTCTGTTTGGGATTTCTGGATTTTTACGAAGGGTTTCACACGTTTGTTTTCTCTCTTTTGACAATTCTCTCTCTACAAAAGCCATCCACTTGAAAGTGTGATGGAGCAACTTATTTATAGGTGAATTTGGTGTAATTTTAGGGGGAAAACAAATGGTATTTGAACACCTTTTGGCATCCTGTTCCATTTCTTTTTTATCACAGTTTTCATATGCTAGTTTGATGCAATTATGGGATGCATGCATGGGCTGAATTAGATGTTGGTTATAGGACTGTGATGTAGCAGTGCAACAGGTTGTATAAACGAGGTTTTGGGATTTGGTGATGTTCTGACCGAAACATTGAATATGGCCTTCATATGCTAGGGTGCTTCCTTGTTCTTTAAGCAAGTATGGTGGTTAGCAGCTTTTAGCCGTGCCTAAGCTGGATTTGTAAGCATGAATTAAGGAAAAGTACCCTCAGAGGCAAAAGCAAAGCATGTGCCTAGCATAACCTTGTACAAAAGTTTGTCTTTCAAGGACAACAATGGTACTTCTTTCTCACACATGGGTAAATTCTTTGGATAAAAACTCAAAAGTGGTTGTGAGCATTAAATGATGATGAGATCTATCAAACCAGAACTCCTGCGCTATGATATTGTGTATCATAGCTAAGATCTGGGCCAGAAGTTCAACATCAGCGCAACTTAGAATAAACATCCAACTTCTGATCTCTGAATCTCCCTGCTCCAGCATGTTCTGAAGGATTTCTCATACATTCCCGAAATCTTGTAACATATTGTGATCGATGGATTTAGAACTGACTGTTTAACGCTGGTTTCGCGAAATGTCGCGGAAGCAAGAGTCGCCACCGTCTTTTATTTTCTCCAACATGGACAGGACAAAAGCACAACAAAATTCCTTATGAGATAGTTTCTCGGTTCGGGAGGTAGATTTATAGAAAGGGAAGGTGTTAGCACCCTTTCTATCCATGGTTATCCATGGGCTCTTAGATACTTGCTCATTTGTGTTTTCAAAATGTTTGTTTGCTTTTCAAGTGTGAGTGGGTTTGAAAAAGTTTCGTTTAAAGATTTCAGATCGACTCTTGTATCAGTCCTCAAGAGTGTTTGAAAAATTGTTTTGAAAGCTTTTTGAAAAGTGTCGGTGTGAAAAGAGTTTTTGATTTGTTTTGAATTAGAGCAAGTATCTATAAGCCATCCACCTACCCTAAGGAATTAGTCTGTGTAAATGTCCTTAAGGTAGTGCCATCCCACCATTGAGAGATAGGTAGCACCACCGTTGGAGGTGTTCGGGTCAATTCGAGTTTGTAGGGACAGTGTGGTCACCAGAGCAACAGTAGGACACCTTAGAAGTTACCCTTATGCCATTGATCTTTTTATTGCGAGGCAACTATTCCGAGGCAACCGTTTCGAGGCAACTTGTTTCGAGGCAACTAGATCAATGGACATAAGGACTCACTAAGACGTCCTATACTCGACGACCACGTTTCGAGGGGCAAGGCAACCGTGAGGCGTACCCTAAGAGTGGTGTGTGAATTGTGTGTCATTTTCAATTATATTTTATCTTGATCATGCATTGGGTGAGCTACGCTTTGATTTTATTTGGGCCATTCATTCTTTCATGCAATTATTAGCAGTTAAGGGGTGCGGAAATTAAAGTGCGGAAAAGAAAGTCCTACGCTATTACAAGACGCGGGTCTATACATCGCCAAATTAACAAAGACCCGATTTTGAATAAAAGTGCGGAAAGTAAATGTCCTAATTACTATTACAAAGCTTTGGGGGAATTACATAAATTTCACAAAGAAAATAAGATAAACGTGCGAAAAGAAATATTATTCGAAGGTGCGAGGGCGTTGGACCCTTTAAAGAAATTAAATTGAAATTACAAATTAATTAAATTATTTAATAAAGAAAAGAAGTTATTTTTGATGTTTTTGTATTTATGAAAATAAAGAAAATTAAAAGGAAAAGAAATCCTAATTCTACATGTTTTTAATTGTTAAAGAAAAGAATTAAAATTTTAACCTAATTTATGCTAATTATTTAATTACATGTTTATTTACAAAATAATTAATAATTAATAATGATAAGAATAAAAAGGTTATTTATTAAGAAAAAGAATAAAAATACTAAAACCCTAATTTCTACATTTTTAGTTTATTTAAGAAAAACATTAAAGTTAAAATCTAAAATTAAACTAATTTGATTATTAAAATTTATTTACAAAACTATTAATGAATTAAAAATTAAATAAACATATTCTTATTTTTATGGTTTCTGATTTTTTTGTATTTTTGTATTATGAAAATTAATTTTATGGAATTAAATAAAAGCAATTAATCAAATAAAAGAAAAAAAAGAGAATTAAAATAAAAAAGAAATATGCAAACCATAGGAGGGGTATCTGGCCCTTAGAGGAGGCTTATTGTGAGCAATTAGGCCCATTGAAATGCAAGGCCCTTTGGACTTTCTGGGATTACGTGTGCATCAGTTGACCAGTGTACATGGTGGACCGTTTTTGTGACCATTGGATTGATCAATCAGATTGCGTGGCAAGCAGAGGCATATGCGTTGTATGGTGGGTCACTGGGAGCGTACTGCACATAATCATGTTAAAGAAAAAATTATAGAAGAAGTGGGGGACCTGGGAATCGAACCCAGGTCCCTATACCTGAAGGACAACACACCAACCAGCTGAGCCAACGCGTTATCTTGATATTATAGTGGGACGTGATTATTATGAGAGAGAACAAATGCTAGTGGTAGAACACAAAAACACGCGCGAATGATTTGAATTTCCCAGTCACGTATGGACACGTCCACCTTCTTCTTCGTTTGCCTGAATTTATAAAAACAGATAGCGGGGATTTTAAACCCCCACTAAACTCAAACCTGCAAAATAGCGATTAGAGCATGGTGAAAAAGAAAAAGGGCGCGAGGTATGAGATCGAATCGTATGGATGTCACGATTTTAATGGTGCTAGTTTCATTGTCTAATTTTTCCAGATATGTAAACCCCTCTTTTGGAGCTTCAGAAACCCTAGAAAGCTTCAATGGCAATTTTGCATACAGGCGTCCTTAGTTCAATCAAATAACACCAATAACTTCAGAATGCTTATGTTAGTATAGATCAATCATTAAAAGTCATTGATAATGCATGAAAATGCAAACACGAATATGAAAATTTTAATGAAAAGTGAGACTTCAATCTACCAATTCCTTGAGTATGGGGCTATGTTCTTGATTGTAATCTCTTCTTGGTGGTGTCAGCAAGCTTTTGGAATGCTTTTGAGGTCTTGAAACGAGCTCTAGCTATGAAAACAGTTTTGACTTTTTTTGTGAAAAAATGCAAGTTCAGCGCAGCTTCTGTGTTCTTATGCATTAGGTTATGTTTGCATATGTATGTAGCATGATTAGGTCAAACAAAACAAGCCCATGATCCATTGTTTTAATGCTTTTGAATATTTGATTTTCATGATCTTTTTCAATCTTTTACAATCCTTTCTTATGCCAATCATGGAAGATTATTTCCTATTAGGGTGTGCACGAAATCTTGAGCTCATAAAGAGTGAATATGTTGCATAAAAAGATTTGAAAGGTGGCATTTGATATTTTTTCATATTTAATTTTAATTAAGTGAATTAATAATAATAAAAATTCAAATAATTAATCAAAAATGAGAAAATAACTCCCTTGGATGTCAATGGGTCGTGCATAGCCTTTGGGTAATGATTCATGGAAGAAATTGAGGCCCATTAGCAATTTTGAGGCATTTGAAGTAAAGTTGACTTTTCAAAATTCCCAAAAATTTCCCAACTTCCACAAGGCATATCTTGCTCAATGTTTAAGCTTTGATCATGTTCTTTGACATTTTGGAAAGGTCTTGAAGTCCTCTAACCAATGTATGTGGTCCCATGTCATTTTGATTTACCAATATCAAGTTATGGTCTTTGACATAAGGTGTCTTTTTGTTGACTTTTGAAAATGACCTATAATGTTGAGATTGATAACTTTTTGTGAGAGAATTCTTGGACTTGAAGTGTGAAGAGGAGTTGTAGGAAATGTCATTCTCTTAAAAATGAGCTTTGGATGGAATTTTTCTGATAAACCATGTGGAAGTTATGCCTTGGTCAATTTGCAGTTGACTTTTTCAACTGTCCAAAAATAGAAACTTTTGCATCTTGAGACTTTTTGAGCCATGCCTTGAGAATCATGATCAAGAATTGACCAAATGATGTTTGTGGCTTCAAAATAAGATGTTGACCAAAAATTTTTACTTTTGACTATCAAATGACCATTTTGCCCCTGCAGTTGACTGTGAAGCAATTAGGGTTTTTGACTGTGCAATTTTGTGCTGTGAGTCTTAAAACTTGGCATATGAATGATTGGCAATGTTTATAGGCATGTGGGACTTGTTTGGACCCTTGGAAACTTCAATTTCTTTGCCAGAACCAAAACCCTAATTTTGACTGTTAGGAGGCCATTGGACTGTGCAACCCTTGGGAGATTTTGAAGCGTGCTCTTAGAAAATCTTGAAGAATATGGGAGGGAAAATTTTGGGGTACAACAGTTGCCCCTGTTCAATCTTCTTAAACCTGAGGATGTAGATTGGCTGGCGTGCTTTTCGTAATCCGAAGGTGGAAGATGATTGAACACTAGAGTGCCCAGAAATTTGCGCTCGCATAGAATGTATCAGCAGTGTGATGGTGGGAATGGGCTTATAGATGCCATTTGGAGATTGATGGATAGGGAGATGGGCTTACAGATGCCATGTTGAGAGGTGACAGATAGGTGGATGGGCTTATAGATGCCATCTTGGTGTCGATCGCGTAAGAGTTTCCTTAGCGAGGACTTGTGTACCTGAAAAAGAAAATGATTACCTGGCTTGTTACAGGAGTTGGTCTTCAAACTCTTTGTGTAGATGCGCCCTGGCTGGATACAGGAATCAGATCTTTAAACTCTTCAGACGTGCCCTGGCGAGATACAGGAATCGAGTCTGGAGAATACAGTTGTCAACAGATACACCCTGGCGAGATACAGGAATCAGATCTTCGAACTCTTCAGACGCACCCTGGAAAGATACAGGAATCGAATCTGGTATTGTTAGTCGTCAACGGATACACCCTGGTAAGATACAGGCATCGGATCCTCGAACTCTTCAGACACACCCTGGCAAGATACAGGAATCGGATCTGGTATTGTTAGTCGTCAACGGATACACCCTGGCAAGATACAGGCATCGGATCCTCGAACTCTTCAAACACACCCTGGTAAGATACAGGAATCGGATCTGGTATTGTTAGTCGTCAACGGATACACCCTGGCAAGATACAGGCATCGGATCCTCGAACTCTTCAGACACACCCTAGCAAGATACAGGAATTGGATTTGGTATTGTTAGTCGTCAACGGATACACCCTGGCAAGATACAGGCATCGGATCCTCGAACTCTTCAGACACACCCTGGCAAGATACAGGAATCGGGTCTGGTACTGTTAGTCTTCAACGGAGACACCCTGGCAAGATACAGGCATCGGATCCTCGAATTCTTCAGACACACCCTGGCAAGATACAGGAGTCGGATCTGGTATTGTTAGTCGTCAACGGATACACCCTGGAAAGATACAGGCATCGGATCCTCGAACTCTTCAGACGCACCCTGGCAAGATACAGGAATCGGGTCTGGAATCGATCGTCAATAGATACACCCTGGCGAGATACAGGAATCGGATCTTTAGTTGCGACCGTTGATAGTAATTATCTTTGTATTAACTTTTGTCCTGAAAAGACAAAACGTTAGTCGTATGCGATGTCATGATGTATGACATGCGTGATGAGATTATATGTTCATGATGCGTATATGCATGCTGTAATGTATGAAAATGCGATGTTTATGTATGTTTTCGTCTTGGGAAAATAAATCCTTGACGGATGCCGGGAAGTTAAATCCTGGGCTGATGTAGAGCTTTTGTTTCCACTGGGGAGTGATGGTTGCAAGAATACCGGTAGGAGACGATGACTCCGTTGGGGAATAAACTTGGCGAATGGAATACTCTGCGGGGGAAAATCACTCTAGCAATATTGCTGGGGAACAATACTCTGTGGGAAGAGAGGTACTTTGCTGGGATGCTGATGGTAACTTCGCTGGGGATAAGAAGATTTCGCCGAGGACGATCTTTCCGTGGCTTTTGGATGAGGATAACCCAGTTATATCCTGGTAGGGAAATAACCTTTGAATAAAGTCGGGAGACGCGTTCGTGCTTTGCAGGGGATAAGCTTCCAGAATCTACTGGGGATAAGCTTAGTGCTGGGGAGATGATTCAGCTTTCCTGGGGAAATCTTGAACTATACTGGACTCTCCTGGGGAAATTTTGAGATGTACTGGAAGTGACTCTATTGTATGTCTGGTAGACCGCCGGGGAACAATCTTGGATCAAGACAGCCGGGGATGCTTGTTAGGAATGTTCGTATATTGTGTTGGGGAATGTTGAGATCTGCTGGAGGATACCCAACTTCCTCAAGGCTGACAGGATAACTCTGCTTGGGGAGAGTGTATTGACTTGCTGGCTAACTCTCTGGGGAATTAAGAGATCTTGGTTATGTTCTTCAGCTGAACCTACCTTGGTTCCTTGGTGGACAGAACAATTAGATCGTTTAGACAACTCATTATTGCCCCTGTTTCTAATGTTACCTGTAATTAATCCTTTGTTTTGTATGCAAATATTTATGAGTTAGCAATTAGTGTCAAATGTATATATCATAAATTGAACCTTGGACGTTCTTCGCAAAACAAAACAGAAAAAGGAAAAGCAATCGGCAATTTGTCTAAAAAAGGGAATTTATATTGATTTTTTTGAATTTGCCTGTAAATAGGCGTTTATGTACAAGAGGCTGACGTCCTAGTAAGAGAACGCCGCCGAACAAAAGAGTTTATACAATTTGTACAAAGGGAAAACAAAACAGCTATGTGAAAAGAATAATCCCACTGGGTTCCAACTCTACTATCGCCTTTATATCTTCGAACGTCTCATCACTTGATGACCTAGCTGAAGATGAAGCTGATTGATTGATGCCTTTTGAACTTGACAGTTGATACCGGATTCTGGATGCAAGGTGATCCAATGAGACATAGTATTACGCTTTATCCCTAACTTTCGCCTGGACTGCCCTTTCGGGTTTTCAGTCCACCGGGTGTTTACCATGGGAATTGGTAAACAACCGCTGATCTTCCAAAAGGTTACTTATTTGGTGACTCGCAGGATCGATCAGATTGATCCTAAGACATGGTTGATTTTGGGGTTTTGACTAAGTTTGATAATGGTTAAATGACAAGAAAATAAAGAAGCTTTATGTAAATTGCATGAAGGAGAGAACTTGATAAAATAAAGGAAGGCTTGAAATAAAGGCTTCGACTGGAAAAGTAAAGAAGAAAGCAAGTAAAGTTTATGGAAAATAAATGACTTTGATTAATAAAGTGGTGTTTCACACATACATTCTCAACAATTCTTTCTCTCACGCTGGGTACTCGAATCTATATGAGTGACTTGTATATAATTGTGAACACACGCGAAAAACTGCGTGAACTACTAATATTTATACTAAACACATCCCAAGTAACCGTCGGGCAGTTACACTGCTTCGAGATGACTCCACTTGGCACGTTCACAGCGTTCGACGCTCCAGATCTTGGCACGTTGCCCTTGATAACCGCTGGGAACCGTTTTCCCTCCAAACGTTTGAATCTCAAACCGTTCCACTCTGAGCAATCGAACACCTTCGTCGAGAAGCACCTTCGACGAGAAACACCTTCGACGAGAAACACCTTCGACGTCGAAGGCAACCAAATTCTCCCTTGGAAGAAATTCTCTAAGTACATTGCCATCTTCTGATGGGCATTTCGACAGACCCAGCTGGTCGAAACCATCCTTCAGCTTTAATGGCTGATATTAATAAAAACAAGGGTTTCGAATTTAGGAGCCAACAAATTGCCCCCCAAGAATGCCTTATTTCGACTCTGAAAAGAAAAAGTCATTCTTTGAAACTCCATTCGACACCTGTCTTTTCATTCTTAGTCACAAATTAAACTGTGCACTTTTTGTCTTCTACCAACCACTGACAATCCCAAGAAAAAGCCATCATTTCATCCGTACCTAAGACGTCACCTCAGTACGGCGTGCAGCGTGCCAAATGTCTTTTCACAAATTGTCATCATGACAATTTCCCAAAAACGAGGGCACACGCTGCACCCTTTCATTTCTGCAGAACGGCTATGTCAACAGGGGGACGCCACGTGTCCCACTACCTTCTGCAACATTAAATGGCATTAAATGGCCTCGAATTTGGGGATTTCCCAACACTATAAATAACGCCAAGTACCCATTGTGGGACTTTTTCACGCTATCCTGCCTTCCAACTTCCTTGAACACAAAATCTCTGCAAACTTTGCAAACACCTTGTTCTTCACTTCATCTTCAACCTTAACATCAACAATGGCCTCCGGTTCTTCTACCGCTCCTAGTTCTAACATCCCCTCCAGAAATGCTAAACCCAAGATCTTCTCCACTGTCCCTGTAGTTACTCCTACAGGACAACGAAGGGTTCCTGAACCCCTATAAATTGCTGAACGTGAAGCCTATTCACACCAACTCATGATTCCGGTTGGATACTCCAACCAAATCTTCGCCATGTCTGGCCCGCTAAACCCAAGCATCGCTGAAGCCATGAAGATCAAAAGCTTCTTTCCAGTGCTTGAAAAGCTCAAACCTGTTGGATGCTCTAAAAAAGATGCAGAGGATAACGAAGATCCCGCTAAGGAGAAAATCGATCTTCGCTTCTTCAATAGGGGTGTTAGGGCTTTCAGGTCTAGCCCTAGCCTCACTCTTGACTATAGTGCTTGGCTGGAAAAAATGGAAAAAAGCCAGGCTTCGATCTGGAAGGATCTGGGGATATTCGACCAAGTTATGTTGTCGAAGACGGGTCTCAACTACTCCCCAGAGATGTTGATAGCTTCCTTACTCTTCTGGGATTACACTCATTTCACCTTTCACCTTCCCTGTGGAATGCTAACACCCACACTGTTCGACGTGGCTGCCATCACTGGCCTTCGACCCACTGGGGATTATTTCGACCCAGAGGAAATGTCGGAGGATCAGATTGGATTCTCAGCTACGAAACCAACCTACACCACCTATATCAACAATTACCACGATAAGTCGACGACCACTGTGTTGGATGTAGAGCATATCGCGTTTCTAGCCTTATGGCTGTCACGCTTTGTGTTCTGCACAAAGTCTTTACAGGTGACAAAGAAGATGGTCACCCTCGCCACCCAACTCCACCATGGCCAAAATATTTGTTTGGCAGAATTGATCTTGGCGAATCTGTACGAGTCGATTAGCAGCGGAGCGACTCTTTTGAAGATCATCGAGAACAGAGCCAGTCTGCTGCTTGCAGGACCTTTTTGGCTACTTCAGCTGTGGCTCAATGCCACCTTCGAGTCTTTCTTACCTCAGAAGACTCAAATAAATGAGCAAGCCCCGGAGATAGCTAATAGGTGCATCGAAGGCACCAGATTGGCTCTACTGACCCCAACTGAAGATGGGCTGGAGCTTCAACAAACTTTTGCAAACTTCGTCTTGATGTTTTCAAGAAGGAAAGAATTTGTTTCGACCATGGCTCCCTTTGCTCGACGAAAGGTTGGTCCAGAATGGTTCACGAGGCCCCATCCTAAATCGTCAAGTGACCCTCAGGTCGAAGAACATACAATAATGTGGGAAGCATTTCTCACACCAAGAATAATGCCCCTGCGCTTCAAGAGCTCCAAGACTCACTTGAGCTTGATCGCGTATCAACCAAACTTGGTCTCTCGCCAGTTTGGTATCATTCAAACACTTCCTTCTCCTATTTTTCCCAGGGAGAAGTCCATGTTATATTTTTGCAACGGCTATACTGAAGACGCTGCCACCAAGCATATCGGCAGGTATGCTGGTCGAACAGTCCTTTCGTTGTTCGACTATCAGCTTAACTTTCTCTGCTCACCATCCTTCAAAGAGTGGTGGAAGAGTTACTATGCTGAAGAGTTCTTCGACGAGAAGGACTTTGTGGACGAACTCCAGAAGTCTTTTGTTCTAGTCCTGGATAAAATAAAGAAATGTAAGTTCACTCCTTTAAATTATTTTGTCTTTCCATTTCGACTGGTAGCCTGTTAATTACAACTTGTCTTCTTTCAGTTGTTTGAAAGCCTGCAGCCAAGAAAGCTGCAGAAGGCCATCAGGGAGGAGGTCCCTTGACAAAACCTCCACCACCGGCGAAAACTATAGCACCGGTGAAAACTACAACAAGCCATCAGGGGGAAGGTCCTTCGAAATAACCTTCAGCACCGGTAACCAGACTTTTATTATTTTCTTCTGGTTTTAACATTCTGACTTTCGATGTAGCTTCTAAATCGAACTCCAATTGGTTTTCAGGCACCTTCACCTAAGAAACGACCTGCACTGACGGTCGAATCTGGGAGCGACGAAGAAGACGACTCTCCCCCTGCTCCTCTACAGAGGCGAAAACTGAAGAAGGATGTTCCTTCTCCTGAGACTCGAACAATCAGAATAAAGGTTGCTGGGAGAAAACCCAGGCCACCTCCAGTAATCATTGAAGAGCCAACGGAGGAGGAATTAAATGTTCTGCTCAATAAACCTGTCGAAAGCGACAATTCCAGCCCTGGGGCTGAAGTTCCTCTGCAGGTAATTTCTTTGACCTTTTTTAACTCAGGTGTCGATGCTCGCGTTCGATTATGTCTCTTTCTAACTTAGAAGATTCTTCTTCTTCTTTTTCCAGGAAACCACTGAAAGCTCAGCGCCAAAGACTTCTGAAACACTAGATTCTGCTGAACTCAGTAGGCCACAAGACAAAGAATTGGCGAACGATGAAGCCAATGTTGAAACAGATGAAGCCAATGCTGAGAAAGAAGAACAACAAACAGAAGATCAACAACCAAAGGAGATTCAAGTGGTTGATTTGTCGGAGGAACAACATGATGAAGGGGATCACGCTGACGCTGGCACTGCTGAAGTTCAAGTCGAAGAGAGTCAAGTCGAGGCAAACGATGATCAACAGCTTTAACCCCAAGACAACGCTGCTGCAAAGGTTACCACCTCAACAAAGCATAGGTCTAAAGAAGACTTAGCACTCTTGAAGCAAACTGATCCTGTTGGCTATCTGAATGCCATTATCGAGAGCAAGGGAAGTTCGTCTGACATTAGTCAGGAGGCTTCTACTCTGTCGGGGAAGTCCACTGAGACTTCTCCTCTCGATGAGGCATTGACGAAGGTCAAGGCCCAGTTCTTCAAGAAAGATTTGATGAAAGCTTTGGAGGGGGACCCTACTGCTCCGTCGTGTTTGGGAGTTGTTCTGAATGCGGTTGACTTGCTCGTTGTGACTCCAGAGGTTTCGAGCTTTATCATGGAGTTATACTCCATTATTGATCAAGTCTCAGCAGATTATCGGCGACAGAGGGGCTTCAACAGCCATCTCGAAGCGTTATATGGCAAAAGCTCTTCTGCATGGACTGTTGTAGCAGAGACAACTTCTCGAATTGCAGAGTTGTCGAAGCAAAAAGCATCTAAGCAAGAAGAAATTGATGCCATAGATCGAGAGAATGCTTCCATAAAGGCGCAAATCGAAGAGCTAGAGGCCAAGATGAATGCCAATACTAAGCGCAAGGAGGAACTTCTCTCGACTGTTCCAGACACCGAGAGTTAAGCTGAAATCACACAAGGCCTAGAATTTGCTGAGAAAGCTCAAGCCTTCGACGACCAAATTGCCAAGCTTGCCCAGGCGAATGCCTTGTGCAACAAAAGACTGGAGTTGCAGCAGGCGAAGTACCTTCGACTCAAAGATTCCATCCCCTTCTGATTGACTCAGCCCTTTAACCATATATTGTAATATGTATTTGACAATGTTGCCATTTTGGCTAATTTATAAAATTTTCCATTTTGGCTTATTTATGGTTAATTTAGTCATTACTTGCTATTTATTTTGATCTCTTGGAGCATATGTTTATACTTTTTCAAATATTTGCCATTTACTCTTAAGATTCTTTTATCTTCACCTAACTCTTCGACTTCATAAGCTCCACCAGAAAAAGTCTGGATAATTCTGAATGGTCCTTCCCATTTGGGTGACCATTTTCCCATGCTTCGATCCCTTCGATCCATGGGAAGAATCACCTTCCAAACTAATTCTCCAGGCGAGAATGCCTTAGGTTTCACTTTTTTATTGTAAGAGTCTTCCACTCTTTTCTTCTGAAGCCTTAGTAGGTCGAGAGCGCGCAGTCTTTCTTCGTCTAAATCTACTAGTTCGTCTAACATCATATCCCAATAAGCTTCAGAGGGGATATCATGGTGTCTCTGAACCCTTGCAGATTGAAGAAAAATTTCTGCTGGCAACACTGCGTCATGACCAAAGGTTAGCCTATATGGTGTTGCACCTATGGCTTCTTTTGGGGACGTTCGACAGGCCCACAAGATCTGGTCTAACGTCTTATGCCAATTTTTTGGCTTCTTCCCAACATGCTTTTTTATCAAGCCAATCACTATTTTATTCGCTGCTTCGACTTGACCATTTTCCTGTGCATAATAAGGTGTTGATGTTAGGAGTTTAAAGCCTATTTCCTGAGCGAATTCCTGCATCTTTCGACCGGTGAAAACTGATCCTTGATAAGTAATTATAGTCTCAGGGATTCCATATCTAAAGATAATGTTCTTTTGAATAAATTCAATGACATTTTCTTGGTCTACATTGACTAAAGGAATAGCTTCGATCCACTTAGTAAAATAATCAATGCCTACCAATATATACTTCTGGCTCTTTGATGATGCTGGTCGAATCTCTCCAATAAGGTCCAACGCCCATCCTCTAAAGGGCCAAGGTTTCACTATCGAGTGAAGTTCGCTTGCTGGTACATGTTGGATGCCTGTATGGACTTGACATTCTTGACAACCCTTGGCGAACTCGATACAATCTTTCAACATAGTGGGCCAGTATATTCCTTGTCGAAACAACAACCATTTCATCTTATGGCCTACTTGGTGAGCCCCACATGCTCCAGCGTGCGTAGTCGAAAGGGCTATGTATGCTTCAGTTTCACTTAAGCACTTTAGCAATACCCCTTCAGGTGTCTTTTTAAATAACTCATTACCCATGAGTACGTAACTCAACGCCCTATATTTTGTTTTTCGTTCTGTCGAAGCTACTGGATTTTGAAGATAATCCACAATGGGTTTCCTCCAATCTTGCTCTGACAAATTGTCTATGAACGAAATTTCGAAGTTACTTTGATCAGCATACCCTAGTCTTGTCGATTCCAAGTCTGTTGGTGACAGACAAGTTGCTTTTATCTTTTCTCGAACTTCGATTGCTTTTTGTAATCTCGTTTTTGAAATTTTGTACCCAGATGCAATTTGTGCCAAATCGTTGGCTATTTGATTTTCCAATCTGGGTATGTGTCGAATGTTGACCATTTCAAATTTTTTCAATAAACGATTTGCTATCACAAAGTACATAATGAGATTTTCTCTTATGCATTTATATTCTTTTGTGACTTGCTTAATGACTAACTCTGAGTCTCCCATTATTTCGACTCGAGTTGCCCCCAATTCCAACAATATCTCAAGGCCAGTAATTAGAGCTTCATACTCAGCCTCATTGTTCGAACAAGAACCTGATATCTTGTACTTGAATGTTGTTGGAATTTTTTCTGGAGAAATAATCAAGACTCCCACTCCTGTTCCATCTTTATGGCTGGAACCATCGAAGTAGAATTTCCAAGGCTTTATCTCCACATAATTAATACTCTTAACTTGAATTGAGTGGTCGACTATAAAGTCTGCCACCACTTGTCCTTTCACTGCCTTAAGAGGCATAAAGGTCAAGGAGTATTCAGTTAATGCTAGTGCCCACTTGCCAATTCGACTGTGCAAGATGGGTTTCGACAACATATACTTGAAAACATCAAAATGAGACGAAACATACACATCAACTGGTTTTATATATTGCTTGAGCTTTGTACAAGAGAAATACAGACATAGACACAATTTTTCAACTTCGCTATATCTAGTTTTTGCATCGTTCAAAACTCTACTAAGATAGTAAATGGGTCTTTCGACTCCATTTTCATCTTCTTGGGCTAACATGCTTCCCAAAGTTTTGTCGGATGCAGCTATGTACAATCTCATACTCCTGTTGCTACAAGGAGGCACCAAAATAGGTGGCTTTGTGAGGTACCCTTTGATTTTTTCGAAGGCTTCTTGTTACTCTTGCCCCCATTCGAATCCCTCTCTGTTCAATCGAAGTAAGGGTGAAAAGGCTTGAGCTTTCCCACTTAGGTTAGATATGAGTCTCCTTAAGAAATTTATCTTGCCTAACAGAGATTGCAATTCCTTTTTATTCGATGGCGCTTTCGATTCCAGAATTTCCTTCGTCTTGTTCTGGTTGATTTCGATTCCTTTCTTGTGGACAACGAAGCCCAAGAAATCTCCAGCTTTCACACAAAATGCACACTTCAAAGGGTTCATCTTGAGACCATGTTCTCTCATTCTTTCGAATGATTGTCGAAGGTGGTATATGTGGTTCTTCCTGGAAACAGAGTTTATAACAATGTCATTAATATATACTTGCATAAAAGTGTTAATAAAATCATGGAAGATATAATTCATTGCTCGCTGATATGTTGCCCCAGCATTCTTTAGGCCAAAAGGCATCACTACCCATTCGTAAGTGCCTAAAGCCCCAGGGCATTGAAAGGCTGTTTTCGACACATCTTCTTCAGCAATGAATATTTGATTATATCTTGAATAACCGTCGAGCATACTCAGGTACTCGTAGCCAGCGGCAGAATCGACTAGCATTTCCGCCACAGGCATAGGATATTCATCTTTGGGTGTAGCAGCATTCAAATCTCTGAAATCTATGCACACCCTCAAAGTACCATTTTTCTTAATCACTGGCACAATGTTTGCAATCCATTCGACATACCTCGTAACGCGTATGAATTTGCACTTCAGCAGTCTTTCGACTTCCGTTTTGATCTTCGACAGTATTTCTGGAGCGAAGCGTCTTGGACTTTGCTTGATTGGCTTCTTCCCAGGTTTGATCGGCAACTGACGTTCCACCAATCTTCTGTCGAGACCAGGCATTTCGTCGTAATCCCATGCGAAACAGTCCTTGAACTCTTTCAACAAATGGATTACTTCCAACCTGAGTTATGGGTCAATTTTTGCGCTAATGTAAGTTGGCTTTTTCTCTGACCCTTCGCCCAAGTTGATTTCTTCTAAAGGATCCTGCGCCAGCATCTTGATGTTATTCGCTAAGGGGTCCTTTTCGAATCCTAAAGGCTCATCGTCGTAGATAGCGTCGAGCCTTTGTTCCTGCATCCCTTCTGGCATGATATCAGGAGGTTCTGGATCGAAGTCCTTTCCAGGACCTGTAGAAGATAACTGTTGATCATTGGCCTGTGTGGCCATATATTTTACTTCGGCTTCGAGAGCCGTTATCATCTTTGTTTCGGCTACGTAAGCCGAAATTCGCTTCAATGATTGTGACTCAGTCATTGTCACTGAATTCACTTCCCCAACCAGTTGGTTGGATATCAGTTAACCCACTAAAGTCAATGTGGGACAAGTCTTCTTTGTCCCATTGAAAACCATGCTCAGGGTGCAGGTAAAGGGAACAAAAAGTATTTGGCGCTGGCGCCAAGTCGATGTCAGGTGTTGGGCATGGCCCAATGTGAGCCAGGTTCTTGTCGAAGTCTGCCAGCCCTAGGTGATTTACTTCGCCCAGGTAATAGCTTTGGTCTGCTTCTATGTTTTCGACCATTCCATCAGGACGCCATAGCAGCAACCTCTAGTGCATTGATGATGGTACAGCTCTAACACCATGAATCCATTCACGGCCCAACAAAAGATTATAGTTAGGTTTGGCCGATATGACCATAAACATAGTTGGTCGAAGGATAGATCCCACTTTGATATCCAGTTGGATCACACCCATAGTGGTCCCTATGCCGCCTTCGTAATTCGACAGGACCATGTTGTGAGGCTTGATGTTCTCATCACTTTTGCCTATTTTTCTTAGCATAAAGTGAGGGATGATGTTGATGGTGTCCCCACAATCCACCAAGATTTTATTTACTGTGGTTTCTTCGAGTTTAGCCCTTATAAATAAAGGCTTAAGGTGATTTTTCATCGCCTCTGTAGGTGGTTCGAAGAACCCATTCTGCTCTTCAGTAGCGCCATTATCCATGACGAAATAGCACACTGGCCTATGCTTGGCCATTTCTTGCTCCACTTCCCAATCGCTTGTTTCGACCTCCACCTGGCGGTTGAACTCCCTGGGCAGAACTGAGACTATGTTCACCATGATGTCCAAAGTGTCATCAGACTCAGAACCATCTTCGTTATCAACTTCACCCTGGTTAGGCCAAACTAGCCTATTGGTTACTGGTTCTCTTTCCAAAGGTTTCCGCTACTTTCTCTGAGGAACATTTGAACTGGTTTCTGCCTTTGGTTCATTAGCAGCTTCCCTCTCAGCTTTTCGTCGCCTCTGGTATCTCCTCCATTGAGATCGAGACATGGAATTTTTCCCTTTGTAGTTGCTCGACACCTGTGTTACTTTAGGGGTAGCCACCTGAGGCTCTTTCTTATGTGTTAAAGACGAACCTCTTGGCACTTCGAAGGAGTGCCATCTTTCCTCGCTTGGCCTCTTTCGACCAGATGTTTTGTACCATGCATCTACTGGCACATTAGTCGGAGGCCTGAAAGTCATTGGTATCTTTTCTTGATTTGAACCCCTTTGGGAGGCTCTTCTGGGGTCATGTCGAGTATCAACACTTTCCCTTTTCCTGTTTGCTGCTCTTACACCTTGAATATGTTCAGCAGCTTTTTTGTCGAAGATCGAACTGCATCTGGGACACAGCATCACTTCTGACTTCTTTTTCTGGCATCTTTGCAAGAAATCTGCCAGATTTTCATTTTCCCGAGGGAAAGCAGTTTTGTTGGCTTGTTCTTGCCTCATGGCCTCCTCTGATGCTTTTGGTTCAGAGACTTCGACCATGTTGACATTCATGGTATCTTTGGTGGCAAGAGTCAACTGCTTCATTTGAATCTCCAAATCCTCTGTCTGGCCTTGAACTGCAGCCAAGTGAGAACTGGGTTTTGTTCCAGATTTTTGGGCTCCAACTGTCTCCAGCTTTGGGCTTTCGACCGCCTTTTGGACCGCTTCAATTGTCTTTCTGGATAGATTCCCAGAAAAACTGCCAAAGATTGGCATGTTGATATGGTCCTTTGAGACTTCCACCATTGTGATTCCTGGCCTCTTCGACTGGCTTCTGGATGCCTCGATCACGTTCACCTCTGAAGGTTCAACATAATAGGCTTCAGCATGCAACGGGTTAGAGTCCACAGTCATGGGAGTCTTGTCAGCAAACTTCAACCTCCCTTCTTCGATAGCGTCTTGCACAAGATTCCTGAAAAGAAAACATTGAGATGTTTTATGGCCCAGAAAATTATGATATTTACAAAAGCCTCTCTTCTTTCTTTGATCAAGAGGAGGCACTTTTACCCCTGGGGGTACTATCATTTGGCCATCTTTTACAAGTAAGTCAAAGATTTCATCACATTTTGTAATATCAAAACTATAAGTCTTTTTGGGGAACCTATCGTTGGTCCTTTCTGGACCAGTGGGATTTTTTCCACTTGAAGGGACTAACAGTTTGCAAGAGTATGGTGGCCCTTGTTTTAGTTCCGCTAAATCGACCTCGCCTTCTTCGACGGTTATAGTTTCGTCGAAGGTTTATGGATCTTCGTCATCCATCTCAACATACGATATCCTCTCTCTTTTATGAGTTTTCGTTGCCTTAGCTTTCTCAGCTTTGAGGCGTTCTACCTGTCAAACTCTATCGGCCAATTGGGCCATGTCTCTCAGGTATTGAGTGTCTAACTTCTTCCTAATGGAATAATCTAAACCGCCTACGGCTATTTCGACTAACTCATGTTCTGGCACTTGTGTGAAACATCTTGCTTTGAGCAACCTAAACCTATTTAGATATTCATCTATAGGTTCAGTGAAACGTCTCTTTACACTGGCAAATTCTTTCAGGCTTATCTTGGTTTGTCCCATGTAGAATTGCTCATGGAATAATCTCTCCAACTGGGTCCAATGATGGATCGAATTGGGGGGGAGAGTTGTAAACCAAGTAAATGTGTTCTTTGTTAAAGAACTTGGGAAGTACTTAATCCTCAGGTTTTCGTTGTTTGAAATATCTCCGGCTTCGGTCAAGTATCTCGCCACATGTTCGACAGTAGATTCTGTCGTGTCCCCAGAGAATTTAGTAAACTTAGGGACTTTACATCTAGGAGGTAAGTCTGTTTGTAACACGTATTCTGACAGTGGGGATGTGAAATTGGGCCTACGAAAGCCCATGTTCATCCCATTTTGTGTCATGATTCTTTCGATCATGGCTGCCAGATTATTTTCCAAACCCATGTTTTGGTATTGGACATGCTGAACTACTTCGTCAGCATTTTGGTTTCTGTTAACTAACCTTACCTCTGGGGTTATAACCCTAGGTTCTTCGACAGGCTGTTCCAATCGTGCCCTAAGGTTTTCTTCGACAGGCTGTTGGACTTGGTTGATAGTGGTTTCTTCCTCTAAGAGTATACCTTAGTTTCCCCTTATTTGCGCCCTTTGGGGCTGTCGAATAGGTTGGGGTACTCCAAAGAAATCAGCCAAACGCGTCATTTGCGCTGTCATCTGCTGATTCGATTGGGTGGTGTTTTGTATTAGAGGATTCAGCACTGTACTTAAAGTTTGTGCCAACATTTGAACCATATCATGGTTGCTTTCGTCCATTTGTTGCCTCAAGACTGCTGTCGAGGCATTTGTAAGGCCATGTGCTACTTGGGACGTTCCTCCTAAGAGTTGGGTCCTATTTCTGTTCGCCATACCTACTCCAGAACCTTGGAGTGGCGAAGAGGCACTCACTAAAGGGTCTGAAAAAGTGGACGCAGCGTTCGTTAGGCTAGCCAAATCAGACGTTGGCATGCCATAGAGTGGTTCTCGATTATGACCGCCTGTCATAAATCCTGGGGGAACATAAGGCCTTGTGCCTAGATTTCCCCTTGGTGGGGGAGTTCCCAAAGGCACTCTGGGGCCAGTGAACGGAGGTAATGGCCCCGTTGTTGTGACCGTTACTACTGGTGTTGAACCAGCGGTTATCGCTTCACTTACGGTTGGGATAACCGTTGTTCCCATATTCGTTTGTGGGATTTCATTATTGTTTGGCGGATTCGCCATCGCTTCTCTTCTTCTGGTAGTATTGGTATTGTTAGTGTATATTCTACCACTTCTCAATAACATGCAATACTTCTCGAAAAAGATGATATTCTGTATGAAAGAGGTTAAACTTCAAAATCAACACACGGTCCCACAGGGTGTGCCAATTTGTTTACCGTGGGAATTGGTAAACAACCGCTGATCTTCCAAAAGGTTACTTATTTGGTGACTCGCAGGATCGATCAGATTGATCCTAAGACATGGTTGATTTTGGGGTTTTGACTAAGTTTGATAATGGTTAAATGACAAGAAAATAAAGAAGCTTTATGTAAATTGCATGAAGGAGAGAACTTGATAAAATAAAGGAAGGCTTGAAATAAAGGATTCGACTGGAAAAGTAAAGAAGAAAGCAAGTAAAGTTTCTGGAAAATAAATGACTTTGATTAATAAAGTGGTGTTTCACACATACATTCTCAACAATTCTTTCTCTCACGCTGGGTACTCGAATCTATATGAGTGACTTGTATATAATTGTGAACACACGCGAAAAACTGCGTGAACTACTAATATTTATACTAAACACATCCCAAGTAACCGTCGGGCAGTTACACTGCTTCGAGATGACTCCACTTGGCACGTTCACAACGTTCGACGCTCCAGATCTTGGCACGTTGCCCTTGATAACCGTTGGGAATCGTTTTCCCTCCAAACGTTTGAATCTCAAACCGTTCCACTCTGAGCAATCGAACTTCTTCATCGAGAAGCACCTTCGACGATAAACACCTTCGACGAGAAACACCTTCGACGTCGAAGGCAACCAAATTCTCCCTTGGAAGAAATTCTCTAAGTACATTGCCATCTTCTGATGGGCATTTCGACAGACCCAGCTGGTCGAAACCATCCTTCAGCTTTAATGGCTGATATTAATAAAAACAAGGGTGTCGAATTTAGGAGCCAACACCGGGATACCCATTTTTGCCCAAGCTGCCTTTTCAGGTTTTCGACTTGTCGGGTGTACAGATTTTTTTTCATTTCATCCCTCATTTTGCCCGAACCCTTTTGGTTCGCCGGGAAGCCCTAATTTTTGCCTAGGTATGTCAACCTAGCGGGTCTTTTATCATGCGTAGTATCTTTTTACTATGTCTGCATTGGCGGGGTGAGGAAGGTCGTCACCATCCATGGTGGTTAGAATCATGGCTCCTCCTGAGAACACATGTTTAACCACAAATGGCCCTTCGTACGTAGGGGTCCATTTTCCCCTTGGATCACTCTGAGGAAGAATGATGCGCTTGATTACCAGATCCCCAACTTGATACTCTTGTGGTCTGACCTTTTTGTTAAATGCCCTGATCATCCGTTTTTGATACGTTTGACCATGAAATATAGCAGCAAGTCTCTTTTCGTCAATTAAGTTTAGCTGATCAAGTCGTGTCTGGATCCAATCATCTTCGCTCAGATCCGCATCCTTCATTATCCGGAGAGAGGGTATCTGCACTTCGATCGGTAAGACTGCCTCCATGCCGTAGACCAAGGAGAAAGGAGTTGCCCCGGTTGACGTCCTTGCTGAGGTACGGTACCCATGAAGAGCAAACGGTAACATCTCGTGCCAATCCGTGTAGGTCACTGTCATCTATTGCACAATCTTCTTGATATTTTTATTCGCTGCTTCTATAGCCCCATTCATCTTCGGCCGGTAAGGAGAAGAGTTGTGGTGCTGTATTTTGAACTGCTCGCAGAGCTCAATGATCATCTTGTTATTGAGATTAGTACCGTTGTCTGTAATGATCCTTTCCGGGACGCCGTATCGACAGATCAGATTGTGCCGAATGAACCATGCCACAACATTCTTGGTTACAATGGCGTAGGAAGCTGCTTCAACCCACTTTGTAAAGTAATCGATCGCTACCAGGATGAAGCGATGCCCGTTGGATGCCGTAGGTTTAATCTCGCCGATCATATCTATGCCCCACATAGCAAAAGGCCAAGGTGAAGTCAAGACGTTCAGAGGAACTGGAGGAACATGCACCTTGTCTGCATAAATCTGGCATTTATGACATGTCTGAGAATGTTGGTAGCAGTCAGCTTCCATTGTGGACCAGAAATATCCTGCCCGAAGGATCTTCTTTGCCATGGTATGTCCACTGGAATGTGTTCCGAAGGTACCTTCGTGTAGCTCCGCCATGATCCTTTCTGCTTCAGTCTTATCCACACAACGCAGTAAGGTCGAACCATGGTTTCGCTTGTATAGAATGCCGTTGCTGAGGAAGAACTTCGCTGCGAACCTTCTCAGAAACTTTTTATCGTTGACAGATGCACCTTCAGGATACACTTGAGCTTCCAAATATCTCTTCACCTCATGGTACCAAGGTTTCTCAGTCACAAACTCAGTCTCAAGGTCGCAACAATATGCCGGTTCGTCTAATTTCCAGATGATGACCCGGGGAGCCTCATTGTCCCACTTGACTTTGAACATATAAGACATCATAGCTAACTCGTCTGCCAACTGATTCTCCTCTCTTGGGAAGTGTTCAAAAGTTATCTCTGTGAAATGGGGGATCAATGTCAACACACATTCTTTGTAAGGAATAAGATTCGGATGTTTCGTATCCCACTCGCCTTTGATCTGATTGATCACGAGAGCGGAATCTCCGAAGACACTCAGAAACTTGATCCTTAAGTCGACCGCAGCTTGAAGACCCATGATGCATGCCTCATACTCCGCCATGTTGTTGGTGCAGTTGAAACATAGCCGGGCAGTGGGTGGAGTATGAGTGCCTTGAGGGGATATGATCACAGCGCCGATACCGTTACCCAAAGCATTGGAGGCTCCGTCAAAGTGCATAGACCATCGGGATCCTTCCTCAGGTCCTTCATCCGGTCCAGGTACTTCACAATCAGTCACTATCATGATACTCTCATCTGGAAACTCGAAGTTCATTGACTTATAGTCGTCTACTGCCTGGTGTGCCAAGTGGTCTGCCAATACACTTCCCTTGATAGCTTTCTGAGTCGTGTACTGGATGTCGTATTCTGTCAAGATCATCTGCCATCTTGTTATTCTCCCAGACAGAGCCGGATTTTCAAATATGTACTTTATAAGATCCATCTTTGAAATCAACAAGGTAGTGTGAGTCAGCATATACTGTCTCAACCGGCGAGCAGCCCATACCAAAGCGCAGCAAGTTTTCTTGAGCAGTGAGTATCGGGTCTCACAGTCGGTAAACTTTTTGCTAAGGTAATAAATGGCATGCTCTTTTCGGCAATACTCGTCATGCTGCCCCAGCACACACCCCATTGAGTTGTCAAGTACTGTCAAATATAGTATCAAAGGTCTCCCTTCAACCGGTGGCATAAGAATGGGTGGTTCTTGGAGATACTCTTTGATTCTGTCAAAAGCGGCCTGACATTCATCGTTCTAACGTACTACCTGATCTTTCTTCAGCAGCTTGAAGATTGGTTCCTAGGTAGCAGTTAGGTGCGAGATGAATCGAGCAATGTAATTCAGACGTCCTAGGAAGCCTCTGACCTCTTTCTCTGTCTTAGGAACTGGCATCTCTTGAATAGCTTTAACCTTGGCAGGGTCCACTTGAATGCCCTTGTCGCTTACGATGAAGCCTAGCAACTTTCCAGATCTAACCCCGAAGGTGCACTTGTTCGGGTTCAACCTCAGCTTGTACAAGTTCAGACGGTCAAATAATTTCTGCAGATGATCAAGGTGTTCCTCCTCAGTTTGGGACCTTGCAATCATATCGTCAACATACACTTCAATCTCATGATGGATCAAGTCATGAAATAAAGCAACCATGGCACGTTGGTAGGTTGCCCCAGCATTTTTCAACCCGAATGGCATGACCTTGTAGCAGAAGGTGCCCCACTGAGTAACAAAGGTAGTCTTTTCCATGTCTTCAGGATCCATCTTGATCTGATTATAACCTGAAAAGCCATCCATGAAAGAGAACACCTTATGCTGAGAAGTATTGTCAACTAGAACGTCAATGTGAGGTAGGGGAAGTCATCCTTGGGGCTGGCCCTGTTCAGATCCCCGTAGTCAACACACATTCTGACCTTACCATCCTTCTTCGGTACCGGCACCACATTAGCAACCCACTGAGGATAAGAAGTCACTGCAAGAAACCCGACGTCGAATTGCTTCATAACCTCAGCTTTGATCTTCTCAGACATCTCTGGACGCATACGGCGGGCCGTTTGCTTAACCGGAGGGCAGTATTCCTTGGTAGGCAAATGATGGACCACAATGTCAGTATCCAACCCAGGCATGTCTTCGTAGGACCATGCGAAGATCTCCACATAATCATGTAACATCTGAGTCAACTGTTGCTTCACGCTGAGCTCCAGATTGGCACCAATCTTAACCTCCTTTCTGTCTGCCTCAGTACCCATGTTGTACCCCAAAATTTTCCCTCCCATATTCTTCAAAATTTGCCAAGGTCAAGGTTCAAAATCTCTCAAGAGTTGCACAGTCCAATTGCCTCCTAACAGTCAAAAATTAGTGTTTTGGTTCTGGCAAACAAATTGAAGTTTCCAAGGTTCCAAACAAGTCTCACATGCCTATAAACATTGTCAAGCATCCTCATGCCAAGTTTCAAGACTCACAGCACAAAATTGCATAGTCAAAAACCCTAATTTCCCTACAGTCAACTGCAGGGGCAAAATGGTCATTTGACAGTCAAAAGTCAAATTTTTTGGTCAAACATCTTATTTTGAAGCCACAAACATCATTTGATCAATTCTTGATCATGATTCTCAAGGCATGGCTCAAAAAGTCTCAAGATGCAAAAGTTTCCATTTTTAGACAGTTGAAAAGTCAACTGCAAATTGACCAGGGCATAACTTCCACATGGTTTATCAGAAAAATTCCATCCAAAGCTCATTTTGAAGAGAATGACATTTCCTACAACTCATATTCACACTTCAAGTCTAAAAAATGCTCTCACAAAAAGATATCAATCTCAACATTATAGGTCATTTTCAAAAGTCAACAAAAAGGCACTTTAAGTCAAAGACCATAACTTGAGATTGATAAATCAAAATGACATGGGACCAAAGGCATTGGTTAGAGGACTTCAAGACCTTTCCAAAATGTCCAAGAACATGATCAAAGCCTAAAAATTGAGCAAGATATGCCTTGTGGAAGTTGGGAAATTTTTGGGAATTTTGAAAAGTCAACCTTGCTTCAAATGCCTCAAAATTGCTAATGGGCCTCAATTTCTTCCATGAATCATCACCCAAAGGCTATGCACGACCCATTGACATCCAAGGGAGTTATTTTACCATTTTTGATTAATTATTTGAATTATTATTATTATTAATTCACTTAATTAAAATTAAATATGACAAAAATAGCAAATCATGTTTTCCAAATCTTTTTGTGCAGCATATTCTCTCATTAAGGCCTAAATATTTCGTGTACCACATCAAAGGGACCAAATCTTCCAAATAGGCAAGTTTTCATGGCAAAAAGGATTGAAAAAGATCATGGAAAATCACAAATTCAAAAGCATTGAATACATGGATCATGGGCTTGTTTTGCTTGACCTAATCATGCTACATACATATACAAACATAACCTAGTGCATAAGAACAAGAAAGCTGCGCAGGAACTGATAGAACAAATTTGCATTTTTCACAAAAAAATTTCAAAACTGTTTTCATAGCTAGAGCTCCTTTCAAGACCTCAAAAGCATTCCAATACGTTGCTGGACTACCTAGGAAGCGTTTTCAATTGAAATCAAGTCTCCATACATCCAGAATTGGTAGAATGACATCGCCCTGTTCATGAACTTTTTCACATTCGTATTTGAATTCATATGCATTTTTCATACATTTTAATGCTTGATTTATACTAACCTGATCATTCTAAAGCTAATAGTGTTATCCAATTGAATTAATATTGCTTGTATGCAAAGTTGCCATTAAAGCTTTCTAGGGTTCCTGAAGCTCCAAAAGAGGGGTTTACATATCTGGAAAAATTGGACAATGAAACTAGCATCATTACAATCGTGACATCCAGACGATTCGATTCCACACATCGCGCCCAATTTATATTACGCTATGACCTAATCGTTATTTTTGCAGATTTGAGTTAGTGGGGGTTTAAAACCCCCGCTATCTGTTTCTAGTTACAGGCAAAGGGAGAAGAAGACACTGGCGTGGCTTGACATGGTTGGCTGATTCGAATTTAGCGCGTTTTTATTTTGACTTCAGGCCACTAGCGCTTTTTCACATATATTGATCATTGTCCATTATACATAAAAACTAACGCGTTGGCTCAGTTGGCTTGTGAGTTGTCATGCAAGCAATGGGACCTGGGTTCGATTCCCAGGTCCCCCATATCCTTAATAATTTTTGTTGTAACATGATCAGGTGCACCTCCTACCCAATGATCTACCATGTGCGCATACATGTGTGCCTGCCAAGTGTCCAGGAATTGCAATCTAATGGCCAGAACGGGAGGATCACCATACGCATTGGTCAACAACTCCATACACAAGTCTGAAAAGTCAAAAAAGGCCTGATTGAAGTGGGCCAAATTGCTCAATAAAACCTCCAAATTGGGCAGAAACCCCCCCTGTTTGTATTTTCTTTCTCTCATTTTTTCTCTATTATTTATTTTAATTGTTTTTCTTTTGTTTTATTTAATTCACAAAATAATTTTTATAACACAAAAAAAATCAGAAAAGTCAAAAATAAAATATGTTTATTTAATTTTTAATTCATAAATAGTTTTGTAAATAAATTTTAATAATCAAATTAGTTTAATTTTAGGTTTCCAACTTTAATGTTTTTTTTTAAAATAAACTAAAAAAATGTAAAAATTAGGGTTTTAGTATTTTTATTCTTTTTCTTAATAAATAACTTCTTACTCCTATCATTATTAATTATCATTAATTTTATAAATAAACTTGTAATTAATTAATTAGGGTTAAATTAGGTTAAACTTAAACATTTTTTTTAATAATTAAAAACAACTTAGAATTAGGGTTTTATTTAACTTTTAATTGTAATTAATTTTCTTTATTTCCATTAAATACAAAAAAACATAAAAAATAATTTCCTTTCTTCGTTGAATAATTAATTAATTTGTAATTTCATTTAATTTCTTTAAAGGGTCCAACGCCCTCGCACTCGATGCTAATTTCTTTTTGCACGTTTATTTTTATTTCCTTTTTAAATATTATGTAATTGCCCCAAAGCTTTGTAATAGTAATTAGGACCATTTACTTTCCGCACTTTTATTCAAAATCGGGTCTTTATTAATTTGGCGATGTATAGACCCGCGCCTTGTAATAGCGTAGGACTTTATTTCTCGCATTTTAATTTTCGCACCTTTTAACTGCTAATCACATGAAAGAATGAATGGCCAAAAATAAAAATCAAAGCGTAGAACACCCAATGCCTGACAAGATAAACTATAACTGAAAATGACACACAATACACACACCACTCTTAGGGTACGCCTCATTGTTGCCTTGCCCCTCGAAACGTGGTCGTCGAGTATAGGACGTCTTAGTGAGTCCTTATGTTCCATTGATCTAGTTGCCTCGAAACGGTTGCCTCGGAACAAGTTGCATCGGAATAGTTGCCTCGGAATAAAAAGATCAATGGCATAAGGGTAGCTTCTAAGGTGTCTTACTGTTGCTCGGTGACCACACTGTCCCTACAAACGAATTGACCCGAACACCTCCAACGGTGGTGCTACCTACCTCTCAATGGTGGGATGGCACTACCCTAAGGACATTTACACAGCAGAATTCTTTAGGGTAGGTGGATTACTCGTAAATACTTGCTCTAATTCAAAACAAATCAAAAACTCTTTTCACACTGACACTTTTCAAAAAGCTTTCAAAACAACTTTTCAAACACTCTTGAGGACTGATACAAGAGTCGATCTGAAACTTTCAAAGATACTTTTTCAAACCCACTCACCTTGAAAAGCAAACAAACATTTTTGAAAACACAAATGAGCAAGTATCTAAGAGCCCATGGATAACCATGGATAGAAAGGGTGCTAACACCTTCCCTTTCTATAAATCTACCTCCCGAACCGAGAGCAATCTCATAAGGAATTTTTCTGTGCTTTTGTCCTTTCCTTGTTGGATAAAATAAAAGACGGTGGCGACTCTTGCTTCCGCGACATTTCGCGAACCAGCGTTAAACAGTCAGTTCCAGATCCACCGATCATAGAACTGGCGACTCTGCTGGGGAATCTTATAAAGTGAGGTGTACCTTAGGATAGTTCATAACTGTGTTTTCAATTGCTTTGACTTGTTTGCTTTATTATTGTGGGATTGTCTTGGGAGTTCTATAGATCCTAACCCGGATCTGGGGATACCTTCTTAGAAAGTAGCAACAAGGCTGTGAGGGAACTGTGCGGGGTATACCGACATGGTTGAAACAGTCTTCTACGTTGATGTGGCACTTTGGTGTGTACCGGTAACCCTTGAGTTCAGTCAAGGAGAGTACGGGGCCTCCATGTGGTGTCGTGAAGCATCAACTGACCTTAAGAACCTTAATTGAACTATCTTGGCCTCTTTAGGGTAGTGAGATAACTGACTTTGGTGCAGTCCGAGGTTGGTTGATACTCGATACTACACTCAATTGAGGGTTGCTTTCCTGGAATATTTTGGTCGCCAGTTCAGTGGCTAAATCGAAACGATGAACAATGAAAGCAATCCAGTGATATTGGGATCCTTAGAACCCGGTTACTTCTAATAGGACAGGTTGAGCCCACCAACTTCAAGAGGGTAATACCCAGACCCCATGCTGGCCTAAACTCTAAGGGATATGGTGTGACTTGTGTGCCTTATCATGTTTGCCTTTGTAAATATTTGTGGTGTGTTTAATCATAGCATCATGACATCATACAACATCATATGCATTGGCTAACCATTTCAGGGGTTCGAATCTTCATCTTTGTTCTTGTTTTGTAGGACATGGAAACTGTTCGCAGAAAGACAATTCAGATCAACCTTGTAAGGATCCCTCCTCAGCTTAAGGAGCTTATATCCAGGATTCCCGAGAGCTCTTCATTCAGTGAGAGACATGGAAGACTCATCAGCTTGGTCAACACCAACATTGAGGAAGATATGATAAAGGTCCTGTTCCAGTTCTTTGACCCTCTGCATCACTGTTTGACTTTCCTGGATTATCAACTGGTGCCTACATTGGAAGAATTCTCCCGGCTTCTGAAGATCCCTATCCTTGATCAACTACCCTACAACGGTACGGAAAAGGAACCCAAGCTTGAAGAGATTGCTAAAGCCTTACGCCTACAACCATCTGACCTCAAGGGACATTGGGAAGTTAGAAGGGGTATCAAAGGGTTCTTAGCCAGATTTCTGTTTGAGAAGGCCCAAGAATGTTGGAACTCCCTTGACTTACAAGCTTTTGAAGAAGTTTTGGCCCTCCTTGTCTATGGTTTGGTGTTGTTCCCTAATCCAGATCAGCTTATAGATATCAGTGCTGTCCAGATCTTCATGTCCAGGAATCCTATACCTACGTTACTTGGGGACATCCTTCACTCATGTTACACTCGAACCATGAGAAAAAGAGGTGTTCTTATGTGCTGCACTCCTCTCTTGGGAAGGTGGTTTATTTCGCACCTTCCACAATCAGTTTTGAAGAACGAGCGGGGTTTGAGATGGTCACAACGATTGATGACTCTTACACATGCTGATATACATTGGTGCCCTCGGTCCAGAGAGGATGTCACTATCATTGATCGTTGCGGGGAGTACCCTAATGTTCCTTTACTTGGAATCAGAGGAGGTATTACTTACAACCCGTGCCTGGCTTGGAGACAGTTTGGTTATGCTCGGAAGGACGGCCCTCATGACATGTTAATTCCTGACATAGTTTTTGACTTCGAAAATGATGCGCAAGGACTTCGCCAGAGATTTATCAGAGCTTGGAGGATGCCAAGTAGGATAGACAGCAAGACTCTAGGGCACAGGAATTCCATCCCGTTGGAGCCTTATCTCAAGTGGGTACGAGCCCGCTCCCAGAAGTTAGTGATGCCATATCCTCATGTTCTCCCTGTAATCAAAGAGCCAGTATTGGAAGGAGAGGTGTCCAATACCATTCAACATCCTGACATGCCCACATCCTGGGAAGAGATGCAGAAGAGGTGGATCCAGCTTAAGGAAGAACGGAATTCTCTTGAGACCAGTCCACATGCTAGTGAAAAGAAGGTCTTGGAACTCACCCGCCTACTGCACGAGGAGAGGAATCTCAACACTTACATAGCTCCAAAGAGGATGCGTAGTGTCTTCTGGGATTGATTTGCTTTTGTAATGTTTTGCCCATGAGGCTTTGTTGTACCAAACAATTATTTCTTTAATGATAACGTGTGTTCCTTTTTGGCTACAACAAATTTGAATTTTCGAACCCTTGAATGCATTGCATAAACACATATCATTCATTATGTGCATCGCAGGTACTCTTCTTTTCAGGTTGCTTACTGTTCTTCGCTGTTTATTTCAGCATAATGAACCCTGAATCATCTACCAAGCTGTCTATCAAGGCCCTTCAGGCGCAGAACGCACAATTTCAAGAGCTGATCATGGGTTTGGCTCAAGGTCAAGAAGAGCTGAAGGCTTTGCTCCTGAAGAAGGAGAAGAAGAAGAAGAGAACTGTTCTATTCAACTCGGGCCGGAGGTTTGGTAACACTCTGCAGAATGAGGAAGCTGGTTCTTCTGTAGGCAAAGACAATCCCCAGGGGGAAGGGCTCCAAGTCCGATGGTCTCTGACAATGAGACTGATTTTAATGAGGAACAGTATCCTCCGGCTGAAGACCGGTACAAGCAATTAGAAGACCGTCTGAACGCCATGGAGATTCAACAAGTGCCTGGTTTGGATTTTGGAGACTTGGGTTTATCTACTGGTGTGATCATCCCTCACAAGTTTAAAGCACCATCTTTCACCAAGTATGACGGGGCGTCTTGCCCTAAGCTACACCTCAGATCTTATGTGCGGAAGATTCAGCCGTATACAGTGGATAAGAACTTGTGGATCCACTTCTTCCAGGAGAGTCTTTCAGGGACTCATCTCGAATGGTTCTATCAGCTGGATGGGACCAAGGTTCGTAACTGGGAGGAGTTGGCTACTGCTTTTTACAAGAAATATCAATATAATGCCGACCTTGCTCCTACACGTACCCAACTCCAGGGTATGTCTCTAGGATCAGGCGAAGGTTTTAAAGAGTATGCGCAGAAGTGGAGGGACCTGGCTGGCAGGGTGCAGCCACCATTAACAGACCGTGAATTGGTAGATATGTTCTTGGGGACCCTATCTGGGCCGTTTTTCAATCATCTTATTGGCAATTCATCTGTAGGATTCACTGACCTCATTCTGACCGGGGAAAGGATAGAGGCTGGCATGAAGTCAGGAAAGATTCAGAAAGGTGCGTCTTCAAGTTCTGAGAAGAAACCTTTTAAGAAGGAGGCCAATGCTGTGTATGGGCCTAGGAGGCAAGACAAACCAGAGCGCCGCCAATCTGTCATCACAGTAGTGATTGCAAAGCCTGCTGCCGCTCCTCGGCAAACTAATCAACCAAGGGCTGAAAGACCTAGAAGAGAATTTACCCGGCTAAGCATGACCATGTCACAAATCTTGCCGCAGCTGCTATCCACCAACTTGGTGACTGTTAGAGAGGCCCCGAAGGTTGTGAATACTACCTCTCCCAAGTATAATCCAAATGCCCGCTGTGCTTATCACTCCGATAGCCCGGGGCATTCTATTGATGACTACTGGGCCTTGAGGAATAAGGTGCAGGACCTTATTGACGTGAAGGAGATACAATTTGAGGCGCCTGAGAGGCCAAATGTTGTGACTGCTCCTATGCCCCAGCATGGAGTAAATGCCGTTGATGAAGACTCGTATGCCGTTTCTGTGAATGATGTAGCTACCCCTCTGATGACTGTTAAGAGGAACCTACTGCTGGCAGGTTTATTTCCGGGTTGCAGCAAGGGTTGCCTCTTGTGTGCTATTACCCCTACTGGTTGTCCATTGCTGAAGTTAGGCATCCAAAGCCTGATGGAAAGCAAAGAGATTCTGTTCAAGAAGACCGTTGTTCCGTTTGTTCCTGTGGAAGAAGTATCTGTCGTTACAATTTTAAACAATCCAATCAAGGCTCCCCCGAGGAAGCCAGTTAAAATCATGACTGTCGCACCCATTGTTATTACTGTTTCGGGGCCCCTCCCCTATGAATCTGATAAGGTTGTCCCATGGCACTTTGGGGAAGATGTATATGTACTTGGAATCAAGCAAGAATTCAACACCGGTACCAGTATCAGCAATATTACCGGTCCAGCTAAAGTAACCCGCAGTGGCAGGCTCTTCTCGCCTGACATTGCGCCACCAACTATTCGAAGACCTCTCATTATAACACCTGCAAGTGCGCCTGTTGCTACTTCTGATCCAATTGCTTCCCCTGCTGCCGAGTCATCTAATGCTCAGGGCAAAGGGATTGAAGATGAGCCTGCCCGAATGGAGGCACCAAGATCTGTGAATGTTGAAGCCTCCCAGCAAGAGATGGAGGAAATTCTTTAAATAATCAAGAAGAGTGATTTTAATGTTGTTGAACAGCTGGGGCATACCCCCTCCAAGATCTATATGCTCTCCTTGCTGCTGTGCTCAGAGGCCCATGCTAAGGCCCTGATTTCATTTCTAAAGACGGCCCATGTGCCACAGGAGACATCTGCAGACCAGTTTACTGATTGCGTAGACAATTTGATAGCCGACAATGGCTTGGGTTTCTCGGATGCTAATCTTACCGCCAAAGGAAAGAACCACAATGATGCCCTACATGTCTCCATAGAATGCAGGGGCACTACTCTTGCGCACGTGTTGGTAGACACTGGTTCTTCCCTGAATGTGTTGCCCAAGAAGGCCTTAGACCGGTTGGATTGTGAGGGCCTGGAGCTGAAACCTAGCAACATCATTGTCAGAGCCTTTGACGGTTCTAAGAGGATGGTTCATGGAGAGGTAGACATTCCTATTCGTGTGGGTTCTCAAGTGTTCGACTCAACTTTCTATGTGATGGATATTCGTCCGTCTTATTCCTGTTTGCTGGGTCGACCTTGGATTCACAAAGCTGGGGCAGTGACCTCTACCCTGCACCAGAAGCTCAAGTACCCTGTTAGAGGGAAGATCGTCACTATGCAGGGAGAGGAGGAATATATGGTGAGTCATCTGAATTCCTTCCGGTATATTGAGATGGACGGGGAGTTTATTGAAACCCCCTTTCAGCATTTTGAAGAGGTACCTCCGACATTGGCAGCAGCGGAAACGGTGGTTGAAGAGGACTTTCCTTTGAAGATGGCCTCCTTGAAGGATGCCCGGGCTGTAATCGAGAAAGGTGAATGTGCTAACTGGGGCAGGCTCCCTGATTTCACTCCTAAAACTGACAAGTTTGGACTGGGTTTTACTGCAGAGGCTCAGAGGGATGTGCACAAGGCTAGGATCGAAAGACCTCCTGTGCTCATCACTAATCCAGGAGTGAATGCTATTGGGGATGAGGACGAAGTGGAAGAATCGGAGTTCGATAGCTGGATCTACCCGACGACTGACGGTGGATTGAATAATTGGACCGCAAAAGATCATACACCTGTTACTTTTGTTACGCAGTAATGAATTCCTTTGTTTTTGTTATTTGTAATAAACAATGAATTGGAACTTTATGGTCCAGTGTCTTACCCAGGGCACCGTTGGCTTCATTTGTGAGGGCTTATAATTGTCATTTACATATATCATGAATAAAGATCTTGGACGTTTTTTCGCATTTCAAATCTTGTGCTCCCTTTCTTTCTTTCTTTCTTTATATATTGCAAAATAGCTGTATTTACACACACTCACCTACACAGGTTTCAATCCACTCTGGATCTCACTGGTAACGACTCTGCTACTTCCAGTTATGACTTCGAAAATCCGATCAACTTAGCCGAAGACGAAGGTGAGGATGATTGCGAAGTGCCTGGTGAGCTTGCAAGACTGTTACTCCAGGAAGAGAGGGCAATTCAGCCACATGAAGAGCCAGTGGAAACGATAAATTTGGGTACAGAGGCAGACAGAAAGGAGGTTAAGATTGGTGCCAACCTAGAGCTCAGCGTGAAGCAACGGTTGACTCAGATGTTACATGATTATGTGGAGATCTTTGCCTGGTCCTACGAAGACATGCCTGGGTTCGATACTGACATTGTGGTCCATCATTTGCCTACCAAGGAAGACTGCCCTCCGGTTAAGCAAAAGGTCCGCCGTATGCGTCCAGAGATGTCTGAGAAGATCAAAGCTGAGGTTATGAAGCAATTCGATGTCGGGTTTCTTGCAGTGACTTCTTACCTTCAGTGGGTTGCCAATGTGGTGCCGGTACCGAAGAAGGATGGTAAGGTCAGAATGTGTGTTGATTACAGGGACCTGAACAGGGCCAGCCCCAAAGATGACTTTCCCCTACCTCACATTGACGTTCTGGTTGACAATACTGCTCAGCATAAGGTGTTCTCTTTCATGGATGGATTTTCAGGGTATAATCAGATCAAGATGGCTCCTGAAGACATGGAAAAGACTACCTTTGTTACTCAGTGGGGAACCTTCTGCTACAAGGTCATGCCATTCGGGTTGAAAAATGCTGGGGCAACCTACCAACGTGCCATGGTTGCTTTATTTCATGACATGATCCATCATGAGATAGAAGTGTATGTTGACGATATGATTGCAAGGTCCCAAACTGAGAAGGAACACCTTGACCATCTGCAGAAGCTGTTTGACCGTCTGAAACTGTACAAGCTGAGATTGAACCCGAACAAGTGCACCTTCGGGGTTAGATCTGGAAAGTTGCTAGGCTTTGTTGTAAGTGATAAGGGTATTCAAGTGGACCCTGCCAAGGTTAAAGCCATTCAAGAGATGCCAGTTCCTAAGACAGAGAAAGAGGTCAGAGGCTTTCTAGGACGTCTGAATTACATTGCTCGGTTCATCTCGCACCTAACTGCTACTTGTGAACCAATCTTCAAGCTGCTGAAGAAAGATCAGGTAGTACGTTGGAATGATGAATGTCAGGCTGCTTTTGACAGAATCAAAGAGTATCTCCAAGAGCCACCCATTCTCATGCCACCGGTTGAAGGGAGACCTCTAATATTGTACCTGACAGTACTTGACAACTCAATAGGGTGTGTGTTGGGGCAGCATGACGAGTCTGGACGAAAAGAGCATGTCATTTATTACCTTAGCAAAAAGTTTACCGACTGTGAGACCCGATACTCACTGCTTGAGAAAACTTGCTGCGCTTTGGTATGGGCTGCTCGTCGGCTGAGACAGTATATGTTGACTCACACTACCTTGTTGATTTCAAAGATGGATCCAATAAAGTACATATTTGAAAAGCCTGCTCTGTCTGGGAGAATAGCAAGATGGCAAATGATCTTGACGGAATACGACATCCAGTACACGACCCAGAAAGCTATCAAAGGAAGTGTGTTGGCAGACCACTTGGCACACCAGGCAGTGGACGACTATTAGTCAATGAACTTCGAATTTCCTGACGAGAGCATCATGATAGTGACTGATTGTGAAGTACCGGGACCGGATGAAGGACCTGAGGAAGGATCCCGATGATCTATGCACTTTGACGGAGCCTCCAACGCTTTGGGAAACGGTATCGGCGCTGTGATCATATCCCCTCAAGGCACTCATACTCCACTTACTGCCCGGCTATGTTTCAACTGCACCAACAACATGGCAGAGTATGAGGCATGCATCATGGGTCTTCAAGCTGCGATCGACTTAAGGATCAAGTTTCTGAGTGTCTTCGGAGATTCCGCTCTCGTGATCAATCGGATCAAAGGCGAGTGGGATACGAAACATCCGAACCTTATTCCTTACAGAGAATGTGTATTGACATTGATCCCCCATTTCACGGAGATAACTTTTGAACACTTCCCAAGAGAGGAGAATCAGTTGGCGGACGCGTTAGCTACGATGTCTTCCTTGTTCAAAGTCAAATGGGACAATGAGGCTCCCCGGGTCATTATCTGGAAATTGGACGAACTGGCATACTGTTGTGATCTTGAGGCTGAGGTAGTGACTGAAAAACCCTGATACCATGAGGTGAAGAGATACTTGGAAGCTCAGGAATACCCTGAAGGTGCGTCTGTCAATGATAAAAAGTTTCTGAGAAGGTTCGCAGCAAAGTTCTTCCTCAGCAACGGCATCCTGTACAAGCGAAACCATGATTCGACCTTACTGCGTTGTGTGGATAAGACTGAAGCAGAAAGGATCATGGCAGAGCTACATGAAGGTACCTTCAGAACACATTCCAGTGGACACACCATGGCAAAGAAAATCCTTCGGGCAGGATATTTCTGGTCCACAATGGAAGCCGATTGTTACCAACATTCTCGGACATGTCATAAATGCCAGATTTATGCAGACAAGGTGCATGTTCCTCCAGTCCCTCTGAATGTCCTGACTGCACCTTGGCCTTTTTCAATGTGGGGCATAGATATGATCGGCGAGATTAAACCTACGGCATCCAATGGGCATCGCTTCATCCTGGTAGCGATTGATTACTTTACAAAGTGGGTTGAAGCAGCTTCTTATGCCACTGTAACCAAAAATGTTGTGGCACGGTTCATTCGGCATAATCTGATCTGTCGATACGGCGTCCCGGAAAGAATCATTACGGACAACGGTACCAATCTCAATAACAAAATGATCACTGAGCTCTGCGAGCAATTCAAGATACAGCACCACAACTCTTCTCCCTACCGGCCGAAGATGAATGGGGCTGTAGAAGCAGCGAATAAGAATATCAAGAAAATTGTGCAGAAGATGACAGTGACCTATAAAGATTGGCACGAGATGTTACCGTTTGCTCTACATGGGTACCGTACCTCAGCAAGGACGTCAACCGGGGCTACTCCTTTCTCCTTGGTTTACGGTGTAACACCCCGTTTTCAATTAATTGATTTATTTAAATTTGGGAATTTATTTTATTAGAATTAATAAAATAAAAAGAATTATTTATTTTGGAGTATTTGAGGAAAATAAAAGAAATAAGGAATATTGGGATTTTTATGTTATTGGGCTTAGATGTTGTTAGTAAAGAGTGGGGGTGCAGAGAAATAAAGTTATGTTTGGGACTTAGGCCATTTTCTCATTTTTGGTTTTCACGTAAGAACAGAAGTTGGAATTTGGGAAAATAGAGCTCTGAAGAACGGAGAACGAAGAACATCGCTCAAGAACTCAAAGCTGCTAATTGATAAGGTAAGGGGGGTTTATACTCGATTTATATTTGTTTATGGGTTTATGTACGGTTGATTCGGGTAATCGTAGGAAATCCCAATTGTTAGATGTTTCTAGGGATCGATAACCTTAGGATTGAACTTTGTTAGAAAAGGTTTAAGTTCCCGATTTTATGAATCAATTAGAGACTTTAGATTCCTATGATGGATTGGATGTCTTTGTACTATGTTGCACCGCCGTAGAGAGGTATTTTCGTGCAAAAAAATGGGTATATGAGCTGCTGCAAAAACAGAAAAATTGGGTTCGCACTCATCAACACGGGCGCGTTGATTTACGCGGGCACCCGTGTTGATTCACTGTAATGCTGATGAAAAAGTGTTTTCTGGCCATAATTCAACACGGGCGTGTTGATTAACACGGGCGCCCGTGTTGATTCACTGTGTTGGCATAAAAATGGGTTTTCTGGGCACAATTCAACACGGGCCGTGTTGATTTACACGGGCGCCCGTGTTGATCCCCTGTATTGTCAAAAAAACGTGTTTTCTGGACACATTTCCACACGGGCAGTGTTGTTTTACACGGGCACCCGTGTTAAACCTCCTGTGTTGGTTTTTAAACTATGTTTTCTGTGCGTGTTGTTAAGTACGGATTGATCCGGTTTTGATGTGCAGTGTTTGACATGTTTTGAATATGTGTTTATTGAATTCCTAGTGTTGATTGATGTGTGTATCGAATAACGATTGTATGTTATGATACCAACACTATGTGGATCTTATTGTCATGCTTTTAGATGATGTTATCAAGCATGAATTATGATATAACTTGATATGATTGATGTTTAATAGTATGCTGAGTGGTTACATGCTATTCCTATCATGTTATGTTTGATATTGTTGATGTGCATGATATGTTGATTGATGTTCATAGTATGCTGAGTGTTACATACTTACATATCATGTTGCATTTGTTAATTCCCATTGTGTGGAATTAACATGGTGGCCAATATACGTGTCCGCGATATAATGGAACGTTGAGGTGGTAGCCGTGTCCGCGATATAATGGAACGGTGAGTTAACCGTGACCCGCGATTTAATGGGGCGGTGAAGTGGTACCACATGCATGGGTGTGTTGCATTACTCGAATATAACATGAATGGATGATTTTTCCAATGTTATATTTGATTGTTTGTATGCACGTATGATTTGATAAATGGTTGATGATGTTTGATGAATATTTGCAAATATGAAAGGCAATATGTCGTGGATATATGAATTGTAAAGGTTTTGTAAACTATGAAATATGCTAATTATTGGGTGATGCTTATGATTTCGTGAATTGATTGTTATGAATGTATAACCAAATGTATATTTGAGAAGCTCACCCTTACTGTTGAATATTTCAGATTGAGGAGCTTCGCTCAGGTGCTTGGCGAAGGCTTATCGTGTCTAGTTTAGTTTCGTTTTAGTATGTCCGGGTCATGCTCTGATAGTTGTAACTCCGGGAACGTTTGGTTGTCGAGCTGCTTTAGTCAGACTCGTTTATTTTCTTTTAAATGTTATAATATGACGTCGACTTTTCCAGGTGTTAATCCCTGATGATTTTGGAAAATATTATAACATTTGATTTTATTAAATGAATTATTCCGCTGTGTAGACATGTATGAGTTACCACTAAAATTATGCATGACAGGAATTTATTTTATTAAAAGAGAATTGTAGCATTCCTCGATTATTACATGTACTCTGAGTTTATAATTTTTTAATATTTGCGAAAATTATATGCGGGGTTTTAGAGGGTGTTACAATAGTGGTATCAGAGCATAGTCGGTCGTTGTGACCAGAGTCTTGAGTCAGTCATTCCTTTTCGTATGCGACTAGTGCAAGGTAACACTGTCGATACTGTATTCTGATGTGGAGTATGTTTTAATTCTCAGGAATATGGCTGGAAGAGGTAATGGACGAAATGATGCTGCACTAGCTGAGGCTTTGGGGATGTTAGCTGGTGTACTTGCTGGAAACCCAACTGGAGGCGTGATTGGTGCTGATAGGCAATTGGGAAATTTCCAGAGGAACAATCCTCCGTTGTTCAAAGGTACACATGACCCCGAAGGTGCTCAGAAGTGGCTGAAGGAAATCGAAAGGATTTTCCGTGTGATCGATTGTGCTGAAGATCTGAAAGTCAGATATGGTACGCATATGTTGGCAGAAGAGGCCGACGACTGGTGGGTTGCCACAAGGACTGAAATGGTTCAGGATGGAGAGGCACTGACTTGGGCTAACTTCAGAAGGGCTTTTCTGAGGAGGTACTTTCCTGAAGATGTTCGGGGAAGAAAGGAAATTGAATTTTTGGAGCTTAAGCAGGGCAATCTGACTGTTAGTGAGTATGCTACCAAGTTCACTGAGCTGGCAAAGTATTATGCACACTACAACAATGATGAGGCTGGAGAATTCTCTAAATGTATCAAATTTGAGAATGGTCTCCGAGATGAGATTAAGCAGGGAATCAGGTACCAGCGTATTCGTAGATTTTCTGATCTGGTGGATTGTAGTAGAATCTTGGAAGAAGATATTACCAAGAATCGGTCGTCTCACTCTCGTGGGGCTGTTGATAAAAGAGGGAAGCAACATATGGACCGTGGCAAGCCATATGGTAGAGATAACCAGAGATCAGGCGGTTGGAAAAGGCCTAGTGGGGGAGATTCTAAGGCTCCTATCAGATGCTACAGGTGTGGTGAGTCTGGTCATCACATTCGAGATTGCAAGAGTGATGAGAAGAAGTGCTATAAATGTGGAAAGGCTGGTCATTTGTCTATTGATTGCAAAGGGAAGTCTGTTACTTGTTACAATTGTGGCGAAGAAGGTCACATTCGTCCGCAGTGTCCTAAGCCTAGGAAGGATCAGTCAGGTGGAAAAGTGTTTGCTTTGTCTGGATCTGAGACTACCCCAGAGGATCGATTGATTAAAGGTACGTGTTTTATTCATGGCACACCTTTAGTTGCAATTATTGATACTGGTGCAACTCATTCTTTCATTTCTTTGGATTGTGCTGAGAGGTTGAAACTGGACATATCTGGTATGCGAGGTAGCATGGTTGTTGATACTCCTGCATCGGGTTCAGTGACAACTTCACTCGTATGTAGGAATTGTCCTATTGAGATTTTTGGTAGAGGTTTCGGTATGGATTTAGTGTGCCTACCGCTTGAACAAATTGATATTATCCTTGGGATGAACTGGTTGGAATTTAACCGGGTTCATCTGAACTGCTTTGCTAAGACGGTGATTTTCCCAGAAGCAGTTGGTGTCGAGAATTTGACTATGACTGCTAGGCAGGTGCAAGAAGCGATGGAAGATGGTGCTAATGTGTTTATGTTACTTGCTTCGTTAGATGCAACAGGAAAGGTCAGGAGTAGTGAATTGCCAGTGGTGTGTGATTTTCCAGAAGTCTTTCCTGATGATGTTGGCGAGTTACCTCCTGAGAGAGAAGTGGAATTTTCTATAGATTTAATTCCTGGTACGAGACCGGTGTCGATGGCGCCATATCGTATGTCTGCGTCTGAATTGGCTGAATTGAAGAGTCAGTTGGAAGATTTGCTGGAGAAGAAGTTTATTCGTCCAAGTGTTTCGCCTTGGGGTGCTCCGGTATTGTTGGTTAAGAAGAAAGAAGGTTCTATGAGACTGTGTGTTGATTACAGGCAATTGAACAAGGTAACCATTAAGAATCGATACCCGTTACCGAGGATTGATGATTTAATGGATCAGTTAATTGGAGCCAGTGTATTCAGTAAGATTGATTTGAGATCTGGATATCATCAGATTCGTGTGAAAGCGGAAGATATTCAAAAGACTGCTTTTCGAACGAGGTATGGGCATTATGAATATTCTGTTATGCCGTTCGGAGTTACTAATGCACCTGGTGTTTTCATGGAATATATGAATAGGATTTTTCACCCATATCTGGATAAGTTTGTTGTGGTTTTTATTGATGACATTCTGATTTATTCCGAGAATGACGAAGAACATGCGGAACATCTCAGAATTGTGTTAGAGTTGTTGAAAGATAAGAAGTTGTATGCAAAGTTGTCCAAATGTGAGTTCTGGCTGAATGAAGTTAGTTTTCTTGGACATGTGATTTCTAAGAATGGTATTGCAGTGGATCCTACGAAAGTAGAAGCGGTATCTCAGTGGGAAGCGCCGAAGACTGTTTCGGAAATCAGAAGTTTTCTTGGTCTTGCAGGTTATTACAGAAAGTTTATCGAAGGATTCTCAAAGTTAGCATTGCCGTTGACGAAGTTGACTCGTAAAGGACAAGCGTTTATTTGGGATTCTGATTGTGAGAAAGGTTTCCAAGAATTGAAGCGGAGATTGACAAGTGCTCCTATTCTGATTTTGCCGAATCCGGTGGAACCTTTTGTGGTCTATTGTGATGCATCCCTGTTGGGTTTAGGTGGTGTTTTAATGCAGAATCAGCAGGTAGTTGCGTATGCTTCGAGACAGTTGAAGGTTCATGAAAGGAACTATCCTACTCATGACTTAGAGTTGGCAGCAGTTGTGTTTGTCTTGAAATTGTGGAGACATTATCTGTATGGTTCGAGGTTTGAAGTGTATAGTGATCATAAGAGTTGAAGTATCTTTTCGATCAGAAAGAGCTCAATATGAGGCAAAGAAGGTGGTTAGAATTCCTCAAAGATTATGATTTTGGTTTGAATTACCATCCTGGTAAGGCAAATGTAGTTGCAGATGCTTTGAGCAGGAAGTCCTTGCATATGTCTATGATGATGGTTCGTGAATTGGATTTAATTGAGCAATTCCGAGATTTGAGTTTGGTTTGTGAAAGTACTCCGAAGTGTGTTCGTTTGGGTATGTTGAAACTTACTAGTGGTATTCTAGAAGAGATCAGGATCGGGCAGAAATCCGATGTTAATTTAGTTGATAAATTGACATTGATCGACCAAGGTCGAGGTGGTGAGTTTAGGATTGATGAAAATGATGTTATGAGATTTGGCGATAGAGTTTGTGTTCCTGATGTCGCAGAAATCAAGAAAAGTATATTAGAGGAAGGACATCGCAGTGGGATGAGCATTCATCCGGGTGCCACGAAAATGTATCATGATTTGAAGAAATTGTTTTGGTGGCCGAGAATGAAAAAGGAAATAGCTGAATTTGTGTATGCATGTTTAATCTGTCAGAAATCAAAGATTGAGCATCAAAAGCCGTCTGGGTTTATGCAACCGATGTTTATTCCAGAATGGAAGTGGGATAGTATTTCTATGGATTTCGTATCTGGGTTGCCAAGGACTCCTATGAATTGTGAAGCGATATGGGTCGTTGTGGATAGGTTGACTAAGTCTGCTCATTTTATACCGGTGCGAATGGATTACTCGATGGAGAGATTGGCACAGTTGTATATTGAGAAAATAGTGAGTTTGCATGGAGTTCCTTCTAGTATTGTGTCAGATAGAGATCCGAGGTTCACTTCGAAATTTTGGGAAGGATTGCAGAAGGCTTTGGGTACTAAGTTGAGATTGAGTTCAGCTTACCATCCTCAGACTGATGGACAGACGGAGAGGACGATTCAATCGTTGGAAGATTTATTACGTGCTTGTGTTTTAGAGAAAGGTGGAGCTTGGGATAGCTATTTGCCATTGATTGAGTTTACTTATAACAATAGTTACCATTCGAGTATTGGTATGGCTCCGTTTGAGGCATTGTATGGTAGACGGTGTAGAACACCTTTGTGTTGGTATGAATCTGGAGAGAATTCGGTAATTGGGCCAGAGATTGTTCAGCAGACTACCGAAAAGATCAAATTGATTCAAGAGAAGATGAGAGCTTCTCAGAGTCGTCAGAAAAGTTATCATGATAAGAGGAGAAAGAATTTAGAATTCAGTGCTGGAGATCATGTGTTTATGAGAGTTACTCCGATGACGGGTATTGGTCGGGCGTTGAAGTCTAAGAAGTTGACTCCGCGTTTTATTGGTCCGTTTCAGATTACGGAAAGAGTTGGAGAAGTTGCTTATCGCATTGCTTTACCTCCGAGACTTGCGAATTTGCACGATGTTTTTCATGTTTCTCAGTTGAGGAGATACATTCCAGACCCATCTCATGTAATCCAAATAGATGATGTACAGGTAAGAGATAACCTGACAGTAGAAGCATTGCCTATGAGGATAGAAGATCGGGAAGTGAAACAGTTAAGAGGTAAAGAGATAGCATTAGTGAAGGTTGCTTGGGGAGGTCCAGCAGATGGAAATATCACTTGGGAGCTGGAGAGCCAGATGAAAGAGGCTTATCCGGAGCTGTTCGTCTAAGGTATGTTTTCGAGGACGAAAACTCTTTTAGTGGGGGAGAGTTGTAACACCCCGTTTTCAATTAATTGATTTATTTAAATTTGGGAATTTATTTTATTAGAATTAATAAAATAAAAAGAATTATTTATTTTGGAGTATTTGAGGAAAATAAAAGAAATAAGGAATATTGGGATTTTTATGTTATTGGGCTTAGATGTTGTTAGTAAAGAGTGGGGGTGCAGAGAAATAAAGTTATGTTTGGGACTTAGGCCATTTTCTCATTTTTGGTTTTCACGTAAGAACAGAAGTTGGAATTTGGGAAAATAGAGCTCTGAAGAACGGAGAACGAAGAACATCGCTCAAGAACTCAAAGCTGCTAATTGATAAGGTAAGGGGGGTTTATACTCGATTTATATTTGTTTATGGGTTTATGTACGGTTGATTCGGGTAATCGTAGGAAATCCCAATTGTTAGATGTTTCTAGGGATCGATAACCTTAGGATTGAACTTTGTTAGAAAAGGTTTAAGTTCCCGATTTTATGAATCAATTAGAGACTTTAGATTCCTATGATGGATTGGATGTCTTTGTACTATGTTGCACCGCCGTAGAGAGGTATTTTCGTGCAAAAAAATGGGTATATGAGCTGCTGCAAAAACAGAAAAATTGGGTTCGCACTCATCAACACGGGCGCGTTGATTTACGCGGGCACCCGTGTTGATTCACTGTAATGCTGATGAAAAAGTGTTTTCTGGCCATAATTCAACACGGGCGTGTTGATTAACACGGGCGCCCGTGTTGATTCACTGTGTTGGCATAAAAATGGGTTTTCTGGGCACAATTCAACACGGGCCGTGTTGATTTACACGGGCGCCCGTGTTGATCCCCTGTATTGTCAAAAAAACGTGTTTTCTGGACACATTTCCACACGGGCAGTGTTGTTTTACACGGGCACCCGTGTTAAACCTCCTGTGTTGGTTTTTAAACTATGTTTTCTGTGCGTGTTGTTAAGTACGGATTGATCCGGTTTTGATGTGCAGTGTTTGACATGTTTTGAATATGTGTTTATTGAATTCCTAGTGTTGATTGATGTGTGTATCGAATAACGATTGTATGTTATGATACCAACACTATGTGGATCTTATTGTCATGCTTTTAGATGATGTTATCAAGCATGAATTATGATATAACTTGATATGATTGATGTTTAATAGTATGCTGAGTGGTTACATGCTATTCCTATCATGTTATGTTTGATATTGTTGATGTGCATGATATGTTGATTGATGTTCATAGTATGCTGAGTGTTACATACTTACATATCATGTTGCATTTGTTAATTCCCATTGTGTGGAATTAACATGGTGGCCAATATACGTGTCCGCGATATAATGGAACGTTGAGGTGGTAGCCGTGTCCGCGATATAATGGAACGGTGAGTTAACCGTGACCCGCGATTTAATGGGGCGGTGAAGTGGTACCACATGCATGGGTGTGTTGCATTACTCGAATATAACATGAATGGATGATTTTTCCAATGTTATATTTGATTGTTTGTATGCACGTATGATTTGATAAATGGTTGATGATGTTTGATGAATATTTGCAAATATGAAAGGCAATATGTCGTGGATATATGAATTGTAAAGGTTTTGTAAACTATGAAATATGCTAATTATTGGGTGATGCTTATGATTTCGTGAATTGATTGTTATGAATGTATAACCAAATGTATATTTGAGAAGCTCACCCTTACTGTTGAATATTTCAGATTGAGGAGCTTCGCTCAGGTGCTTGGCGAAGGCTTATCGTGTCTAGTTTAGTTTCGTTTTAGTATGTCCGGGTCATGCTCTGATAGTTGTAACTCCGGGAACGTTTGGTTGTCGAGCTGCTTTAGTCAGACTCGTTTATTTTCTTTTAAATGTTATAATATGACGTCGACTTTTCCAGGTGTTAATCCCTGATGATTTTGGAAAATATTATAACATTTGATTTTATTAAATGAATTATTCCGCTGTGTAGACATGTATGAGTTACCACTAAAATTATGCATGACAGGAATTTATTTTATTAAAAGAGAATTGTAGCATTCCTCGATTATTACATGTACTCTGAGTTTATAATTTTTTAATATTTGCGAAAATTATATGCGGGGTTTTAGAGGGTGTTACATACGGCATGGAGGCAGTCTTACCAATCGAAGTGCAGATACCCTCTCTCCGGATAATGAAGGATGCAGATCTGAGCGAAGATGATTGGATCCAGACACGATTTGATCAATTAAATCTAATCGACGAAAATAGACTTACTGCTATTTGTCATGGTCAGACGTATCAAAAATGGATGATCAGGGCATTTAACAAAAAGGTCAGACCACAAGAGTATCAAGTTGGGGATCTGGTAATCAAGCGCATCATCCTTCCTCAGAGTGATCCAAGGGGCAAATGGACCCCTACGTACGAAGGTCCATTTGTGGTTAAACATGTGTTCTCAAGAGGAGCCATGATTCTAACCACCATGGATGGTGACGACCTTCCTCACCCCGCAAACACAGACGTAGTAAAAAGATACTACGCATGATAAAAGACCCGCTAGGTTGACATACCTAGGCAAAAATTAGGGCTTCCCGGCGAACCAAAAGGGTTCGGGCAAAATGAGGGATGAAATAAAAAAAATCTGTACACCCGGCAAGTCGAAAACCTGAAAAGGCGGCTTGGGCAAAAATGGGTATCCCGGTGGACTGAAAACCCGAAAGGGCGGTCCAGGAAAAAATTAGGGATAAAGCGTAATACTATGTCTCATTGGATCACTTTGCATCTAGAATCCGGTATCAATTATCAAGTTCAAACAACATCAACCAATCAGCTTCATCGCCAGCTAGGTCATCAAGTGATGAGACGCTCGAAGATATAAAGGCGATAGCAGAATTGGAACCCAGTGGGATCATTCTTTTCACATAGCTGTTTTGTTTTCCCTTTGTACAAATTTGTATAAACTCTTTTATTCGGCGGCGTTCTCTTACTAGGACGTCAGCCTCTTATACATAAAACGCCTATTTACAGGCAAATTCAAAAAAATCAATATAAATTCATTGTTCAGATCAATTGCCAATTGTTTTTTCCTTTTTCTATTTTGTTTTGCAAAGAACGTCCAAGGTTCAATTTGTGATATATGCATTTGACACTTATTGCTAACTCATAAATATTTGCATACGAAACAAAGGATTAATTACAGGTAACATGAGAAACAAGGGCAATAATGTTTGTCTAAGCGATCTAATTGTTCTGTCCACCAAGGTACCAAGGTAAGTTCAGCCGAAGAACATAACCAATATACCTTAACTCCCCAGAGAGTGAGCCAGCAAGTCAATACACTCTCCCCAAGCAGAGTTATCCAATCAGCCTTAAGGAAGGTGGGTATCCTCCAGCAGATATCAACATTCCTCAGCGCAATATACGAATATTCTTAACAAGCATCCCCGACAATCTTGATCTAAGATTGTTCCCCGGCGGCATACCAGACATTCAGTGGAGTCACTTCCCCAATACATCTCAAAAAATTTCCCCAGGAGAGTCCAATCCAGATTTCCCCAGGAAAGTTTGAATCATCTCCCCAACATGAAGCTTATCCCCAGTAGATTCGGGAAGCTTGCCCCCTGCAGAGCACGAACGCGCCCCCAGCTTTATTCAAAGGTTATTTCCCTACCAGGGTATAACTGGGTTATCCTCAGCCAAAAGCCACGGAAAGACCGTCCTCGGCAAAGTCTTCTTACCCCCAGCGGAGTCTATTAACACTTCCAACATAACAACGCTATCCCCAGCGAAGTTACCACCAACATCTCAACAGGGTACCTCTCTTCCCACAGAGTATTGTCTCCCAGCAAGATCGCTAGAATAATTTTCCCCCGCAGAGTAATCTATTCGCCAAGTTTATTCCCCAACGGAGTTATCTTCTCCTACCGGTATTCTTGCAACCATCATCCCCAACGGAAACAACAAAAGCTCTACATCAGCCCAGGATTTAACTTCCCGGCATCCGTCAAGGATTTATTTTCCTAAGACGAAAACATACATTCATAAACATCGCATTTCCATACATTATAGCATGCATATACGCATCATGAACATATAATCTCATCACGCATGTCATACACCATGACATCACATACCACTAACATTTTGTCTTTTCAGGACAAAGGTTAATACCAAGATGATTACCATTAACGGTCGCAACTAAAGATCCGATTCCTGTATCTTGCCAGGGTGTATCTGTTGACGATCGATACCAGATCCGATTCCTGTATCTTGCCAGGGTGTGTCTGAAGAGTTCGAGGATCCGATGCCTGTATCTTGCCAGGGTGTATCTGTTGAAGACTAACATTACCAGATCCGATTCCTGTATCTTGCCAGGGTGTGTCTGAAGAGTTTGAGGATCTGATGCCGGTATCTTGCCAGGGTGTATCCGTTGAAGACTAACAATACGAGATCCGATTCCTGTATCTTGCCAGGGTGCATCTGAAGAGTTTGAGGATCCGATGCCTGTATCTTGCCAGGGTGTATCCGTTGAAGACTAACAATACCAGATCCGATTCCTGTATCTTGCCAGGGTGCGTCTGAAAGATTCTATCATCGTTACTGTTGAGGTAGTAATCGCACAAGGTTCTCTCATCGTTACTGTTGAGGTAGTAATTGTCCAAGGTTCTCTCATCGTCCCGTTGAGGTAGTAACCATCCCTGATTCATTCATAACCTTTTGAAGCTCCAGACTCGATTCCTGTATCTCGCCAGGGCACGTCTGAAGAGTTCAAAGATTCGATTCCTGTATCCAGCCAGAGCGCATCTACATAAAAAGTTTGAAGATCAACTCCTGTAACAGGCCAGGTAATTATCTTTCTTTTTCAGGTACGCAAGTTCTCGCTAAGGAAACTCTTACGCGATCGACACCTAGATGGCATCTATAAGCCCATCCACCTATCCATCACCTCTCAACATGGCATCTATAAGCCCATCTTCATATCCATCAATCTCCGAATGGCATCTGTAAGCCCATTCCCACCATCATACTGCTGACACTCTACTATGTGAGTGTAAATTTCTGGGCACTCTAGTGTTCAATCATCTTCCACCTTCGGATTATGAAAGGCACGCTAGCCAATCTACATCCTCAGGTCTAAGAAGATTGAACAGGGGCAAATGTTGTACCCCAAAATTTTCCCTCCCATATTCTTCAAAATTTGCCAAGGTCAAGGTTCAAAATCTCTCAAGAGTTGCACAGTCCAATTGCCTTCTAACAGTCAAAAATTAGGGTTTTGGTTCTGGAAAACAAATTGAAGTTTCCAAGGTTCCAAACAAGTCTCACATGCCTATAAACATTGTCAAGCATCCTCATGCCAAGTTTCAAGACTCACAGCATAAAATTGCACAGTCAAAAACCCTAATTGCCCTACAGTCAACTGCATGGGCAAAATGGTCATTTGACAGTCAAAAGTCAAAATTTTTGGTCAAACATCTTATTTTGAAGCCATAAACATCATTTGATCAATTCTTGATCATGATTCTCATGGCATGGCTCAAAAAGTCTCAAGATGCAAAAGTTTCCATTTTTGGACAGTTGAAAAGTCAACTGCAAATTGACCAGGGCATAACTTCCACATGGTTTATCAGAAAAATTCCATCCAAAGCTCATTTTGAAGAGAATGACATTTCCTACAACTCATATTCACACTTCAAGTCCAAGAAATGCTCTCACAAAAAGATATCAATCTCAACATTATAGGTCATTTTCAAAAGTCAACAAAAAGGCACTTTAAGTAAAAGACCATAACTTGAGATTGAAAAATCAAAATGACATGGGACCAAAGGCATTGGTTAGAGGACTTCAAGACCTTTCCAAAATGTCCAAGAACATGATCAAAGCTTAAACATTGAGCAAGATATGCCTTGTGGAAGTTGGGAAATTTTTGGGAATTTTGAAAAGTCAACCTTGCTTCAAATGCCTCAAAATTGCTAATGGGCCTCAATTTCTTCCATGAATCATCACCCAAAGGCTATGCACGACCCATTGATATCCAAGGGAGTTATTTTACCATTTTTGATTAATTATTTGAATTATTATTATTATTAATTCACTTAATTAAAATTAAATATGACAAAAATAGCAAATCATGTTTTCCAAATCTTTTTGTGCAGCATATTCTCTCATTAAGGCCTAAATATTTCGTGTACCACATCAAAGGGACCAAATCTTCCAAATAGGCAAGTTTTCATGGCAAAAAGGATTGAAAAAGATCATGGAAAATCACAAATTCAAAAGCATTGAATACATGGATCATGGGCTTGTTTTGCTTGACCTAATCATGCTACATACATATACAAACATAACCTAGTGCATAAGAACAAGAAAGCTGCGCAGGAACTGATAGAACAAATTTTCATTTTTCACAAAAAAACTTCAAAACTGTTTTCATAGCTAGAGCTCCTTTCAAGACCTCAAAAGCATTCCAATACGTTGCTGGACTACCTAGGAAGCGTTTTCAATTGAAATCAAGTCTCCATACATCCAGAATTGGTAGAATGACATCGCCCTGTTCATGAACTTTTTCACATTCGTATTTGAATTCATACGCATTTTCCATACATTTTAATGCTTGATTTATACTAACATGATCATTCTAAAGCTAATGGTGTTATCCAATTGAATTAATATTGCCTGTATGAAAAGTTGCCATTAAAGCTTTCTAGGGTTCATGAAGCTCCAAAAGAGGGGTTTACATATCTGGAAAAATTGGACAATGAAACTAGCACCATTACAATCGTGACATCCAGACGATTCGATTCCACACATCGCGCCAAATTTATATTACGCTATGACCTAATCATTATTTTTGCAGGTTTGAGTTAGTGGGGGTTTAAAACCCCCGCTATCTGTTTCTAGTTACAGGCAAAGGGAGAAGAAGACGCTGGCGTGGCTTGACATGGTTGGCTGATTCGAATTTAGCGCGTTTTTATTTTGACTTCAGGCCACTAGCGCTTTTTCACATATATTGATCATTGTCCATTATACATAAAAACTAACGCGTTGGCTCAGTTGGCTTGTGAGTTGTCATGCAAGCAATGGGACCTGGGTTCGATTCCCAGGTCCCCCATATCCTTAATAATTTTTGTTGTAACATGATCAGGTGCACCTCCTACCCAATGATCTACCATGTGCGCATACATGTGTGCCTGCCAAGTGTCCAGGAATTGCAATCTAATGGTCAGAACGGGAGGATCACCATACGCATTGGTCAACAACTCCATACACAAGTCTGAAAAGTCAAAAAAGGCCTGATTGAAGTGGGCCAAATTTCTCAATAAAACCTCCAAATTGGGCAGAAACCCCCCCCTGTTTGTATTTTCTTTTTCTCATTTTTTCTCTATTATTTATTTTAATTGTTTTTCTTTTGTTTTATTTAATTCACAAAATAATTTTTATAACACAAAAAAAATCAGAAAAGTCAAAAATAAAATATGTTTATTTAATTTTTAATTCATAAATAGTTTTGTAAATAAATTTTAATAATCAAATTAGTTTAATTTTAGGTTTCCAACTTTAATGTTTTTTTTAAATAAACTAAAAAAATGTAAAAATTAGGGTTTTAGTATTTTTATTCTTTTTCTTAATAAATAACTTCTTACTCCTATCATTATTAATTATCATTAATTTTATAAATAAACTTGTAATTAATTAATTAGGGTTAAATTAGGTTAAACTTAAACATTTTTTTTAATAATTAAAAACAACTTAGAATTAGGGTTTTATTTAACTTTTAATTGTAATTAATTTTCTTTATTTCCATTAAATACAAAAAAACATAAAAAATAATTTCCTTTCTTCGTTGAATAATTAATTAATTTGTAATTTCATTTAATTTCTTTAAAGGGTCCAACGCCCTCGCACTCGATGCTAATTTCTTTTTGCACGTTTATTTTTATTTCCTTTTTAAATATTATGTAATTGCCACAAAGCTTTGTAATAGTAATTAGGACCATTTACTTTCCGCACTTTTATTCAAAATCGGGTCTTTGTTAATTTGGTGATGTATAGACTCGCGCCTTGTAATAGCGTAGGACTTTATTTCTCGCATTTTAATTTCCGCACCTTTTAACTGCTAATCACATGAAAGAATGAATGGCCAAAAATAAAAATCAAAGCGTAGAACACCCAATGCCTGACAAGATAAACTATAACTAAAAATGACACACAATACACACACCACTCTTAGGGTACGCCTCACTGTTGCCTTGCCCCTCGAAACGTGGTCGTCGAGTATAGGACGTCTTAGTGAGTCCTTATGTTCCATTGATCTAGTTGCCTCGAAACGGTTGCCTCGGAACAAGTTGCCTCGGAATAGTTGCCTCGGAATAAAAAGATCAATGGCATAAGGGTAGCTTCTAAGGTGTCTTACTGTTGCTCGGTGACCACACTGTCCCTACAAACGAATTGACCCGAACACCTCCAACGGTGGTGCTACCTACCTCTCAATGGTGGGATGGCACTACCTTAAGGACATTTACACAGCAAAATTCTTTAGGGTAGGTGGATTACTCGTAAATACTTGCTCTAATTCAAAACAAATCAAAAACTCTTTTCACACTGACACTTTTCAAAAAGCTTTCAAAACAACTTTTCAAACACTCTTGAGGACTGATACAAGAGTCGATCTGAAACTTTCAAAGAAACTTTTTCAAACCCACTCACCTTGAAAAGAAAACAAACATTTTTGAAAACACAAATGAGCAAGTATCTAAGAGCCCATGGATAACCATGGATAGAAAGGGTGCTAACACCTTCCCTTTCTATAAATCTACTCCCCGAACCGAGAGCAATCTCATAAGGAATTTTTCTGTGCTTTTGTCCTTTCCTTGTTGGAGAAAATAAAAGATGGTGGCGACTCTTGCTTCCGCGACATTTCGCGAACCAGCGTTAAACAGCCAGTTCCAGATCCACCGTTCACAGATTTGGCGACTCTGCTGGGGAATCTTATAAAGTGAGGTGTACCTTAGGATAGTTCATAACTGTGTTTTCAATTGCTTTGACTTGTTTGCTTTATTATTGTGGGATTGTCTTGGGAGTTCTATAGATCCTAACCCGGATCTGGGGATACCTTCTTAGAAAGCAGCAACAAGGCTGTGAGGGAACTGTGCGGGGTATACCGACATGGTTGAAACAGTCTGCTACATTGATGTGGCACTTTGGTATGTACCGGTAACCCTTGAGTTCAGTCAAGGAGAGTACGGGGCCTCCATGTGGTGTCGTGAAGCATCAACTGACCTTAGGAACCTTAATTGAACTATCTTGGCCTCTTTAGGGTAGTGAGATAACTGACTTTGGTGCAGTCCGAGGTTGGTTGATACTCGATACTACACTCAATTGAGGGTTGCTTTCCTGGAATATTTTGGTCGCCAATTCAGTGGCTAAATCGAAACGATGAACAATGAAAGCAATCCAGTGATATTGGGATCCTTAGAACCCGGTTACTTCTAATAGGACAGGTTGAGCCCACCAACTTCCAGAGGGTAATACCCAGACCCCATGCTGGCCTAAACTCTAAGGGATGTGGTGTGACTTGTGTGCCTTATCATGTTTGCCTTTGTAAATATTTGTGGTGTGTTTAATCATAGCATCATGACATCATACAACATCATATGCATTGGCTAACCATTTCAGGGGTTCGAATCTTCATCTTTGTTCTTGTTTTGTAGGACATGGAAACTGTTCGCAGAAAGACAATTCAGATCAGCCTTGTAAGGATCCCTCCTCAGCTTAAGGAGCTTATATCCAGGATTCCCGAGAGCTCTTCATTCAGTGAGAGACATGGAAGACTCATCAGCTTGGTCAACACCAACATTGAGGAAGATATGATAAAGGTCCTGTTCCAGTTCTTTGACCCTCTGCATCACTGTTTCACTTTCCTGGATTATCAACTGGTGCCTACATTGGAAGAATTCTCCCGGCTTCTGAAGATCCCTATCCTTGATCAACTACCCTACAACGGTACGGAAAAGGAACCCAATCTTGAAGAGATTGCTAAAGCCTTACGCCTACAACCATCTGACCTCAAGGGACATTGGGAAGTTAGAAGCGGTATCAAAGGGTTCTTAGCCAGATTTCTGTTTGAGAAGGCCCAAGAATGTTGGAACTCCCTTGACTTACAAGCTTTTGAAGAAGTTGTGGCCCTCCTTGTCTATGGTTTGGTGTTGTTCCCTAATCCAGATCAGCTTATAGATATCAGTGCTGTCCAGATCTTCATGTCCAGGAATCTTATACCTACGTTACTTGGGGACATCCTTCACTCATGTTACACTCGAACCATGAGAAAAAGAGGTGTTCTTATGTGCTGCACTCCTCTCTTGGGAAGGTGGTTTATTTCGCACCTTCCACAATCAGTTTTGAAGAACGAGCGGGGTTTGAGATGGTTACAACGATTGATGACTCTTACACATGTTGATATACATTGGTGCCCTCGGTCCAGAGAGGATGTCACTATCATTGATCGTTGCGGGGAGTACCCTAATAATCCTTTACTTGGAATCAGAGGAGGTATTACTTACAACCCGTGCCTGGCTTGGAGACAGTTTGGTTATGCTCGGAAGGACGACCCTCATGACATGTTAATTCCTGACATAGTTTTTGACTTCGACAATGATGCACAAGGACTTCGCCATAGATTTATCAGAGCTTGGAGGATGCCAAGTAGGATAGACAGCAAGACTCTGGGGCACAGGAATTCCATCCCGTTGGAGCCTTATCTCAAGGGGGTACGAGCCCGCTCCCAGAAGTTAGTGATGCCATATCCTCATGTTCTCCCTGTAATCAAAGAGCCAGTATTAGAAGGAGAGATGTCCTATACCATTCAACATCCTGACATGCCCACATCCTGGGAAGAGATGCAGAAGAGCTGGATCCAGCTTAAGGAAGAACAAAATTCTCTTGAGACCAGTCTACATGCTAGTGAAAAGAAGGTCTTGGAACTCACCCGCCTACTGCACGAGGAGAGGAATCTCAACACTTACATAGCTCCAAAGAGGATGCGTAGTGTCTTCTGGGATTGATTTGCTTTTGTAATGTTTTTCCCATGAGGCTTTGATGTACCAAACAATTATTTCTTTAATGATAACGTGTGTTCCTTTTTGGCTACAACAAATTTGAATTTTCGAACCCTTGAATGCATTGCATAAACACATATCATTCATCATGTGCATCGCAGGTACTCTTCTTTTCAGGTTGCTTACTGTTCTTCGCTGTTTATTTCAGCATAATGAACCCTGAATCATCTACCAAGCTGTCTATCAAGGCCCTTCAGGCGTAGAACACACAATTTCAAGAGCTGATCATGGGTTTGGCTCAAGGTCAAGAAGAGCTGAAGGCTTTGCTCCTGAAGAAGGAGAAGAAGAAGAAGAGAACTGTTCTATTCAACTCGGGCCGGAGGTTTGGTAACACTCTACAGAATGAGGAAGCTGGTTCTTCTGTAGGCAAAGACAATCCCCAGGGGGGAAGGGCTCCAAGTCCGGTGGTCTCTGACAACGAGACTGATTTTAATGAGGAACAGTATCCTCCGGCTGAAGACCAGTACAAGCAATTGGAAGACCGTTTGAACGCCATGGAGATTCAACAAGTGCCTGGTTTGGATTTCGGAGACTTGGGTTTATCTACTGGTGTGATCATCCCTCACAAGTTTAAAGCACCATCTTTCACCAAGTATGACGGGGCGTCTTGCCCTAAGCTACACCTCAGATCTTATGTGCGGAAGATTCAGCCGTATACAGTGGATAAGAACTTGTGGATCCACTTATTCCAGGAGAGTCTTTCAGGGACTCATCTCGAGTGGTTCTATCAGCTGGATGGGACCAAGGTTCATAACTGGGAGGAGTTGGCTACTGCTTTTTACAAGCAGTATCAATATAATGCCGACCTTGCTCCTACACGTACCCAACTCCAGGGTATGTCGCTAGGATCAGGCGAAGGTTTTAAAGAGTATGCGTAGAACTGGAGGGACCTGGCTGGCAGGGTGCAGCCACCATTAACAGACCGTGAATTGGTAGATATGTTCTTGGGGACCCTATCTGGGCCGTTTTTCAATCATCTTATTGGCAATTCATCTGCAGGATTCACTGACCTCATTCTGACCAGGGAAAGGATAGAGGCTGGCATGAAGTCAGGAAAGATTCAGAAAGGTGCGTCTTCAAGTTCTGAGAAGAAACCTTTTAAGAAGGAGGCCAGTGCTGTGTATGGGCCTAAGATGCAAGACAAACCAGAGCGCCGCCAATCTGTCAACGCGGTAGTGATTGCAAAGCCTGCTGCCGCTCCTCGGCAAACTAATCAACCAAGGGCTGAAAGACCCAGAAGAGAATTTACCCGGCTAAGCATGACCCTGTCACAAATCTTGCCGCAGCTGCTATCCACTAACTTGGTGACTGTTAGAGAGGCCCCGAAGGTTGTGAATACTACCTCTCCCAAGTATAATCCAAATGCCCGCTGTGCTTATCACTCCGATAGCCCGGGGCATTCTACTGATGACTGCTGGGATCTGAGGAATAAGGTGCAGGACCTTATTGATGCGGAGGAGATACAATTTGAGGCGCCTGAGAGGCCAAATGTTGTGACTGCTCCTATGCCCCAGCATGGAGTAAATGCCGTTGATGAAGACTCGTATGCTGTTTCTGTGAATGATGTAGCTACCCCTCTGATGACTGTTAAGAGGAACCTACTGCTGGCCGGTTTATTTCCGGGTTGCAGCAAGGGTTGCCTCTTGTGTGCTGTTACCCCTACTGGTTGTCCGTTGCTGAAGTTAGGCATCCAAAGCCTGATGGACAACAAAGAGATTCTGTTCAAGAAGACCGCTGTTCCGTTTGTTCCTGTGGAAGAAGTATCTGTCGTTACAATTTTCAACAATCCAATCAAGGCTCCCCCAAGGAAGCCAGTTAAAATCATGACTGTCGCACCCATTGTTATTACTGTTCCGGGGCCCCTCCCCTATGAATCTGATAAGGTTGTCCCATGGCACTATGGGGCAGATGTATATGTACTTGGAATCAAGCAAGAATTCAACACCGGTACCAGTATCAACAATATTACCGGTCCAGCTAAAGTAACCCGCAGTGGCAGGCTTTTCTCGCCTGACATTGCGCCACCAACTATTCGAAGACCTCTCATTATAACACCTGCAAGTGCGCCTGTTGCTACTTCTGATCCAATTGCTTCCCCTGCTGCCGAGTCATCTAATGCTCGGGGCAAAGGGATTGAAGATGAGCCTACCCGGATGGAGGAACCAAGATCTGTGAATGTTGAAGCTTCCCAGCAAGAGATGGAGGAAATTCTTAAAATAATCAAGAAGAGTGATTTTAATGTTGTTGAACAGCTGGGGCATACCCCCTCCAAGATCTCTATGCTCTCCTTGCTGATGTGCTCAGAGGCCCATGCTAAGGCCCTGATTTCATTTCTAAAGACGGCCCATGTGCCACAGGAGACATCTGCAGACCAGTTTACTGATTGCGTAGCCAATTTGACAGCCGACAATGGCTTGGGTTTCTCGGATGCTGATCTTATCGCCAAAGGAAAGAACCACAATGATGCCCTGCATGTCTCCATAGAATGCAGGGGCACTACTCTTGCGCACGTGTTGGTAGACACCGGTTCTTCCCTGAATGTGTTTCCCAAGAAGGCCTTAGACCGGTTGGATTGTGAGGGCCTGGAGCTGAAACCTAGCAACATCATTGTCAGAGCCTTTGACGGTTCTAAGAGGATGGTTCATGGAGAGGTAGACATTCCTATTCGTGTGGGTTCTCAAGTGTTCGACTCAACTTTCTATGTGATGGATATTCGTCCGTCTTATTCCTGTTTGCTGGGTCGACCTTGGATTCACAAAGCTGGGGCAGTGACCTCTACCCTGCACCAGAAGCTCAAGTACCCTGTCAGAGGGAAGATCGTCACTGTGCAGGGAGAGGAGGAATATATGCTGAGTCATCTGAATTCCTTCCGGTATATCATTCTACTAATGCATGGGCAGTCTTCCTTGGTAGGCAAATGATGGACCACAATGTCAGTATCCAACCCAGGCATGTCTTTGTAGGACCAGGCAAAGATCTCCACATAATTATGTAACATCTGAGTCAACCGTTGCTTCACGCTGAGCTCTAGGTTGGCACCAATCTTAACCTCCTTTCTGTCTGCCTCTGTACCCAGATTTATCGTTTCCACTGGCTCTTCATGTGGTTGAATTGCCCTCTCTTCCTGGAGTAACAGTCTTGCAAGCTCTCCAGGCACTTCCCAATCATCTTCACCTTCGTCTTTGGCTAAGTTGATCGGATTTTCGAAGTCATAACTGGCAGTAGCATAGTCGTTACCAGTGAGATCCATAGTGGATTGAAACCTGTGTAGGTGAGTGTGTGTAAATACAGCTGTTTTGCAATATATAAAGAAAGAAAGAAAGAAAGGGAGCACAAGATTTGAAATGCGAAAAACGTCCAAGATCTTTATTCATGATATATGGAAATGACAGTTATAAGCCCTCACAAATGAAGCCAACGGTGCCCCGGGTAAGACACCGGGCCATAAAGTTTTAATTCATTGTTTATTACAAATAACAAAAACAAAGGAATTCATTACTGCGTAACAAAAGTAACAGGTGTATGATCTTTTGCGGTACAATTGTTCAATCCACCGTCAGTTGTCGGGTAGATCCAGCTATCGAACTCCGATTCTTCCACTTCGTCTTCATCCCCAATAGCATTCACTCCTGGATTGGTGATGAGCACAGGAGGTCTTCCGATTTTGGCTTTGCACACAACCCTCTGAGCCTCTGCAGTAAAACCCAGTCCAAACTTGTCAGTTTTAGGAGTGAAATCAGGAGGCCTGCCCCAGTTAGCACATTCACCTTTCTTGATTACAGCCCGGGCGTCCTTCAAGGAAGCCATCTTCAAAGGAAAGTCCTCTTCAACCACTGTTTCTGCCGCTGCCAATGTTGGAGGTACCTTTTCAAAATGCTGAAAGGGGGTTTCAATAAACTCCTCGTCCATCTCGATATACCGGAAGGAATTCAGATGGCTCACCATATATTCTTCCTCCCCCTGCACAGTGACGATCTTCCCTCTGACAGGGTACTTGAGCTTCTGGTGGAGGGTAGAGGTCACTGCCCCAGCTTTGTGAATCCAAGGTCGACCCAGTAAACAGGAATAAGATGGACGAATATCCATCACATAGAAAGTTGAGTCGAATACTTGAGAACCCACACGAATAGGAATGTCTACCTCTCCATGAACCATCATCTTCGATTCGTCAAAGGCTCGCACGATGATGTTGCTAGGTTTCAATTCCAGGCCCTCACAATCCAACCGGTATAAGGCCTTTTTGGGTAACACATTCAGGGAAGAACCGGTGTCCACCAACACGTGAGCAAGAGTAGTGCCCATGCATTCAATGGAGACATGCAGGGCATCATTGTGGTTCTTTCCCTTGGCGGTGAGATCAGCATCCGAGAAACCAAAACCATTGTCAACTGTCAAATTGGCTACGCAATCAGTAAACTGGTCTGCAAATGTCTCCTGTGGCACATGAGCCGTCTTCAGAAATGAGTCAGGGCCTTGGCATTGGCCTCTGAGCATAGCAGCAATGAGAGCATAGAGATTTTGGAGGGTGTATGCCCCAGCTGTTCAACGACATTGAAGTCGCTCTTCTTGATTATCTTAAGAATTTCCTCCATCTCTTGCTGGGAGGTGTCAACATTCACAGATTTTGGTGCCTCCATCCGGGCAGGCTCATCATCAATCCCTTTGCCCTGAGCATTAGATGACTCGGCAACAGGGGAAACAGCTTGATCAGAAGTGGAAACAGGCGCACTTGCAGGTGTAATTATGAGAGGTCTTCGAATAACTAGTGGCGCAATGTCAAGCGAGAAGAGCCTGCCACTGCGGATTACTTTAGCTGGACCGGTGATATTGCTGATGCTGGTACCGGTATTGAACTCTTGCTTTATTCCAAGTACATATACATCTGCCCCATAGTGCCATGGGACAACCTTATCAGATTCATAGGGGAGGGGCCCCGGAACAGTAATAACAATGGGTGCGACAGTCATGATTTTAACTGGCTTCCTCGGGGGAGCCTTGATCGGATTGTTGAAAATGGTAACGACAGATACTTCTTCCATAGGAACAAAAGGAACAGCGGTCTTCTTGAACAGAATCTCCTTGCTATCCATCAGGCTTTGGATGCCTAACTTCAGCAACGGACAACCAGTAAGGGAAACAGCACACAAAAGGCAACCCTCGCTACAACCCGGAAATAAACCGGCCAGCAGCAGGTTCCTCTTAACAGTCAACAGAGGAGTAGCTACATCCTTCACAGAAACGGCATACAAGTCTTCATCAACGGTATTTACTCCATGCTGGGGCATAGGAGCAGTCACAACATTTGGCCTCTCAGGCGCCTCAAATTGTATCTCCTTCGCATCAATAAGGTCCTGCACCTTATTTCTCAGGGGCCAACAGTCATCAGTAGAATGCCCCGGGCTATCGGAGTGATAAGCACAGCGGGCATTTGGATTATACTTGGGGGATGCAGTATTCACAACCTTTGGAGCCTCTCTGACAGTCACCAAATTGGTGGATAGCAGCTGCGGCAAGATTTGTGACAAGGTCATACTCAGCCAGGTAAATTCTCTTATGGGTCTTTCAGCCCTTGGTTGATTGGGTTGCCGAGGAGCGGCAACAGGTTTAGCAATAACCACCGCGTTGACAGTTTGGCAACGCTCTGGTTTGTCTTGCCTACTTGGCCCATACACAGCACTGGCCTCCTTTTTGAAAGGCTTCTTCTCAACACTTGAAGACGCACCTTTCTGAATCTTACCGGACTTCATGCCAGCCTCTATCCTTTCCCCAGTCAGAATAAGGTCAGTTAACCCTGCAGATGAATTACCGATAAGATGATTGAAGAATGGCCCGGATAGGGTCCCCAAGAACATATCCACTAACTCACGGTCTGATAATGGTGGCTGCACCCTGCCAGCCAGGTCCCTCCACTTCTGCGCATACTCTTTAAAACCTTCGCCTGATCCTAGCGAAATACCCTGGAGTTTGGTACGTTTAGGAGCAAGGTCGGCATTATATTGATACTGCTTGTAAAAAGCAGTAGCCAGCTCCTCCCAGTTACGAACCTTGGTTCCATCCAGCTGATAGAACCATTCGAGATGATTCCCTGAAAGACTCTCCTGGAAGAAGTGGATCCACAAGTTCTTGTCCACTGTATACGGCTGAATCTTCCGCACATAAGATCTGAGGTGTAGCTTAGGGCAAGACGCCCCGTCATACTTGGTGAAAGATGGTGCTTTAAACTTGTGAGGGATGATCACACCAGAAGATAAACCCAAGTCTCCAAAATCCAAACCAGGCACTTGCTGAATTTCCATGGCGTTCAGACGGTCTTCCAACTGCTTGTACCGGTCTTCAGCTGGAGGATACTGTTCCTCATTAAAATCAGCCTCGTTGTCAGAGACTACCGGACTTGGAGCCCTTCCCCCTTGGGGACTGTCTTTGCATACAGAAGAACCAGCTTCCTCATTCTGCAGAGTGTTACCAAACCTCCGACCCGAGTTGAATAGAACATTTCTCTTCTTCTTCTTCTCCTTCTTCAGGAGCAAAGCCTTCAGCTCTTCTTGACCTTGAGCTAAACCCATGATCAGCTCTTGAAATTGTGCGTTCTGCGCCTGAAGGGCCTTGATAGACAGCTCGGTAGATGATTCAGGGTTCATGATGCTGAAATAAACAGCGAAGAACAGTAAGCAACCTTAAAAGAAGAGTACCTGCGATGCACATGATGAATGATATGTGTTTATGCAATGCATTCAAGGGTTCGAAAGTTCAAATTTGTTGTAGACAAAAAAGGAACACATGTTATCATTAAGGAAATAATTGTTTGTTACATCAAAGCCTCATGGGCAAAATATTACAAAAGCAAATCAATCCCAGAAGACACTACGCATCCTCTTTGGAGCTATGTAAGTGTTAAGATTCCTCTCCTCGTGCAGTAGGCGGGTGAGCTCCAAGACCTTCTTTTCACTAGCATGTAGACTGGTCTCAAGAGAATTCCGTTCTTCCTTAAGCTGGACCCAGCTCTTCTGCATTTCTTCCCAGGACGTGGGCATGTCAGGATGTTGAATGGTGTAGGACACCTCTCCTTCCAATACTGGCTCTTTGATCACAGGGAGGATATGAGGATATGGCATCACTAACTTCTGGGAGCGGGCTCGTACCAACTTGAGATAAGGCTCCAACGGGATGGAGTTCTTGTGCCCCAGTGTCTTGCTGTCTATCCTACTTGGCATCCTCCAAGCTCTGATAAATCTCTGGCGAAGTCCTTGTGCATCATTGTCGAAGTCAAAAACTATGTCAGGAATTAACATGTCATGAGGACCGTCCCTCCGAGCATAACCAAACTGTCTCCAAGCCAGGCATGGGTTGTAAGTAATACCTCCTCTGATTCCAAGTAAAGGAACATTAGGGTACTCCCCGCAACGATCAATGATAGTGACATCCTCTCTGGACCGAGAGCACCAATGTATATCAGCATGCGTAAGAGTCATCAATCGTTGTGACCATCTCAAACCCCGCTCATTCTTCAAAACTGATTGCGGAAGGTGCGAAATAAACCACCTTCCCAGGAGAGGAGTGCAGCACATAAGAACACCTCTTTTTCTCATGGTTCAAGTGTAACATGAGTGAAGGATGTCCCCCAGTAACGTAGGTATAGGATTCCTGGACATGAAGATCTGGACAACACTGATATCTATAAGCTGATCTGGGTTAGGGAACAACACCAAACCATAGACAAGGAGGGCCACAACTTCTTCAAAAGCTTGTAGGTCAAGGGAGTTCCAACATTCTTGGGCCTTCTCAAATAGAAACCTGGCTAAGAACCCTTTGATACCACTTCTAACTTCCCAATGTCCCTTGAGGTCAGATGGTTGTAGGTGTAAGGCTTTAGCAATCTCTTCAAGCTTGGGTTCCTTTTCCGTACCGTTGTAGGGTAGTTGATCAAGGATAGGGATCTTCAGAAGCCGGGAGAACTCTGCCAATGTAGGTACCAGCTGATAATCCAGGAAAGTAAAACAATGATGCAGAGGGTCAAAGAACTGGAATAGGACCTTTATCATGTCTTCCTCAATGTTGGTGTTGACCAAGATGATGAGTCTTCCATGTCTCTCACTGAAAGAAGAGCTCTCGGGAATCCTGGATATAAGCTCCTTCAGCTAAGGAGGGATCCTTACAAGGCTGATCTGAATTGTCTTTCTGCAAACAGTTTCCATGTCCTACAAAACAAGAACAGAGATGAAGATTCGAACCCCTGAAATGGTTAGTCAATGCATATGATGTTGTATGATGTCATGATGCTATGATTAAACACACCACAAATATTCACAAAGGCAAACATGATAAGGCACACAAGTCACACAAGACAAGCCCTTAGAGTTTAGGCCCGCATGAGGTCTGGGTATTACCCTTTTGAAGTTGGTGGGCTCAACCTGTCCTATCAGAAGTAACCGGGTTCTAAGGGTCCCAATATCACTGGATTGCTTTCATTGTTCATCGTTTCGATTTAGCCACTGAACTGGCGACCGAAATATTCCAAGAAAACAACCCTCAATTGAGTGTAGTATCGAGTATCAACCAACCTCGGACTGCACCAAAGTCAGTTATCTCACTACCCTAAAGAGGCCAAGATGGTTCAATTAAGGCTCCTAAGGTCAGTTGATGCTTCATGACACCACACGGAGGCCCCGTACTCTCCTTGACTGAACTCAAGGGTTACCGGTACACACCAAAGTGCCACATCAACGTAGCAGACTGTTTCAACCATGTCGGTATACCCCGCACAGTTCCCTCACAACCTTGTTGCTACTTTCTAAGAAGGTATCCCTAGATCCGGGTTAGGATCTATAGAACTCCCAAGACAGTACCCACAATAATAAAGCAAACAATTCAGACAATTGAAAACATAATTATGAGCTATCCTAAGGTACACCTCACTTTAAGTATCCCCAGCAGAGTCGCCAGTTCTGTGATCGGTGGATTTAGAACTGACTGTTTAACGCTGGTTTCGCGAAATGTCGCGGAAGCATGAGTCGCCGCCCTCTTTTATTTTCTCCAACATGGACAGGACAAAAGCACAGCAAAATTCCTTATGAGATAGTTTCTCGGTTCGGGAGGTAGATTTATAGAAAGGGAAGGTGTTAGCACCCTTTCTATCCATGGTTATCCATGGGCTCTTAGATACTTGCTCATTTGTGTTTTCAAAATGTTTGTTTGCTTTTCAAGTGTGAGTGGGTTTGAAAAAGTTTTGTTTAAAGATTTCATATCGACTCTTGTATCAGTCCTCAAGAGTGTTTGAAAAATTGTTTTGAAAGCTTTTTTAAAAGTGTCGGTGTGAAAAGAGTTTTTGATTTGTTTTGAATTAGAGCAAGTATCTATAAGTCATCCACCTACCCTAAGGAATTAGGCTGTGTAAATGTCCTTAAGGTAGTGCCATCCCACCATTGAGAGATAGGTAGCACCACCGTTGGAGGTGTTCGGGTCAATTCGAGTTTGTAGGGACAGTGTGGTCACCAGAGCAACAGTAGGACACCTTAGAAGCTACCCTTATGCCATTGATCTTTTTATTCCGAGGCAACTATTCCGAGGCAACCGTTTCGAGGCAACTTGTTTCGAGGCAACTAGATCAATGGACATAAGGACTCACTAAGACGTCCTATACTCGACGACCACGTTTCGAGAGGTAAGGCAACCGTGAGGCGTACCCTAATAGTGGTGTGTGAATTGTGTGTCATTTTCAATTATATTTTATCTTGATCATGCATTGGGTGAGCTACGCTTTGATTTTATTTGGGCCATTCATTCTTTCATGCAATTATTAGCAGTTAAGGGGTGCGGAAATTAAAGTGCGGAAAAGAAAGTCCTACGCTATTACAAGGCGCGGGTCTATACATCGCCAAATTAACAAAGACCCGATTTTGAATAAAAGTGCGGAAAGTAAATGTCCTAATTACTATTACAAAGCTTTGGGGCAATTACATAAATTTCACAAAGAAAATAAGATAATCGTGCGAAAAGAAATATTATTCGAAGGTGCGAGGGCGTTGGACCCTTTAAAGAAATTAAATTGAAATTACAAATTAATTAAATTATTTAATAAAGAAAAGAAGTTATTTTTGATGTTTTTGTATTTATGAAAATAAAGAAAATTAAAAGGAAAAGAAACCCTAATTCTACATGTTTTTAATTGTTAAAGAAAAGAATTAAAATTTTAACCTAATTTATGCTAATTATTTAATTACATGTTTATTTACAAAATAATTAATAATGATAAGAATAAAAAGGTTATTTATTAAGAAAAAGAATAAAAATACTAAAACCCTAATTTCTACATTTTTAGTTTATTTAAGAAAAACATTAAAGTTAAAATCTAAAATTAAACTAATTTGATTATTAAAATTTATTTACAAAACTATTAATGAATTAAAAATTAAATAAACATATTCTTATTTTTATGGTTTCTGATTTTTTTGTATTTTTGTATTATGAAAATTAATTTTATGGAATTAAATAAAAGCAATTAATCAAATAAAAGAAAAAAAAGAGAATTAAAATAAAAAAGAAATATGCAAACCATAGGAGGGGTATATGGCCCTTAGAGGAGGCTTATTGTGAGCAATTAGGCCCATTGAAATGCAAGGCCCTTTGGACTTTCTGGGATTACGTGTGCATCAGTTGACCAGTGTACATGGTGGACCGTTTTTGTGACCATTGGATTGATCAATCAGATTGCGTGGCAAGCAGAGGCATATGCGTTGTATGGTGGGTCACTGGGAGCGTACTGCACATAATCATGTTAAAGAAAAAATTATAGAAGAAGTGGGGGACCTGGGAATCGAACCCAGGTCCCTATACCTGAAGGACAACACACCAACCAGCTGAGCCAACGCGTTATCTTGATATTATAGTGGGACGTGATTATTATGAGAGAGAACAAATGCTAGTGGTAGAACACAAAAACACGCGCGAATGATTTGAATTTCCCAGTCACGTATGGACACGTCCACCTTCTTCTTCGTTTGCCTGAATTTATAAAAACAGATAGCGGGGGTTTTAAACCCCCACTAAACTCAAACCTGCAAAATAGCGATTAGAGCATGGTGAAAAAGAAAAAGGGCGCGAGGTATGAGATCGAATCGTCTGGATGTCACGATTTTAATGGTGCTAGTTTCATTGTCTAATTTTTCCAGATATGTAAACCCCTCTTTTGGAGCTTCAGAAACCCTAGAAAGCTTCAATGGCAATTTTGCATACAGGCGTCCTTAGTTCAATCAAATAACACCAATAGCTTCAGAATGCTTATGTTAGTATAGATCAATCATTAAAAGTCATTGATAATGCATGAAAATGCAAACACGAATATGAAAATTTTAATGAAAAGTGAGACTTCAATCTACCAATTCCTTGAGTATGGGGCTATGTTCTTGATTGCAATCTCTACCTGGTGGTGTCAGCAAGCTTTTGGAATGCTTTTGAGGTCTTGAAACGAGCTCTAGCTATGAAAACAGTTTTGACTTTTTTTGTGAAAAAATGCAAGTTTGTTCTCCTATTCTCAACGCAGCTTCTGTGTTCTTATGCATTAGGTTATGTTTGCATATGTATGTAGCATGATTAGGTCAAACAAAACAAGCCCATGATCCATTATTTTAATGCTTTTGAATATTTGATTTTCATGATCTTTTTCAATCTTTTCCAATCCTTTCTTATGCCAATCATGGAAGATTCTTTCCTATTAGGGTGTGCACGAAATCTTGAGCTCATAAAGAGTGAATATGCTGCATAAAAAGATTTGAAAGGTGGCATTTGATATTTTTTCATATTTAATTTTAATTAAGTGAATTAATAATAATAAAAATTCAAATAATTAATCAAAAATGAGAAAATAACTCCCTTGGATGTCAATGGGTCGTGCATAGCCTTTGGGTAATGATTCATGGAAGAAATTGAGGCCCATTAGCAATTTTGAGGCATTTGAAGTAAAGTTGACTTTTCAAAATTCCCAAAAATTTCCCAACTTCCACAAGGCATATCTTGCTCAATATTTAATCTTTGATCATGTTCTTGGACATTTTGGAAAGTTCTTGAAGTCCTATAACCAATGTCTTTGGTCCCATGTCATTTGGATTTACCAATCGCAAGTTATGGTCTTTGACATAAAGTGCCTTTTTGTTGACTTTTGAAAATGACCTATAATGTTGAGATTGATAACTTTGTGTGAGAGCATTTCTTGGACTTGAAGTGTGAAGAGGAGTTGTAGGAAATGTCGTTCTATTCAAAATGAGCTTTGGATGGAATTTTTCTGATAAACCATGTGGAAGTTATGTCTTGGTCAATTTGCAGTTGACTTTTTCAACTGTCCAAAAATAGAAACTTTTGCATCTTGAGACTTTTTGAGCCATGCCTTGAGAGTCATGATCAAGAATTGATCAAATGATGTTTGTGGCTTCAAAATAAGATGTTGACCAAAAATTTTGACTTTTGACTGTCAAATGACCATTTTGCCCCTACAGTTGACTGTGAAGCAATTAGGGTTTTTGACTGTGCAATTTTGTGCTGTGTGTCTTGAAACTTGGCATATGAATGCTTGACAATGTTTATAGGCATGTGGGACTTGTTTGGACCCTAGGAAACTTCAATTTCTTTGCCAGAACCAAAACCCTAATTTTGACTGTTACGAGGCCATTGGACTGTGCAACCCTTGGGAGATTTTGAAGCATGCTCTTAGCAAATCTTGAAGAATATGGGAGGGCAAATTTTGGGGTACAACACATACTTTGTAGACTTTCTTTGAATTACTTTTGCAAACTCTGGTTGAGCCTTCATGAAAACTCTCCCAGAAGTTATAATCAAACTCTGTCTTAAAAATGTGCAGAATTTGCTGAGTGCTTCAGTTTCATGGACGTGTCTTTGAAGATTTATAACTTGAAATTCCAGCATTTCCAGGAGAAGTTTTGTTCTGGAATGTTTCAAATCTTGTTAAAGTCTACAACTCTTGTGTTAGAAGTTCTTCCAGAATCTGCTTGCAACATGGTTATAATCTGATCAGAAGTTTTGAGCTTGTCATGTTTCTTAAACACTTAGAAAAATTCTAAGTATTTTAGAATTTTGACTTTTGAATTCCTTGATGAAACAAACTTCATATTTCAACATGTCTTGATGAAATATGATTCTTGAAACTTGGTTTTGATCCAAAAGTAAAAGTTTGACTATTCGGTGTGAAAATGACCATTTTGCCCTTGTGAGAGACTTTCTTGGACAATTTGTAATTCAAGACTTGGAATTGGATGGAAGCAAACTTTAAGATCCAGGGTGATTCTTTGAGAAATGAGAGGGAAAATTTTGGGGTACAACAGCTGCCCCTGTTCAATCTTCTTACACCTGAAGAGTTAGATTGGTAAATCTGCCATTCGTGAATTGAAGGTGGAAGATGATTGACACTAGAGTGCCCAGAAATTTTCACTCGATGATGTTGTGGTTGATTGTGTAGGGAATGGGCTTAAAGATGCCATATGGAGAAATGATGAATAGTTGTTGGAGGTGGGCTTAAAGATGCCATCCGAAGGTGATTGTATCTGGAGTGTATTTGAAAGTTCAAATTGAATGAGCATCAGAATGGCATCCGTATCTAGAGTGTATCTAAACTGTATCTGAAAGCTGAAACTGAATGAGTATCAGAATGGCATCCGTATCTGGAACGTATCTGAACTGTATAAGAACGCTGAATCTGAATGAGTATCAGAATGGAATCTGTGTCAGGAGCGTATCTGAATTGTATCAAAAGTTGAAATCCGAATGAGTATCAGAATGGAATCCGCGTTTGGAGCATATCTGAACTGTATCTGAAAGCTCAACAGGATGATGAAGGAATCTTGGACGACTACTACCTTAGCAGGATGATGAAGGAATCTTGCACGATTACTACCTCAGCAGGATGATGAAGGAATCTTGGACGATTACTACCTCAGCAGGATAAAAAAGGAATCTTGGAAGATTACTACCTCAGCAGGATAATGAAGGAATCTTGGATGATTACTACCTCAGCAGGATGATAAAGGAATCTTGGACGATTACTACCTCAGTAGGATGATGAAGGAATCTTGGACGGTTACTACCTCAAAAGGATGATGAAGGAATCTTGGACGATTACTACCTCAACAGGATGACGAAGGAATCTTGGGTGATTACTACCTCAAAAGGATGACGAAGGAATCTTGGACGATTACTACCTCAACAGGGTGATGAAGGAATTTTAAACGATTACTACCTCAGTAGGATGGTGAAGGAATCTTGGACGATTACTACCTCAAAATGATGATGAAGGAATCTTGGAAGATTACTACCTCAACAGGATGATGAAGGAATCTTGGATGATTACTACCTCAGCAGAATGATGACCTTTATCTGTAGATTGATCTTTCCTGAAAAGGTAAAGAGTTAGTTGTATGCAATGTCATTATGTATGCATTGTGTAATGATGTTCTCAAAATAAATGAGATTTGTGTTATATGTATTTTGTATGCATATTCTATGAATGTTGTTGAAATGTAATTTTGTCTTGGAAAATAAATCCTTGACACGCGTTGGGGAGTTATTAAATCCTGGATTATTGTTGAAGGGTAAGTGTGTCTTCAAACTTTGGTTGGAATGTTTCCACTGAGGATCCCTATTTTTTTTGGGAGAACTCCCCTGGGGAAAGTTGAAAACTCTGTGGAGAGTGTTGATTCCTTCTTGGGGAAAAGAGTTCTTGAGTCTCGGTTGTGAGTTGCTCTTATTGGTGCTCAAAGTTAAACTGATATCTGGTCGGGTCCAGGTTTCACAGTAATTTGTTAAGGATTGTAGAGTAGTCTACTGGGGAATAGGAGTTGTGGTCCTTTGATTTGTAGCAGTCGGAGAGGCCACCTCAAGCTGGGGAAACCTACCGTTTGTTGGGGAAATAAACCCTGTTGCTTAGTCTGTTGGAGAGGCGATGAATTTACTGGCAGAAATCCTCGAGGATTCTTGAAGTCGACTCAATTGGGAAGAGGTTTTCAGAGATTGAAAATCTGGAAGGGGAATCATCCTATGATAAGGATTTTGGGGAGATTTGTCACTGCCCCTAGTAGCGGGTGTTTGTGGTACTACCAGGAACTAATTGACTGTACGTAACCCTTTTTTGGGATTTGCGTTTAATGCCCCAAGTGATGGAGATGGAGGCTTGTCCCTGGTTATTCTGTACTTCTTGAGAGATTTCTTGGAATCTTGACTGGACTGCCCCAGGTGTGCTTAGATAGTGACATGTCATGCCCCCTTGTTGATAGGAGATTTTTCATTGTAAGTATCATCCCACTCTAAGTGACTTTGTTCACTGAGAGAGCTTTCGTTCATCGGATATTCGTTGTGTGAATTTCTCCGCTGTCAAATAAATAGCCATATGAAAACAATGATATTCGAATAATGAAAATTTTATTCTTGTCTTGAAGTTTTGAAAATGCATTTTAACAAGTAAAGAAATTTTGTAATAAAATTCAAACTCAGGATTTAGAATAAAACCTTACAGGAGTCAGGATACCTTTTGTAACAGTATGCTTTCGAACTAACCCATGCTTCAATTAGGAATTTTGAAGGGTTGTAACGTGGCTTGGTTCACAATTTAATAAACAAAGGAAAAGGCTCAAAGTGTATTTGTATCCACCCGTTCTACGTGATGTTCTTCAGTCTTAAATTCAGTTAATTGTACGTTTGAAGTCCAATTGAGTCTGGAATGACGTTTTGGTAATGGTTCAAACAAGTTAAGTTTGTCGCAAGGCAGTCATTTTTGCAACATCTTTTTTTCAAGTTGTTCTTGTTTTGAGATTACAGTCAGCGGGATGCCCCAGTTTTTCTTAAGTGTCCTTTGTAGGTATTGACTTAGTGGTCTTTTCTTTTTGAGAGATAATGACTGCCTATGTGGTAGGAAACCATCATTTGTCTTTTGATTTTTGATGTCATTCGTTGTATTACAAAGTGGAAGTTTGCGACTGAACGCGCACTTCAATTAACTGAGAGACTACCCTGCCCCAGGTTTTGATTTAGAGGTTTCAATTCGTGTGTAAAAAAAAGAAAACTTCTACTTCTTTGGCTCGAAGGGGTTGACTAGGGATTATCTTCCTTATAACTCCAGTGTTTAGAATTTGAAAGAACGCATGTACATCGTAAGCAAGGTTTGTCCAAAAGCATAATGTATGAGATTAAGACATTATTTTCGTCATCCTCCTTCTAAAGGCTTGTAACTTTTAGCAGGAGTTAAATGTCATATGGAGATTAAAAAGCATAGTTTAAATATAGTGAAAAAACAAATGGATGAATTCAAGAAAAACATATGCAATGCATTAATGAAACAAAGTTTGACATTAATAGATAATTGTTTGAATAACAAGAGGAATTACAAATGAAAACTTCAAAATGAACAAGACGCTCTCAATGACTTGGCATAGGAGTAGTGATCATGTTTGGAGTCTCCGGAGGGTCAAACTCGATCTCCTTGGCATCAATCAAGTCTTGAATCTTGTTCTTCAAAGTCCAACAACCGTTAGTGTCATGTCCAGAACTGCCAAAATGATAGGCACATCTTACGCTTGGATTGTACTTAGTAGAGGAGGTGTCAGGATTTTTAGGAGGATCCTTTAGCGTGATCAGCTTCAACTTCAGCAAATGTTGTAACGCTTAAGACAAAGGCATGTTGATGTTAGTGTACTGCCTTTCTTGATATCTTACCATACGCCTATTAATTTGTCTTTGTTGAACATATGCGGGATTAGAGATCAGGATTGCCTCTACATGTTGATCATGATGACTCTTTTGACCATACACAGCATTGGACTCTTTCTTCCCACTGTATGGCTTTTTCTGAGCATCAGAAGGTGTAACTCCTTGGATCTTTCCACTTTTTATGCCAGCTTCGACCCTTTCGTCGATCAGTATTAGCTTGGTGAACCCGGCTGAGGAGCTTCCGATCAGGTGTTTGAAGAAAGGCCCTGTCAAAGTTCCCATGAAGATGTCAATCAACTCCCTGTCAGTTAAAGAGGGCTGCACCCTACCAGCCAGATATCTCCATTTTTGGGCGTATCCTTTGAAGCTCTCGTTGGAACCCATGGTCATGTTCTGCAATTACACACGAGTTGGTGCAAGATCAACATTATACTGATATTTCTTATAGAAAGAAGTAGCTAAATCCTCCCTGGTGTGGATGCAGGAACTCTCCAATTGATAGAACCATTCGAGTTGAGTCCCTACTAGGCTTTCTTGGAAGAAATGGATCCAAAGCTTTGGATCAGTTGTGTATGGTTGAATCTTGTGGACATAAGACTTTAAGTGCATCTTAGAGCAAGAGACTCCATCGTACAGGGCAAAGGTATGGATTTTGAACTTTGGCGGGATGACAACTCCAGAAACCAAACCCATGTCTCCTAAATCCAAGCCAAGTATCTATTGAATCTCCATAGCATTGAGGCAATCCTCCAACTATTTATACTTGTCATCAGCGGGAGGATATTGTTTCTCAGAGTAGTCAGCTTCGACTTCATCAATATCCAGATTGTTGTATTCTTCATGACTAACCCTTATGTTGGATGGAGTTGGAAGATCTAGAGCTTCCTTCACTGGTCTTCTAAGTCTTCTTCCAAATTTCAGGACGCCTACTGACTTCTTAGGCTTCTTCATCTTATCTTTGAGGAGGAGAGTCTTCGGGTCCTCTTTCCCTTTAGCCATAGCCAGTAACGTTTGTTGGAATTGAGTGTTTTGAGCTTGGAGATCTTTTGTTGGTGTAAGCCCTAGAGGCCAATACTTTTGGTACTTGTATCGAATTATTTATTAATAATAAAAGGCATTTCTTTATTATGTTTTCCAAAATAATAAAGTCCCTAGAATGGTTTATTGGTTTAATGAAATGTTAAGTGTGACTTAATCATGAGATCCCATTAAACATAAGAAACTATTCTTAAAGTATCCGTAGTCAAGCTTTAATGTGAAGTGGGATAACATTAAAGCATTAAGATTATTATGAAGATAGATTGATGATCACATCTCATGGATCATAGATAAGGAGTTATCAAGTCTTGACATAGGTATGAATATTAGGAGTAATATTTATACTGGATTGACCCGTTATGAGAATACTACATAGAATGTTATGCAAAGTGTCATAAGTTATTCTCATGATGATAATGGTGTATACCACCCTTCGACCTGAAACCACTATGGACCCTAGATGTAGAGTCAAGTACTTTATTGCTGATCAAACGTCATCCGTAACTGGATGACTCTAAAGATGGTTGATGGGTACTTCACAAAGCATGCTAAGGGACATGAGTGACCTAGATGGAATTTGCTCATCCTGCATAACAGGATAAATGTCTAAGGGCCCAATATTGAACTGGACAAGGGTGACATAGTGTATGCCTTGTGTTCAATATAGACATGAGGGCAAAAGGGTAATTGTACAACACAAATATTATCACGGAAAAGGTTTGGTCAGATCACATGACATTTTCGTGACTTGGGTAACAGTGATGTGTTGCTAGATACTGCTCACTGTTTATTATATTAAGTGTGTAATTTAATATAATTGCCAACGTTGCGAAAACCTACAGGGTCACACACATAAGGACAGGTTGATGAGAGATAGAATAAATAAGGAACACCGTAAGGTACGGTGCACTTAAGTGTAATACGGAAAGTGGTAAGGTACCACGTGGATAAGTGATATATGGTACATCATAAGGTATGATGTCCATATGCTTAATTGGGCTTTTAGCTTATAGCCTTAATTGGGCTTTTAGCTTGTAGCCCACACGAGTGGTTCTATAAATAGATCCCTTGTGATGAAGTTTTTTCACTTGATGCATTTTCGTTTTTGACTCTCTCTCTCACTCAAGGTTTCCGTTCGTGATCAGCTAGCACTGTGACCGGAAGCGATCTGTTCGTGTGGACTGAGTTGAGGCGTTGTTCTTCATCAACGCTCGTGATCACGACATCAAAGGTCTGAATCGCCACAAGAGGTAAAACTTTCTATCACTGACCATGCTCATTCGTAAGGATCTCTAAAGGAAAATTTTATATTCCGCTGCGTTTTGATCGCAATTTTCCTTCATCTTTCACTATCTGTTCCATGTCCATCTTACTGAAATAAACAGTAGGAAGATAAGGAGACTTGTATGGGAGAAATCTGCCATGATATGATGCATGATATGTGGATGTCCTTCCATGAGAATTTAGCTCACCATGCCAAGTGGGTTGTTGCCCTTGACTCAAATTGTTGTACTTGATCTTTCACGGCGTTTGGTTAGAGGAAAATAAATCCTCTTGGCCCTTGCTAGACGCTTGGTTCAACGTGACCCTGCATCATAGGCCCTTGAGATCCTTGAAATGGTTATTGAAAATGCTATGGTATGATGTTATGTACAAGTATATGAAGTAAGAAACTTTATATACAAATAATCATATTAACACAAAGCAGATAAGTCCTTAGGTTTAGGCTTGCATGGCGTTTGTAGGTAAGTACCCTCTTGAAGTTGGATTGGTTCAACCTGTCCTATAAATGGTAATCGGGTTCTAAGGGATCTCAATATCACCGATATTTCCCCCAACTTCGTTCAATAGGCGATTAACTCGCAACCAAACAAAGATCAAGAGTCAAACCTCAATGAGTGTAGCATCGAGTATCTGTCGACCTTGGGAATACACCAACACCGGCCACCTCACTATGTCCTACTGGCCATGTTGTGCAATTTAAAGGTTCTAAGGTCAGTTGATGCTTTATGACACCACGCCGCGGCCCCGTACTCTCCTTGATTGACTCAAGGGTTACTGGTACCAACCAAAGTGCCACATCAATGTAGCTACTGCTTCAACTGTGCCGGTATACCCCACATAGTTCCCTCATAGTTTATTGCTACTTACCTAAAAGGTGTCCCCAAATCCGGGTGTAGGATTTTTTAGCAGTAACCCAAACAAGGACCCAAAACATAAAGCACGCAAGTCAAATAATGAAAGCAAGTAGATGTGATCTAGCCCTAAGGTAACCCCACTTTTAGAATTTTCCCTAGCAGAGTCGCCAGTTTTATGATACGGTGGGAGAATTGACTTGGTTGTTTTGCGTTTGATCGCAAATGTTGCGGATAGCAAGAGTCGCCACCGACTTTTCTTTTATCCAAAAGGAAAGGTGAAAAGCACAGGAAATACCTTTAGAGATGTTTTCTTGAGTGCGGGAGGTAGATTATGAAAAGGGAAGGTGCTAACACCCTTTTCATCCGTAGTTATCTACGGGCTCTTAGTTGCTTGCTAGATCACTTTCTTTTGTTTGAGTGTGCTTGTGGTGTGGGTTTTGAAAGTATTTTGAAAACGTCTTTCTAATGGTTCTCGTCTCTATAAGAACGCGTACAAAGTGTTTGTTTGGAAAATAGTTCAAAGATGTGTTTGTGAAAGTGATTTTGAAAAGGTGTCTTTGTAATGGTTCTCGTCTCTATAAGAACGCGTACAAAGCGTTGTCTTTCGAAAATGTTTCAAAAATGAGAGTGTTAGTGTATAAAATGTTTTTGTTGTGAGCAAGCGAGCAACTAGGAGCGAATATACCTAATCAAAAGGTCTTAGATGTTCTTTTCCTCCTCCTTTAGATGTTGCTATCTTACCATTGATTTGGTAAAAAGCCCCATCGTTGGATGTGAATGGTCGGGCGTGGGACATTTGTATAGTCATAGAAGGCAACCTATGAGACGTTTTAGCAATGTCATTTAGGGAGTAGATCGTTTACCGAAGGCAACATTGAGGATCATCGAGGGACTACGATCTCTTATCGAGGGTCTTTGCTAAAACGCCCATATTCGAGGGACATGACTATTTTGGATAGGCAACGAGTGAGATTACCCTAAGGGTGCTAGTGTGCAAGTATGTTTGATCGCATGCATTTTAGTCTTTATTAGGGTGATTTATTTGTTGATTTTATATCTTACCATACGCACCCTAATTACTAGCATTTATATTTGAAAAGCGATAAATTGCGGAAATATAAAGTCCTACACTATTACAATATTTTGGTAAAGGGGTACATATTTACAAATGGGGATTGCAAGAAATTAAAGTCGTAATTATCTATTACAACCATATTGAAATAGTATACAAGAAATGTAAAATGGATTTGTTTTGAAAGTGATTTTCTGTCTTAATAATTTAAGAAAAAGAAATAAATTAATTAATGAAAATGAAATATTTTTATATTAATAAAAAAGGAGTAATGATATTGAAAATGATAAAAAGGGAAAAATAGCGAGAGATAGAAACAGCGTGCTGCTACAAGCAAAACAACAAGGATAAGAAGTTCTGAAGCCAGACGCGTTGTGACTCAGAAAGGAACGTCAGTGGGAATCAAAAGTTCTGGATTGATATACTCTGAGGTCTTGCAAGAAACGTTAGAGGGAAAACCCATAAGTTCTGGGTTTCTACACGTTGAACTTCTGAGTGTTAAAAGAGTGAGAAAGTCATAGAAGTTCTGTGTGTTAAAAAAGTGAAGAGAACTCAGAAGTTCTGTGTGCTTAAACAGTGACAAAATCCTAGAAATTATGTGTGTTAAAATAGTGGGAAGAACTCAGAAGTTATGTGTGTTTAAACACTAAGAAGAACTCAGAAGTTATGTGCTGTGCTAAAATAGTGAGTGAACATCAGAAGTTATGTGTTACATTTCAACTCTTTTCTCATATTAATCAGCCATCATCAATTTATTCAGTTCTTAACCAAATTAAAAGCACAACAGTTTATAGAAGTTCTAATCCTAATCCTAAGCTTTGCTTTAACCAAGAAGTTCTTATCCACAGTTTTTCTACTTATGCAATGATATGGACAACATCAATACTATGATATTTACATATTTAATGATGTTCTGAATGAAAAGATGCAAAGTCAGAAAGACTTACCTTGAATCTGGAGCATGTGCTTGGAACTTGGACTGCTGCCTTCAGATGTTATAGTGTCAGCAAGAGCAACGGGAGAGAAAATGCCAAGTTCTTTGGTTCAAAGGGAAGAATAAAGGTTTCGTTTTCTATTTGGGATTTTTGGATTTTTACGAAGGGTTTCACAGGTTTCTTTTCTCTCTTTTGACAATTCTCTCTCTCTCTCTCTCTCTCTCTCTCTCCAAAAGCCAGCCTCTTGAAAGTGTGATGGAGAAACTTATTTATAGGTGAATTTGTTGTGATTTTAGGGGGAAAAACAAATGGGATTTAAACACATTTTGGCATCCTGTTCCATTGCTTTTTGATCACAGTTTTCGTATGCTAGTTTGATGCAATTATGGGATGCAGGCATGGGCTGAATTAGCTATTGGTTTTAGGACTATGATGTAGCAGTGCAGCAGGTTGTATAAACTAGGTTTTGGGATTTGGTGATGTTCTGACCAAAGCATTGAATATGGCCTTCATATGCTAGGGTGTTGCCTTGTTCTTGAAGCAAGTATGGTGGTTAGCAGCTTTTATCCGTGCCTAAGCTGTATTTGTAAGCATGAATTAAGGAAAAGTACCCTCAGAGGCAAAAGCAAAGTATTGGCCTAGAATAACCTTGTACAAAAGTTTGTCTTTCAAGGACAACAATGGTACTTCTTTCTCACACGTGGGTAAATTCTTTGGATAAAAACTCAAAAGTGGTTGTGAGCATTAAATGATGATGAGATCTATCAAACCAGAAATCATGCGCTATGATATTTCCCTTGTGAGTGACTTTCTTGGAAAATTTGTAATTAAAGGCTTGGAATTGGATGGATGAAACTTGAAAATCCAGGGCGATTCTTTGAGAAATGAGAGGGGAAATTTTGGGGTACAACAGTTATCAATTGTAGTGCAGACATAATAATTAATATAAATTGGTGGAGTCCAAAATGTATTTCTTATTTATAATTATCATTGGAACAAAAATAATTAAGGTTGATTATGAATTACTTAAATGCAACTGTCAATTGGGACACACGAAATATGACACAAACAACCAAAAAATATTTTCCATTAGAGATGCTTTAAGGTACACATATTCAGAGGAGTTTTTTATCGAGACCTTAAATACTTCGTAAATTTTGCCATAATCAAAAGGAGAAAAATGTAAATGCAATTTCTATTTAAAAATATTTTGAATATGTCAAAATTTAGACACTTAATATTCATGTATATTTGCCTTAATTATTTGTGTTTAAATGTGTGTTTTTACCTTAGAATACTTAAAATCAGTTTAGAAATGTTTTTACAAGTCAAAATTATGATTTTTATGTGAAAAAATAGTGTATAGGTGGACACATCCATGGATAGGTCATTTGATTTTGTAAAACAAAGTTGTTGTACCCAAATTATTGATAATATAAAACTAGTCAATAATATTTGATTTATCCCACCCTAGACATATTAGAGTTTATAGATATTAAAGTATAATATGCATCCTTAGGTTATAGATTTTTTAATTAGTTTTTTTATTATTTTTATCATTGTTTGGATTTACCGGGTTGTTGTCATGTAGCTTTACGTTTTATTATTTAATGTAAACCTAATATTTACGAACAACGAATATTTTAAATATTTTTTATTTAATGTATTAAATAAATTTTTTAAAAATGGATAATAATCAGTTGAGTTTTTATGTAGGACTATATTTGTGCCACCATATGAATATGTTTTAAACATATACAAGCAATAAGCAGTTTTCAAAACATAATTCTCTAATAAGGACGATTATTATCAAAGAGAACGAGAACTCCTCTAAATTATAATTTATACTCGGAAAACCTCATCATAAATAAGAAAGAAAAATATTTTCTATCTTTGAAACAATAACATCCTTAATTTTTATCAGAAAATATTTTTTAGAGGAGTTTTATGAACCAATAACATCCCTAATAACATCCATATTTTCTAACTTTGAAACAATAACATTCACAACTTTAAACTCAAAAATATTTCTAGCTCATATCTGACGTTTAGATTTGTAATTTTTTTATGTTCAGATTTGACCTTCAAATTTGATTTCTAACAATGTAATTGTGAGTCACACTCATGAAAAATTCAGGTGTAGTATAATTTGTACAAATAAAAATAACAATAATAAGTATTATTCATCACTTTTGAGTGACATGTATTTTTTTATTTTTGTTGTGAATGACTAAAAAAAATAAAATTGTCTCATTTTTTTTTACACAAAAATTGTCTCATATTTTTTTAATCTTGTTTTAGTGAATCAAGTCATCGTAACGAGATTTTATCATGAGATCCCCACTCACATCTGATACTCCACATGAGAGATGTTTTTAAAATAATTTCCTTTGTGATTTTTTTTATATTTTTAATAAACAAATGTGTTTTTCATATTTTTTAAAAAAATTGTAAATTTTTATAAGATTTTTTGAGATATTCTTGAGTTTTTCAGGATTTTTTAGAGTTTTATAAGTATATAATATAAGAAAATTAAATATTTTGCAAAAATCTCTTTTGTCCTTTCTTCTAGTTCTACCACCTCACTAATAAGACCCCATAAAAGCATAATACTACTTGAAATAGAGTATTAAGATATCAACGCGTTATAATACCAAATTTTTATGTTCTCATTTTCCACGAAAGGTTCCAGGGGGTATGTGCAATCACCCAAGATGAAGGGGTCTTTTAATGCGAAAAGCAAAATGAGCACATGGATCGTTGTTAGATGCGCTTTTAGGAGTCATTGTCAGTTTATCATAAGTTTTTGGAAGATAAATAAGTAGAAGAGTCAGCATAAGTGGCATGAAAAACTATGGTGTTTTTGCTTTCAATGAAGGAAATGGAAAAGAAGGCGAAAAGTTGAAGAAGAGAACGTTTAAATAGCCAAAAGAAGAAGAAAACATTTTAGTTTTCCTTCCAAGATTTGGATAAATGGCATGTCCAGATCGACATATGGAACTCCATCTTATGGGGAAAAGTGAAATTAAAAGAATTTATTTTAATTATATTTAATGTAGTGGCCGAATAATCTCCTTTTAAATCGGAGACAATGCTTATCAACTGCACGCTCTTCTGTGACATGATACTTTGGTATAAAGTGGTCATGATGACCATGACATGTGCAAGCTACCATTACATTGTCGAGTAACCACAAAAAAAGACACATTTCTTCCATCTGACACATATGATCGAAAACATAATTTTTTGGCGAATTTGTTCGCTTAGAAATTCCAGGTAAATAATGTCAATAAATAATGATAGAAAGTCAATAAGACCGGATAATTACTTCGAAAGATGGAAAGTATTGAGGAAACTCGTTCAAGTAGTGAGAATTGTGTTCGATCTTTTAGGGATTAACAGTTGTTGACGGTTATCTTTGAAGTAGTATAAATTGCAGACCTCTCTATTATATTCGAGGTCACAAAATTCATTCATCTCTTTAGAAAACTGGAGTACCAAGGCCAAAGAACAAAACAGTTTGTGAGGAACACGTACGAGTCTGCGTCCCGACAAATGCAACGAGAACAAAGTTAGATAAGCTTGCAGGCGGTTAGGCAGTTCAATGCACGTCCCGTTCCTCAACAATTACCTCTCTTAAGATGCGGGAAAGGAAGTTATAATATGGATGTTCAATTAGTGATAATTGTGTTCGATATTTTAGGGATTAGTTGTTCTCGATGGTTATCTTTGAAGTAGTATAAATAGAAGACCTCTACATTTTATTTGAGGTCACAAAATTCATACATCTCTTTAGAGAATTAGAGTACCCAGGCCAAAGAACAAAATAGTTTGTGAGCAACACGTATGAGTCTGTGTCCGTTTATTTTATTAGTCTTTATGTTTCCTTAGCTGGAACATTCTTATTTTAATGTTATTTAAGGCGCATTATCGTTTAATGTCATTTATTGCACTTTTCGTTCATTTTTTTAATCCAAACTCTTCTTCAATTAAATTTTAAAAAATCATTTCATTTTGAAGCTATTTTAGATTTTTATAAAAATCATTTTTGAAATATAATTTTTTTTAAAATTGTGATTTTAACTATGTTTTGATTCAATAATATATATTTATGTTATAGAATGTCAAATCTAGTGTTTCAATTTAGAAAAACGATTTTATGAATTCTATTTTCAAAAATATAAGAGAAAAAAATAATTTCTTTTAAAAACTGAAACAAACATACTCAATGTAATATGGTTATCAATTTTAGTGCAAAATAATAATTAATATAAATTGGTGGAGTCCAAGATACATTGTTTATTTATAATTATCATTTGAACAAAAATAATTAAGGTTGATTATGAATTGCTTAAATGCAACTGTCAATTTGGACACACAAAATATGACACAAACAACCAAAAAATATTCTCCAACAGAGATACTTTAAGGTACACATATTCAGAGGAGTTTTTTACCGAAGCATTAAATACTTCGTAAGTTTTTCCATAATCAAAAGGATAAAAATGTAAATGCACTTTCTATTTAAAAATATTTTGAATATGTCAAAATTAAGACACTTAATATTCATGTATATTTACGTTAATCCTTTGTGTCTAAATGTGTGTTTTTACCTTAGAATACTTAAAATCAGTTTAGAAATGTTTTAACAAGTCAAAATTAAGATTTTTATGTGAAAAAATAGTGTATAGGTGGACAAATTATTGATAATATAAAACTAGTCAACAATATTTGATTTATCCCACCCTAGACATATTAGAGTTTATAGATGTTACAGTAGAATATGCATCCTTATGTTTTAGATTTTTTAATTCGTTTTTTATTCTTTTTATCATTGATTGGATTTATTGGGTTGTTGTCGTGTAGCTTTACATTTTATTATTTAATGCAAACCAAATATTTACCAACAACGAATATTATAAATATTTTTGTGCAGGACTATATTTTTGCCACTTTATGAATGTTTTTTAAACATATACAAGTAATAAGCAGTTTTCAAAACTTAATTCTCTAATAAGGATGATTATTTTCAAAGAGAAGGAGAACTCCTTTAAATTATAATTTACACTTGAAAAACCTTATCATGATAAAGAAAGAAAAGTATTTTCTAACTTTGAAACAATAACATCCATAATTTTTATTAGAAAATATTTTTTATAGGAGTTTTATGAACCAATAACGTCCGAAATAACATCCATATTTTCTAACTTTGAAACAATAACGTTCACAACGTTGGACTCTAAAATATTTCTATCTCAGATCTGACTTTTAGATTTGTAATTTTTTTATGTTCAGATTTGACCTTTAAATTTGTTTTCTAACAATGTAATTTTGAGCACACTCATGAGAAATTCAGGTGTAGTATAGTTTGTACAATTAAAAATAACAATAATAAGTATTATTCATCACTTTTGAGTGACAGTTATTTCTTGATTTTTGTTGTGAAGGACTAAAAAAACAAAATGGTCTCATATTTGTTAAATCTTGTTATAGTGAATCAAGTCATCATTACGAGGATTTATCATGATATCCCCACTCACATCAGATACTCCACATGAGAGATGTTTTTAAAATTATTTCATTTGTGATTTTTTTTATATTATTAAAAAAACAAATGCGTTTTTCATATTTTTTTACAAATTGTGAATTTTTATCAGATTTTTGGAGATATTCACGAGTTTTTACAAGATATTTTAGAGTGTTATGAGTCTATAATATAAGAAAATTAAATATTTTGGAAAAATCTCTTTTGTCCTTTCTTCTAGTTCTGCCACCTCACTAATAAGGCCCCATAAAAGCATAATTACTACTTGAAATAGAGTATTAGGATACCAACATGTTATAATACCAATTTTTTGTTTTCCTAACCTCCATGAAGGTTCCAGGGCGTAGATGCGATCACCCAAGATGAAGGGGTCTTCAATGCAAAAAGAAAAAGGAGCACATGGATTGTTGTTAAATGCGCTTTTAGGAGTCATTGTCAGTTTATCATTAGTTTTTGGAAGACAAATAAGTAGAAGAGTCAACAGAAGTGGCATGAAAAAATTTGGTGGTATTGCTTTCAATGAAGGAAATGGAGAAGATGGAGAAAAGTCGAAGAAGAGAACGGTTAAATAGCAAAAAGAAGAAGAAAACATTTCAGTTTTCCTTCCAAGATTTGGATAAATGGCATGTCCAGATCGACATATAGCACTCCGTCTTACTGAGAAAATTGAAATTAAAAGAATTTATTTTAATTATATTTAATTAATGTCTGAATAATCTCCTTTGAAATCGGAGATAATGGTTAGCAACTGCACGCACGTTTGTGACATGATAGTTAGGTATAAAGTGGTCATGATGACCATGACATGTGCAAGCTACCCTAACATTGTCGAGAAATCACAAAAAAAGACACCTTTCTTCCATATAACACATATGATCGAAAACATAATTTTTTGAGGCATCTTTTAGCTTAGAAATTCCAGATAAACAAATTCAAAAAATAATGCTAGAAAGTCAATCAGTAAGGCTGGTTAATCACGTTGAAAGATGGAAAGTATTGAGGAATCTCGACAGAAGGAGCTTCAACATATAAAAACACGTCAAACCAAGAACATTTGACGAAGCTTCGTAAGCATGGTTTGGAAAAAAACTCAAAAAGAAATCCATAATATTAGGATAATTCTCTCTTCTAAACACGTCAAAAATCTCAAAAAGAGGATTTCAACATAATGGTCAGATTCGATAGTGTCACCAATTTTCAAGGACTTATAATAACTTTGTTACTCCCAGTATCAGGCAAGCAAGGAAGTGCCTCGACAAATGCTATGAGAACAAAGTCAGATAAGCTTACAGGCGGTTATGTAGTTCAATGCACGTCCCGTTCCTCAATAATAACCTCTCTTAAGATGCGGGAAAGGAAGTTATAATATGGATGTTCAAGTAGTGAGAATTAATTTTGATCTTTTACGAATTAACTGTTGTCGACGATTATCTTTGAAGTAGTATAAATAGCATTCCTCTACATTTTATTGGAATTCACAAAATTTTACATCTCTTTAGAGAACTAGAGTACCCAGGAAAAAGAACAAATCATGTTGTGAGGAACATGTATGAGTCTGCGTCCCTTTATTTTATTTGTCTTTATGTTTCCTTAGCTGGAACATTCTTATTTTAATGTCATTTAAGGCGCATTATCAGTTAACGTCATTTATTTCACTTTTTGTTCATTTTTTTAAATCAAAACTCTTATTCAATTAAAGTTTAAAAAATCATTTAATTTTGAAGCTATTTTAGATTTTTAGAAAAATCATTTTTGAAATATAATTTTTTTTCAAATTGTGATTTTAACTATGTTTTGATTCAATAATATATATTTATGTTATGGAATGTCAAATGTAGTGTTTCAATTTAGACAAAACAAATATAAAAAAAATTATAATATTTTTAAAAATGATTTTATGAAATCTATTTTCAAAAATACAAAACAAAAAAAATCAAAAATTTTAAAACTGAAACAAACATACTCATTGGAATATGGTTATCAATTGTAGTTAAAACATAATAATTAATATAAATTGGTAGAGTCCAAGATACATTGCTTATTTATAATTATCATTGGAACCAAAATAATTAAGGTTGATTATGAATTGCTTAACTGCAACTGTCAATTTGGACACACGATATATGACACAAACAACCAAAAAAATTTCTCCATTGGGGATGATTTAAGGTACACGTATTCAAAGGAGTTTTTTATCGAGACATTAAATACTTCGTACGTTTTGCCACAATCAAAAGGAGAAAATTTTAAATGCACTTTCTATTTAAAAATATTTTGAATATGTCAATATTAAGACACTTAATATTCATGTATATTTGTGTTAATTCTTTGTATCTAAATGTGTGTTTTTATATTAGAATACCTAAAATCAGTTTAGAAATGTTTTTACAAGTCAAAATTAAGATTTCTATTTGAAACAATAGTTTATAGGTGGACACGTCCATGGATAGGTCATTTTATTTTGTAAAACAAAGGTTTTGTACCCAAATTATTCATAATATAAAACTAGTCAATAATATTCGATTTATCCCAGCATATATATGTTAGAGTTTATAGATATTACAGTAGAATATGCATCCTTATGTTATTGATTTTTTAATTTGTTTTTTATTCTTTTTATCATTTTTTGGATTTACCGGGTTGTTGTCGTGTAGCTTTACATTTTATTATTTAATGCAAACCTAATATTTACCAACAACGAATATTTTAATTATTTTGTATTTAATTTATTAAATAATTTTATAAAAAATGGATAAGATATAGTAGAGTTTTTATGAAGGACTATATTTGTGCCAGCATATGAATATTTTTTAAACATATAAAAGCAATAAGAAGTTTGAAAAACTTAATGCTCTAATAAGGACGATTATTATCACAGAGAACGAGAATTCCTCTAAATTATAATTTATACTCGAAAAACCTTATCATAAATAAGAAAGAAAAATATTTCCTAACTTTGAAACAATAACATCCATAATAAAATCCATATTTTCTAACTTTGAAACAATAACATTCATAACTTTGAACTCAAAAATATTTCTAGCTCAGATCTGACTTTTAGATTTGTAATTTTTTTATGTTCAGATTTGACCTTCAAATTTGTTTTCTTACAATGTAATTTTGAGTCACACTCATGAAAAATCCAGGTGTAGTATAATTTGTTTAAATAAAAATAACAATAACAAGTATTATTCATCACTTTTGAGTGACAGGTATTTCTTGATTTTTGTTTTAAAAGACTAAAAAAAAAAATGGCCTCAGAATTTTTTGACACAAAAAATTGTCTCATATTTGTTTAATCTTGTTATAGTGAATCAAGTCATCATTACGAAGTTTTATCATGAGATCCCCACTCACATCTGACACTCCACATGAGAGATGTTTTTAAAATTATTTCCTTTGTGATTTTTTTTATATTATTAAAAAAACAAATGTGTTTTTCATATTTTTTTACAAATTGTGAATTTTTATCAGATTTTTGGAGATATTCACGAGTTTTTTCAAGATTTTTTAGAGTGTTATGAGTCTCTAATATAAGAAAATTAAATATTTTAGAAAAATCTCTTTTGTCTATTCTTCTAGTTCTGCCACCTCACTAATAAGACCCCATAAAAGCATAATTACTACTTCAAATAGAGTATTAGGATACCAACGTGTTAGAATACAAAATTTTTGTTTTCCTAACCTCCATGAAGGTTCCAGGGCGTAGGTGCGATCACCCAAGATGAAGGGGTCTTCAATGCGAAAAGCAAAAGGAGCACATGGATCGTTGTTAAATGCACTTTTAGGAGTCATTGTCAGTTTATCATTAGTTTTTGGAAGAAAAATAAATAGAAGAGTCAGCATAAGTGGCATGAAAAAATTTGGTGTTATTGCTTTCAATGAAGGAAATGGCGAAGATGGCGAAAAGTCGAAGAAGAGAACGGTTAAATAGCAAAAAGAAGAAGAAAACATTTCAGTTTTCCTTCCATGATTTGGATAAATGGCATGTCCAGATCGACATATAGCACTCCGTCTTATTGAGAAAATTGAAATTAAAAGAATTTATTTTAATTATATTTAATTAATGTCTGAATAATCTCCTTTGAAATCAGAGATGATGTTTATCACTTGCACGCACGTTTGCGACATGATAGTTAGGTATAAAGGTGTCATGATGACCATGACATGTGCAAGCTACCCTAACATTGTCGAGAAATCACAAAAAAAGACACCTTTCTTCCATATAACACATATGATCGAAAACATAATTTTTTGGGGCATCTATTAGCTTAGAAATTCTAGATAAACAAAGTCAAAAAATAATGCTAGAAAGTCAATGAGTAAGACTGGTTAATTAGGTTGAAAGATGGAAAGTATTGAGGAATCTCGACAGAAGGAGTTTCAACATATAAAAACACGTCGACCCAAGAACGTTCGACGAAGCATCATAAGCATGGTTTGGAAAAAAAACTCAAAAAGAAATCCATAATATTAGGATAATTCTCTCCTTTAAACACGTCAAAAATCTCGAAAAGAGGATTTCAACATAATGGTCAGATTCGACAGTGTCACCTGTTTTCAAGGACTTATAATAACTTTGTAATCCCAATATCAGGCAAGCAAGAAAGTACCTCGACAAATGCTATGAGAACAAAGTCAGATAAGCTTGCAGGAGGTTAGGAAGTTCAATGCACGTCCCGTTCCTCAACAATTACCTCTCTTAAGATGCAGGAAAGGAAGTTATAATATTGATGTTCAAGTAGTGAGAATTGTGTTCGATCTTTTAGGGATTAACTGTTGTCGACGGTTATCTTTGAAGTAATATAAATAGCAGACCTCTACATTTTTTTGGAATTCACAAAATTTATACATCTCTTTAGAGAACTAGAGGACCCAGGCAAAAGAACAAAACAGTTTGTGAGGAACATGTACGAGTCTGCGTACCTTTGTTTTATTTGTCTTTATGTTTCCTTAGCTGGAACATTCTTATTTTAATGTCATTTAAGGCGCATTATCAGTTAATGTCATTTATTGCACTTTTCTTTCATTTGTTTAATCTTGTTATAGTGAATCAAGTCATCATTATGAGGATTTATCATGAGATCCCCACTCACATCAGATACTCCAAATGAGAGATGTTTTTAAAATTATTTCCTTTGTGATTTTTTTTTATATTATTAAAAAAACAAATGTGTTTTTCATATTTTTTTACAAATTGTGAATTTTTATCAGATTTTTGGAGATATTCACGAGTTTTTACAAGATTTCTTAGAGTGTTATGAGTCTCTAATATAAGAAAATTAAATATTTTAGAAAAATCTCTTTTGTCTATTCTTCTAGTTCTGCCACCTCACTAATAAGACCCCATAAAAGCATAATTACTACTTCAAATAGAGTATTAGGATACCAACGTGTTAGAATACCAAATTTTTGTTTTCCTAACCTCCATGAAGGTTCCAGGGCGTAGGTGCGATCACCCAAGATGAAGGGGTCTTCAACGCGAAAAGCAAAAGGAGCACATGGATCGTTGTTAAATGCACTTTTAGGAGGCATTGTCAGTTTATCATTAGTTTTTGGAAGAAAAATAAGTAGAAGAGTCAGCATAAGTGGCGTGAAAAAATTTGGTGTTATTGCTTTCAATGAAGGAAATGGCGAAGATGGCGAAAAGTCGAAGAAGAGAACGGTTAAATAGCAAAAAGAAGAAGAAAACATTTCAGTTTTCCTTCCAAGATTTGGATAAATGGCATGTCCAGATCGACATATAGCACTCCGTCTTATTGAGAAAATTGAAATTAAAAGAATTTATTTTAATTATATTTAATTAATTTCTGAATAATCTCCTTTGAAATCAGAGATGATGTTTATCAACTGCACAGACGTTTGTGACATGATAGTTAGGTATAAAGTGGTCATGATGACTATGACATGTGCAAGCTACCCTAAGATTGTCGAGAAATCACAAAAAAAGACACCGTTCTTCCATATAACACAAATGATCGAAAACATGATTTTTTGGGGCATCTATTAGCTTAGAAATTCCAGATAGACAAATTCAAAAAATAATGCTAGAAAGTCAATCAGTAAGGCTGGTTAATCACTTTGAAAGATGGAAAGTATTGAGGAATCTCGACAGAAGGAGCTTCAACATATAAAAACACGTGAAACCAAGAACATTCGACGAAGCATCATAACCATGGTTTGGAAAAAAAACTCAGAAAGAAATCCATAATATTAGGATAATTCTCTCCTCTAAACACGTCAAAAATCTCGAAAAGAGGATCTCAACATAATGGTCAGATTCGATAGTGTCACCAATTTTCAAGGACTTATAATAACTTTGTTAGTCCCAGTATTAGGCAAGCAAGGAAGTGCCTCGAAAAATGCTATGAGAACAAAGTCAGATAAGCTTGCAGGCGGCTAGGTAGTTCAATGCACGTCCCGTTCCTCAATAATAACATCTCTTAAGATGCGGGAAAGGAAGTTATAATATGGATGTTCAAGTAGTGAGAATTAATTTTGATCTTTTAGGGATTAACTGTTGTAGACGGTTATCTTTGAAGTAGTATAAATAGTAGACCTCTACATTTTATTGGAAGTCACAAAATTTATACATCTCTTTAGAGAACTAGAGTTCCCAGGCAAAAGAACAAATCAGTTTGTGAGAAACATGTATGAGTCTGCGTCCCTTTATTTTATTTGTCTTTATGTTTCCTTAGCTGGAACATTCTTATTTTAATGTCATTTAAGGCGCATTATCAGTTAACGTCATTTATTGCACTTTTTGTTCATTTCTTTTAAATCAAAACTCTTCTTCAATTAAAGTTTAAAAAGTCATTTAATTTTGAAGCTATTTTAGATTTTTAGAAAAATCATTTTTGAAATATAATTTTTTTTTCAAATTGTGATTTTAACTATGTTTTGATTCAATAATATATATTTATGTTATAGAATGTCAAAATTTGTGTTTCAATTTAGACAAAACAAATATAAAAAAATTTAAAATATTTTTAAAAATGATTTTATGAAATCTATTTTGTAAAATACAAAACAAAAAAATCCATTTTTTTAAAACTGAAACAAACATACTCATTGTAATATGGTTATCAATTGTAGTTAAAACATATTAATTAATATAAATTGGTAGAGTCCAAGATACATTGCTTATTTAAAATTATCATTGGAACCACAATAATTAAGGTTGATTATGAATTGCTTAAATGCAACTGTCAATTTGGACACACGAAATATGACACAAACAACCAAAAAAATTTCTCCATTGGAGATGCTTTATGGTACACGTATTGAGAGGAGTTTTTTATCGAGATATTAAATACTTCGTACGTTTTTCCATAATCAAAAGGAGAAAATTTTAAATGCACTTTCTATTTAAAAATATTTTGAATATGTCAATATTAAGACACTTAATATTCATGTATATTTGCGTTAATTCTTTGTGTATAAATGTGTGTTTTTATATTAGAATACCTAAAATCAGTTTAGAAATGTTTTTACAAGTCAAAATTAAGATTTCTATTTGAAAAATATAGTGTATAGGTGGACACGTCCTTGGATAGGTCATTTTATTTTGTAAAACAAAGGTTTTGTACCCAAATTATTGATAATATAAAACTAGTCAATAATATTTGATTTATCCCACTATAGATATATTAGAGTTTATAGATATTACAGTAGAATATGCATCCTTATCTTATTGATTTTTTAATCTTTTTTTATTCTTTTTATCATTGTTTGGATTTACCGGGTTGTTGTCGTGTAGCTCTACATTTTATTATTTAATGCAAACCTAATATTTACCAACAATGGATATTTTAATTATTTTGTATTTAATTTATCAAATAAATTTATAAAAAATGGATAAGATATAGTAGAGTTTTTATCAAGGACTATATTTGTGCCACCATATGAATATTTTTTAAACATATAAAAGCAATAAGAAGTTTGAAAAACAAAATTCTCAAATAAGGACGATTATTATCACAGAGAACGAGAATTCCTCTAATTATAATTTATACTCGAAAAACCTTATCATAAATAAGAAAGAAAAATATTTCCTAACTTTTGAAACAATAACGTTCATAACTTTGAACTCTAAAATATTTCTAGCTCAAATCTGACTTTTAGATTTGTAATTTTTTTATGTTCAGATTTGACCTTCAAATTTGTTTTCTTACAATGTAATTTTGAGTCACACTAATGAAAAATCCAGGTGTAGTATAATTTGTACAAATAAAAATAACAATAATAAGTATTATTCATCACTTTTGAGTGACAGGTATTTCTTGATTTTTGTTGTAAAAGACTAAAAAATGAAAATGGCCTCAGAGTTTTTTGACACAAAAAATTGTCTCATATTTGTTTAATCTTGTTATAGTGAATCAAGTCATCATTACGAAGTTTTATCATGAGATCCCCACTCACATATGACACTCCACATGAGAGATGTTTTTAAAATAATTTCCTTTGTGATTTTTTTATATTATTAAAAAACAAATGTGTTTTTCAGATGTTTTTTACAAATTGTGAATTTTTATCAGATTTTTGGAGAAATTCACGAGTTTTTACAAGATTTTTTAGAGTTTTATGAGTCTATAATATAAGAAAATTAAATATTTTGGAAAAATCTCTTTTGTCCTTTCTTCTAGTTCTGCCACCTCACTAATAAGACCCCATAAAAGCATAATTACTACTTGAAATAGAGTATTAGGATACCAACGTGTTAGAATACCAAAGTTTTGTTTTCTCAACCTCCATGAAGGTTCCAGGGTGTAGGTGTGATCACCCAAGATTAAGGGATCTTCAATGCGAAAAGCAAAAGGAGCACATGCATCGTTATTAAATGCGCTTTTAGGAGTCATTGTCAGTTTATCATTAGTTTTTGGAAGACAAATAAGTAGAAGAGTCAGCAGAAGTGGAATGAAATTTTTTGGTGTCTTTGCTTTCAATGAAGGAAATGGCGAAGAAGGCGAAAAGTTGAAGAAGAAAACATTTAAATAGCAAAAAGAAGAAGAAAACATTTCAATTTTCCTTCCAAGATTTGGATAAATGGATTGTCCAGATCGACATATGGCACTCCATCTTATGGGGAAAATTGAAATTAAAAGAATTTATTTTAATTATATTTAATTAATGTCTGAATAATCTCCTTTGAAATTCGAGATAATGATTATCAACTGCACGCACGTTTGTGACATGATAGTTAGGTATAAAGTGTTCATGATGACCATGACATGTGCAAGCTACCCTAACATTATCGAGAAATCACAAAAAAGACACATTTCTTCCATATAACACATATGATCGAAAACATAAGTTTTTGGGGCATCTATTAGCTTAGAAATTCCAGGTAAACAAAGTCAAAAAATAATGCTAGAAAGTCAATGAGTAAGACTGGTTAATTAGCTTGAAAGATGGAAAGTATTGAGGAATCTCGACAAAAGGAGTTTCAACATATAAAAACACGTCGACCCAAGAACGTTCGACGAAGCATGGTAAGCTTGGTTTGGAAAAAAACTCAAAAAGAAATCCATAATATTAGGATAATTCTCTCCTCTAAACACGTCCAAAATCTCAAAAAGAGGATTTCAACATAATGGTCAGATTCGACAGTGTCACCTGTTTTCAAGGACTTATAATAACTTTGTAATCCCAATATCAGGCAAGCAAGAAAGTACCTCGACAAATTCTATGAGAACAAAGTCAGATAAACTTGCAGGAGGTTAGGCAGTTCAATGCACGTCCCGTTCCTCAACAATTACCTCTCTTAAGATGCAGGAAAGGAAGTTATAATATTGATGTTCAAGTAGTGAGAATTGTGTTCGATCTTTTAGGGATTAACTGTTGTCGACAGTTATCTTTGAAGTAATATAAATAACAGACCTCTACATTTTATTGGAAGTCACAAAATTTATACATCTATTTAGAGAACTAGAGTACCCAGGCAAAAGAAGAAAACAGTTTGTGAGGAACATGTACGAGTCTGCATACCTTTATTTTATTTGTCTTTATGTTACCTTAGCTGGAACATTCTTATTTTAATGTCATTTAAGGCGCATTATCAGTTAATGTCATTTATTGCACTTTTCTTTCATTTGTTTAATCTTGTTATAGTGAATCAAGTCATCATTACGAGGATTTATCATGAGATCCCCACTCACATCAGATACTCGACATGAGAGATGTTTTTAAAATCATTTCCTTTGTGATTTTTTTTATCCTTTCTTCTAGTTCTGCCACCTCACTAATAAGACCCCATAAAAGCATAATTACTACTTGAAATAGAGTATTAGGATACCAACATGTTAGAATACCAAATTTTTGTTTTCCTAACATCCATGAAGGTTCCAGGGCGTAGGTGCGATCACCCAAGATGAAGAGGTCTTCAATGCGAAAAGCAAAAGGAGCACATGGATCGTTGTTAAATGTGCTTTTAGGAGTCATTGTCAGTTTATCATTAGTTTTTGGAAGACAAATAAGTAGAAGAGTCAGCATAAATGGCATGAAAAAATTTGGTGTTATTGCTTTCGATGAAGGAAATGGCGAAGATGGCGAAAAGTCGAAGAAGAGAACGGTTAAATAGAAAAAAGAAGAAGAAAACATTTCTGTTTTCCTTCCAAGATTTGGATAAATGGCATGTCCAGATCGACATATAGCACTCCGTCTTACTGAGAAAATTGAAATTAAAAGAATTTATTTTAATTATATTTAATTAATGTCTGAATAATCTCCTATGAAATCAGAGATCATGTTTATCAACTGCACGCACGTTTGTGACATGATAGTTTGGTATAAAGTGGTCATGATGACCATGACATGTGCAAGCTACACTAACATTGTCGAGAAATTACAAAAAAAGACACCTTTCTTCCATATAACACATATGATCGAAAACTTAATTTTTTGGGGCATCTATTAGCTTAGAAATTCCAGATAAACAAATTCAAAAAATAATGCTAGAAAGTCAATCAGTAAGGTTGGTTAATCACGTTGAAAGATGGAAAGTATTGAGGAATCTCGACAGAAGGAGCTTCAACATATAAAAACACGTCAAACCAAGAACGTTCGACGAAGCATCATAAGCATGGTTTGGAAAAAGAACTAAAAAAGAAATCCATAATATTAGGATAATTTTCTCCTCTAAACACGTCAAAAATCTCGAAAAGAGGATTTCAACATAATGGTTAGAACTCTTCTTCAATTAAAGATTAAAAAATCATTTAATTTTGAAGCTATTTTAGATTTTTATAAAAATCATTTTTGAAATATAATTTTTTTTTAAATTGTGATTTTAACTATGTTTTGATTCAATAAAATATATTTATGTTATAGAATGTCAAAATTAGTGTTTCAATTTAGACAAAACAAATATAAAAAAATTTATAATATTTTTAAAAATGATTTTATGAAATCTATTTTCAAAAATACCAAACAAAAAAATCAATTTTTTTAAAACTGAAACAAACATACTCATTGTAATATGGTTATCAATTGTATTTAAAACATAATAATTAATATAATTGGTAGAGTCCAAGATAAATTGCTTATTTATAATTATCATTGGAACCAAAATAATTATGGTTTATTATGAATTGTTTAAATGCAACTGTCAATTTGGACACACGAAATATGACACCAACAACCAAAACAATTTCTCCGTTGGAGAAGCTTTAAGTTACACGTATTTAGAGGAGTTTTTTATCGAGACTTTAAATACTTCGTACGTTTTGCCATAATCAAAAGGAGAAAATTTTAAATGCACTTTCTATTTAAAAATATTTTGAATATGTCAATATTAAGACACTTAACATTCATGTATATTTGCATTAATTCTTTGTGTCTAAACGTGTGTTTTTATATTAGAATACTTAAAATTAGTTTAGAAATGTTTTTACAAGTCAAAATTAAGATTTTTATTTGAAAAAAATAGTGTATAGGTGGACACGTCCATGGATAGGTCATTTGATTTTGTAAAACAAAGGTTTTGTACCCAAATTGTTGATAATATAAAACTAGTCAATAATATTTGATTTATGCCACCATAGATACATTAGAGTTTATAGATATTACAGTAGAATATGCATCCTTATGTTATTGATTTTTTAATTCGTTTTTTATTCTTTTTATCATTGTTTGGATTTACCGGGTTGTTGTCGTGTAGCTTACATTTTATTATTTAATGCAAACCTAATATTTAACAACAACGAATATTTTAATTATTTTGTATTTAATTTATTAAAAAAAATTATAAAAAATGGATAAGATATAGTAGAGTTTTTATGTAGGACTATATTTGTGCCACCATATGAATATTTTTTAAACATATAAAAGCAATAAGAAGTTTGAAAAACTTAATGCTCTAATAAGGAAGATTATTATCACATAGAACAAGAACTCCTCTAAATTATAATTTATACTCAAAAAACCTTATCATAAATAAGAATGAAAAATATTTTCTAACTTTGAAACAGTAAAATCCATAATTTTTATTAGAAAATATTTTTTAGAGGAGTTTTATGAACCAATAACATCTGTAATAACATCCATATTTTCTAACTTTGAAACAATAATGTTCACAACTTTGAACTCTAAAATATTTCTAGCTCAGATCTGACTTTTAGATTTGTAATTTTTTTATGTTCATATTTGACCTTCAAATTTGTTTTCTAACAATGTAATTTTGAGTCACACTCATAAAAAATTCAGGTGTAGTATAATTTGTACAAATAAAAATAACGATAATAAGTATTATTCATCACTTTTGAGTTATAGGTATTTCTTGATTTTTATTGTGAAAGACGAAAAAAAAAAATAGTCTCATATTTTTTTGACACAAAATAATGCTAGAAAGTCAATGAGTAAGACTGGTTAATTACGTTGAAATATGGAAAGTATTGAAGAACCTCGATAGAAGGAGCTTCAACAAATAAAAACACGTCGACCCAAGAATGTTCGACGAATCATTGTAAGCTTGGTTTGGAAAAAAACTCAAAAGAAATCCATAATATTAGGATAATTCTCTCCTCTAAACACGTCCAAAATCCCAAAAAGAGGATTTCAACAAAATGGTCAGATTCGACAATGTCACCAGTTTTCAAGGACTTATAATAACTTTGTAAGTCCAAGTATCAGGAAAGCAAGGAAGTTCCTCGACAAATGCTACGAGAACAAAGTCAGATAAGCTTGCAGGAGGTTAGGCAGTTCAATGCATGTCCCGTTCCTCAACAATTGCCTCTCTTAAGATGCGGGAAAGGAAGTTATAATATGGATTTTAAAGTAGTGAGAATTGTGTTCGATCTTTTAGGGATTACTTGTTGTCGACGATTATCTTTGAAGTAGTATAAATAGCAGACCTCTACATTTTATTGGAAGTCAAAAAATTTATACATCTCTTTAGAGAACTAGAGTACCCAGGATAAAGAAAAAAATAGTTTGTGAGGAACATGTACGAGTCTGCGTCCCTTTATTTTATTTATCTTTATGTTTCCTTTGCTGTAACATTCTTATTTTAATGTCATTTAAGGCACATTATCAATTAATTTCATTTATTGCACTTTTCGTTCGTTTTTTTAATCAGAACTCTTGTTCAACTAAAGTTTAAAAAATCATTTAATTTTAAAGCTATTTTAGATTTATATAAAAATCATTTTAAAATATAATTTTTTTTTTAAATTGTGATTTTAACTATGTTTTGATTCAATAATATATATTTATGTTATAGAATGTCAATATTAGTGTTTCAATTTAGAAAAAACAAATATAAAAAAATTTATAATATTTTTAAAAATGATTTTTTGAAATTTATTTTCAAAAATACAAAACAAAAAAATTATTTTTTTTTAAACTGAAACAAACATACTCATTGTAATATGGTTATCAATTGTAATTAAAATATAATAATTAATATAAATTGGTAGATTCCAAGATACATTGCTTATTTATAACTATCATTGGAACCAAAATAATTAAGGTTGATTATGAATTGCTTAAATGCAACTGTCAATTTGGACACACGGAATATGACACAAACAACCAAAAAATATTCTCCATTGGAGATGCTTTAAGGTACCTTTATTCAGAGGAGTTTTTATTTGAGACATTAAATACTTCGTACGTTTTGCCATAATCAAAAGGAGAAAGTTTTAAATTCACTTTCTTTTTAAAAATATTTTGAATATGTCAATATTAATACACTTAATATTCATGTATATTTGCGTTAATTCTTTGTGTCTAAACGTGTGTTTTTATATTAGAATAATTAAAATCAGATTAGAAATGTTTTTACAAGTCAAAATTAATATTTTTATGTGAAAAAATAGTGTATAGGTGGACACATTCATGGATAGGTCATTTGATTTTGTAAAACAACGTTTTTGTACCCAAATTATTTATAATATAAAACTAGTCAATAATATTTGATTTATCCCACCATAGATATATTAGAGTTTATAGATATTACAGTAGAATATGCATCCTTATGTTATAGATTTTTTAATTCGTTTTTTATTCTTTTTATCATTGTTTGGATTTACCGGGTTATTGTCGTGTAGATATACATTTTATTATTTAATGCGAACCTAATATTTACCAACAATGGATATTTTAATTATTTTGTATTTAATTTATTAAATAAATATTTAAAAAATGGATAAGATATAGTAGAGTTTTTATGAAGGACTATATTTGTGCCACCATATGAATAATTTTTAAACATATAAAAGCAATAAGCAGTTTTCAAAACATAATGCTCTGATAAGGACGATTATTATCAAAGAGAACGAGAACTCCTCTGAATTATAATTTATACTCCAAAAACCTTATCATAAATAAGAAAGAAAAATATTTTCTAACTTTGAAACAATAACTACCATAACTTTTATTAGAAAATATTTTTTAGAGGAGTTTTATGAACCAATAACATCCTTAATAACATCCATATTATCTAACTTTGAAACAATAACGTTCACAACTTTGAACTCTAAAATATTTCTAGCTCAGATCTGACTTTTATATTTGTAATTTTTTTATGTTCAGATTTGACCTTCAAATTTGTTTTCTAACAATGTAATTTTGAGTCACACTCATGAAAAATTCAGGTGTAGTATAATTTGTACAAATAAAAATAAAAATAAAAAGTATTATTCATCACTTTTGAGTGACAAGTATTTCTTGATTTTTGTTGTGAAAGACTAAAAAACAAAATGGTCTCATAGTTTTTTGACACAAAAAATTGTCTCATATTTTTTAATCATGTTATAGTGAATCAAGTCATCATTACGAAGTTTTAACATGAGATCCCCACTCACATCAGATACTCCACATGAGAGATGTTTTTAAAATAATTTCCCTTGTGATTTTTTTTATATTATTAAAAAACAAATGTGTTTTTCAGATTTTTTTACAAATTGTGAATTTTTATCATATTTTTGGAGATATTCACAAGTTATTACAAGATTTTTTAGAGTTTTATGAGTCTATAAAATAAGAAAATTAAATATTTTAGAAAAATCTCTTTTGTCCTTTATTCTAGTTCTTCCACCTCACTAATAAGACCCCATAAAAGCATAATTACTACTTGAAATAGAGTATTAGGATACCAACGTGTTAGAATACCAAATTTTTGTTTTCTCAACCTCCATGAAGGTTTCAGGGTGTAGGTGCGATCACCCAAGATGAAGGGGTCTTCAATGCGAAAAGCAAAAGGAGCACATGGATCGTTGTTTGATGCGCTTTTAGGAGTCATTGTCAGTTTATCATTAGTTTTTGGAAGACAAACAAGTAGAAGAGTCAGCAGAAGTGGCATGAAATTTTTTTGTGTTTTTGCTTTCAATGGAGGAAATGGCGAAGAAGGAGAAAAGTTGAAGAAGAGAACGTTTAAATAGCAAAAAGAAGAAGAAAACATTTCAGTTTTCCTTCCAAGATTTGGGTAAATGGCATGTTTAGATCGACATATGGCACTCCATCTTATGGGGAAAATTGAAATAAAAAGAATTTATTTTAATTATATTTAATTAATGTATGAATAATCTCCTTTGAAATCATAGATAATGATTATGAATTGCACGCACGTTTGTGACATGATAGTTAGGTACAAAGTGGTCACGATGACCATTACATGTGCAAGCTACCCTAACATTGTCGAGAAATCACAAAAAAAGACACCTTTCTTCCATATAATACATATGATCGAAAACATAATTTTTTGGGGCATCTATTAACTTAGAAATTCCAGGTAAACAAAGTTAAAAAATAATGCTAGAAAGTCAATGAGTAAGACTGGTTAATTACGTTGAAAGATGGAAAGTATTGAGGAATCTCGACAGAAGGAGCTTCAACATATAAAAACACATCGGCCCAAGAACGTTCGACGAAGCATGGTAAGCTTGGTTTGGAAAAAAACTCAAAAATAAATCCATAATATTAGGATAATTCTCTCCTATAAACACATCCATAATCTCAAAAAGAGAATTTCAACATAATGGTCAGATTCGACAGTGTCACCAATTTTCAAGGACTTATAATAACTTTGTAAGTCCCAGTATTAGGAAAGCAAGGAAGTGCCTCGACAAATTCTACGAGAACAAAGTCAGATAAGCTTGCAGGCGGTTAGTCAGTTCAATGCACGTCCCGTTCCTCAACAATTACCTCTCTTAAGATGCGGGAAAGGAAGTTATAATATGGATGTTCAAGTAGTGAGAATTGTGTTAGATCTTTTAGGGATTAACTGTTGTCGACGGTTATCTTTGAAGTAGTATAAATAGCATACCTATACATTTTATTGGAAGTCACAAAATTTATACATCTCTTTAGAGAACTAGAGTACCCAGGCAAAAGAACAAAATAGTTTGTGAGGAACATGTACGAGTCTGCGTCCCTTTAATTTATTTGTCTTTATGTTTCCTTAGCTGGAACATTCTTATTTTAATGTCATTTAAGGCGCATTATCAATTACTGTCATTTATTGCACTTTTCGTTCATTTTTTTAATCTAAACTCTTCTTCAATTAAAGTTTAAAAAATCATTTAATTTTGAAGCTATTTTAGATTTTTATAAAAATCATTTTTGAAATATAATTTTTTTTAAATTGTGATTTTAACTGCGTTTAGATTCAATAAAATATATTTATGTTATAGAGTGTTAAAATTAGTGTTTCAATTTAGAAAAAATAAATATAAAAAAATTTATAATATTTTTAAAAATGATTTTATGAAATCTACTTTAAAAAATTCAAAACGAAAATATAATTTTTTTTAAAACTTAAATAAACATTCTCGTTGTAATAAGGTTATCAATTGTAGTTAAAACATAATAATTAATATAAATTGGTAGAGTCAAAGATACATTGCTTATTTATAACTATCATTGGAACCAAAATAATTAAGGTTGATTATGAATTGCTTAAATGCAACTGTCAATTTGGACACACGAAATATGACACAGACAACCAAAAAATATTCTCCATTGGGGATGCTTTAAGGTACACATATTCAGAGGTGTTTTTTATCGAGACATTAAATACTTCCAACGTTTATCCATAATAAAAAGGAGAATGTTTTAAATTCACTTTCTATTTAAAAATATTTTGAATATGTCAATATTAATACACTTAATATTCATGTATATTTGCGTTAATTCTTTGTGTCTAAACGTGTGTTTTTATATTAGAATACTTAAAATCAGATTAGAAATGTTTTTACAAGTCAAAACTAATATTTTTATGTGAAAAAATAGTGTATAGGTGGACACATTCATGGATAGGTCATTTGGTTTTGTAAAACAATGTTTTTGTACCCAAATTATTTATAATATAAAACTATTCAATAATATTTGATTTATCCCACCATAGATATATTAGAGTTTATAGATAATACAGTAGAATATGCATCCTTATGTTATAGATTTTTTAATTCGTTTTTTATTCTTTTTATCATTGTATGGATTTATCGGGTTGTTGTCGTGTAGATTTACATTTTATTATTTAATGCAAACCTAATATTTACCAACAATGGATATTTTAATTATTTTGTATTTAATTTAATAAATAAATATTTAAAAAATGGATAAGATATAGTAGAGTTTTTATGAAGGACTATATTTGTGCCACCATATGAATAATTCTTAAACATATAAAAGCAATAAGCAGTTTTCAAAACATAACGCTCTGATAAGGACGATTATTATCAAAGAGAACGATAACTCCTCTAAATTATAATTTATACTCGAAAAACCTTATCATAAATAAGAAAGAAAAATATTTTCTAACTTTGAAACAATAACATCCATAATTTTCATTAGAAAATATTTTTTCGAGGAGTTTTATGAACCAATAACATCCTTAATAACATCCATATTATCTAACTTTGAAACAATAACGTTCACAACTTTGAACTCTAAAATATTTCTAGCTCAGATCTGACTTTTTTATTTGTAATTTTTTTATGTTCAGATTTGACCTTCAAATTTGTTTTCTAACAATGTAATTTTGAGTCACATGCATGAAAAATTCAGGTGTAGTATAATTTGTACAAATAAAAATAACAATAATAAGTATTATTCATCACTTTTGAGTGACAAGTATTTCTTAATTTTTGTTGTGAAAGACTAAAAAACAAAATGGTCTCATAGTTTTTTGACACAAAAAATTGTCTCATATTTGTTTAATCATGTTATAGTGAATCAAGTCATCATTACGAAGTTTTAATATGAGATCCCCACTCACATCAGATACTCCACATGAGAGATGTTTTTAAAATAATTTCCTTTGTGATTTTTTTTATATTATTAAAAAACAAATGTGTTTTTCAGATTTTTTTACAAATTGTGAATTTTTATCATATTTTCAGAGATATTCACGAGTTTTTACAAGATTTTTTAGAGTTTTATGAGTCTATAAAATAAGAAAATTAAATATTTTGGAAAAATCTATTTTGTTCTTTATTCTAGTTCCGCCACCTCACTAATAAGACCCCATAAAAGCATAATTACTGCTTGAAATAGAGTATTAGGATACCAACGTGTTAGAATACCAAATTTTAGTTTTCTCAACCTCCATGAAGGTTTCAGGGTGTAGGTGCGATCACCCAAGATGAAGGGGTCTTCAATGCGAAAAGCAAAAGGAGCACATGGATCGTTGTATGATGCACTTTTAGGAGTCATTGTCAGTTTATCATTAGTTTTTGGAAGACAAACAAGTAGAAGAGTCAGCAGAAGTGGCATGAAAAAATTTGGTGTTTTTGCTTACAATGGAGGAAATGGCGAAGAAGGAGAAAAGTTGAAGAAGAGAACGTTTAAATAGCAAAAAGAAGAAGAAAACATTTCAGTTTTCCTTCCAAGATTTGGGTAAATGTCATGTTTAGATCGACATTTGGCACTCCATCTTATGGGGAAAATTGAAATAAAAAGAATTAATTTTAATTATATTTAATTAATTTATGAATAATCTCCTTTGAAATCAGAGATAATGATTATGAATTGCACGCACGTTTGTGACATGATAGTTAGTTACAAAGTGGTCACGATGACCATTACATGTGCAAGCTACCCTAACATTGTCGAGAAATCACAAAAAAAGACACCTTTCTTCCATATAATACATATGATCGAAAACATAATTTTTTGGGGCATCTATTAGCTTAGAAATTCCAGGTAAACAAAGTTAAAAAATAATGCTAGAAAGTCAATGAGTAAGACTGGTTAATTACGTTGAAAGATGGAAAGTATTGAGGAATCTCGACAGAAGGAGCTTCAACATATAAAAACACATCGACCAAAGAACGTTCGACGAAGCATGGTAAGCTTGGTTTGGAAAAAAACTCAAAAAGAAATCCATAATATTAGGATAATTCTCTCCTATAAACACATCCATAATCTCAAAAAGAGAATTTCAACATAATGGTCAGATTCGACAGTGTCACCAATTTTCAAGGACTTATAATAACTTTGTAAGTCCCAGTATCAGGAAAGCAAGGAAGAGCCTCGACAAATGCTACGAGAACAAAGTCAGATAAGCTTGCAGGCGGTTAGTCAGTTCAATGCACGTCCCGTTCCTCAACAATTACCTCTCTTAAGATGCGGGAAAGAAAGTTATAATATGGATGTTCAAGTAGTGAGAATTGTGTTAGATCTTTTAGGGATTAACTGTTGTCGACGGTTATCTTTGAAGTAGTATAAATAGCATACCTATACATTTTATTGGAAGTCACAAAATGTATACATCTCTTTAGAGAACTAGAGTACCCAGGCAAAAGAACAAAATAGTTTGTGAGGAACATGTATGAGTCTGCGTCCCTTTAATTTATTTGTCTTTATGTTTCCTTAGCTGGAACATTCTTATTTTAATGTAATTTAAGGTGCATTATCAATTACTGTCATTTATTGCACTTTTCGTTCATTTTTTTAATCTAAACTCTTCTTCAATTAAAGTTTAAAAAATCATTTAATTTTGAAGCTATTTTAGATTTTTATAAAAATCATTTTTGAAATATAATTTTTTTTAAATTGTGATTTTAACTGCGTTTAGATTCAATAAAATATATTTATGTTATAGAGTGTTAAAATTAGTGTTTCAATTTAGAAAAAATAAATATAAAAAAATTTATAATATTTTTAAAAATGATTTTATGAAATCTACTGTAAAAAAATTCAAAACAAAAAAATAAATTTTTTTAAAACTTAAATAAACATTCTCGTTGTAATAAGGTTATCAATTGTAGTTAAAACATAATAATTAATATAAATTGGTAGAGTCAAAGATACATTGCTTATTTATAACTATCATTGGAACCAAAATAATTAAGGTTGATTATGAATTGCTTAAATGCAACTGTCAATTTGGACACACGAAATATGACACAGACAACCAAAAAAATATTCTCCATTAGAGATGCTTTAAGGTACACATATTCGGAGGTGTTTTTTATCGAGACATTAAATACTTCCAACGTTTATCCATAATCAAAAGGAGAATGTTTTAAATTCACTTTCTATTTAAAAATATTTTGAATATGTCAATATTAATACACTTAATATTCATGTATATTTGCGTTAATTCTTTGTGTCTAAATGTGTGTTTTTATATTAGAATACTTAAAATCAGATTAGAAATGTTTTTACAAGTCAAAACTAATATTTTTATGTGAAAAAATAGTGTATAGGTGGACACATTCATGGATAGGTCATTTGATTTTGTAAAACAAAGTTTTTGTACCCAAATTATTTATAATATAAAACTAGTCAATAATATTTGATTTAACCCACCCTAGACGTATTGGAGTTTATAGATATTACAGTAGAATATGCATCCTTATGTTATAGATTTTTTAATTAATTTTTTATTCTTTTTATCATTGTTTGGATTTACCGTGTTGTTGTCGTGTAGCTTTACATTTTATTATTTAATGCAAACCTAATATTTACCAACAATGGATATTTTAATTATTTTGTATTAAATTTATTAAATAAATATTTAAAAAAACAGATATTATACAGTAGTGTTTTTATGCAAGACTGTATTTGTGCCACCATCTGATTATTTTTTAAACATATACAAGCAATAAGCAGTTTTCAAAATTTAATGTCGTAATAAGGATGATTATTATCAAAGAGAACGAGGACCCCTCTAAATTATAATTTATACTCGAAAAACCTTATCATAAATAAAAAGGAAAAATATTTTCTAACTTTGAAACAATAACATCCATAATTTTTATTAGACAATATTTTTTTAGGAGTTTTATGAACCAATAACATCCGTAATAACATCCATATTTTCTAACTTTGAAATAATAACATTCACAATTTTGAACTCTAAAATATTTCTAGCTCATATCTGACTTTTAGATTTGTAATTTTTTTTATGTTCATATTTGGCCTTCAAATTTTTTTTCTAACAATGTAATTTTGAGTCACACTCATGAAAAATTCAAGTGTAGTATAATTTTTACAAATAAAAATAACAATAATAATTATTATTCATCACTTTTGAGTGACTGTTATTTCTTGTTCTTTGTTGTCAATGACTAATAAAACAAATTTGTCTCATATTTTTGTTGACACAAAAAATTGTCTCATATTTGTATAATCTTGTTTTAGTGAATCAAGTCATCCTAACGAGGTTTTATCATGAGATCCCCATTCACATATGATACTCCACATGAGAGATGTTTTTAAAATAATTTCCTTTGTGATTTTCTTTTATATTTTTAAAAAACAAATGTGTTTTTCAGATTTTTTAAAAAATCGTGAATTTTTATCAGATTTTGGGGGATATTCAGGAGTTTTTACAAGATTTTATAGTGTTTTATGAGTCTATAATATAAGAAAATTAAATATTTTGGAAAAATCTCTTTTGTCCTTTCTTCTAGTTCTGCCACCTCACTAATAAGACCCCATAAAAGCATAATTTCTACTTGAAATAGAGTATTAGGATATCAACGCGTTAGAATACAAACATTTTATTCTCTCAACCTCCATGAAGGTTTCCAGGGCGTAGGTGTGATCGCCCAGGATGAAGGGGTCTTTAATGCGAAAAGGAAAATGAGCACATGTATCGTTGTTGTATGCGCTTTTAGGAGTCATTGTCAGTTTATCATAAGTTTTTGGAAGACAAATAAGTAGAAGAGTCAACAGAACTGGCTTGAAAAACTTTGGTGTTTTTGATTTCAATGAAGGAAATGGCAAAGAAGGCCAAAAGTTGAAGAAGAGAATGTTTAAATAGCCAAAAGAAGAAGAAAACATTTCAGGTTTCTTTCAATGATTCGGATAAATGGCATGTCCAGATCTACAAATGGCACTCCATCTTATGGGGAAAAGTATAATTAAAAGAATTTGTTTTAAATATATTTAACTTAGTGGCTGAATAGTATTCTTTGAAATCGTAGATAATGATTAATAATTGCATGCACATCAGTGACATGATAGTTTGGTATAACGTGGTCATCATGATCATGACATGTTCAAGCTACCTTAACATTGTCGAGAAATAAAAAAAAACACCTTTCTTCCATCTGACATATATGATCGAAAATATAATTTTTTGGGACATCTGTTATCTTAGAAATTCCAGGTAAACAAAGTCAACAAATAATGCTAGAAAGTAATGAATAGGACTGGTTAATTACGTTGAAAGATGGAAAGTATTAAGGAATATCGACAGAAGGAGCTTTAACATATAAAAACACGTCGACCCAAGAACGTTCGACGAAGCATGGTAAGCTTGGTTTAGAGAAAAAAAACTCAAAAAGAAATCCATAATATTAGGATAATTCACTCCTCTAAACACGTCCAAAATCTCGAAAAGAGGATTTCAACATAATGGTAAGATTCGACAGTATCACACGTTGTCAAGGACTTATAATAACTTTGTAAGTCCCAGTATCAGGCAAGCAAGGAATGCCTCGACAAATTCTACGAGAACAAAGTCAGATAAGCTTGCAGGCATTTTGGAAATTCAATGCACGTCCTGTTTTTCAACAATTACCTCTCTAAAGATGCGGGAAAGGAAGTCATAATATGGATGTTCAAGTAGTTAGAATTGTATTCGATCATTTAGGGATTAACTGTTTTCGACGGTTATCTTTGAAGTAGTATAAATAGCAGACCTCTACATTTTATTTGAGGTCACAAAATTCATACATCTCTTTAGAGAACTGGATTACCCATGCCAAAGAATAAAACAGTTTGTGAGGAACATGTATGAGTTTGCGTCTCCTTTATTTTATTTGTCATTTTATGTCATTTATTGCACTTTTCGTTCATTTTTTTAATCCAAACTCTTCTTCAATTAAAGTTTAAAAAATCATTTAATTTTGAAGCTATTTTTGATTTTTATAAAAATCATTTTTGAAATATAATTTTTTTTAAATTGTGATTTTAACTATGTTTTGATTCAATGATATATATTTGTGTTATATAATGTCAAAATTAGTTTTTCAATTTAGAAAAAACAAATATAAAAATATTCATAATATTTTGAATAACGACTTTATGAAAACTATTTTCAAAAATACAAAAGAAAAATATCAATTTTTTTAAAACTGAAACAAACATACACAATGTAATATGGTTATCAATTGTAGTCAAACATAATAATTAATATAAATTGGTGGAGTCCAAGATACATTGCTTATTTATAATTATCATTAGAACAAAAACAGTTAAGGTTGATTATGAATTGCTTAAATGCAAATGTCAATTTGGTCACACGAAATATGACCCAAACAACCAAAAAATATTCTCCATTGGAGATGCTTTAAGGTACACATATTTAGAGGAGTTCTTTATCGAGACATTAAATACTTCCTTTGTTTTTCCATAATCAAAATGGGAAAAATATAAATACACTTTCTATTAATTTTTTTTTGAATATGTCAAAATTAAGACACTTAATATTCCTGTATATTTGTCTTTATTCTTTGTGTCTAAATGTTTGTTTTTACCTTAGAATACTTAAAATCAGTTTAGAAATGTTTTTACAATTCCAAATTTAGATTTTTATGTGAAAAATAGTGTATAGGTGGACACAACCATGGATAGGTCATTTGATTTTGTAAAGTAAAATTTTGTACCCAAATTATTGATAATATAAAACTACTCAATAATATTTGATTTATCCCACCCTAGACATATTAGAGTTTATAGATATTACCGTAGAATATGCATCCTTATGTTATAGATTTTTTAATTCATTTTTTATTCTTTTTATCATTGTTTGGATTTACCAGGTTGTTGTCAAGTAGCTTTACATTTTTTTATTTAATGCAAACATAATATTTACCAACAACAAACATTTTAAATATTTTTTATTTAATTTATTAAATAATTTTTTAAAAAAATGGATAAGATACAGTTGAGTTTTTATGCAGGACTATATTTGTGGCACCATATGAATATTTTTTAAACATATACAAGCAATAAGCAGTTTTTATAACTTAATGCTCTAATAAGGACGATTATTATCAAAGAAAAGGAGAACTACTCTAAATTATAATTTATACTCGAAAAACCTTATCATAAATAAGAAAGAAAAATATTTTCTATCTTTGAAACAATAACATCCATAATTTTTATTAGAAAATATTTTTTAGAGGACTTTTATGAACCAATAGCATCCTTAATAACATCCATATTTTCTAACTTTGAAACAATAACATTCACAACTTTGAACTCTAAAATGTTTCTAGCTCAGATCTAACATTTAGATTTGTAATTTTTTTTATGTTCAGATTTGACCTTCAAATTTGATTTCTAACAATGTAATTTTGAGTCACACTCATGAAAAATTCAGGTGTAGTATAATTTGTACAAACAAAAATAACAATAATAAGTATTATTCAACCCTTTTTGAGTGACTGGTATTTCTTTATTTTTGTTGTTAATACCTAAAAAAACAAAATTGTCTCATTTTTTTGACACAAAAATTGTCTCATATTTGTTTAATCTTGTTTTAGTGAATCAAGTCATCATAACGAGGTTTTATCATGACATCCCCACTGACATATGATACTCCACATGAGAGATGTTTTTAAAATAATTTCCTTTGTAATTTTTATATATATTTTTAGAAAACAAATTTGTTTTTCATATTTTTTTAAAAAAATTGTGAATTTTTATCATATTTTTTGAGATATTCTTGAGTTTTTACAAGATTTTTTAGAGTTTTATGAGTCTATAATATAAGAAAACTAAATATTTTGGAATAATCTCTTTTGTCCTTTCTTCTAGTTCTGCCACCTCACTAATAAGACCCCATAAAAGCATAATTACTACTTGAAACAGAGTATTAGGATATCAATGCGTTAGAATACCAAATTTTTATTTTCTCAATCTCCATGAAAGGTTCCTGGGCATAGGTGTGATCACCCAAGATGAAGCGGTCTTTAATGTGAAAAGCAAAATGAGCACATGGATCGTTGTTAGATGCGCTTTTAGGAGTCATTGTCAGTTTACATACGTTTTTAGAAGACAAATAAGTAGAAGATTCAGCAGAAGTGGCATGAAAAAATTTGGTGTTTTTGCTTTCAATGAAGGAAATGGCGAAGAAGGAGAAAAGGTTAAGAAGAGAACGTTTAAATACCAAAAAGAAGAAGAAAACATTTCAGCTTTCCTTCCAAGATTTAGATAAATGGCATGTCCAGATCGACATATGGCACTCCATCTTATGGGGAAAAGTGAAACTTAAAGAATTTATTTTTATTATATTTAATTTTGTGGCTGAATAATCTCCTTTGAAATCGGAGATAATGATTAATAATTTTGAGGAGTTTTATGAACCAATAACATACGTAATAACATCCATATTTTCTAACTTTGAAACAATAACATTCACAACTTTGAACTCTAAAATATTACTCGCTCAGATCTGACTTTTATATTTGTAATTTTCGTTATGTTCAGATTTGAACTTCAAATTTGTTTTCTAACAATGTAATTAAAGTGTAGTATAATTTGTACAAATAAAAATAACAATAATAAGTATTATTCATCACTTTTGAGTGACAAGTATTTCTTGATTTTTGTTGTGAATGACTAAAAAAACAAAATTGTCTCATATTTTTTTTGACACACAAAATTGTCTCATTTTTGTTTAATCTTGTTTTAGTGAATCAAGTCATCATAATGAGGTTTTATCATGAGATCCCCACTCACATCTGATACTCCACATGAGAGATGTTTTTAAAATAATTTCCTTTGTATTTTTTTATATATTTTTAGAAAACAAATTAGTTTTTCAGATTTTTTTAAAAATTGTGAATTTTTATCAGATTTTTGGAGATATTCACGAATTTTTAAAAGATTTTTTAAAGTTTTATGAGTTTATAATATAAGAAAATTAAATATTTTGGAATAATCTATTTTGTCCTTTCTTCTAGTTCTGCCACCTCACTAATAAGACCCCATAAAAGCATAATTACTACTTGAAACAAATTATTAGGATATTAATGCGTTAGAATACCAAATTTTTATTTTCTCAACCTCCATGAAAGGTTCCAGGGCATAGGTGCGATCACCCAAGATGAAGGGGTCTTTAATGTGAAAAGCAAAATGAGCACATGGATCATTGTTAGAAGCGCTTTTAGGAGTCATTGTCAGTTTACATAAGTTTTAGAAGACAAATAAGTAGAAGAGTCAGTAGAAGTGGCATGAAAAAATTTGGTGATTTTGCTTTAAATGAAGGAAATGGCGAAGAAGGAGAAAAGGTTAAGAAGAGAACGTTTAAATAGCAAAAAGAAGAAGAAAACATTTCAGTTTTCCTTCCAAGATTTGGAAAAATGGCATGTCCAGATCGACATATGGCACTCCATCTTATGGGGAAAAGTAAAATTAAAATAATTAATTTTTATTATATTTAATTTTGTGGCTGAATAATCTCCTTTGAAATCGTAGATAATGATTAATAATTGCACGCACGTCAGTGACATGATAGTTTGGTATAAAGTGGTCATGAAGACCATGACATGTGCAAGCTACCCTAACATTGGCGATAAATCACAAAAAAAGACACCTTTCTTCCATATAACACATATGATTGAAAACATAATTTTTTGGGGCATCTGTTAGCTTAGAAATTCCAAGTAAACAAAGTCAAAAAATAATGCTAGAAAGTCAATGAGTAAAACTGGTTAATTACGCTGAAAGATGGAAAGTATTGAGGAATCTCGACAGAAGGAGCTTCAACATAGAAAAAAACGTCGACCCAAGAATGTTCGATGTAACATGTTAACCTTGGTTTGGAAAAAAAACTCTAAAAGAAATCCATTATATTAGGATAATTCTCTCCTCTAAACACGTCCAAAATCTCGAAAAGAGGATTTCAACATGATGGTAAGATTCGACAGTGTCACCAGCTGTCAAGGACTTATAATAACTTTGTAAGTCCCAGTATTAGGCAAGTAAGGAAGTGCCTCAACAAATGCTACGAGAACAAAGTCAGATAAGCTTGCAGGCGGTTAGGAAGTTCAATGCACGTCCCGTTCCTCAACATTTACCTCTCTTAAGATCCGGGAAAGGAAGTCATAATATGGATGTTCAAGTGGTGAGACTTGTGTTCGATCTTTTAGGGATTAACTGTTGTTGACGGTTATCTTTGAAGTAGTATAAATTGCAGACCTCTACATTATATTCGAGGTCACAAAATTCATACATCTCTTTAGAGAACTGGAGTACCCAGGCAAAAGAACAAAATAGTTTGTGAGGAACATGTACGAGTCTGTGTCCCTTTATTTTATTTTTCATTATGTTTTTATAGCTGAAACATTCTTATTTTAATTACATTTAAGGTGCATTATCATTTAATGTAATTTATTGCACTTTTCATTCATTTTTTTAATCAAAACTCTTCTTCAATTAAATTTTAAATAAATCATTTAATTTTGAAGCTATTTTAGATTCTTATAAATATCATTTTTGAAATATAAATTTTTAAAAAGTTGTAATATTAACTATGTTTTGATTCAATAATATAAAATTATGTTATAGAATGTCAAAATTAGTGTTTCAATTTAGAAAAAACAAATATAAAGAAATTTATAATCTATTGAAAAACGATTTCATGAAATCTATTTTCAAAAATACAAAACAAAAAAAATCAATTTTTTTAAATGAAACAAACATACTCAATGTAATATGGTTTTCAATTGTAGTGCAAACATAATAGTTAATATAAATTGGTGGAGTCCAAGCTGCATTTCTTATTTATAATTATCATTGGAACAAAAATAATTAAGGTTGATTATGAATTGTTTAAATGCAACTTTCAATTTGGAAACACGAAATATGACACAAACAACCAAAAAATATTCTCCATTAGAGATGCTTTAAGGTACACATATTCAGAGGAGTTTTTTATAGAGACATTAAATATTTCATACGTTTTTCCATAATCTAAAGAAGAAAAATGTAAATGCACTTTCTATTTAAAAATATTTTAAATATGTCAAAATTAAGACACTTAATATTCATGTATATTTGCCTTAATTATTTGTTTCTAAATGTGTGTTTTTAGCTTAGAATACTTAAAATCAGTTTAGAAATGTTTTTACAAGTCAAAAATAAAATTTTTATGTGAAAAAATAGTGTATAAGTGGACACCTCCATGGATAGGTCATTTGATATTGTAAAACAAATTTTTGTTACCCAAATTATTGATAATATAAAACTAGTCAATAATATTTGATTTATCCCACCCTAGACATAATAGAGTTTAAAGATATTACAGTAGAATATGCATCCTTATGTTATAGATTTTTTAATTCAGTTTTTATTCTTATTTACATTGTTTGGATTTACCGGTTTGTGGTCGTGTAGCTTTACATTTTATTATTTAATTCAAACCTAATATTTACCAACAACGAATATTTTAAATATTTTTTATTGAATTTATTAAATAAAATTTATAAAAAATGGATAGGATACAATAGCGTTTTTATGCAGGACTATATTTGTACCACCATATGAATATTTTTTAAACATATACAAGCAATAAGCAATTTTCAAAATTTAATGTTGTAATAAAGACGATTATTATCAAAGAGAACGAGAACTCCTCTAAATTATAATTTATACTCGAAAAACCTTATCATAAATAAGAAAGAAAAATATATTTTAACTTTGAAAGAATAACATCCATAATTTTTATTAGAAAATATTTTTTAGAGGAGTTTTATGAACCAATAACATACGTAATAACATCCATATTTTCTAACTTTGAAACAATAACATTCACAACTTTGAACTCTAAAATATTACTCGCTCAGATCTGACTTTTATATTTGTAATTTTTGTTATGTTCAGATTTGATCTTCAAATTTGTTTTCTAACAATTTAATTAAAGTGTAGTATAATTTGTACAAATAAAAATAACAATAATAAGTATTATTCATCACTTTTGAGTGACAAGTATTTCTTGATTTTTGTTGTGAATGACTAAAAAAACAAAATTGTCTCATATTTTTTTTGACACAAAAAATTGTATCATTTTTGTTTAATCTTGTTTTAGTGAATGAAGTCATCATAACGAGGTTTTATCATGAGATCCCCACTCACATCTGATACTCCACATGAGAGATGTTTTTAAAATAATTTCCTTTGTATTTTTTTATATATTTTTAGAAAACAATTTTTTTTCCATATTTTTTGGAAAATTATGAATTATTATCAGATTTTTGTAGATATTCATGAATTTTTACAAGATTTTTTAAAGTTTTATAAGTCTATAATATAAGAAAATTAAATATTTTTGAATAATCTCTTTTTTCCTTTCTTCTAGTTATGCCAACTCACTAATAAGACACCATAAAAGCATAATTACAACTTGAAACAGAGTATTAGGATATCAATGCGTTAGAATACCAAAAAATTTTTTTTCTCAACCTCCATGAAAGGTTCCAGGGCATAGGTGCGATCTCCCAATATGAAGGGGTCTTTAATGTGAAAAGCAAAATGAGCACATGGATCGTTGTTAGATGCGCTTTTAGGAGTCATTGTCAGTTTACATAAGTTTTTAGAAGACAAATAAGTAGAAGAGTTAGTAGAAGTGGCATGAAAAAATTTGGTGATTTTGCTTTCAATGAAGGAAATGGCGAAGAAGGAGAAAAGGTTAAGAAGAGAACGTTTAAATATCAAAAAGAAGAAGAAAACATTTCAGTTTTCCTTCCAAGATTTGGATAAATGGCATGTCCAGATCGACAAATGGCACTCCATCTTATGGGGAAAAGTGAAATTAAAAGAATTTATTTTTATTATATTTAATTTTGTAGCTGAATAATCTCCTTTGAAATCGGAGATAATGATTATAATTGCACGCACGTCAGTGACATGATAGTTTGGTATAAAGTGGTCATGAAGACCATGACATGTGCAAGCTACCCTAATATTGTCGATAAATCACAAAAATGACACCTTTCTTCCATATAACACATACGATAGAAAACATAATTTTTTGGGGCATCTGTTAGCTTAGAAATTCCAAGTAAACAAAGTCAAAAAATAATGCTAGAAAGTCAATGAGTAAGACTGGTTAATTACGCTGAAAGATGGAAAGTATTGAGGAATCTCGACAGAAGGAGCTTCAACATAGAAAAACACGTCAACCCAAGAATTTTCGACGAAACATGGTAACCTTGGTTTGGAAAAAAACTCAAAACAAAATCCATTATATTAGGAAAATTCTCTCCTCCAAACACATCCAAAATCTCGAAAAGAGGATTTCAACATAATGGTAATATTCGACAGTGTCACCAGTTGTCAACGACTTATAATAACTTTGTAAGTCCCAGTATCAAGCAAGTAAGGAAGTGCCTCGACAAATGCTACGAGAACAAAGTTAGATAAACTTGCAGGCGGTTAGGAAGTTCAATGCACGTCCCGTTCCTCAACATTTACCTCTCTTAAGATGCGGGAAAGGAAGTCATGATATGGATGTTCAAGTAGTGAGACTTGTGTTCGATCTTTTAGGGATTAACTGTTGTTGACGGTTATCTTTGAAGTAGTATAAATTGCAGACCTCTACATTATATTCGAGGTCACAAAATTCATACATCTCTTTAGAGAACTGGAGTACCCAGGCAAAAGAACAAAATAGTTTGTGAGGAACATGTACGAGTCTGTGTCCCTTTATTTTATTTTTCATTATGTTTTTATAGCTGAAACATTCTTATTTTAATTTCGTTTAAGGTGCATTATCATTTAATGTAATTTATTGCACTTTTCATTCATTTTTTTAATCAAAACTCTTCTTCAATTAAATTTTAAATAAATCATTTAATTTTGAAGCTATTTTAGATTCTTATAAAATTCATTTTTGAAATATAATTTTTTAAAAAGTTGTAATATTAACTATGTTTTGATTCAATAATATATAATTATGTTATAGAATGTCAAAATTAGTGTTTCAATTTAGAAAAAACAAATATAAAGAAATTTATAATATATTGAAAAACGATTTCATGAAATCTATTTTCAAAAATACAAAACAAAAAAATCAATTTTTTTAAATGAAGCAAACATACTCAATGTAATATGGTTATCAATTGTAGTGAAAACATAATAGTTAATATAAATTGGTGGAGTCCAAGCTGCATTTCTTATTTATAATTATCATTGGAACAAAAATAATTAAGGTTGATTATGAATTGTTTAAATGCAACTTTCAATTTGGAAACACGAAATATGACACAAACAACCAAAAAATATTCTCGATTAGAGATGCTTTAAGGTACACATATTCAGAGGAGTTTTTTATAGAGACATTAAATATTTCATACGTTTTTCCATAATCTAAAGAAGAAAAATGTAAATGCACTTTCTATTTAAAAATATTTTAAATATGTCAAAATTAAGACACTTAATATTCATGTATATTTGCCTTAATTATTTGTGTCTAAATGTGTGTTTTTAGCTTAGAATACTTAAAATCAGTTTAGAAATGTTTTTACAAGTCAAAAATAAAATTTTTATGTGAAAAAATAGTGTATAGGTGGACACCTCCATGGATAGGTCATTTGATATTGTAAAACAAATTTTTGTTACCCAAATTATTGATAATATAAAACTAGTCAATAATATTTGATTTATCCCACCCTAGACATAATAGAGTTTAAAGATATTACAGTAGAATATGCATCCTTATGTTATAGATTTTTTAATTCAGTTTTTATTCTTATTATCATTGTTTGGATTTACCGGGTTGTGGTCCTGTAGCTTTACATTTTATTATTTAATTCAAAACTAATATTTACCAACAACGAATATTTTAAATATTTTTTATTAAATTTATTAAATAAAATTTATAAAAAATGGATAGGATACATTAGCGTTTTTATGCAGGACTATATTTGTGCCACCATATGAATATTTTTTAAACATATACAAGCAATAAGCAGTTTTCAAAATTTAATGTTGTAATAAGGACGATTATTATCAAAGAGAACGAGAACTCCTCTAAATTATAATTTATACTCGAAAAAACTTATCATAAATAAGAAAGAAAAATATTTTCTAACTTTGAAAGAATAACATCCATAATTTTTATTAGAAAATATTTTTTAGAGGAGTTTTATGAACCAATAACATATGTAATAACATCCATATTTTCTAACTTTGAAACAATAACATTCACAACTTTGAACTCTAAAATATTACTCGTTCAGATCTGACTTTTATATTTGTAATTTTTGTTATGTTCAGATTTGACCTTCAAATTTGTTTTCTAACAATGTAATTAAAGTGTAGTATAATTTGTACAAATAAAAATAACAATAATAAGTATTATTCATCACTTTTGAGTGACAAGTATTTCTTGATTTTTGTTGTGAATGACTAAAAAAACAAAATTGTCTCATATTTTTTTTGACACAAAAAATTGTATCATTTTTGTTTAATCTTGTTTTAGTGAATCAAGTCATCATAACGAGGTTTTATCATGAGATCCCCACTCACATCTGATACTCCACATGAGAGATCTTTTGAAAATAATTTCCTTTGTATTTTTTTTATATATTTTTAGAAAACAATTTTTTTTCCAGATTTTTTGGAAAATTATGAATTTTTATCAAATTTTTGGAGATATTCATGAATTTTTACAAGATTTTTTAAAGTTTTATGAGTCTATAATATAAGAAAATTAAATATTTTGGAATAATCTCTTTTTTCCTTTCTTCTAGTTATGCCAACTCACTAATAAGACACCATAAAAGCATAATTACAACTTGAAACAGAGTATTAGGATATCAATGCGTTAGAATACCAATTTTTTTTTTCTCAACCTCCATGAAAGGTTCCAGGGCATAGGTGCGATCTCCCAATATGAAGGGGTCTTTAATGTGGAAAGAAAAATGAGCACATGGATCGTTATTAGATGCGCTTTTAGGAGTCATTGTCAGTTTACATAAGTTTTTAGAAGACAAATAAGTAGAAGAGTCAGTAGAAGTGGCATGAGAAAATTTGGTGTTTTTGCTTTCAATGAAGGAAATGGCGAAGAAGGAGAAAAGGTTAAGAAGAGAACGTTTAAATAGCAAAAAGAAGAAGAAAACATTTCAGTTTTCCTTCCAAGATTTGGATAAATGGCATGTCCAGATCGACATATGGCACTCCATCTTATGGGGAAAAGTGAAATTAAAAGAATTTATTTTTATTATATTTAATTTTGTAGCTGAATAATCTCCTTTGAAATCGGAGATAATGATTAATAATTGCACGCATGTCAGAGACATGATAGTTTGGTATAAAGTGTTCATGAAGACCATGACATGTGCAAGCTACCCTAATATTGTCGATAAATCACAAAAAATGACACCTTTCTTCCATATAGCACATATGATCGAATACATAATTTTTTGGGGCATCTGTTAGCTTAGAAATTCCAAGTAAACAAAGTCAAAAAATAATGCTAGAAAGTAAATGAGTAAGACTGGTTAATTACGCTGAAAGATGGAAAGTATTGAGGAATCTCGGCAGAAGGAGCTTCAACATAGAAAAACATGTCCACCCAAGAATTTTCGACGAAACATGGTAACCTTGGTTTGGAAAAAAACTCAACGAAATCCATTATATTAGGAATATTCTCTCCTTTAAAGACATCCAAAATCTCGAAAAGAGGATTTCAACATAATGGTAATATTCGACAGTGTCACCAGTTGTCAAGGACTTATAATAACTTTGTAAGTCCCAGTATCAGGCAAGTAAGGAAGTGCCTCAACAAATGCTACGAGAACAAAGTTAGATAAACTTGCAGGAGGTTAGGAAGTTCAATGCACATCCCGTTTCTCAACATTTACCTCTCTTAAGATGCGGGAAAGGAAGTCATAATATGGATGTTCAAGTGGTGAGACTTGTGTTCGATCTTTTAGGGATTAACTGTTGTTGACGGTTATCTTTGAAGTAGTATAAATTGCAGACCTCTACATTATATTCGAGGTCACAAAATTCATACATCTCTTTAGAGAACTGGAGTACCCAGGCAAAAGAACAAAATAGTTTGTGAGGAACATGTACGAGTCTGTGTCCCTTTATTTTATTTTTCATTATGTTTTTATAGCTGAAACATTCTTATTTTAATTTCGTTTAAGGTGCATTATCATTTAATGTAATTTATTGCACTTTTCATTCATTTTTTTAATCAAAACTCTTCTTCAATTAAATTTTAAATAAATCATTTAATTTTGAAGCTATTTTAGATTCTTATAAAAATCATTTTAGAAATATAATTTTTTAAAAAGTTGTAATATTAACTATGTTTTGATTCAATAATATATAATTATGTTATAGAATGTCAAAATTAGTGTTTCAATTTAGAAAAAACAAATATAAAGAAATTTATAATATATTGAAAAACGATTTCATGAAATCTATTTTCAAAAATACAAAACAAAAAAATCAATTTTTTTAAATGAAGCAAACATACTCAATGTAATATGGTTATCAATTGTAGTGAAAACATAATAGTTAATATAAATTGGTGGAGTCCAAGCTGCATTTCTTATTTATAATTATCATTGGAACAAAAATAATTAAGGTTGATTATGAATTGTTTAAATGCAACTTTCAATTTGGAAACACGAAATATGACACAAACAATCAAAAAATATTCTCCATTAGAGATGCTTTAAGGTACACATATTCAGAGGAGTTTTTTATAGAGACATTAAATATTTCATACGTTTTTCCATAATCTAAAGAAGAAAAATGTAAATGCACTTTCTATTTAAAAATATTTTAAATATGTCAAAATTAAGACACTTAATATTCATGTATATTTGCCTTAATTATTTGTGTCTAAATGTGTGTTTTTAGCTTAGAATACTTAAAATCAGTTTAGAAATGTTTTTACAAGTCAAAAATAAAATTTTTATGTGAAAAAATAGTGTATAGGTGGACACCTCCATGGATAGGTCATTTGATATTGTAAAACAAATTTTTGTTACCCAAATTATTGATAATATAAAACTAGTCAATAATATTTGATTTATCCCACCCTAGACATAATAGAGTTTAAAGATATTACAGTAGAATATGCATCCTTATGTTATAGATTTTTTAATTCAGTTTTTATTCTTATTATCATTGTTTGGATTTACCGGGTTGTGGTCCTATAGCTTTACATTTTATTATTTAATTCAAAACTAATATTTACCAACAACGAATATTTTAAATATTTTTTATTAAATTTATTAAATAAAATTTATAAAAAATGGATAGGATACATTAGCGTTTTTATGCAGGACTATATTTGTGCCACCATATGAATATTTTTTAAACATATACAAGCAATAAGCAGTTTTCAAAATTTAATGTTGTAATAAGGACGATTATTATCAAAGAGAACGAGAACTCCTCTAAATTATAATTTATACTCGAAAAAACTTATCATAAATAAGAAAGAAAAATATTTTCTAACTTTGAAAGAATAACATCCATAATTTTTATTAGAAAATATTTTTTAGAGGAGTTTTATGAACCAATAACATATGTAATAACATCCATATTTTCTAACTTTGAAACAATAACATTCACAACTTTGAACTCTAAAATATTACTCGTTCAGATCTGACTTTTATATTTGTAATTTTTGTTATGTTCAGATTTGACCTTCAAATTTGTTTTCTAACAATGTAATTAAAGTGTAGTATAATTTGTACAAATAAAAATAACAATAATAAGTATTATTCATCACTTTTGAGTGACAAGTATTTCTTGATTTTTGTTGTGAATGACTAAAAAAACAAAATTGTCTCATATTTTTTTTGACACAAAAAATTGTATCATTTTTGTTTAATCTTGTTTTAGTGAATCAAGTCATCATAACGAGGTTTTATCATGAGATCCCCACTCACATCTGATACTCCACATGAGAGATCTTTTTAAAATAATTTCCTTTGTATTTTTTTTATATATTTTTAGAAAACAATTTTTTTTCCAGATTTTTTGGAAAATTATGAATTTTTATCAAATTTTTGGAGATATTCATGAATTTTTACAAGATTTTTTAAAGTTTTATGAGTCTATAATATAAGAAAATTAAATATTTTGGAATAATCTCTTTTTTCCTTTCTTCTAGTTATGCCAACTCACTAATAAGACACCATAAAAGCATAATTACAACTTGAAACAGAGTATTAGGATATCAATGCGTTAGAATACCAAATTTTTTTTTCTCAACCTCCATGAAAGGTTCCAGGGCATAGGTGCGATCTCCCAATATGAAGGGGTCTTTAATGTAAAAAGAAAAATGAGCACATGGATCGTTATTAGATGCGCTTTTAGGAGTCATTGTCAGTTTACATAAGTTTTTAGAAGACAAATAAGTAGAAGAGTCAGTAGAAGTGGCATGAAAAAAATTGGTGTTTTTGCTTTCAATGAAGGAAATGGCGAAGAAGGAGAAAAGGTTAAGAAGAGAACGTTTAAATAGCAAAAAGAAGAAGAAAACATTTCAGTTTTCCTTCCAAGATTTGGATAAATGGCATGTCCAGATCGACATATGGCACTCCATCTTATGGGGAAAAGTGAAATTAAAAGAATTTATTTTTATTATATTTAATTTTGTAGCTGAATAATCTCCTTTGAAATCGGAGATAATGATTAATAATTGCACGCATGTCAGAGACATGATAGTTTGGTATAAAGTGTTCATGAAGACCATGACATGTGCAAGCTACCCTAATATTGTCGATAAATCACAAAAAATGACACCTTTCTTCCATATAGCACATATGATCGAATACATAATTTTTTGGGGCATCTGTTAGCTTAGAAATTCCAAGTAAACAAAGTCAAAAAATAATGCTAGAAAGTAAATGAGTAAGACTGGTTAATTACGCTGAAAGATGGAAAGTATTGAGGAATCTCGGCAGAAGGAGCATCAACATAGAAAAACACGTCCACCCAAGAATTTTCGACGAAACATGGTAACCTTGGTTTGGAAAAAAACTCAACGAAATCCATTATATTAGGAAAATTCTCTCCTTTAAACACATCCAAAATCTCGAAAAGAGGATTTCAACATAATGGTAATATTCGACAGTGTCAGCAGTTGTCAAGGACTTATAATAAATTTGTAAGTCCCAGTATCAGGCAAGTAAGGAAGTGCCTCAACAAATGCTACGAGAACAAAGTTAGATAAACTTGCAGGAGGTTAGGAAGTTCAATGCACATCCCGTTTCTCAACATTTACCTCTCTTAAGATGCGGGAAAGGAAGTCATAAAATGGATGTTCAAGTGGTGAGACTTGTGTTCGATCTTTTAGGGATTAACTGTTGTTGACGGTTATCTTTGAAGTAGTATAAATTGCAGACCTCTACATTATATTCGAGGTCACAAAATTCATACATCTCTTTAGAGAACTGGAGTACCCAGGCAAAAGAACAAAATAGTTTGTGAGGAACATGTACGAGTCTTTGTCCCTTAATTTTATTTTTCATTATGTTTTTATAGCTGAAACATTCTTATTTTAATTTCGTTTAAGGTGCATTATCATTTAATGTAATTTATTGCACTTTTCATTCATTTTTTTAATCAAAACTCTTCTTCAATTAAATTTTAAATAAATCATTTAATTTTGAAGCTATTTTAGATTCTTATAAAAATCATTTTAGAAATATAATTTTTTCAAAAGTTGTAATATTAACTATGTTTTGATTCAATAATATATAATTATGTTATAGAATGTCAAAATTAGTGTTTCAATTTAGAAAAAACAAATATAAAGAAATTTATAATATATTGAAAAACGATTTCATGAAATCTATTTTCAAAAATACAAAACAAAAAAATCAATTTTTTTAAATGAAGCAAACATACTCAATGTAATATGGTTATCAATTGTAGTGAAAACATAATAGTTAATATAAATTGGTGGAGTCCAAGCTGCATTTCTTATTTATAATTATCATTGGAACAAAAATAATTAAGGTTGATTATGAATTGTTTAAATGCAACTTTCAATTTGGAAACACGAAATATGACACAAACAATCAAAAAATATTCTCCATTAGAGATGCTTTAAGGTCCACATATTCAGAGGAGTTTTTTATAGAGACATTAAATATTTCATACGTTTTTCAATAATCTAAAGAAGAAAAATGTAAATGCACTTTCTATTTAAAAATATTTTAAATATGTCAAAATTAAGACACTTAATATTCATGTATATTTGCCTTAATTATTTGTGTCTAAATGTGTGTTTTTAGCTTAGAATACTTAAAATCAGTTTAGAAATGTTTTTACAAGTCAAAAATAAAATTTTTATGTGAAAAAATAGTGTATAGGTGGACACCTCCATGGATAGGTCATTTGATATTGTAAAACAAATTTTTGTTACCCAAATTATTGATAATATAAAACTAGTCAATAATATTTGATTTATCCCACCCTAGACATAATAGAGTTTAAAGATATTACAGTAGAATATGCATCCTTATGTTATAGATTTTTTAATTCAGTTTTTATTCTTATTATCATTGTTTGGATTTACCGGGTTGTGGTCCTGTAGCTTTACATTTTATTATTTAATTCAAAACTAATATTTACCAACAACGAATATTTTAAATATTTTTTATTAAATTTATTAAATAAAATTTATAAAAAATGGATAGGATACATTAGCGTTTTTATGCAGGACTATATTTGTGCCACCATATGAATATTTTTTAAACATATACAAGCAATAAGCAGTTTTCAAAATTTAATGTTGTAATAAGGACGATTATTATCAAAGAGAACGAGAACTCCTCTAAATTATAATTTATACTCGAAAAAACTTATCATAAATAAGAAAGAAAAATATTTTCTAACTTTGAAAGAATAACATCCATAATTTTTATTAGAAAATATTTTTTAGAGGAGTTTTATGAACCAATAACATATGTAATAACATCCATATTTTCTAACTTTGAAACAATAACATTCACAACTTTGAACTCTAAAATATTACTCGTTCAGATCTGACTTTTATATTTGTAATTTTTGTTATGTTCAGATTTGACCTTCAAATTTGTTTTCTAACAATGTAATTAAAGTGTAGTATAATTTGTACAAATAAAAATAACAATAATAAGTATTATTCATCACTTTTGAGTGACAAGTATTTCTTGATTTTTGTTGTGAATGACTAAAAAAACAAAATTGTCTCATATTTTTTTTGACACAAAAAATTGTATCATTTTTGTTTAATCTTGTTTTAGTGAATCAAGTCATCATAACGAGGTTTTATCATGAGATCCCCACTCACATCTGATACTCCACATGAGAGATCTTTTTAAAATTATTTCCTTTGTATTTTTTTTATATATTTTTAGAAAACAATTTTTTTTCCAGATTTTTTGGAAAATTATGAATTTTTATCAAATTTTTGGAGATATTCATGAATTTTTACAAGATTTTTTAAAGTTTTATGAGTCTATAATATAAGAAAATTAAATATTTTGGAATAATCTCTTTTTTCCTTTCTTCTAGTTATGCCAACTCACTAATAAGACACCATAAAAGGATAATTACAACTTGAAACAGAGTATTAGGATATCAATGCGTTAGAATACCAATTTTTTTTTTCTCAACCTCCATGAAAGGTTCCAGGGCATAGGTGCGATCTCCCAATATGAAGGGGTCTTTAATGTAAAAAGAAAAATGAGCACATGGATCGTTATTAGATGCGCTTTTAGGAGTCATTGTCAGTTTACATAAGTTTTTAGAAGACAAATAAGTAGAAGAGTCAGTAGAAGTGGCATGAAAAAAATTGGTGTTTTTGCTTTTAATGAAGGAAATGGCGAAGAAGGAGAAAAGGTTAAGAAGAGAACGTTTAAATAGCAAAAAGAAGAAGAAAACATTTCAGTTTTCCTTCCAAGATTTGGATAAATGGCATGTCCAGATCGACATATGGCACTCCATCTTATGGGGAAAAGTGAAATTAAAAGAATTTATTTTTATTATATTTAATTTTGTAGCTGAATAATCTCCTTTGAAATCGGAGATAATGATTAATAATTGCACGCATGTCAGAGACATGATAGTTTGGTATAAAGTGTTCATGAAGACCATGACATGTGCAAGCAACCCTAATATTGTCGATAAATCACAAAAAATGACACCTTTCTTCCATATAGCACATATGATCGAATACATAATTTTTTGGGGCATCTGTTAGCTTAGAAATTCCAAGTAAACAAAGTCAAAAAATAATGCTAGAAAGTAAATGAGTAAGACTGGTTAATTACGCTGAAAGATGGAAAGTATTGAGGAATCTCGGCAGAAGGAGCTTCAACATAGAAAAACACGTCCACCCAAGAATTTTCGACGAAACATGGTAACCTTGGTTTGGAAAAAAACTCAACGAAATCCATTATATTAGGAAAATTCTCTCCTTTAAACACATCCAAAATCTCGAAAAGAGGATTTCAACATAATGGTAATATTCGACAGTGTCACCAGTTGTCAAGGACTTATAATAAATTTGTAAGTCCCAGTATCAGGCAAGTAAGGAAGTGCCTCAACAAATGCTACGAGAACAAAGTTAGATAAACTTGCAGGAGGTTAGGAAGTTCAATGCACATCCCGTTTCTCAACATTTACCTCTCTTAAGATGCGGGAAAGGAAGTCATAATATGGATGTTCAAGTGGTGAGACTTGTGTTCGATCTTTTAGGGATTAACTGTTGTTGATGGTTATCTTTGAAGTAGTATAAATTGCAGACCTCTACATTATATTCGAGGTCACAAAATTCATACATCTCTTTAGAGAACTGGAGTACCCAGGCAAAAGAACAAAATAGTTTGTGAGGAACATGTACGAGTCTTTGTCCCTTAATTTTATTTTTCATTATGTTTTTATAGCTGAAACATTCTTATTTTAATTTTGTTTAAGGTGCATTATCATTTAATGTAATTTATTGCACTTTTCATTCATTTTTTTAATCAAAACTCTTCTTCAATTAAATTTTAAATAAATCATTTAATTTTGAAGCTATTTTAGATTCTTATAAAAATCATTTTAGAAATATAATTTTTTAAAAAGTTGTAATATTAACTATGTTTTGATTCAATAATATATAATTATGTTATAGAATGTCAAAATTAGTGTTTCAATTTAGAAAAAACAAATATAAAGAAATTTATAATATATTGAAAAACGATTTCATGAAATCTATTTTCAAAAATACAAAACAAAAAAATCAATTTTTTTAAATGAAGCAAACATACTCAATGTAATATGGTTATCAATTGTAGTGAAAACATAATAGTTAATATAAATTGGTGGAGTCCAAGCTGCATTTCTTATTTATAATTATCATTGGAACAAAAATAATTAAGGTTGATTATGAATTGTTTAAATGCAACTTTCAATTTGGAAACACGAAATATGACACAAACAATCAAAAAATATTCTCCATTAGAGATGCTTTAAGGTCCACATATTCAGAGGAGTTTTTTATAGAGACATTAAATATTTCATACGTTTTTCAATAATCTAAAGAAGAAAAATGTAAATGCACTTTCTATTTAAAAATATTTTAAATATGTCAAAATTAAGACACTTAATATTCATGTATATTTGCCTTAATTATTTGTGTCTAAATGTGTGTTTTTAGCTTAGAATACTTAAAATCAGTTTAGAAATGTTTTTACAAGTCAAAAATAAAATTTTTATGTGAAAAAATAGTGTATAGGTGGACACCTCCATGGATAGGTCATTTGATATTGTAAAACAAATTTTTGTTACCCAAATTATTGATAATATAAAACTAGTCAATAATATTTGATTTATCCCACCCTAGACATAATAGAGTTTAAAGATATTACAGTAGAATATGCATCCTTATGTTATAGATTTTTTAATTCAGTTTTTATTCTTATTATCATTGTTTGGATTTACCGGGTTGTGGTCCTGTAGCTTTACATTTTATTATTTAATTCAAAACTAATATTTACCAACAACGAATATTTTAAATATTTTTTATTAAATTTATTAAATAAAATTTATAAAAAATGGATAGGATACATTAGCGTTTTTATGCAGGACTATATTTGTGCCACCATATGAATATTTTTTAAACATATACAAGCAATAAGCAGTTTTCAAAATTTAATGTTGTAATAAGGACGATTATTATCAAAGAGAACGAGAACTCCTCTAAATTATAATTTATACTCGAAAAAACTTATCATAAATAAGAAAGAAAAATATTTTCTAACTTTGAAAGAATAACATCCATAATTTTTATTAGAAAATATTTTTTAGAGGAGTTTTATGAACCAATAACATATGTAATAACATCCATATTTTCTAACTTTGAAACAATAACATTCACAACTTTGAACTCTAAAATATTACTCGTTCAGATCTGACTTTTATATTTGTAATTTTTGTTATGTTCAGATTTGACCTTCAAATTTGTTTTCTAACAATGTAATTAAAGTGTAGTATAATTTGTACAAATAAAAATAACAATAATAAGTATTATTCATCACTTTTGAGTGACAAGTATTTCTTGATTTTTGTTGTGAATGACTAAAAAAACAAAATTGTCTCATATTTTTTTTGACACAAAAAATTGTATCATTTTTGTTTAATCTTGTTTTAGTGAATCAAGTCATCATAACGAGGTTTTATCATGAGATCCCCACTCACATCTGATACTCCACATGAGAGATCTTTTTAAAATTATTTCCTTTGTATTTTTTTTATATATTTTTAGAAAACAATTTTTTTTCCAGATTTTTTGGAAAATTATGAATTTTTATCAAATTTTTGGAGATATTCATGAATTTTTACAAGATTTTTTAAAGTTTTATGAGTCTATAATATAAGAAAATTAAATATTTTGGAATAATCTCTTTTTTCCTTTCTTCTAGTTATGCCAACTCACTAATAAGACACCATAAAAGGATAATTACAACTTGAAACAGAGTATTAGGATATCAATGCGTTAGAATACCAATTTTTTTTTTCTCAACCTCCATGAAAGGTTCCAGGGCATAGGTGCGATCTCCCAATATGAAGGGGTCTTTAATGTAAAAAGAAAAATGAGCACATGGATCGTTATTAGATGCGCTTTTAGGAGTCATTGTCAGTTTACATAAGTTTTTAGAAGACAAATAAGTAGAAGAGTCAGTAGAAGTGGCATGAAAAAAATTGGTGTTTTTGCTTTTAATGAAGGAAATGGCGAAGAAGGAGAAAAGGTTAAGAAGAGAACGTTTAAATAGCAAAAAGAAGAAGAAAACATTTCAGTTTTCCTTCCAAGATTTGGATAAATGGCATGTCCAGATCGACATATGGCACTCCATCTTATGGGGAAAAGTGAAATTAAAAGAATTTATTTTTATTATATTTAATTTTGTAGCTGAATAATCTCCTTTGAAATCGGAGATAATGATTAATAATTGCACGCATGTCAGAGACATGATAGTTTGGTATAAAGTGTTCATGAAGACCATGACATGTGCAAGCAACCCTAATATTGTCGATAAATCACAAAAAATGACACCTTTCTTCCATATAGCACATATGATCGAATACATAATTTTTTGGGGCATCTGTTAGCTTAGAAATTCCAAGTAAACAAAGTCAAAAAATAATGCTAGAAAGTAAATGAGTAAGACTGGTTAATTACGCTGAAAGATGGAAAGTATTGAGGAATCTCGGCAGAAGGAGCTTCAACATAGAAAAACACGTCCACCCAAGAATTTTCGACGAAACATGGTAACCTTGGTTTGGAAAAAAACTCAACGAAATCCATTATATTAGGAAAATTCTCTCCTTTAAACACATCCAAAATCTCGAAAAGAGGATTTCAACATAATGGTAATATTCGACAGTGTCACCAGTTGTCAAGGACTTATAATAACTTTGTAAGTCCCAGTATCAGGCAAGTAAGGAAGTGCCTCAACAAATGCTACGAGAACAAAGTTAGATAAACTTGCAGGAGGTTAGGAAGTTCAATGCACATCCCGTTTCTCAACATTTACCTCTCTTAAGATGCGGGAAAGGAAGTCATAATATGGATGTTCAAGTGGTGAGACTTGTGTTCGATCTTTTAGGGATTAACTGTTGTTGACGGTTATCTTTGAAGTAGTATAAATTGCAGACCTCTACATTATATTCGAGGTCACAAAATTCATACATCTCTTTAGAGAACTAGAGTACCCAGGCAAAAGAACAAAATAGTTTGTGAGGAACATGTACGAGTCTGTGTCCCTTTATTTTATTTTTCATTATGTTTTTATAGCTGAAACATTCTTATTTTAATTTCGTTTAAGTAGAATTATCATTTAATGTAATTTATTGCACTTTTCATTCATTTTTTTAATCAAAACTCTTCTTCAATTAAATTTTAAATAAATCATTTAATTTTGAAGCTATTTTAGATTCTTATAAAACTCATTTTAGAAATATAATTTTTTAAAAAGTTGTAATATTAACTATGTTTTGATTCAATAATATATAATTATGTTATAGAATGTCAAAATTAGTGTTTCAATTTAGAAAAAACAAATATAAAGAAATTTATAATATATTGAAAAACGATTTCATGAAATCTATTTTCAAAAATACAAAACAAAAAAATCAATTTTTTTAAATGAAACAAACATACTCAATGTAATATGGTTATCAATTGTAGTGCAAACATAATAGTTAATATAAATTGGTGGAGTCCTAGCTGCATTTCTTATTTATAATTATCATTGGAACAAAAATAATTAAGGTTGATTATGAATTGTTTAAATGCAACTTTCAATTTGGAAACACGAAATATGACACAAACAACCAAAAAATATTCTCCATTAGAGATGCTTTAAGGTACACATATTCAGAGGAGTTTTTTATAGAGACATTAAATATTTCATACGTTTTTCCATAATCTAAAGAAGAAAAATGTAAATGCACTTTCTATTTAAAAATATTTTAAATATGTCAAAATTAAGAAACTTAATATTCATGTATACTTGCCTTAATTATTTGTGTCTAAATATGTGTTTTTAGCTTAGAATACTTAAAATCAGTTTAGAAATGTTTTTACAAGTCAAAAATAAAAATTTTATATGAAAAAATAGTGTATAGGTGGACACCTCCATGGATAGATCATTTGATATTGTAAAACAAATTTTTGTTACCCAAATTATTGATAATATAAAACTAGTCAATAATATTTGATTTATCCCACCCTAGACATAATAGAGTTTAAAGATATTACAGTAGAATATGCATCCTTATGTTATAGATTTTTTAATTCAGTTTTTATTGTTATTATCATTGTTTGGATTTACCGGGTTGTGGTCGTGTAGCTTTACATTTTATTATTTAATTCAAACCTAATATTTACCAACAACGAATATTTTAATTATTTTTTATTGAATTTATTAAATAAAATTTATAAAAAATGGATAGGATACAGTAGCATTTTTATGCAGGACTATATTTGTGCCACCATATGAATATTTTTTAAACATATACAAGCAATAAGCAGTTTTCAAAACTTAATGTTGTAATAAGGACGATTATTATCACAGAGAACGAGAACTCCTATAAATTATAATTTATACTCGAAAAACCTTATCATAAATAAGAAAGAAAAATATTTTTTAACTTTGAAAGAATAACATCCATAATTTTTATTAGAAAATATTTTTTAGAGGAGTTTTATGAACCAATAACATACGTAATAACATCCATATTTTCTAACTTTGAAACAATAACATTCACAACTTTGAACTCTAAAATATTACTCGCTCAGTTCTGACTTTTATATTTGTAATTTTTGTTATGTTCAGATTTGACCTTCAAATTTGTTTTCTAACAATGTAATTAAAGTGTAGTATAATTTGTACAAATAAAAATAACAATAATAAGTATTATTCATCACTTTTGAGTGACAAGTATTTCTTGATTTTTGTTGTGAATGACTAAAAAAACAAAATTGTCTCATATTTTTTTTGACACAAAAAATTGTATCATTTTTGTTTAATCTTGTTTTAGTGAATCAAGTCATCATAACGAGGTTTTATCATGAGATCCCCACTCACATCTGATACTCTACATGAGAGATGTTTTTAAAATAATTTCCTTTGTATTTTTTTTATATATTTTTAGAAAACAATTTTTTTTTCCAGAATTTTTGGAAAATTATGAATTTTTATCAGATTTTTGGAGATATTCATGAATTTTTACAAGATTTTTTAAAGTTTTATGAGTCTATAATATAAGAAAATTAAATATTTTGGAATAATCTCTTTTTTCCTTTCTGCTAGTTATGCCAACTCACTAATAAGACACCATAAAACCATAATTACAACTTGAAACAGAGTATTAGGATATCAATGCGTTAGAATACCAAATTTTTTTCTTCTCAACCTCCATGAAAGGTTCCAGGGCATAGGTGCGATCTCCCAATATGAAGGGGTCTTTAATGTGAAAAGCAAAATGAGCACATGGATCGTTGTTAGATGCGCTTTTAGGAGTCATTGTCAGTTTACATAAGTTTTTAGAAGACAAATAAGTAGAAGAGTCAGTAGAAGTGGCATGAAAAAATTTGGTGTTTTTGCTTTCAATGAAGGAAATGGCGAAGAAGGAGAAAAGGTTAAGAAGAGAACGTTTAAATAGCAAAAAGAAGAAGAAAACATTTCAGTTTTCCTTCCAAGATTTGGATAAATGGCATGTCCAGATCGACATATGGCACTCCATCTTATGGGGAAAAGTGAAATTAAAAGAATTTATTTTTATTATATTTAATTTTGTAGCTGAATAATCTCCTTTGAAATCGGAGATAATGATTAATAATTGCACGCACGTCAGTGACATGATAGTTTGGTATAAAGTGGTCATGAAGACCATGACATGTGAAAGCTACCCTAATATTGTCGATAAATCACAAAAAAAGACACCTTTCTTCCATATAACACATATGATCGAAAACATAATTTTTGGGGGCATCTGTTAGCTTTGAAATTCCAAGTAAACAAAGTCAAAAAATAATGCTAGAAAGTCAATGAGTAAGACTGGTTAATTACGCTGAAAGATGGAAAGTATTGAGGAATCTCGACAGAAGGAGCTTCAACATAGAAAAACACGTCCACCCAAGAATTTTCGACGAAACATGGTAACCTTGGTTTGGAAAAAAACTCAAAAAGAAATCCATTATATTAGGAAAATTCTCTCCTCTAAACACATCCAAAATCTCGAAAAGAGGATTTCAACATAATGGTAATATTCGACAGTGTCACCAGTTGTCAAGGACTTATAATAACTTTGTAAGTCCCAGTATCAGGCAAGTAAGGAAGTGCCTCGACAAATGCTACGAGAACAAAGTTAGATAAACTTGCAGGCGGTTAGGATGTTCAATGCACGTCCCGTTCCTCAACATTTACCTCTTTTAAGATGCGTGAAAGGAAGTCGTGATATGGATGTTCAAGTAGTGAGACTTGTGTTTGATCTTTTAGGGATTAACTATTGTTGACAATTATCTTTGAAGTAGTATAAATTGCAGACCTCTACATTATATTCGAGGTCACAAAATTCATACATCTCTTTAGAGAACTGGAGTACCCAGGCAAAAGAACAAAATAGTTTGTGAGGAACATGTACGAGTCTGTGTCCCTTTATTTTATTTTTCATTATGTTTTTATAGCTGAAACATTCTTATTTTAATTTCGTTTAAGGTGCATTATCATTTAATGTAATTTATTGCACTTTTCATTCATTTTTTTAATCAAAACTCTTCTTCAATTAAATTTTAAATAAATCATTTAATTTTGAAGCTATTTTAGATTCTTATAAAAATCATTTTTGAAATATAATTTTTTAAAAAGTTGTAATATTAACTATGTTTTGATTCAATAATATATAATTATGTTATAGAATGTCAAAATTAGTGTTTCAATTTAGAAAAAACAAATATAAAGAAATTTATAATATATTGAAAAACGATTTCATGAAATCTATTTTAAAAAATAAAAACAAAAAAATCATTTTTTTTTAAATGAAACAAACATACTCAATGTAATATGGTTAATAATTGTAGTGCAAACATAATAGTTAATATAAATTGGTGGAGTCCAAGCTGCATTTCTTATTTATAATTATCATTGGAACAAAAATAATTAAGGTTGATTATGAATTGTTTAAATGCAACTTTCAATTTGGATACACGAAATATGACACAAACAACCAAAAAATATTCTCCATTAGAGATGCTTTAAGGTACACATATTCAGAGGAGTTTTTTATAGAGACATTAAATATTTCATACGTTTTTCCATAATCTAAAGAAGAAAAATGTTAATGCACTTTCTATTTAAAAATATTTTAAATATGTCAAAATTAAGACACTTACTATTCATGTATATTTGCCTTAATTATTTGTGTCTAAATGTGTGTTTTTAGCTTAGAATACTTAAAATCAGTTTAGAAATGTTTTTACAAGTCAAAAATAAAATTTTTATGTGAAAAAATAGTGTATAGGTGGACACGTCCATGGATAGGTCATTTGATATTGAAAAACAAATTTTTGTTACCCAAATTATTGATAATATAAAACTAGTCAATAATATTTGATTTATCCCACCCTATAGACATAATAGAGTTTAAAGATATTACAATAGAATATGCATCCTTATGTTATAGATTTTTTAATTTAGTTTTTATTCTTATTATCATTGTTTGGATTTACCGGGTTGTGGTCGTGTAGCTTTACATTTTATTATTTAATTCAAACCTAATATTTACCAACAACGAATATTTTAAATATTTTTTATTGAATTTATTAAATAAAATTTATAAAAAATGGATAGGATACAATAGCGTTTTTATGCAGGACTATATTTGTGCCACCATATGAATATTTTTTAAACATATACAGCAATAAGCAGTTTTCAAAATTTAATGTTGTAATAAGGACGATTATTATCAAAAAAACGAGAACTCCTCTAAATTATAATTTATACTCGAAAAACCTTATCATAAATAAGAAAGAAAAATATTTTCTAACTTTGAAAGAATAACATCCATAATTTTTATTAGAAAATATTTTTTAGAGGAGTTTTATGAACCAATAACATACGTAATAACATCCATATTTTCTAACTTTGAAACAATAACATTCACAACTTTGAACTCTTAAATATTACTCGCTCAGATCTGACTTTTATATTTGTAATTTTTGTTATGTTCAGATTTGACCTTCAAATTTGTTTTCTAACAATGAAATTAAAGTGTAGTATAATTTGTACAAATAAAAATAACAATAATAAGTATTATTCATCACTTTTGAGTGACAAGTATTTCTTGATTTTTGTTGTGAATGACTAAAAAAACAAAATTGTCTCATATTTTTTTTGACACAAAATTGTATCATTTTTGTTGAATCTTGTTTTAGTGAATCAAGTCATCATAACGAGGTTTTATCATGAGATCCCCACTCACATCTGATACTCCACATGAGAGATGTTTTTAAAATAATTTCCTTTGTATTTTTTTTATATATTTTTAGAAAAAAAAAAATTTTCCCAAATTTTTGGAAAATTGTGAATTTTTATCAGATTTTTGGAGATATTCATGAATTTTTACAAGATTTTTTTAAAGTTTTATGAGTCTATAATATAAGAAAATTAAATATTTTGGAATAATCCCTTTTTCCTTTCTTCTAGTTATGCCAACTCACTAATAAGACACCATAAAAGAATAATTACAACTTGAAACAGAGTATTAGGATATCAATGCGTTAGAATACCAATTTTTTTTCTTCTCAACCTTCATGAAAGGTTTCAGGGCATAGGTGCGATCTCCCAATATGAAGGGGTCTTTAATGTGAAAAGCAAAATGAGCACATGGATCGTTGTTAGATGCGCTTTTAGGAGTCATTGTCAGTTTACATAAGTTTTTAGAAGACAAATAACTACATGAGTCAGTAGAAGTGGCATGAAAAAATTTGGTGTTTTTGCTTTCAATGAAGGAAATGGTGAAGAAGGAGAAAAGGTTAAGAAGAGAACGTTTAAATAGAAAAAAGAAGAAGAAAACATTTCAGTTTTCCTTCCAAGATTTCGATAAATGGCATGTCCCGATCGACAAATGGCACTCCATCTTATGGGGAAAAGTGAAATTAAAAGAATTTATTTTTATTATATTTAATTTTGTAGCTGAATAATCTCCTTTGAAATCGGAGATAATGATTAATAATTGCACGCACGTCAGTGACATGATAGTTTGGTATAAAGTGGTCATGAAGACCATGACATGTGCAAGCTACCCTAATATTGTCGATAAATCACAAAAAAAGACACCTTTCTTCCATATAACACATATGATCGAAAACATAATTTTTTGGGGCACCTGTTAGCTTAGAAATTCCAAGTAAACAAAGTCAAAATATAATGCTAGAAAGTCAATGAGTAAGACTGGTTAATTACGCTGAAAGATGGAAAGTATTGAGGAATCTCGACAGAAGGAGCTTCAACATAGAAAAACACGTCCACCCAAGAATTTTCGACGAAACATGGTAACCTTGGTTGGAAAAAAACTCAAAACGAAATCCATTATATTAGGAAAATTCTCTCCTCTAAACACATCCAAAATCTCGAAAAGAGGATTTCAACATAATGGTAATATTCGACAGTGTCACCAGTTGTCAAGGACTTATAATAACTTTGTAAGTCCCAGTATCAGGCAAGTAAGGAAGTGCCTCGACAAATGCTACAAGAACAAAGTTAGATAAACTTGTGGGTGGTTAGGAAGTTCAATGCACGTCCCGTTCCTCAACATTTACCTCTCTTAAGATGCGTGAAAGGAAGTCGTGATATGGATGTTCAAGTAGTGAGACTTGTGTTTGATCTTTTAAGGATTAACTGTTGTTGACAGTTATCTTTGAAGTAGTATAAATTGCAGACCTCTACATTATATTCGAGGTCACAAAATTCATACATCTCTTTAGAGAACTGGAGTACCCAGGCAAAAGAACAAAATAGTTTGTGAGGAACATGTACGAGTCTGTGTCCCTTTATTTTATTTTTCATTATGTTTTTATAGCTGAAACATTCTTATTTTAATTTCGTTTAAGGTGCATTATCATTTAATGTAATTTATTGCACTTTTCATTCATTTTTTTAATCAAAACTCTTCTTCAATTAAATTTTAAATAAATCATTTAATTTTGAAGCTATTTTAGATTCTTATAAAAATCATTTTTGAAATATATATTTTTAAAAAGTTGTAATATTAACTATGTTTTGATTCAATAATATATAATTATGTTATAGAATGTCAAAATTAGTGTTTCAATTTAGAAAAAACAAATATAAAGAAATTTATAATATATTGAAAAACGATTTCATGAAATCTATTTTCAAAAATACAAAACAAAAAAATCAATTTTTTTAAATGAAACAAACATACTCAATGTAATATGGTTATCAATTGTAGTGCAAATATAATAGTTAATATAAATTGGTGGAGTCCAAGCTGCATTTCTTATTTATAATTATGATTGGAACAAAAATAATTAAGGTTGATTATGAATTGTTTAAATGCAACTTTCAATTTGGAAACACGAAATATGACACAAACAACCAAAAAATATTCTCCATTAGAGATGCTTTAAGGTACACATATTCAGAGGAGTTTTTTATTGAGACATTAAATATTTCATAGGTTTTTCCATAATCTAAAGAAGAAAAATGTAAATGCACTTTCTATTTAAAAATATTTTAAATATGTCAAAATTAAGACACTTAATATTCATGTATATTTGCCTTAATTATTTGTGTCTAAATGTGTGTTTTTAGCTTAGAATACTTAAAATCAGTTTAGAAATGTTTTTACAAGTCAAAAATAAAATTTTTATGTGAAAAAATAGTGTATAGGTGGACACGTCCATGGATAGGTCATTTGATATTGTAAAACAAATTTTTGTTACCCAAATTATTGATAATATAAAACTAGTCAATAATATTTGATTTATCCCACCCTATAGACATAATAGAGTTTAAAGATATTACAGTAGAATATGCATCCTTATGTTATAGATTTTTTAATTCAGTTTTTATTCTTATTATCATTGTTTGGATTTACCGGGTTGTGGTCGTGTAGCTTTACATTTTATTATTTAATTCAAACCTAATATTTACCAACAACGAATATTTTAAATATTTTTTATTGAATTTATTAAATAAAATTTATAAAAAATGGATAGGATACAATAGCGTTTTTATGCAGGACTATATTTGTGCCACCATATGAATATTTTTTAAACATATACAGCAATAAGCAGTTTTCAAAATTTAATGTTGTAATAAGGACGATTATTATCAAAGAGAACGAGAACTCCTCTAAATTATAATTTATACTCGAAAAACTTTATCATAAATAAGAAAGAAAAATATTTTTTAACTTTGAAAGAATAACATCCATAATTTTTATTAGAAAATATTTTTTAGAGGAGTTTTATGAACCAATAACATACGTAATAACATCCATAATTTCTAACTTTGAAATAATAACATTCACAACTTTGAACTCTAAAATATTACTCGCTCAGATCTGACTTTTATATTTGTAATTTTTGTTATGTTCAGATTTGACCTTCAAATTTGTTTTCTAACAATGTAATTAAAGTGTAGTATAATTTGTACAAATAAAAATAACAATAATAAGTATTATTCATCACTTTTGAGTGACAAGTATTTCTTGATTTTTGTTGTGAATGACTAAAAAAACAAAATTGTCTCATATTTTTTTTGACACAAAAAATTGTATCATTTTTGTTTAATCTTGTTTTAGTGAATCAAGTCATCATAACGAGGTTTTATCATGAGATCCCCACTCACATCTGATACTCCACATGAGAGATGTTTTTAAAATAATTTCCTTTGTATTTTTTTTATATATTTTTAGAAAACAAATTTTATTTCCAGATTTTTAGGAAAATTGTGAATTTTTATCAGATTTTTGGAGATATTCATGAATTTTTACAAGATTTTTTAAAGTTTTATGAGTCTATAATATAAGAAAATTAAATATTTTGGAATAATCTGTTTTTTCCTTTCTTCTAGTTATGCCAACTCACTAATAAGACACCATAAAAGCATAATTACAACTTGAAACAGAGTATTAGGATATCAATGCGTTAGAATACCAAAAAAAAAAATTCTCAACCTCCATGAAAGGTTCCAGGGCATAGGTGCGATCTCCCAATATGAAGGGGTCTTTAATGTGAAAAGCAAAATGAGCACATGGATCGTTGTTAGATGCGCTTTTAGGAGTCATTGTCAGTTTACATAAGTTTTTAGAAGACAAATAAGTAGAAGAGTCAGTAGAAGTGGCATGAGAAAATTTGGTGTTTTCGCTTTCAAAGAAGGAAATGGCGAAGAAGGAGAAAAGGTTAAGTAGATAACGTTTAAATAGCAAAAAGAAGAAGAAAACATTTCAGTTTTCCTTCCAAGATTTGGATAAATGGCATGTCCAGATCGACATATGGCACTCCATCTTATGGGGAAAAGTGAAATTAAAAGAATTTATTTTTATTATATTTAATTTTGTAGCTGAATAATCTCCTTTGAAATCGGAGATAATGATTAATAATTGCACGCACGTCAGTGACATGATAGTTTGGTATAAAGTGGTCATGAAGACCATGACATCTGCAAGCTACCCTAATATTGTCGATAAATCACAAAAAAAGACACATTTCTTCCATATAACACATATGATCGAAAACATAATTTTTGGGGGCATCTGTTAGCTTTGAAATTCCAAGTAAACAAAGTCAAAAAATAATGCTAGAAAGTCAATGAGTAAGACTAGTTAATTACGCTGAAAGATGGAAAGTATTGAGGAATCTCGACAGAAGGAGCTTCAACATAGAAAAACACGTCCACCCAAGAATTTTCGACGAAACATGGTAACCTTGGTTTGGAAAAAAACTCAAAACGAAATCCATTATATTAGGAAAATTCTCTCCTCTAAACACATCCAAAATCTCGAAAAGAGGATTTCAAACATAATGGTAATATTCGACAGTGTCACCAGTTGTCAAGGACTTATAATAACTTTGTAAGTCCCAGTATCAGGCAAGTAAGGAAGTGCCTCGACAAATGCTACGAGAACAAAGTTAGATAAACTTGCAGGCGGTTAGGATGTTCAATGCACGTCCCGTTCCTCAACATTTACCTCTCTTAAGATGCGTGAAAGGAAGTCATAATATGGATGTTCAAGTAGTGAGACTTGTGTTCGATCTTTTAGGGATTAACTGTTGTTGACAGCTATCTTTGAAGTAGTATAAATTGCAGACCTCTACATTATATTCGAGGTCACAAAATTCATACATCTCTTTAGAGAACTGGAGTACCCAGGCAAAAGAACAAAATAGTTTGTGAGGAACATGTACGAGTCTGTGTCCCTTTATTTTATTTTTCATTATGTTTTTATAGCTGAAACATTCTTATTTTAATTTCGTTTAAGGTGCATTATCATTTAATGTAATTTATTGCACTTTTCATTCATTTTTTTAATCAAAACTCTTCTTCAATTAAATTTTAAATAAATCATTTAATTTTGAAGCTATTTTTAATTCTTATAAAAATCATTTTTGAAATATAATTTTTTAAAAAGTTGTAATATTAACTATGTTTTGATTCAATAATATATAATTATGTTATAGAATGTCAAAATTAGTGTTTCAATTTAGAAAAAACAAATATAAATAAATTTATAATATATTGAAAAACGATTTCATGAAATCGATTTTCAAAAATACAAAACAAAAAAATCAACTTTTTTAAATGAAACAAACATACTCAATGTAATATGGTTATCAATTGTAGTGCAAACATAATAGTTAATATAAATTGGTGGAGTCCAAGCTGCATTTCTTATTTATAATTATCATTGGAACAAAAATAATTAAGGTTGATTATTAATTGTTTAAATGCAACTTTCAATTTGGAAACACGAAATATGACACAAACAACCAAAAAATATTCTCCATTAGAGATGCTTTAAGGTACACATATTCAGAGGAGTTTTTTATTGAGACATTAAATATTTCATACGTTTTTCCATAATCTAAAGAAGAAAAATGTAAATGCACTTTCTATTTAAAAATATTTTAAATATGTCAAAATTAAGACACTTAATATTCATGTATATTTGCCTTAATTATTTGTGTCTAAATGTGTGTTTTTAGCTTAGAATACTTAAAATCAGTTTAGAAATGTTTTTACAAGTCAAAAATAAAATTTTTATGTGAAAAAATAGTGTATAGGTGGACACGTCCATGGATAGGTCATTTGATATTGTAAAACAAATTTTTGTTACCCAAATTATTGATAATATAAAACTAGTCAATAATATTTGATTTATCCCACCCTAGACATAATAGAGTTTAAAGATATTACAGTAGAATATGCATCCTTATGTTATAGATTTTTTAATTTAGTTTTTATTCTTATTATCATTGTTTGGATTTACCGGGTTGTGGTCGTGTAGCTTTACATTTTATTATTTAATTCAAACCTAATATTTACAAACAACGAATATTTTAAATATTTTTTATTGAATTTATTATATAAAATTTATAAAAAATGGATAGGATACAGTAGCGTTTTTATGCAGGACTATATTTGTGCCACCATATGAATATTTTTTAAACATATACAAGCATTAAGCAGTTTTCAAAATTTAATGTTGTAATAAGGACGATTATTATCAAAAAAACGAGAACTCCTCTAAATTATAATTTATACTCGAAAAACCTTATCATAAATAAGAAAGAAAGATATTTTCTAACTTCGAAAGAATAACATCCATAATTTTTATTAGAAAATATTTTTTAGAGGAGTTTTATGAACCAATAACATACGTAATAACATCCATATTTTCTAACTTTGAAACAATAACATTAACAACTTTGAACTCTAAAATATTTCTCGCTCAGATCTGACTTTTATATTTGTAATTTTTGTTATGTTCAGATTTGACCTTCAAATTTGTTTTCTAACAATGTAATTAAAGTGTAGTATAATTTGTACAAATAAAAATAACAATAATAAGTATTATTCATCACTTTTGAGTGACAAGTATTTCTTGATTTTTGTTGTGAATGAAAAAAAAAATTGTCTCATATTTTTTTTGACACAAAAAATTGTATCATTTTTGTTTAATCTTGTTTTAGTGAATCAAGTCATCATAACGAGGTTTTATCATGAGATCCCCACTCACATCTGATACTCCACATGAGAGATGTTTTTAAAATAATTTCCTTTGTATTTTTTTTATATATTTTTAGAAAACAAATTTTTTTTCCAGATTTTTTGGAAAATTGTGAATTTTTATCAGATTTTTGGAGATATTCACGAATTTTTACAAGATTTTTTAAAGTTTTATGAGTCTATAATATAAGGAAATTAAATATTTTGGAATAATCTCTTTTTTCATTTCTTCTAGTTATGCCAACTCACTAATAAGACACCATAAAAGCATAATTACAACTTGAAATAGAGTATTAGGATATCAATGCGTTAGAATACCACAAAAAAAATTTCTCAACCTCCATGAAAGGTTCCAGGGCATAGGTGCGATCTCCCAATATGAAGGGGTCTTTAATGTGAAAAGCAAAATGAGCACATGGATCGTTTTTAGATGCGCTTTTAGGAGTCATTGTCAATTTACATAAGTTTTTAGAAGAAAAATAAGTAGAAGAGTCAGTAGAAGTGGCATGAAAAAATTTGGTGTTTTTGCTTTCAATGAAGGAAATGGCGAAGAAGGAGAAAAGGTTAAGAAGATAACGTTTAAATAGCAAAAAGAAGAAGAAAACATTTCAGATTTCCTTCCAAGATTTGGATAAATGGCATGTCCAGATCGACATATGGCACTCCATCTTATGGGGAAAAGTGAAATTAAAAGAATTTATTTTTATTATATTTAATTTTGTAGCTGAATAATCTCCTTTGAAATCGGAGATAATGAATAATAATTGCACACACGTCAGTGACATGATAGTTTGGTATAAAGTGGTCATGAAGACCATGACATGTGCAAGCTACCCTAATATTGTCAATAAATCACAAAAAAAGACACCTTTCTTCCATATAACACATATGATCGAAAACATAATTTTTGGGGGCATCTGTTAGCTTTGAAATTCCAAGTAAACAAAGTCAAAAAATAATGCTAGAAAGTCAATGAGTAAGACTGGTTAATTACGCTGAAAGATGGAAAGTATTGAGGAATCTCGATAGAAGGAGCTTCAACATAGAAAAACATGTCGACCCAAGAATGTTCGACGAAACATGATAACCTTGGTTTGGAAAAAAACTCAAAAAGAAATCAATTATATTAGGAAAATTCTCTCCTCTAAACACGTCCAAAATCTCGAAAAGAGGATTTCAACATAATGGTAAGATTTGACAGTGTCACCAACTGTCAAGGACTTATAATAACTTTGTAATTCCCAGTATCAGGAAAGTAAGGAAGTGCCTCGACAAATGCTACGAGAACAAAGTCAGATAAGCTTGCAGGCGGTTAGCAAGTTCAATGCACGTCTCGTTCCTCAACATTTACCTCTCTTAAGATGCGGGAAAAGAAGTCATAATATGGATATTCAAGTAGTGAGAATTGTGTTTGATCTTTTAGGGATTAACTGTTGTTGACGTTTATCTTTGAAGTAGTATCAATTGCAGACCTCTACATTATATTCGAGGTCACAAAATTCACACATCTCTTTAGAGAACTGGAGTACACAGGCAAAAGAACAAAATAGTTTCTGAGGAACATGTACGAGTCTGTGTCCCTTTATTTTATTTGTCATTATGTGTTTATAGTTGGAACATTCTTATTTTAATGTCGTTTAAGGCGCATTATCATTTAATGTAATTTATTGCACTTTTCATTCATTTTTTAATCAAAACTCTTCTTCAATTAAATTTTAAAAAATCATTTAATTTTGAAGATATTTTAAATTCTTATAAAAATCATTTTTGAAATATAATTTTTTAAAAAGTTGTAATATTAATTATGTTTTGATTCAATAATATATAATTATGTTATAGAATGTCAAAATTAGTGTTTCAATTTAGAAAAAACAAATATAAAGAAATTTATAATATATTGAAAAACAAGTTCATGAAATCTATTTTCAAAAATACAAAACAAAAAAAATATTTTTTTAACTGAAACAAACATACTCAATGTAATATGGTTATCAATTGTAGTGCAAACATAATAGTTAATATAAATTGGTGGAGTCCAAGATGCATTTCTTATTTATAATTATCATTGGAACAAAAATAATTAAGGTTGATTATGAATTGTTTAAATGCAACTTTCAATTTGGACACCCGGAATATGACACAAACAACCAAAAAATATTCTCCATTGGAGATGCTATAAGATACACATATTTAGAAGAGTTTTTTATAGAGACATTAAATACTTCATCCGTTCTTCCATAATCAAAAGAAGAAAAATGTAAATGCACTTTCTATTTAAAAATATTTTGAATATGTCAAAATTAAGACACTTAATATTCTTGTATATTTGCCTTAATTATTTGTGTCTAAAGCATAGTTTTTACCTTAGAATACTTAAAATCAGTTTAGGAATGTTTTTACAAGTCAAAAATAAAAATTTTATGTGAAAAAATAGTGTATAGGTGGACACATCCATGGATAGATCATTTGATATTGTAAGACAAAGTTTTTGTACCCAAATTATTGATAATATAAAACTAGTCAATAATATTTTATTTATCCCATTCTAGACATAATAGAGTTTATAGATATTACAGTACAATATGCATCCATATGTTATAGATTTTTTAATTTAGTTTTTATTCTTTTTATCATTGTTTGGATTTACCGGGTTGTGGACGTGTAGCTTTACATTTTATTGTTTAATTCAAACCTAATATTTACCAACAACGAACATTTTAAATATTTTTTAATTAAATTTATTAAAAAAAATTTATAAAAAGTGGATAGGATACAGTAGCGTTTTTATACAGGACTATATTTGTGCCACCATATGAATATTTTTTAAGCATATACAAACAATAAGCAGTTTTCAAAATTTAATACCCTAATAAGGAAGATTATTATCAAAGAGAACGAGAACTCCTCTAAATTATAATTTATACTCGAAAAACCTTATCATAAATAAGAAAGAAAAATATTTTCTAACTTTGAAAGAATAACATCTATAATTTTTATTAGAAAATATTTTTTTAGAGGAGTTTTATGAACCAATAAAATACGTAATAACATCCATATTTTCTAACTTTGAAACAATAACATTCACAACTTTGAACTCTAAAATATTACTCGCTCAGATCTGACTTTTATATTTGTAATTTTTGTTATGTTCAGATTTGACCTTCAAATTTGTTTTCTAACAATGTAATTAAAGTGTAGTATAATTTGTACAAATAAAAATAACAATAATAAGTATTATTCATCACTTTTGAGTGACAAGTATTTCTTGATTTTTGTTGTGAATGACTAAAAAAACAATATTGTCTCATATTTTTTTTGACACAAAAAATTGTCTCATTTTTGTTTAATCTTGTTTTAGTGAATCAAGTCATCATAAGGAGGTTTTATCATGAGATCCCCACTCACATCTGATACTCCACATGAGACATGTTTTTAAAATAATTTCCTTTGTATTTGTTTTTATATATTTTTAGAAAACAAATTTGTTTTTCAGATTTCCTGGAAAATTGTGAATTTTATTCAGATTTTTGGAGATATTCACGAATTTTTACAAGATTTTTTAAAGTTTTATGAGTCTACAATATAAAAAAATTAAATATTTTGGAAAAATCTCTTTTGTCCTTTCTTCTAGTTCTGCCACCTCACTAATAAGACCCCATAAAAGCATAATTACTACTTGAAACAGATTATTAGGATATCGATGCGTTAGAATACCAAATTTTTATTTTCTCAACCTCCATGAAAGGTTTCAGGGCATAGGTGCGATCACCCAAGATGAAAGGGTCTTTAATGTGAAAAGCAAAATGAGCACATGGATCGTTGTTAGATGCGCTTTTAGGAGTCATTGTCAGTTTATCATAATTTTTTAGAAGACAAATAAGTAGAAGAGTCAGCAAAAGTGGCATGAAAAAATTTGGTGTTTTTGCTTTCAATGAAGGAAATGGCGAAGAAGGCGAAAAGGTTAAGAAGAGAACGTTTAAATAGCAAAAAGAAGAAGAAAACATTTCAGTTTTCCTTCCAAGATTTCGATAAATGGCATGTCCAGATCGACATATGGCACTCTATCTTATGGGGAAAAGTGAAATTAAAAGAATTTATTTTTATTATATTTAATTTTGTGGCTGAATAATCTCCTTTGAAATCAGAGATAATGATTAATAATTGCACGCACGTCAGTGACATGATAGTTTGGTATAAAGTGGTCATGAAGACCATGACATGTGCAAGCTACCCTAACATTGTCAATAAATCACAAAAAAAAGACACCTTTCTTCCATATAACACATATGATCGAAAACATAATTTTTTGGGGCATCTGTTAGCTTAGAAATTCCATGTAAACAAAGTCAAAAAATAATGCTAGAAAGTCAATGAGTAAGACTGGTTAATTACGCTGAAAGATGGAAAGTATTGAGGAATCTCGACAGAAGGAGCTTCAACATAGAAAAACACGTCGACCCAAGAATGTTCGACGAAACATGATAACCTTGGTTTGGAAAAAAACTCAAAAAGAAATCAATTATATTAGGAAAATTCTCTCCTCTAAACACGTCCAAAATCTCAAAAAGAGGATTTCAACATAATGGTAAGATTCGATAGTGTCACCAGCTGTCAAGGACTTATAATAACTTTGTAAGTCCCAGTATCAGGCAAGTAAGGAAGTGCCTCGACAAATGCTACGAGAACAAAGTCAGATAAGCTTGCAGGCGGTTAGCAAGTTCAATGCACGTCTCGTTCCTCAACATTTACCTCTCTTAATATGCGGGAAAGGAAGTCATAATATGGATGTTCAAGTAGTGAGAATTGTGTTTGATCTTTTAGGGATTAACTGTTGTTGACGTTTATCTTTGAAGTAGTATAAATTGCAGACCTCTACATTATATTCGAGGTAACAAAATTCACACATCTCTTTAGAGAACATGAGTACACAGGCAAAAGAACAAAATAGTTTGTGAGGAACTTGTACGAGTCTGTGTCCCTTTATTTTATTTGTCATTATGTTTTTACAGTTGGAACATTCTTATTTTAATGTCATTTAAGGTGCATTATCATTTAATGTAATTTATTGCACTTTTCATTCATTTTTTTAATCAAAACTCTTCTTCAGTTAAATTTTAAAAAATCATTTAATTTTGAAGCTATTTTATATTCTTATAAATATCATTTTTGAAATATAATTTTTTTAAAAGTTGTAATATTAACTATGTTTTGATTCAATAATATATAATTATGTTATAGAATGTCAAAATTAGTGTTTCAATTTAGAAAAAACAAATATAAAGAAATTTATAATATATTGAAAAAGGATTTCATGAAATCTATTTTCAAAAATACAAAACAAAAAAAAAATATTTTTTTAACTGAAACAAACATACTCAATGTAATATGGTTATCAATTATAGTGCAAACATAATAGTTAATATAAATTGGTGGAGTCCAAGATGCATTTCTTATTTATAATTATCATTGGAACAAAAATAATTAAGGTTGATTATGAATTGTTTAAATGCAACTTTCAATTTGGACACCCGGAATATGACACAAACAACCAAAAAATATTCTCCATTGGAGATGCTTTAAGGTACACATATTTAGAGGAGTTTTTTATAGAGACATTAAATACTTCATACGTTTTTCCATAATCAAATGAAGAAAAATGTAAATGAACTTTCTATTTAAAAATATTTTGAATATATCAAAATTAAGACACTTAATATTCATGTATATTTGTCTTAATTATTTGTGTCTAAAGCTGTGTTTTTTCCTTAGAATACTTAAAATCAGTTTAGAAATGTTTTTACAAGTCAAAAATAAAATTTTTATGTGAAAAAATAGTGTATAGGTGGACACATCCATGGATAGGTCATTTGATATTGTAAAACAAAGTTTTTGTACCCAAATTATTGATAATATAAAACTAATCAATAATATTTTATTTATCCCACCCTAGACATAATAGAGTTTATAGATATTACAGTCGAATATGCATCCTTATGTTATAGATTTTTTAATTCAGTTTTTATTCTTTTTATCATTGTTTGGATTTACCGGGTTGTGGTCGTGTAGCTTTACATTATATTATTTAATTCAAACCTAATATTTACCAACAACGAACATTTTAAATACTTTTTATTAAATTTATTTAAAAAAATTTATAAAAAGTGGATAGGATACAGTAGCGTTTTTGTGCAGGACTATATTTGTGCCACCATTTGAATATTTTTTAAACATATACAAGCAATAAGCAGTTTTCAAAATTTAATACTGTAATAAGGACGATTATTATCAAAGAGAACGAGAACTCCTCTAAATTATAATTTATACTCGAAAAACCTTATCATTAATAAGAAAGAAAAATATTTTCTAACTTTGAAAGAATAACATCCATAATTTTTATTAGAAAATATTTTTTTAGAGGTGTTTTATGAACCAATAACATACGTAATAACATCCATATTTTCTAACTTTGGAACAATAACATTCACAACTTTGAACTCTAAAGTATGACTCGCTCAGATCTGACTTTTATATTTGTAATTTTTTTTAAGTTCAGATTTGACCTTCAAATTTGTTTTCTAACAATGTAATTAAAGTGTAGTATAATTTGTACAAATAAAAATAACAATAATAAGTATTATTCATCACTTTTGAGTGACGAGTATTTCTTGATTTTTGTTGTGAATGACTAAAAAAACAAAATTGTCTCATATTTTTTTGACACAAAAAATTGTCTCATTTTTGTTTAATCTTGTTTTAGTGAATCAAGTCATCATAACGAGGTTTTATCATGAGATCCCCACTCACATCTGATACTCCACATGAGAGATGTTTTTAAAATAATTTCCTTTGTATTTTTTTTAATATATTTTTAGAAAACAAATTTTTTTTTCAGATTTCTTGGAAAATTGTGAATTTTTATCAGATTTTTGGAGATATTCACCAATTTTTACAAGATTTTTTAAAGTTTTATGAGTCTATAATATAAGAAAATTAAATATATTGGAAAAATCTCTTTTGTCCTTTCTTCTAGTTCTGCCACCTCACTAATAAGACCCCATAAAAGCATAATTACTACTTGAAACAGAGTATTATGATATCAATGCGTTAGAATACCAAATTTTTATTTTCTCAACCTCCATGAAAGGTTCCAGGGCATAGGTGCGATCACCCAAGATGAAGGGGTCTTTAATGTGAAAAGCAAAATGAGCACATGGATCGTTGTTAGATGCGCTTTTAGGAGTCATTTTCAGTTTATCATAAGTTTTTAGAAGACAAATAAGTAGAAGAGTCAGCAAAAGTGGCATGAAAAAATTTGGTGTTTTTGCTTTCAATGAAGGAAATGGCGAAGAAGGCGAAAAGGTTAAGAAGAGAACGTTTAAATAGCAAAAAGAAGAAGAAAACATTTCAGTTTTCCTTCCAAGATTTGGATAAATGGCATGTCCAAATCGACATATGGCACTCCATCTTATGGGGAAAATTGAAATTAAAAGAATTTATTTTTATTATATTTAATTTTGTGGCTGAATAATCTCCTTTGAAATCGGAGATAATGATTAATAATTGCACGCACGTCAGTGACATGATAGTTTGGTATAAAGTGGTCATAAAGACCATGACATGTGCAAGCTACCCTAACATTGTCAATAAATCACAAAAAAAAGACACCTTTCTTCCATATAACTCATATGATCGAAAACATAATTTTTTGGGGCATCTGTTAGCTTAGAAATACCAGGTAAACAAAGTCAACCCAAGAATTTTGATGAATCTTGACAGAAGGAGCTTCAACATATAAAAACACGTCGACCCAAGAATGTTCGACGAAACAAGGTAACCTTGGTTTAGAAAAAAACTCAAAAAGAAATCCATTATATTAGGAAAATTCTCTCCTCTAAACACGTCCAAAATCTCAAAAAGAGGATTTTAACATAATGTTAAGATTCGACAGTGTCACCAGTTGTCAAGGACTTATAATAACTTTGTAAGTCCCAGTATCAAGCAAGTAAGGAAGTGCCTCGACGAATGCTATGAGAACAAAGTCTGATAAGCTTGCAGGCGGTTAGCAAGTTCAATGCACGTCTCGTTCCTCAACATTTACCTCTCTTAAGATGCGAGAAAGGAAGTCATAATATGGATTAACTGCTGTTGACGGTTTTCTTTTAAGTAGTATAAATTCCAGACCTCTACATTATATTCGAGGTCACAAAATTCACACATCTCTTTAGAGAACTGGAGTACACAGGCAAAAGAATAAAATAGTTTGTGAGGAACATGTACGAGTCTGTGTCCCTTTATTTTATTTGTCATTATGATTTTATAGTTGGAACATTCTTATTTTAATGTCGTTTAAGGTGCATTATCATTTAATTTAATTGATTTCACTTTTCATTCATTTTTTTAATCAAAACTCTTCTTCAATTAAATTTTAAAAACTCATTTAATTTTGAAGCTATTTTAGATTCTTATAAAAATCATTTTTGAAATATAATTTTTTTAAAAGTTGTAATATTAACTATTTTTTGATTCAATAATATATAATTATGTTATAGAATGTCAAAATTAGTGTTTCAATTTAGAAAAGACAAATATAAAGAAATTTATAATATATTGAAAAACGATTTCATGAAATCTATTTTCAAAAATACAAAACAAAAAAATCAATTTTTTTAACTGAAACAAACATAATCAATGTAATATGGTTATCAATTGTAGTGCAAACATAATAGGTAATATAAATTGGTGGAGTCCAAGATGTATTTCTTATTTATAATTATCATTGGAACAAAAATAATTAAGGTTGATTATGAATTGTTTAAATGCAACTTTCAATTTGGACACACGAAATATGACACAAACAACCAAAAAATATTATCCATTGGAGATGCTTTAAGGTACACATATTCAGAGGAGTTTGTTATAGAGACATTAAATACTTCATACGTTTTTCCATAATCAAAAGAAGAAAACTGTAAATGCACTTTCTATTTAAAAATATTTTGAATATGTCAAAATTAAGACACTTAATATTCATGTATATTTTCTTTAATTATTTGCGTCTAAATGTGTGTTTTTACCTTAGAATACTTAAAATCAGTTTAGAAATGTTTTTACAAGTCAAAATTAAAATTTTCATGTGAAAATATAGTGTATAGGTGGACACATCCATGGATAGGTCATTTGATATTGTAAAACAAAGTTTTTGTACCCAAATTATTGATAATATAAAACTAGTCAATAATATTTGATTTATCCCACCCTAGACATAATAGAGTTTATAGATATTAGAGTAGAATATGCATCCTTATGTTATAGATTTTTTAATTCAGGTTTTATTCTTTTTATCATTGTTTGGATTTACCGGGTTGTGCTCGTGTAGCTTTACATTTTATTATTTAATGCAAACCTAATATTTACCAACAACGAATATTTTAAATATTTTTTATTAAATTTATTAAAAAAAATTATAAAAAATGGATAGGATACAGTAGCGTTTTTATGCAGGACTATATTTGTGCCACCATATGAATATTTTTTAAACATATACAAACAATAAGCATTTTTCAAATTTTAATGATGTAATAAGGACGATTATTATCAAAGAGAACGAGAACTCCTCTAAATTATAATTTATACTCAAAAAACCTTATCATAAATAAGAAAGAAAAATATTTTCTAACTTTGAAAGAATAACATCCATAATTTTTATTAGAAAATATTTTTAGAGGAGTTTTATGAACAAATAACATAAATAATAACACCCATATTTTCTAACTTTGAAACAATAACATTCACAACTTTGAACTCTAAAATATTACTCGCTTAGATCTGACTTTTATATTTGTAATTTTATTTATGTTCAGATTTGACCTTCAAATTTGTTTTCTAACAATGTAATTATAGTGTAGTATAATTTGTACAAATAAAAATAACAATAATAAGTATTATTCATCACTTTTGAGTGACAAGTATTTCTTGATTTTTGTTGTGAATGACTAAAAAAACAAAATTGTCTCATATTTTTTTTGACACAAAAAATTGTCTCATTTTTGTTTAATCTTGTTTTGGTGAATCAAGTCATCATAACGAGGTTTTATCATGAGATCCCCACTCACATCTGATACTCCACATGAGAGATGTTTTTAAAATAATTTACTTTGTATTTTTTTATATATTTTTAGAAAATAAATTTGTTATTCAGATTTTTTGGAAAATTGTGAATTTTTATCAGATTTTTGGAGATATTCACGAATTTTTACAAGATTTTTTAAAGTTTTATGAGTCTATAATATAAGAAAATTAAATATTTTGGAATAATCTCTTTTGTCCTTTCTTCTAGTTCTGCCACCTCACTAATAAGACCCCATAAAAGCATAATTACTACTTGAAACAGAGTATTAGGATATCAATGCGTTAGAATACCAAATTTTTATTTTCTCAACCTCCATGAAAGGTTCTAGGGCATAGGTGCGATCACCCAAGACTAAGGGGTCTTTAATGTGAAAAGCAAAATGAGCACATGGATTGTTGTTAGATGCGCTTTTAGGAGTCATTGTCAGTTTACATAAGTTTTTAGAAGACAAATAAGTAGAAGAGTCAGCAGAAGTGGCATGAAAATTTTTGGTGTTTTTGCTTTCAATGAAGGAAATGGCGAAGAAGGCGAAAAGGTTAAGAAGAGAACATTTAAATAGCAAAAAGAAGAAGAAAACATTTCAGTTTTCCTTCCAAGATTTGGATAAATGGCTTGTCCAGATCGACATATGGCACTCCATCTTATGGGGAAAATTGAAATTAAAATAATTTATTTTAATTATATTTAATTAATGTCTGAATAATATCCTTTGAAATCGGAGATGATGATTATCAACTGCACGCACGTTTGTGACATGATAGTTTGGTATAAAGTGGTCATGAAGACCATGACATGTGCAAGCTACCCTAACATTGTCGAGAAATCACAAAAATTACACCTGTCTTCCATATAACACATATGATCGAAAACATAATTTTTTTTGGCATCTATTAGCTTAGAAATTCCAGGTAAACAAAGTCAAAAAATAATGCTAGAAAGTCAATGAGTAACCTTGGTTAATTACGTTGAAAGATGGAAAGTATTGAGGAATCTCGACAGAAGGAGCTTCAACATATAAAAACACGTCGACCCAAGAATGTTCAATGAAGCATGGTAAGTTGGTTTGGAAAAAAACTCAAAAAGAAATCCATAATATTAGGATAATTCTCTCCTCTAAACACGTCCAAAATCTCAAAAAGAGAATATCAACGTAATGGTCAGATTCAACAGTGTCACCAGTTTTCAAGGACTTATCATAACTTTGTAAGTCCCAGTATCAGGCAAGCAAGGAAGTGCCTCGAAAAATGCTACGAGAACAAAGTCAGATAAGCTTGTAGGCAGTTAGGCAGTTCAATGCACGTCTCGTTCCTCAACAATTACCTCTCTCAAGATGTGGGAAAGGAAGTTATAATATGGATGTTCAAGTAGTGAGAATTGTGTTCGATCTTTTAGGGATTAACTGTTGTCGACGGTTCTCTTTGAAGTAGTATAAATAGAAGACCTCTACATCTTATTGGAAGTCACAAAATTTATAAATATCTTTAGAAAACTAGAGTACCCAGGAAAAAGAATAAATCAGTTTGTGAGGAACATGTACGAGTCTGCATCCCTTTATTTTATTTGTCTTTATGTTTCCTTGGCTGGAACATTCTTATTTTAATGTCATTTAAGGCACATTATCATTTAATTTCATTTATTTCACTTTTCTTTCATTTTTTTTATCCAAACACTTCTTCAAGTAAAGTTTAAAAAATCATTTAATTTTAAAGCTATTTTAGGTTTTTATAAAAATCATTTTTGAAATATAATTGTTTTTTAAATTGTGATATTAACTAAGTTTTGATTCAATAATATATATTTATGTTATAGAATTTCAAAATATTTATGTTATAGAATTTTAAAATTAGTGTTTCAATTTAGAAAAAACAAATATAAAAAAAGTTATAATACTTAGAAAAATGATTTTATGAAATCTATTTTCAAAAATACAAAGAAAAAAAACAGTTTTTTTAAACTTGAAACAAACATACTCAATGTAATATGGTTATCAATTGTAGTAAAAAAATATTCATTAATATAAATTGGTGGAGTCCAAGATACATTGCTTATTTATCATTATCATTGGAACAAAAATAATTATGGTTGATTATGAATTGCTTAAACGCAGTTGTCAATTTGGACGCACGAAATATGACACAAACAACCAAAAAATATTCTCCATTAGAGATGCTTTAAGGTACACATATTAAGAGGAGTTTTTTATCGAAACATTAAATGTTTCATACGTTTTTCCATAATCAAAAGGAGAAAAATGTAAATGCACTTTCTATTTAAAAATATTCTCAATATGTCAAAATTAAAACACTTAATATTCATGTAATTTGCCTTAATTCTTTGTGTCTAAATGTGTTTTTTTATCTTAGAATACTTAAAATCAGTTTAGAAATGTATTTACAAGTCAAAATTAAAAATTTTATGTCAAAAAATAGTGTATAGCTGGACACATCCATGCATAGGTCATTTGATTGTGTAAAACAAAGGTTTTGTACCCAAATTATTGATAATTTAAAACTAGTCAATAATATTTGATTTATCCCACCCTAGACATATTAGAGTTTATAGATATTACAGTAGACTATGCATCCTTATGTTATAGGTTTTTTAATTTGTTATTTATTCTTTTTATCATTGTTTGGATTATCGGGTTGTTGTCGTGTAGCTTTACATGTTATTATCTAATGCAAACCTAATATTTACCAACAACGAATATTTTAAATATTTGTATTTAATTTATTAAATAAATTTTAAACAAATGGATAAGATACAGTAGAGTTTTTATGCAGGACTATATTTGTCCCACCATATGAATATTTTTTAAACATATATAAGCAATAAGCAATTTTCAAAACTTAATGTTGTAATAAGGACGATTATTATCAAAGAGAACGAGAACTCCTCTAAATTACAATTTATACTCGAAAAACTTTATCATAAATAAGAAAGAAAAATATTTTCTAACTTTGAAACAATAACATCTATAATTTTTATTAGAAAATATTTTTAGAGGATTTTTAGGAACCAATAACATCCGTTAATAACATCCATATTTTCTAACTTTGAAACAATAACATTCGCAACTTTGAACTCTAAAATATTTCTAGCTTAGATCTGACTTTTAGATTTGTATGTTTTTTTATGTTCACATTTGACCTTCAAATTTGTTTTCTAACAATGTAGTTTTGAGACACACTCATGAAAAATTCAGGTGTAGTATAATTTATAAAAATAAAAATAACAATAATAAGTGTTATTCATCACTTTTGAGTGACTGTTATTTCTTGATTTTTGTTGTGAATGACTAAAAAATCAAAATTGTCTCATATTTTATTGACACAAAAATTGTCTCATATTTGTTTATTCCTGTTTTAGTGACTCAAGTCATCATAACGAGATTTTATTGTGAGATCCCCACTAACATCTGATAATCCACATGAGAGATGTTTTTAAAATAATTTCCTTTGTGGTTTTTTTATATTTAAAAAAAATGTGTTTTTCAGATTTTTTAAAAAATAGTGTATTTTTATCAGATTTTTGAGATATTCACGACTTTTTACAAGATTATTTAGAGTTTTATGAGTCTATAATATAATAAAATTAAATATTTTGGAAAAGTCTCTTTTGTCCTTTCTTCTAGTTCTGCCCCCTCACTAATAAGACCCCATAAAAGCATAATTACTACTTGAAATAGAGTATTAGGATATCAACCCGTTAGAATACCAAATTTTGTTTTCTCGATCTCCGTGAAAGGTTCCGGGGCGTAGGTGCGATCACCCAAGATGAAAGGGGTCTTCAATGCGAAAAGCAAAAGGAGCACATGGATCCTTGTTAGATGCGCTTTTAGGAGTCATTGTTAGTTTATCTTCAGGTTTTGGGAGACAAATAAGTAGAAGAGTCAACAGAAGTGGCATAAAAAACTTTGGCGTTTTTGCTTTCAATGAAGGAAATGGCAAACAAGGCGAAAAGTTGAAGAAAAGAACTTTTAAATAGCCAAAATAAGAAGAAAACATTTCAATTTTTTTACGAAGATTTGGATAAATAGCATGACCAGATCGACATATGGCACTCCATCTTATGAGGAAAAGTGAAATTAAAAGAATTTATTTTTATAATATATAATTTAGTGGCTGAATAATCTCCTTTGAAATCGGAGATAATGATTATCAATTACACGCACGTCTGTGACATGATAGTTTAGTATAAAGAGGTCATGATGACCATGACATGTGTAATCTACCCTAACATTGTCAAGCAATCACAAAAAAAAAAGACAATTTCTTCCATCTGACACATATGATCGAAAACATAATTTTTTGGGGCATCTGTTAGCTTAGAAATTCCATGTAAACAAAGTCAAAAAATAATGTTAGAAAGTCAATGAGTAAGACTGGTTAATTACGTTGAAAGATGGAAAGTATTGAGGAAGTTTTATCATGATATCCCCACTCACATCTGATACTCCACATGTGAGATGTTTTTAAAATAATTTCCTTTGTGTTTTTTTTATATTATTAAAAAACAAATGTGTTTTTGAGATTTTTTTACAAATTATGAATTTTTATCAGATTTTTGGAGAAATTCACGAGTTTTTACAAGATTTTTTAGAGTTTTATGAGTCTATAATATAATAAAATTAAATATTTTGGAAAAATCTCTTTTGTCCTTTTTTTTCTAGTTCTGCCACCTCACTAATAAGACCCCATAAAAGCATAATTACTACATGAAATAAAGTATTAAGATACCAACATGTTAGAATACCAAATTTTTGTTTTCTCAACCTCCATGAAGGTTCCAGGGTGTAGGTGCGATCACCCAAGATGAAGGGGTCTTCAATGCGAAAAGAAAAAGGAGCACATGGATCATTGTCAGATGCGCTTTTAGGAGTCATTGTCAGTTTATCATTAGTTTTTAGAAGACAAATAAGTAGAAGAGTCAGCAGAAATGCCATGAAAAAATTTGGTGTTTTTTCTTTCAATGAAGGAAATGGCGAAGAAGGCGAAAAGGTTAAGAAGAGAACGTACTAATAGCAAAAAGAAGAAGAAAACATTTCAGTTTTTCTTCCAAGATTTGGATAAATGGCATGTCTAGATCGACATATGGCACTCCATCTTATGGGGAAAATTGAAATTAAAATAATTTATTTTAATTATATTTAATTAATGTCTGAATAATATCCTTTGAAATCGGAGATAATGATTATAAACTGCACGCACGTTTGTGACATGATAGTTAGGTATAAAGTGGTCATGATGACCATGACATGTGCAAGCTACCCTAACATTGTCGAGAAATCACAAAAATTACAACTTTCGTCCATATAACACATATGATCGAAAACATAATTTTTTTGGGCATCTATTAGCTTAGAAATTCCAGGTAAACAAAGTCAAAAAATAATGCTAGAAAGTCAATGAGTAAGACTGGTTAATTACGTTGAAAGATGGAAAGTATTGAGGATTCTCGACAGAAGGAGCTTCAACATATAAAAACACGTCGACCCAAGAAAGTTCGATGAAGCATGGTATGTTGGTTTGGAAAAAAACTCAAAAAGAAATCCATAATATTAGGATAATTCTCTCCTCTAAACACGTCCAAAATCTCAAAAAGAGAATATCAACGTAATGGTCAGATTCAACAGTGTCACCAGTTTTCAAGGACTTATAATAACTTTGTAAGTCCCAGTATCAGGCAAGCAAGGAAGTGCCTCGACAAATGCTACGAGAACAAAGTCAGATAAGCTTGTAGGCAGTTAGGAAGTTCAATGCACGTCTCGTTCCTCAAGAATTACCTCTCTTAAGATTTGGGAAAGGAAGTTATAATATGGATGTTGAAGTAGTGAGAATTGTGTTCGATCTTTTAGGGATTAACTGTTGCGACAGTTCTCTTTGAAGTAGTATAAATAGAAGACCTCTACATCTTATTGGAAGTCACAAAATTTATAAATATCTTTAGAAAACTAGAGTACCCAGGCAAAAGAACAAATCAGTTTGTGAGGAATATGTACGAGTCTGCATCCCTTTATTTTATTTGTCTTTATGTTTCTTTGGCTGGAACATTCTTATTTTAATGTCATTTAAGGCACATTATCATTTAATTTCATTTATTTCACTTTTCTTTCATTTTTTTTATCCAAACTCTTTTTCAAGTAAAGTTTAAAAAATCATTTAATTTTAAAGCTATTTTAGGTTTTTATAAAAATCATTTTTGAAATATAATTTTTTTTTAAATTGTGATATTAACTAAGTTTTGATTCAATAATATATATTTATGTTTTAGAATTTCGAAATATTTATGTTATAGAATTTTAAAATTAGTGTTTCAATTTAGAAAACACAAATATAAAAAAAAGTTATAATATTTCGAAAAACGATTTTATGAAATCTATTTTCAAAAATACAAAAGAAAAAAAACAGTTTTTTTAAACTTGAAACAAACATACTCAATGTAATATGGTTATCAATTGTAGTAAAAAAATATTCATTAATATAAATTGGTGGAGTCCAGGATACATTGCTTATTTATCATTATCATTGGAACAAAAATAATTATGGTTGATTATGAATTGCTTAAACGCAGTTGTCAATTTGGACGCACGAAATATGACACAAACAACCAAAAAATATTTTCCATTAGAGATCCTTTAAGGTACACATATTCAGAGGAGTTTTTTATCGAAACATTAAATGTTTCGTACGTTTTTCCATAATCAAAAGGAGAAAAATGTAAATGCACTTTCTATTTAAAAATATTCTCAATATGTCAAAATTAAAACACTTAATATTCATGTAATTTGCCTTAATTGTTTGTGTCTAAATGTGTTTTTTTATCTTAGAATACTTAAAATCAGTTTAGAAATGTATTTACAAGTCAAAATTAAAATTTTCATGTCAAAAAATAGTGTATAGCTGGACACATCCATGCATAGGTCATTTGATTGTGTAAAACAAAGTTTTTGTACCCAAATTATTGATAATTTAAAACTAGTCAATAATATTTGATTTATCCCACCCTAGACATATTAGAGTTTATAGATATTACAGTAGACTATGCATCCTTATGTTATAGGTTTTTTAATTTGTTATTTATTCTTTTTATCATTGTTTGGATTATCGGGTTGTTGTCGTGTAGCTTTACATGTTATTATCTAATGCAAACCTAATATTTACCAACAACGAATATTTTAAATATTTGTATTTAATTTATTAAATAAATTTTAAACAAATGGATAAGATACAATAGAGTTTTTATGCAGGACTATATTTGTGCCACCATATGAATATTTTTTAAACATATATAAGCAATACACAATTTTCAAAACTTAATGTTGTAATAAGGACGATTATTATCAAAGAGAACGAGAACTCCTCTAAATTACAATTTATACTCGAAAAACTTTATCATAAATAAGAAAGAAAAATATTTTCTAACTTTGAAACAATAACATCTATAATTTTTATTAGAAAATATTTTTAGAGGATTTTTAGGAACCAATAACATCCGTTAATAACATCCATATTTTCTAACTTTGAAACAATAACATTCGCAACTTTGAACTCTAAAATATTTCTAGCTTAGATCTGACTTTTAGATTTGTATGTTTTTTTATGTTCACATTTGACCTTCAAATTTATTTTCTAACAATGTAGTTTTGAGACACACTCATGAAAAATTCAAGTGTAGTATAATTTATAAAAATAAAAATAACAATAATAAGTGTTATTCATCACTTTTGAGTGACTGGTATTTCTTGATTTTTGTTGTGAATGACTAAAAAATCAAAATGGTCTCATATTTTATTGACACAAAAATTGTCTCATATTTGTTTATTCCTGTTTTAGTGACTCAAGTCATCATAACGAGATTTTATCGTGAGATCCCCACTAACATCTGATAATCCACATGAGAGATGTTTTTAAAATAATTTCCTTTGTGGTTTTTTTATATTTTAAAAAAAAAAGTGTTTTTCAGATTTTTTAAAAAATAGTGTATTTTTATCAGATTTTTGAGATATTCACGACTTTTTACAAGATTTTTTAGAGTTTTATGAGTCTATAATATAAAAAAATTAAATATTTTGGAAAAGTCTCTTTTGTCCTTTCTTCTAGTTCTGCCCCCCTCACTAATAAGACCCCATAAAAGCATAATTACTACTTGAAATAGAGTATTAGGATATCAACCCGTTAGAATACCAAATTTTGTTTTCTCGATCTCCGTGAAAGGTTCCAGGGCGTAGGTGCGATCACCCAAGATGAAAGGGGTCTTCAATGCGAAAAGCAAAAGGAGCACATGGATCCTTGTTAGATGCGCTTTTAGGAGTCATTGTTAGTTTATCTTCAGGTTTTGGGAGACAAATAAGTAGAAGAGTCAACAGAAGTGGCATAAAAAACTTTGGCGTTTTTGCTTTCAATGAAGGAAATGGCAAACAAGGCGAAAAGTTGAAGAAAAGAACTTTTAAATAGCCAAAATAAGAAGAAAACATTTCAATTTTTTTATGAAGATTTGGATAAATAGCATGACCAGATCGACATATGGCACTCCATCTTATGGGGAAAAGTGAAATTAAAAGAATTTATTTTTATAATATATAATTTAGTGGCTGAATAATCTCCTTTGAAATTGGAGATAATGATTATCAATTACACGCACGTCTGTGACATGATAGTTTAGTATAAAGAGGTCATGATGACCATGACATGTGTAATCTACCCTAACATTGTCAAGCAATCACACAAAAAAAGACAATTTCTTCCATCTGACACATATGATCGAAAACATAATTTTTTGGGGCATCTGTTAGCTTAGAAATTCCATGTAAACAAAGTCAAAAAATAATGTTAGAAAGTCAATGAGTAAGACTGGTTAATTACCTTGAAAGATGGAAAGTATTGAGGAAGTTTTATCATGATATCCCCACTCACATCTGATACTCCACATGTGAGATGTTTTTAAAATAATTTCCTTTGTGTTTTTTTTATATTATTAAAAAACAAATGTGTTTTTGAGATTTTTTTACAAATTATGAATTTTTATCAGATTTTTGGAGAAATTCACGAGTTTTTACAAGATTTTTTAGAGTTTTATGAGTCTATAATATAATAAAATTAAATATTTTGGAAAAATCTCTTTTGTCCTTTTTTTTCTAGTTCTGCCACCTCACTAATAAGACCCCATAAAAGCATAATTACTACATGAAATAAAGTATTAAGATACCAACATGTTAGAATACCAAATTTTTGTTTTCTCAACCTCCATGAAGGTTCCAGGGTGTAGGTGCGATCACCCAAGATGAAGGGGTCTTCAATGCGAAAAGAAAAAGGAGCACATGGATCATTGTTAGATGCGCTTTTAGGAGTCATTGTCAGTTTATCATTAGTTTTTAGAAGACAAATAAGTAGAAGAGTCAGCAGAAATGCCATGAAAAAATTTGGTGTTTTTTCTTTCAATGAAGGAAATGGCGAAGAAGGCGAAAAGGTTAAGAAGAGAACGTACTAATAGCAAAAAGAAGAAGAAAACATTTCAGTTTTTCTTCCAAGATTTGGATAAATGGCATGTCCAGATCGACATATGGCACTCCATCTTATGGGGAAAATTGAAATTAAAATAATTTATTTTAATTATATTTAATTAATGTCTGAATAATATCCTTTGAAATCGGAGATAATGATTATCAACTGCACGCACGTTTGTGACATGATAGTTAGGTATAAAGTGGTCATGATGACCATGACATGTGCAAGCTACCCTAACATTGTCGAGAAATCACAAAAATTACAACTTTCTTCCATATAACACATATGATCGAAAACATAATTTTTTTGGGCATCTATTAGCTTAGAAATTCCAGGTAAACAAAGTCAAAAAATAATGCTAGAAAGTCAATGAGTAAGACTGGTTAATTACGTTGAAAGATGGAAAGTATTGAGGAATCTCGACAGAAGGAGCTTCAACATATAAAAACACGTCGACCCAAGAAAGTTCGATGAAGCATGGTAAGTTGGTTTGGAAAAAAACTCAAAAAGAAATCCATAATATTAGGATAATTCTCTCCTCTAAACACGTCCAAAATCTCAAAAAGAGAATATCAACGTAATGGTCAGATTCAACAGTGTCACCAGTTTTCAAGGACTTATAATAACTTTGTAAGTCCCAGTATCAGGCAAGCAAGGAAGTGCCTCGATAAATGCTACGAGAACAAAGTCAGATAAGCTTGTAGGCAGTTAGGAAGTTCAATGCACGTCTCGTTCCTCAAGAATTACCTCTCTTAAGATTTGGGAAAGGAAGTTATAATATGGATGTTCAAGTAGTGAGAATTGTGTTTGATCTTTTAGGGATTAACTGTTGCCGACGGTTCTCTTTGAAGTAGTATAAATAGAAGACCTCTACATCTTATTGGAAGTCACAAAATTTATAAATATCTTTAGAAAACTAGAGTACCCAGGCAAAAGAACAAATCAGTTTGTGAGGAACATGTACGAGTCTGCATCCCTTTATTTTATTTGTCTTTATGTTTCCTTGGCTGGAACATTCTTATTTTAATGTCATTTAAGGCACATTATCATTTAATTTCATTTATTTCACTTTTCTTTCATTTTTTTTATCCAAACTCTTCTTCAAGTAAAGTTTAAAAAATCATTTAATTTTAAAGCTATTTTAGGTTTTTATAAAAATCATTTTTGAAATATAATTTTTTTTTAAATTGTGATATTAACTAAGTTTTGATTCAATAATATATATTTATGTTTTAGAATTTCGAAATATTTATGTTATAGAATTTTAAAATTAGTGTTTCAATTTAGAAAACACAAATATAAAAAAAGTTATAATATTTCGAAAATCGATTTTATGAAATCTATTTTCAAAAATACAAAAGAAAAAAAACAGTTTTTTTAAACTTGAAACAAACATACTCAATGTAATATGGTTATCAATTGTAGTAAAAAAATATTCATTAATATAAATTGGTGGAGTCCAGGATACATTGCTTATTTATCATTATCATTGGAACAAAAATAATTATGGTTGATTATGAATTGCTTAAACGCAGTTGTCAATTTGGACGCACGAAATATGACACAAACAACCAAAAAATATTCTCCATTAGAGATGCTTTAAGGTACACCTATTCAGAGGAGTTTTTTATCGAAACATTAAATGTTTCGTACGTTTTTCCATAATCAAAAGGAGAAAAATGTAAATGCACTTTCTATTTAAAAATATTCTCAATATGTCAAAATTAAAACACTTAATATTCATGTAATTTGCCTTAATTGTTTGTGTCTAAATGTGTTTTTTTATCTTAGAATACTTAAAATCAGTTTAGAAATGTATTTACAAGTCAAAATTAAAATTTTCATGTCAAAAAATAGTGTATAGCTGGACACATCCATGCATAGGTCATTTGATTGTGTAAAACAAAGTTTTTGTACCCAAATTATTGATAATTTAAAACTAGTCAATAATATTTGATTTATCCCAACCTAGACATATTAGAGTTTATAGATATTACAGTAGACTATGCATCCTTATGTTATAGGTTTTTTAATTTGTTATTTATTCTTTTTATCATTGTTTGGATTATCGGGTTGTTGTCGTGTAGCTTTACATGTTATTATCTAATGCAAACCTAATATTTACCAACAACGAATATTTTAAATATTTGTATTTAATTTATTAAATAAATTTTAAACAAATGGATAAGATACAATAGAGTTTTTATGCAGGACTATATTTGTGCCACCATATGAATATTTTTTAAACATATATAAGCAATACACAATTTTCAAAACTTAATGTTGTAATAAGGACGATTATTATCAAAGAGAACGAAAACTCCTCTAAATTACAATTTATACTCGAAAAACTTTATCATAAATAAGAAAGAAAAATATTTTCTAACTTTGAAACAATAAAATCTATAATTTTTATTAGAAAATATTTTTAGAGGATTTTTAGGAACCAATAACATCCGTTAATAACATCCATATTTTCTAACTTTGAAACAATAACATTCGCAACTTTGAACTCTAAAATATTTCTAGCTTAGATCTGACTTTTAGATTTGTATGTTTTTTTATGTTCACATTTGACCTTCAAATTTGTTTTCTAACAATGTAGTTTTGAGACACACTCATGAAAAATTCAAGTGTAGTATAATTTATAAAAATAAAAATAACAATAATAAGTGTTATTCATCACTTTTGAGTGACTGGTATTTCTTGATTTTTGTTGTGAATGACTAAAAAATCAAAATTGTCTCATATTTTATTGACGCAAAAATTGTCTCATATTTGTTTATTCCTGTTTTAGTGACTCAAGTCATCATAACGAGATTTTATCGTGAGATCCCCACTAACATCTGATAATCCACATGAGAGATGTTTTTAAAATAATTTCCTTTGTGGTTTTTTTATATTTTAAAAAAAAAGTGTTTTTCAGATTTTTTAAAAAATAGTGTATTTTTATCAGATTTTTGAGATATTCACGACTTTTTACAAGATTTTTTAGAGTTTTATGAGTCTATAATATAAAAAAATTAAATATTTTGGAAAAGTCTCTTTTGTCCTTTCTTCTAGTTCTGCCCCCTCACTAATAAGACCCCATAAAAGCATAATTACTACTTGAAATAGAGTATTAGGATATCAACCCGTTAGAATACCAAATTTTGTTTTCTCGATCTCCGTGAAAGGTTCCGGGGCGTAGGTGCGATCACCCAAGATGAAAGGGGTCTTCAATGCGAAAAGCAAAAGGAGCATATGGATCCTTGTTAGATGCGCTTTTAGGAGTCATTGTTAGTTTATCTTCAGGTTTTGGGAGACAAATAAGTAGAAGAGTCAACAGAAGTGGCATAAAAAACTTTGGCGTTTTTGCTTTCAATGAAGGAAATGGCAAACAAGGCGAAAAGTTGAAGAAAAGAACTTTTAAATAGCCAAAATAAGAAGAAAAAATTTCAATTTTTTTATGAAGATTTGGATAAATAGCATGACCAGATCGACATATGGCACTCCATCTTATGGGGAAAAGTGAAATTAAAAGAATTTATTTTTATAATATATAATTTAGTGGCTGAATAATCTCCTTTGAAATTGGAGATAATGATTATCAATTACACGCACGTCTGTGACATGATAGTTTAGTATAAAGAGGTCATGATGACCATGACATGTGTAATCTACCCTAACATTGTCAAGCAATCACAAAAAAAAGACAATTTCTTCCATCTGACACATATGATCGAAAACATAATTTTTGGGGCATCTGTTAGCTTAGAAATTCCATGTAAACAAAGTCAAAAAATAATGTTAGAAAGTCAATGAGTAAGACTGGTTAATTACGTTGAAAGATGGAAAGTATTGAGGAAGTTTTATCATGATATCCCCACTCACATCTGATACTCCACATGTGAGATGTTTTTAAAATAATTTCCTTTGTGTTTTTTTTATATTATTAAAAAACAAATGTGTTTTTCGGATTTTTTTACAAATTATGAATTTTTATCAGATTTTTGGAGAAATTCACGAGTTTTTACAAGATTTTTTAGAGTTTTATGAGTCTATAATATAATAAAATTAAGTATTTTGGAAAAATCTCTTTTGTCCTTTTTTTCTAGTTCTGCCACCTCACTAATAAGACCCCATAAAAGCATAATTACTACATGAAATAAAGTATTAAGATACCAACATGTTAGAATACCAAATTTTTGTTTTCTCAACCTCCATGAAGGTTCCAGGGTGTAGGTGCGATCACCCAAGATGAAGGGGTCTTCAATGCAAAAAGAAAAAGGAGCACATGGATCATTGTTAGATGCGCTTTTAGGAGTCATTGTCAGTTTATCATTAGTTTTTAGAAGACAAATAAGTAGAAGAGTCAGCAGAAATGCCATGAAAAAATTTGGTGTTTTTTATTTCAATGAAGGAAATGGCGAAGAAGGCGAAAAGGTTAAGAAGAGAACGTACTAATAGCAAAAAGAAGAAGAAAACATTTCAGTTTTTCTTCCAAGATTTGGATAAATGGCATGTCCAGATCGACATATGGCACTCCATCTTATGGGGAAAATTGAAATTAAAATAATTTATTTTAATTATATTTAATTAATGTCTGAATAATATCCTTTGAAATCGGAGATAATGATTATCAACTGCACGCACGTTTGTGACATGATAGTTAGGTATAAAGTGGTCATGATGACCATGACATGTGCAAGCTACCCTAACATTGTCGAGAAATCACAAAAATTACAACTTTCTTCCATATAACACATATGATCGAAAACATAATTTTTTTGGGAATCTATTAGCTTAGAAATTCCAGGTAAACAAAGTCAAAAAATAATGCTAGAAAGTCAATGAGTAAGACTGGTTAATTACGTTGAAAGATGGAAAGTATTGAGGAATCTCGACAGAAGGAACTTCAACATATAAAAACACGTCGACCCAAGAAAGTTCGATGAAGCATGGTAAGTTGGTTTGGAAAAAAACTCAAAAAGAAATCCATAATATTAGGATAATTCTCTCCTCTAAACACGTCCAAAATCTCAAAAAGAGAATATCAACGTAATGGTCAGATTCAACAGTGTCACCAGTTTTCAAGGACTTATAATAACTTTGTAAGTCCCAGTATCAGGCAAGCAAGGAAGTGCCTCGACAAATGCTACGAGAACAAAGTCAGATAAGCTTGTAGGCAGTTAGGAAGTTCAATGCACGTCTCGTTCCTCAAGAATTACCTCTCTTAAGATTTGGGAAAGGAAGTTATAATATGGATGTTCAAGTAGTGAGAATTGTGTTCGATCTTTTAGGGATTAACTGTTGCCGACGGTTCTCTTTGAAGTAGTATAAATAGAAGACCTCTACATCTTATTGGAAGTCACAAAATTTATAAATATCTTTAGAAAACTAGAGTACCCAGGCAAAAGAACAAATCAGTTTGTGAGGAACATGTACGAGTCTGGATCCCTTTATTTTATTTGTCTTTATGTTTCCTTGGCTGGAACATTCTTATTTTAATGTCATTTAAGGCACATTATCATTTAATTTCATTTATTTCACTTTTCTTTCATTTTTTTTATCCAAACTCTTCTTCAACTAAAGTTTAAAAAATCATTTAATTTTAAAGCTATTTTAGGTTTTTATAAAAATCATTTTTGAAATATAATTTTTTTTTAAATTGTGATATTAACTAAGTTTTGATTCAATAATATATATTTATGTTTTAGAATTTCGAAATATTTATGTTATAGAATTTTAAAATTAGTGTTTCAATTTAGAAAACACAAATATAAAAAAAGTTATAATATTTCGAAAAACGATTTTATGAAATCTATTTTCAAAAATACAAAAGAAAACAAACAGTTTTTTTAAACTTGAAACAAACATACTCAATGTAATATGGTTATCAATTGTAGTAAAAAAATATTCATTAATATAAATTGGTGGAGTTCAGGATACATTGCTTATTTATCATTATCATTGGAACAAAAATAATTATGGTTGATTATGAATTGCTTAAACGCAGTTGTCAATTTGGACGCACGAAATATGACACAAACAACCAAAAAATATTCTCCATTAGAGATGCTTTAAGGTACACATATTCAGAGGAGTTTTTTATCGAAACATTAAATGTTTCGTACGTTTTTCCATAATCAAAAGGAGAAAAATGTAAATGCACTTTCTATTTAAAAATATTCTCAATATGTCAAAATTAAAACACTTAATATTCATGTAATTTGCCTTAATTGTTTGTGTCTAAATGTGTTTTTTTATCTTAGAATACTTAAAATCAGTTTAGAAATGTATTTACAAGTCAAAATTAAAATTTTCATGTCAAAAAATAGTGTATAGCTGGACACATCCATGCATAGGTCATTTGATTGTGTAAAACAAAGTTTTTGTACCCAAATTATTGATAATTTAAAACTAGTCAATAATATTTGATTTATCCCACCCTAGACATATTAGAGTTTATAGATATTACAGTAGACTATGCATCCTTATGTTATAGGTTTTTTAATTTGTTATTTATTCTTTTTATCATTGTTTGGATTATCGGGTTGTTGTCGTGTAGCTTTACATGTTATTATCTAATGCAAACCTAATATTTACCAACAACGAATATTTTAAATATTTGTATTTAATTTATTAAATAAATTTTAAACAAATGGATAAGATACAATAGAGTTTTTATGCAGGACTATATTTGTGCCACCATATGAATATTTTTTAAACATATATAAGCAATACACAATTTTCAAAACTTAATGTTGTAATAAGGACGATTATTATCAAAGAGAACGAGAACTCCTCTAAATTACAATTTATACTCGAAAAACTTTATCATAAATAAGAAAGAAAAATATTTTCTAACTTTGAAACAATAACATCTATAATTTTTATTAGAAAATATTTTAGGAGGATTTTTAGGAACCAATAACATCCGTTAATAACATCCATATTTTCTAACTTTGAAAAAATAACATTCGCAACTTTGAACTCTAAAATATTTCTAGCTTAGATCTGACTTTTAGATTTGTAAGTTTTTTTATGTTCACATTTGACCTTCAAATTTATTTTCTAACAATGTAGTTTTGAGACACACTCATGAAAAATTCAAGTGTAGTATAATTTATACAAATAAAAATAACAATAATAAGTGTTATTCATCACTTTTGAGTGACTGGTATTTCTTGATTTTTGTTGTGAATGACTAAAATATCAAAATTGTCTCATATTTTATTGACATGAAAATTGTCTCATATTTGTTTATTCCTGTTTTAGTGACTCAAGTCATCATAACGAGATTTTATCGTGACATCCCCACTAACATCTGATAATCCTAAGGAGAGATGTTTTTAAAATAATTTCCTTTGTGATTTTTTTATATTTTTAAAAAAAGATGTGTTTTTCAGATTTTTTAAAAAATAGTGTATTTTTATGAGATTTTTGAGATATTCACGACTTTTTACAAGATTTTTTAGAGTTTTATGAGTCTATAATATAAAAAAATTAAATATTTTGGAAAAGTCTCTTTTGTCCTTTCTTCTAGTTCTGCCCCCTCACTAATAAGACCCAATAAAAGCATAATTACTACTTGAAATAGAATATTAGGATATCAACCCGTTAGAATACCAAATTTTGTTATCTCGATCTCCATGAAAGGTTCCATGGCGTAGGTGCGATCACCCAAGATGAAGGGGGTCTACAATGCGAAAAGCAAAAGGAGCACATGGATCGTTGTTAGATGCGCTTTTAGGAGTCATTGTTAGTTTATATTCAGGTTTTGGGAGACAAATAAGTAGAAGAGTCAACCGAAGTGGCATGAAAAACTTTGGCGTTTTTGCTTTCAATGAAGGAAATGGAAAACAAGGCGATAAGTTGAAGAAAAGAACGTTTAAATAGCCAAAATAAGAAGAAAACATTTCAATTTTTTTATGAAGATTTGGATAAATAGCATGACCAGATCGACATATGGCACTCCATCTTATGGGGAAAAGTGAAATTAAAAGAATTTATTTTTATAATATATAATTTAGTGGCTGAATAATCTCCTTTGAAATATGAGATAATGATTATCAATTACACGCACGTCTGTGACATGATAGTTTAGTATAAAGAGGTCATGATGACCATGACATGTGTAATCTACCCTAACATTGTCAAGCAATCACAAAAAAAAAGACAATTTCTTCCATTTGACACATATGATCGAAAACATAATTTTTTGGGGCATCTGTTAGCTTAGAAATTCCATGTAAACAAAGTCAAAAAATAATGCTAGAAAGTCAATGAGTAAGACTGGTTAATTACGTTGAAAGATGGAAAGTATTAAGGTAGTTTTATCATGAGATCCCCACTCACATCTGATACTCCACATGAGAGATGTTTTTAAAATAATTTCCTTTGTGTTTTTTTTTATATTATTAAAAAACAAATGTGTTTTTCAGATTTTTTTACAAACTATGAATTTTTATCAGATTTTTAGAGAAATTCACTAGTTTTTACATGATTTTTTAGAGTTTTATGAGTCTATAATATAAGAAAATTAAATATTTTGGAAAAATCTCTTTTGTCCTTTTTTTCTAGTTCTGCCACCTCACTAATAAGACCCCATAAAAGCATAATTACTACATGAAATAAAGTATTAAGATACCAACATGTTAGAATACCAAATTTTTGTTTTCTCAACCTCCATGAAGGTTCTAGGGTGTAGGTGCAATCACCCAAGATGAAGGGGTCTTCAATGCGAAAAGAAAAAGGAGCACATGGATCATTGTTAGATGCGCTTTTAGGAGTCATTGTCAGTTTATCATTAGTTTTTAGAAGACAAATAAGTAGAAGAGTCAGCAGAAATGCCATGAAAAAATTTGGTGTTTTTTCTTTCAATGAAGGAAATGGTGTAGAAGGCGAAAAGGTTAAGAAGAGAACGCTCTAATAGAAAAAAGAAGAAGAAAACATTTCAGTTTTTCTTCCAAGATTTGGATAAATGGCATGTCGAGATCGACATATGGCACTCCATCTTATGGGGAAAATTGAAATTAAAATTTTATTTTAATTATATTTAATTAATGTCTGAATAATATCCTTTGAAATCGGAGATAATTATTATCAACTGCACGCACGTTTGTGACATGATAGTTAGGTATAAAGTGGTCATGATGACCATGACATGTGCAAGCTACCCTAACATTGTCGAGAAATCACAAAAATTACACCTTTCTTCCATATAACACATATGATCAAAAACATAATTTTTTTGGGCATCTATTAGCTTAGAAATTCCAGGTAAACAAAGTCAAAAAATAATGCTAGAAAGTCAATGAGTAAGACTGGTTAATTACGTTGAAAGATGGAAAGTATTGAGGAATCTCGACAGAAGGAGCTTCAACATATAAAAACACGTCGACCCAAGAATGTTCGATGAAGCATGGTAAGTTGGTTTGGAAAAAAACTCAAAAAGAAATCCATAATATTAGGATAATTCTCTCCTCTAAACACGTCCAAAATCTCAAAAAGAGAATATCAACGTAATGGTCAGATTCAACAGTGTCACCAGTTTTCAAGGACTTATAATAACTTTGTAAGTCCCAGTATCAGGCAAGCAAGGAAGTTCCTCGAAAAATGCTACGAGAACAAAGTCAGATAAGCTTGTAGGTAGTTAGGCAATTCAATGCACGTCTCGTTCCTCAACAATTACCTCTCTTAAGATGTGGGAAAAGAAGTTATAATATGGATGTTCAAGTAGTGAGAATTGTGTTCGATCTTTTAGGGATTAACTGTTGTCGACGGTTCTCTTTGAAGTAGTATAAATAGAAGACCTCTACATCTTATTGGAAGTCACAAAATTTATAAATATCTTTAGAAAACTAGAGTACCCAGGCAAAAGAACAAATCAGTTTGTGAGGAACATGTACGAGTCTGCATCCCTTTATTTTATTTGTCTTTATGTTTCCTTGGCTGGAACATTCTTATTTTAATGTCATTTAAGGCACATTATCATTTAATTTCATTTATCTCACTTTTCTTTCATTTTTTTTATCCAAACTCTTCTTCAAGTAAAGTTTAAAAAATCATTTAATTTTAAAGCTATTTTAGGTTTTTATAAAAATCATTTTTGAAATATAATTTTTTTTAAATTGTGATATTAACTAAGTTTTGATTCAATAATATATATTTATGTTATAGAATTTCAAAATATTTATGTTATAGAATTTTAAAATTAGTGTTTCAATTTAGAAAAAACAAATATAAAAAAAGTTATAATATTTCGAAAAACGATTTTATGAAATCTATTTTCAAAAATACAAAAGAAAAAAAACAGTTTTTTTAAACTTGAAACAAACATACTCAACGTAATATGGTTATCAATTGTAGTAAAAAAATATTCATTAATAAAAATTGGTGGAGTCCAGGATACATTGCTTATTTATCATTATCATTGGAACAAAAATAATTATGGTTGATTATGAATTGCTTAAACGCAATTGTCAATTTGGACGCACGAAATATGACACAAACAGCCAAAAAATATTCTCCATTAGAGATGCTTTAAGGTACACATATTCAGAGGAGTTTTTTATCGAAACATTAAATGTTTCGTACGTTTTTCCAAAATCAAAAGGAGAAAAATGTAAATGCACTTTCTATTTAAAAATATTTTGAATATGTCAAAATTAAAACACTTAATATTCATTTAATTTTCCTTAATTCTTTGTGTCTAAATGTGTTTTTTTATCTTAGAATACTTAAAATCAGTTTAGAAATGTATTTACAAGTAAAAATTAAGATTTTTATGTCAAAAAATAGTGTATAGCTGGACACATCCATGCATAGGTCATTTGTTTGTGTAAAACAAAGTTTTTGTACCCAAATTATTGATAATTTAAAACTAGTGAATAATATTTGATTTATCCCACCCTAGACATATTAGAGTTTATAGATATTACAGTAGAATATGCATCCTTATGTTATAGGTTTTTTAATTTGTTATTTATTCTTTTTATCATTGTTTGGATTATCGGGTTGTTGTCGTGTAGCTTTACATGTTATTATCTAATGCAAACCTAATATTTACCAACAACGAATATTTTAAATATTTGTATTTAATTTATTAAATAAATTTTAAACAAATGGATAAGATAAAGTAGAGTTTTTATGCAGGACTATATTTGTGCCACCATATGAATATTTTTTAAACATATATAAGCAATAAGCAATTTTCAAAACTTAATGATGTAATAAGGACGATTATTATCAAAGAGAACGAGAACTCCTCTAAATTACAATTTATACTCGAAAAACTTTATCATAAATAAGAAAGAAAAATATTTTCTAACTTTGAAACAATAACATCTATAATTTTTATTAGAAAATATTTTTAGAGGATTTTTTGGAACCAATAACATCCGTTAATAACATCCATATTTTCTAACTTTGAAACAATAACATTTGCAACTTTGAACTCTAAAATATTTCTAGCTTAGATCTGACTTTTAGATTTGTAAGTTTTTTTATGTTCACATTTGACCTTCAAATTTATTTTCTAACAATGTAGTTTTGAGACACTCATGAAAAATTCAAGTGTAGTATAATTTATACAAATAAAAATAACAATAATAAGTGTTATTCATCACTTTTGAGTGACAGGAATTTCTTGATTTTTGTTATGAATGACTAAAAAATCAAAATTGTTTCATATTTTATTGACACAAAAATTGTCTCATATTTGTTTATTCCTGTTTTAGTGAATCAAGTCATCATAACGAGATTTTATCGTGAGATCCCCACTCATATCTGATAATCCCCATGAGAGATGTTTTTAAAATAATTTCCTTTGTGATTTTTTTATATTTTTATAAAACAAATGAGTTTTTCAGATTTTTTAAAAAATAGTGAATTTTTATCAGATTTTTGAGATACTCACGACTTTTTACAATATTTATTAGAGTTTTATGAGTCTATAATATAAAAAAATTAAATATTTTGGAAAAGTCTCTTTTGTCCTTTCTTCTAGTTCTGCCCCCTCACTAATAAGACCCCATAAAAGCATAATTACTACTTGAAATAGAATATTAGGATATCAACCCGTTAGAATACCAAATTTTGTTTTCTCGACCTCCATGAAAGGTTCCAGGGCATAGGTGCGATCACCCTAGGTGAAACGGGTCTTCAATGCGAAAAGCAAAAGGAGCACATGGATCGTTGTTAGATGCGCTTTTATGAGTCATTGTTAGTTTATCTTCAGGTTTTGGGAGACTAATAAGTAGAAGAGTCAACAGAAGTTGCATGAAAAACTTTGGCGTTTTTGCTTTCAATGAAGGAAATGGCAAAGAAGGCGAAAAGTTGAAGAAAAGAACGTTTAAATAGCCAAAATAAGAAGAAAACATTTCAATTTTTTCTCGGAGATTTGGATAAATGGCATGTCCAGATCGACATATGGCACTCCATCTTATGGGGAAAATTGAAATTAAAATAATTTATTTTAATTATATTTAATTAATGTCTGAATATTATCCTTTGAAATCGGAGATAATGATTATCAACTGCAGGCACGTTTGTGACATGATAGTTAGGTATAAAGTGGTCATGATGACCATGACATGTGCAAGCTACACTAACATTGTTGATAAATCACAAAAAAGACACATTTCTTACATATAACACATATGATCGAAAACATAATTTTTTGGGGCATCTATTAGCTTAGAAATTCCAGGTAAACAAAGTCAAAAAATAATGCTAGAAAGTCAATGAGTAAGACTGGTTAATTACGTTGAAAGATGGAAAGTATTGAGGAATCTCGACAGAAGGAGCTTCAACATATAAAAACACGTAGGCCCAAGAATGTTCGATGAAGCATGGTAAGTTGGTTTGGAAAGAAACTAAAAAAGAAATCCATAATATTAGGATAATTCTCTCCTCTAAACACGTCCAAAATCTCAAAAAGAGAATTTCAACATAATGGTCAGATTCGACAGTGTCACCAGTTTTCAAGGACTTATAATAACTTTCTAAGTCCCAGTATCAGGAAAGCAAGGAAGTGCCTCGACAAATGCTATGAGAACAAAGTCAGATAAGCTTGCAGGCGGTTAGGCAGTTCAGTGCACGTCTCGTTTCTCAACAATTACCTCTCTTAAGATGCGGGAAAGGAAGTTATAATATGGATGTTAAAGTAGTGAGAATTGTGTTCGATCTTTTAGGGATTAACTGTTGTCGACGATTCTCTTTGAAGTAGTATAAATAGAAGACCTCTAAATCTTATTGGAAGTCACAAAATTTATACATCTCTTTAGAGAACTAGAGTACCCAGGCAAAAGAACAAAACAGTTTATGAGGAACATGTACGAGTCTGCATCCCTTTATTTTATTTGTCTTTATGTTTCCTTGGTTAGAACATTCTTATTTTAATGTCATTTAGGGCACATTTTCATTTAAATTCATTTATTGCACTTTTTGTTCATTTTTTTATCCAAACTCTTCTTCAATTAAAGTTTAAAAAATCATTTAATTTTAAAGCTATTTTAGACTTTTATAAAAATCATTTTTGAAATATCATTTTTGTAAAAATTGTGATTTTAACTATGTTTTGATTCAATAATATATATTTATGTTATAGAATGTCAAATCTAGTGTTTCAATTTAGAAAAAACAAATATAAAAAAATTATAATATTTTGAAAAATGATTTTATGAAATCTATTTTCAAAAATACAAAAGAAAAAAATAAATGTTTTTAAAACTATAACAAACATACTCAATGTAATATGGCTATCAATTGTAGTGCAAACATAATAATTAATATTAATTGGTGGATCCAAGATACATTTCTTATTTTTATTTATCATTGGAACAAAAATAATCAAGGTTCATTATGAATTTCTTAAATGCAACTGTCAATTTGGACACACGAAATATGACACAAACAACCAAAAAAAATTCTCCATTGCAAATGCTTTAAGGTACACAAATTCATAGGAGTTTTTTATCGAGACACTTAATATTCATGCATATTTGTCTTAATTCTATGTGTCTAAATGTGTGTTTTTACCTTAGAATACTTACAATCAGTAGAAATGTTTTTACAAGTCAAAATTAAGATTTTTATGTGAAAAAATAGTGTATAGGTAGAAACATTCATGGATATAGTCAATAATATTTGATTTAACCCACCCTAGACATATTAGAGTTTATATATATTACAGTAGAATATGCATACTTATGTTGTAGATTTTTTAATTCGTTTTTTATTCTTTTTATCATTGTTTGGATTTACCGGGTTGTTGTCGTGTAGCTTTACATTTTATTATTTAATTCAAACCTAATATTTACCAACAACGAATATTTTAAATATTTTTTATTTAATTTATTAAATAAATTTAAAAAAAACAGATAACATAAAGTTGAGTTTTTATGCCGGACTATATTTGTGCCACCATATGAATATTTTTTAAGCATATACAAGCAATAAGCAGTTTTCAAAATTTAAAGTCGTAATAAGTACGATTACTATCAAAGAGAACGAGAACTCCTCTAAATTATAATTTATACTCGAAAAACATTATCATAAATAAAAAAGGGAAAATATTTTCTAACTTTGAAACAATAACATCCATAATTTTTATTAGAAAATATTTTATAGAGGAGTTTTAAGAACCAATAACATTCGTAATAACATCCATATTTTATAACTTTGAAACAATAACATTCACAACTTTGAACTCTAAAATATTTCTAGCTAAGATCTGACTTTTAGATTTGTAATTTTTTTTATGTTCATATTCGACCTTTAAATTTGTTTTCTAACAATGTAATTTTAAGTCATACTCATGAAAAATTCAAGTGTAGTATAATTTGTACAAATAAAAATAACAATAATAAGTATTATTCATCACTTTTGAGTGACAGGTATTTCTTGATTTTTGTTGTGAATGACTAAAAAAACAAAATTGTCTCATATTTTTTTTTACACAAAAAATTGTCTCATATTTGTTTAATCTTGTTTTAGTGAATTAAGTCATCTTAACGAGGTTTTATCATGAGATCCCCATTCACATCTGATACTCCACATGAGAGATGTTTTTAAAATAATTTCCTTTGTGATTTTTTTTATATTTTCAAAAAACAAATGTATTTTTCAGATTTTTTTAAAAATTGTGAATTTTTATCAGATTTTTGGAGATATTCACGAATTTTTACAAGATTTTTTAGAGTTTTATGAGACTATAATATAAGAAAATTTAATATTTTGGAAAAATCTCTTTTATACTTTCTTCTAGTTCTACCACGCCACTAATAAGACCCGGTAAAAGCATAATTACTACTTGAAATAGAGTATTAGGATATCAACGCGTTAGAATACCAAATTTTTATTTTCTCCACCTCCATGAAAGGCTCCCGGGCGTAGGTGCGATCACCCGAGATGAAGGGGTCTTCAATGTGAAAAGCAAAAGGAGAACATGGATCATTGTTAGATGCCCTTTTAGAAGTCATTGTAAGTTTATCATAAGTTTTTGGAAGACAAATAAAAAGAAGAGTCAGCAGAAGTGCATGGAAAACTTTGGTGTTTTTGCTTTCAATGATGGAAATGGCAAAGAAGGCCAAAAGTTGAAGAAGAGGATGTTTAAATATCCAAAAGAAGAATAAAACATTTCAGTTTTCTTTCCAAGATTCGAATAAATGGCATGTCCAAATCTACATATAGAACTCCATCTAATGGGGAAAAGTGAAATTAAAAGAATTTATTTTAATTATATTAACTTAGTGGCTGAATAATCTTCTTTGAAATCGGAGATAATGATTATCAATTGCACGCACGTCTGTGACTTGATAGTTTTGTATAACGTGGTCATCGTGACCATGACATGTGCAAGCTACCCTGACATTGTTGAGCAATCACAAAAAAGACACATTTCTTCCATCTGACACATATTATCGAAAATATAATTTTTTGGGGCATCTGTTAGCTTAAAAATTCCAAGTAAACAATGTCAACAAATAATGCTAGAATGTCAATGAATAAGACTGGTTAATTCCGTTGAAAGATGGAAAGTATTGAGGACTCTCGACAGAAGGAGCTTTAACATATAAAAACACGTCGACCCAAGAACGTTCGATGAAGCATGGTACGCTTGTTTGGAAAAAAACTCAAGAAGAAATACATAATATTAGGTGAGTTCTCTCCTCTAAACACGTCCAAAATCTCGATAAGAGGATTTCAACATAATAGTCAGATTCGACAGTGTCACCAGTTGTTAAGGACTTATAATAACTTTGTAAGTCCCAGTATCAGGCAAGCAAGGAAATGCCTCGACAAATGCTATGAGAACAAAGTCAGATAAGCTTGCAGGTGGTTAGGAAGTTCAATGCACGTCTCGTTCCTCAATAATTACTTCTTTTAATATGCGGGAAAGGAAGTCATAATTTGTATGTTCAAGTAGTGAGAATTGTGTTCGATCTTTTAGGGATTAATAATTGTCGACTGTTATCTTTGAAGTAGTATAAATAGAAGACCTCTACATTTTATTCAAAGTCACAAAATTCATACATCTCTTTAGGGAACTGTGGTACCCAGGCAAAAGAACAAAACAGTTTGTGAGGAACAAGTACGAGTCTGCGTCCCTTTATTTTATTGGTCTTTATGTTTCCTAAGCTGGAACATTCTTATTTTAAAGTCATTTAAGGCGCATTATCATTTAATGTCATTTATTTCACTTTTCGGTCATTTTTTTAATCCAAACTCTTCTTCAATTAAAGTTTAAAAAATCATTTAATTTTGAAGCTATTTTAGATTTTTATGAAAATCATTTTTGAAATATATTTTTTTTTAAATTGTTGATTTTAACTATGTTTTGATTCAATAATATATATTTATGTTATAGAATGTCAAATCTAGTGTTTCAATTTAGAAAAAACAAATATAAAAAAAAATTATAATATTTTGAAAAACGATTTTATGAAATCTATTTTCAAAATTACAAAAAAAGAAAATCAATTTTTTTAAAACGGAAACAAACATACTCAATGTAATATGGTTATCAATTATAGTGCAAACATAATATTTAATATAAATTGGTGGAGTCCAAGATACATTGCTTATTTATAACTATCATTGGAACAAAAATATTTAAGGTTGATTATGAATTGCTTAAATGCAACTGTAAATTTGGACACACGAAATATGACACAAACAACAAAAAAATATTCTCCCTTGGAGATGTTTTAAGGTACACATATTCAGAGGAGTTTTTTATCAAGACCTTAAATACTTCGTACGTTTTTCCATAATCAAAAGGAGAAAAATGTAAATGCACTTTCTATTTAAAAATATTCTGAATGTGTCAAAATTTAGAAACTTAATATTCATGTATATTTGCATTAATTCTTTGTGTCTAAATGTGTGTTTTTACCTTAGAATACTTAAAATCAGTTTAGAAATGTTTTTAAAGTCAAAATTAATATTTTCATGTGAAAAAATAGTGTATTGGTGGACACATCCATTGATAGGTCATTTGATTTTATAAAACAAAGTTTTTGTACCCAAATTATTGAAAATATAAAACTAGTCAATAATATTTGATTTATCCCACCCTAGACATATTAAAGTTTATAGATATTAAAGTAGAATATGCATCCTTATGTTATATATTTTTTAATTAGTTTTTTTATTCTTTTTATCATTGTTTGGATTTATCGGGTTGTTGTCGTGTAGCTTTACATTTTATTATTTAATGTAAACCTAATATTTACGAAAAATTAATATTTTAAATATTTTTTATTTAATGTATTAAATAAATTTTTGAAAAATGGGTTATGCAGTTGAGTTTTTAGGTGGACTATATTTGTGCCACCATATGAATATTTTTTAAACATATACAAGCAATAAGCAGTTTTTAAAATTTAATGGTCTAATAAGGACTATTATTATCAAAGAGAACAAGAACTCCTGTAAATTATAATTTATACTCGAAAAACCTTATCATAAATAAGAAAGAAAAATATTTCCTATTTTTGAAAGAATAACATCCATAATTTTTATTAGAAAATATTTTTTAGAGGAGTTTTATGAAAGAATAACATCTGTAATAAAATCCATATTTTCTGACTTTGAAACAATAATATTTACAACTTTGAACTCTAGAATATTTCTAGCTCAGATCTGATGTTTAGATTTGTAATTTTTTTTATGTTCATATTTGACCTTCAAATTTGATTTCTAAACAGGTAATTTTGAGTCACTCATGAAAAATTCCGGTGTTGTATAATTTGTACAAATAAAAATAACAATAATAAGTATTATTCATCACTTTTGATTGACATGTATTTCATGATTTTTGTTGTGAATGACTAAAAAAACAAAATTGTCTCTTTTTTTTTTACACAAAATTGTCTCATATTTGTTAAATCTTGTTTTAGTGAATCAATTCATCATAACGAGGTTTTATCTTGAGATCCCCACTCACATCTGATACTCCACATGAGAGATGTTTTTAAAATAATTTCCTTTGTGATTTTTTTTATTTATATTTTTAAAAAACAAATGTGTTTTTCATTTTTTTTTAAATTGTGATTTTTTTATCATATTTTTGGTGATATTCTTGAGTTTTTACAAGATTTTTAAGAGTTTTATGAGTCTATAATATAAGAAAATTAAATATTTTAGAAAAATCTCTTTTATCCTTTCATCTAGTTCTGCCACCTCACTAATAAGACCCCATAAAAGCATAATTACTACTTGAAATAGAGTATTAGGATATCAATGCGTTAGAATACCAAATTTTTATTTTCTCAACCTCCACGAAAGGTTACAGGGCGTAGGTGCGATCAACCAAGATGAAAGGGTCTTTAAAGCGAAAATAAAAATGAGCACATGGATCGTTGTTTGATGCGCTTTTAGGAGTCATTGTCAGTTTATCATAAATTTTTGGAAGACAAATAAGTAGAAGAGTCAGCAGAAATGACATGAAAAACTTTGGTGTTTTTGCTTTCAATGGAGGAAATGGCAAAGAAGGCGAAAAGTTGAAGAATAGAACGTTTAAATAGCCAAAAGAAGAAGAAAACATTTCAGTTTTCCTTCCTAGATTTGGATAAATGGCATGTCTAGATCGACATATGGCACTCCATCTTATGGGGAAAAGTCAAATTAAAATAATTTATTTTAATTATATTTAATTTAGTGGCTGAATAATCTCCTTTGAAATCGGAGATAATGATTATCAATTGCACGCACGTCTGTGACATGATAGTTTGGTATACAGTGGTCATGATGACCATGACATGTGCAAAGTACCCTAACATTGTTGAGCAATCACAAAAAAGACACCTTTCTTCCATCTGACACATATGATCGAAAACATAATTTTTTGGGGATTCTGATCGCTTAGAAATTCCATGTAAACAATGTCAATAAATAATGCTAGAAAGATGGAAAGTATTGAAGAATCTCGACAGAAGGAGCTTCAACATATAAAAACACGTCGACCCAAGAATGTTCGACGAAGCATGGTAACCTTGGTTTTTGAAAAAAACTCAAAAAGAAGATTTCAACATAATGGTCAGACTCGACAATGTCACCAGCTGTCAAGGACTTATAATAACTTTGTAAGTCCCAGTATCAGGTAAGTAAGGAAGTGCCTCGACAAATGCTACGAGAACAAAGTCAGATAAGCTTGTAGGCGGTTAGGAAGTTCAATGCACGTCCCCTTCCTCAACATTTACCTCTCTTAAGATGCGGGAAAGGAAGTCATAATATGGATGTTCAAGTAGTGAGAATGGTGTTCGATATTTTAGGGATTAACTGTTGTTGACGGTTATCTTTGAAGTAGTATAAATTGTAGACCTCTACATTATATTCGAGGTCACAAAATATATACATCTCTTTAGAGAACTGGAGTACCCAGGACAAAGAACAAAATAGTTTGTAAGGAACATGTACGAGTCTGCGTCCCTTTATTTTATTTGTCATTATGTTTTTATAGCTGGAACATTCTTATTTTAATGTTGTTTGAAGCGCATTATCATTTAATGTAATTTATTGCACTTTTCATTCATTTTTTTATTCAAAACTCTTCTTCAATTAAATTTTTAAAAATCATTTAATTTTGAACCTATTTTAGATTCTTATAAAAATCATTTTTGAAATATAATTTTTTTTAATTGTGATATTAACTATGTTTTGATTCAATAATATATAATTATGTTATAGAATGTCAAAATTAGTGTTTCAATTTAGAAAAAACAAATATAAAGAAATTTATAATATATTGAAAAACGATTTCATGAAATCTATTTTCAAAAATACAAAACAAAAAATCCAATAGTTTTTTAACTGAAACAAACATACTAAATTTAATATGGTTATCAATTGTAGTGCAAACATAATAGTTAATATAAATTGGTGGAGTCCAAGATACATTGCTTATTTATAATTATCATTGGAACAAAAATAATTAAGGTTGATTATTGTTGTACCCCAAAATTTGCCCTCCCATATTCTTCAAAGTTTGTCAAGAATCATCTTCAAATGGTTCAAGACTTCTCAAGGTATTGCACAGTCAAACATCCTCTAAGCCAGTCAAGATTAGGGTTTTGGTTCTCTCAAGGAATTTGAGGATTTCAATGGCTCAATCAAGTCTCATAGGCCTATACACATTGTCAAGCATCTACATGCCAAGCTTCAAGGTTCACAGCATCAAATTGCACAGTCAAAAGCTTCATTTGGTTCACAGTCGACTACAGGGGTAAAATGCTCATTTTACAGTCAAAAGTTAGCATTTTTTATCAACATATTATTTTGAAGCCACAATCATCATTTGATCAAGTCTTGATCATGATTCCTCAAGCATGGCTCAAAAATCATCAAAGATGCAAAAGTTGCAATTTTTGGACAGCTGAAAAGTCAACTGTATCTTGACCAAGGCATAACTTTTTCATGGTTCATCAGAAAAATCCCATCCAATGCTCATTTTGAAGGGATGACATTTCCTACAACTCATCTTCACATTCCAAGTCCAAGAAATGCTCTCAGAAAAAGTTATCAATTTCTACGTTATAGCTCAATTTCAAAAGTCAACAAAAAGGCACTTTAAGTCAAAGACCATAACTTGAGATTGGTAAATCAAAATGACATGGGACCAAAGGAATTGGTTAGAGGACTTCAAGACCTTTCCAAAATTTCCAAGAACATGTCCATATGATCAAAATTGAGCAAGATATGCATTGGAGAAGTTGGGAAATTTTGGTGAATTTGCAAAAGTCAACTTTGCCTAAAACACCTCATTTTTGCTAATGGGCCCCAAATTCCTTCTTGAATCTTTACCCAAGGCTTATGAACGACCCATTGAGATTAAATTGAATTGTTTTCTTATTTTTATTAATTATTTGGATTTTTAATTGATTATTAATTCATTTAATTCATTTAATTGTAGGAAAATACCAAGATATGTTTTTTTCAAATCTTTTGTGAAGCAAATAAACTCAGGGCAAGCTGGCAAATTCGTGCATCAATCAAAGAGACAAAAATCTCCATGTTTGGCAAGTTTTTTCAATCAAAAAGATTGAAAATTATTTGATTTTCAATCAAATATTGAAGTCATAATGCCATGGATCCTTGACCAAGATTAAACCCTAATTCCATTCCAATACATATACTGAAGCTAAACCTAATTGCATAAACGTGCAAAACTGCTGCAGAAGCCATAACCATATTGAGTTTTTTTCAAGAAAATTGCCAAATCGTTTTCTCACTTCCAGGCCAATTCAAGGCATCTTCTTGATTCTAACACATTGCATAAGTCTCCAGGAACACATTGCAATCGAAAACAAGCCTTAAAGCTCCAGGAATCATCTCAAACAGACTCACGGTTTGGCATTTTTGTTCGTAATCATAATTCATATTTCATGTGCATTTAACACGATTTGTGGTTTGTTTTATATTGCTTGCATCCACAGGAAGCTAATGATATTAATCAATTGGACTATAACACACATGATCGTGACTTGCCATTAACAATTTTTAGGTTTTCGAAGCTTTCAATTTAGGGATTCCCAGCACAGGAAAAATTAGGCTATCTCACGCACATGGTTGAAACCGCCTGGACAAGACGAACTGAATCCAACCATCGCGCCCTATTTATATAGAGCATAGCTCTATTCGTTATTTTTTGCCGTCCTGTTTAGTGGGGGTTAAAAACCCCCGCTATCTAACTTTTTTTTTTGCAGGAAAAGGAAGAAGACGATTACGTGTGGATGCGTGATTGGCTGGATTCAAAGTGAAGCGCGCATTTTTTCTTTTACAGCATATGCATTGGATTATTAATATATTGTTAGTTTAGTATTCTATATCAACTGCAGGCAACTGGCCTAGTGGAGCATGCGCTGTCCAATGACCATTGGGACCTGGGTTCGCTTGTTTCTATTTTTTCATAATGTATTCTCATGCAGCGCTTTAGGAGGTATCCATCATACACCTTCTTCATCCAAGCGCCAGGTGGCCTCCAATGCAAACCCCATGGCTCATGTTGAAGGACCACAATAATCCTCAGTCAACGCAGGCATAGCTGATCTCAAAAGTCCAAACGGACTGGCCAACAAATGGGCCAGAATTGCTTCTTCAAAACCTCCTAAGGGTCTAACACCCCCCTGGTTTCTATTTCCTTTTTATTTATTTTCTTTCTTTTTATTTTCTTTTAATTATAATTATTATTATTATTAACTAACAAATTATTTTTTATAATAAATTCAGATAATCAAAAGATGTAAATATTTTTATTATTTATTATTTTTACTATTAATTATTATTTTTGTAAATAAAATGTAAATTAATTAATTTAGTTAAATTAGGTTAACTTTAATCTTTTTCATAATAAATAAAATAAACTTAGACTTAGGGTTTTCTTGACTTTTTAATTTCCTTTATTTTTATTTTCATTAAAATATAAAAACACAAAAAACATTTTTCTCTTAATTAATTAATTAATTAGAATTAGTTTTAATATTTAACTTAATTGCAAAAAAGGACAAACTACTTTCTTTATTTCTCAAAAGGGTCAACACCCTAAGGACGTCCCGATTTAATTTCTTTTTGCGCTTTATTTCCTTTTTACCATATTTATGTATCTTCTCCGGAAATGTAATAGTTAATTAGGATTTTATTGCTTTCTTTACTTTCCGCATTTATTTTCCAAAACGGGTTTTGTTTTTGGCGATGTATAGACACGCGCCTTGTAATAGCGTAGATTTACCTTTCCGCAATTTATTTTCCGCACTCTTAACTGTTAAAAATGCATGAAAGACTTGTATGAAAAATAAAATCAATCCGTAGCTCACAAATGCATGTTCAAAGATAAACATTAACTGAAAAACAACACACAAGCACATGCCACTCCTAGGGTACGCCTCACTGGTTGCCTCGAACATGGTCGTCAAGTATAGGGTGTTTTAGAGGTTGCCCTCCTGTCCAAAGATCCAGTTGCCTCGAAACGGTTGCCTCGGATAAAAAGGATCTAGGACATTAGGGTTACCGCTAAGGCGTCCTACCATTGCTTTGGTGACCACACATGTCCCTAATAATCGAATTGACCCGAATACCTCCAACGACGGTGCTACCTACCTCTCAATGGTGGGATAGCACTGTCTAAAGGACTCTTACACAACCTAATTCCTTAGAGTAGGTAGATTCTCATGGGTACTTGCTCTTTCAAAACAAACAAAAATACTTTTCGCACTCACACTTTCAAAAAGTTTTCAAACAAATATTTCATACACTCTTGAGGACAGATACAAGAGTTACTTAGAAATTTTTCAAGCGAAACTTTTTCAAAACCCACAAACACTTGAAAAGCAAACAAATTTTGAAAACATAAGAGCAAGTACCTAAGAGCCCGTGGATAACCACGGATAGAAAGGGTGCTAACACCTTCCCTTTCTATAAATCTACCTCCCGAACCGAGAAACATTCTCGAAAAAGGAATTTTGCTGTGCTTTTGTCCTTTCCATATTGGAGAACATAAAAGACGGTGGCGACTTTTGCTTACCGCGACATTTCGCGAACCAGCTTAAAAAACAGTCAGTTCTATTTCCACCGATCACAGAACTGGCGACTCTGCTGGGGATGCTTTTATAAGTGAGGTGTACCTTAGGATTAGATCATTCTATGTTTTCAATTGCATGCTTTGTATGATTTATATTTGTGGGGCTTGTATTGGAGTTTCATAGATCCTAACCCGGATCTGGGGAATACCCTTTAGGTAGCATAAGCTGTGAGGGACCTGTCCAGCGTAGACCGACACGGGTGAAGCAGTGGCTGCATTGGTGTGGCATCTTGGTCTGTACCAATATCCCTTGTGTTGCAACAAGGAGAATATGGGTCTTCTGCGGAGTCATTAAGCACCAACCGACCTTAGAACCCTAAATTGACCCAACTTGGCCATAGAACAGTAGCAGTATGCTACACTCATTGAGGCTAAACTCTCGCGATGGTTCTGGCCGCAAGAAAAGATTGCGATGCTGGAGTTATGACTGATTGAGGGTAGACGATGATATTGAGATCCTCTAGAACCCGGTTACTATTTGCTAGGACAGGTCTTAACCAACAAAACTGAAAGAGGGTAGTACCTAAACTTCATGCTGGCCTAAACTCTAAGGGCTCTCTGTGTGACTTGTGTGCCTTCAAACTTGACTACTTGCATGCTTGTTATCTGACACGTGAGTTTCTTGCAGGTTTTGTTTAAAGTCCTTGATCTGGGCTCATTACAGGGCCTACTTACATCACTCCATGCATAGCATAACATCATACCATTGCATGCATCTTGCGTAAGGACTAACCCATTTCAAGGATCTCAAGGGTTTGTGATGCAGGTCATGATGAACCAACTGTCTAGCAAGGGGCAAAGGGGATTTATTTTCTTCTAGCCAAGGTTGATAACTTGAGTCAGGGGCTATGACCCACTCGATATGGTGAGCCTTGACTCTTGAAGAAGGACTCTCAACAACATGAAGTGCCTTCAATCAAGCTACCGAATTCAAATTCTGACAATTTTCTTGTTTACCCCGCGAGATCCTTGAAAACATTGCATGCATACATACACATCATTGCATAATAGGTACCCTTGTTACAGGTCACTTAACTTCTTCGCTGTTTATTTCAGCAAGCATCATGAATCCTGAACCATCCACTGAACAAGCTATCAAGGCCCTCCAGGCCCAGAATGCCCAGTTCCAGGAGTTTGTTATGAGCCTAGCCCAGGGTCAACAGGACTTGAAAGCTCTGATGCTGAAAGAGAGGAAGAAGAAGAAGAGGATTGTGTTGTTCAACCCTAGACGCAGATCTGGGAATGGATTACAGGATGAGGCTGAGCTGACTACCTCATCTGTAGGCAAGGACAGTCCCCAAGAAAGAAGAGTTCCTAGTCCCGTGGTCTCCGACAACGAGACAGATTTTAATGATGAACAGTACCCTCCTGCGGAGGGCAAGTACAAACAGCTCGAAGACCGGTTAAGCGCTATGGAGATACAAAAAGTGCCCGGCCTGGACTTCGAAGATCTAGGTCTATCCTCTGGGGTAGTGATTCCTCATAAGTTTAAAAGCACCTTCTTTTGCAAAGTACGACGGAGCTTCATGTCCTAAGCTGCATCTGAGGTCTTATGTAAGGAAGATCCAACCTTACACTGCCGACAAGAATCTATGGATCCATTTCTTCCAGGAAAGTCTTTCAGGGACTCAACTCGAATGGTTCTATCAGCTGGATGGAGCCAGTATTCGTAACTGGGAGAACTTGGCTACTGCATTCTACAAGCAGTATCAGTATAATTCCGACCTCGCTCCTACGCGTACCCAACTCCAAGGTATGTCACTAGAGACGGGTGAAGGATTCAAGGAGTATGCTCAAAAGTGGAGAGACCTTGCTGGAAGGGTGCAGCCACCTCTGACTGACCGTGAGCTCGTTGACATGTTTCTGGGGACCCTGTCCGGTCCGTTCTTCAACCATCTGATTGGTAATTCTTCTGTAGGGTTTACAGACCTTATTCTGACTGGGGAAAGGATAGAAGCTGGTATCAAGTCTGGGAAGATACAAAAGGGTGACTCCTCGAACGCTGAGAAGAAACCATTCAAGAAAGAATCTAGTGTTGTCTATGGTTCAAGAGGGCAGAATAAGTCCGAGCACCGCCAAGCTGTCAACGCGGTAGTTATTTCCAAACCGTCCAGCGCTCCTCAGCATCGCAACCAACAAAGGGAAGAGAGACCTAAAAGGCAATTCACTCCCCTCAGCATGACCTTGTCCCAGATATTGCCACAGTTGCTGGAGACCAATTTGGTAATTCTAAAGGACCCTCCTAAGAATCCCAACAGGACACCTTCAAGGTATAACCCCAACGCCCGCTGCGCTTATCACTCTGACAGCCCAGGGCATGCTACAGATGATTGTTGGACTCTGAGGAACAAGGTCCAAGATCTAATCGACGCAAAGGAGGTCCAGTTCGAAGCTCCCGAGACTCCCAATGTGATCACTGCTCCCTTGCCAAAACATGGCTAGGATTGAAAAAAAAACTTTTGTTCATTCGAATGTTCAAGTTATATTTTTCTTTGATTGTTTAAACAAATATTGTCATAGCAAACTTTATTACTTTATCAATGCATCACATATGTCTGTTTTGAATCAATATATTTGCATTCGCTATATTCAAAATTGCTTTCATTTTTCTGTGATGATCAACTCTCGGTTAATAATTCTAAGCCTCTTGAGGGAGGATGACGAAAACGTTACCATGATCCTTACAGTATGCTTTTGAACAGACCCCGCTGATGAAGTACAGGCATTGTTTCAAATCCTAAACAGTGGAGTTATAAGGAAGATAATCCCTAGTCAACCCCTTTGAGCCAAAGAAGTTGGAGTTTTTCTTTTCAAAAATTAAAACCCTTAATCATAACCTGGGGCAGGGTAGTTTTCTCAGTTGATCCAGGTGCACAATAAATGGTATCAAAGGAGTCCTTTCAAAACAAAAGACAGTGATGGTTCCCTATAATCGTAAGGACAGACATTCATTGTCTCTCAAAATAAAAGCCCAATAAGTCAAAACCTATGAAGGAGACTTACAAAAACTGGGGCATCCCGCTGACTGTAATCACAAAAGAAAAATTTCAGGCAAAAAGACAGGGATAATAAAATCAAAAAGAAAGAGGTCCTACAGACTCTCAACAAAATGACTGCCTGTTCAAAATAAATTGTCAACATCCGAACCATCACTGGAATATCAGAGCAAAGACTCAAACAAGATCTAATGCATGATTAGCTGAGCTTAGGTTTGAAGAACATCACGAAGAGCGGGTGGGTACGAATAAATTTTGAGCCTTTATCCTTTGTTTCTTAAAATCGTGAGGCCACATTATAACCCTTAAAAATTCCTAGCTGAAGCATGGGTTAGTTCGAAATCATACTGTTACCAAAGGTATCCTGACTCCTATAGGGCTCGCTGTAAAATCTTGAGTTGACATCACATTTTACAAAAATTGCTTGTTTTATTGAAAACTGCATTTTCAAAAACTTCAAGACAGACATAAGCTTTGCATTCTTAAAATAACATTGTTTGCATATGACTATTTGTTCAAACAGCGGAGAAATTCGCACGACGAATATCTAGTGAACAAAAAAAAACCTTTTCAACAAAAAGGATCACATCAAGTGGAAAAGCACTTCCAATCAGGGGGCATGGCATGATCATTGTCCATCATCTGGGGCAGTTAAGTCAAGATTCGTAGAATCTCTCAAAAGGCCAACCAGCTTAGGGCAAATCTCCATCTGGATCACTTGGGGCATTGGACGATCAAATGAAGATCTTCTGGTGGTATGACAACGCAACACTACTGACAGGGGCACCTCCCTACTGTTTACAGTGATTTATGGTAAACAACCGCTAGTCCTCCAAACTATCGAATAAACTTACTGACTGTTATTCAATTTCTCTGGTAACTCGCAGGATCGACTAGATTGATCCTAGGACGTGTTGGTCATTAGGGTAACTCTCATGATCGAACTGGTATTCATGGTTGGTATTTAGAATGTTGTGTAGGTGTTTAACTTATTTCGATTTCTCTATTAAATATCTAAAGGTGTGATCAAATAAATGTGCGCGAAACTAAATTGCATGAATAAGGTTCAATTGTAAAGACATGTAAAAACTGCATAAAAGACAAATAAATGACTTTGAATCATAAAAACGGTTAATGCAAAAGATTCGACATATGAAGCGTTTAAATGCAAGAAAACTGTAAAATGGCTTTACGTGAAAAAGGTGTTCGAATGATAAAACTTGAAGATAAAGGCATGAAATGTATAGCAGTTTCTGAAATGTAAAGTATTTGAAATGGAAAGAAAACATTTAAATGTAAGGCATTAGTGAAAAGATTTTGAATGAAAATACTTTAAATGTAAAAACTTGTAAATGGTATTGACATAAAGATAAAGGAAATTACTGGAAATGATAAAGAGTTTTCATTAAATCATAAACATGTGGTGTTATCATACGTACATTGCTCTTGCATTCGTTTCCCTAGCCATGTGGTAATTTGAATGTTTACTGAGTGTTTTTGTACAATAGATATGACACATGAAATCCTAATGCTAAGACTTCTATTTATACTACTTCGACCATAACGGTCTTGCTATAAGATTCTGCCACGTTCAGAACATGCAGAGCAATGCCTCTCTCTTGCTTCCACGCGTCTTCGAATGCTCCAGCGCATATATTTCAAATTTCGAACATTTCGCTTGCATTTGAATTTCAAATATTTTTGGCACTTCTTCGCTTCGACGCATTTCTTAGATACAGCCTTGTTATCATTTCGAGACTTCTTTGGATACATTCTCATAACTATCACTCGAAGCTCCAAGCTTTGATATGCCCATTCGAAGCACTGCTTCTACCATTTCGAAACATGACGTTTTGCTTCATTTCAATCGAAATGTCCAATTTACTTTGCTTCTAATAATATTATCAAAATCTTCAGTCAACAAAATGCCCCTTTAAAATATGTATTTCAATTTCTTTGAGAAATACTTATTTTAAACATATACACAAGATTTTGATGCGACCTTCGAATCATCGTAACATTTATTGCATATGACTCCAGTCACGTCAATCATAACGCTTTTTCAGATTCCTTAACCGCCTTGAACCATTTCACAGTATGGTGCAGTTACAAAACAATGATTATCTTTAATCACGCCTATTACCAATGTTAACTTTACGCCACCTCTTCATCAAACCAACCCACGATTACCACGTATCACAACCTTACTCAGTGGATGCTTAAACTTCCACATTATAAAAACCCATCAACTTAGTCTTTTCTTTTCTTCCCTTTTGTTATATGTTCTGGCCACTCTTTCTTTTTGTCTCATCAAGATTTCCAATGCATGTAATCTAACTTCGTCCAACTCAACTAATTCATTCATCATCATCTCCCAATATAATGCAGCTGGAATTTCGTTCTGTCTTTGAATTCGAACTGATTGTAGATAAATTTCTACTGGCAGCACTGCATCATGACCAAATGTGAGTTGGAAAGGCATAGTGTTAGTAGCTTCCTTAGGAGATGTTCTACAGGCCCATAGTATTTGGTCCAAAGTTTTGTGCCAGTTCCTTGGCTTTTTACCAATATGTTTCTTGATTAACCCTATTATCACTTTATTGGCTGCTTCGACTTGACCATTTGCTTGAGCATAATATGGCGTTGATGTTAGTAATCTAAACCCCATTTCTTGGGCAAATTCTTGCATCTTTCTACCAGTAAACACAGAACCTTGGTCTGTGGTTATGATCCCTGGCAATCCGAACCTATAGATAATGTGTTTCTGTATAAACTCGATAATAGCCTCTTGATCAGCAACTATTAATGGTATAGCTTCGATCCACTTGGTAAAATAATCTATTCCTACCAAGATATATTTTTGTCCTTTAGACGAAGCGGGATTTATTTTACCTATTAAATCCAATGCCCATCCTCTAAATGGCCATGGTTTGATGATTGAATGCAACTCACTTGCAGGGGCATGTTGAATCCCTGCATGTTTCTGACATTCCTCACATCCTTTAGCAAAGTCTATACAATCTTTGAGCATGCTAGGCCAATACATGCCATATCGAAATAACAGCCATTTCATTTTATGACATACTTGATGTGCCCCACATGCCCCATTGTGGACTTCTGACAATGCTAAGTATGTCTCACTTTCTCCTATGCACTTTAATAATACGCCCTCTTGGGTCTTTTTGAACAATTCATTCCCCATGAGGACATATGATAATGCTCTGTATTTTGTCTTCCTATCAATATTCAGAGTTGGGTTTGTTAAATAACTCACCAGTGGACTTCGCCAATCTGCATCTGATAAAGTATTTATGGCTAATATTTCGAATCCCTGTTTCTCAGTATATCCCAATTTCATACTTTCTAGATCTGATGGTGTGAATCTAGTAGCCATAACTCTACCTCTTAATTCAACTAAATCCTCAAAGTTCCTGGAAGAAACTTTATAACCCGAAGCCAACTGTGCTAAGTCATTTGCTTCTTGGTTCTCTATTCTTGGTATATGTTGAATATCCATGTATTCAAATTTCCTAAGTAGCATGTTGACTATGACGAAGTATATCATCAGGTTTTCCTTTATGCATTTATACTTCTTTGTTATTTGCTTGACCACTAATTCTGAGTCTCCTTTAATTTCGACTCTAGTTGCCCCCAATTCCAACAAAGCTTCAAGTCCAACAATGAGCGCTTCATACTCAGCTTCGTTGTTCTAGCAACGAGGACCATCTAATTTATACTTGAATTTTGTTGGAATTCCTTCAGGAGAAATTAGAAGGACTCCAACACCACTTCCATTCCTGTGGGTTGAACCATCAAAGTATAATTTCCATGGTTACATTTCGACGTAACTCATGACAGTCTGCTCAACCAATGAATGGTCCACAATGAAATCAGAAATCACTTGGCCTTTCACAGCTTTTAAAGGCATGAAAGTCAAAGAATATTATGTTAAGGCTAAAGCCCATTTACCAACTCTGCTATGCACTATTGGTTTTGAAAGCATGTGTTTAATGACATCGAAATGAGATGAAACATAAACATCAACATGCTTTATATAATACTTGAGTTTCATACAAGAGAAATACAAACAGAGACATAGCTTTTCTAAATTGCTATATCTGGTCTCTGCATCATTCAATACTCTACTTAAATAGTATATGGCTCTTTCGATACCATTGCTGTCTTCTTGTGCTAACATACTACCTATACTAACTTCAGAGGCAGATATGTACAATCTCATGGGCTTCCCCCATGAAGGTGGAGACAAGATAGGAGGCTGAGAGAGGTATCTTTTTATCCTGTCAAATGCCTCCTGATGGGCTTCGTTCCATTCGAAGGCTTGGCCTTGCTTTAGACGAAGCAACGGAGAGAAAGCTTGGGTTCTTCCACTCAGATTCGAAATGAACCTTCTGAGGAAGTTAATTTTCCCTAGCAGAGATTGCAGCTCCCTTTTTGACATAGGTGCTTTCGTCTCCATTATGGCTTTGGTTTTGTTCTGGTTGATCTCAATCCCTTTATTGTGAACCACAAAACCAAGGAAATCTCCAGCCTGCACAAAAAATGCACATTTAAGGGGATTCATCTTTAAGCCATGTTTTCTCATTCGTTTGAATGATTGGCTCAAATGATGCAAATGTGTTTCCGCAGATATAGATTTGATGACTATATCATCAATATACACCGGCATAAAGGTTTCAATGAAATCATGAAAAATCGAATTCATTGCCCTTTGATAAGTTGCCCCAGCGTTCTTTAAACCAAAAGGCATCACCACCCATTCGTAAGTGCCTAAGGCTCCTGGGCAACGAAATGATGTCTTAGCAACATCTTCTTCAGTAATAAAAATCTGATTATACCCAGAGTATCCATCTAACATACTCAAGTATTCGAACCCTGCAGCAGAGTCTACTAGCATTTCTGCCACAGGCATGGAGTACTCATCCTTAGGGGTTGCAGTGTTTAAATCCCTAAAATCTATGCAAATTCTTAAAGAACCATTCTTCTTAATAACAGGTACTACATTTTCTAACCATTCGACATACCTTGTGGTTCTGATGAATCTTCAACGCAGCAACCTTTCGATCTCAGCTTTAATATTTGTGAGAACCGCTGGTGCGAATCTTCTAGGAGTTTGTTTGATGGGCTTCTTGCCATCTTTGATTGGAAGTCTGTGTTTGACTAACTCCCTCTTTAAACCAGGCATTTCGTCATAATCCCATGCGAAGCAATCTTTATTTTTCTTGAGGACCTTGATCACTTCTTGCTTGAGGCCTGGGCGAAGTTTTGCACTTATGTAGGTTATTCTTTTCGTGTTTTCATCCCCTAAGTTGACTTCTTCGAGTGGATCCTGCGCCAACATTTTGGCACCTGAGTCTATGGGGTCCCTTTTGAAGCCTAAGGGTTCTTTATCATAGATGGCGTCCAGCCTTTGATCTATCTCAAATTCTTTAAAGGGTGAGCATTTCGAGCCATCCCCACTTATTTCGTTCATCTTCACAGCTAATTTATTTATTTCAGCCTCTAAGGCCGCCTTTGATTCGTTCTCAGCCATATAGGCCGAAATCCTTTCAAAAAAGGAGGACTCAGTCATGGATAAGGTTGTCGAAGTCCCAGCCTGCTGGACGTCTTTGTATAGTACTTTCGACTCCCTCGTCTTCACTGATTATTCTTCTATCCCAGTATAGGCCATCATGGCGAAGGGTCATATAGTAGTGGGTGTTTCTGGTTTCGTTGATTTCATTATTTGGAACACACGGAGCAATCTTTGCCAGATGTTTGTCATAATTCCTCTTGTCAACTAAATTGACTGTTGACATGAAGTAACTCTGGTCTGCTTCAATGTTTTCCACGATCCCATCTTCTCTCCATAGAACTAATCGCTGATGCATTGACGAAGGAACTGCCCCTACGCCATGGATCCACTCCCTTCCCAACAGCAAGTTGTAGTTGGCCTTGGCTTTGATCACCATGAACATGGTGGGCCTACAGCTTGAGCCTATTGTCAAGTCCAACTGAACCACCCCCAATGTTTTGCCCACTTTCCCTTCATAATTGGATAGAACCATATTGTGGGGCTTGATGTCCCCTTCGCGTATTTCTAACCTTTTCAGCATGAAGTGGGGTATCAAATTGACTGCAGCACCCCCATCTACTAAAACCTTATTCACGCCATGGGCACCAACTTTTGCCCGAATAAATAGTGGCTTAAGATGGTTCTTCATAGCAGGTTCTGGACGTTCGAAGAACGCATTCTGCTCCTCGACAGCCCCATTGTCCATCACATAGTAGCACACAGGCCTATGCTTCATCAAGTCTATGGTATCTTCTTCCTCATATTCATCAATTTCAGTTTCCTGTCCAAATTCACAGGGAAGCACAGATACCACGTTGCAGTTTAGGTTGAACGAAGACTCCCCCTCTGATTCGAAGTTATCCGTTATCATATCTTCGTCTTCTTCTGGGCCTGGAGTGTATTCCTTTGGTTCATCTAGTTGTACTTCAGAAAAAAGCCTCCTATTAACTGGGGGTTTGTCTTCAGCTTGATCTTTTGGTATGGGTTTGTTGGTGCTAGGTTCACCTTGGTTCTTTGTTGAAGTTGCCCCTTTATTTGCCACAGCTTCCCTCTCAGCCTTTCGAATCCTCTGTTGCCTTCGCCACTGGGATCTCGACATGGGGTTCCTTCCTTTGTAATTCTATAATCTTACCTCTTCCCTCTTTGCTATGTTGAATTGCCTTCTGTATGTCATAGCATGGCGTGCGTTTCGTTCGGTGTTTCTCCATCTGTCTTTGCCTTTGTCATTTCTGACTTGCAGCCATCTGTCGGTTGGCACTTCAGCAGGGAGTTTGAACGTCACTCTTCGAGCACCCTTGGGATGAGGGCTATCAGGCCTTCGTTGTTTGTATTTGCTATCGAAATGTGGGCCCATCTGAACAGTTTCTTGATGGTTCCAACAAGGGGCGAAGGGAATTGTTTCGAAGGCTCTGGCCATGCTTTGATCATACACAGCAGAACACCTTGGGCATATCAAGCACTTGGTTGCCCCTTTGTAGCAGCGAAACACAAATTCCAGCAAACTTTCTCCAGCCTTAGGATAACACCTGAATAGCTGGTTATCCTGGCACCAATTGTTGCCAGTTCGAGCCCTCTGTACCCTTTCGAAGTTTGCAGCGATTCTCTGATTGCAGAGGATGTTGCACCTAGGGCATAGTATCATTCCTGTATCTCCCTTGTGGCACGTCATGAGGTAATCCTTGAGACTAGCATCTCCAGCATGATTATCCTCCATTTTATACTTCTCTTTTTCTAAGTATCTTTCTACCTCCTCCATCTCAGAGCGAGGTCTCTCCATGTCCACCATGTTTACCTCAACATCCTCCCCCTTAGCTTCATCATCTCCCCATCCTGTGGGTTTTATATCTTCAATGTGGACTTTTGAACTCTCTGGGGCAGAATATTTGACCAAATAGTCAAATTTTCCACTGGGTTCCCCTAAAGTGTCCCATATTTCTTTATGAGGGGAAGTTGGCTTCGTGATTTGGACTTTCTCCAATTCCAGCCTCAGGCCTTCAGTGACCTGTGTCAACTCTTGGTTTTGATTTTCCTATCCTTCAGTAGCCTGGATTTCTTTTGCAACAGCTAAAGGTGCTGCTCTAATCGAAGTCTCTGGTTGCTTCTGGACGTCTTCAATGACCTCCTTATCGACTTCGACTATCACCCAGCTTTCGTTTTCAGTACCTTTCTCTCCCATTGGGGCGTCACTTTGGTCAGCTTCCACCATGTTAATCTCTCCAATGCATGCAGGCTCGGAGTAATTGGTGTCTGCGACGTCCAAGGGATCTTCGTCCATTTTCATTTTTGCTTTATCAGCAAACTTCAGTCTGCCATCTTTAATTGCATTCTGAATTAGGTCCCTGAAGAGAAAACACTGTGAGGTTTTGTGGCCTAGGAAACTATGATATTTGCAAAATCCTCTTTTCTTTCTTTGATCTAAAGGAGGTATTTTGACATTTGATGGCACAATGAGTTGGCCATCTTTGACAAGTAAATCAAAAATCTCGTCACATTTAGTGACATCGAAGGTATAGACCTTCTTTGGGAATTTGTCACTTTTCTCATTTTCAACAATCTCTTTCCCTTTTGTGGGAACTAATAATTTGCAGGAGTAAGGTGGTGCCTGTTTTAATTTAGCGAGGTCGATTTCGACCTCTTCGAATTCGAATTCAGGATAATCTTCTGCTTCCTCAGTTCCAACATAGGAGATCCTTTCCTTCTTGTTATTTTTAAAGACTCTGGCCTTTTCGGCCTTTAGCCTTTCGACCTGTCGAACCCTATCGGCTAACTGAGCCATGTCCCTCAAATATTGAGTGTCTAGTTTATTTCGAATAGAGTAATCCAAGCCACCAGCGGCCATTTCGACTAACTCATGTTCAGGCACCACTGTGTAACATCTGGATTTCAAAAGCCTGAATCTATTCAGATAATCATCTATGGGTTCAGTGAACTTTCTCTTGACACTGGCTAATTCCTTCAAGCTTATTTTTGACTGTCCCATGTAAAATTGTTCATGGAATAATCTCTCCAAAAGAGCCCAAGTATCAATGGACCCAGGAGGCAAAGTGGTGAACCATGTGAAGGCGTTTTTAGTCAGGGAACTTGGGAAATATTTGATACTGAGGTCTTCATTATTGGCTATATCTCCCGCTTCGGTTAGATATCTGGCTATATGTTCGACTGTTGACTCATTGGTATCCCCAGCGAACTTTGTAAACTTAGGGACTTTATATCCCCTTGGTAAATCAGTATGCATTATGTAATCTAATATATGAGAAGCATAATTTGGCCTTCTAATTCCTGTGTTGAGGCCATTCTGGGCCATGACTCTCTCTATCATGCTGGTTAAATTGTTTTCTGCCAAGATGTTATCGTTTCGAATTCTATGAACGACTGCATCAGCATCTTGATTTCGACCCACCATGACAACCCCCCTATGTTGTTCTTCTCGAAACTCTAGGACTTCCAGCCTTTCGGCCCTTGCCCCTGGTTCCATAATTTCTCTTTGTGGGCCTGAGATCATTGGGGCTTCTAGCCTTTATGCCCTTGCCCCCAAGTTAACTTCTTCTCTAGGTGGTCTATAGGTTGGGTCGTTAGCAACTTGTTCCATAATAGGTATGTTTGCTCGAACTCCCGCCTTATTCTGCCTACGCCTCTCTGGGGAGCAAAGAAATCTGCTATTCGACTCATGTTATATGCGTTTTCTCTGTTTGTCACAGTCACATTTTGTACTATTGGGGCAAAGATTTCCTGCATAGTTTGTGCTAATACCCCTATCATATTATGGTTACTGTCATCCATCAATTGCCTAAAAGCCAACTAGTTTTCTGTGGTTAAAATAGGCATTGCGCTATAACCCACTGACCCTTGGTTATTTGTCATAAACTGATTCGCCCCAGACCCAGACCCTAATTGTGGTGATGAATTCGATGTGGAACTGTGTAAGCCTGCCATAAAAGATGTTGGCATTCCATAAGAGGAATTTCTGGTTCTATTACCATCGAAACCGGGTGGTCTAGTTAGTGGGGTGGCGAAATGGGTTTGTGTCCCTGATGGTGGAACGAATTCCCCAGGATAACCAATGGTTCCAGTATTTCCTAAGATCGAACTATTAGTTGATATGCCACTTACTCCATTAGTGGCTATATTAATGGTAGAAGATGCAACAGACTGTGCATTCGAAGGGATCACATTAGACGTTCCCATCGAAGCGGACACATTAGTGCCTGTTGTATGTGGGGCATTTTGTTCCCTTTGTTGATTGTCAGAGTTAGACATCTTGTTCAAACGTTTTCTTCTAGATAAGGGTTGGTTGCTGTTGGTTATTTTACCACTTCTTAGGTTCATAAAACAACAAACTTATCACTCAGAGGGTATTTTTATAATGGTTACGTCTCAACAATCTTTACAGTGTTCTAAATTCCGTAAAGTCCAACGATTGGTCCCACCGGGTGTGCCAATTTGTTTACAGTGATTACTGGTAAACAACCGCTAGTCCTCCAAACTATCGAATAAACTTATTGACTGTTATTCAATTTCTTTGGTAACTCGCAGGATCGACTAGATTGATCCTAGGACGTGTTGGTCATTAGGGTAACTCTCATGATCGAACTGGTATTCATGGTTGGTATTTAGAATGTTGTGTAGGTGTTTAACTTATTTTGATTTCTCTATTAAAGATCTAAAGGTGTGATCAAATAAATGTGCGCGAAACTAAATTGCATGAATAAGGGTCAATTGTAAAGACATGTGTGATCGGTGGATCTGGAACTGATTGTTTAACGCTGGTTCGCGAAATGTCGCGGTAAGCAAGAGTCGCCACCGTCTTTTATTTTCTCCAAATGGAAAGGATAAAAGCACAGAAAAATTCCTTAAAGAGATTGCTCTCGGTTCGGGAGGTAGATTATAGAAAGGGAAGGTGTTAGCACCCTTTCTATCCATGGTTATCCATGGGCTCTTAGATACTTGCTCATTTGTGTTTTCAAAAATGTTTGTTTGCTTTTCAACTGTGGGTTTTAAAAAAGTTTCTTTGAAAATTCCAGTTCGACTCTTGTATCGGTCCTCAAGAGTGTTTGAAAAATTGCTTTCGAAAGCTTTTTGAAAAGGTGTCGGTGTGAAAAGTATTTTTGATTTGTTTTGAAATTAGAGCAAGTATTTAGAGTCGTCTACCTACCCTAAGGAATTCGTCTGTGTAAATGTCCTTTAAAGTAGTGCCATCCCACCATTGAGAGGTAGGTAGCACCACCGTTGGAGGTGTTCGGGTCAATTTGAGGTTCGGGACATGGTGATCACCAGAGCAATGGGAAGACACCTTAGAAGCTACCCTCATGCCAGGTTCCCGGATCATGAGGACTTACTAAGACATCCTCTACTCGACGATCACCTTTCGAGGCAAGGCAACAGTGAGGCGTACCCTAGGGGTGGTGTGTGATTTGTGTGTCATGTTCACTTGCATTTATCTTGTTCATGTCAAAGTGATCTATGCGTTTGTTTTTATTTTAGGCCATTCATTCTTGCATGCATTTATTTAACAGTTAAAAGTTGCGGAAATTAAAAGTTCTAAACTATTACAAAGGCGCGGATCCACATCGCCAAATTAAAATCCAGGACCCGATTTGACAGAAAGTAAATAAAGTGCGAGAAATAAAATGTCTGAGTTTACAAGGCTTCGGGAGAATTACATTAATATTATAAGAAGTAAAATAAAATGCGCGAATTGAATTAAAATTGAAAACGAGGGCGTTGGATCCTTTTTAATGAAATTAAATTAAATTATTAAATTATTAAATTAATTAAATAAAAATGAAAAAAAAGAAATTATTTTTGAGATTTTGGTATTTATGATTTTAATGAGAATTAAATGGAATTAAAATATTAACCCTAATTCTAGTTTTTTTCTATTTATTAACATGTCAAAATTAAACCTAAAATTAATCTAATTATTTACATGCAATTTGATTTATAAAAATAAATAATATTTAATTATTAATAATTAATATGGTGAAAAAAGGAAAAAAAGATAAGAATGCTAAAAACCCTAATTCTACCAATTTTTAAGTTTATTGAAAAATACTAAAATTAACCTAGAATTTAAAAAGCTAAATTAAATTAATGAGATTTATTTACAAAAATATTAAAATATAATATGTTTTTGATTTTTATGACTTTCTGATTTTTATATTATTTTTGTTATTTTATATTTGATGAAAATAAATTAATTGAAGAATTTAAAGGAAATTAATTAAATCAAATAAAAATAGAAAATATAAAAAGAATAGCAAACCTTGGGGGGGGTGCTGTCCCCAATTGGAGGTAAAGCCCTAGCAATTCTGGCCCATTAAGCCTTGGCCCTATTGACTTTTTGCTAGCGTGTAGGTGCGTTGACTGCAGCATATCATAGGCCTCAGATCTTGGCCCTTGGATGGAGATGGTGGGATGTGTGGCACGTTTTAGTGGGGAGCGTATGGTGAACCTTCAGGGATTGTGCTACATAGAATGACGTTAGAAAAAATTTTATTGAAAGGGAGGGGGACCTGGGATTCGAACCCAGGTCCCAGAGGTTACCATACACATGCCTTGCCACTGGAGCTCTTGACGCGCTTTGATTATATAATGGTAAACAAATAACTTAAAATAAAACAAGCGTTAGTGGCTGATTTAGCGCGAAAATTCAAACGTTCCAACCAGATGGTGCCACCTACTCTTCTTCTTCCTCGTTTGATTTTTCCCTGAAATATACAAAAGGTTAACGGGGGTTTTAAACCCCCCCAAAATATGCATTTTTCCATAATAGCGAATAGGCCATATGGCCATATAAATTAGGCGCGACTATGGCAATCAATTCGTCCAAGCTTCTTGATTCCAAACATGGCACTGAGGTTCTCTAATTTTACAGTATTTAGAAACGCCTAATTTAAAACTTGAAGAACCCTAACGTCCTGTAATGGTGGTTCTTCATATAGCGCGTGAAAACTCAATTAAAGCAACCAGTTAGCTTCAGAATGATGAGAGTAACTCAAAACAAGTATTAGAATTCGAAAACATGACATGAATGATGAAATACGATTTATGCAAAAAAGTGAAAAAGTTTGAGTTCCATTCACCAATTATGGGCGTTAGGGATGTGGAACGCTATTCAGACACGTTTCTTGATGTCTCAGGAAGGTGATGAGATAATTATTTTGGCTTGAATCTCACTGGAAGACAGTTTTCAGTATTTGAGTTTTTCACAAAAAATGCAAAAGTGGTGATGATGTTCTTGCGGAGCTGGGAGGTCATGAATCTTAGGGTTGGCATTAGTATATATGTGTGAATGATTAGGGTTGGAAATTTGGTCCAAAGAATCAATGAATTGATGAGAAAATATTTGATTTCCATGCCATAATTTTCCAATCTTTTTCATGCAAATTTGCTTCAAATCATGTCCAATTACCAAGATTCTTTCCAAATCTGATCATGCACGAAATATTGAGTGTATTCCATGCATAAAAAGATTTAAAAACTCAGGTTTAGTATTTTCCACATATTTATTTTAATTAAATGAATTATTAGCATTTAAAAATTCAAATAAATAAATAAAAATGATGAAAAACTTCCCTTTGGGCCAAATGGTCGTGCACATGCCTTGGATAATTATTCTTGGAAGAAAAGGAGGCCCATTAGCATTTTTAAGACTTTTGAAGCAATGTTGACTTTTCAAAATATCCAAAAATTTACCAACTTCCACAAGGCATAACTTGCTCAATTTTTAAGCTTTGCTCATGTTCTTGGACATTTTGGAACGGTCTTTGAGTCCTCTAACCAATGCCTTTGGTCCCATGTCATTTTGATTTACCAATCTCAAGTTATGGCCTTTGACTTAAAGTCCCTTTTTGTTGACTTTTGAAAATGACCTATAATGTTGAAATTGATAACTTTTTGTGAGAGAATTTCTTGGACTTGAAGTGTGAAGAGGAGTTGTAGGAAATGTCTTTCTCTTCAAAATGAGCTTTGGATGGAATTTTTCTGATGATCCATGTGGAAGTTATGCCTTGGTCAAGTTACAGTTGACTTTTTCAACTGTCCAAATATGGAAACTTTTGCATCTTGAGACTTTTTGAGCCAAGCTTTGAGAATCATGACCAAGAATTGATCAAATTATTTGTATGGCTTCAAAATGAGATGTTGACCAAAAATTTGGACTTTTGACTGTCAAATGACCATTTTGCCCCTACAGTTGACTGTAGTGCAATTAGGGTTTTTGACTGTGCAATTTTGTATTGTAAGTCTTGAAACTTGGTATGAGGATGCTTGACCATGTTTATAGGCATGTGGGACTTGATTGGACCCTTGGAAACTTCATTTTCTTTGTCAGAACCAAAACCCTAATTTTGACTGTTAGGAGGTCCTTGAACTGTGCAACCCTTGGGGAGATTTTGAAACATTGACTTGGCAAATCTTGAAGAATGTGGGAGGGCAAATTTTGGGGTACAACAGGTGCCCCTATTCAATCTTCTTAGACCTGAGGATGCAGATTGGCTGACGTGCCTTTCGTAATCCGAAGGTGGAAGATGATTGAACACTAGAGCGCCCAGAAATTTGCGCTCACATAGTAGTGTGATGGGAATGGGCTTATAGATGCCATTTGGAGATTTGGTGGATAGGATGATGGGCTTATAGATGCCATGCTAAGAGATGATGGATGGTGGATGGGCTTATAGATGCCATCTGGGTGTCAATCGCGTAAGAGATTCCTTAGCGAGAACTTGTGTACCTACAAAAGAAAAATGATTACCTGACCTGTTACAGGAGTGGTCTTCAAACTCTTGTGTAGATGTGTCCTGACTGGTTACAGGAGCTGGATCTGGATCTTCAAAAGGTGATGAATGAACCAGGGGTGGTTACTACCTCAACAGGAACGGTTAGAGAACCTTGGATGATTACTACCTCAACAGTATCATTGAGAGAATCTGGGGACGATTACTACCTCCGCAGTATCGGGGAGAGAACCATAGGCGACTACAACCTCAACAGCAATCATTGAGAGAATCTTGGACGACTTCAACTTCAACAGTAACGCTGAGCGAATCTGGGGATGATTACTACCTCCGCAGTATCGAGGAGAGAACCATAGGCGACTACAACCTCAACAGCAATCATTGAGAGAATCTTGGACGACTTCAACTTCAACAGTAACGCTGAGCGAATCTGGGGATGATTACTACCTCTGCAGTATCGGGGAGAGAACCATAGGCGACTACAACCTCAACAGCAATCATTAAGAGAATCTTGGACGACTTCAATCTCAACAGTAACGCTGAGCGAATCTGGGGATGATTACTACCTCTGCAATATCGGGGAGAGAACCATAGGCGACTACAACCTCAACAGCAATCATTGAGAGAATCTTGGACGACTTCAACCTCAACAGTAACGCTGAGCGAATCTGGGGATGATTACTACCTCCGCAGTATCGGGGAGAGAACCATAGGCGACTACAACCTCAACAGCAATCATTGAGAGAATCTTGGACGACTTCAACTTCAACAGTAACGCTGAGCGAATCTGGGGATGATTACTACCTCCGCAGTATCGGGGAGAGAACCATAGGCGACTACAACCTCAACAGCAATCATTGAGAGAATCTTGGATGACTTCAACCTCAACAGTAATCATTGAGAGAATCTTGGGCGACTTCAACCTCAACAGTAATCATTGAGAGAATCTTGGGCGACTTCAACCTCAACAGTAATCATTGAGAGAATCTTGGGCGACTTCAACCTCAACAGTAATCATTGAGAGAATCTTGGGATGAGTATCAGAAGGTAGCCATATCCGGGTCACATCTGAACCATCTCTAGAAGGAAATCTGGAAGAAGTATCAGAACGTTGCCATATCTGGTTCACATCTGAACTATATCTAGAAGGAAATCTGGAAGAAGTATCAGAACGTCGCCATATCTGGTTCACATCTGAACTATATCTAGAAAAAGTCTGGAAGAAGTATCAGAACGTCGCCATATCTGGTTCATATCTGAACTATATCTAGAAAGAGTTGCGATAGTTGATAGTAATCATCTTTGTATTGACCTTTCCTGAAAAGGTAAAGCATCAGTTGTATGCAAGATCATGATGCATGAACTGCATGATTTCAGGATGTCCTCAAAATTGATGAGATTCGCGTAGTATGATGCATATGCATGCTATAATGTATGAAGATGTAATGTTCATGAATGTATTTTTGTCTAAGAAAATAAATCCTTGACGGGTGCCAGGAAGTTAACTCCTGGGCTGGTGTTGAAGAGAGAGCTTTTCGCTCTGTAAGAATGAACCGGTAGGAGAAGATGACTCCGTTGGGGAATATGTTTGGAGATTACTCTGCGGGGGAGAAAAGAACTCTAATGATCTTGCTGGGAAGCAATACTCTGTGGGGAGAAGAGGTACTTTGTTGAGTTGTTGATGATAACTTGCTGGGGATACCCTTGTTGTGTTGGAAGTGTTGATAGACTTCGCTGGGGATAAGAAGACTTCGTCGAGGATTCTCTTTCCGTGGCTTTTGGCTGAGGATAACCCAGTTATATCCTGGTAAGGAAATAACTCTTTGAATCAAGGCCGGGGGACGCGTTCGTGCTCCGCGGGGATAAGCTTCCAGAACCTACTGGGGATAAGCTTACTGCTTGGGGAGATGGATTCCAACTTTCTTGGGGAAACTGGATTGGACTCTCCTGGGGAAGTATTGAACTGTATTGGTTATGTTCTTTGACGGAACCTACCTTGATACCTTGGAGGACAGAACAATCAGATTGCTTGGATCACCCATTATTGCCCCTGTTTCTATGGGGAAGGCACCTGTGGGATGCTGATAATTGTTGAGGGTCAAACCTTCTTCAGGTAGGCAGGTTACAAGATGACAGGACATAGTCGTACGCTTTGATCCCTAACTTTTTCCTGGACCGCCCTTTCGGGTTTTCAGTCCACCGGGATACCCATTTTTGCCCAAGCCGCCTTCTCAGGTTTTCGACTTGCCGGGTGTACAGTTTTTATTTCATCCCTCATTTTGCCCGAACCCTTTTGGTTTGCCGGGAAACCCTTATTTTTGCCTAGGTATGTCAACCTAGCGGGTCTTTGATTTTGCGTAGTATTTTTTTCGACTATGTCCGTACTCTCAGGATGTAGGGGGTTGCCCCTGTTAGAAGTATTTTGTCATGCCACCAGAAGGTCTTTGATCAGGCGAGATTCGTTGTTGGAGTGCCCCAAGTGACTCAGGCAGAGATTTGCCCCAGGCTGTTTGGCCTTTTGAGAGATTCTCCGAATCTTGACCTAACTGCCCCAGATGATGGACAATAGTCAGGCCATGCCCCTTGATTGGAAATGTTTTTGTTCACTAAGTATTCATCGTGCGAATTCCCCTGTTGTTCAAACAAAAAGTCATATGCAAACAAAGTTATGTTAAAAATGCAAAGCCTATGTCTGTCTTGAAGATTTTGAAAACGCGTTCTTTTTCATAAAACAAGTGAATGTTTGTAAAACGTGATGTCAACTCAATATTTTACCGCAAGCCTTAAGGAGTCAGGATACCTTTGTACAGCATGCTTTCGAGTTAACCCGTGCTTCAGCTAGGACTTTTGAGGGTTATAACGTGGCCTGGTTCATGGTTTAAGAAACAAAGGATAAAGGCTCAAATTATTTGTACCCACCCGCTCTTCATGATGTTCTCCAAACCTAAACTCAGTTGATCGCACGTTAGACCTTGTTTGAGTCTTTGCTCTGATTTTCCGGTGATGATTCGGATGTTGATAACTTATTTTGAATAGGCAGTCATTCCTTTTTTGTTGAGGGTTTGTAAGACCTCTTTCTTGTCTGATTTTTGTTATCCCTTTCTTTTTTGCCTGAACTGTTTCTTTTGGAATTACAGTCAGTGGGATGCCCCAGTTTTGTAAGTCTCCTTCATAGGTTTTGACTTAATGGGCTTTTATTTCTGAGAGACAATGACTGCCTGTCTTTATGATTATTCGGAACCATCACTATCTTTTTTGTTTTGTAAGGACCTCTTTGGTGCCATTCGTTATGCACTTGGATCAACTGAGAGACTACCCTGCCCCAGGTTATGATAAAGGGTTTTAATTTTTGAAAAGAAAAACTCCTACTTCTTTGGCTCAGATGGGTTGACGAGGGATTATCATCCTTATAACTCTAGTGTTTAGGGATTGAAACAATGCCTGTACCTCATCAGCGGGGTCTGTTCAAAAGCATACTGTAGATTATGGTATCGTTTTCGTCATCCTCCCTCAAGAGGCTTAGAATTATTAATCGAGCGTTGATCATCAGAAAAAATATGAAAATAATTTGCATATAGTGAATACGAATATATTGCTTCAAAACAGACATATGCGATGCATTAATGAAGTAACAACGTTTAATATGAGTAAATGCTTGAACCAAAGAAAATTACAACTTGAAAATCCTAATGAACAAAAGTCTTTTCATCTCAGGGCTTGTTACTTCAAATAGTGAGCCTTGAAGGGATGGTAGAAAAACTCAGCCTGACCGTCTTGTGTGAACTCCAGTTCTCCTTCATCAATCAGGTCCTGGATCTTGTTCTTCAGAGCCCAACACTCATTTGTATCATGTCCTGGACTGGCAGAGTGGTAGACACACCTTTTATTGGGATCATAAGTAGGATGTGTTGTGTTGGGATTCTGGGGATGTGCCCTTAATGTGATCAAATTCAATCTCAACAGGCGTTGTAAAGCTTGAAACAGCGACATGTTGAGTGGGGTGAACTGCCTCCTGGACTTGTCGGGCTGAAGCCGGTGAGGTTGATGCTGAATTTGTGACACTGGAGCCATTTGAGGAGCTCTCCCCTTATCTCCTTGTCTCAAAGGTGGTTGAACGACGACTGGCTTTTTACCCTTAGACGTTTGCCCCAGCTGGTTACCCTTAAGCAGTTGGTTGACGAGAACCCCGAGCTCGTCTTGTCTTTGAGCTAACCCTTGAATGGCAGTCACCTGCCCCAGCATCTGGACTTTCAAGGCATCCACCTCAGCTTGCAGGTGTTTCAGCCTTTCATCCTCAGCACTGTTCTTGACAAAAGTCTCCATGAGAAGTGTCCTTAGCTCCTCCTGCCCCTTGGATAGATTCAGGAGGATTTCCCCAAACCGAGTCTCTTGAGCAAGGAGGTCCTGGTTATCTTGTTGGGAAGCCATTGTTGAAATAAACAGCGAGAAAGGTAAGTGACCTACAACAAGGGTACCTGTTATGCAATGATATGTATGACATGCATGTAATGTTTTCAAGGACCTCGCGGGGTAAACAAGACAATTTGTTAGAATTTGGATCCGGTAGCTTGATTGAAGGAACTTCGGGTTGTTGAGAGTCTTTCTTCCAGGGTCAAAGGCTCACCATATCCAGTGGGTCATAGCCTCTGACTTTAGTCATCATGTCTGGTTTTGAAATCTTCAAACAACCTTGGTTAGGGGAACCTTCTTCAAAAGTCAGAGCTCACCATATCAAGTGGGCCTTAGCCCCTGACAACTTTGTCTAGAGGAAAATAAATCCTCTTTGCCCCTTGTTGGGATAACTGATTCATCATGACCTGCATCACAAGCCCTTGAGATCCTTGAAATGGGTTAGGATGTATGCAATGGTATGATGTTATGGTATGCATGGGGTAATGTAGGTAACCCTGTTATGAGTCCCAATTAAGGACTGCAAGCCAAAACCTGCAAGAAACTCAAGTAAAACCTGTTATGAGTCCTAATTAAGGACTATAAACGAAACCTGCAAGAAACTTAGTAAACCTTGTTATGAGTCCTAATTAAGGACTACAAACAAAACCTGCAAGAAGCTCAAGTGTCAGACAACAAGCATGCAAATAGTCAAATACGAAGGCACACAAGTCACACAAAAGAGCCCTTAGAGTTTAGGCCAGCATGGGGTCTGGGTATTACCCTCTTGAAGTTGGTGGGCTCAACCTGTCCTATTAGAAGTAACCGGGTTCTAAGGGTCCCAATATCACGGGATTTCTTTCATTGTTCATCGTTTCGATTTAGCCACTAAACTGGCGACCGAAATATTCCAGGAAAGCAACCCTCAATTGAGTGTAGTATCGAGTATCAACCAACCTCAGACTGCACCAAAGTCAGTTATCTCACTACCCTAAAGAGGCCAAGATAGTTCAATTAAGGTTCCTAAGGTCTGTTGAGGCTTCATGACACCACGCGGAGGCCCCGTACTCTCCTTGACTGAACTCAAGGGTTACTGGTACACACCAAAGTGCCACATCAACGTAGCAGACTGTTTCAACCATGTCGGTATACCCCGCACAGTTCCCTCACAGCCTTGTTGCTACTTTCTAAGAAGGTATCCCCAGATCCGGGTTAGGATCTATAGAACTCCTAAGACAGTCCCACAATTTAAAGCAAGCAAAGAAAGCAATTGAAAACACAGTTATGAACTAACCCTAAGGTACACCTCACTTTAAGTTTATTCCCCAGCAGAGTCGCCAGTTCTGTGATCGGTGGATCTGGAACTGACTGTTTAACGCTAGTTCGCGAAATGTCGCGGTAAGCAAGAGTCGCCACCGTCTTTTATTTTCTCCAAATGGAAAGGAAAAAAGCACAGAAAAATTCCTTAAAGAGATTGCTCTCGGTTCGGGAGGTAGATTATAGAAAGGGAAGGTGTTAGCACCCTTTCTATCCATGGTTATCCATGGGCTCTTAGATACTTGCTCATTTGTGTTTTCAAAAATGTTTGTTTTCTTTTCAACTGTGGGTTTTAAAAAAGTTTCTTTGAAAATTCCAGTTCGACTCTTGTATCGGTCCTCAAGAGTGTTTGAAAAATTGCTTTCGAAAGCTTTTTGAAAAGGTGTCGGTGTGAAAAGTATTTTTGATTTATTTTGAAATTAGAGCAAGTATTTAGAGTCGTCTACCTACCCTAAGGAATTCGTCTGTGTAAATGTCCTTTAAAGTAGTGCCATTCCACCATTGAGAGGTAGGTAGCACCACCGTTGGAGGTGTTCGGGTCAATTCGAGGTTCGGGACATGGTGATCACCAGAGCAATGGGAAGACACCTTAGAAGCTACCCTCATGCCAGGTTCCCGGATCATGAGGACTTACTAAGACATCCTCTACTCGACGATCACCTTTCGAGGCAAGGCAACAGTGAGGCGTACCCTAGGGGTGGTGTGTGATTTGTGTGTCATGTTCACTTGCATTTATCTTGTTCATGTCAAAGTGATCTATGCGTTTGTTTTTATTTTAGGCCATTCATTCTTGCATGCATTTATTTAATAGTTAAAAGTTGGGGAAATTAGAAGTTCTAAACTATTACAAAGGCGCGGGTCCACATCGCCAAATTAAAATCCAGGACCCGATTTGACAGAAAGTAAATAAAGTGCGAGAAATAAAATGTCTGAGTTTACAAGGCTTTGGGAGAATTACATTAATATTATAAGAAGTAAAATAAAATGCGCGAATTGAATTAAAATTGAAAACGAGGGCGTTGGACCCTTTTTAATGAAATTAAATTAAATTATTAAATTAATTAAATAAAAATGAAAAAAAAGAAATTATTTTTGAGATTTTGGTATTTATGATTTTAATGAGAATTAAATGGAATTAAAATATTAACCCTAATTCTAGTTTTTTTCTATTTATTAACATGTCAAAATTAAACCTAAAATTAATCTAATTATTTACATGCAATTTGATTTATAAAAATAAATAATATTTAATTATTAATAATTAATATGGTGAAAAAAGGAAAAAAAGATAAGAATGCTAAAAACCCTAATTCTACCAATTTTTAAGTTTATTGAAAAATACTAAAATTAACCTAGAATTTAAAAAGCTAAATTAAATTAATGAGATTTATTTACAAAAATATTAAAATATAATATGTTTTTGATTTTTATGACTTTCTGATTTTTATATTATTTTTGTTATTTTATATTTGATGAAAATAAATTAATTGAAGAATTTAAAGGAAATTAATTAAATCAAATAAAAATAGAAAATATAAAAAGAATAGCAAACCTTGGGGGGGGTGCTGTCCCCAATTGGAGGTAAAGCCCTAGCAATTCTGGCCCATTAAGCCTTGGCCCTATTGACTTTTTGCTAGCGTGTAGGTGCGTTGACTGCAGCATATCATAGGCCTCAGATCTTGGCCCTTGGATGGAGATGGTGGGATGTGTGGCACGTTTGAGTGGGGAGCGTATGGTGAACCTTCAGGGATTGTGCTACATAGAATGACGTTAGAAAAAATTTTATTGAAAGGGAGGGGGACCTGGGATTCGAACCTAGGTCCCAGAGGTTACCATACACATGCCTTGCCACTGGAGCTCTTGACGCGCTTTGATTATATAATGGTAAACAAATAACTTAAAATAAAACAAGCGTTAGTGGCTGATTTAGCGCGAAAATTCAAACGTTCCAACCAGATGGTGCCACCTACTCTTCTTCTTCCTCGTTTGATTTTTCCCTGAAATATACAAAAGGTTAACGGGGGTTTTAAACCCCCCCCAAAATATGCATTTTTCCATAATAGCTAATAGGCCATATGGCCATATAAATTAGGCGCGACTATGGCAATCAATTCGTCCAAGCTTCTTGATTCCAAACATGGCACTGAGGTTCTCTAATTTTACAGTATTTAGAAACGCCTAATTTAAAACTTGAAGAACCCTAACGTCCTGTAATGGTGGTTCTTCATATAGCGCGTGAAAACTCAATTAAAGCAACCAGTTAGCTTCAGAATGATGAGAGTAACTCAAAACAAGTATTAGAATTCGAAAACATGACATGAATGATGAAATACGATTTATGCAAAAAAGTGAAAAAGTTTGAGTTCCATTCACCAATTATGGGCGTTAGGGATGTGGAAAGCTATTCAGACACGTTTCTTGATGTCTCAGGAAGGTGATGAGATAATTATTTTGGCTTGAATCTCACTGGAAGACAGTTTTCAGTATTTGAGTTTTTCACAAAAAATGCAAAAGTGGTGATGATGTTCTTGCGCAGCTGGGAGGTCATGAACATTAGGGTTGGCATTAGTATATATGTGTGAATGATTAGGGTTGGAAATTTGGTCCAAAGAATCAATGAATTGATGAGAAAATATTTGATTTCCATGCCATAATTTTCCAATCTTTTTCATGCAAATTTGCTTCAAATCATGTCCAATTACCAAGATTCTTTCCAAATCTGATCATGCACGAAATATTGAGTGTATTCCATGCATAAAAAGATTTAAAAACTTAGGTTTAGTATTTTCCACATATTTATTTTAATTAAATGAATTATTAGCATTTAAAAATTCAAATAAATAAATAAAAATGATGAAAAACTTCCCTTTGGGCCAAATGGTCGTGCACATGCCTTGGATAATGATTCTTGGAAGAAAAGGAGGCCCATTTGCATTTTTAAGACTTTTGAAGCAATGTTGACTTTTCAAAATATCCAAAAATTTCCCAAATTCCACAAGGCATAACTTGCTCAATTTTTAAGCTTTGCTCATGTTCTTGGACATTTTGGAAAGTTCTTTGAGTCCTCTAACCAATGCCTTTGGTCCCATGTCATTTTGATTTACCAATATCAAGTTATGGCTTTTGACTTAAAGTCCCTTTTTGTTGACTTTTGAAAATGACCTATAATGTTGAAATTGATAACTTTTTGTGAGAGCATTTCTTGGACTTGAAGTGTGAAGAGGAGTTGTAGGAAATGTCTTTCTCTTCAAAATGGGTTGTGGATGGAATTTTTCTGATGATCCATGTGGAAGTTATGCCTTGGTCAAGTTACAGTTGACTTTTTCAACTGTCCAAATATGGAAACTTTTGCATCTTGAGACTTTTTGAGCCAAGCTTTGAGAATCATGATCAAGCATTGATCAAATGATGTTTATGGCTTCAAAATGAGATGTTGACCAAAAATTTGGACTTTTGACTGTCAAATAACCATTTTGCCCCTACAGTTGACTGTAGTGCAATTAGGGTTTTTGACTGTGCAATTTTGTATTGTAAGTCTTGAAACTTGGTATGAGGATGCTTGACCATGTTTATAGGCATGTGGGACTTGATTGGACCCTTGGAAACTTCATTTTCTTTGTCATAACCAAAACCCTAATTTTGACTGTTAGGAGGTCCTTGAACTGTGCAACCCTTGGGGAGATTTTGAAACATTGACTTGGCAAATCTTGAAGAATATGGGAGGGCAAATTTTGGGGTACAACAACATGTAAAAACTGCATAAAAGACAAATAAATGACTTCGAATCATAAAAACGATTAATGTAAAAGATTCGACATATGAAGAAAGCGTTTAAATGCAAGAAAACTGTAAAATGGCTTTAAGTGAAAAAGGTGTTCGAATGATAAAACTTGAAGATAAAGGCATGAAATGTATAGCAGTTTCTGAAATGTAAAGTATTTGAAATGGAAAGAAAACATTTAAATGTAAGGCATTAGTGAAAAGATTTCGAATGAAAATACTTTAAATGCAAAAACTTGTAAATGGTATTGACATAAAGATAAAGGAAAGTACTGGAAATGATAAAGAGTTTTCATTAAATCATAAACATGTGGTGTTATCATACGTACATTGCTCTTGCATTCGTTTCCCTAGCCATGGGGTAATTTGAATGTTTACTGAGTGTTTTTGTACAATAGATATGACACACGAAATCCTAATGCTAAGACTTCTATTTATACTACTTCGACCATAACGGTCTTGCTATAAGATTCTGCCACGTTCAGAACATGCAAAGCAATGCCTCTCTCTTGCTTCCACGCGTCTTCGAATGCTCCAGCGCATATATTTCATATTTCGAACATCCCGCTTGCATTTGAATTTCAAATGTTTTTGGCACTTCTTCGCTTCGAACGCATTTCTTAGATACAGCCTTGTTATCATTTCGAGACTTCGTTGGATACATTCTCATAACTGTCACTCGAAGCTCCAAGCTTTGATATGCCCATTCGAAGCACTGCTTCTACCATTTCGAAACATGACGTTTTGCTTCATTTCAATCGAAACGTCCAATTTACTTTGCTTCTAATAATATTATCAAAATCTTCAGCCAACACCTACATCCTGAGAGCATGAACATAGTCGAAAAAATACTACGCATAATCAAAGACCCGCTAGGTTGACACACCTAGGCAAAAATAAGGGCTTCCCGGCGAACCAAAAGGGTTCGGGCAAAAATAAGGGATGAAATGAAAAAAATCTGTACACCCGGCAAGTCGAAAACCTGAAAAGGCGGCTTGGGAAAAAATGAGTATCCCGGTGGACTGAAAACCCGAAAGGGCGGTCCAGGTAAAAATTAGGGATCAAAGCGTACGACTATGTCTCGTCATCTCGTCACTCGCCTACCAGAAGAAGATTTGTCAATCGGCAGTCGTCAAGCACCTTCATAGGTACCTCCCCCCCGCAGAAACTGGGGCAATAAGAATTGTCTAAGCGATCTGGATGCTCTGTCCACCAAGGTACTGAGGTATATATTCAGCTGAAGAATTTGACCAGGATACCTTCACTCCCCGCAGAGTAAGACAAGATTCAACAATTCTCCCCAAGTAGAGTTGGTCTCCCATCAGCCCCGAAAAGGCACAGTATCCCTAGCAAGTCAGCAACGCTCTCCCCAAGCAGAGTTAGTCTACTGTCAGCCCTAAGGAAGTTGGGTATCCCCAGAAGATCTCAACATTCCCCAGCAGGGTATACAGATATTCCTCAACAAGCATCCCCGGCAGTCTTGATCTAAGATTGCTCCCCGGTGAAATACCAGACACCCCAGTGGAGCCACTTCCCCAGTACAATCCAAAGTTTCCCCAAGAGAGTTGAACCATCTCCCCAGTAGATTCCGGAAGCTTATCCCCAGTAGATTCTGGAAGCTTATCCCCAGTAGAGTCTTGAAGTTGGTCCCCTGCAGAGTACAAATATCTCTCCCCGACCATGTTCAAAAGTTATCCCCCACCAGAGCCTCTAACTGGGTTATCCTTAGCTAATTACCACGGAAAGATCGTCCTCGGAGAAGTCCTTCCTATCCCCCAGTGGAGTTCATCAAATTCCCCAACATAACTTATCAACGGAATCCCCAGTGGATTTATCATTAAAACCTCAGCGAAGCATCTCTTCCCACAGAGTAATTCCCCGCAGAGTAACCTCTCCAACAAGTTTATTCCCCAACGGAGTCATCTTCTCCTACCGGTTTATTCTTGCAATCACCACCCCAGCGGAAATGAAGAACTCTACTCTTCAGCATCATCCCAGGATTCAAAAAACTTCTCGGCGTTCGTCAAGGATTTATTTTCGCAGATGAAAATACATTCATAAACATCACATTATCATACATCATGATACATGCATATACGCATCATATCATACAATCTCATTTATGTCGAGAACATCATTGCTTGATCCATATCATGCATTGCATATGACTGACCTTTACCTTTCAGGAAGGATACAGTTAAATGATCAGCTATGTCAAAGTAGACAAATATAGTCAAATTCTCAAATCCAGTCAAAGAAGACAAATCCAGTCAAAAAAGACAAGTACAGTTAAATCCCAAAGGTTTTTCTGATGCTCATCCAGTCAAAGAAGACAAGTCCAGTTGAAATTAATTCCTAAAGTCATTAAAGACAACCCGTCGTTATAGACACCCGTCAATATAGACACTCGTCATTATAGACACCCGTCGTTATAGACACTCATCGTTATAGACACTCGTCGTTATAGACACTCGTTGTTATAGACACTCGTCGTTATAGACACCCGTCGTTATAGACACCCGTCATTATAGACACCCGTTGTGATAAACATCCGTCATTATCGACACCCGTCGTTATAAACACCCGTCGTTATAGACACCTGTCTTTATAGACACCCGTCAATATAGACACCCGTCGTTATAGACACCCGTCGTTATAGATGCCCGTCGTTATAGACACCCGTCGTTAAAGACAACCCGTCCTTGAAGACAACCCGTTAAAAAAGACAACTCGTCAACAAAGACAAAACCTCCCCCGGTTCAGTTGAATCAATCCCTAAAGATTTTTCTGAGATAACCTGTCAGTAGAGACAACCTATCAACCTTTTGAAGTTCCATATTCGATACCTGTATCCAGCCAGGGCATATCTGTAGACGACTAATTCCAGATTCGACACATGTATCTAGCCAGGGCATATCTATGAGCAATTGATTGTAGATTCGATACCTGTATCTAGCCAAGGCATATCTGCATGAAGAGTGTGAAGATCAATACCTGTAACAGGCCAGGAAATTATCTTTCCTTCTCAAGTGCGCAAGTTCTCGCTAAGGAATCTCTTACGCGATCGACATCTCCCGATGGCATCTTTAAGCCCATCTCCACAACTATCCATTACATTTCCATATGACATCTATAAGCCCATTCCCGACAAGATTCTGTCACACTTCCAGATGGCATCTATAAGCCCATCCTCCTATCTACCATCTCTCCAAATGGCATCTGTAAGCCCATTCCCGGCATCACCTTGCTGATATTCTACTATGCGAGTGCAAATTTCTGGGCACTCTAGTGTTCAATCATCTTCCACCTTCGGATCACGAAAGGCACGCAAGCCAATCTACATCCTCAGGTCTAAGAAGATTGAACAGGGGCAACTGTTGTACCCCAAAATTTTCCCTCCCATATTCTTCAAAGTTTGTCAAGAATCATCTTCAAATGGTTCAAGACTTCTCAAGGGATTGCACAGTCAAACATCCTTTAAGCCAGTCAAGATTAGGGTTTTGGTTCTCTCAAGGAATTTGAGGATTTCAATTGCTCAATCAATTCTCATAGGCCTATACACATTTTCAAGCATCTACATGCCAAGCTTCAAGGTTCACAACATCAAATTGCACAGTCAAAAGCTTCATTTGGTTCACAGTCGACTGCAGGGGTAAAATGGTCATTTTGCAGTCAAAAGTCATCATTTTTTATCAACATCTTATTTTGAAGCCACAATCATCATTTGATCAAGTCTTGATCATGATTCCTCAAGCATGGCTCAAAAATCATCAAAGATGCAAAAGTTGTTATTTTTGGACAGCTGAAAAGTCAACTGTATCTTGACCAAGGCATAACTTTTTCATGGTTCATCAGAAAAATCCAATCCAATGCTCATTTTGAAGGGGATTACATTTCCTACAACTCATCTTCACATTCCAAGTCCAATAAATGCTCTCACAAAAAGTTATCAATTTCTACATTATAGGTCAATTTCAAAAGTCAACAAAAAGGCACTTTAAGTCAAAGACCATAACAAGATATTGGTAAATCAAAATGACATGGGACCAAAGGCATTGGTTAGAGGACTTCAATACCTTTCCAAAATGTCAAAGAACATGTCCATATGATCAAAATTGAGCAAGATATGCATTGGAGAAGTTGGGAAATTTTGGTGAATTTGCAAAAGTCAACTTTGCCTAAAACACCTCATTTTTGCTAATGGGTCCCAAATTCCTTTTTGAATCTTTACCCAAGGCTTATGCACGACCCATTGAGATTAAATTGAATTATTTTCTTATTTTTATTAATTATTTGGATTTTTAATTGATTATTAATTCATTTAATTCATTTAATTGTAGGAAAATACCAAGATATGTTTTTTTCAAATCTTTTGTGAAGCAAATAAACTCAGGGCAAGCTGGAAAATTCGTGCATCAATCAAAGAGACAAAAATCTCCATGTTTGGCAAGTTTTGTCAATCAAAAAGATTGAAAATTATTTGATTTTCAATCAGATATTGAAGTCATAATGCCATGGATCCTTGACCAAGATTGAACCCTAATTCCATTCCAATACATATACTGAAGCTAAACCTAATTGCATAAACGTGCAAAACTGCTGCAGAAGCCATAACCATATTGAGTTTTTTTCAAGAAAATTGCCAAATCGTTTTCTCACTTCCAGGCCAATTCAAGGCATCTTCTTGATTCTAACACATTGCATAAGTCTCCAGGAACACATTGCAATCGAAAACAAGCCTTAAAGCTCCAGGAATCATCTCAAATAGACTCACGGTTTGGCATTTTTGTTCGTAATCATAATTCATATTTCATGTGCATTTAACACGATTTGTGGTTTGTTTTATATTGATTGCATCCACAGGAAGCTAATAATATTAATCAATTGGACTATAATGCACAGGATCGTGACTTGCCATTAACAATTTTTAGGTTTTCGAAGCTTTCAATTTAGGGATTCCCAGCAAAGGAAAAATTAGGCTATCTCACGCACATGGTTGAAACCGCCTGGACAAGACGAACTGAATCCAACCATCGCGCCCTATTTATATAGAGCATAGCTCTATTCGTTATTTTTCGCCGTCCTGTTTAGTGGGGGTTAAAAACCCCCGATATCTAACTCTGTTTTTTGCAGGAAAAGGAAGAAGACGATTACGTGTGGATGCGTGATTGGCTGGATTCAAAGTGAAGCGCGCGTTTTTTCTTTTACAGCATATGCATTGGAATATTAATATATTGTTTGTTTAGTATTCTATATAAATTGCAGGCAACTGGCCTAGTGGAGCATGCGTTGTCCAATGACCATTGGGACCTGGGTTCGATTCCCAGGTCCCCCAAAAGCTTGTTTCTATTTTTTCATAATGTATTCTCATGCAGCGCTTTAGGAGGTATCCATCATACACCTTGTTCATCCAAGCGCCAGGTGGCCTCCAATGCAAATCCCATGGCTCATGTTGAAGGACCACAATAATCCTCAGTCAACACAGGCATAGCTGATCTCAAAAGTCCAAACGGACTGGCCAACAAATGGGCCAGAATTGCTTCTTCAAAACCTCCTAAGGGTTCAACACCCCCCTGGTTTCTATTTCCTTTTTATTTATTTTCTTTCTTTTTATTTTATTTTAATTATAATTATTATTATTATTATTAACTAACAAATTATTTTTTATAATAAATTCAGATAATCAAAAGATGTAAATATTTTTATTATTTATTATTTTTACTATTAATTATTATTTTTGTAAATAAAATTTAAATTAATTAATTTAGTTAAATTAGGTTAACTTTAATCTTTTTTCATAATAAATAAAATAAACTTAGACTTAGGGTTTTCTTGACTTTTTAATTTCCTTTATTTTTATTTTCATTAAAATATGAAAACACAAAAAACATTTTTCTCTTAATTAATTAATTAATTAGAATTAGTTTTAATATTTAACTTAATTGCAAAAAAGGACAAACTACTTTCTTTATTTCTCAAAAGGGTCAACACCCTAAGGACGTCCCGATTTAATTTCTTTTCGCGCTTTATTTCCTTTTTACCATATTTATGTATCTGCTCCGGAAATGTAATAGTTAATTAGGATTTTATTGCTTTCTTTACTTTCCGCATTTATTTTCCAAAACGGGTTTTGTTTTTGGCGATGTATAGACCCGCACCTTGTAATAACGTAGATTTACCTTTCCGCAATTTATTTTCCGCACTCTTAACTGTTAAAAATGCATGAAAGACTTGTATGAAAAATAAAATCAATATGTAGCTCACAAATGCATGTTCAAAGATAAACATTAACTGAAAAACAACACACAAGCACATGCCACTCCTAGGGTACGCCTCACTGGTTACCTCGAACGTGGTCGTCAAGTATAGGGTGTTTTAGAGGTCGCCCTCCTGTCCAAAGATCCAGTTGCTTTGGTGACCGCTAAGGCGTCCTACCATTGCTTTGGTGACCACACATGTCCCTAATAATCGAATTGACCCGAATACCTCCAACGACGGTGCTACCTACCTCTCAATGATGGGATAGCACTGTCTAAAGGACTCTTACACAGCCTAATTCCTTAGAGTAGGTAGATTCTCATGGGTACTTGCTCTTTCAAAACAAACTAAAATAATTTTCGCACTCACACTTTCAAAAAGTTTTCAAACAAATATTTCATACACTCTTGAGGACAGATACAAGAGTTACTTAGAAATTTTTCAAACGAAACTTTTTCAAAACCCACACACACTTGAAAAGCAAACAAATTTTGAAAACATAAGAGCAAGTAGCTAAGAGCCCGTGGATAACCACGGATAGAAAGGGTGCTAACACCTTCCCTTTCTATAAATCTACCTCCCGAACCGAGAAACATTCTCGAAAAAGGAATTTTGCTGTGCTTTTTTCCTTTCCATATTGGAGAACATAAAAGACGGTGGCGACTCTTGCTTACCGCGACATTTCGCGAACCAACTTAAAAAACAGTCAGTTCTATTTCCACCGATCACAATTATGAATTGTTTAAATACAACTTTCAATTTGGACACACGAAATATGACACAAACAACCAAAAAATATTCTCCATTGGAGATGCTTTAAGGTAAACATATTCAGAGGAGTTTTTATGGAGATATTAAATACTTCGTACGTTTTGGCATAATAAAAAGTAGAAAAATGTAAATACACTTTCTATTTAAAAATATTTTGATTATGTCAAAATTAAGACACTTAATATTCATATATATTTTCCTTAATTATTTGTGTCTAAATGTGTGTTTTTACCTAAAAATACTTAAAATCAGTTTAGAAATGTGTTTACAAGTCAAAATCAATATTTTTATGTGAAAAAATAGTGTATAGGTGGATACATCCATGGATAGGTTATTTGATTTTGTAAAACAAAGTTTTTGTACCCAAATTATTGATAATATAAAACTAGTCAACAATATTTGATTTATCCCACCCTAGACATAATAGAGTTTATAGATATTACAGTAGAATATGCATCCTTATGTTATAGATTTTTTAATTTAGTTTTTATTCTTTTTATCATTGTTTGGATTTACCGGGTGTTGTCGTGTAGCTTTACATTTTATTTTTTAATGCAAACCTAATATTTACCAACATCGAATATTTTAAATATTTTTTATTAAATTTATTAAATAAATTTTATAAAAAATGGATAGGATACAGTAGAGTTTTTATGCCGGACTATATTTGTGCCACCATATGAATATTTTTTAAACATATACAAGCAATAAGCAGTTTCCAAAACTTAATGCTCTAATAAGGACGATTATCATCAAAGAGAATGAGAACTCCTCTAAATTATAATTTATACTCGAAAAAACTTATCATAAATAAGAAAGAAAATATTTTCTAACTTTGAAACAATAACATCTATAATTTTTATTAGAAAATATTTTTTAGAGGAGTTTTATGAACCAATAACATCCGTAATAACATCCATATTTTCTAACTTTGAAACAATAACATTCACAAATTTAAACTCTAAAATATTTCTAGCTCAGATCTGACTTTTAGATTTGTAATTTTTTTTATGTTCACATTTGACCTTCAAATTTGTTTTCTAACAATGTAATTTTGAGTCACACTCATAAAAAATTCAAGTGTAGTATAATTTATACAAATAAAAATAACAATAATAAGTATTATTCATCACTTTTGAGTGACAGGTATTTCTTGATTTTTGTTGTGAATGACTAAAAAAACAAAATTGTCTCATATTTTATTGACACAAAAATTGTCTCTTATTTGTTTATTCCTGTTTTAGTGAACCAAGTCATCATAACGAGATTTTATCATGAGATCCCCACTCACATCTGATAATCCACATGAGAGATGTTTTTAAAATAATTTCCTTTGTGATTTTTTTATATTTTTAAAAAACAAATGTGTTTTTCAGATTTTTTAAAAAATTGTGAACTTTTATCAGATTTTTGGAGATATTCACGAGTTTTTACAATATTTTTTAGAGTTTTATGAGTCTATAATATAAGAAAATTAAATATTTTGGAAAAGTCTCTTTTTTCCTTTCTTCTAGTTCTGCCACCTCACTAATAAGGCCCCATAAAAGCATAATTACTACTTGAAATAGAGTATTAGGATATCAACGCGTTAGAATACAAAATTTTCATTTTCTCGACCTCCATGAAAGGTTCCAGGGCGTAGGTCGGGTCACCCAAGATGAAGGGGTCTTCAATGCGAAAAGCTAAAGGAGCACATGGATCGTTGTTAGATGCGCTTTTAGGAGTCATTGTCAGTTTATCATAAGGTTTTGGAAGACAAATAAGTAGAAGAGTCAGCAGAAGTGGCATGAAAAACTTTGGCGTTTTTTCTTTCAATGAAGGAAATTGCAAAGAAGGCAAAAAGTTGAAGAAGAGAACGTTTACATAGCCAAAATAAGAAGAAAACATTTCAATTTTCCTTCCAAGATTTGGATAAATGGCATGTCCAGATCGACATATGGCACTCCATCTTATGGGGAAAAGAGAAATAAAAAGAATTTATTTTAAACTGCACGCACGTCTGTGACATGATAGTTTGGTATGAATAGGTCATGATGACCATGACATGTACAAGCTACCCTAACATTGTCGAGCAATCACAAAAAAAGACACCTTTCTTGCATCTGACACATATGATCGAAAACATAATTTTTGGGGCATCTATTAGCTTAGAAATTCCAGGTAAACAAAGTGAACAAATAATGCTAGAAAATTAATGAATAAGACTGGTTAATTACATTGAAAGATGAAAAGTATTGAGGAATCTCGACAGAAGGAGCTTCAATATATAAAAACACTTCGCCCCAAGAATTTTCGACGAAGCATGGTATGCTTGGTTTGGAAAAAAACTCAAAAAGAAATCCATAATATTAGGATAATTCTCTCCTCTAAACACGTCCAAAATCTCGACAAGAGGATTTCAACATAATGGTCAGATTTGACAGTGTCACCAGTTGTCAAGGACTTATAATAACTTTGTAAGTCCCAATATCAGGCAAGAAAGGAAGTGCCTCGACAAATGCTACGAGAACAAAGTCAAATATGCTTGCAGGAGGTTAGGAAGTTCAATGCATGTCTCGTTCCTCAACAATTACCTCTCTTAAGATGCATGAAAGGAAGTCATAATATGGATGTTAAAGTAGTGAGAATTGTGTTCGATCTTTTAGGGATTAACTATTGTCAATGATTATCTTTGAAGTAGTATAAATAGCAGATATCTACATTTTATTCGAGGTCACAAAATTCATACATCTCTTTAGAGAATTGGAGTACCAAGGCCAAAGAACAAAACAGTTTGTGAGGAACATGTACGAGTTTGCGTCCCTTTATTTTATTTGTCTTTGTGTTTCCTTAGCTGGAACATTCTTATTTTAATGTCATTTAAGGCGCTTTATCATTTAATGTCCTTTATTGCACTTTTCATTCGTTTTTTTAATCCAAACTCTTCTTCAATTAAATTTTCTATGGTTTTTGTATTTGTGCAAACGTGCACAATCAATTCACAGACACGCATTTTCTCGTACATTTAATTTACACAGATTACTTCTGAGATTTTTTGAGTTAATCTCACAATATAATCAAACTCGTGATGGTTTGCGAAAAACACACACGAACACATTGTCGGTCTCTTAGCGAGTTAGCGGGATTTCTCAGACTATACCATAGTCTTTTTTAGCCCCAACCAAAGCATGCATATCACTATTCTTCTTACTTTATCACTCAGAGGGCAATTAGTAACTCTAGAAGACATAAAATCTCTCTCATTAGTTGTAGATCTCTACCCTCTCGTACGCGTGCAGTAGGACCCTCCGTCGGAGCAAGATTGACCAAAATATTTTTCTCTCTCTTTATTTCATCTGGAAAAAAGGAAAAGTCAATGAGGTAAGTGCCATACAAGTCAACGTCTATCAAATAGAACAGAAAAAAGTCAAGTACCCAAAATATTTTTCCTCCTCTCAGCCGAATTTGCCTCCGCAATATCCCTATAAATTATCTCATTGATAGAGAGCGAAAACAAAGTTGTCTTCATGACTTTTTCTGCGTGAGTAAGGGAGTCATACAGAACATAGTAAAAGTCAGTTTTCTCATCAAAATGGTCTAGAGACCAAAACTATTAAAGGGGTTATTTTGTATTTGCTATTTTGGAATATTCTCTCTTAGGGCCTATGTGGCATTCTTATCTTTACTATTTTTGTGTATAAATAGGTGTACTAGGTTTCATTAATTAATTCAATCCCTTTTCAATCATTTGTAGCAGCTTTTTATCATTCATCATTTTCTCTCATCTTTCTCAATTTCATCACCTTGCACCAACAAAATTTGTGTCTAGAGCACTTGGTTCTTCTGAAATTCTAGGAAACACGAGTGAAAAGTGAGTTGTGTGTTTGATTTCTGTTGAATCTTCAACAAAAATCTGAACAGAATCACATTGATTTTGTGGGTTTGGGAAACACTGAGTGAGATCTAAGATCTGAGATTTGTACAAGGTTTAAGATGAGTGGAGGCAGTAGTTTGAACACTAAACTTCCAGTTTTTGATGGCAAAAGCTGGAACAGATGGATGATATAGATGCGTGTGTTGTTTGGTGCTCAGGATGTTCTGGATCTTGTTACTAATGGTTATGTTCCAGTTGCAGCAGATGCTACTGAAGAACAAAGATCTGTCGAAAGAGCTACGAGGAAGAGGGATCAGAAAGCTCTGTTCTATATGCATCGGTGTGTGGATAAAAGTGTGTTTGAGAAGATTATTGATTCGACGACGTCGAAAGAGGCATGGGATATACTGGTCAGATGTTACGGTGGTGACGTGTCAGTGAAGAAGCTGAAGCTCCAGTCCCTGAGAAAGAAATATGATAATCTCAACATGAAGAATAGTGAGAAAGTTTCTGAGTACATCTCCAGAATGATTCTAATCACTAATGAGATGAAAGCTTGTGGAGAAACACTTTCTGAACAGGTAATCATAGAGAAGATTTTGAGATCGCTTACACCTCAGTTTGGTTACATTGTTGTTTCTATTGAACATTCTAAAAATCTGGAAACCATGAGAATAGAAGAGTTGCAAAGTAGTCTAGAAGCGCGGGAGTTGTGTCTGACTGAAAGAACTTCTGAGAGGGAAGTTGAGAAAGCTTTGAAGGCTTCTTTTATCAAGAAGGACCAGAAGAAAAATAGATGTGGTGATAAATTCCAGAAGCCAGAAACCTCAACTTCTAATGAAAAGAAATATCAGAAGGGAATGGAAAGGTATGACATAAAGAAGGTTCAATTTTACTGTTGTAAACAGTTTGGCCATTTTTCTAGAGATTGTAGAAACAGAGGAAGGAAATCAGAAGAAGCAAATATAGCCAGAGGAGATTCTGATGATGAACCTGTGTGTAATACGGTGGAAGAACTGACTTATGGGTTTTGCGTTTGATCGCAATTGTTGCAGATAGCAAGAGTCGCCACCGACTTTTCTTTTATCCAAAAGGTAAGGTTTAAAAGAACAGGAAAGACCTTTCGAGATTATTTCTTGAGTTCGGGGGGTAGGTTATGAAAAGGGAAGGTGTTAGCACCCTTTTCATCCGTAGTTATCTACGGGCTCTTAGTTGCTTGCTATATCACTTGTTTTTTGTTTGAAAATGTGTTTGTGATGTGGGTTTTGAAAGTATATCGAAAAAAGAATGTCTTTTTAATGGTTCTCGTCTCTATAAGAATGCGCACAAAGTGTTTTGTCTTTTAAAAAAAATGTTTCAAAGTGAAGTTGTGGGTGTATAAAATGTTTTTGTTGTGAGCAAGCGAGCAACTAGGAGTATCCTACCTACTCAAAAGGTCTTAAACGTTCTTTTCCTCCTCCTTTAGATGTTGTTATCATACCATTGATTTGGTAAGAAGCCCCATCATTGGGTGTAAAGGGACGGGCACGAGACGTTTTTTTGTATTGTCATAGAAAGCAACCTATGGGACGTTTTAGCAATGTCGTTTAAGGACTAGATCGTTTACCGAAGGCAACGTTGAGGGTCATCGAGGGTCTTTGCTAGAAAGCCCATATTCGAGGGACATGATTATTTTCCGAAAGGCAACAAAGTGAGATTACCCTAGAGGTGCTAGTGTGCAAGTGTGTTTGATTTACATGCATTTAGTCTTTGATTATGGTTATCTATTTATTGGTTTTATCTTGCCATACATCCTAATTACTAACAATATATGAAAGCGAAAATAAAATGCGGAAAATAAAATCCTATGCTATTACATCTTTTCAGGGATAGGGGTACATAATTACAAATGGGGGTTTGCAAGAATTTAAATCCTAATTATCTATTACAACCATATTAAATTGTACAATATAAAAAAAAGGAAAGGACTTGTTTTGAAAATGGTTTTTTTTGTCTTAATGAATTAAAAGAAAAAAGAACAATTAGTTAATAAAAGAAAATATTTTTATGTCTTTTTTATATTAATAAAAAAGTATTAATGCTGAAAATAATAAGAATAAGAAAGAAAAAGGAAAAACTAATGAAAACAGGATCAACACATTGCTGAAAACAAAAATGAAGGGAACCAGAAGTTATGATGTTGAGCATGCTGTAGTTCAGAAAGAAATGTTACAGGGAGCCAGAAGTTCTGGTTTGCTTCGCATTGAAGCTCTGAAAGAACGTTAGAGGAAACCACAAGTTTTGTGTGTTGTGTTTAAACAGTGAGCAAAACTAGAAATTCTGTGCGTGTTAAAACAGTGAGCAAAACTAGAAGTTCTATGCGTGTTAAGACAGTAAGAAAGCCTAGAAGTTTTGTGCGTGTTAAAACAGTGTGAGAAAACCAGAAGTTCTGATGCTATACTGAAACAGTGAGAAAAAATCTAGAAGTTCTAATACTGTGCTAAAACGGTGAGAAATAATTTAGAAGCTCTGATGTTGTGCTAACAGTGAGAAAAAATTTATAAGTTCTAATGATGTGCAAACAGTGAGAAAAAAATCAAGAAGTTCTAATGTTGTGCAAAAAGTGAGAAAAAATCTAGAAGTTCTGATGCTGTGTCAAAACAGTGGGAAAGAAAACTCAGAAGTTATGTGTTACACTTCACCTCCTTCCTTACATTAGCCAGAGTATCTGTAACTTATTCAGTTCTTAACAACAGCAAAATAAGAAAGATAAAAGCATGACAGTTTATAGAAGTTCTAATCCTAATTCTGAGCTTAGCTTTATTCAAGAAGTTCTGATCCATAGTTTTTTCTACTTAGGTAGTGATATGGACAGTATCAACACTATGATATTTACATATTTAATGATGTTCTGAATGAAAAGTTCAAAGTCAGAATAGCTTACCTTGAATCTGAAGCGTGTGTTTGTGACTTGAGCCGCTTCCTTCAGATGTTCTGGGGTTAGAAAGGAACGGAACAGAACGTTATGTTCTTTGATTCAAAGGGAAGAACAAAGGTTTGTTTTTGTTTGGGAATTCTGGTTTTCACGAATGTTTGACTGTTTTCTTTTCTCTCTTTTTGTATTTGATAATTCTCTCTTTCCAAAAGCCAACCCCTTGAATGTGTGATGGAACAACTTATTTATAGGTGAGTTTGTTGTGGTTTTGTGAGGGAAAACAAATGGGATTTAAACCTTTTTGGCATACTGTTCCATTGTTTTTTAAACACAATGTTTATGTGCTAATTAGGTGCAAATATGGGATTTGAGAAAAATGTAGGCGTGGACTAGATCAGCAGCAATTTGGAGCATTGTGGCAGCTGGTTGTAGGAATGTGCTATCGAAGTGCAGCAGGCTGCTCAAACGAGGTTTTGGGATTTGGTGATGTTCTGATCGCAGAAGACCAGAGTGAGATTTGAAGGGTAAGGCTCTGATTGAAGCATAAAACGTAGCCTCCATATGCTGAAGAGTCATGTTCTGATCGAAGAACATAGTTTCCATATGTTCTGATTGAAGGGTCATGTTCTGAACCGTCTTTGCAAATTATGATTGCACTCGAGTGGAGGCTGGCCCAGAAGTTCTGAAGTATCATATTCTCTTAACACCTAGAAAAAATTTTAAATGTTTAGAAATTTGATTTTTTTTAAAGTAATTTCTGACTTCTGATTTCTTGATGAACCAACTTCTTGTCTTGATGAAATATGATTGTTGAAATTTGACTTTGATCAAAAAGTCAAAGTTTGACTTTTCAGTGTGCTTTTGACCATTTTGCCCTTGTGAATGACTTTCTTGGAAAGTTGTAATCCAAGACTTGAAACTTGATAGAAGCAAAACTGAGGGTCCAGGATGATCCTTTGAGAAATGAGAGGGAAAATTTTGGGGTGCAATAATGTGCTACTGATGGCTTCTGATTCTGATGGAAAGTGTTCAGAAGATTGGTGGTATATGGACACTGGCTGTTCAAACCACTTGACTGGGAACAAACAATGGCTGATAGACTTTGACTCCAGAAGGAGAACAAAGATCAGATGTGATGATGATAAGTATCTTAATGCAGAAGGTATGGGAAATGTCAAAGTCAGAGTGAAGAATGGAAAAAACATTCTGATCAAAGATGTTTGGTATGTTCCTAGAATTAAAAGCAATCTGATTAGTATGGGTCAGCTCATTGGGAAAGGGTTCTCAGTTGTTATAAAGGAAAACCTCTTGACGTTATATGATTCCAATCAGAAGTTGATTATGAAGTCTGAGCAGGGAAGCAACAGAATATTAAAGGTGAATGTAGAAATAGCTAAATCATGGTGTCTTAGTGCAGAAGGCGCTGAAGGTGACAGTAAGCTATGGCACAAGAGGTTGGGGCACTTGAACTATAGAAGCTCAGGGCATCTAAGTTCTAAGAAGCTTGTACATGGCATTTCCAAGATTGTGAAGCCTCGGAAGTCATGTGAGATATGCATGAAAGGCAAGAAACCCATATTGCCATTTGCATCAAAAATATCCCTCAGAGCGAAGCACGCTTTGGGAGTAGTACATTCTGATGTGTGTGGACCATTTCCTGTATCTTCACTTGGAGGAAATAAATATTTTATGTCTTTTATGGATGAGTTCACAAGAGTTACATGGGTAACACTCATCAAGTTCAAGCATGAAGTGTTTACTGAGTTCCAGAAGTTCAAGGTGAAGGATGAGAAGCAGAGTGGTCAGAAGTTGAAGATTCTGAGAACGGATGGTGGAGGTGAGTATAACTCTATAAAGTTACAAAAGTTCTGTGAGGAGAATGGAATAGAACATGAGATTAGTGCTCCATATACTCCTCCGTACAATGGTCTTTCTGAAAGAAGAAACAGAACTTTGCTTGATATGACCAGAAGTATGCTGAAAGAGAATAAGCTACCTCACATGTTATGGGGAGAAGTTGTTGCCACATCAGCATATGATCTGAATAGGTGTCCAACGAAGAAGCTGAAGGAAATTATTCCTTTAGAAAAATGGATTGGAGATAAGCAAAGTGTCACCCATCTGAGGGTGTTTGGTTCTATATGCTGCAAACATGTTCCATAAGCTAGAAGACGAAAACTGGATGATAGAAGCAAAGTAATGTTACTGGTGGGGTACCACAGTACAGATGCCTATAAGCTTTATTGTCCAGAAACCAATAAAGTTGAAATCAGCAGAGACGTTATTGTGAAAGAGTCAGAAACATGGGATTGGAACAAGCCTCAATCAAATTTTGGTGTAACGCCAACACCAGAGTTAGTTTATGAAGATTCTTCAAAAATTTATGAAGAAGAGTCGGAGTCAGAAGATGAATCTGATTCTGAAGACTCTGAAGATGATTCAGAAGTTCGGGGAGATTCTGATAGTGGATCTGATTCTGATCCAGATTCTGATGATGATCCAGAATCTGGTGGTGATTATATTTCTGGAAGGGAAAACTCTGAAAACATAGGGTATGGAGGACAAGCTTCCAGAAGTAACTCTGAAGGTGGTAATTCTGAAGGAATTAGTTCTGGACAAGGTTCAGAAGCTAGCATTGTTCCAAGTTCTAGAGAAGCTTTAGAACAAGTTCGGAGGCCACAGAGAATCAGACAAATACCAAGTAGGTTTGTAGATTTTAGCATGTTGCGTGATACTGAAGTAGATTCTGGAGGAGAAGTCGTTCAGTGTTCCATGTTAGTAGATTCTGAACCAGTAGGTATTGAAGAAGCCCTCAAGAAGAAAGTATGGTTGAATTCCATAAAGGAAGAACTTGAGGCTATTGAAAGAAACAAAACTTGGAAGTTGACAAAGCTTCCAGAAAAGAAGAAAGACATCAGCGTCAGATGGGTTTTCAAGGTGAAGCTTAAGCCAGATGGATCAATTGGAAAACACAAAGCGATACTAGTGGCTAGAGGTTTTCTTCAGAAACCTGGGCTAGATTATTTTGAGGTGTTTGCGCTTGTAGCTAGACATGAAACAATTATACTGGTGATTGCTTTAGCTGCAAACAAAAATTGGTCTTTGATACATCTGAATGTGAAGTCTACATTTCTGAATGGTCCGTTACAAGAAGAGGTATATGTGTCACAGCCTCTTGGATTTGTGAAAAAGAATCAGGAAGGGTTGGTATACAAGTTACATAAAGCCTTGTATGGACTGAAACAAGCGCCCAGAGCTTGGAATCTAAAAATTGATTCATTTTTCAAGAGGCAGAAGTTTCAAAAATGTGATTCTGGTGGCAATATGATTCTGGTGTGTCTATATGTTGATGACATATTGCTAACAGGAAGTTGTCCAGAAGTTATAATCAAGTTCAAAGATGTTTTGATGAATGAATTTGAGATGACAGATCTGGGAAATATGGTATATTTTCTAGGAATGGAGATTTTGTACTCAAAGAAGGGTAGCATTCTACATCAGCTGAAGTATGAACTTGAACTTCTGAAGAGATTTAAGCTGCAGAATTGTAAAGTTGTTATGACACCATCAGAAACCAATCATAAATTGGATTCTGATTCTGATGGTGATTATGTGGATGCTATGACCTTCAAACAGTTGATTGTTTCTATCAGGTACTTGTGCAATACCAGACCTGACATTTTCTATGCAGTTGGAATGGTTAGAAAATTTATGAGTAAACCAAAGTAGTCTAATTACCAAGTTGCTGTCAGGATTCTGAGGTATATCAAGGGAACTCTGAAATATGGAGTGTTATTTCCTTCTGGAAGAAAGACAGAACCGGAATTAGTGAGTTATTCTGATTCTGATTGGTGTAGAGATAGAGTTGACATAAGAAGTACTTTTGGTTACTTGTTCAAGTTTCTGGGAGGTCCAATTTCTTGGAGTTCCAAGAAACAGCCTGTTGTGGCTCTGTCAGCGTGTGAAGCTGAGTACATTGCAATTGGTGTAGCTTCATGTTAAGTTGTTTGGCTTCTGAATCTTCTAGAGGATTTGAAGATTGAGATAGAGAAACCTCTGAAGATGTTGATTGATAACAAGTCTGCAATCAATCTTGCCAAGAATTTAGTGTTGCATGGAAGAAGCAAGCATATTGAGACGAAGTATCATTTTCTGAGAAGTCAAGTGCAGAAAGGAGTGTTAGAAGTTCTGCACTGTAGCGCCCATAAACACCTGGCAAATGTTCTGACGAAGGCAATCAAAACAGACCAATTTCTTCATTTGAGGAATGAAATTGGTGTTGTTAGTTTCTGATAGATATTAATTAAGGGGTGGTATTAAAGGGGTAATTTAGTATTTGCTATATTTGGAATATTATCTCTTAGGGCCTATGTGGCATTCTTATCTTTACTATTTTTGTGTATAAATAGGTGTACTAGGTTTAATTAATTAATTCAATCCATTTTCAATCATTTGTAGCAGCTTTTTATCATTCATCATTTTCTCTCTTCTTCCTTAATTTCATCACCTTGCACCAACAAAAACTGCCTAACTCTATTAGCACAACCAACTTACCCCGAGGAAGAAGGTAGAGTAATATAAAATTTTGTATGAATGGAAAGTGAAATAAGGGTGGCCAAGAAGTAATTGAGCTTGAACTATTTCCAGCTCTCAGTATAAACATGGAAGATCTTGTCGTCAGCTTGACGGAGGCAAACTAACCCATGAACAAACTCTTTCTTTGAAGGATGATTCATAAAAAATAGGTGGAAGATGAAGTTTTTCGAGACTGAACCAATTGGATCATAATATTTATACTAACATTGAGATATTCTCACAAAAGCCTAGGTGATTCAGTACCTCCTTCTCAAAAACAGTAATGGAAAATTGAAGATCCAACTTCTAGAAAATAAAATCATATAAAGGAATAGAACATTCTTCAAACTTGTTGCAATTCCTCTTATCGTTAGGCATGGTGGAGATCGACCAAACATTATACTCACAAACTTATATGGGGAATTAGATAATAAAGATAATACTTAATTATAATTTGTCTTCATTTCACTTGGTCTTCTATTATTTATAATCATTGTCTTCTATTAGTTAAGAGTTTAGTTAATCCCCATTTTCTCTCTTTTTAATCAATATATAAACCTAATCACACTATTGCAAATTTAAATTAGTAATCTCATCTTCTTATTCTTTAACATTGAGCTGTAATACGAGTAATAAAAATGTTGTGTTGTAATATGTCCAAGATTCTATTGGAAATATAATTTAGTTAATATCTACAATTCCCAATCCTTATCTTTAATAGGGCCTTTTGGCATTTTCAATATTTAGTATAAATATGCTATACTAGGCTATCAATATTGTACCCAATTTTATCTCCTCTATTTGATATACAACAGTAGTCTTGTTATCATTCATGTTCATTCTTCTTATCCCACTTCATTACCTTGCACCAACAAATTGGTATCTAGAGCACTTGGTTCTGTTTTTCTTGGGAAACACGAGTGTTTGTGAGCTTTGTGTTCGATTTTGTTTCATTGATTTTTTGTTGAAATCTTGAACAAAATCTGAACAGAATCTGATTATGTGGGTTGGGAAACAGTGTGTTTGAAGATCTGAAAAATCTATGCAAGGTTTAAAATAACTGGAGGCAGTAGTTTGAACACCAAACTCCCAGTTTTTAATGGAAAAAACTGGAATAGATGGATGATACAAATGTGTGTGTTGTTTGGTGCACAAGATGTTCCAGATCTGGTTACAGATGGTTATGTACTAGCTGTAGCAGATGCAACTGAAGAACAGAGAACTGCTGAGAGGGTTATGAGAAAGAGGGACCAGAAATCTCTGTTCTATATCCATCAGTGTATGGATGAAAGTGTGTTTGAGAAGATTACTGATTCAACAACATCAAAAGGGGTGTGGGATTTACTGGTGAGACGTTACGGTGATGATGCATCAATAAAGAAGGTGAAGCTGCAATTCCTGCGAAAGCAATATGAGAACTTGAACATGAAGAACAGTGAGAAAATTTCTGAATATATCTCCAGAGTGATTCTGATCACTAACGAGATGAAGGCGTGTGGAGAAACTCTGTCTGAACAGGTAACCATAGAGAAGATTGTGAGGTTGCTTACTCCTCAATTTGATTACATTGTTGTTTCTATTGAACATTCTAAAGATCTGGAAACCATGAGAATAGAAGAATTGCAAAGCAGTTTAGAAGCACAAGAGTTACGTCTGTTTGAGAGAACTTCTGAAAGGGAAGCTGAGCAAGCTATGAAGGCTTCTTTTGTCAAGAAAGACCAGAAGCAGAATAAACATGGTGATAGATTCTAGAAGTCAGAAACCTCAACTTCTGATGATAAGAGATATCATAAAGGAAAGGAGAGGTATGACAAAAGGAAAGTTCAATGTTACTCTTGTAAACAATTTGGCCATTTTTCCGGAGATTGTAGGTCAAACAAGGAAAGGAAATTAGAAGAAGCGTATATGGCTAAGAGAAACTCGGATGATGAACCTGTGCTACTAATGGCTTCTAATTCTGATGAAAAATGATCAGAAGATTCGTGGTATATGGACACTGGTTTTTCAAATCACTTAATTGGAAACAAACAATGGCTGATAGATTTTGACTCTAGAAGGAGAACAAAGATCAGATGTGCTGACGATAAGTATCTTAATGCACAAGGTATGGGAGATGTCAGAGTTAGAGTGAAGAATGGAAAAAAAAATTCTAATCAAAGACGTTTGGTATGTTCCTGGTATTAGAAGTAAACTGATGAGCGTGGGTCAGCTGATTGAGAAAGGTTTCTCAGTTGTTATGAAAAATAATCTCTTTGCATTGTATGATTCCAATTAGAAGTTGATCATGAAGTCTGAACAAGGAAGCAACAGAACTTTCAAGGTGAATGTAGAAACAGCTGAAGCAACGTGTCTTAGTACAGAAGGAGCTGAAGGTGACAGTAAGATGTGGCATAAGAGATTGGGGCATTTGAACTATAAAAGCCTAGGGCATCTATGTTCTAAGAAGCTTGTACATGGTATTTTGAAGATTATGAAGCCTGGGAAGTCATGTGAGATACGCATGAAAGGAAAGCAACCCAGATTGCCATTTGCATCAGAAGTATCCCCCAGAGCGAAGCATGCTCTAGAAGTAGTACATTCTGATGTGTGTTAACCATTTCCAGTACCTTTGCTTGGAGGAAACAAATATTTTGTGTCTTTTATGGATGAGTTCACAAGAATGACATGGGTAACACTCATCAAGTTCAAGCATGAAGTGTTTACTGAGTTCCAGAAGCTCAAAGTGAAGGCTGAGAAGCAGAGTGGTCAGAAGTTGAAGATTTTGATAACGGATGGTGGGGGTGAGTATAACTCTACAGAGTTCCAGAATTTATGTGAGGAGAATGGAATAGAATATGAGGTTATTGCTCCATATACTCCTCAGCACAATGGTCTTGCTAAAAGAAGAAACAGAACTTTTCTTGATATGACCAGAAGCATGCTGAAAGAGAAAAAGCTACCTCACGTGCTATGGGGAGAAGTTGTTGCCACATCAGCGCATATTCTAAATAGGTGTCCAACGAAGAAGCTGGAGGAAGTTTTTCCTTTAGAAAAATGGATTGGAGATAAGCAGAGTTTCAATCATCTGAAGGTGTTTGGCTTTGTCTGTTACAAACACGTTCTAGAAGCTATAAGATAAAAACTGGATGATAGAAGCAAAGTAATGTTGCTGGTCGGGTACCACAGTACAGGTGCGCATAAGATTTATTGTCCAGAAACTAATAAAGTTGAGGTCAGCAGAGACGTTGTGGTGAAAGAATCTGAAACATGGGATTGGAACAAATCTCAATCAGATTCTGGTATAGTGCCAACACCAGAGTTAGCCTCTGAAGATGTTTTAGAAAGTTCAGAAGATGAATCTGATTCTAAAGATTCTGAAGATGAGTCAGAAGAAGATTCTGACAATGGATCTGATAATGATCCAAATGCTGATGATGATCCAGAATCTGGTGGTGATCATAATTCTGGAAGGGAAAAATCTGAAGGTGGTAACTCTGAAGGTAGTAGTTTTGGTGCAGCGTCAGAAGAAGCTCAAAGACCACAGAGAATCAGACAAAAACCAAGAAGGTTTGTAGATTTCTACATGTTGCAGGATAATGAAGTTGACTTTGAAGGAGAAGTCGTTCAGTGTGCCATGTTAGTAGATTTTGAACCAGTGGGCATTGAAGAAGCTCTCAAGAAGAAAGAATCAATTAATCCCATGAAATAAGAACTTGAGGCAATATAAAGGAACAAAACATGGAAACTGACTAAACTTCCAGATAAGAAAAAAGCCATCAGCGTCAGATGGGTTTTTAAGTTGAAACTTGAGCCAGGTGTTCAGTTGGCAAGCACAAAGCTAGACTAGTAGCTAGAGGCTTTCTTCATAAACCTGGGCTAGATTACTTTGAGTTGTTTGCGCCTGTAGCTAGGAATGAAACAATCAGACTGGTGATTGCTTTAGCTGCAGATAGAAATTGGCCTTTAATGCATCTAGATGTGAAGTCGGCATTTCTGAACGGTCGATTACAGGAAGAAGTTTATGTGTCACAACCTCCTAGATTTGTGAAAAAGAATCAGGAAGGGATGGTATACAGTTTGAATAAACTCTGTATGGACTAAAGAAAGCGCCCGGAGCTTGGAATCTAAAAATTTATTCATTTTTCAAGAAGTAGAAGTTTCAGAAATAAGAGATGGAATATGGCGTTTATGTGCAACACTCTGACAACAATGTGATTCTTGTGTGTCTCTATGTTAATGACATTTTGCTAACAGGTAGCTGTCCAGAAGATTTAAAGAAGTTTAAAGAAGTCTAACTTTGAAACAATAACATCTATAATTTTTATTAGAAAATATTTTTTAGAGGAGTTTTATGAACCAATAACATCCGTAATAACATCCATATTTTCTAACTTTGAAACAATAACATTCACAACTTTGAACTCTAAAATATTTCTAGCTCAGATCTGACTTTTAGATTTGTAATTTTTTTTATGTTCACATTTGACCTTCAAATTTGTTTTCTAACAATGTAATTTTGAGTCACACTCATAAAAAATTCAAGTGTAGTATAATTTATACAAATAAAAATAACAATAATAAGTATTATTCATCACTTTTGAGTGACAGGTATTTCTTGATTTTTGTTGTGAATGACTAAAAAAACAAAATTGTCTCATATTTTATTGACACAAAAATTGTCTCTTATTTGTTTATTTCTGTTTTAGTGAACCAAGTCATCATAACGAGATTTTATCATGAGATCCCCACTCACATCTGATAATCCACATGAGAGATGTTTTTAAAATAATTTCCTTTGTGATTTTTTTATATTTTTAAAAAACAAATGTGTTTTTCAGATTTTTTAAAAAATTGTGAACTTTTATCAGATTTTTGGAGATATTCACGAGTTTTTACAATATTTTTTAGAGTTTTATGAGTCTATAATATAAGAAAATTAAATATTTTGGAAAAGTCTCTTTTTTCCTTTCTTCTAGTTCTGCCACCTCACTAATAAGGCCCCATAAAAGCATAATTACTACTTGAAATAGAGTATTAGGATATCAACGCGTTAGAATACAAAATTTTCATTTTCTCGACCTCCATGAAAGGTTCCAGGGCGTAGGTCGGGTCACCCAAGATGAAGGGGTCTTCAATGCGAAAAGCTAAAGGAGCACATGGATCGTTGTTAGATGCGCTTTTAGGAGTCATTGTCAGTTTATCATAAGGTTTTGGAAGACAAATAAGTAGAAGGGTCAGCAGAAGTGGCATGAAAAACTTTGGCGTTTTTGCTTTCAATGAAGGAAATTGCAAAGAAGGCAAAAAGTTGAAGAAGAGAACGTTTAAATAGCCAAAATAAGAAGAAAACATTTCAATTTTCCTTCCAAGATTTGGATAAATGGCATGTCCAGATCGACATATGGCACTCCATCTTATGGGGAAAAGAGAAATAAAAAGAATTTATTTTAATTATATTTAATTTAGTGGCTGAATAATTTCCTTTGAAATCGGAGATAATGATTATAAACTGCACGCACGTCTGTGACATGATAGTTTGGTATAAATAGGTCATGATGACCATGACATGTACAAGCTACCCTAACATTATCGAGCAATCACAAAAAAATACACCTTTCTTCCATCTGACACATATGATCGAAAACATGATTTTTGGGCCATCTATTAGCTTAGAAATTCCAGGTAAACAAAGTGAACAAATAATGCTAGAAAATCAATTAATAAGACTGGTTAATTACATTGAAAGATGAAAAGTTTGAGGAATCTCGACAGAAGGAGCTTCAATATATAAAAACACTTCGACCCAAGAATTTTCGACGAAGCATGGTAAGCTTGGTTTGGAAAAAAAACTCAAAAAGAAATCCATAATATTAGGATAATTCTCTCCTCTAAACACGTCCAAAATCTCGACAAGAGGATTTCAACATAATGTTCAGATTCGACATTGTCACCAGTTGTCAAGGACTTATAATAACTTTGTAAGTCCCAGTATCAGGCAATAAAGGAAGTGCCTCGACAAATGCTACGAGAACAAAGCCAAATATGCTTGCAGGAGGTTAGGAAGTTCAATGCATGTCTCGTTCCTCAACAATTACCTCTCTTAAGATGCGTGAAAGGAAGTCATAATATGGAAGTTAAAGTAGTGAGAATTGTGTTCGATCTTTTAGGGATTAACTATTGTCGACGATTATCTTTGAAGTAGTATAAATAGCAGACATCTACATTTTATTCGAGGTCACAAAATTCATACATCTCTTTAGAGAACTGGAGTACCAAGGCCAAAGAACAAAACAGTTTGTGAGGAACATGTACGAGTTTGCGTCCCTTTATTTTATTTGTCTTTGTGTTTCCTTAGCTGGAACATTCTTATTTTAATGTCATTTAAGGCGCTTTATCATTTAATGTCCTTTATTGCACTTTTCATTCATTTTTTTAATCCAAACTCTTCTTCAATTAAAGTTTCTATGGTTTTTGTATTTGTGCAAACGTGCACAATCAATTCACAGACACGCATTTTCTCGTACATTTAATTTACACAGATTACTTCTGAGATTTTTTGAGTTAATCTCACAATATAATCAAACTCGTGATGGTTTGCGAAAAACACACACGAACACATTGTCGGTCTCTTAGCGAGTTAGCGGGATTTCTTGGACTATACCATAGTCTTTTTTAGCCCCGACCAAAGCATGCATATCACTGTTCTTCTTACTTTATCGCTCAGAGGGCAATTAGTAACTCTAGAAGACATAAAAGCTCTCTCATTAGTTGTAGATCTCTACCCTCTCGTACGCGTGCAGTAGGACCCTCCGTCGGAGCAAGATTGACCAAAAGAGATTTCTCTCTCTTTATTTCATCTGGAGAAAAGGAAAAGTCAATGAGGTAAGTGCCATACAAGTCAACGTCTATCAAATAGAACGGAAAAAAGTCAAGTACCCAAAATATTTTTCCTCCTCTCAGCCGAATTTGCCTCCACAATATCCCTACAAATTATCTCATCGATAGAGAGCGAAAACAAAGTTGTCTTCATGGCTTTTTCCGCGTGAGTAAGGGAGTCATACAGAACATAGTAAAAGTCAGTTTTCTCATCAAAATGGTCTAGAGACCAAAACTATTAAAGGGGTTATTTTGTATTTGCTATTTTGGAATATTCTCTCTTAGGGCCTATGTGGCATTCTTATCTTTACTATTTTTGTGTATAAATAGGTGTACTAGGTTTCATTAATTAATCCAATCCCTTTTCAATCATTTGTAGCAGCTTTTTATCATTCATCATTTTCTCTCATCTTTCTCAATTTCATCACCTTGCACCAACAAAATTTGTGTCTAGAGCACTTGGTTCTTCTGAAATTCTAGGAAACACGAGTGAAAAGTGATTTGTGTGTTTGATTTCTGTTGAATGTTCAACAAAAATCTGAACAGAATCACATTGATTTTGTGGGTTTGGGAAACACTGAGTGAGATCTAAGATCTGAGATTTGTACAAGGTTTAAGATGAGTGGAGGCAGTAGTTTGAACACTAAACTTCCAGTTTTTGATGGCAAAAGTTGCAACAGATGGATGATATAGATGCGTGTGTTGTTTGGTGCTCAGGATGTTCTGGATCTTGTTACTAATGGTTATGCTCCAGTTGCAGCAGATGCTACTAAAGAACAAAGATCTGTCGAAAGAGCTACGAGGAAGAGGGATCAGAAAGCTCTGTTCTATATGCATCGGTGTGTGGATGAAAGTGTGTTTGAGAAGATTATTAATTCGACGACGTCGAAAGAGGCATGGGATATACTAGTCAGGTGTTACGGTGGTGACGCGTCAGTGAAGAAGGTGAAGCTCCAGTCCCTGAGAAAGAAATATGAGAATCTCAACATGAAGAATAGTGAGAAAGTTTCTGAGTACATCTCCAGAATGATTCTAATCACTAATGAGATGAAAGCTTGTGGAGAAACACTTCCTGAACAGGTAATCATAGAGAAGATTTTGAGGTCGCTTACACCTCAGTTTGGTTACATTGTTGTTTCTATTGAACATTCTAAAAATCTGGAAACCATGAGAATAGAAGAGTTGCAAAGTAGTCTAAAAGCGCAGGAGTTGTGTCTGATTGAAAGAACTTCTGAGAGGGAAGTTGAGAAAGATTTGAAGGCTTCTTTTATCAAGAAGGACCAGAAGAAAAATAGACGTGGTGATAAATTCCAGAAGCCAGAAACCTCAACTTCTAATGAAAAGAAATATCAGAAGGGAAAGGAAAGGTATTACATAAAGAAGGTTCAATGTTACTGTTGTAAACAGTTTGGCCATTTTTCCAGAGATTGTAGAAACAGAGGAAGGAAATCAGAAGAAGCAAATATAGCCAGAGGAGATTCTGATGATGAACATGTGTGTAATACAGTGGAAGAACTGACTTATGGGTTTTGTGTTTGATCGCAATTGTTGCGGATAGAAAGAGTCGCCACCGACTTTTCTTTTATCCAAAAGGAAAGGTTTAAAAGAACAGGAAAGACCTTTCGAGATTATTTCTTGAGTTTGGGGGGTAGGTTATGAAAAGGGAAGGTGTTAGCACCCTTTTCATCCGTAGTTATCTACGGGCTCTTAGTTGCTTGCTATATCACTTGCTTTTTGTTTGAAAATGTGTTTGTGATGTGGGTTTTGAAAGTATATTGAAAAAGAATGTCTTTTTAATGGTTCTCGTCTCTATAAGAATGCGCACAAAGTGTTTTGTCTTTTAAAAAAAATGTTTCAAAGTGAAGTTGTGGGTGTATAAAATGTTTTTGTTGTGAGCAAGCGAGCAACTAGGAGTATCCTACCTACTCAAAAGGTCTTAAACGTTCTTTTCCTCCTCCTTTAGATGTTGTTATCATACCATTGATTTGGTAAGAAGCCCCATCATTGGGTGTAAAGGGACGGGCACGAGACGTTTTTTTGTATTGTCATAGAAAGCAACCTATGGGACGTTTTAGCAATGTCGTTTAAGGACTAGATCGTTTACCGAAGGCAACGTTGAGGGTCATCGAGGGTCTTTGCTAGAAAGCCCATATTCGAGGGACATGATTATTTTCCGAAAGGCAACAAAGTGAGATTACCCTAGAGGTGCTAGTGTGCAAGTGTGTTTTATTTACATGCATTTAGTCTTTGATTATGGTTATCTATTTATTGGTTTTATCTTGCCATACATCCTAATTACTAACAATATATGAAAGCGAAAATAAAATGCGGAAAATAAAATCCTATGCTATTACATCTTTTCAGGGATAGGGGTACATAATTACAAATGGGGGTTTGCAAGAATTTAAATCCTAATTATCTATTACAACCATATTAAATTGTACAATATAAAAATAAAATAAAAAAGGAAAGGACTTGTTTTGAAAATGGTTTTTTTTGTCTTAATGAATTAAAAGAAAAAAGAACAATTAGTTAATAAAAGAAAATATTTTTATGTCTTTTTTATATTAATAAAAAAAGTATTAATGCTGAAAATAATAAGAATAAGAAAGAAAAAGGAAAAACTAATGAAAACAGGATCAGCACATTGCTGAAAACAAAAATGAAGGGAACCAGAAGTTATGATGTTGAGCATGTTGTAGTTCAGAAAGAAATGTTACAGGGAGCCAGAAGTTCTGGTTTGCTTCGCATTGAAGCTCTGAAAGAATCGTTAGAGGAAACCACAAGTTTTGTGTGTTGTGTTTAAACAGTGAGCAAAACTAGAAATTCTGTGCATGTTAAAACAGTGAGCAAAACTAGAAGTTCTATGCGTGTTAAGACAGTAAGAAAGCCTAGAAGTTTTGTGCGTGTTAAAACAGTGTGAGAAAACCAAAAGTTCTGATGCTATACTGAAACAGTGAGAAAAAATCTAGAAGTTCTAATACTGTGCTAAAACAGTGAGAAATAATTTAGAAGCTCTGATGTTGTGTTAACAGTGAGAAAAAATTTATAAGTTCTAACGATGTGCAAACAGTGAGAAAAAAATCAAGAAGTTCTAATGTTGTGCAAAAAGTGAGAAAAAATCTAGAAGTTCTGATGCTGTGTCAAAACAGTGGGAAAGAAAACTCAGAAGTTATGTGTTACACTTCACCTCCTTCCTTACATTAGCCAGAGCATCTGTAACTTATTCAGTTCTTAACAACAGCAAAATAAGAAAGATAAAAGCATGACAATTTATAGAAGTTCTAATCCTAATTCTGAGCTTAGCTTTATTCAAGAAGTTCTGATCCATAGTTTTTTCTACTTAAGTAGTGATATGGACAGTATCAACACTATGATATTTACATATTTAATGATGTTATGAATGAAAAGTTCAAAGTCAGAATGGCTTACCTTGAATCTGAAGCGTGCGTTTGTGACTTGAGCCGCTTCCTTCAGATGTTCTGGGGTTAGAAAGGAACGGAACAGAATGTTATGTTCTTTGATTCAAAGGGAAGAACAAAGGTTTGTTTTTGTTTGGGAATTCTGGTTTTCACGAATGTTTGACTGTTTTCTTTTCTCTCTTTTTGTATTTGATAATTCTCTCTTTCCAAAAGCCAGCCTCTTGAATGTGTGATGGAACAACTTATTTATAGGTGAGTTTGTTGTGGTTTTGTGGGGGAAATCAAATGGGATTTAAACCTTTTTGGCATACTGTTCCATTGCTTTTTAAACACAATGTTTATGTGCTAATTGGTGCAAATATGGGATTTGAGAAAAATGTAGGCGTGGACTAGATCAGCAGCAATTTGGAGCATTATGGCAGCTGGTTGTAGGAATGTGCTCTCGAAGTGCAGCAGGCTGCTCAAACGAGGTTTTGGGATTTGGTGATGTTCTGATCGCAGAAGACCAGAGTGAGATTCGAAGGGTAAGGCTCTGATTGAAGCATAGAACGTAGCCTCCATATGCTGAAGAGTCATGTTCTAATCGAAGAACATAGTTTCCATATGTTCTAATTGAAGGGTCATGTTCTGAACCGCCTTTGCAAATTATGATTGCACTCGAGTGGAGGCTGGCCCAGAAGTTCTGAAGTATCATATTCTCTTAACACCTAGAAAATTTTCTAAATGTTTAGAAATTTGATTTTTTTTAAAGTAATTTCTGACTTCTGATTTCTTGATGAACCAACTTCTTGTCTTGATGAAATATGATTGTTGAAATTTGAATTTAATCAAAAAGTCAAAGTTTGACTTTTCAGTGTGCTTTTGACCATTTTGCCCTTGTGAATAACTTTCTTGGAAACTTGTAATCCAAGACTTGAAACTTGATAGAAGCAAAACTGAGGGTCCAGGATGATCCTTTGAGAAATGAGAGGGAAACTTTTAGGGTGCAATAATGTGCTACTGATGGCTTCTGATTCTGATGGAAAGTGTTTAGAAGATTGGTGGTATATGGACACTGGCTGTTCAAACCACTTGACTGGGAACAAACAATGGCTGATAGACTTTGACTCCAGAAGGAGAACAAAGATCAGATGTGATGATGATAAGTATCTTAATGCAGAAGGTATGGGAAATGTCAGAGTCAGAGTGAAGAATGGAAAAAACATTCTGATCAAAGATGTTTGGTATGTTCCTAGAATTAAAAGCAATCTGATTAGTGTGGGTCAGCTCATTGGGAAAGGGTTCTCAGTTGTTATAAAGGAAAACCTCTTGACGTTATATGATTCCAATCAGAAGTTGATTATGAAGTCTGAGCAGGGAAGCAACAAAACATTAAAGGTGAATGTAGAAATAGCTAAAGCATGGTGTCTTAGTGCAGAAGGCGCTGAAGGTGACAGTAAGCTATGGCACAAGAGGTTGGGGCACTTGAACTATAGAAGCTCAGGGCATCTAAGTTCTAAGAAGCTTGTACATGGCATTTCCAAGATTGTGAAGCCTCAGAAGTCATGTGAGATATGCATGAAAGGCAAGAAACCCATATTGCCATTTGCATCAAAAATAGCCCCCAGAGCGAAGCACGCTTTGGGAGTAGTACATTCTGATGTGTGTGGACCATTTCCTGTATCTTCACTTGGAGGAAATAAATATTTTATGTCTTTTATGGATGAATTTACAAGAGTTACATGGGTAACACTCATCAAGTTCAAGCATGAAGTGTTTACTGAGTTCCAGAAGTTCAAGGTGAAGGCTGAGAAGCAGAGTGGTCAGAAGTTGAAGATTCTGAGAATGGATGGTGGAGGTGAGTATAACTCTATAAAGTTACAAAAGTTTTGTGAGGAGAATGGAATAGAACATGAGGTTAGTGCTCCATATACTCCTCCGTACAATGGTCTTTCTGAAAGAAGAAACAGAACTTTGCTTGATATGACCAGAAGTATGCTGAAAGAGAATAAGCTACCTCACATGTTATGGGGAGAAGTTGTTGCCACATCAGCATATGTTCTGAATAGGTGTCCAACGAAGAAGTTGAAGGAAATTATTCCTTTAGAAAAATGGATTGGAGATAAGCAAAGTGTCAACCATCTGAGGGTGTTTGGTTCTGTATGCTGCAAACACGTTCCATAAGCTAGAAGACGAAAACTGGATGATAGAAGCAAAGTAATGTTACTGGTGGGGTACCACAGTACAGATGCCTATAAGCTTTATTGTCCAGAAACCAATAAAGTTGAAATCAGCAGAGACGTTATTGTGAAAGAGTCAGAAACATGGGATTGGAACAAGCCTCAATCAAATTTTGGTGTAACGCCAACACTAGAGTTAGTTTCTGAAGATTCTTCAGAAATTTATGAAGAAGAGTCGGAGTCAGAAGATGAATCTGATTCTGAAGACTCTGAAGATGATTCAGAAGCTCAAGGAGATTCTGATAGTGGATCTGATTCTGATCCATATTCTGATGATGATCCAGAATCTGGTGGTGATTATATTTCTAGAAGGGAAAACTCTGAAAACATAGGGTCTGGAGGACAAGCTTCCAGAAGTAACTCTGAAGGTGGTAATTCTGAAGGAATTAGTTCTGGACAAGGTTCAGAAGCTAGCATTGTTCCAAGTTCTGGAGAAGCTTTAGAACAAGTTCAGAGGCCACAGAGAATCAGACAAATAACAAGTAGGTTTGTAGATTTTAGCATGTTGCATGATACTGAAGTAGATTCTGGAGGAGAAGTCGTTCAGTATTCCATGTTAGTAGATTCTGAACCAGTAGGTATTGAAGAAGCCCTCAAAAAGAAAGTATGGTTGAATTCCATGAAGGAAGAACTTGAGGCTATTGAAAGAAACAAAACTTGGAAGTTGACAAAGCTTCCAGAAAAGAAGAAAGACATCAGCGTCAGATGGGTTATCAAGGTGAAGCTTAAGCCAGATGGATCAATTGGAAAACACAAAGCGGTACTAGTGGTGTTGTACCCCAAATTTTTCCCTCCCATATTCTTCAAGATTTGTCAAGATCAATCTCCAAATGGTTCAAAATCTCTCAAGGGTTGCACAGTCAAACATCCTCTTAAGCCAGTCAAAATTAGGGTTTTGGTTCTTGCAAGGAATTTGAGGTTTTAAAGGGTCCAACCAAGTCTCATAGGCCTACATATATTGTCAAGCATCTACATACCAAGTTGCAAGACTCACAACATCAAATTGCACAGTCAAAAGCCCTATTTGGTTCACAATCAACTTTAGGGGTAAAATGGTCATTTTACAGTCAAAAGTCAAAATTTTTGGTCAACATCTTATTTTGAACCCACAATCATCATTTGATCAAGTCTTGATCATGATTCCACAAGAATGGCTCAAAAATCATCAAGATGCAAAAGTTTCCATTTTGGGACAGCTGAAAAGTCAACTGTAACTTGACCAGGGCATAACTTTTTCATGATTCTTCAGAAAAATCCCATCCAATGCTCATTTTGAAGGGGATGACATTTTCTACAACTCATCTTCACATTCCAAGTCCAAGAAATTCTCTCACAAAAAGTTATCAATTTCTACATTATAGGTCAATTTCAAAAGTCAACAAAAAGGCACTTTAAGTCAAAGACCATAACTTGAGATTGGTAAATCCAAATGACATGGGACCAAAGGCATTGGTTAGAGGACTTCAAGACCTTTCCAAAATGTCCAAGAACATGTTCACATGATCAAAATTAAGCAAGATATGCATTGGAGAAGTTGGGAAATTTTTGGGAATTTGCAAAAGTCAACTTTGCCCAAAACACCTCATTTTTGCTAATGGGCCTCAAATTCTTTCTTGAAACATTGTCCAAGGCCTATGCACGACCCAATGAGCTTAAATTGATTTATTTTATTATTTTTAATTAATTAATTGAATTTTTTATTAATATTAATTCATTTAATTGATTTTAAATGAAGGAAATTCAAAGATATGGTTTTCAAATCTTTTTGTGATGCAAAAGAGGTCAACACATGCTGAAGATTTCGTGTACACATCAAAGAGACAAAATCATCCAATTTTGGCAAGTTTTATCAATCAAAAAGGTTGAAAAAGATTTGATTGAAATCAAATATTGAAATCATAAAGCCATGGATTTTTGGACAAAGTTTTACCCTAATTCCATTCCATTACATATACAAAAGCTAACCCTAATTCTGTGAACGTGCAAGCTGCTGTCAAAAACCCTAAGCAAATTCCAAAACTTCAAGAAAAATTTGAAAACTGAATTCAACCTTCCAGGCCAATTCAAAGCCCTTTCTTGATTCCAACACCTTGCTGGGACACTCAGGAACGCATTGCAATCAAAATCAAGTGTTAACACCCAAAGAATCCCAAGAACAGTCGTACGGTTTGCCCACTCTTTTCCATAATCGAAACTCAAGTTTTATGCATCATTAACATGTTATGATCATTGCTTTGCATTGCTAACATCATTCTGAAGTTAATGGTACAGATTAATTTGATTATGGTGCCCTGAAACGAAAACTGCCATTGGAGAATTCTAGGTTTTTCAAGCTTCAAAATTAGGGCTTTACAGCATAAGCAAAATTAGGACTAATAAAGCTTATGGTTGAATTCCTTAAGGCCAGACGAATCAAACCCAACCCTCGCTCCCTATTTATATAGCGTGGATTTCTATTCTCTATTTTTGGCTGTTCCATATCGTGGGGGTTAAAAACCCCCGCTATTTGTTTTGTTTTTTACAGGCAAAAGGAAGAAGATGATTGCGTGTTGATACAGGATTGGTTGGTTTGAACGAGACGCGCGCTTTTTGTTTGGATAACATATGAATTAATTTTGCTATATTATAATTACTCATCATTATGTTAACAGATGCAACGCAATGGCCTAGTGGGAGATGATGTGTCTGGTAATCATTGGGACCTGGGTTCGATTACCAGGTCCCCCAAACGCTTGTTCTAGTTTTTCATAATATGTTCTAATGCAGCGCTTCCCAGTGACGTCCATCATGCACCTTGCTCATCCATGTGCCATGTGTCTACAAGCATACATCCAAGCGCCAGGTGTTCATAATCAGCAATCCAAGGGCTATGAAGTGTTGACCATCATGTTCCCCAGTCAAAGCCAGCGTAGACTATCCAGAAAGTCAAAGCAGGCTTGATTCTTAATGGGCCAAATTGCTTCTTCAAACCTCCATTGGGTCCATCAACCCCCCTGATTTTCTTTCTATTTCTTTTTGCTTTCTTTTTATTTCCTTTTTATAATTATTAATTATTATTATTTAACTAACAAATAGCTATTTTAATAATTGATTCAGAAAAAAAATATTTATAATATTTATTATTATGTATTAATTTCATTATTAATTTATTTTGTAAATAAAATACTAACAAATTAATTAGTTTAATTAGTTAATTTTAATCTTTTTTCGCAATAAATAAAATAGGTTAGAACTAGGGTTTTTCTTGACTTTCAATTTCTTTTATTTTATTTTCATTAAAATATAAAAAAAAAAACACAAAATTTTTTTTTTCTTTAATTAAATAATTAATTAGTTTAGGTTTAATATTTAATTAATTGCGAAAAGGGACTAAAAATTTCTTTATTTCTCAAAAGGGTCAAAAACCCTAGGACGTCTTGATTTAATTTCTATTCGCGCATTATTATTTATTTTGATTATTGATGTATCTGTTTCCGAGGATGTAATAGTTAATTAGGATTTTACCGCTTTATTTACTTTCCGCATTTATTTTCTAAAACGGGTTATGTTTTTGGCAATGTATAGACCCGCGCCTTGTAATAGCGTAGATTTACCTTTCCGCACTTTATTTTCCGCACTCTTAACTGTTAATATGCATGCAAGACGTGGATGAAAATTAAAAACAACTCGTGGATCACCATGATACATGTACAAGATGATATAACATGAAAACAATACACATGCACATGCCACTCCTAGGGTACGCCTCACTGGTTGCCTCGAACGTGGTCATTGAGTATAGGGTGTTTTAGAGGTTGCCCTCCTGTCTAAAGATCAAAGTTGCCTCGAAACGGTTGCCTCGGATAAAAATGATCTAGGACATTAGGGTTACCGCTAAGGTGTCCTACCATTGCTTTGGTGACCACACATGTCCCTAATAATCGAATTGACCCGAATAACTCCAACGATGATGCTACCTACTTCTCAATAGTGGGATGGCACTGCCTAAAGGACTCTTACATAGCCTAATTCCTTAGAGTAGGTAGATTCTCCTGGGTACTTGCTCTCTCAAAAACAAACAAAACATCTTTTCGCATCTACACTTTCAAAAGGTTTTCAAACAAATATTTCATACACTCTTGTGGACAGATACAAGAGTTACCTAGAAATTTTTCAACGAAACTTTTTCAAAACCCACAAACACAAGAAAAGCAAAACATTTTTGAAAACATAGTGAGCAAGTACCTAAGAGCCCGTGGATAACCACGGATAGAAAGGGTGCTAACACCTTCCCTTTCTATAAATCTACCTCCCGAACCGAGAGACATCTCGAAAAGGAATTTTGTTGTGCTTTTGTCCTTTCCATGTTGGAGAACATAAAAGACGGTGGCGACTCTTGCTTACCGCGACATTTCGTGAACCAGCTTTAAAAACAGTCAGTTCTATTTCCACCGATCACAGAACTGGCGACTCTGCTGGGGACATATTATAAAGTGAGGTGTACCTTAGGATTAGACCACTCTTATGTTTTCAATTGTATGTCTTGATTGCTTTTATGTTTGTGGGCCTGCATCAGAGTTTCATAGATCCTAACTCGGATCTGGGGAATACCCTTTTAGGTAGCATAAGCTGTGAGGGACCTGTCCGGCGTAGACCGACACGGGTGAAGCAGTGGCTACGTTGGTGTGACACCTTGGTCTGTACCGATATCCCTTGTGTTGCAACAAGGAGGATGTGGGTCTTTTAAGGAGTCATTAAGCACCAACCGACCTTAGAACCCTAAATTGACCCAACTTGGCCATAGAACAGTAGCAGTATGCTACACTCATTGAGGCTAAACTCTCGCGATGGTTTTGGCCGCAAGAAAAGATTGCGATGTTGGAGTTATGACCGATTGAGGGTAGTCAGTGATATTGAGATCCTCTAGAACCCGGTTACTATTTTTTAGGACAGGTCTTAACCAACGAAACTGAAAGAGGGTAGTACCTAAAGTTCATGCTGGCCTGAACTCTAAGGGTTGTCTTATGTGACTTGTGTGCCTTCAAATCTGAACTACTTGCGCATTCTTGTTATCTGACAACATGAGTTTCTTGCAGGTTTTGTTTACAGTCCTCAATCTGGGCTCATAACAGGGTTTACTTACGTCACTCCATGCATAGCATAAGATCATACCATCATACCATTGCATACATCCTGCATAAGGACTAACCCATTTCAAGGATCTCAAGGGTTTGTGATGCAGGTCATGATGAACCAAAATGTCTAGCAAGGGGAAAAGGGGATTTATTTTCCTCTAGCCAAGGTTGTTTGGAGATCAAAACATGGTAACCTGAGTCAGGGGATATGACCCACTCGATATGGTGAGCTTTGACTCTTGAAGAAGGACTCTCAACAACATGAAGTTCCTTCAATCAAGCTACCGGATTCAAGTTCTAACAATTTTCTTGTCTACCCCGCGAGATCCTTGAAAACATTGCATATATATACATACATATCATTGCATAACAGGTACCCTTGCTTACAGGTCACTTATCTTCTTTGCTGTTTATTTTAGCAATCATCATGAATCCTGAATCATCTAATGAACAAGCTATCAAGGCCCTCCAGGCCCAGAATGCCCAGTTCCAAGAGATGGTTATGAGCCTAGCCCAGGGTCAATAGGATTTGAAGACTCTGCTTCTGAAAGAGAAGAAGAAGAAGAAGAGGACTGTTTTGTTCAACCTTAGACGCAGATCTGGGAATGGATTACCGAATGAGGCTGATCTGGCTACTTCCTCTGTAGGGAAAGATAGTCCCCAAGGGGGAAGGGTTCCTAGTCCCGTGGTCTCCGACAACGAGACAGATTTCAATGATGAACAGTACCCTCCAATTGAGGACAGGTACAAACAGCTAGAGGACCGCCTAAGTGCTATTGAGATACAGAAAGTGCCCGGCCTGGACTTTGAAGATCTAGGTCTATCCTCTGGGGTAGTGATTCCTCATAAGTTCAAAGCACCTGCTTTTGCAAAATACGACGGGGCTTCCTGTCCTAAGCTGCATCTCAGATCATATATAAGGAAGATCCAACCTTACACTGTTGACAAAAATCTATGGATCCATTTCTTCTAGGAAAGTCTTTCAGGGACTCAACTCAAATGGTTCTATCAGCTGGATGGAGCCAGTATTCGTAACTGGAAGGACTTGGCTACTGCATTCTGCAAGCAGTATCAGTACAATTCCGACCTCGCTCCTACGCGTACCCAACTCCAGGGTATGTCACTAGGGACGGGTGAAGGATTCAAGGAATATGCGCAAAAGTGGAGAGACCTTGCTGGAAGGGTGCAACCACCTCTGACCGACCGTGAGCTCGTTGATATGTTCTTGGGGACCCTGTCTGGTCCTTTCTTCTACCATCTGATTGGAAATTCTTCTGCTGGGTTTACAGATTTGATCTTGACCGGGGAGAGGATTGAAGCTGGTATCAAGGCTGGAAAGATTCAAGAAGTTGCACCTTCTGATGCTCATAAAAAGCCTTACCATGGAAAAAAAGAGTCCAACACTGTGCATGGTAAAAAGGGTCGTCATGATCAACATGTAGGGGCAACCCAAATCTCTAATCCTATGCCTGCTCAGCAAAGACAGGGGGAGCAACGTAAGGAGGTCGCACCCAAACGACAGTTCACTAAGATCAACATGACACTGGATCAAGCACTACAACAAATTTTGAAGGCAGGGCTGATTACCTTAAGGGCTCCTCTCCGGAATCCAAACACTTCTGCTCCTAACTATCATCCCAACGATAGGTGCGCATACCATTCTGATAGCCCGGGGCATACTACGGACAACTATTGGGCTCTGAAGAACAAGATCCAGGACATGATTGATGCCAAGGAAGTCCAGTTTGAAGCACCAGAGACTCCAAACATAATCACTGCTCCTTTGCCAAGTCATTGAAGGCTTTTGTTTTATTTGAATTTCCGAGTTGTATTTTTTCTTTGCTTATACAAACAATTAATGTCATAGCAAACTTGTTTATTCCATTAATGCATCGCATATATCTGTTTGAATTAATCTATTCGTATTCATTATATTCAAAATTGCTTTCATTTTTTGATGTTCAACGCTCGATTAATAGTTTTAAGCCTCTTGAGGGAGGATGACGAAAACGATACCACAATCTACAGTATGCTTTTGAACAGACCCTGCTGAGGAGGTACAGGCATTGTTTCAAATCCTAAACACTGGAGTTATAAGGAAGATAATCCCTCGTCAACCCCTTTGAGCCAAAGAAGTCAGAGTTTTTCTTTTCGAAAATTAAAACCCTTAATCATAACCTGGGGCAGGGTAGTTCTCTCAGCTGGTCCAAGTGCACAATGAATGACATCAAAGGAGTCCTTCCAAAACAAAAGACAGTGATGGTTCCGAATAATCATAAAGACATGTAGTCATTATCTCCCAAAAATAAAAGCACATTAAGTCAAAAGCTATGAAGGAGACTTACAAAACTGGGGCATCCCGCTGACTGTAAATACAAAAAGAAACAGTTCAGGCAAAAGACAGGGATAACAAAATTGAAAAAGAAAGAGGTCACACAAACCCTCGACGAAAAAAGAAATGGCTGCCTATTCAAAATAAAATGTCAATGTCCGAACCATCACCGAAATATCAAAGCAAAGACTCAAACAAAGTCTGACGCACGATCAGCTGAGTTTAGGTTTGAAGAACATCACGAAGAGCGGGTGGGTACAAATAAAATTTGAGCCTTTATCCCTTGTTTCTTAAACAATGAACCAGACCACGTTATAACCCTTAAAAGTCCTAGCTGAAGCATGGGTTAGTTCGAAAGCATACTGTTACGAAAGGTATCCTGACTCCTTAAGGCTTGCGGTAAAATAATGAGTTGACATCACAATTTACAAAAAATTCACTTGTTTTTATGAAAAAACTGTAAGACAGACATAAGCTTTGCATTTTTAATATAACATCGCTTGCATATGACTATTTGTTTGAACATCATAGAAGTTCGCACGACGAATGTCTAATGAACAAAAGCACCTCCAATCAAGGGGCATGGCATGATCATTGTCCATCAGCTGGGGCAGTTAAGTCAAGATTCGGAGAATCTCTCAAAAGGCCAACCAACTTAGGGCAAATTTCCTCCTGGATCACTTGGGGCATTGGACGATCAAACGAAGATCTTCTGGTGGTATGGTAACACTGCACTAATGATAGTGACAACTTCCTGTATCCTAAGAGCGCGTACATAGTCGAAAAAATACTACACAAAATCAAAGACCCGCTAGGTTGACACACCTAGGCAAAAATAAGGGCTTCCCGGCGAACCAAAAGGGTTCGGGCAAAAATAAGGGTTGAAAATGAAAAAGTCTGTACACCCGGCAAGTCGAAAACTTGAAAAGGCGGCTTGGACAAAAATGGGTATCCCGGTGGACTAAAAACCCGAAAGGGCGGTCCAGGCAAAAGTTAGGGATCAAAGCGTACGACTATGTCCCGGCATCTCGTCACTTGCCTACCAGAAGAAGATTTGTCAGTCGGCAATCATCAAACACCTCCACAGGTACCTTCTCCCATAGAAGCTGGGGCAATAAAAATGGTCCGAACTGTACAAGTTGCGCTGCCCATCAAAGTACCAAGGTAGGTTCGGCTGAAGAATTTGACCAAGATATCTTCACTCCCCGCAGGGTAAGACAAGATTCAGCAATACTCTCCCCAAGCAGAGTTGGTCTCCAATCATCCCAAAAGACACAGTATCTCCAGCAAGTCAGCAACACTCTCCCCAAGCAGAGTTAGGATACTGACAGCCCTAAGGAAGTTGGGTATCCCCAGAAGATCTCAATATTCCCCAGCGGAGTATACAAATGTTCCTAAGCAAACATCCCCGGCAGTCTTAATATTCCTCGACCGCAATATAAGATTGTTCCCCGGCGGAATATCAGACATCCAGTGGAGCCATTCCCCGGTACAGTTCAAAAGTTTCCCCAGGAGAATTGAATCAATCTCCCCAGTAGATTCTGGAAGCTTATCCCCAGTAGATTCAGGAATCTCATTCCCAGTAGAGTCTGGAAGCTGGTCCCCTGCAGAGTATATACGTCTCTCCCCGACCATATTCAAAGGTTATTCCCCACCAGGGTATAACTGGGTTATCCTCAGCTAATTGCCACGGAAAGGTCGTCCTCGGCGAATTTCTTCCTATTCCCCAGCGGAGTTCATCAAATCTCCCAACTTAACTTATCAACGGAATCCCCAGCAGAGCTACCATCAAAACCTCAGCGAAGTATCTCTTCCCACAGAGTAATGTCCCGGAGAGTAATCTCTTCAACAAGTTTATTCCCCAACGGAGTCATCTTCTCCTACCGGGTTATCCTTGCAATCGTCATCCCCCAGCAGAAGCGAAGAACTATACTCTTCAACATCAGCCCAGGATCCAACAAACTCCCGACATTCGTCAAGGATTTATTTTCCTAGACGAAAATACATTCATAAACATTTCACATTTTATACATCTTGCTTACATACATGATAAAGTGAATACGACACTATCTCATTTGTTTTTGAGAGCATCATGACATCATGACATTGCATACAACTGATGTTTTGCCTTTTTCAGGAAAAAGGTCAATCCAAAGATGATTACTATCAACTGTCGTAGTTCCAGATTCGATACCTGTATCTAGCCAGGGCATGTCTGTGAGCGATTGATTATGGATTCGATACCTGTATCTAGCTAGGGCATATCTGCACTAAAGAGATTTCAGAGAGATTTCTTCTCAGAAATGGCTTAGAGATGCTCCCGACGTGGATGATATTCTACTGCTTATTCAGATTTCTCTTCAGAAATGGCTTAGAGATGCTCCAGATCCGGATGTTATTCTATCGCTTATTCAGAGATTCCTTCTAGATATGGTTCAGATGCGATCCAGACATGGCTACATTCTGATACTTATTCCAGATTCCCTTCTAGAGATGGTTCAGATGCGACCCAGATATGGCTACATTCTGATACTTATTCCAGATTCCCTTCTAGAGATGGTTCAGATGCGATCCCGATATGGCTACATTCTGATACTTATTCCAGATTCCCTTTCAGAGATAGCTTAGAGATGCTCCCGACGCGGATGATATTCTATTGCTTATTCAGATTCCCTTTCAGAGATAGCTTAGAGATGCTCCCGACGCGGATAATATTCTATTGCTTATTCAAAGTTTCTCCTCAGAGATGGCTTAGAGATGCTCCGGACCCGGATGCTATTCTATCGCTTATTCAGAGTTTCCTTCAGATATAGCTGGGAAATGCTCCAGATATGGATGCTATTCTTTTGCTTATTCAGATTTCCTTTCAGATATAGCTTAGAGATGCTCCTGACCCGGATGTTATTCTACTGCTTATTCAGATTTCTCTCCAGAAATGGCCTAGAGATGCTACAGATATGGATGCTATTCTTTTGCTTATTCAGGGTTTCTTTTCAGAGATAACTTAGAGATACTCCAACCACGGATGCTATTCTATTGTTTATTCAGAGATTCCTTCTAGATATAGTTCAGATGCGATCCAGACATGGCTACATTCTGATACTTATTCAGATTCCCTTTCAGAGATAGCTCAGAGATACTCCTGACCCAGATGTTATTCTATTGCTTATTCAGATTTCTCTTCAGATATAGCTTAGAGATGCTCCAGACCCGAATGTTATTCTACTGCTTATTCAGATTCAAACTTCTAAAGACAACTTAGAGATGCTCCAGACCCGGAGGCTATTCTATTGTTTAGTTCAGATTCATTCAAAAGATATTCCAGATACGATCCAGATTCGGATGACACTTTGTCACTCAGATATAATATGGATATACCCCAGACGCGGCGGTCATTCTACTATTTATTCATACGTCAGCAATTAGATATAGACTAGATATGCTCCAGACATGGAAGCCACTCTATTTCTTATTCAGATTCAACTATCCATCACATTTCCAAATGGCATCTATAAGCCCATTCCAGACAAGGTCCTGTCACATCTCCAGATGGCATATTTAAGCCCATCCTCCTATCCACCATCTTTCCAAATGGCATCTGTAAGCCCATTCCCGACATCACATTGCTGATATTCTACTATGCGAGTGCAAATTTCTGGACACTTTAGTGTTCAATCATCTTCCACCTTCGGATCACGAAAGGCACGCAAGCCAATCTACATCCTCAGGTTTAAGAAGATTGAACAGGGGCAACTATTGTACCCCAAAATTTTCCCTCCCATATTCTTCAAGATTTGTCAAGATCAATCTCCAAATGGTTCAAAATCTCTCAAGGGTTGCACAGTCAAACATCCTCCTAAGCTAGTCAAAATTAGGGTTTTGGTTCTTGCAAGGAATTTGAGGTTTTCAAGGGTCCAACCAAGTCTCATAGGCCTACATATATTGTCAAGCATCTACATACCAAGTTGCAAGACTCACAGCATCAAATTGCACAGTCAAAAGCCCTATTTGGTTCACAATCAACTGTAGGGGTAAAATGGTCATTTTACAGTCAAAAGTCAAAAAAATTGGTCAACATCTTATTTTGAGCTCACAATCATCATTTGATCAAGTCTTGATCATGATTCCACAAGAATGGCTCAAAAATCATCAAGATGCAAAAGTTTCCATTTTGGGACAGCTGAAAAGTCAACTATAACTTGACCAGGGCATAACTTTTTCATGGTTCATCAGAAATATCCCATCCAATTCTCATTTTGAAGGGGATGACATTTCCTACAACTCATCTTCACATTCCAAGTCCAAGAAATGCTCTCACAAAAAATTATCAATTTCTACCTTATAGGTCAATTTCAAAAGTCAACAAAAAGGCACTTTAAGTCAAAGACCATAACTTGAGATTGGTAAATCCAAATGTCATGGGACCAAATGCATTGGTTAGAGGACTTCAAGACCTTTCCAAAATGTCCAAGAACATGTTCATATGATCAAAATTGAGCAAGATATGCATTGGAGAAGCTGGGAAATTTTTGGGAATTTGCAAAAGTCAACTTTGGCCAAAACACCTCATTTTTGCTAATGGGCCTCAAATTCTTTCTTGAAACATTGTCCAAGGCCTATGCACGACCCAATGAGCTTAAATTGATTTATTTTCTTATTTTTAATTAATTAATTGAATTTTTTATTAATATTAATTCATTTAATTGATTTTAAATGAAGGAAATTCAAAGATATGGTTTTCAAATCTTTTTGTGATGCAAAAGAGGTCAACACATGCTGAAGATTTCGTGTACACATAAAGGAGACAAAATCATCCAATTTTGGCAAGTTTTATCAATCAAAAAGGTTGAAAAAGATTTGATTAAAATCAAATATTGAAATCATAAAGCCATGGATTTTTGGACAAAGTTTTACCCTAATTCCATTCCATTACATATACAAAAGCTAACCCTAATGCTATGAACGTGCAAGCTGCTGTCAAAATCCATAAGCAAATTCCAAAACTTCAAGAAAAAATTGAAAACTGAATTCAACCTTCCAGGCCAATTCAAAGCCCTTTCTTGATTCCAACACCTTGCTGGGACACTCAGGAACGCATTGCAATCAAAATCAAGTGTTAACACCCAAAGAATCCCAAGAACAGTCGTACGGTTTGCCCACTCTTTTCCATAATCGAAACTCAAGTTTTATGCATCATTAACATGTTATGATCATTGCTTTGCATTGCTAACATCATTCTGAAGCTAATGGTACAGATTAATTTGATTATGGTGCCCTGAAACAAAAACTGCCATTGGAGAATTCTAGGTTTTTCAAGCTTCAAAATTAGGGCTTTACAGCATAAGCAAAATTAGGACTAATAAAGCCTATGGTTGAATTCGTCAAGGCTAGACGAATCAAACCCAACCCTCGCTCCCTATTTATATAGCGTGGATTTCTATTCGCTATTTTTGGCTGTTCCATATCGTGGGGGTTAAAAACCCCCGCTATTTTTTTTGTTTTTTACAGGCAAAAGGAAGAAGATGATTGCGTGTTGATACAGGATTGGCTGGTTTGAACGAGACGCACGATTTTTGTTTGGATAACATATGAATTAATTTTGCTATATTATAATTACTCATCATTATGTTAACAGATGCAACGCAATGGCCTAATGGGAGATGATGTGTCTGGTAAGAATTGGGACCTGGGTTCGATTCTCAGGTCCCCCAAACGCTTGTTCTATTTTTTCATAATATGTTCTAATGCAGCGCTTCCCAGTGACGTCCATCATGCACCTTGCTCATCCATGTGCCATGTGTCTACAAGCATACATCCAAGCGCCAGGTGTTCATAATCAGCAATCCAAGGGCTATGAAGTGTTGACCATCATGTTCCCCAGTCAAATCCAGCGTAGACTATCCAGAAAGTCAAAGCAGGCTTGATTCTTAATGGGCCAAATTGCTTCTTCAAACCTCCATTGGGTCCATCAACCCCCCTGGTTTTCTTTCTATTTCTTTTTTCTTTCTTTTTATTTCCTTTTTATAATTATTAATTATTATTATTTAACTAACAAATAGCTATTTTAATAATTGATTCAGAAAACAAATATTTATAATATTTATTATTATGTATTAATTTCATTATTAATTTATTTTGTAAATAAAATACTAACAAATTAATTAGTTTAATTAGTTAATTTTAATCTTTTTTCGCAATAAATAAAATAGGTTAGAACTAGGGTTTTTCTTGACTTTCAATTTCTTTTATTTTATTTTCATTAAAATATAAAAAAAAACACAAAAACATTTTTTTCTTTAATTAAATAATTAATTAGTTTAGGTTTAATATTTAATTAATTGCGAAAAGGGACTAAAAATTTCTTTATTTCTCAAAAGGGTCAAAAACCCTAGGACGTCCTGATTTAATTTCTATTCGCGCATTATTATTTATTTTGATTATTGATGTATCTGTTTCCGAGGATGTAATAGTTAATTAGGATTTTACCGCTTTATTTACTTTCCGCATTTATTTTCCAAAACGGGTTATGTTTTTGGCTATGTATAGACCCGCGCGTTGTAATAGCGTAGATTTACCTTTCCGCACTTTATTTTCCGCACTCTTAACTGTTAATATGCATGCAAGACGTGGATGAAAATTAAAAACAACTCGTGGATCACCATGATACATGTACAAGATAATATAACATTAAAACAACACACATGCACATGCCACTCCTAGGGTACGCCTCACTGGTTGCCTCGAACGTGGTCATTGAGTATAGGGTGTTTTAGAGGTTGCCCTCCTGTCTAAAGATCAAAGTTGCCTCGAAACGGTTGCCTCGGATAAAAATGATCTAGGACATTAGGGTTACCGCTAAGGTGTCCTACCATTGCTTTGGTGACCACACATGTCCCTAATAATCGAATTGACCCGAATAACTCCGACGATGATGCTACCTACTTCTCAATAGTGGGATGGCATTGCCTAAAGGACTCTTACACAGCCTAATTCCTTAGAGTAGGTAGATTCTCCTGGGTACTTGCTCTCTCAAAAACAAACAAAACATCTTTTCGCATCTACACTTTCAAAAGGTTTTCAAACAAATATTTCATACACTCTTGAGGACAGATACAAGAGTTACCTAGAAATTTTTCAACGAAACTTTTTCAAAACCCACAAACACAAGAAAAGCAAAACATTTTTGAAAACATAGTGAGCAAGTACCTAAGAGCCCGTGGATAACCACGGATAGAAAGGGTGCTAACACCTTCCCTTTCTATAAATCTACCTCCCGAACTGAGAGACATCTCGAAAAGGAATTTTGTTGTGCTTTTGTCCTTTCCATGTTGGAGAACATAAAAGATGGTGGCGACTCTTGCTTACCGCGACATTTTGCGAACCAGCTTTAAAAACAGTCAGTTCTATTTCCACCGATCACAAGTGGCAAGAGGTTTTCTTCAGAAACCTGGGCTAGATTACTTTGAGGTGTTTGCGCTTGTAGCTAGACATGAAACAATCATACTAGTGATTGCTTTAGCTGCAAACAAAAATTGGTCTTTGATACATCTGAATGTGAAGTCTACATTTCTGAATGGTCCATTACAAGAAGAGGTATATGTGTCACAGCCTCTTGGATTTGTGAAAAAGAATCAGGAAGGGTTGGTATACAAGTTACATAAAGCCTTGTATGGACTGAAACAAGCGCCCAGAGCTTGGAATCTAAAAATTGATTCGTTTTTCAAGAGGCAGGAGTTTCAGAAATGTGATTCTGGTGGCAATATGATTCTGGTGTGTCTATATTTTGATGACATATTGCTAACAGGAAGTTGTCCAGAAGTTATAATCAAGTTCAAAGATGTTCTGATGAATGAATTTGAGATGACAGATCTGGGAAATATGGTATATTTTCTAGGAATAGAGATTTTGTACTCAAAGAAGGGTATCATTCTACATCAGCTGAAGTATGAACTTGAACTTCTGAAGAGATTTAAGCTGCAGAATTGTAAAGTTGTTGTGACACCATCAGAAACCAATCATAAATTGGATTCTGATTCTGATGGTGATTATGTGGATGCTACGACCTTCAAACAGTTGGTTGTTTCTATCAGGTACTTGTGCAATACCAGACCTGACATTTTCTATGTAGTTGGAATGGTTAGCAGATTTATGAGTAAACCAAAGTAGTCTAATTACCAAGTTGCTGTCAGGATTCTGAGGTATATCAAGGGAACTCTGAAATATGGAGTGTTATTTCCTTCTGGAAGAAAGACAGAATCGAAATTAGTGAGTTATTCTGATTCTGATTGGTGTGGAGATAGAGTTGACATAAGAAGTACTTTTGGTTACTTGTTCAAGTTTCTGGGAGGTCCAATTTCTTAGAGTTCCAAGAAACAGCCTGTTGTGGCTCTGTCAGCGTGTGAAGCTGAGTACATTGCAATTGGTGTAGCTTCATGTTAAGTTGTTTGGCTTCTGAATCTTCTAGAGGATTTGAAGATTGAGATAGAGAAACCTCTGAAGATGTTGATTGATAACAAGTATGCAATCAATCTTGCCAAGAATTTAGTGTCGCATGGAAGAAGCAAGCATATTGAGACGAAGTATCATTTTCTGAGAAGTCAAGTGCAGAAAGGAGTGTTAGAAGTTCTGCACTGTAGCACCCAGAAACACCTGGCAAATGTTCTGACGAAGGCAATCAAAACAGACCAATTTCTTCATTTGAGGAATGAAATTGGTGTTGTTAGTTTCTGATAGATATTAAATTAAGGGGTGGTATTAAAGGGGTAATTTAGTATTTTCTATATTTGGAATATTATCTCTTAGGGCCTATGTGGCATTCTTATCTTTACTATTTTTGTGTATAAATAGGTGTACTAGGTTTCATTAATTAATTCAATCCATTTTCAATCATTTGTAGCAGCTTTTTATCATTCATCATTTTCTCTCTTCTTCCTTAATTTCATCACCTTGCACCAACAAAAACTGCCTAGCTCTATTAGCACAACCAACTTACCCCGAGGAAGAAGGTAGAGTAATACAAAATTTTGTATGAATGGAAAGGGAGATAAGGGTGGCCAAGAAGTAATTAAGCTTGAACTATTTCCAGCTCTCAGTATAAACATGGAAGATCTTGTCGTCAACTTGACAGAGGCAAACTAACCCATGAACAAACTCTTTCTTTGAAGGATGATTCATAAAAAATAGGTGGAAGATGAAGTTTTTCGAGACTGAACCAATTTGATCATAATATTTATACTAACATTGAGATATTCTCACAAAAGCCTAGGTGATTCAGTACCTCCTTCTCAAAAACAGTAATGGAAAATTGAAGATCCAACTTCTAGAAAATAAAATCATATAAAGGAATAGAACATTCTTCAAACTTGTTGCAATTCCTCTTATCGTTAGGCATGGTGGAGATCGACCAAACATTATACTCACAAACTTATATGGGGAATTAGATAATAAAGATAATACTTAATTATAATTTGTCTTCATTTCACTTGGTCTTCTATTATTTATAATCATTGTCTTCTATTAGTTAAGAGTTTAGTTAATCCCCCTTTTCTCTCTTTTTAATCAATATATAAACCTAATCACACTATTGCAAATTTAAATTAGTAATCTCATCTTCTTATTCTTCAACATTGAGCTGTAATACGAGTAATACAAACGTTGTGTTGTAATATGTCCAAGATTCTATTGGAAATATAATTTAGTTAATATCTACAATTCCCAATGCTTATCTTTAATAGGGCCTTTTGGCATTTTCAATATTTAGTATAAATATGCTATACTAGGTGTTGTACCCCAAAATTTGCCCTCGCATTTTTCCCCAAGCAATCTCAGCTTCAAGCCTTTCCTGACTTTTCAAAACTGGCTCAAGAATCGGACAAACGGACTTTTCTTGACAGTCAAGCAAAACTAGGGTTTTTACTGATTTTCAGGGCTCTGGATTGTTTCATACAGTTGGCTTAGGGTTTGGATGATTTTTGGTTCAATTTTGATCAGGCGAGCGTTATTTGGCATTTAATCAGGAATTAAGGTTTTATGGGCATATTCTCAGAAGAATTTAAATTCCACAGCACTTTGCAGTTTATTCCGAGATTCGGGTTAAAATTCGTGTTGTTTTGATTTAATCAGTGAAAGAGACAGTGGTTTGAATTCATGTTGTTTTCTTTGAGCCAGTCAAATACAGTATGCAGTATTGGATTCACAGTGTTTATGGCAAATCAGTGAAGAAGGAATACGCTTGATCAGTTTATTTTGGTTGACTGCTGCTTTGCTTTGGATATTGGAAGAGACAGGTTTAATTGATCAATATTGTTTTTATTTAAGTTATTTATTATTCTAAATTGAAATGATTGAAATTTATTTTTCAATTGTTTTAATTCAAAGAGTTTTAAATAAATAAATAAACAATAAAGAAAGAAAATTAGAATTAATTGGATAATTTAGATTTTTATTGATATTTGAATTATTTGTACAAATTGTTGTTTATAATTTAAATTACAAACAATAAATTACATTAATTTAAATATTAAATAAAATAAAAACTATCCTATTTCTAATATTCTTCATTCTTCACTTCGCTCCGGTGCTCCATTTTTTTTATCTGCAAAAAGAAGAAGAAAAGTCAGAAAGCAGTTGAATAAAAAAGGACAGTTAAAATTTGCTCATCATTAGAGGCCACTGACTGGGATCAGTTGACCCTCTCTGCAAATCACGGGATTTCTCCCGGTTCACAAAGAGGGAAGATTTTTATCATAAACGCAAATGTCAAATGCATAATTTTTAAAATGTCAAATGCATAAATTCCAAAGTTCAAACTGCATAGTTCAAATCCAATTCCACTTTCTATCAAAAAGCAAAAGAGCAACTTACTGTCAAAACATGCCAAAATCTACTCAAGATATCAAAGAAAAATCAAGGAAGTACAAATTGCTGTCAAAAGTGCACAAGCTGTCAAAGAAGGATTTGAAAAAGATATCAATGCAAAGTCAGCACACAAAGCTGTCAAAAGAAGGATAAAGATGCAGAAAAATCCTATATGCAAGCAACTAAAATCATCATTTCCCAGGGCCCCTTCAGAACAAAGTACAGCATAAAATCATATTAAATTCTAAAACTGTACTATGGAGAGAAAGAAAAGAGAGATAAAGTAAGCATAGGCAGGCTTTAGGCTGAGGCTTAGACAGTAGAGCATAACCAAAAGATATAACCCAAGGGGACACGGTTCAGCAAGCAGAAAGAGATAGAGAAAAAAATATACAAAAGCATAGAAAACCTGCTACCAAGTTAAAAGACACAGGCCTCACAACAAAACAAAGGCATAAGCTTCAAATCTGAAGAACCAACCAAAGCAAAAACCTACTGCAAACTCAAAACCTGCATTATCCAAACCTTCAAACCTGTCATAACCTCACAAAACCCAAACCTGTGGAACATACAAACACATAAATTGAACTACCAAAATCCTTGTCAAACCATATCCTGTCAAAAACCTTCCAACATTTTTAACCAAACTGATAAACCAGCACCCTGTTCAAACACCCAAACCTTGGCCTTAAACACCAAAAACCTCATAAACCTGCCTGTCACCATTAAAACAAACAAGGCCAACTAGCATAAAACCCATGTCTCACCCTGCCTATCATGAAAACCAGAAGAGCCTCAAGGGATAAAAGGAGATACATACCTGTACCTGTACTAATGGTTAAGGGCCTTACCTTTTTCCAAACCTAAGGTATCAAAACCATTCAAGGCCTCATCCTGCAATAAGCCTATCTCACCAAAAGCAAATCAAAGCATACGAAAGTTCTAGGCCCTCAGTAAACATACATCACTGGGCAATAATAAACATTCCAAAGGCACCCCATTCAAGACAAGTTCAGGGCAGCACAAGAGAAGAAGAGAGAAAGTTCGTCAAGGCAACAGTCAAGGCATCCAGAAGTGCACGTACAAGGCCCTCAGACCTCTGGGATCATCACAGGGCAACATAAACAAGTATACAGTGTTCAAGAAGAAGAAGGAAAGCAATAAACATTCGAGGCAACCAACAATTCAAAGGGACAAAAGTAGAAGAGGCAAAGAAGTGAACATATTTCAAGATAGGGCTTTTCAGTACATCATCATCAAAACCATAGGCAAGAGAAAAAGCAACCAGATAAAAGATACCAGGGTCACCAAGAGCAAGCATCACCGAACCTCCGCTCGTTCCGGCCTCCTGAGCGCCACTTCCCCGTCTCTCCTCCTTCTCCAAAGTCAGGTGGCACATCCTTCTCCCTCTCTTTTTCTCCTTTTGCTCATAACAATAAAAGAATCAAGGTTTTTAGTACAAATCAAAAACGCGTATCATTCACAAAAGAAAAAAAGAACATTGAAACGAACCTTGCATCAAGAGAACGCTGAGACCGTGCTATGGAGGGAAGAGAGGTTCGAGAGTGACACTGGTGGCCGGAGGGATGAGTTGCTCAGGAAGCTTGCAAGGATGGAGAAGACGAAACCCAGCAAACGGCGCGCTCGAACCCTAAGCATGTTCCAAGACTGAACGACAAAACGCCTAACCCTAAAGAAAATTGTTTCAAACCATGGGCTTGACCCGTTTCTGACTTCCTCTAAAGCCCAACAAAACCACTAACATTTCTTATAACAAACACTAATCTTTTTCTTTTTTACTAAACCATATATTTTTCTAACTTAACATTTTTTTTCATATGTAAAAATTGAAAATACTTGCTTCTTTTTATTTATTTACTCTTTTATTTAAAATATATTTTGTACATACATTTTAAAACATTAATTTTGTACATATTATACATATTTTTATCATATAGTTAAAATATCTTTTTTAAGTATATATTTGTATATAAAATAGTAAAATACTTTTTTTATCATATAATTAAAATTGAAAACTTTTTAATTAACATACATATTTGTACATAATAATAGAAATACATTTTTTCTCTAATATTAAAATTCACAAACATTTGATTAAAATACTTTTGTATATAAACAAATAAAGATACACTTCTTAATTAAAACTTGAACATTTAAGTTAAAACAGTTTTCTTTTGTACATAATTAAATATACAAATCAAAGATTCATTAAAATACATATCTAGGTCAAAAACCCTAATACGCTTCAATTTCACATATCGCGCCTGTAAATAATTACACATACACAATACATACACATCCCATACTTACACTTACACAAATACATTCACATTGTCCTATACACATTTTTTTATCTTATATTTGTATATTCGATATTTACATTTGATCGCAAATTCGATTTGGTTGTAACTTATTGGATACTATAAGTCTCATCCCCTTTTGTACATTTATACCCCCACTCCCGGATACTACTTTGTAATAGCGTAGATTTTACATTCCACAATTTACAGTTTTCCAATTATACCATGGTTAGACCTAGGGTTTGCATGTACATAAACTCAAACGCTAGATAACCTAATACAAGACAAAATACATGTAATCAATACACAATCACACTTGCACCCCCTAGGGTAATCCCACATGTTGCCTTCCAAAATGGGCCATGCTTGCACGTCGAGTATCTTTGGCAAAACAAAATCAAATGATCATAAGTCTCAAAGTGTTGCCTAAACGGAATGATCATAGTCCCTTCAAAGCGAATTGCCAAAGACACTTGGCACCATTGCATTCATGGTTCATACAATGACCCGCGCCCGTCCCGAATAAACTTCCTAAATGCAAGATTGTCTACCAATTTCAATGGTAGAACAAAATTGTTAAAAAAGGGTTAAAACATGACAAAAACCTTTGAGTACAATAGGGTAGACAAAACTCTTAGTTACTTGAGATCAATTTGCAAAAACACTTGCCTTCTTTTCAAAAACCACAATCCACAACACTTTCAAACAAACTCTCAAAAACATTTGAAAACATCTTTTCGAAAAGATCCACACTTTTGTAAAACACTCAATCACGAGTCAAATACATTAGTTGCCTAAGACAAGGCATCTTTTTCCAAAACATTTTCAAAAAGCACCCACACACACACCATTTTCAAAGTAATCGAAAAACAAGGCAAGTGATCTAAGAAACCAAGTAACTAAGAGCCCATGGATAACCATGGATGAAAAGGGTGCTAATACCTTCCCTTTTCATAATCTACCCCCCGAACCCACGAAATATCTCAAAAGGTTTTTGCTGTGCTTTTTTAACCTTTCCTTTAGGATAAAATAAAAAGTCGGTGGCGACTCTTGCTCAACCGCACAAGTGCGAATGCGAACGCAAAACACTAGTCAGTTCTCCCACCGTATCACAGAACTGGCGACTCTGCTGGGGATACTGATTTAAAAGTGGGGTTACCTTAGGGTTTAGATCACTTTTGTTTTCAATTGATTGCTTTGTTTGCTTTTACATTTGTGGGCTTTGTATCGGGGTTTTGTAAATCCTACACCCGGATTTGGGATACCTTCTTAGAAAGTAGCAACAAGGCTGTGAGGGAACTGTGCGGGGTATACCGACATGGTTGAAACAGTCTGCTACGTTGATGTGGCACTTTGGTGTGTACCGGTAACCCTTGAGTTCAGTCAAGGAGAGTACGGGGCCGCCGCGTGGTGTCGCGAAGCATCAACTGACCTTAGGAACCTTAATTGAACCATCTTGGCCTCTTTAGGGTAGTGAGATAACTGACTTTGGTGCAGTCCGAGGTTGGTTGATACTCGATGCTACACTCGATTGAGGGTTGCTTTCCTAGAATATTTCGGTCGCCAGTTCAGTGGCTAAACCGAAACGATGAACAATGAAAGCAATCCAGTGATATTGGGACCTTTAGAACCCGGTTACTTTCGATAAGACAGGTTTTAACCAACAAACTGAAAGAGGGTAGTACCTGAACCTCATACAAGCCTAAACCTAAGGCCTTGTTTGCTTTGTGTGAATATGTTTGTCTGTATATACACTCACTTGCTTGTGCATGCATGTACATAACATCATGACATCATACCATAGCATTTTAGCATTTTCAATAACCATTTCAAGGATCTCGAGGGTTCTGTTGATGCAGGATTACGTTGAACCAGACGTCTGTCAAGGGGCAAGAGGTTTCTCCTCTAACCAATCCAGTCAAAGTTCAAGTACAACAACTTGAATCAGTGGCTATGACCCACTCGACATGGTGAGCTTGATTCTCGTGGGAGGACGTCCACTGGTGCAGAGATCTCCAATCCAAGAGCAGAGTTCAACCTCTAACGTTTTCTTGTGTTTACCCCAAGAGATCCTTGAAAGCATGCATCCACATATCATGCATTTCATTTTGACAATCTTTCCTTTTTCAGGTTTCCTTACCCTCATGCTGTTTATTTCAGCAAGAGATGGCTCTAGAAAGGTCTGTCAAAGACATCCAAGACCAGACTGCTCAGCTGCAGGAGATGTTCCTGAACTTGTCTCTGGGGCAAGAAGAGATGAAAGCTCTCCTCACCAAAGGCTTGGGAAATTCCAACAATACCAGGAGTGATCAGATTGCGGAGCTGCAGTTTGATCTGACAACACTGAGGACTCAAATGATGGGACAGTTGGTGGGCCAGATGGCCCTCATCTAAGACCTATCTCAAAGACAACAGGAACTCAGAGTTCTTGTCCGCCAACTGCTTCCAAACAACCAACTGGGGCAAACATCTGAGGTTGAAGAGCAAGTCACCGCTCAACCTCCATCCACTCAAGAAGACAAGGGGAAAGCTCCTTTGCTAGCTTCAGGGTCACAAACCCATCAACAACCTCGCCAGCGTCAACGGGGCAATCGGCGTAAGCAAGAAAAGTCGGGAAGACAGTTTACGGAGACTGAAATACCATCATTCTTCATACTGAAGCGCCTGTTGGAGGTCGATTTGCTCACCTTAAAGGACCCTCCTCAGAAGCTCAATATCTCCTCTCCTCACTTTAATCCCGACGCATTCTGTGTTTACCACTCCTACAGCCCGGGACACGGCACCAACGACTGTTGGGCCTTGAAGAACAAGATTCAAGATCTGATCGACATTGGGGTGCTGGAATTCATGCCAGACGGCGAGATGAAAATCTTCCGTTAAAGGGTTCTCCGCTTGAAGTGACGAAGCTCAAACTGAAAGACTTTTGCTTCTTTTTGAATTTTCAAAGTTGTAATTTCTTTTGCTGTCAAACAATTATCTGTTGATGTTAAACTCTATTTTCATTAATGCACTGCATATGTTTGTCTTGAATTCATCCATTCGTTTCACTACTCTTATGCTTTTCTTTATGATATTTAAACTCTTGATAAAAAGCTGTAAGCCTTTAGAGGGAGGATGACGAAACAATACCATGATCTTATACAGTATGCTTTTGAACAGACCTTGCTGATGATGTACAGGCATTTCTTTCAATTCCCAAACACTGGAGTTATAAGGAAGTTAATCCCTAGTCAACCCCTTCGAGCCAAAGAAGTAGGAGTTTCCTGTTCTGATACGATCAAAACCTTTGATATAAACCCGGGGCAGGGTAGTCTCTCAGTTAATTCAAAAGGAAATGCACATTGAAGTGGCAAACTCTCAGTTCGTAATACAACGAACGACGTCAAAAAAGAAAGCGTTCCTTTGGAATCAAAAGACAAGGGTGGTTCCCTATCACATAGACAGTCAATCTCTCAAAAGAGAAAAGCCCACTAAGCCAAAACCTATAAAGGAGGCTTAAGAAAGCTGGGGCATCCCGCTGACAGTAATCCCGGGAAACGGTAACAGTCAGGCAAAAGTTAGGGATAACAAATCAAAATCAAAATAGTGAGGTCATTACAAAATCCTCAACAACATGAAAAATGTTGAAAAAGAAAAAAAGGAGATGATGACTGTCTCCCTAAATTCAAACTGGTGAACCATCGCCCAAAAGTCGTTCCAAACTCAAAACAGAGTGTGACGCACAATTAACTGAGCTTAGGTTGAAGAACATCACGAAGAGCGGGTGGGTACAAATATACTTTGAGCCTTTATCCTTTGTTTCTTAAACCGTGAACCAGGCCACGTTACAACCCTTCAAAAGTCCTAATTGAAGCATGGGTTAGTTCGAAAGCATACTGTTACAAAAGGTATCCTGACTCCTGTAGGGCTTTGCTCTAAATCTTGTGTTAACTTGTCTTATGAAAAGTTTTCTGCTAAAAAATGCATTTTTCAAAACTTCGAGACAAACATAAACTTTGCATTATTCGAATATCACTGTCTGCATTTGACCTTTTTGTTTGACAGCGAAGAAATTCATACAGCGAATGTTCGGAGGAACGAAAACTCTCTCAGTAAGTCAAAATCACTTCAAGAGGATAACACTTTCATCAAATCTCCTATCAACAAGGGGCATGACATGGCAAAGTTCAGTTAACCTGGGGCAGTCCAGTCAAGATTTCAAGAAATCTCTCAATATGCAGAGTAATCTGATTCAAGATTCCTTCATCACCACTTGGGGCATTCGAATGTCAAAAGTGTTCAACAAATCAATTACAACATTTCCAGACTCGATTCCTGTATCTAGCCAGGGCACGTCTGAAGAGTTTGAAGATTCGACTCCTGTATCCAGCCAGGGCATATCTGTCAATGACCACATTTCCAGACTCGATTCCTGTATCTAGCCAGGGCGCGTCTGAAGAGTTCGAAGATTCGATTCCTGTATCCAGCCAGGGCATATCTGTCAACTATCACATTTCCAGATTCGACTCCTGTATCCAGCCAGGGCATATCTGTTGACCACATCTCCAGACTCGACTCCTGTATCTAGCCAGGGCACGTCTGAAGAGTTTTGAAGATTCGATTCCTGTATCCAGCCAGGGCATATCTGTCAACTATCACATTTCCAGATTCGACTCCTGTATCCAGCCAGGGCATATCTGTTGACCACATCTCCAGACTCGACTCCTGTATCTAGACAGGGCACGTCTGAAGAGTTTTGAAGATTCGATTCCTGTATCCAGCCAGGGCATATCTATCAACTATCACCTTTCCAGATTCGATTCCTGTATCCAGCCAGGGCATGTCTGAAGAATTCCAGATCAACACCTGTAACAATCCAGGAAACATCTGTGAACGACCGATTGTAGACCAACACCTGTAATAAGCCAGGAATTTATCTACATCACCACTTGGGGCATTCGAATGTCAAAAGTGTTCAAAACCCGATGCAGTTTTTACACAAGTTCATCTTCAGGAAGCCCTACACCGGTTCCTCTTCAAGACTTCTGAAACAAGTTTACGGATTCTTCCCAACAACGGATGTTAATCTACCAACTTGTTCAGACTCTTCTCAACCTTTGAAATTAGTTTACGGACGCTTCCCAACAACGGATGCGGCTCTATTGCTGATTCAGCTTCAAGACGTCTGAAAACAGTTCACGGGTTCTCCAAGTAAACGGATGTTAACCTATCGCTTGTTCAGATTCTTCTCAAGCTAACCACCACGGAAGATCGCGCTCGCCAAAATTCTCCCTATCCCCAGCGGAGTTCATCAAAATTCCCCAGCAGTAACTTATCTTTGCAAATCCCCGACCAGGGAATCCTCCGGAATTCAATTCCCCTCAGAGTTTAAGCTTCATTATCCCCAGCAAGGCTAAAACTTCAATTACCATCCCCAGCGGAGCCAGACCATTGAACCTTCTCCCCACAGAGTTTTGGAGAGGGCAAATCTTGAGTTCCTCAGTGAAGTCGCCAGAGTTACTTCCCATCAAGCCGAAGATTCTCAATCTGGCCTCCCCAGCATGAGTCTACTAGTTTGGAACTCCCCAGTAGAGGTCATCAGGAATTCTCTTCCCCAGCAACAGCCAAGGATTTATTTTCCCCGGCAGCAGTCAAGATGCTTTTATCTTCAGCCATCTCGGATTCATGTATCCTCGACAAGATTAGCTCATCAGCTTACATGCGCATTCATCGCATTCATATCATAAACATTAATGTCACATGCATTGCATCATGCATCATAACATTGCATACAACTAACCCTTTGCCTTTTCAGGTAAGATCAGTCGACAGACACAAATCAACTCCCAAGATTCATCCAGAAATAGTTCAGAGGTGACCCGGACACGGCGACATTCTGATACTTATTCCAGATTCATTCAGACGCATCATCAAGAAACCCTACACCGCTTCCTCTTCAACTTCAAAACCTCTGAAAATAGTTTACGGATTCTTCCCTACAACGGATGTCAATCTACCGACTTGTTCAGACTTTGCTTAACTTCTGAAATAGTTTACGGATTCTTCCCAACAACGGATGTCAATCTACCAACTTGTTCAGACTCTTCACAATTTTTGAAAATAGTTTACGGACACGTCCCAACAACGGATGCTGCTCTATTGCTTATTCAATCTCAGATAGCTTACAGATTCTCCAGATATGGACGTCAATCTGTTGCTTGTTCGGACCCCGATTCAGAGATGTTCCAAAACATGGAGGCCCTTCTGATACTTGTCCACTCACCATTGACACGCCAGTTCAACATGTCCAGATGGCATCTATAAGCCCATCCTCCTATCAGCAGTCGCCGAATGGCATCTGTAAGCCCGTTCTCAGATGGCATCTCTAAGCCCATCCCCCGACAAAATTCTCTCGCACCAGATGGCATCTTTAAGCCCATCATCAAATGGCATCTTTAAGCCCATTCACATCTACCATCACACCGCCGAGTGCAAATTTTCTGGGCACTTTAGTGTCCAATCTTCTTTTACCTTCAAGTCGCGAAAGGCAAACTTGCCAATCTAACTCTTCAGGTCAAAGAAGATTGAACAGGGGCAACTGTTGTACCCCAAAATTCGCCCTCGCATTTTTCCCCAAGCAATCTCAGCTTCAAGCCTTTCCTGACTTTTCAAAACTGGCTCAAGAATCGGACAAACGGACTTTTCTTGACAGTCAAGCAAAACTAGGGTTTTTACTGATTTTCAGGGCTCTGGATTGTTTCATACAGTTGGCTTAGGGTTTGGATGATTTTTGGTTCAATTTTGATCAGGCGAGCGTTATTTGGCATTTAATCAGGAATTAAGGTTTTATGGGCATATTCACAGAAGAATTTAAATTCCACAACACTTTGCAGTTTATTCCGAGATTCGGGTTAAAATTCGTGTTGTTTTGATTTAATTAGTGAAAGAGACAGTGGTTTGAATTCATGTTGTTTTCTTTGAGCCAGTCAAATACAGTATGCAGTATTGGATTCACAGTGTTTATGGCAAATCAGTGAAGAAGGAATGCGCTTGATCAGTTTATTTTGGTTGACTGCTGCTTTGCTTTGGATATTGGAAGAGACAGGTTTAATTGATCAATATTGTTTTTATTTAAGTTATTTATTATTCTAAATTGAAATGATTGAAATTTATTTTTCAATTGTTTTAATTCAAAGAGTTTTAAATAAATAAATAAACAATAAAGAAAGAAAATTAGAATTAATTGGATAATTTAGATTTTTATTGATATTTGAATTATTTGTACAAATTGTTGTTTATAATTTAAATTACAAACAATAAATTACATTAATTTAAATATTAAATAAAATAAAAACTATCCTATTTCTAATATTCTTCATTCTTCACTTCGCTCCGGTGCTCCATTTTTTTTATCTGCAAAAAGAAGAAGAAAAGTCAGAAAGCAGTTGAATAAAAAAGGACAGTTAAAATTTGCTCATCATTAGAGGCCACTGACTGGGATCAGTTGACCCTCTCTGCAAATCACGGGATTTCTCCCGGTTCACAAAGAGGGAAGATTTTTATCATAAACGCAAATGTCAAATGCATAATTTTTAAAATGTCAAATGCATAAATTCCAAAGTTCAAACTGCATAGTTCAAATCCAATTCCACTTTCTATCAAAAAGCAAAAGAGCAACTTACTGTCAAAACATGCCAAAATCTACTCAAAAGATATCAAAGAAAAATCAAGGAAGTACAAATTGCTGTCAAAAGTGCACAAGCTGTCAAAGAAGGATTTGAAAAAGATATCAATGCAAAGTCAGCACACAAAGCTGTCAAAAGAAGGATAAAGATGCAGAAAAATCCTATATGCAAGCAACTAAAATCATCATTTCCCAGGGCCCCTTCAGAAAAAAGTACAGCATAAAATCATATTAAATTCTAAAACTGTACTATGGAGAGAAAGAAAAGAGAGATAAAGTAAGCATAGGCAGGCTTTAGGCTGAGGCTTAGACAGTAGAGCATAACCAAAAGATATAACCCAAGGGGACACGGTTCAGCAAGCAGAAAGAGATAGAGAAAAAAATATACAAAGCATAGAAAACCTGCTACCAAGTTAAAAGACACAGGCCTCACAACAAAACAAAGGCATAAGCTTCAAATCTGAAGAACCAACCAAAGCAAAAACCTACTGCAAACTCAAAACCTGCATTATCCAAACCTTCAAACTTGTCATAACCTCACAAAACCCAAACCTGTGGAACATACAAACACATAAATTGAACTACCAAAATCCTTGTCAAACCATATCCTGTCAAAAACCTTCCAACATTTTTAACCAAAATGATAAACCAGCACCCTGTTCAAACACCCAAACCTTGGCCTTAAACACCAAAAACCTCATAAACCTGCCTGTCACCATTAAAACAAACAAGGCCAACTAGCATAAAACCCATGTCTCACCCTGCCTATCATGAAAACCAGAAGAGCCTCAAGGGATAAAAGGAGATACATACCTGTACCTGTACTAATGGTCAAGGGCCTTACCTTTTTCCAAACCTAAGGTATCAAAACCATTCAAGGCCTCATCCTGCAATAAGCCTATCTCACCAAAAGCAAATCAAAGCATACGAAAGTTCTAGGCCCTCAGTAAACATACATCACTGGGCAATAATAAACATTCCAAAGGCACCCCATTCAAGACAAGTTCAGGGCAGCACAAGAGAAGAAGAGAGAAAGTTCGTCAAGGCAACAGTCAAGGCATCCAGAAGTGCACGTACAAGGCCCTCAGACCTCTGGGATCATCACAGGGCAACATAAACAAGTATACAGTGTTCAAGAAGAAGAAGGAAAGCAATAAACATTCGAGGCAACCAACAATTCAAAGGGACAAAAGTAGAAGAGGCAAAGAAGTGAACATATTTCAAGATAGGGATTTTCAGTACATCATCATCAAAACCATAGGCAAGAGAAAAAGCAACCAGATAAAAGATACCAGGGTCACCAAGAGCAAGCATCACCGAACCTCCGCTCGTTCCGGCCTCCTGAGCGCCACTTCCCCGTCTCTCCTCCTTCTCCAAAGTCAGGTGGTACATCCTTCTCCCTCTCTTTTTCTCCTTTTGCTCATAACAATAAAAGAATCAAGGTTTTTAGTACAAATCAAAAACGCGTATCATTCACAAAAGAAAAAAAGAACATTGAAACGAACCTTGCATCAAGAGAACGCTGAGACTGTGCTATGGAGGGAAGAGAGGTTCGAGAGTGACACTGGTGGCCGGAGGGATGAGTTGCTCAGGAAGCTTGCAAGGATGGAGAAGACGAAACCCAGCAAACGGCGCGCTCGAACCCTAAGCATGTTCCAAGACTGAACGACAAAACGCCTAACCCTAAAGAAAATTGTTTCAAACCATGGGCTTGACCCGTTTCTGACTTCCTCTAAAGCCCAACAAAACCACTAACATTTCTTATAACAAACACTAATCTTTTTCTTTTTTACTAAACCATATATTTTTCTAACTTAACATTTTTTTTCATATGTAAAAATTGAAAATACTTGCTTCTTTTTATTTATTTACTCTTTTATTTAAAATATATTTTGTACATACATTTTAAAACATTAATTTTGTACATATTATACATATTTTTATCATATAGTTAAAATATCTTTTTTAAGTATATATTTGTATATAAAATAGTAAAATACTTTTTTTATCATATAATTAAAATTGAAAACTTTTTAATTAACATACATATTTGTACATAATAATAGAAATACATTTTTTCTCTAATATTAAAATTCACAAACATTTGATTAAAATACTTTTTGTATATAAACAAATAAAGATACACTTCTTAATTAAAACTTGAACATTTAAGTTAAAACAGTTTTCTTTTGTACATAATTAAATATACAAATCAAAGATTCATTAAAATACATATCTAGGTCAAAAACCCTAATACGCTTCAATTTCACATATCGCGCCTGTAAATAATTACACATACACAATACATACACATCCCATACTTACACTTACACAAATACATTCACATTGTCCTATACACATTTTTTTATCTTATATTTGTATATTCGATATTTACATTTGATCGCAAATTCAATTTGGTTGTAACTTATTGGATACTATAAGTCTCATCCCCTTTTGTACATTTATACCCCCACTCCCGGATACTACTTTGTAATAGCGTAGATTTTACATTCCGCAATTTACAGTTTTCCAATTATACCATGGTTAGACCTAGGGTTTGCATGTACATAAACTCAAACGCTAGATAACCTAATACAAGACAAAATACATGTAATCAATACACAATCACACTTGCACCCCCTAGGGTAATCCCACATGTTGCCTTCAAAAATGGGCCATGCTTGCACGTCGAGTATCTTTGGCAAAACAAAATCAAATGATCATAAGTCTCAAAGTGTTTCCTAAACGGAATGATCATAGTCCCTTCAAAGCGAATTGCCAAAGACACTTGGCACCATAGAGGCGTGTGGAGAAACTCTGTCTGAACAGGTAACCATAGAGAAGATTGTGAGGTTGCTTACTCCTCAATTTGATTACATTGTTGTTTCTATTGAACATTCTAAAGATCTAGAAACCATGAGAATAGAAGAATTGCAAAGCAGTTTAGAAGCACAAGAGTTACGTCTGTTTGAGAGAACTTCTGAAAGGGAAGCTGAGCAAGCTCTGGAGGCTTCTTTTGTCAAGAAAGACCAGAAGCAGAATAAACATGGTGATAGATTCTAGAAGTCAGAAACCTCAACTTCTGATGATAAGAGATATCATAAAGGAAAGGAGAGGTATGAGAAAAGGAAAGTTCAATGTTACTCTTGTAAACAATTTGGCCATTTTTCCGGAGATTGTAGGTCAAACAAGGAAAGGAAATTAGAAGAAGCGTATATGGCTAAGAGAAACTCGGATGATGAACCTGTGCTACTAATGGCTTCTAATTCTGATGAAAAATGATCAGAAGATTCGTGGTATATGGACACTGGTTTTTCAAATCACTTAATTGGAAACAAACAATGGCTGATAGATTTTGACTCTAGAAGGAGAACAAAGATCAGATGTGCTGACGATAAGTATCTTAATGCAGAAGGTATGGGAGATGTCAGAGTTAGAGTGAAGAATGGAAAAAAAATTCTAATCAAAGATGTTTGGTAAGTTCCTGGTATTAGAAGTAAACTGATGAGCGTGGGTCAGCTGATTGAGAAAGGTTTCTCAGTTGTTATGAAAAATAATCTCTTTGTGTTGTATGATTCCAATTAGAAGTTAATCATGAAGTCTGAACAAGGAAGCAACAGAACTTTCAAGGTGAATGTAGAAACAGCTGAAGCAACGTGTCTTAGTACAGAAGGCGCTGAAGGTGACAGTAAGATGTGGCATAAGAGATTGGGGCATTTGAACTATAAAAGCCTAGGGCATCTATGTTCTAAGAAGCTTGTACATGGTATTTTGAAGATTATGAAGCCTGGGAAGTCATGTGAGATACGCATGAAAGGCAAGCAACCCAGATTGCCATTTGCATCAGAAGTAGCCCCCAAAGCGAAGCATGCTCTAGAAGTAGTACATTCTGATGTGTGTTGACCATTTCCAGTACCTTTACTTGGAGGAAACAAATATTTTGTGTCTTTTATGGATGAGTTCACAAGAATGACATGGGTAACACTCATCAAGTTCAAGCATGAAGTGTTTACTGAGTTCCAGAAGTTCAAAGTGAAGGCTGAGAAGCAGAGTGGTCAGAAGTTGAAGATTTTGATAACGGATGGTGGGGGTGAGTATAACTCTACAGAGTTCCAGAATTTATGTGAGGAGAATGGAATAAAATATGAGGTTACTGCTCCATATACTCCTCAGCGCAATGGTCTTGCTGAAAGAAGAAACATAACTTTGCTTGATATGACCAGAAGCATGCTGAAAGAGAAAAAGCTACCTCACGTGCTATGGGGAGAAGCTGTTGCCACATCAGCGCATATTCTAAATAGGTGTCCAACGAAGAAGCTGAAGGAAGTTTTTCCTTTAGAAAAATGGATTGGAGATAAGCAGAGTTTCAGTCATCTGAAGGTGTTTGGCTTTGTCTGTTACAAACACGTTCTAGAAGCTATAAGACAAAAACTGGATGATAGAAGCAAAGTAATGTTGCTGGTCGGGTACCACAGTACAGGTGCGCATAAGATTTATTGTCCAGAAACTAATAAAGTTGAGGTCAGCAGAGACGTTGTGGTGAAAGAATCTGAAACATGGGATTGGAACAAGTCTCAATCAGATTCTGGTATAGTGCCAACACCAGAGTTAGCCTCTGAAGATGTTTTAGAAAGTTCAGAAGATGAATCTGATTCTAAAGATTCTGAAGATGAGTCAGGAGAAGATTCTGACAATGGATCTGATAATGATCCAAATGCTGATGATGATCCAGAATCTGGTGGTGATCATAATTTTGGAAGGGAAAACTTTGAAGGTAGTAGTTTTGGTGCAGCTTCAGAACAAGCTCAAAGACCACAGAGAATCAGACAAAAACCAAGAAGGTTTGTAGATTTCGACATGTTGCAGGATAATGAAGTTGACTCTGAAGGAGAAGTCGTTCAGTGTGCCATGTTAGTAGATTTTGAACCAGTGGGCATTGAAGAAGCTCTCAAGAAGAAAGAATGAATTAATCCCATGAAATAAGAACTTGAGGCAATATAAAGGAACAAAACGTGGAAACTGACTAAACTTCCAGATAACAAAAAAAGTCATCAGCGTCAGATGGGTTTTTAAGTTGAAACTTGAGCCAAGTGGTTAAGTTGGCAAGCACAAAGCTAGACTAGTAGCTAGAGGCTTTCTTCAGAAACCTGGGCTAGATTACTTTGAGGTGTTTGCGCCTGTAGTTAGGAATGAAACAATCAGACTGGTGATTGCTTTAGCTGCAAATAGAAATTGGCCTTTAATGCATCTGGATGTGAAGTCGGCATTTCTGAACGGTCGATTACAGGAAGAAGTTTATGTGTCACAACCTCTTAGATTTGTGAAAAAGAATCAGGAAGGGATGGTATACAGTTTGAATAAACTCTGTATGGACTAAAGCAAGCGCCCAGAGCTTGGAATCTGAAAATTTATTCGTTTTTCAAGAAGTAGAAGTTTCAGAAATAAGAGATGGAATGTGGCGTTTATGTGCAACACTCTGACAACAATATGATTCTTGTGTGTCTCTATGTTAATGACATTTTGCTAACAGGTAGATGTCCAGAAGATATAAAGAAGTTTAAAGAAGTTCTGATGAATGAATTCAAGATGACAGATCTAGGAAAAATGACATATTTCCTAGGGATGAAGATTTTGTACTCGAAGAAAGGTATCATTCTACATCAGTTGAAGTACAAACTAGAACTTCTGAAGAGATTTAAGCTGTAGAATTGCAAAGTTGTTGTGACACCATCAGAAACCAATCAAAAATTGGATTCTAACTCTGATGGTGATTCTGTTGATACCACAACCTTCAAACAGTTGGTTGATTCTCTAAGGTATTTATGCAATACTAAACTTGACATTTATTATGCAGTTGGATTGGTTAGCAGATTCATGAGTAATTCAAAGTAATCTCATTTCCAAGCTGCTGTCAGAATTCTGAGATATATCAAGGGAACCCTGAAATATGGAGTGTTGTTTCCTTCTGAAAGAAAGACAAAACCAGAATTAGTAAGTTATTCTGATTCTGACTGGTGTGGAGACAGAGTGGACAGGAGAAGTACTTCTGGATACTTGTTTAAATTTCTGGGAGGTTCCATTTCTTGGAGTTCCAAGAAACAGTTTGTCGTGGCTCTGTCAACATGTGAAGCTGAGTATATCGCATGTGCTGTAGCTGCTTGTCAAGCTGTTTGACTTCTGAATCTCTTGCATGATCTGAAGGATGAAGTTGAGGAACCTCTAAAGCCGGTGATTGATAATAAATCTGCAATTGAACTTGCCAAGAATCCAGTGCTACATGAAAGAAGCAAGCACATTGAGACGAAGTATAATTTTCTCAGAAGTCAAGTGCAGAAAGGAGTGTTAGAAGTTCTGCACTGCTGCACTCAGAAACAGCTAGCAGATCTTCTGACGAAGGCAGTTAAGACAGATCAATTTCTTCGCTTGAGAGATGAAATTGGTGTTGTTAACTTCTGATAGAATATCTAAATTAAGGGATGATATTGTAAATATAATTTAGTTAATGTCTACAATTCTCAATGCTTATCTTTAATAGACTATTTTGACATTTTCAATATTTAGTATAAATATGCTATACTAGGCTATGAATATTGTATCCAATTTTATCTCCTCTAATTGATATACAACAATAGTCTTGTTATCATTCTTGTTCATTCTTCTTCTCTCACTTTATTACCTTGCACCAACCGATTCATCATATTGTCAATCGATATGTGGGACAAATGTTGCCTCGTCATAGATGTAACTATTTCTTCAAACTATGAAATAGTCAAATTTACTGAAATTTATTTATCATTCATCGACCCTATATATTTTTCATCCAGAATGCAAGAGCCATTACAAGTTTAACAATTAATTTGATCATACGATAAACATAACCATCACATACACGTGACAATACTATGAATAAAACAGTAGTATAGTATCAAGCTATGAGTCAATATTATTACAACAACAACAATAACTTAACAAGTACCAAAACTCAAAATCAAAGACAAGCAGGGCAATGAACTAACCCATTCTCATTACACTTAGGACACCTCTGCAGTGTCGAATCACTTATTTCAACCCCACTAACCACCAACTTACAGCTTCCACCACAATCCAAACAAGGAACAAACCTAGCCCCACCACACCCCCCACAACCTTGTCTCCCAACACCTCTCTCCACACGAGTCGCATTCAATATCCTTCCAAGTCTCCCCGTTTCATTTAACTCCGTTAACTCATCCAACCCCCCCAAATACCTCCCTTTCACAAACACCCTTGGCAAAACCACCCCAACCCCTAACTCCTCTTCCGTCAACAACAACTCTTTCACTTCTTTCAAAAACTCTCCATGAAGCGCCACGTCACGCTCGTCAAATATCACCCTGTGATTCTCCAATAAATCTCTAGCTTTGTTGCAATTATCGAATGTTTTTCTAACTCCTCTTAACGACGTTGTGTATATCACTACAGCATCGTTTCCGTTCGGTGGAACTTTCTCCGGGTAGTTACTCAAAGGGTCCCTCCTTAACCGTTCGAAATTCGATTCTCTTTCTTCTTTTTGTTTCTCCAACATGTCTTTCTGTATGAATATGTTGTTCTTCAGTTTCGAAGACAACGTAGGTTTTATTGTTCTCAATCTATCACCATCACCATCAACCTCGGTTTTCGCAGTTGATTTGATTTGTGCCTCGTTCTTATTATCCTTCGGGCTTACTTTCGCGTCTAGTTCTTCGAGTGTTCGGAAGGAAGCAACCTTACGTGGAGGTGGTGGTTGTGACGATGGTGGTGATGGTGGTGGTGGTGTTTGTGGAGATTTTTCTTGTTGAACAATTGGCTTGAGGTGTTGGAGTGTTTTGCTGACATCTTCCCATGATTGAGGAGATTTCTCGGTGGCGTCCAGGATGTGGAGGATTGGTTGAGGGAGGGCGGGTTTGTTTTCTTGAGACATGGTGTTGGTGTTGTCGTTGAGGTGTTTGAGCCATGGTTCTTCGATGGAGTTTATGTCAAATACGGCGAAGCTCGTCGGTGGTGGTTGGTATACGGCGACTGCCGTGCCGTCGATGCCTTTAGAAGATGCACACCCCATTTCGTTCTTTGTATGGTAGCTAGTTGTGGTGACTCTCTCTCTCAGATACTAGTGTTGTAGTAATGGTACATGTCTTAATATAGGAATAACTATAGAAATAAAAATAGGTGGGAAATTCTTGAGTCACTAGTATCTGACCAATAAAAAATAAAATTAAAGAGCATATTTTTTATTTATTTTGTTTTCTAAAAATATACTAATATTTAGCTGTCAATAAAATAAATAAATTGATTAGCAATTATCAGTTAAAGACAAAATGTATTTGTCAAATTAGTGATATTTTCAAATGAATAATTACCTCATAACTTTTTTTTATTAGCCAAGATATCTTTGCGACTAATCCCTTAAAGGTTGTGGAACCATATAACCGAGCCAGTTTTCACACGACTGCATTCTCAAAATAGATATCTAACTTAAATTTTCGATTAAATTAGAAGAAACACTTCATCTCATCCAAGTATTCTTAGATAATTACCTCATAACTTTAAACTGCATGTTTTTTCAATCCTATAAAAATCATTAAGCTAACCTAAAATAGAAAATAAAGGACAAATTAAAAAATAAATGGAATAAGCAAAAAGTTAAAGAAATAACAATCTTAGCACACGATAACAAGCTTGACATTTTATAATAACTATTGTATTAGATCGTCCATTTAATTTATTTATTGAGATAAAATTTGATCTTATAAGTTGATCATAATCTAAAAGTGAATCGAAGGATGGTGTCTCTTAGGTTGGAAAATTGAGGAGAGTAGGGGGTGTATCTGTAAGGCACTTCGACGATCAAGTAAAAATGGATGCAAAGAGATACAAGAAACAGATTAGAATTTTTTAGAGTGAATATTAGATACTTGGTCATCACAAGTGTGCGAGTTTATATAGTGTCCCCAGCGTTTGACCATTGGTTTCTATTTTGGGGTTTAGATATTAGGTTCCTCAAAAATAGGTAACTGTCAAGGTTTAATCAAAACAAGCATTCATGCTCGTAACTAGTCGTTGCTCCGAGCAAGCTAGAGATTACGGACAGATGCGTTATGGACATTTTTGGGTTGTCTGCTCCACATATGTCGAGCAGACCTGGAGTTAGTTATCGATGTGGGCAGGCGCAGGGCTAAGGGCTTCGTTAGTCTCTTTGTTCACGGGGTGTATTCAACCAAGTGTTCCCGTCTGAAGGTCCAGGGCTAGTGGGCCAAAGTTGTTGGACAATGTGGAAGATAGAAGCAGATTGGGCCATGTCTATCCATTAGGCCAGTCCAGAACAGGAGCCCCCCAAGTCGTTGCTCATAGGCGTAGGAGTGATGACTTAGAGTCAATCCGCGTGTCGAAGAGGTGGTAGTGCTTTTTGGTGCTCGTCGTGGGAGACGGGAATGCTTCAGGATGCGTTCGAGGATACCTGTGTCGAGGGAACCGAACATGGTTCCTTGTGTTCGATGCACGGGGAGCCGAATGGTTGATTGGACTCTGGGAGATAGTGTTTCATGCTTGCATCGAGCCACGCAATGTCATAAATGTGTAATGATGGCAAGTCTAGAGACTAGGGCGCAATAAGGACGATCCTAAGGTTTCTATAGGCGCGTGTCCGCTCACGTGCTAGCTAAGTTGCCTATAAATGGGAGAGATGAAGCTTCATTTGCACTTTCGCTTGTTTCCTTTTACTCATTTCTGCTAGTTCTGCAAAGCGTTGCAGTTCATCGTTGAAGTTTCTGCCAGTACCACCGTTGAACGTCAAAGTTCCTGTTCGTTCTGTCGTCAATCTTTCCCGACCCAATAATTTCTTTGATTTTTCTCTGTTTCTGTGAAATTCATCTCTGTTCTAGGTTAGATTTTCTATTTTTTTCTTCTAGAGATACATGCAGTTAGGATTAAAGTAGCTTAGTGCAAAATTTTCTGGTGGTTTGTTGGCGTATGACGGTGTTTCTACCACATGAGGATGTCGGCTTCGCCGTGAATCCTTTGGGAATGTCTGGCGTTAAGGCTGACAAAGGAAAGTTGCGATGAGCTTTTGGGCCGTTTTTGGGTTTCTGCGATGATCTTCATGCGTTTTCTGATGAACCCTCAAGTGAGGTTTAAGACACAGTTGTCGGGGAGATTATTCCTGGCACGAGCAAGGGTTTATCTCGGAAGAAAGGCGCCTAACATGTTAGAGGGAATTGTCCTTGTGTGATTTTTTGTTGTTTAAGGGAAGACTCTGGTCAGGCACAGTGTCCTTGTTCCTTTGCGCGCCCTTTCACTTGATTATCGGTGGAAGGGTGGATTTGATTTGACGTCGAATTCACTTTCGTCCTTTGCTTTTCAGGTAAAATATCTAGTAGCACTGAAGATGAAGTTATGAGCGAGAAAAGTGAAGGCCAATAGAGTTTGTCCGAGCATACTTCGACCAAAGAGAGTATGTCGGGGCAACAAGGTTCTTAGTTGAGCATGTCAGGACAGATTCAACCCGAGCATAATGTGCCCGAGGCCCTTGTGGCTTCCATGGACTGGGTCACACCGGGTCCTCAAGAGATTACCTTCGGTTTCACCGAGCATCCGAATGAAGTGTTTATAATTATGGTCGCGGGGATGGAGCAAGAGAATGTTGAGGAGGAATGGATTGTCTACATCCCTGAAAAGCGTCATCGCATCTGCTCGAAGTATGATATATATAATTTCCTTATGTACGAGATCCTTTTTAGGGACATGGGTTTTCAGCTTCCCATCACCGACCTACAGGTGGCCATTTTTAACTATCTTCGTCTTGCTCCCTCGCAACTCCACCATAAATCAATAGCCTTCATGCAGGCTTTTGAGATTGTGTGTAACTATTTGAAGATTGAGGCCACTGTCCCTTTGTTCTTCTACTGCTACCTTCAAAGGGGCACAGTTGGAAATCAGTTCAGATGGGTCTCCTTGAAGCAGGCTAATAGGAAGCTGTTCAAGGCCTTCTTGAGTCTGTTAGACACTACAAGAATTGTACTTGTTGGTCCAACCTATATCAGAGAAGGATATTCTTAATGTTTTCATGAGTGTCCCCAAGAGGGGCGAGGACGAGGAGCTGATGATGACTAAAGAGGGGTGAATTGAGGAGGGAGTTGGTGCAGAGGTTCAACTTTCACTGGAACAGTGAGCATTTTGATCATATGATCGATCATTACATTGTGAAGGCAGACTAGTTGAACACTGAAGACCATGCTAGTTATGACCAATTGCTGGCGTTTATCGAAGGCATATACCCCTAGTTCAATGACTGGGAAAAGGGGGAAAGGTCCTCGTTGATGAGGAGGGGAAAGTTGTGTTTGAGCCCGGTCTTATTAACGTCAAAGAGCTCCTCAAATGCGATGAGCCTTTGAAATATTTAGGTAGTCATTTTGTTTTTTTGACATGCCCTTACTCTGATATCCATGTTTTGCTAATTCATGTTTGTTTTGTTGCAGAGAAAATGTCTACTCCTCAGGAACGCGTGCTCAAGAATGTTGTGGCCAAGGCCAAGAAAGCACAAAAAGGGATCTCCAAGAGCATTTTGGGTTCTAATGGACCAGTTGCACCTTCGATAGAGTCGATGACTTCTTCGTCGGGACTGATTGCTAGGCATGCTTCTCCTCTTCCAGTGAGCTCGAGGACCAACAGACCCACTTCAGATGACCTGATAGATCTGATTGGGGAGCAAGGTCCTAAGAAATTCAAGGTGCCCCCCTGCTTTCGCAACAAAACTTTCTTTGAAGGAGGTTCCTTAGAGGTCCACCGGGAAGAGTCCCTGTTATACGAGGAAATGGATCATTCGAGCAAGAGGGCCATGTTGGTTCAACCCTCTTTTTTCATATATGTATGCTCGTTTGTTCCAGTCGTTCATTCTGATTAATAGTTTTTTGGGGGGTTTGCTCATTAGTATTTGAGTTTGCCAGTGTGGGGAGACTGGTCGAACGGCTAGGGTAATTTTCGGGCATGGGCCGGAACTCAGGTCTCGTTTGGGGCCTGAGCTCGATGGCGTGAACTTCCCATCGCGAGCTAGGTGTTCTACCATCGTGGTACAATGATGGTGGAGCTCATTTGAGTTTTCTCTATCGGGCTAAGAATCTGCTCGTTAACAGAGTGGAAACTTGCTTCTTTGTATAATTTAAGGTGTCATGCTTGTACCTAGACATGCACATATGGTCGGAAAAATTATGTTCATGTTTTGACAAAGCACGCCGATTATTTCAGTGTCTTAACTGTAATATTGCCTTAGTTTTTTGATGTTTCAGAGTAAAGCAAGTTGTTCCCCATGTAGGTTTTCTAAGTAGTAGAACATGTTCCTCGTTTTTGCATTAACGCGATAGGGACCTTCCCTATTTGCGCCGTGCTTTCCCTTGCGAGACTCTTTGTGATTTCTCTTCAGGGCTAAGCTTTCGACTTCAGATTCACGTCGTATGACTTTGGCGTCATATTGTATGGCGATTTTTTTGTTTGAGGGAGACTTCTCGTAAGGCCACTTTGATTCGAATTTCCTCGATAAGATCGAGCTCTTCCCTTAATTCCACATCGTTCATCTCTTCATCGAGAGGAGCTTCAATCCGTCTAGAGGGATCTCTGATCTCGACAGGGATGATAGCCTCGGTTTTGTATGTTAGTCGGAAGGGATTTTCCCCGGTGGACGAGTGAGCTATTCTTCGATAGGGCCAGAGTACATTGCGCAACTCTTCAACCCATCTCTTTTTGGTTTCGTCCAACCTTCGCATGAGGCCTCGTAGGATCACCCTGTTAGCAGACTTGGCTTACCCGTTTGTCTGTGGATGCTCAACGGACATGAAGTGTTGGATGGTGCCTAATTTGATAAAGAACTCCTGAAAATTCGTGTGTTGTACCCCAAATTTGTCCGTCCCATTTTTAAAATATTTTTAAACTTGATTTCATAATTTTTTTTGGATATTAATAACATTTAGTTTAACAGTAATTTATTTTGCTTATTTAAAATATTTAATAATTTATTTTAAATTATTTGTATTTTTAAAATAGAAAAACATTTTTCCACCTTCAATAGAATGACATAGCACAATTGGTAAGGGAGTGGGGCTTGCAAGTAAGTGGAAGGTCCTAAGTTCAAGTCGTGTTAAACTAATTTTTGGAATTTATTTTTCAAGTCCTGTTAAACTAATTTTTGGAATTTATTTTCTTTTGTGTCTTTTTTTAATAAAAAAGATAAAAAAAAAAGTCATTTTCAATTATTTTATTATTATTTTCGTTTTCTATTTTAAGGGTATTTTAAAATTATTTTTTATTTTTTAAAATCTTTGATTTTATACACTTAATAGTCAAGTTGTTAAAAATAATTGAAATCGTTCAAAATCAATTTTATTAATCACCAAATCAATCACAATATTGAGAAAAAATCACAAAAGAGTCTAGGTTCATAATCTTGTCCTCCAAATTTCAATCAAATTTCAATTGGTATAAATCTTCCCAAAAAAATCATTTTTTTATTATTAAATTGTTATTTTCATATTTTTTTAATTAATAAGTTTTCAAAAATAGTCTTTTTCACTTTTTTAATTTTTAATTAAAAAATAACCAAAAATCATATAAAATATAAAAACAACAAAATCACATGATTTGTCACTTTCTGATTGGTCACATGTTGACAAAACTGATTTCTCATTAGTCAGAGTATGTAGACTTGCTGACCAAGATAAAATCATAAACTTTGGGTTTTTCTTGGTGTGGACTATTTCCTTTTTGAGGTGTCTTTAACCTAATTTCGAATCTATAAATAGACCACTCTTTTACGCTATTTTTTATCTATGATTTCATAATCATCCACAACTCACTATAGTTCTCCTAAAGTTGTTGTTCTTCACATCGAAGAACAACAACAAATAAGCTCTAAGACTTTAGAATTCAGTATTCACCCAGTCAATCACATTGGAGAAAGGAAAGAAAAAGCGCGAAGAACAAAGGGAGAAAGCAACTTAAGTTGGTCACCGCATTCTAGGTTGGTAAAACTGAACTTTTAATTGTATGACTGAATCTTTGTATATGTTTGAATTTTTGTCTGATTATGTTGGTCCGTTGATCTAATATTTGTTGTGGGATTTATTATAATAAGCTTAAATATTTTTTATATTATCATATAATTATCTATTAAAATTTGTTTTAATTAGTGATTAATATTTTGTATAATATATTAAGCTTTTTTCCAGAAATTAATTTTTAGAGATTATTTCAAACCCTTTTTTTCTAGTTAGTTTCATTAGGGAAAATTCAAAAGAATTAATCTTCTCCTAACTCTATCCCCACCCCCATGCATCTTATTTTCTCAATTTTCTAACTCTTGTTTTTCATCCCTTTTAATTATCTATTTTTTCATTAAACATTAACCCTTAAACAAATTAGGCCTATATTTTTTTTAATTAACTAGAATTAGGGTTTGGCTTTTAATTAATTAATTAATTAGACCTTAGGTTTTAATTAAAATTAATTAGTTTTAGGGTTTTAGCAAAACAATTCTTCTTAATTAATTAGACCTTGGGTTAAAATTAATTAGTTTTAGGGTTTAGCCAAATAAATCTTATTAATTAATTAGACATTAGGCTTTCTAATTAGGATTTTGGTTTATTTTTTAAACTAACTTGATTGATTAGCTATTAGGCTTTAATTATTATCCCTAACCCTAGATCATTTTCTAAAAATACAAAAAAAAAATATTAAAACATTTTTTTCTAACAACTTTTCTTATTTCTTATTGTTATTTAAATTCATAGAAAATTGTATAGGTTGCATTATTTAATTGTAGTAGCATAGATTTATTTTCTCGCATTTTTTCTTAATTATGTAACTGCTCACAAGATATAATAGCGTGGGTTTACTTTCTCGCAAATTTTTATACTTATGTACCTCTCCCAAAGCCATGTAATAGCTTAGGACTTTACATTCCTCACTATATTTTTATGTACATATGTAACTGCTAGTAACTAGGGTTTGTGTGGCAAGACTAAAAAACAATCTAGAAAACCCTAATATTCAAGATAAATAACTGAATCAATACATTTCACACACTTTCACCTCTAGGATAACCTCTCGTGTTGCCTTATGATATTGGTCATGTCTCTCAAAAATGGGGATACTTTAGCAAAATATCCTCGATCAAATCATCATGTCCCTTTCGAATAAAGATCATAATCTCTCGATGAACCTTCGAGTTGCCTACAAAATGATCTAGTTCATTCGAGTTGCCTACAAAATAATGATAGTCCCTTCGATATAATTGCTAAAGTATCCTTACTTATTGCCTTCAATGACCATATGATGACCCTACGCATGTCCATTCACATCCAATAGATAGGGCTACCTATCAAATAATGGTATGGATAGTACTATCTCTAAAGGAGAAGGAAAATAATAAGAAATACTTTAGTGGGTAAGAAACTCTTAATTGCTTGCTCACAACTTTTCTCAAAACTTTTTTCATACTACATTTTCAAACAAATATTTTCAAAAATAACACTTTGTATACATTCTTGAGGACTGATACAAGAATCATTATAAAGTCAGGCTTACATTGACAATTTCAAAATATTTTCAAACAAATTACACACACAAAGCAAGTTTTCAAAAGTGAGCTAAGTAATTAAGAGTTTGTAGATAACTACGAGTGAAAAGGGTGCTAACACCTTCCCTTTTCATATCTTACCCCCCCACCCCCCGAACTCAAAATCTATCAAAGGTATTTCTTGTTCTTTTCACCTTTCCAAAATATTGGATAAAAGAAAAGTCGATGGCGACTCTAACTATCCGCACATTTGAATAAAACCAAAAAGTCAGTTATTCCACCGTATTACAGAGTTGGCGACTCTGTTGGGGATTACTACATAAAAAAGAGGGGTTACCTTTGAGTTTAATATCACTTTAATTACTTTTAATTGTATTCTTTTCTTGCTTTACTTTAAGGGTTTGTTTGGGTTTAATTGCTTGTAAGATCCTACACCCGGATCTAGCGATGCCTTAGGTAAGCATCAATAAAACATAAAGGTTGTACGACATAGACCGATATGGTTAACATGATGGCTACAGTTAGTGTAACACTTTGGTTTGTACTGATATTCCTTGAGTCAGCCAAGGATAACATTAGGCTTCCGCGTGGTGTCGTTAACACTAACTTACTTTTAGAACCTTAATTGACCCATCTTGGCCATTAGAAGATAGTGAGATAGCCGGATTTGGTGCAGTCCAATGTTGGTTGATACTCAAAACTACGCTAATTGAGATTTGAATTTTGGGATGTTTTGGTGGCAAGCCAGTTGTCATGCTAAAATAAAGCCTATAAGAAAGATCGGTGATATAATATTCCTAGAACCCGGTTACTATTTTAGGACAGGTTGAGCCAACTTAACTTTAATAGGGAAGGGTACCTACACATGAACTTCATGCAAGCCTTTAAAACTAAGGCTCTTATGTGACTTGTGTGTGTTTTCTACTTATCCTACATGAACATGACATCATAACATCATATCATCATAACATAACATTTTCACTAACCATTTCAAGGACCTAGGGATTTATCTTTGTTCTTTGTTGTAGGTTATGACCTCCGCTCGCAGAAACACTATCCGGATAAACTTTGTAAGGGTACCTTTCCAGCTTAAGGAGTTAGTCTCAAAGGTTACCAAAAACTCTCAATTCATCAAAAGGTATGGTTATGTACTCAGTTTGGTTACATTAGGTTTTGAAGAAGATATGATAAGTGTTTTGTTCCAATTCATCGATCCTTAGCATCACAGTTTTACCTTTCCAGATTATCAGTTGGTACCCACAATAGAAGAGTTCTCTAAGCTACTTGGAGTACCTATTCTTGATTATACACCCTTCACCGGTTTAGAGAAAGTTCCAAAACCTGAAGATATTGCAGCAACCTTACATCTGAAGCGGTACGACATTGTATCTAATTGGGAAACAAGAAGTGGAGTCAAGGGCCTTCTTGCTAAATTTCTGATAGAGAAGGCTCAATTGTTTCTGTATGCTATGAGTTTTCATGCTTTCGAGGAGATCTGGGCTACGTTGATCTATGGTTTAGTACTATTCTCTAATCCAGACCAACTCATAGATGTGAATGCCATCAAAATATTTCTTAATCATAATCCTGTGCCTTCTTAGTTTGGAGATATTTTTCATTCTCTTCACACTCATACTATGAGGAAGCGACGAACTCTTATGTGTTGCATACCTTTACTATCTAGATGGTTTATTTTTCACCTTACCCAATCAGTGATGAAGAATGAACAAGGTTTGAGGTGGTCTCAAAGGATGATGTCACTCTTTCATTCAGATATCTATTGGTGTTCCTGATCTCAGGAGGATATAACTATTATTGACCGCTGTGGGGAATTCCCTAATGTTCCACTCCTTGGCATAAGGGGAGGTATCACTTACAACCCTTCCCTAGCTCTACATTAATTTGGTTATGCTCAAAGATACGGTCCTCATGATATGCTCATCTAGGGTATTATGTTCGATTACGAGAATGATCCTTAGGGTTACCGCCAAAGGTTTATACGTGCTCGGGACATAGTGAATAAGATTGATAGCAAGACTTTGGGACATAAAAACTCCATCCCTCTAGATCCCTACTGTAATATGGCGGTAAAACCGACTGTTATATTGGTTTTGCATTTGTATTCGCAAATGTTGCGATAAGCAAGAGTCTCCACCGACTTTTATTTTATCCAACAAAGGAAGGGTGAAAAGAACAGAAAAATACCTATCGAGATCATTTCTGAGTAAGGGGAGTAGATTATGGAAAGAGAAGGTGTGAGCACCCTTTCCATCCGTAGTTATCTACGGGCTCTTAGTTTCTAGCTCATTTGAAAATGCCTTGTGTTTGTGTGTTTGAAAAAGTATTTTGAAAAGACGCCTTAGTGCGGAAAACTTTGTAATGTTTCTCGTGTCGTGGAGAACGTATATAAAGGTTTTTGTCCTTGGAAATATTTTAGAAAAGGAGGTGCATGTGTGGAAAAATGTTTTGTTTGAGCAAGCGACTAAGAACTATCTACCTACTCTAAAAGGTTTCTTATTTTTATCTTTCCTTTAAACAGTGCTATCCTACTATTAGTGAGTAGGTAGCCTTATCGTTGGATGTTTGAGAGACAATTGAGGGTCATCGTACGGTCACAAAGGCAACTAGAAAGATATCTTAGTAATTACCCTAAGGTTTTAGATCATTTTACCGAGGCAGCATTGAAAGGGTCATCGAGGGACTTATGATCTTTTTAAACCAAAGGGTAGCCACTAAAATCTCTTACACTCGAGAATCGTGACAGTTTTATTCCGAAGGCAACCAAAGTGGGAATACCCTAGAGGTGCACATGTGCGAGTGTGTTGTATTCAGTTATTTTTCTTTGATGTTAGGTTTGCTAACTTTTTTGTTTTTAATTCTTGTCATGCAATCCTATTAGACATACATCTAACAGTTAATATATGTACAGGAATTTAAAGTGCAAAATTTAAAACCTAACTATTACATGGCTTCGGGGAGGGGGAATTTACAAATCCAAAATGGGGAAACAAAAAGTAAAAAGTCCTAAATTTAACTATTACAACCTTTTTGCAGATACATCAATATAAAATGAACGAAATTTAAAATGGGCACGCGAATATAGAAAGCGAGGTAAGCCCTAAAATACTTCTAAATACTTAGCACTTTTTTTGTCATTTTTATTAAGAAAAATACTTCAATTAAAAAAATTAACTAAATAAAGAAAATAGTGATAAATAAGATGCAATTAAAACTAATCAAAAAGAATTTAATTCTAACATTTTTTGGATTTTTATTATTGGGAAAAAGATTCGAAATGATTAAATCTAAGTTCTAATTGATTTTAAATTACTTGAAATAAATCAAAATATAATTAATTAATTTGTACAAATTAAATTTAATTATATATAAAAAAAACCTAAATCTATTTTTTGATTTTTTTTAATTTTATGATTAAATAAAAATATTTTGAAAAAGTAAATATAAAAAGAAGTAAACAAAGAAATTCGACGTTAGTTTTGGCTAAAGGTCTCTGAATTTTGCATTTCAAAGCCAAGCTTCCGATCGGGGTTGAGAATGGCATCTCATGAACCAGGCCTCAAAACTTACATGCTTCACATCCAACCTTCTCTATATACGACTACAAACATGTATGCAAATGTCAAATGGATTAATAAATGCATATTAAAAAGATTAGATTTAAATAAATATACCGAACGGTGCAACTTGTATAGACGACTCGGGCGCGCTCCAGGCCAAGGTGAGGAATGGAAATGACTCCTATGGACCTCACGAGTGCAAATATGGCACGATATTGGATGGAGGAAATATGGAGATCAGGTTTTGAATTTTCACAACTTTTGAACGATTTTGAGAATTTTGAGAGAGATTTGTGGAGAACTTTTGAAGAGCTTTTTGAAGAGTAATTTCGTGCTCCTTTAGGATTTCAGTGTTGTGTATTTATAGAGGGAAGAGATGAGTTAACAAACATGCTAAAGAATCAAGCTTTGATGACCTTAACAAAACAAGATAAAACAAATTCAAAACTTGCCAAAAATGTGGCTGGTTTCCACGAATTATTGGGCTTCAAGGCTGGCCAAACCAATCTCATATGCTTTAGCCCATGATTTTTGTGATTTTATTTAATTTATTTTGCATTTATTTGAATAAAAACAAAATAAATATAAATAAAATTATAATAAAATACAGGACAAGGTAAGAGTGAGTTTAGGAGTCTTTTTCAAGGTCATGGACATGTTTGAAGTCCAAAAAGTTAGGTCATACGTCCAAAATTTCAAGTTTGCACATTTAGCATTTCATGCATTTCTTTAAAAATTGTCCAACTTGTGCAACTCATAACTTGCTCAATTTTTATCCTTTGAAGATTATCTTGGACTTTTTGGAAATTCGAAGATGTCCTCTACAAACTCTATATTGACCATTTTTGCATTTGGAGAAATTATCTTGATGTAACTTTCCTTAACAAAACATGTCTTTTTGTTGACTTTCAAAAAGACTTGTAATGTATTGGCGCATATCTTTCCAATGATGCATTGTTTGAACTTGAGGACAAAAGAAAAGTTATAGTTAATTGAATTTTATTCATAATGAGCTTTGGTTGGGGCAAAATTGATGAAGCATGTGAAAGTTATGCTTGGTCAAAGTTCAGGTGACTTTCTCTAGGAAACCCTAATTTAGCAATTTTTCATTCTTGATGATTTGAGAGTATACCTTGAGGAATCATGATCAACCATTGATCAAATGATGGATATCAGTTCAAAATGTTTATGTTGACCAAAAATCTTGAAGTTTGACTGTATATTGACCATAGTTGACTTTTGACCTAATACAATTGATTTCCAGTCATTTGAGCAATTGACTGAGCAAACTTGTAATGCAAGGCATGAAAATTGGCATGAGCGTTCTTGAGGACATATTAGGAACCATGTAAATCACTTGAGGCCTTAGAAACCCAAACTTATTTGTGAAAAATGAAACCCTAGTTGGAAATCCATTGCTTAGGAGGAGAATTTGTCTGTTCAATTCTTAGTTAACCTTGAGCATTTAAGGACCTCTATGAGCATGTCTTGAAAAATGAGAGGGCAAATTTTGGGGTACAACATCTGCGCCTGTTCAATCTTCTTAAACCTGAGGATTTATATTGGCTTGTCTGCCTTTCGTGATCTGAAGGTGCAAGATGATTGAACACTAGAGTGCCCAGAAATTTGCACTCGGTTATGTATGAAGTGATGCTGTTGTTTGATGATATCGGGAATGGGATTACAGATGTCGTTTGGAGAAGATGACGGAGAGTTGTCGGAGATGGGCTTATAGATGCCATCCAAAACAAATGTTGACTTCGAACTGGAAGAAGTATCAGAATAAATCTTTGGTCGATTTACCCTGAGCCATAAGAGGTCTCTTTTTCTGACTTCGTATGAGAAGTAAACTAGAATGAGTTTATGTACAATTGTATATTAGAAGATGTGTTAGGGAGTGTCAAAATGGATCTATGTCATGATTGTATCTATAGATGTATTGAGTATGGGTATCAGAATGAATCTATATCTTGATTGTATCTGAACTGAAAGATGTATTGATTGAGTATCAGAATGACATCCGTATTTGGAGCGTATCTGAATTGTATTTGAAAGATGTACTAAATGAGTATCAGAATGACATCCGTATTTGGAGCGTATCTGAACTGTATCTGAAAGATGTACTTAATGAGTATCAGAATGACATATGTATTTGGATCGTATCTGAACTGTATCTAAAAGATGTACTAAACGAGTATCAGAATGACATCCGTATTTGGAGCGTATCTGAACTGTATCTGAAAGATGATCTAGAATGAGTATCAGAATGACATCCGTATTTGGAGCGTATCTGAAATGTATCTCTTTTTTTAGAATGTTTCCGCTGGGGAACTATTTCTTGACTGGGGAGAATAAAAGTTAACCGTTATCTGGTCAAAATCCAGGCTTCATAGTAACTTACTGAGGAGAATAAAGTTTACTGTTATCTGGTCATATTTCAGGCTTCACAGTGACTTACTAGTAGGGACTATGAAATTAACTGTTATTTGGTCGGATTCCAGACTTTGCAGTAACTTGCTTAAGGTTAAACTGTTATCTGGTCAAATTCTAGGCTTTGCAGTAACTTAGATGAAAGGATGAAGCTAATTGCTATTTGGTCGGATTCCAGGATTCACAACAACTTACTGAAATTAATATGTTATCTGGTCGGATTCCAAGCTTCGTAGAAAAATGAAGTTAAACTATTATCTGGTCGTATTCCAGGATTTAGTGATTTGAAGAAATTAAGTTGTTATCTGGTCGGATCCAGGATTCAATGGCTTGAACTGTTATCTGGTCAGGTCCAGGCTTCAGTGACTTGAACTGTTATCTAGTCGGGTCCAAGATTTAGTGATTTGAAGAAATCAAGTTATTATCTGGTTGGATCCAGGCTTCAACTTGAATTTGAGGTTGACTGTTATCTGGTTGGATCCAGGCTTCAACTTGAATTTGAGGTTGATTGTTATCTGGTCGAAATCCAGGCTTCAACTTGAATTTGAGGTTGACTGTTATCTGGTCGAAATCCAGGCTTCAAAGTGTTATAGATTATATTGTCAAATGGTCAGGTCCAGGCTTCATAGTAATTGACAGAGTAAACTGCTATCTTGTTGGACTCTAGGCTTTGCAGTAATTTAACAGAGTAAACTGCTATCTAGTTAGACTCTAAGCTTCATAACAACTTATATTTTATCTGGTCGGATTCTAAGCTTCACAGTGTCTTAAATTGTAGATTGATTGTTATCCGGTCAGATTCCGGGCTTCAGCAATGATGTTAACTGCTATCTGGTTGGATTCCAGGATTCACAATAATTTGACAGAGTAAACTGCTATCTGATCGTACACCAGGCTTCGTAGTAATTGAGGAGGTTTAACTGTTATCAGGTCGGATTCTGGGCTTCAACAATGATGTTAACTTCTATTTGGTCGAGTCCAGGCTTCATAGTGTTGTAAACTGCTATCTGGTCGGATTCCAGGCTTCATAGTAAATTGTATTTGATGTTAACTGCTATCTGGTTAGGTCCAGGCTTCACAGTGATTGATGAGCTGTTACTTCAGATAGTTGCCCTGTCTTGCTTCAGGAATTAATCTGTAACTTGTTGAAAATTGATGATGATATTTGTTTGTTGATCTTTCCTGAAAAGTTAAATAATTAGCTGTATGCAATGTCATGATGCATGACACACATTGTGTAATGATGTTCTCAAAATAAATGAGATTGTGCTATATGTATTTTGTATGCATATGCTATGACATTTGTATGAATGCAATATGTGAACGTATCAGTTGTTCTTTGCAGTTTTATTGAACTGGGGAAAATAAATCCCTAATTGTTGTTAGGGATGAAGAGTGTGTGTATCTTAGATCTTCTGGGGATTATTTTTGCTGGGGACTCCTGCTTTCTTATTTAAGGAAATTCAGCTGGGGAACATTGAATTCTTGCTTTTTGCTTGAGGAAACTCTATTGGAGAGTGTTAATTTCTGCTTGGGGAGAAGAGTTTAAGAACATTGGTTGTTCATTGTTCTACTGAGGAGTTTATACCCTAACGGAGAATAGCAGAAATGGATAACCTTCCGGCTCGCCTGGGGAGGATAAAGTTGACTGACATCTGGTCCGGTTTCCAGTTTCCATAGCAACTCTCTGGAGAGAGGGATTTTCCAGTGATTTATGTTAGAAGCACACTCAAGTTGGGGTGTGTCAGAATAAATCCATGCCTTGATTGTATCTGAAGATGTATTGAATGAGTATCAGAATAATATCCATATCTGGATTGTATCTGAACCATATCTAAAAGATGTACTGAATGAGTATCAGAATGACATCTATATATGGATCGTATATGAACTGTATCTGAACCATATCTGAAAGATGTACTGAATGAGTATTAGAATGACATCTATATCTGGATCGTATATGAACTGTATCTGGAAGAGAAATCTGGAACGAGTGCCAGAATGAATCTGTGTCTTGATTGTATATGTACTGTATCTAGAAGAGAAATCTTGAATGAGTGCCATAGTTAATTTGTGTCTTAATTGTATTTGAACTGTATCTAGAAGATGATAAACTGTTTGGGGGAAATAAACCCTATTGATGGAGAAGTACTCTTGCTGAGGAAACACCCTTGTTAAGGAAATGAACTATGCTGGAGAGCAGAAGTATGAATGGGGTTTTACAACCTTGGAGGAACAAGCTCAGTTGGGGAAGAGAAACTCCATGATCTGTATTGATTGAAACTCTGTAGGTTGGTGATATTTCTAGGAAGAAGATCATACTCCTTTATTCGCCAGAGCGATTTTCCGGGGAAATTGTGGGGATAATCCATGGAAGTGATTATGTGGGGATTTATGGTCAACTTGAACTTTGTCCTAACTCCCAGAGTCTTAAGTAAATGTTGATCAGGGTGATAAGTCTTCTACTAATAGAAAGGTGACGAGATGAAGGAATATAGTCGTACACTTTAATCCCTTACTTTTGCCTAGACTGTCCTTTCAGATTTTCAGTCCACCGGAATACCCTTTTTTTCCCAAGCCGCCTTTTCAGGTTTTTGACTTGTCGGGTGTACAGTTTTATTTATATATCCCTAATTTGTGCCCGAACTTTTTTGGTTTGTCGGGATGCCCTTATTTTCCCTAGGTCAGTTAACCTAGCGGGTCTTTTTTTTCATGCGTAGTATTTTCCGACTATGTCCGCTTTCACAGGGTGCGGAGAATTGTCATTGTCCATAGTAGTAAGTGTTGCAGCACTTCCAGAAAATGTTTGCTTGATCATACATGGCCCTTTGTTGGAACTCATGTTCAATTCCCCAAGTGATTCAGATGGAGGTATGCCCCTGGCTATTCAGTGCTTTTGAGAGATTCCTTGAATCTTAACTTGACTGCCCCAAATCAGTTAGACACCATGTCACGCCCCTTGATTATGAAAGGCCTTTTATTGGAAATGTATTTCCATATGAGGTGATTCTGTTTATTAAGAGGATTTTCGTTCTTTGAATATCCGTCGTGCGAATTTCTCTACTGTCAAACAATTAGTCATATGCAAACAATGACATTTAAAAAAATGCAAAGCTTATGTCTGTCTTAAAGTTTTTAAAAATGCATTTTTAGTAAACAAAAATCTTTAAGAATGTGATATTAAACCAGGATTTATATAAAACCTTACAGGAGTCTGAATACCTTTTGTAACAGTATGCTTTCGAACTAACCCATGCTTTAGCTAGGACTTTTAAGGGTTGTAGAGTGGTCTGGTTCACGCTTTAAGAAACAAAGGATAAAGGATAGAAATTTATTTGTACCCAACCCGTTCTTCGTGATGTTCTTCAGTCCTATACTCAGTTAATTGTGCATTTAAATCCCAATTGAGTCTGGAATCCTTGCCCTGATATTCTGGTGATGGTTCAGATACTGAAAGTTTATTTTGAGGAGGCAGTCATTTTTTGTAATATTTTCTTTTTGTTGAGGATTTGCAGCAACCTCTTTTTTATTTTATTATTATTACCTTTTTCTGAACTGTTTCTTTTGTGATTATAGTCAGTGGGATGCCCCAGTTTTTTTCTTAAGTCTCCTTCATAGGTTTTGACTTAGCGGGCTTTTCTTTTGAGAGATAATGAATGCCTGTTTTAATGATTATGTGGAACCATCACCATATTTTGTTTTGGAAGGATACCTTCAACACTACTCATCATGTATGAAGGGAAAGCTTGCGATTGAATGCACCATTGAATTAACTGAGAAACTACCCTGCCCCAGGTTATGATTAAAGGTTTCAATTTGTGTGAAAAAAGAAAACTCCAACTTCTTAGGCTCAAAGGGGTTGACTAGGGATTATCTTCCTTATAACTCCACTATTTAGGATTTGAAACAACACATGTAGATCGTCAGCCAGGTCTGTTCAAAAGCATATTGTAGAGATTGTGGTATCTTTTTCACCATCCTCCCTCTAACGGCTTATAGCTTTTAATTGAGAGTTGAATATCACAAAAAGGAAGTAAAAGCATAGTTTCAATATAGTGACAACGAATGGATTAATTCAAGACAAACATATGCAATGCATTAATGGAATAGCAAAGTTTGACATAAAATAAGTGTTCGAACAATCAAAACAAAATTACAATTTGAAAATTCTAATGAACAAAACGCCTTTTCGTCTGAACTTATCACTTCAGATGGTGTGCCTTTGAGGGATGACAAAAGAATTAAGTATGACCATCTTGTGTGAACTCCAGCACTCCTTCGTCGATCAAGTCTTGAATCTTATTTTTCAATGCCCAACATCTATTAGTGTCATGCCCAGGACTATTGGAATGATAAGTGCATCTTATATTAGGATTGTACCGAGGAGAGGAGGTGTTGGGATTCTGAGGAGGATCCTTCAACGTAATCAAACCCATCCTCAACATGTGTTGCAATACTTGAGCCTAGGACATGTTGATTTTAGGGATTTTCTTTCGGGCGTGTCCTGTTTACGCTGATTGCCTTGTCATTATTGTTGCACTAGTACTGGATTAGAGGTTCGCATTGCCCCTACAAATTGGCTGAGATCACTCTTATTACGATCCTTATGATCATACTAAATACTTGACTCCTTCTTTCTGTTGTATGATCTCTTATGAGTACTTGAAGATGAATTCCCCTGAATTTCACCGCTCCTGGGTTTATTTTCAACATGTTCCCGCATGAACATGTCACCCAATTCCCTGTCTGCCAAGAGAGGTTGGTCATTGACTAGGCCCCAAATTCTAGCAGTTTTCCCCATACGGTCGTATCTGTCTTGATAAAGCTTGCTGATGAGAATCCTTAAATCTTCTTGTCCCCGAGCTAAATTTTGGATAAGATCCATCTGACTATTCATATGGATTCTTATCCTTTCCATCTCAGCTTGCAATTGTTCCATCTGTTCATCCTTGTTGTCGTCAAGATTTTTCTTGGTCAAGTTCCTAGCGAGGAGTGCTTTCAATTCTATTTGCCCCTTGGATAGATTTAGGAACATTTCCTTGAATTGAGCATCTTGAGTTTAGAGATCTCTGTCGTTCTGTTCGGGAGCCATCGTCCTTGCTGAAATAAACAGTGAGAAAAATGAGAAACCTATCTTGAGAATACCTGTTATGTAATGACATGCATGCAATGTTTTTAAGGATCACGCGGGGTAAACACAAGAAGATGTTAGCAACCGAATATGACTGCAACTTTGATTGAAGAACTTCGTATCGTTGAATTTACTTCTTCAAGAATCAAGCTCACCGTGTTGAGTGGATCATAGCCTCTGACTCAAGTTATCGCTTTGACAGTGTTGGCTAGAGGAAAATAAATCCCCTTGCCCCTTGCTAGACGTCTGGTTCATCATAACCTGCATCACAGACCCTTGAGATCCTTGAAATGGTTAAGGAAATGTTATGGCATGATGTTATGATGTGTATGCTATGCACCAAACCAAAGTGTAAGGGGGGCGAAGACAAGTATGTCTTGCAGGAAATCTAAGTTATTGGGTAATGACTACAAATAAGTCCTGTAAGGAGTACAAGCAAAGACTTGCAATGAGTTCAAGTTATTAGATAATGAAAGCAGACAAGTCACACAAGTAGCCTTAGGTTCAGGCTTGCATGGAGTTTGTAGGTAAGTACCCTCTTAAAGTTTAGTTGGTTCAACCTATCCTAAAAGACGTAACCAGGTTTTAAGGAATCTCAATATCATTGATCTTTCTTCATCGGGTATTGTTTCAGCTCACGCAATCTTTTCTCACGGCCGAAATATCTCGAAAGTCTGATCTCCATGAGTGTAGTATCGAGTATCAACCAATCCTCAGCTTTATACTGAGGCCGACTATCTCACTACTTTTCTAATGGCTAAGTTTGTTCAACTAAAGATTCTAAGGTCAGTTAGTGCTTTATGACACCACACAGTGGCTCCGTATTCTCCTCGATTTAACACAGGGGATGCCGGTACCAACAAATATGTCACACTAATGCAGCCATCGCTTCAACCATATCAGTCTATGTCGTATAGTCTCCATGATTTATTGCTGCTTACCTAAAAGTTCCCCAGATCCGGGTATAGGATCTTTACAAGAATACCCAAACATAAACCCTAAAAGTAAAGCATACAAATCAGACAAAGAAATTTTAAATATGATATAGCGCTAAGGTAACCACACTTTTAAAAATATCCCAAGCAAAGTCTCCAGTTCTGTAATACGGCAGAAGAACCGACTGTTATACTGGTTTTGCATTTGTATTCTCAAATGTTGTGATAAGCAAGAGTCGCCACCCAATTTTCTTTTATCAGACAAAGGAAAGGGTGAAAAGAACAGAAAAGGCCTTTCGATATTATTTTTGAGTAAGGGGTGTAGATTATGGAAAGGGAATGTGTTAGCACCATTTCCATCTGTAGTTATCTGCGGGCTCTTAGTTTCTAGCTCATTTGAAAATGCCTTGTTTTTGTGTGTTTGAAAAAGTATTTTGAAAAGACGCCTTAGTGCGGCGAACTTTGTAATGTTTCTCGTATCGTGGAGAATGTATACAAAGGTTTTTGTCTTTTGAAATAATTTAAAAAAGGAGGTGTATGTGTGGAAAAATGTTTTGTTTGAGCAAGCGACTAAGAACTATCTACCTACTCGAAAAGGTTTATTCTTTTCCTCTTTTTCTTTAGACAGTGCTATCCTACTATTAGTGAGTAGGTATCCCTATCGTTAGATGTTTGATGGATAATCGAGGTTCATCGTACGGTCACAAAGGCAACTAGCAAGACACATTAGTAATTACCCTAAGGTTTTAAGATCATTTTACCGAGGCAACGTCGAAAGGGTCATCGAGGGACTTATGATCCTTTTAAACCAAAGGGTAGCCACTAAAATCTCTTACATTCGAGAATCGTGACCGTTTTATTCTGAAGGCAGCCGAAGTGAGAATGCCCTAGAGGTGCATATGTGCGAGTGTGTTGTATTCAGTTATTTTTCTTTGATGTTAGGTTTGCTAAAAAATTTATTTTTAATTCTTGTCATGCAATCCTATTAGGCATACATCTAACAGTTAATATATGTACAGGAATTTAAAGTGCGGAATTTAAAACCTAACTATTACATGGCTTCGGGGAGGGGGAATTTACAAATCTAAAATGGGGAAACAAAAAGTAAAAAGTCCTAAATTTAACAATTACAACCTTTGTGCAGATACATCAATAAAAATGAACGGAATATAAAATGGGCGCGCGAATATAGAAAGCGAGGTAAGCCCTAAAATACTTCTACATACTTAGCACTTTTTTTGTCATTTTGAATTTAAAAAAATTAATTTTAACTAAATAAATAAAAGAGTGATAAATAAGATGCAATTAAAACTAATTCTAACATTTTTTAGATTATTATTATTGAGAAAAAGATTTGAAATGATTAAATCTAAGTTCTAATTGATTTTAAATTACTTGAAATAAATCAAAATATAATTAATTAATTTGAACAAATTAAATTTAATCATATATAAAAAAAAACCTAAATCGATTTTTTGATATTTTTTATTTTATGATTAAATAAAAATTATTTTGAAAAAGTAAATATAAAAAGAAGTAAATAAAGAAATTCAACGTTAGTTTTGGCTAAAGGTCTCTAAATTTTGCGTTTCGAATCCAAGCTTCCGATCGGGGTTGAAAATGGAATCTCATGAACCAGGCCTCAACACTTACATGCTTCACGTCTAGCCTGCTCTATATACGACTACAAATATGTATGCAAACGTCAAATGAATTAATAAATTCAGATTAACAAGATTAGATTTAAATAAACTATACTGAATGGTGCAACTTGTATGGACGACTCTGGCGCGCTCCTGGCCAAGGTGAGGAATGGAAATAACTCCTAGGGACCTCGGGAGTGCAAAGATGGCATGAGATTGGATGGAGGAAAGTTGGAGATAAGGTTTTGAATTTTCATAACTTTTGAACGATTTTGAGAATTTTGAGAGCGCTTTGTGAAGAGATTTTTGAAGAGTAATTTCGTGCTCCTTTAGGCTTGCAATGTCTTATATTTATAGAGGGAAGAGAGGAGTGAACAAACATTGTAAACAATCAAGCTTTGATGGCCTTAACAAAACAAGATAAAACAAAATCAAAACATGCCAAAATGAGACATCTCTTGCCATTTTTGAGTGATTCTTGTCCTTTTTGAATGTACAATGAACCTGGACCATTTATGGCTGGGTTCCACGAGTTATTAGGCTTCAAGGCTGACCAAACCAAGCCCATATGCTTTAGCCCTTGATTTTTGTGATTTTATTTAATTTATTTTGCATATATTTGAATAAAAACAAAATAAATATAAATAAAATAATAATAAAATACAAGACAAGGTAAGAGTGAGTTTATGATTATTTTTAAAGGTCATGGACATGTTTGAAGTCCAAAAAGTTAGGTCATACATCCAAAATTTCAAGTTTGCACATTTAGCATTTCATGTATTCCTTTAAAATTGCCCAACTTGTGCACGTCATAACTTGCTCAATTGTTATCCTTTGAAGATGATATTGGACGTTTTGGAAAGCCCAGGATGACCTCTACAAACTCTATGTTTACCATTTTTGCATTTGGAGAAATTATCTTGATGTAACTTTCCTTGATAAAACATGCCTTTTGTTTATCTTTCAAAAAGACCTGTAATGTATTGGCTCATATCTTTCCAATGATACATTTTTTGAACTTGAGGACAAATGAAATGTTGTAGGTAATTCAATTTTCTTCACAGTGAGCTTTGGTTGGGGCAAAATGGATGAACCATGTGAAATTTATATCTAATTAAAGTTCAGTTGACTTTCTCTAGGAAACCCTAATTTATCAATTTTTTATTCTTGATGATTTGAGAGCATTCCTTGAGGAATCATGATCAACCCTTGATAAAATGATGAATATCACTTCAAAATGTTGATGTTGATCAAAAATCTTGAAGTTTGACTATATATTGACAACAGTTGACTTTTGACCTATTACAGTTGATTTCCAGTCATTTGAGCAATTGACTGGGCAAAATTGTAATGCAAGGCATGAAAATTGGCATGAGCATTCTTGAGGACATATTAGGAACCATGGAAATCACTTGAGGTCTTTGAAACCCAAACTTATTTGTGAAAAATGAAACCCTAGTTGGAAATCCATTTCTTAGGAGGAGAATTTGTCTGGTCAATTCTTAGTCAACCTTGAGCATTTGAGGACCTCTATGAGCATGTCTTGAAAAATGAGAGGGAAAATTTTTGGGGTACAACACCCACCTTATATGGGTGCGATCTCGGGCTTAAAATCTTATAATACCATATCCTGCTATCCTACCAGTAATTGTGGAGCATGTTGTTGAAGGAGATATTCCTCATATTGTTCTTCATCCAAATATTCCTATTGACCTTGAAGAGATACAGAAGTCTTGGATGCAATTGAAAGAAGAAAGGGACACCTTTGTGACACAGTTCTATGCTAGTAAGAAGAAATATTAAAGCTGACCGAACGTCTTCATGAAGAACAGAGCCTTAATGTATATGTCAACACAAAGAGGAAGCATCCATGGGAGACTTGACTCATAATTTATTTCTTTGTAACCGTTCTTTTTGTTTTCATTGTAAGCCTAAAAGGCATTTATAATATGAAATTACTAACAAGAATCTTTGTTGTTGTTTCCTTTTTATTAAGAAATTTAAATCCCGCGAGGTCCTTGAAAACATTGCATATGCATCTACATACCATACATATCATTGCATAACAGGTTTCCAAGAAAGGTTTTCTCATCTTCTTGTTGTTTATTTAAGGAAAATGGCTCTTGAACATATAGTCAAAGATCTCCAGGCTCAGAATGCCCAGTTCTAACAAATGTTCCTAAACTTAGCCAAGTGGAAAGAAGAACTGAAGGCGCTCATCGCCAAAGAGAAGAAGAAGAAGACAAAGAAACCAAACAACATCCTTAACACAGGGAAAAGGTTCAGAGGTCCAGTCAAGCGAGCTCGAGATCTTGATATCCCATCAGACGAAGATGGAAACCAGGATGAAGATGGTAAAAGTGTTAAAATTGAAAGAAACAACCTTGGTTCTGACAAGTTTCCTAATGAAGAGGAAGAGGATTATTTGGATGAACAATACCCCCCTGTTGACGAGAAGTATAAGCTGTTAGAAGAGCGTCTGGAAGCTATGGAGATCCAGAAGGTGCCTGGATTGAACTTTGAAGAATTGGGTTTAGTATTAGGAGTCTTCATTCCTCCTAAGTTCAAAACTCATACCTTTGCCAAGTATGATGGTGTTTCTTTCCCGAAGATGCATTTGAGATCATATGTTCAGAAAATTCAACCACACACTACTGACAAGAAATTGTGGTTGGATTTCTTTCAAGGGAGTCTTTATGGAACACAGCTAGAATGGTATTATCAACTTAAAGGTACCAATATCCATACTTGGGAATATTAGGCTGCAACTTTCTATAAACATTATCAATACAATTCTGATTTGGCACAAAACCGTATGCAACTATAGAGTATGTCCATGGGTTATGAGGAAGACTTTAAAGAGTACGCACAAGAATGGAGAGATTTTGCAGGCAGAGTTCAACCTCCTCTAGATGATAGGGAATTGGTTGACATGTTCATGAGCATGCTAACATGTCCTTTCTATAATAACCTACTTAGAAGTTCTTCAGCCGGTTTCACTGAACAAATATTAATAGGAGAATGTGTTAAGAATGGAATCAGATGCGGTAAAATTCAGGTGGCTACATTTTTGAATACTGTGAAAAGTATTATAATAGTAAGAGAGAATACAATGTTATATACGGCCAGAAGGGTTGTAATAAGGGTGACCACAACCAACATGTGGGGGTAGTTCTAATTTCTAATCATGCGTCAGTGAAATAATAACAATAGAGTAATCAGCGTAGGCAGGATGCACCCATGAGACAATTCACAAGAATCAACATGTCGTTGTCTCAAGCATTGTAACACATGTTAAAGGAGGAACTGATCACATTGAAGGACCCTCCTCAGAATCCTAATACTTCCTCTCCCTATTACAATCCCAATGCAAGGTGTGCATATCACTCCAACAGTTCCGGACATGACACTGACAACTGTTGGGATCTTAAGAATAAGATTCAAGATTTGATTGACGCTAAGGAGATTACATTTGATCCTTCTGAGACTCCTAATGTGATCACTGCACCTATGCCTAATCAAGACAAGGTAATTAATGCTATTAATGATGTTTCTTATGTTTCTGTTATGAATGACTTGACTACTCCTCTGATGATTATTAGGAAGAAGTTATTGCAAGTTGGTTTAATTCCGGATTGCATTGAAAGATGCTACTATTGTGCACTCCAAACCAATGGTTGTGCACTGCTGAAAGAAGGTGTTCAGCGTTTGATGGATGACCATGTAATTCTATTTGAGAATACTCCTTATGTGGAAATTATGTCTCAAGACCTGAAGCTTGAAGACGTGTCTTCAATTTCTGATACTCTTGTAAGGATCACTTCTAAGGGTCCTGGGAAGATTATTGTCAAACCTAGGGTTACTCCTCTGATCATTACTGCGCCTGGGCCAATTCCATATTCCCCTGACAAGGCTATTCCTTGGAATTATGGAGTTGATGTTTACTACCATGGCGTCAAGCAAGAACTGTTGAATGTCGAAGATAAAAATATTGAAATTATTTATCCCAATGTTGGCAATATTGCTGGGACTAGAAAATTTACTAGAAGTGGAAGGGTTTTCTCTCCAGTGATCTCTCCAAAAGCCATTACTACACCAGTTTGTATCACTACCACTGAATCAACTATTGAAACTCGAGGCAAAGAACATATGCCTGAGCCTGCCCAGACTGAGGCACTGAAAGAGCTTACTATTGAAGATACCTCCAAGCAAGAGATGGGAGAAGTATTAAAAATTATTCGAACGAGTGACTATAAGATCGTTGAAAAGTTGGGGCAAACCCCCTCCAAAATATCTATGATATCTTTGTTGTTGTGCTCTAAAGCCCATGCTCAGGCTCTAGTAAAGTTCCTGAAATCTGCTCATGTATCACAAGAAATCTTAGTTGATCAGTTCAAAAATTGTGTTGCTAGTCTGACAACCGATAATAGGCTAGGCTTTTCTGACGCTGACTTAAATCCCGCGGGAAGGAACCATAATAAGGCCCTGCATGTCTCTATTGAATGTAGGGGCACTAACTTATCCCATGTATTGGTGGACACATGTTCCTCATTCAATGTATTGACAAAAGCTGCTTTAGACAAACTTGAATGTGAAAGGATTGAGCTAAAACCCAGTGACATTATGGTAAGAGCTTTTGATGGTTAAAAGAGAATGGTGCATGGAGAGGTTGATCTTCCAATCAAAGTGGGTTCCCAGGTCTTCGAATCTACTTTCTATGTGATGGACATTCGTCCGGCTTTTTCCTGTTTGCTTGGATGCCCTTGGATTCATGGGGCAGGAGCTGTTACTTCTACTTTGCACCAAAAGTTGAAGTATCCCGTAAAAGAAAAAATCATTACAGTTTATGGCGAAGAAGAATACATGGTGAGCCACTTGAACTCCTTCAAGTATATTGAGATGGATGGTGAATTCTTCGAGACTCCTTGCCATACCTTTGAAGTTATTCCTCAGACAACCCTTATTAACAAAGCTACACCTACCATTCCTAAGGTTACCAGGATTACACCAAGAATGACTTCGCTAAAAGACGCTAAGGTTGTGGTAGAAGAAGGTTGTGGCACTGTTTGGGGTCAGGTTCCCAACATCCCTTACAAGTTAGATAAATTTGGTTTAGGTTTCACCTTAGAGGCTCAGAGGGCTGTCCTTCGCCCTTGTGCTAATTCTGGGAGACCACTATTCTGCATCAACAACAATGGAGTTCACAAAAATCAAGTCAACATTGTGGTAGACGCTGATAGCGACTCTGACATAGACAGTTGGATTTTCCCTACTACCGGCAATGGGCTCAACAATTGGAAGGATGAAGACTTTATACCAATCTCCTTTAGTCAGGAGTAAATGCTATTTTATGTTTTCTTGCTTTCAAGTTTTTTGGTTATGTAATTTAAAAAATTACTTTAAACCTTGTGCCTTACCCGGGGCACAACGGTCCATTTGTTAGGGTTGTCATTTTTCATCCGCATATTTTCATTTAATAAATCATTGGACGTTTGCATTCGAATTTTGTGTTCTTTGTGTTTCTTTTACTTTATTGCTTTCAAAATAGCTATGTGTTCTTACACACACCCACACAAAAAATTACAGATCCATATCCCCCTTGGATCTCATTGATAACAGTTTGGCTATTGTCAATTATGACATCGAAAATCCGATCTACCAAGTCGAGGACGGAGGTGAGGAAGATTGTGAAGTACCTGGAGAGCTTTCTAGGATGTTAATGCAGGAAGAAAGAGCCATGCAACCTCATGAAGATCCAGTCGAGGTTATGAGTTTGGGTACTGAAGAGGGAAAGAAAGAAGTCAAGATAGATACCAACCTAGAAGACAATGCCAAGAGGATATTAATCCAGATGTTACGTGACCATGTTGAGATATCTGCTTGGTCGTACGAAGACATGCTAGGTGTGATACGGTGGAAGAACTGACTGTTTAATACTGGTTTGCATTTTGTGTTCACAAAATGTCGCGGTAAGCAAGAGTCGCCACCGACTTTTATTTCATCCAATCATGGAAAAGGAAAAAGAACATAAAAAACCTTTTTTCGAGATATTCTGAGTACGAGGGGTAGATTATAGAAAGGGAAGGTGTTAGCACTCTTTCTATCCATGGTTTTCCATGGGCTCTTAGGTACTTGCTCATATTTTTTAAAATTGCTTGTGTGTGTGCTTGCTTTGAAAATGTTTTACTTTGTGATAACCCTTGTATCAGTCCTCAAGGGTGTGACGAAGTGGTTTTGAAAACTGTTTTGAAAAGTGTCTGTGAGAAAAGTTTTTATTGATAGAGTACTCAAGATTCTACCTACTCGAAAAAAAGATCGTTCGTTCTATTTCCTTTAGACAATGCTATCCCACTATTAAGGAGTAGGTAGCACTGTAGTTGGAGTTAGTAAGGGACATTCGAAAGGGACAAATACAATCATTAAAGCAATAGTTAGAAAACCTTAGTAGTAACCATAGGGTCTTAAGATCCTTTCGAGGCAATGTTTCTGAGGCAACATTTCCGAGGCAACCTTTCCGAGGCAGCTTTCGAATGGGACATTTGATATTTTAGACAGGAGCGCGACCACTAAAATTTCCTATGCTTAATGACTGTTTACCGAAGGCAACCGTAGTGAGGCAAACCCTAGAAGTGAACATGAGCATGTGGATTTTTTCCAGTTATTTGATCTCTGCACATTAGGTGATCTACCGTTTTAAATTTCAAGCATTCTTTTCATACAATCCTATTAGCCATGTATCTAGACAGTTAAAGATTGCGGGAATTTAAAGTGCGAAAAATAAACCTAGCTATTACAAGGCTTCGGGGAGGGGGATTAATTACACAACCAAAATTAGGGATTTAAAGCAAGAAATAAAACCCTAATTTAACTATTACAAACCCTGAGCAGTTACAAAATAATGGCAAAATAATTAACAAGTGCGCGGTAAATTAAATACGAGGATGATTGAAATAACCTAAACCCTAGTTGAAAGAAAAAGTGTTTTTTGTGGATTTTTATTTGAGAAAATATTTAATTGCAAATTAATTAAACCTAATTTCTAATTATGAAAGAAATTAAATTACCCTAATTTTCTAATTAACCTAATTAATTAAAGGAACAAATACTTATGAGAAAATGATTTTTGATGCATTTTTTAGAGAAAATTAATTTAATTATGCACAATTAAAATTCTAATTCTAATTATTTAAAAAAAGATTAAATTACCCTAAATTAATTAAACTAATTAATTAAAATTATTTATTAAAAACATATTTTTGGTGATTTGTTAAAAAATAATTTGTGTTAATTAAAAAAAAAGAAATAATTAAAGAAAAGAAATTAAAGGAAATAAATAAAAAATAACCAAATGGGCCTGTATGCTAGCTGAAAGGGGGGTGAGAATCTGAATTTCTTGGCCCAAAAACACTCAAAGCCCAGTCAACCTTTGGTACCTTGTATCGTTGACCTAGGGGCGCACCATAGTCCCTCATTGCTGGAACGTTGGATCTGATGGCATGTTGGATCCAGTGGCTGGATGTTGATGGAGTATGGTAGACCCTTTGCTAAGGAGTGCATGCAATCTGCGTTTAGAAAATTGGAAAATAACAAAATGCATACGCCTGGGATCGAACCCAGGATGTGTACATCAAAGGCGTGCCTCTCAACCATCTGCGCTGACGGTTCTTTTGTTAATACATATACATGAAATATAATATAATACAAAAAGCAAACTAAGCCCAGAAAAACGCGTGAATTTCAAATCAACCGGTCATGGGCTGCCACGCATCATCTTCTTCACTATAATCGTCGCCTTAGGTTAAAGACTTATACCTACGGACGTTTATTGTAACTACAACCCTTCAAAATTCAAAAACGCACAATACGCATGATAAATGATTTCTAATTACATATCCTCATTCGTGGTGATCTCGTGAACACCCTGGTATCCTTCTTTTTGGCTAATTTCACCTGTGTAAGAAAGCCCTAAATTGCAAACGTAAACCCTAACAATGGAAACGACGTGTAGAGGCTTCAAAAACACAATTAAATAATACAGTTAGCTTGGAAATATGATGAGGATTACAAATATATGATTTAAACATGCTAAAGATGCCAGGAATACAGTAATCGATTTTGAGTTTAAGGGAAAACCGTGAGAGCGATTACACGCGTTTCCAGGTTTTTCAAGCCTTGCAAATGATCCAATAGGCTTCTGGGAAGGTCCAAGAATTGATTAGCAGCATTGGAATGGTCTGAATTGATCTCTAAATGCAAAACGATCCAACACTTTTTGTCAATTCTTTTGAACTTTGTTGTGTTTTCACGACTGCTCACCCTCGTCTTTTGATATGCAATTGTTGTGTACATATAGTAGACTAAATTAGGGTTATAAAATTGCATCATATATTTTAGAATTATGAAAATATGATTTGATTTGATTCATGTATGGTATCTTTCTAAAAAAAGCTTTAATCCAATCTTTTCCAACCCTAATGAGTCTTGCACGAATTGATCATCATGCTAGCTGTATATGGACTCCAAATGTGCACAAAAATCCCAAGATTTGATTTTTTTTTCATTATTTTACCATTTAATTTGATTTATTTTGATTTAAATCAAGAAAACATGGGCCCCTTTGGAAAAAAGGCAAATTTGATCAATGTTGGCTTTTGACAATTTTCCAAAAATTTCCAACTTTGACAATGCACAACTCTCTCAATTTTGACCCTAGGAAGGTGTTATTAGACTTTTTAGAAAGCTTAGGATGTCCCCTAACCAACACTTTTAGTTTAATCTTAATTGGATCTTCCATGTTCATGTATGAAGCTTTGACCCAAAAGGTGTTTTTGTTGACTTTTCAAAAGGACCTATAATGTAGAAATTCATATCATTTTATGAGTGCATATTTTGAACTTGTAGGGTGAATATGAACTGTAGGTAATTGCATCCTCTTCAAAATGAGCATTGGATGGAAAATTTCTGATAAAGTATGAAGAAGTTATGCTTGGTCAAAGTTGGGTTGACTTTTCCTGCAAAAATCCTAATTTAGCAACTTTTGGGTTTTGATAAATTTGGAGCATTCCTTGAGGAATCATGGTCAATCCTTGATCAAATGATGTAAGTCACTTCAAAATGTTGATGTTGACCAAAAATCTTGAGGTTTGACTATATGTGGGCCACAGTTGACTTTTGACCTAATACAGTCGATTCTCAAGCATTTGAGCAGTTGATTTAGAAAACTTCTTATGCAAGGCCTGAAACTTGGCATGTATGATCTTGGGAACATATTAGGACTTTGGGAAGCATTTGAGTCCTTTGTGGTTCACACATCTTGATGAAAAGGGAAAACCTAATTTGGGGTATACTGCCTTATGAGAGAGTTTGTCTGGTCAACTCTTGTACTTCCTTGAGCAACTTGGGGACCTCAATTGACATTTGTTGAGTAAAATGGGAGGGAAAAGTTTGGGGTACAACAGCTTCCCCGGTTCAATCTTCTTAAACCTGAGGATGTAGATTGGCTGATCTGCCTTTCGTGATCTGAATGTGGAAGATGATTGAACACTAGAGTGCCCAGAAATTTGCACTCGCATGAAGTGGCACTTGATTTGCGATATCGGGAATGGGCTTACAGATTCCATTTGGAATTCGATAATGGAAGATTACCGGAGATGGGCTTAAGGATGCCATCCCGGATGCGACGGAGAATTATCCGAGATGGGCTTTAAGATGCCATCTAGAGAATGTTGATTTCCTGAGATATTCCTTTGACGAGAGTTCCTATTGTTGTTGTCGACGAGGAATCTGCTGAGGAATGTTGGTATCTGTCTTGGGAGAAATAGAATTTTAGGAGTTTCAGTTGTCCGTTACTCTACTGGAGAAATGCGAAACCAATCGTGTTTGATTAGGTCCAGGTCTTACAGTGTTGTGGACTTCCGTCTGGAGGTAAGAGAGAAGGAACCTAGATAGTAAGGTTATGAGAAGGAACCTGGATAGTAGGGTTGCTTCGAAATGAAAGCTTAGATAGTAGGGTCGTGAGAAAGAACCTGGATAGTAGGGTTACTTCGATATGAAAGCCTGGATAGTAGGACTGTGAGAAGGAACCTGGGTAGTAGGGTTACTTCAATATGAAGAGCTGGGATGGTAGGGCTGTAAGAAGGAAACTGGATAGTAGGGTTACTTCGATATGAAAGCCTGGATAGTAGGGTTGTGAGAAGGAACCTGGATAGTAGGGTTACTTCCATATGAAAGCTTGGATAGTAGGGTTGTGAGAAGGAACCTGGATAGTAGGGTTACTCTGATATGAAAGCCTGGATAGTAGGGATGTGAGAAGGAACCTGGGTAGTAGGGTTACTTCGATATGAAAGCCTGGATAGTAGGGCTGTGAGAAGGAACCTGGATAGTAGGGTTACTTCGATATGAAAGCCTGGATAGTAGGGCTGTGAGAAGGAACCTGGGTAGTAGGGTTACTTCGATATGAAAGCCTGGATAGTACGGCTATGAGAAGGAAACTGGATAGTAGGGTTAATTCGATATGAAAGCCTGGATAGTAGGGCTGTGAGAAGGAACCTGGGTAGTAGGGTTACTTCGATATGAAAGTCTGGGTAGTAGGGTTGTGAGAAGGAACATGGGTAGTAGGGTTACTTCGATATGAAAGCCTGGATAGTAGGACTGTGAGAAGGAACCTGTATGTAGGGTTACTTCGATATGAAAGCCTGGATTGTAGGGTTGTGAGAAGGAACCTGGTGTTGTACCCCAAATATTTGACCTAAGATCCCATTTTTATTTTTTGCATTTTTAAAGATAAGTCAAGGTCACGAAATACGGTCGGTTTTAACCTCTCACTTTCAAGCATTGACTATGCGAAGATTGTCAAGTGTTTTGAACATTTTGAGCCTATGTATCACTAATTTCTAATCGCATGCAAAGGTGTATGTTCATGTTTTCTTTTGTTTCATGTGCAGAGACAGGTCTGAATCAAGAGCATCAGGTGTCGCGCCTCAATTAAGGTTTTGAGTCTCCCAAGCCAGAAGTACGGTTGATTGTGGATTCTCGAAGACTGATTCACCAAGGCACACCGTTGCACCCTTAATTTCGCCCCCAATATGTTTTAGTCGCACTTTCATATCATATTTTCTCATTTGGTCACAATCATTAGTAAATATCTTCATTCATCACATTTTGCATCATTAGTCGTATTTAAGTTGACCAGGAAAAGTCAGTTTTAAATCAAAGTTTGCATCGTCTTTTAGTTAAAAAAATACCTGACATTTCACTTCATGCATTTTTATCTCTTTACTCGTTTCTTGCATTGCTCCAAGTTGTTTATATGTTGATAATAAAAATATTTTGGTTTTATAGACAGACTTTTAAAAACGATTCAACAATGTGCGAAAATTAGTGAGAAAAAATATTTCAAGTTTTCACCTTTTACTGATCATTTTATGAATCTGCGTTTCGCGAACATTATGACGGTATGCTCGCTTTATTTTTTCGATACAATTTGAAGTCTCGTTTTTAACCGTAAACATATGTTTTAGCCCGATATTTTTATTATCATTTTATTTTGATTTCGACTTTTTGAATATTTTTTATTTAATCTTTGTGACATGTAGTTTATTTTAATGTGTTCATTTTATTTTTTTCGGATAAATTTTCGTCCGTTTTTTATTGTTTTCGGTCATTTTAGCTCTTTATTTTTTTATTCAAAAAAATATATTTTAAATTGAATTAATTTTAATACTTTCAATTTTTATTTCATTTTTATCATTTAAGGGCTATTTGGTCACAAAAATATATTGATTACACTATACTATGCTCTCATTGGCTGTTAGCAAAAGTGGTGGATTGATACAAAAAAAAAACAAAAAAACTTACAGTAGCTCCTCATCTATTCTCTCTAACTCTCTATTCATTTTCTCCTCCCAATTTGGTCTGTTCAAAAAAAGAAACCCACGCATTCCTAATTCCCTTCATCCTCTCCGCACGAACATCATCATCTATCTCTCTTCCGGTTAACCTCTTCCAACTGACAACTTCCATTACAACACTACCCAAACTGCGACCCGCTAACTCCATCTCTCCCTTCGCCCACACTACCGTCACCTCCTTTCCTTCCATCTTTATCGCCATCCCACAATCCCCTCTCTTCCTCGCTCAAACTTCCAATCTGAACAAACCAGTCCTCCGCTCACACCATCACATTCACCTATCGTCAATCTCCCAAAATCCATTTCCTTCTTCAACATAACAACAACATCCGCGTAACAGAACCACAAACCTCACATTGCAACTGTCCAACCCTTTTCGTCTTCAATCCAACGTTCACCTACACCGTCAATACGCCCTCAACCTTCCTCCTCTGTACACCCATAAACAAATCCCAACCACGCTCAACTCACCCTACCGCCGGTACACCAACCACACCATTCGGCCGTACGACCCCCTGTCCGCATCACGAAACACCCATCTACCTTCGACCTACTCTACCCGTTCCACAATCCACACTTTCATCTACCTCGCAACAACCATACAACTGGTTCCGGAACCCACTTCTTCAACTTCCACCGCGTTAACCTCCGTCTACTACCTCAGTTCCAGACATGAAACATCTCCCTTCACTGTCGCAACAACAACTTCTTTGGTCAACCTCTGTTCATCGCAGCCAACTTCCTTTAGTCCAACAACCACGCACCTATAACACCCACACAACGTCACTGTTCCTAAGCTCACCTGTCAACACATCAACAATCTTTTATACCCCACAGCGTAACAACCTTATCCGCAAGCCACACGGTCACCTTCTCCGTGCCTCCTTCGGACTACTACTTATGTTCTCATACAACCACCGCGCAACACCCAGATCCACTCCCAGCTGCCAATGTCACGGCCGAAGCAACCTCCCTCACCGGAATTCGCTGAGAAGGAAACTCGAAAAAGCTACCTTAGAGAAAGAGTTTTGTTGGTGAATCTATGTTGCTACGTTTGAATGAGAAGTTTGGGAGAAGAAAAATAGGTAGTGAGATAAACTTATATTTCCTGACTTTGTTTCAATCAGATTTGTGTTATATTTTGTTTTATTTTTATTTTTTGTTATAATGTTTCGCCACGTGTCAGCACCCCATTGGTTATTGTCCATATGATTAAAAAACAACAAAAAAACTTTGTTTTGTTTACAGCAGGTGGAGGTGCCTGTATGCCCTGTTGTTACAGGTTATTGTTATTATTATTTGTTTTTTAAATTAGGGATGTAATTGGAGTAGGTTTGGGTTTTGGGCTTTCAAAAAAATAATAATATAAAAAATATTAGTAAATCTTATATTTAGATTTAGTTTAGTATTAATCTAGATTTTTTTTATTAGCTTAGATGTATTTTATAACTTTAAAATATTTAGAATCATAATTAATAACTTTAGAATTTTAATTCAATTAGATATAAATTAGTAACGTTAGAACCTTTAATTAGTTTAGGTATATTTTGATAACTTAAAAATTTTAATTTGTTTAGATCTATTTTATAACTTTAGAACTTCCAATTAGTTTAGATACATTTTGATAACTTCAGAATTTTAATTTAATCTTAGAATTTTAATCTTTAATTTAGAATTAATTTAGTTTTGATTTAAGTTAGTAATTAATATAGTTTAGATTAACTTAGTAATTTTATAATGAATTTAGTTTATACTTAAACTAGTTTAGATGTAATTTAGCAACTTTAGAATTAATTTAGTTTAGACCTAATTCAGTAATATTAGAGTGTTAATTTATTTTAGATTTAATTTAATAACTTTCGAATTTTTGTTAGTAACTTTAGAGTTTTAAGTTAGTTAATAACTTCAAAATTTTATTTAATTTAGTTAGACACTTTAGAATTTAAGTTTAGTTTACTTAGTAACCTTAGAATTTCAAATTAGTTTAGATAATTTTTTTTTTTACACTTTTCTTTTATTCATGATTCTTCTTTGTCCATTCATTTAGTTTCTTATAATCTATCTTGTTATCTACCTTGTTCGTTTCTCGTGGATTTTAATTATTTATGATTTCTTACTCGAATATTAGATCTACCCACTTATGATTAATTCTAAGGGAAATGTTTCAACTCAGTTGACTTCACGTCATCAAATACATCTCATCCGATCGTACGAATACCCTTTTTTTCATTTTTTTGTTTGTTTACTATTTTTCTAAACTCAAGATAATTTTCCCAAAAGACTTCATTTTCAAACTCACACCTTTTAAATCAAAACTTCGACATTAGGTTATCACATCTTCAAAATCTCGCCAACACCTATTTTTAGCCAAACGAACCATTTTAATCAAACAAACAATTTTAACCAAAAAAACAGATATTTCAAAAGGTTCCTGCAGAGTACCGCAGATGCATTGGGTGCTAATACCTTCCCGTTGTATAACCAACCCCCGAACTCTCGATCTCTTTTAAAAACGCATTGTATTTTCATTACTTTTAAATATTACTTTACATTGCATATTTTAGGGTTTTATTTCGCTCTTTTCCCTTTTCCCTTGGAAATAATAAAGCGCGGTGGCGACTCTTGCTTTTGTGAGTCAAGTTAATTAATAGCTTGATCTCCGATTTTCACCGCTACACCTGGGTAGTAGGGTTACTTCGATATGAAATCCTGGATAATAGGGTTGTGAGAAGGAACCTGAGTAGTAGGGTTACTTCTATATGAAAGCCTAGATAGTAGGGTTGTGAGAAGGAACCTGGGTAGTAGGGTTACTTCGATAAGTTCATGTAAAGCTTCAGAATGAACCGGGGTAAGGTTATAAGTTTGTGTAAAACTTCAGGAGGAACCGGGGTAAGGTTACTTTGTGATATGACAGCCTGGATAGTAGAGCTGTGAGAAGGAACCTGGATGGTAGGGTTACTTCGAAGCGATAATGTAGATTAGTTGACCCGTCTGATTTCGGGAGCTGAGTTTCCATTAGTCGTTTGTAGATATGATCTGTATAACTGCTGATTTTGTTGAAGCTAATCCTCTTTTCCTGAAAAGATATCAGGGTTAGTTATATGCGATGCATGAAATGCAGGGTGAGATGATGTTCTCAAAAATAAATGAGATTATGCTGTATATGTTATGTATGCGTATATCATGAGGTATGTTCATGAAATGCTATCGTGGTATGCTCGCATCTGGGAAAATAAATCCTTGATCATTGCTGGAGAGTTGTAAATATTCTGTCGGGAAGATATGATGGGGAATAACTCTGTGGGGTCCATACTTTGGGGGAAGAGATACTCTGTTGGTATACCTGCCGATCTGGAGGAACAAACTTAGCTGGGGATGAAATTTACTGACTCGCCCGCGATCGCGAACCTCGGCTGGGGATAATTATGTCCTGTTTCTGGAAAGCTGACATTAAAGCCTTTGGGCACTTTTACTCTGTGGGGAGTATATGTACCAATAATTATGTTCCAAAGCTGACTCTATTCTGGTACCTGTTGGGCGGAGTAACTGTAGGGTTTGGCACTTCTTGTTTTTGCCCCTGTTTCTGGAATTACGAGTAATTGTCTTTTGTTTCTTATGTAAATGTTTACGAGCAGCAGTCATTTTCAAATGCATATATAAAAAATAAATCATTGGACGTTCTTGCAAAATAAAACAGAAAAAGAAAAACAAATTGAAGTTTTTTATGAAAATGACTTGTATTGATTTTCAAATTGGACTGTAATAGGCATTTTGTACAACGAGGCTAACGCTCTAGTAAGAGAACACCGCCGAAAGACAGAAATTATACAATTTGTGTAAAGGAAAGAAAAACAGCTATGTGAAACGAGCCCATTGGGTTCCTACTCTGCTATTTCCTTTATATCTTCAAACGTCTCATCACTTTGCTACTTGGCTGAAGGTTGATCAGATTGATTGGCGCCGTCCGAGCTTGGTAGTCGATATCAAAGTCTAGTCGCAAGATGATCTAATGAGACATAGTGATACGCTCAATCCCTAACTTTTTCCTGGATTTCCCTTTCGGGTTTTCAATCCACCGGGATACCCTTTTTTTCCCAAGCCTCCCTTTCGGGTTTTCAACTTGCCGGGTGTACAGGTTTTTTCATTTTCACCCCTTACTTTTGCCCGAACCCTTTTGGTTCGCCGGGAAGCCCTTATTTTCGCCTAGGACAGTCGACCTAGCGGGTCTTTGATTATGCGTAGTATCTTTTCACTATGTTTGCATTGACAGGGTGAGGAAGGTCGTCACCATCCATGTCAGTTAGAATCATAGCTCCTCCCGAGAAAATGTTCTTAACCATAAATGGCCCTTCGTACGTGGGAGTCCATTTTCCCCTGGGATCACCTTGCGGCAATACGATGCGTTTGATCACAAGATCCCTGACTTGATATTCTTAACGCCTGCCTTTCTTGTTAAAAGCCTTGATCATTCGCTTTTGATACGCCTGACCATGGCAGATAGCAGTAAGTCTCTTTTCATTGATTAGATTTAGCTGATTAAGTCGGGTTTGGATCCAGTCGTCTTCATTCAAACCCACATCCTTCATAATCCTGAGAGAAGGTATCTGGACTTCGATGGGTAAGACCGCCTCCATTCCATATACCAGAGAGTAGGGTGTTTCCCCTATCGACATCCGTGCTGAGGTACGGTACCCATGAAGAGCGAATGGTAACATCTCGTGCCAGTCTTAATATGTCATTGTCATCTTCTGTACAATCTTCTTGATGTTCTTGTTAGCCGCTTCAACATCGCCATTCATCTTCGGCAGGTAGAGAGAAGAGTTATGATGATGTATCTTGAACTGTTTGCAGAGCTCGGTGATCATTGTGTTGTTGAGATTCGTACCATTATCGGTGATAATTCTCTAGTACACCATATCGACAGATCAGATTTTGTCGGATAAACCGCACCACAGTATTCTTGGTCACAGTAGCAAAAGAGGTTGCCTCAACCCACTTTGTAAAGTAATCAATGGCTACTAAGATGAAACGATGCCCGTTGGACGCAGTAGGTCTGATCTCGCCGATCATGTCGATGCCCCACGTCGCAAAGGGCCAAGGATCTGTCAGGATGTTCAGAGGAACTGGAGGTACATGCACCTTATCAACATAGATTTGACATTTATGACAAGTTCGAGAGTGCTGATAACAACCGGCTTCCATAGTGGACCAGTAATATCCTGCCCGTAGGATCTTCTTAGCCATGGTATGTCCATTAGAATGGGTTCCAAACGTGCCTTCATGTAGCTCTGTCATGATCCTTTCTGCTTCGCTCTTGTCTACACACCGTAGTAGTATGGAGTCATGGTTGCGTTTATAGAGGACCCCATTACTGAGGAAGAACTTTGCAGCGAACCTTCTCAGAAACTTCTTATCGTTGACAGATGCCCCTTCGGGGTACTCCTGAAACTTGAGATACCTTTTGACTTCGTGAAACCAGGGTTTGTCTACCACTTCTTCGGTGTCGATCTCACAGCAGTGTGCTGGTTCATCCAACCTCTCAATGGTAATTTGGGGAGCTTCATTGTCCCACCTAACTTTGAACATAGAAGACATGGTAGCTAGCGCGTCTGCCACCTGGTTCCATTCTCGTGGGAAATGTTCAAAGGTTACCTCCTCAAAGTGTGGGAGCAATGTCAGTACATATTCTCTGTAAGGAATAAGATTTAGGTGCTTCATATCCCACTCGCCTTTGATCTGACTTATCACCAGAACAGAATCCCCGAATACATTTAAGAACTTAATCCTTAGGTCAATAGCAGCTCGAAGACCCATGATACATGCTTCATACTCCGCCATATTGTTGGTGCAGTTGAAACATAATCGGGCGGTGAACGGAGTATGATAGCCCTCGGGAGATATGATTACAGCGTCAATGCTATTACCTAGTGCGTTTGAAGCTCCATCAAAGTTCATAGACCATCAGGATCCCTCCTTGGGTCCTTTATCCGGTTCAGGCTCTTCGTAGTCAGACACCAACATGATATTCTCATCCCGGAACTCAAAATTCATGGACTGGTAGTCATCCACGGCTTGATGAGCCAAATGATCTGCCAATACACTCCCCTTTATTGCCTTTTGGGTTGTATATTGTATGCCGTATTCGGTTAAGATCATTTTCCACCTTGCTATCTTTCCGAAGAGAGCGGGCTTCTCGAAAATATACTTGATCAGATCCATCTTCGATATCAACAAGGTAGTGTGAGTCAGCATATACTGTCTCAGTCGACGAGCAGCCCATGCCAAAGCGCAACAAGTTTTCTCGAGCAATGAGTATCGTGTCTCACAGTCGTTAAACTTTTTTCTAAGGTAGTATATGGCGTGCTCTTTTCGACACGACTCGTCATGCTGCCCCAACACACACCCCATTGAATTGTCTAGCACTGTCAAGTATAATATGAAAGGTCTTCCTTCAACTGGAGGCATCATAATTGGCATTTCTTGAAGGTATTCCTTGATTCTTTCGAAAGCGGTCTGGCATTCATCATTCCACTTTACCACTTGATCTTTCTTTATCAGCTTGAAGATTGGCTCACAAGTAGCAGTCAGATGTGAAATGAATCTGGCGATGTAATTTAGGCGTCCCAAGAAACCTCTAACCTCCTTCTCTGCGCGGGGAACCGACATCTCTTGTATGGCCTTTACCTTCGCAGGGTCTACCTGAATACCCTTATCACTGACGATAAATCCCAAAAGCTTGCTAGATCTTACCCCGAAGGTACACTTGTTCGAATTCAACCTCAGCTTGTATGTCTTCAATCTGTCGAACAACTTTTGGAGATGATCAAGGTGCTCTTCCTCAGTCTGAGACATGTCTATCATGTCATCAACATAAACTTCGATCTCATGATGAATCATATCATGGAACAAAGCGACCATAGCGCACAGATAAGTTTCCCCAGCATTCTTCAACCTAAAAGGCATCACCTTGTAGCAGAAGGTGCCCCACTGTGTGATGAAGGTTGTCTTTTCCATGTCTTCAGGAGCCATCTTGATCTAGTTGTAGCCAGAGAATCCATCCATGAAGGAGAAGATTTTATGCTGTGCGGTGTTGTCGACCAGAACATCAATGTGAGGAAGTGGGAAGTCATCCTTGGGGCTTGCCCTATTCAGATCTTTGTAATCAACACACATCCGTACCTTACCATCCTTCTTAGGCACCGGAACAACGTTGGCAACCCACTGTGGATAGGAAGTGACAGCTAAGAATCCTGCATCAAACTGTTTCATGACCTCTGCCTTGATTTTCTCTGACATTTCATGATGCATACGGCAAACCTTCTGCTTAACTAGAGGACAGTCTTCTTTATTCCGCAGGCGATGTACCACAATATCAGTGTCTAAACCAGGCATGTCTTCGTAGGACCGGGTGAAGATCTCAACATAGTCGTGCAACATCTATATCAACCTCTGTTTGACGCTAAGCTCCAGATTTGCACCTATTTTAACCTCTTTTCTATCTTCCTCAGTACCCAAGTTCACTGTCTCAACCAGCTCTTCATGAGGCTGTAAGCCCCTCTCTTCCTGCTGTAGTATTCTAGCAAGTTCTCCAGGCACCTCACAATCATCCTCACCTTCGTCCTCGGCTTGGTTGATCGGATTTTTGAACTTATAACTGGCAATAACAGAGCTGTTATCAATGGGATCCAGAGTGGATATGGATCTGCATTGTGATACGTGAGTGTGTGTAAGAGAATAGTTGTTTTGATAGAATGGAAAAGAAAAAAGAAAAAATGGAGAGCGCAAATTTTTTATGCAAGAAACGTCCAATGCTTTATTAATGATTATGAAATGACAAATAATATCCCTCACAAGAAAAACCAAGGTGTCTCGGGCAAGGCACCGGGATGTAAAGTTTCAAATTATTTATTACAAATCTTAAAACAAATAAGTCAATTATTGTGGAATAAAAGAAACAGGTATGAAGTCCCTAGCCGTCCAGTTACTCGGTCCACCGTTGGTAGTTGGGTAGATCCAACTGTCAATGTATGAGTCCTCTTCACTGTCTTCAATGGCGTTAATCTTACAATTGCTGATGCGTAGGGGAGGTCCTCCAGCCCGAGCGTGTCTAACAGCCCTTTGAGCCCCTGTAGTAAAGCCCAAACCAAATTTGGCAGTTTTATGAGTGAAATCAAGGAGCTGACCCCAATTGGCACACCCACCTTCTTCAACCACAACCCTGATGTCCTTGAGAGAAGCCATCTTCACAGGAGGTTTGTTGCTAGTAGTTTCAATTGATTCCAAGATATGAAGGACCTCTTCAAAATTCTGATAAGGAGTTTCTATAAATTCCTCGTCCATCTCTACGTAGCGGAAGGAGTTGAGGTGACTCACCATATATTCTTCCTCACCCCGCACTGTGACAATCTTTCCTTTCACCAGATACTTCAGCATTTGGGGGAGTGTGGAGGTGACTGCCCCAGCCTCGTGGATCCAAGGACGACCTATCAAACAAGAATATAACGGCCTGATATCCATCACATAGAAAATGGATCCAAAGGTCTAAGAACCTACTTTGACAGGGATGTCCACCTCCTCGTGCACCGTTCTCTTTGATCCGTCAAAAGCCCTTACCACAATATTACTAGGCTTTAGAGTTAAACCCTCGCAATCCAACTGGTCTAATACCTTCTTTGGCAGCACATTCAGTGAAGACCCAGTATCTACCAACACATGAGCCATAGTGGTGCCCCTGCATTCAATCGAGACATGCAGAGCATCATTATGCTTCCTTCCTTTCGGAGTCAAATCTTCATTTGAGAAACCCAGCCCATTATCAGCAGTCAGGCTGGCCACATAATCTTTGAACTGATCCGCTGAAGTTTCCTGTGGCACATGCTCAGTCTTGAGAAATGCAATTAAAGCCTTTGCATGGGCTTCAGAACACAAAAGCAGAGACAACATGGATATCTTCGATGGGGTCTGCCCCAGCTGCTCGACCACATTGTATTCGCTCTTCTTAATGATTTTCAGTATTTCCTCCATTTCTTGTTTAGAGGCTTTCACAACAATTTTCTTAGGCGCCTCCATCCGAGAAGGCTTACCTAAAATTTCCTTGCCGCGGGTATCAGATGATTTGCCGACAGGGGTAATAACCGGAGTAAGAACATGAACATTAGCAGAGGTACTAGCAGGAACAACAGATGGAATAATAATAGGCTTGTTGACAGTCTTAGGGGAAATCTCGGGAGAGAAGACCCTTCCACTTTGGGTAACTTTGCTAGTTCCGACAATGTTACCAATATCAGGATTAGCCTTTTGATCTTTTAAGTATTGTTTGATGCCATGATAGTACACATCGGCACCATAATGCCACGGGACAACTTTGTCCGAGACATACGGGACAGGACCAGGAACAGTAATTATCAGCAGAACAATTCTTGGAGAAGATGTAATCCTAACAGGTCTTCTCGAGGAAATCTTGGAAGGATTGGAGGAAATGGTTATAATACCGACTTCTTCAGATGGAACAACAGGAACCAAAGTTTTCTCAAACATAATTTCTTTGCAATCTATCAGGCGTTGGACACCTAACTTCAGCAAACGGCAACCAGAAGGTAGAAACGAACACATGTGGCAACCTTCACCACAACCCGGAAATAAATCGGCCAATAGCAAATTCATCTTGACATTCGTGAGAGGAGTAGATACTTCATCGACAGAGGTAATAAAAAATCAGTATCAATAGCATTAACTCCACGACCGTGCTTAGGCATGGGAGCAGTTATGACATTCGGCTTATCCGGAGCATCAAAATCTATCTCCTTAGCTTCAATCAAGTCTTGTATTTTATTTCTCAGATCCCAGCAGTCATTTGTATCGTGTCCAGGACTCTCAGAATGATAGGCACACCGGGCGTTTGGATTATATTGGGGAGATGTAGTATTTGGATTCTTGGGAGCCTCTCTCAAGGTTACCAAGTTAGATCTCAGCAGATGAGGTAGAACTTCATCCAATGTCATGTTGATGCGGGTAAACTACCATTGTGGTCTTTCCACCCGTTGTTGATTATTGCATTATGGGGCAACTGCAGGTCTAGGTAATATCACGGCACTTACTGTCTGACGTTGTTCAGCCTTGTTTTGACCCCCCAGGCTGTAGATGGAACTGGCTTCCTTTTTACTAGAAAAAGGCTTCTTTACTGAACTTGAAGAGGCATCCTTTTTTATTTTTCCGCTTCAAATCCCCGCTTCTACTCTTTCCCTAGTTAGGATCAGCTCAGTGAAACCAGCCGATGAGCTGCCGATCAAATGATTGAAAAATGGACCAGATAGCGTTCCTAGAAACATACCAACCAACTCCCTATTAGACAACGGGGGTTGAACTCTCCCAGCCAAGTCTCTCCATTTTGGTGCACAATCTTTAAAACCTTCACCTGCACCCATGGACATACTCTGGAGTTGATTACGAGTGGGAGCAAGGTCGGCATTATACTGATACTGCTTGTAGAAAGCAGCAGCCAGATCTTCCCAGTTTCGGATATTTTCTCCCTCTAGCTAGTAGAACCATTCAAGTTGAGTCCCTGATAGACTATCTTGAAAGAAGTGAACCCACAGATTTCTATCAGCTGTGTGGGGTTGGATCTTCCTGACATAAGAATGGAGATGGAGTTTTGGGCAGGACACCCCATTATACTTAGAAAAAACTAGAGCTTTGAACTTCTGCGGGAGGACTACTCCCGACACCAATCCCAGTTCTTTGAAATCTAGTCCAAGTATCCTTTGAACTTCCATGGCACTCAGACGGTCTTCTAGATGTTTGTATCTATCCTCAGCAGGAGGATATTGCTCATCATTGTAATCAGTATCATTGTCAGAGACTACAGGACTAGGGTCTTTCTCTTCTTCCTGATTCCCCCCTTCCTTGGATGAAGAGGTCAGATCGGTTTTTCGCTTCAACCGCTCTCCAAACCTTCTGCCCATATTCAGAATACCGACAACCTTCTTCTTTTTCTTCTTCTCTTTCAGAATGAGGGCTTTCAGATCTTCCTGCCCTTTTGCCAGACTTATGAACATTTGTTGGAACTGGGCGTTCTGTGATTTAAGGTCCTTGATGCTTTGTTTGGAAGACATTTCTGCTGAAATAAACAGCGAAGAAGATGAGAAACCTGTAATGGTACCTGTAATGATGTTATGGATGATATGTGTATGCAATGATTTCAAGGATTCTTAAAGGCTTAGATTTGTTTAACCAAAAGAAACACACGTCATTTGCATTAATAAGTTCAAATTTGTTACAAAGAATGCATTTTAGGCTTACAAATAAATAAAACTGAAAGTAAAAAGAAACTAGGTCTCCCAAGAGCGCATCCTCTTTGGTGCAATGTAGGCATTTACGTTCCTTTCTTGATGAAGTAGCCTAGTGAGATCCAAGACCTTCTTCTCGCTGGCATAGAACTGAGCTTTAAACATGTCTCTCTCTTCTTTGAGTTGAACCCAAGACTTCTGTAATTCTTCACAATAAGTTGGCATATCGAGATGATGACCAAGTGAAATAGTGTCTCCTTCAGTAGCTGGCTCCATGGTTACTGGCAGGATAGCTGGGTAAGGCATCCTAAGACTTTAGGCGCAAGCTCGTACCCATCGAAGATAAGGCTCAAGAGGAATGGAATTCTTGTTCCCTAGCGTCTTGCTATCAATTTTATGTACCATGCCCCAAGCTTTTATGAATCTTCTATGATAGCCTTGAACGTCGTTCTCATAATTGAAGGCGATTCCTTGGATAATCGTATCATGAGGACCATCTCTTCTCGTATAACAAAACTAACGTAAGGCCAAACAAGGATTGCAAGTGATTCCTCCCCTAATACCTAAGAGAGGGACATTAAGGAATTCACCACAATGATCAATGATGGTAATATCTTCCGAGAACCGTGAACACTAATGAATGTCTGAATGCTTAATGGACATCAGCATGCAAGACCATTTCAAACCCTGCTCATTCTTCAAAACAAACCTGGGTAGGTGCGAAATAAACCACCTAGCCAATAGAGGAGTGCAACATAGGAGGGTTCCCCTTATCTTTAGAGTGCGAGCATGCAAAGAGTGCAGAATATCCCCGAGGAATGTAGGTACTGGATTATGAGACAGGAAAACCTTGATAGTGCTCACATTTACGAGTTGATCAGCATTAGGGAAAAGTACCATCCCATAAACGAGAAATGCCAGTACCTCTTCGAAAGCTTGTAAATCTAAGGTATCCCAAAAATGAAAGGCCTTCTCAAATAGAAACATAACCGAAATTCCTTGGACATTCCCTCTAGTCTCCCAATTTTGCACTATGTCAGACCGTTGTAAAGACAGGGCTCTAGCAATTTCCTCAGGCTTTGGATGTTCTTCCGTACCATTGAAAGGCAATTGGTCAAGAATAGGTACCCCCAATAACTGAGAAAACTCCTCTATAGTAGGTACTAGCTGGTAATCCGAGAAGGTGAAACAATGGTGCACCGGGTCGAAGAACTGAAACAACACTTTTAACAACTCTTCATCAGGTTTTGCAGTGACTAGATTGAGCAACTGACCATGCTTTCTAGTGAAATGAGAACCTTCAAGAACCCTTAATGCCAGATCCTTTAGTTAGAGAGACACTTTCACAAGGTTGACTTGTATAGTGTTCCTACGGGTAGATGCCATGTCCTACAAAACAGAGCAAAAATGAGCCCTATGGAATCCTTGCAATGGTTAGTCATGATATGCTATGCTTATGATGTATGATGTCATGATAAAACACAGATATAGCAAACACAGGTATAGCGAGCACAGTCAAATCACACAAAGTCCTTAGGTTTAAGGCTTGCATGAGGTCAAAGGTAGTACCCTCTTGAAGTTTAGTTGGTTTCAAACCTGTCTTAAAAATTAATTGGGTTCTAGAGGATCTCAATATCACTGACCATCCTTTATCGGCATTATCTCAGCTCACGCAATCTTTTCTCGCGGCCGAAATATCCCGAAAGTATGATCTCAATGAGTGTAGCATCAAGTATCAACCAATTCTCATCTTTACACCGAGGCCAAATATCTCACTACTTTCTAATGGCCAAGTTTGTGCAATTAAAGGTTCTAAGGCCAGTTAATGCTTCACGACACCACGCGACGGCCCCGTACTTTCCCTGATTGACTCAAGGGTTACCGGTACCAACCAAAGTGCCACATCAATGTAGCTACTGCTTCAACCGTTCCGGTATACCCCATCTTAGTTTCGTCACAGTTTATTGCTACTTACCTAAGAGGTGTTTCCCAGATCCGGGTGTAGGATCAAGTAACCCAAACAGTTCCCCTAAGTATGAAGCAAACAAGACAATCAAGATAAAGCAATAAAATATGACCTAGATCCTAAGGTTTACCCAACTTTATATTTATTCCCCAGCAGAGTCGCCAGTTCTGTGATACGGTGGCAGAACCGACTGTTTAATACTGGTTTGCGTTTTGTGTTCGCAAAAGGTCGCGGTAAGCAAGAGTCGCCATCGACTTTTATTTCATCCAATCATGGAAAAGGAAAAAGAACAGAAAAAACCTTTTTTCGAGATATTATGAGTACGAGGGGTAGATTATAGAAAGGGAAGGTGTTAGCACCCTTTCTATCCATGGTTTTCCATGGGCTCTTATGTACTTGCTCATCTTTTTTAAAACTGCTTATGTGTGTGCTTGCTTTGAAAATGTTTTACTTCGTGATAACCCTTGTATCATTCCTCAAGGGTGTGACGAAGTGGTTTTGAAAACTGTTTTGAAAGGTGTCTGTGTGAAAAGTTTTAATTGAGCAAGTACTCAAGATTCTACCTACTCGAAAAAAAGATCGTTCGTTCTATTTTCTTTAGACAACGCTATCCCACTATTAAGGAGTAGGTAGCACCGTAGTTGGAGTTAGTAAGGGACATTCGAAAGGGACAAATATAATCACTAAAGCAATAGTTAGAAAACCTTAGTAGTAACCCTAGGGTCTTAAGATCCTTTCGAGGCAATGTTTCCGAGGCAACATTTCCAAGGCAACCTTTCTGAGGCAGCTTTCGAATGGGACATTTGATCTTTTAAACAAGAGGGCGACAACTAAAATTTCTTATGCTTAATGACTGTTTACCGAAGGCAACCGTAGTGAGGCAAACCCTAGGAGTGAACATGTGCATGTGAATTTTTTCCAGTTATTTGATCTTTGCACATTAGGTGATCTACCGTTTTAAATTTCAAGCATCCTTTTTATACAATCCTATTAGCCATGCATCTAGGCAGGTAAAGATTGCGGGAATTTAAAGTGCGAAAAATAAACCTAGCTATTACAAGGCTTCGGGGAGGGGGATTAATTACATAACCAAAATCGGGGATTTAAAGAAAGAAATAAAACCTTAATTTAACTATTACAAACCCTGAGCAGTTACAAAATAACGGCAAAATAATTAACAAGTGCGCGAGAAATTAAATACGAGGATGATTGAAATAACCTAAACCCTAATTGAAAGAAAAAGTGTTTTTTGTGGATTTTTATTTGAGAAAATATTTAATTGCAAATTAATTAAACCTAATTTCTAATTATGAAAGAAATTAAATTACCCTAATTTTCTAATTAACCTAATTAATTAACGGAACAAATATTTATGAGAAAATGATTTTTGATGCATTTTTTAGAGAAAATTAATTTAATTATGCACAATTAAAATCCTAATTCTAATTATTTTTAAAAAAAGAGTAAATTACTCTAAATTAATTAAACTAAATAATTAAAATTATTTATTAAAAAAAGATTTTTGGTGATTTTGATTTTGTGATTTGTTAAAAAATAATTTGTGTTAATTAAAAAAAGAAATAATTAAAGAAAAGAAATTAAAGAAAAGAAATAAAAAATAACCAAATGTGCCTGTATGTTAGATGAAAGGGGGGGGGTGAGAATCTGAATTTCTTGGCCCAAAAACACTCTAAGCCCAGTAAAACTTTGGTGCCTTGTATCGTTGACCTAGGGGCGCACCATAGTCCCTCATTGCTGGAACGTTGGATCTGATGGCTTGTTGGATCTAGTGGCTGGATGTTGATGGAGTATGGTAGACCCTTTGGTAAGGAGTGCATGCAATCTGCGTTTAGAAAATTGGAAAATAACAAAATGCACACGCCTGGGATCGAACCTAGGACGTGTACATCAAAGGCGTGCCTATCAACCATCTGTGTTGCTGGTTCTTTTGTTAATACATATAGACGAAATATAATATAATACAAAAAGCGAACTAAGCCCAGAAAAACGCGCGAATTTCAAATTAACCGGTCATGGGCTGTCATGCATCATCTTCTTCACTACAACCGTCGCCTTAGGTTAAAGACTTATACCTACGGACGTTTTCTGTAACTACAGCCCTGCAAAATTCAAAAATGCACAATACGCATGATAAATGATTTCTAATTACATAGCCTCATTCATGGTGATCTCGTGAACACCCTAGTATCCTTCTTTTTGGCTAATTTCACATGTGTAAGAAAGCCTTAAATTGCAAACATAAACCCTAACAATGGCAACGACATGTAGAGGCTTCAAAAACGCAATTAAATAATACAGTTAGCTTGCAAACATGATGAGGATTACAAATATATGATTTAAACATGCTAAAGATGCCAGGAATACAAAATTTTGAGTTTAAGGGAAAACCCTGAGAGCGATTACACGCGTTTTAAGCTTTGCAAATGATCCAATTGGCTTCTGGGAAGGTCCAAGAATCGATTAGCAGCGTTGGAATGGTTTGAATTGATCTCTAAATGCAAAAACGATCCAGCACTTTTTGTCAATTTTTTTGAACTTTGTTTAGTGTTTTCACGACTGCTCACCCTTGTCTTTTGATTTGCAATTGTTGTGTACATATAGTAGACTGAATTAGGGTTATAAAATTGCATCATATCTTTGAGAATTATGAAAATGTGATTTGATTTGATTCATGTATGGTATCTTTCTAAAACAATCTTCAATCCAATCTTTTCCAACCCTAATGAGTCTTGCACGAATTGATCATCATGCTAGCTGTATATGGACTCCAAATGTGCACAAAAATCCCAAGATTTGATTTGTTTTCATTATTTTACCATTTAATTTGATTTATTTTGATTTATTTTGATTTAAATGAATAAAAAATCTAAATAAATGATAAAAGTAATAAAATAATAGGTGGAAAATCTTAGGGGTCGTGGGTCATATTAGAAACATGTTTCAAGCAAGATAACATGGGCCCCTTTGGAAAAAATGCAAATTTGATCAATGTTGACTTTTGACAATTTTCCAAAAATTGCCAACTTTAACAATGCACAACTCTCTTAATTTTGACCCTAGGAAGGTGTTCTTGGACTTTTTAGAAAGCTTAGGATGTACCCTAACCATCCCTTTTGGTTTCATCTCAATTGGATCTTCCATTTTCATGTATGAAGCTTTGACCCAAAAGGTGTTTTTGTTTACTTTTCAAAAGGACCTATAATGTAGAAATTCATATCTTTTTACGAGTGCATATTTTGAACTTGTGGGCTGAAGATGAACTGTAGGGAATTGTATCCTCTTAAAAATGAGCATTGGATGGAAAATTTTTGATGAAGTATGAAGAAGTTATGCTTGGTCAAAGTTGGGTTGACTTTTCCTACAAAAACCCTAATTTAGCAACTTTTGGGTTTTGATGAATTTGGAGCATTACTTGAGGAATCATGGTCAATCCTTGATCAAATGATGTAAGTCACTTCAAAGTGTTGATGTTGACCAAAAATATTGAGGTTTGACTATATGTGGGCCACAGTTGACTTTTGACCTAATATAGTCGATTCTCAAGCATTTGAGCAGTTGACTGAGCAAACTTCTTATGCAAGGATTGAAACTTGGCATGGATGATATTGGGAACATATTAGGACTTTGGGAAGCATTTGAGTCCTTTGTGGTTCACACATCTTGATGAAAATGGAAATCCTAATTTGGGGTATACTGCCTTAGGGGAGAGTTTGTCTGGTCAACTCTTGTACTTCCTTGAGCAACTTGGGGACCTCAATTGACATTTGTTGAGTAAAATGGGGGGGGGGGGGGGATTTTGGGGTATAACATTAGGGCTTGATGCTGACATTGTAGTTCATCGTCTACCAATGAAGGAAGGTTGTTCTCCTATAAAACATAAGGTTCATCGTATGTGTCCTGAGATGTCTGAAAAGATCAAAGTTGAGGTTATGAAGCAGTTCAATGTAGGTTTCTTAGTTGTTATGTCTTATCCTCAGTGGGTTGAAAATATGGTTCCAGTACCTAAGAAGGATGGAAAGGTGCGTATGTGTATAGAATACAGGGATTTGAACAAGTTAAGCCCCAAAGATGACTTTTCACTTCTGTATATTGATGTTCTGGTTGACAACACCACTCAACATAAAGCATTTTTCTTCATGGATGGTTTCTCTGTTTATAATCAAATCAAGATGGCACCTGAAGACATGGATAAGACTACCTTTGTCACACAGTGGGGCACTTTCTGTTACAAATTTATTCCTTTTGGTTTGAATAACATTGACACAACTTATCAGCATGCTATGGTAGTTTTGTTCCATGACATGATCCATCATGAGATAGAGGTTTACATTGATGACATGATAGCCAAGTCTCAGATTGAAGAAGAACATCTCGACCACCTGCATAAGTTGTTTGAGAGGTTGAAGAAATAAAAGTTGAGGTTGAATCCAAACAAGTGCATTTTTGGGGTATGATCCGGTAAAATCCCAGGTTTCTTCGTTAGTGATAAATGTATTGAAGTTGATCTCGCCAAGGTTAAAGCCATTCAAGAAATTCCAGCTCCCTGTATTGAGAAGGAAGTTAGAGGTTTCTTGGGATGACTGAACTACATTGCTAGGTTTATTTTCCATTTGACCGCTACTTGTGAGTCAATCTTTAAGTTCCTGAAGAAAGATCAAACAATAAAGTGGAATGACGACTGTCAGATAGCTTTTAACAAAATTAAGGAGTACCTCCAAGAACCTTCGATTCTAATGTCGCCAGTTGAAGGAAAACCTCTAATCATGCACCTGACAGTATTAGAGAACTCAATGGGGGTGTGTATTGGGGCAACATGACGATTCTGGTCGAAAAGAACATGCAATATACTACCTTAGCAAAAAGTTTACCAACTTTGAAACAAGATACTCACTAATCAATAAAACTTGTTGCGCTTTGGCATGGGATGCTCGCCGACTAAGACAATATATGTTGAATCATACTACTTTGTTGATCTCTAAGATGGATCCAATAAAATACATATTCAAGAGACACACTCTCTCTGGAAGAATAACAAGATGGAAAATGGTCTTGACAGAATATGACATTCAGTATTGTTGTACCCCAAAATTTTCCCTCTCATTTTACTCAAAACATACTCCTAGAAGTCCTAAACTTGCTCAAGGATGCCTAAGGATTGACCAGACAAGTCCTCCTCCTAAGACAATGAGCCTCAAACTAGGGTTTTCTTTTTCATCAATATGTTTGGGTTCCAAGGGTCCCAAATGATTTCCATTGCCCTAATATGTTCTCAAGATCATTCATGTCAAGTTTCATGCCTTGCACAAGAAGTTATCTCAGTTAACTGCTCAAATGCCTAAAAATAAATTATGTTAGGTCAAAAGTCAAATGTGGGCCACATACACTCAAACATCAAGATTTATGGTCAACATCAACATTTTGAAGTGACATCCATCATTTGATAAAGGGTTAACCATGATTCCACAAGGAATGCCCCAAATTCATCAAAACTCAAAAGTTGCTAAATTAGGGTTTCCATAGGAAAAGTCAACCAAACTTTGACCAGGCCTAACTTTCTCATACTTTATCAGAAATTTCCCATCCAAGAATCATTTTGAAGAGGATTCAATTCCCTACAACTCATCTTCATCCCTCAGGTTCAAGAAATCCACTCATGAAAAGATATAAATTCAGACATTATAGGTCCTCTTCAAAAGTCAACAAAAAACACCTTTTGGGTCAAAGCTCCTACATGAACATGGAAGATCCAATCAAGATGAAACCAAAAGGGTTGTTTAGGGGACATCCTAAGATTTCCAAAAATTCCAAGAACACCCTCATAGGGTCAAAATTGAGGAAGATATGCATTGTCAAAGTTGGCCATTTTTGGAAATTTGCACAAAGTCAACAATGCCCAAAATGGCATTTTCTCCACATAGGCCTATCTTTCAAGTTTAGAGCTTGTTCCTAACATGGTCCATGACCCATGAACTACTCCATGACTCATTCACTTATTTATTTAATTTATTGTGATTTTATTCATTTAAAATTCAAATAAAATCAAAATAAATCATATAAGTTGCTTTTGGGATGATTTTGGCATTGAATGAAGATGATATATGCTGTCAAACAAAGATCAAATCGTGCAAGGGCTTATTGGAATGAAAATGGCATGATTTAGCCAATTTTGGAAACAAAGAATATCACTTGAAAATCAAATCTCTTTCTCATCAATCTCCAAGATTTAATCCAAATTTGTTAACCTAAATCAGTCCCTTATATGTCCACAACACATCTAAAGCAAAGAAAACGAGGATTGGGTCGTGCAAATTACAAGAACAAAACTCAGTTTTTTGTCAAAAAAGTGTGGGTTAGTTTTGATTCCATAGGCCGTTTCAAGTAATTCCAAGGCCAACAATACGTTCCTGGACGTCTCCTGAAGCTAATAGCATCGTTTGCATGCGTCAAAGCACCCAGAATCGCATCTTGACACTCACGGTTTGTTCATGTTTTCTTCAATCTCGATTTCGCTCATTTATACATTATAAATGCTATTTGGCTGTATTTTCGTGTTCATAATCATCACATGAATGTGTCTGGATAGTCCAATTTAAGTTTGAGCGCAGGGATAATCATATGCCATTATTAGGGTTCCAAAGCTTCAAATTAGGAATTCTCTATAGAGGTGAAATTAGGACAGATCAAGGGCACCAATGAACTCATGGCGTAATTTCTAATTGATATATGCCCTTAGTTAGGATTTATTTGGCTTGTATTACGTTTTTGATTGTTGCATGGTTATAGATATGTGTTGTACCCCAAAATTTACCCTCTTTTCATACACGCATATTATTGGTTTTATGGTTATGGAATAAAGGTATATTTATCAAGCTTCTTCAGGTTACAAGTGATGTTTATTTCGCCAATGGATATTCTCAGAGTATTTTCCGTGTTGAAAATCGGTTCGCCATTTTGCAATGATTCGGGGTTCAAAGATTCACAAGTTCAACCAGACGCGTCATATTCAAGTGTTCTTTCACCAAGATATCTTTGATAACGTATTTTGAAATTCAGGTTCTGCTCAAGAGTCAATTCTTTAAAGAAGGTCTCCAAATGTGTGAGTTTTCTCGAAGAAATGTGGTGAAAAAGTGTGCTGAAAGTGCAGTTTTTACGCACTAAAACATTTATAACTTGAAGATCGTGGCTTGTTTTGAACCCGTTCTGGTGGCTAATATTCCGTCTTGACGTCATCTACGTTTTCATCTCTCACAGCTGGAAGCCAATTTCGATAAGAAGGTCTTAAAAAATGCGGATTTATCAAGTATTTTCGTATAGAAAATTTGTGAGAGAAGTTTATTTGCGTCGTGTTCAGAAAATCAAAACATGGTCGATTTTCATCGTATCGAGCTGGTTCCAGTGCCAAAATTTCAAAAATTGAGTTGGCTAAGTTTTCACAGGAGGTATTGAGTTTGAACGGTATCCAAAAGGCCTTCTTTTTTTGCTCAGAGTGCACGTGATGCGCTGAAAATCCTGAATGCTGAATATTATTTCATCTGGGTCGAAACTTCGAAAATTCATAACTCATTCAATTTTTATTGGATTGGGCCCATCTTTTTACACAAGGTCACTGAGCCAGAGATCTACAACTTTGTTTCCAAAGTCGAGACTGGGTTATGCTCCTATCAATACTAGTTTTTTATTGAAGAACGTATCAGAGTTAACACTGGAGCCCAAAATAAGTTTGTCTGAGGCGAAACTTCAAATATTCATAACTAATTCACCATTTATCCGATTAAGCCCATTTTCGGATAGGAGTTAGTTCTCGATGTCGGCTACATTTTGTTTTCACATTTCAACTTAAAAATTTCACTTAAGCCCCTGCGATTTAGCCTAGAACGTGACAGACTTAAGTGAATAAAAATCTGCACTATTGCTTGTGATTATTGGAGGCCCAATTGCATATTCAAAGCCCATTTTTTTCTCTAATTTTCATTATATAATCTCATTTTTTCACACAAATAAGACGAGAAAAAAAAACTTTTGCCACAATCCTGTTAAAATATCAAATTCTTTCAAGAACCCTAAAACCTTGAAATCCTTATTACAAACCCCCATCTCACTACAAACAAATCATCCTTGTTACAAACCCACATCTCACTACTTCTCCAGTAAGGGTAAAGTTGGTTTGATCTCCATGATCAAAAGGGTATAGAAGCATTCATACATGCCATATCGGTTTTAATATTACAAGATTTCATATATTTTCTTTATTTGTATTTCATGATATAGTAATTTATTTAATGTGTTCATGAGATTCAACACTACAGATTTAGACAGGATCCCATGCAGGATTATTATAAAATGCTGAGGCCAAAACAGAACAACCACCAATGCATGGCGAGGCTGACATTCTGAGAAGGTTAAGAGCGTGGGTTCAACAACCACCCCTATTGGTTTTGGTTTTCTTCCTTTCTATTTATTCTTTTATCTATTTTCATTCTTTCTGTTTAAAACTTTTTTCATAAAACCTAACATTTTTCACAAACCTTTGATTTTTCATAATTTTTCATAATAAACTCGAATAATTAATTTTAGGTTTTTTTTTAAATTTAATTTTAGGTTTTAAATTAATTTTTGGGTCAACACCCACCATTGACATTTGCATTATTTGTATTTTCTAACCCTATTTTTCATTGATGTTTCTTCCCCTATCTATTTTTTGGCAAACTTAATTATTTCTTATTAATCATTACACATAAACTTTTTTTAAAACCTTTTTTTAATTAAAATTAATTAGGTTTTAGGTTTTTTTAATTAACCTTTTTTTTCTCTTCAAAATTAACCTTTTTTTAATTAAAATTAATTAGGTTTTAGGTTTTTTTAATTAACCTTTTTTTTTCAAAATTAACTTTTTTTTAATTAAAATTAATTAGGTTTTTAGGTTTTTTAAATAACTTTTATTTTTCAAAACTAACTTTTTTTAATTCAAACTAATTAGGATTTAGGTATTTTAATTAACGTTTTTTAAAATTAACATTTTTTTATTAATTAAAATTGATTAAGTTTTTTAGGTTTATTTAATTAATTATCATAAATCATTTCTTCATAAAAAATGACCAAAACATTTTCTTTGCTATTTTCATCTTATTTTTATTTTCCTAGATAAAGTGTATAGGGCGCGTTCAACTGTAATAGCGTAGCTTTATTTTTCCTGCTTTTTTTTATCATTATCATGTAATTGCTTCCGGGATGTAATAGTTTTAGGATTTCTTTTTTGCACTCTTCACTATTATGTAACTGCCCCAAAGCTTTGTAATAGCTTAGGTTTACATTTCTGCCTTTATCTCCTTCTACTATATTTTATGTAATGCTTAGATTAATAGGATTGTATGGAAAGATAAAAATGAACGATAGAAAACCCTAATTGCAAGATAAATATAACTGAAAAAACACATTGTTGCACACTTGCATCCCTAGGGTACTCCCCACTGGGTTGCCTCGGAAAACAATGGTCATGTCCCTCGAACGTAGGGATATCTTAGCAATAGACCCTCAATCTAAAAATCATCAAAAATATCATAGTCCCTTAATTTCCCTCGAGTTGCCTATGAGAAATGATCTTGTCCCTCGATGTTGCCTACGAATATATGATGACAGTCCCTTTGAAATGCTAAGGTATCCTTACATGTTGCCTTCAATGACCATAAGCGTCCCTTTCGATAGTCCCTCATACATCCAACGACTAGGGTTACCTACTCACTAATAGTAGGATAACATGGTCTAAAGGATAGGAGGAAAAGAACAGTCTTTTTTCGAGTAGGTAGATAACTGTTAGGTACTTGCTCAAACAAACAAAATTTTCTCACACCAACACTTTCCCAAACAAAGTTTTCAAAAACAACTTCATAACACTCTTGAGGACAGAAACAAGGGTTAAAACGAAGTAAAACAAAAAATTTCAAAACAAGCACACACAAGCAGTTTTCAAAATGAGCAAGTACCTAAGAGCCCATGGAAAACCACAAATAGAAAGGGTGCTAACACCTTCCCTTTCTATAATCTACCCCCCGTACTCAGAAACATCTCGAAAAAGGTTTTTTCAGTTCTTTTTCCTTTTCCTGATTGGATAAAATAAAAGTCGATGGTGACTCTTGCTTACCACGACATTTTGCGAACAAAAAACGCAAACCAGTATTAGCAGTCAGTTCTGCCACCGTATCACAGAACTGGCGACTCTGCTGGGGAATATAAAGTGGGGTTTACCTTAGGATCTAGGTCATTTTAAAATTGCTTTCTTGTTTTGCCTTGCCTGCCTTAAATTCAAGGGTTTTGATTGGGTATTATTAAAGATCCTACACCCAGATCTGGGGACACTTTTTAGGTAAACAACAATAGATCGTGAAGATTGTACGGCGTAGACCGATATGGTTTAAGCGATGGCTGTGTTGGTGTGACACTTTGGTTGGTTCCGGTATCCTTCGTGTGGAAACGAGGAGAATACGGGGCCGCCGCATGGTGTCGTGAAGCACTAACGGACCTTAGAACCTTAGTTGAACAAACTTGGCCATTAGAAAGTAGTGAGATAGACGGCCTCGATATAAATCTGAGGATTGGTTAATACTCGATGCTACACTCATTGAGATCAGACTTTCGGGATATTTCGGTCGCAAGAAAAGATTGCTTGAGCTGAAACAATGCCCGATAAAGGATGATCAATGATATTGAGAATCCTTAGAACCCTGTTACTTTTCTAAGACAGGTTGAGCCAACTAAACTTCAAGAGGGTACTTACCTATGGAATCCATGCAAGCCTAAACCTAAGGCTACTTGTGTGACTTTTTTGCTTTCTTTGCCTAACGGCTTTGTTTGTATTCCTTGCAGGACCTTATTTGTATAAATCCAATAAATTGGTTTCTTACCCTGCATTTTTGCTTGATGCGTAACATACACATCATAGCATCATACCATAGCATTTCCTTAAGCATTTCAAGGATCTCGAGGGCCTGTGATGCAGGTTATGATGAACCAGACGTCTAGCAAGAGGCAAGGGGACTTATTTTTCTCTAGCCAACGTCGTCAGAAGATCAAAACTCAACAACTTAAGTCAGGGGCAATGACCCACTTGAGTCAGCTGTAAAATTAAACTTCTGACATTTTCTTGTTTACCCCGCGAGATCTTTGAAAACATTGCATATATAATACATGTCATTGCATAAGCAGGTTTCAGCACAGGTCTCTCACGTTCTCGCTGTTTATTTCAGCAATGGATTTCCAACAAGACAACAGAGATTTTCAACCTCAAGAAGCTCAGTTTATGGAAATGTTCCTAAATATATCCAAGGGGCAAAAAGACCCGAAAACACTCTTCGTCGGGAATCTGACCAACGAACGTCCTGACAACAGCAAGGATGAACAATTGGAACAACTGCAAGCTAAGGTAGAAGCAATGAGAATCCAGATGTTGGGGAAAATGGCCCTTATCCAAAACTTAGCTCGAGGACAAGAAGGGCTAAGAGCCTTCCTCAACAAGCTTCACCAAGATGGATGCAGATCCACGAAAGAAACAGTTAAAATAATAGATCAAGGCATTAATCATCCCCTACTGAGTGAAGAGGTTGGTTTGGTCAGGAAAAGACATTTCCAGATTTCTACTACATCACAAGCCCAACCATAACCTCACCAACAACAACGGGGCAATCGACATAAGAAGAATACATCTGAAAGACGCTTCACTGAAATTAACAAGTCATTGGCTCAAGCATTGTAACGCATGTTAAAGGCTAAGTTGGTTATGTTAAGGGACCCTCTTCAGAATCCCAACATAGCCTCCCCAAGATATAATTCAAATGAAAGACGTGCGTATCACTCCAACAGTCCTGGACATGACACCAACAGTTGTTGCGCGTTTTTTTCAAAATATGTTGGAAAGAGGAAGAAGATGAAGTAGTTGGGCTGGGCCTGGCTACTTCCTACTTTTGGCACCCCCCATTTTCAGTTCCACACCCCCTGGCCTATTTTCTTATATTTTAATATTTTTGCATTTTTATTTTCTTTTCTGACTTTAATATTTTATTTTCAAATATAAAAAATGATCCAAAAAGATTTTTATAATTTTTTACATTTATTTGGTATTTATTTTTATTATTACTAGCATTAAAACATTGTATATGTCTTTATATTATTTTGTTTAAATTTAAAAATAATACAAATGATACTTTTATTTCTTATTTTTAATTTTTATTCACACTAAAATATTTTCTTGAATATATTTTATTTTTGTAAATATTTTATCTTGTTTTATAAATATTTATTACACTTAGTATATTTAATATATATATATATATATATATATATATATATATATATATATATATATATATATATATATATATATATATATATATATATATATATATATATATATATATATATATATATATATATATATATATATATATATATATATATATATATATATATATATATATATATATATATATATATATATATATATATATATATATATATATATATATATATATATATATATATATATATATATATATATATTTTATCTTGTTGAATAATTAGGTCAAAAATACAAAAAATATTACATTTTCATTTGTATTAATATTTTGCACTAAAAATATCATTTTTACAATATACTTTTATTTTTTGTATAAGTTAATATATTATTGTAAATAAATAATAAATAATGCTATTTATTTAAGAAAATTAGGGTTTTTGCCCTAAATGAAAAAATAATTAAACTTGACTTTTTCTTTATTTATTCTTACTTCACATATTAAAAACACTTTTTTTACATACATAAAAAATCATTTTTGTACATAATACATTTTATTTACATTTATTTATTGTATTTATTTCAATTATTGTACATTTGAATATTGTATCTTGTACATTCGATATGGTTGTAATAACTTAGAATTTATTTTCTCGTCAAATACTCCTCCCAATTCAAATTTGTACCCCCCTCCCAATATCATGTTGTAATAGTGTAGCATTTAAATTCTCGCACATTTAAAAGCTTTCAATTATGCCATGCTTAGACCTAGGGTTTGTATGCAAATAAAATCAACAACTAGCTTGACCTAATCCAAGATAACATGCATGAAAAACAAACACAATTCACACTTGCACCCTAGGGTTTCAACCACTTGTTGCCTTCAAAAATGGGCCATGATTGCATGTTGAGTACTTTGGCAAAACAAAAACAAACAAAAAGATCATAGTCCCTCGATGATGCTATTTGAGTTTCCTAAACAAAATGAACAAGTCCCTCAAGAAAATTGCCAAAGATACTTGACACAATTGCTATCATGGTCTATACGATGACCCGCGCCTGTCCCGTTAACATCCTAAGACAAGGTTGTTCACAAAATACAATGGTGAAACAACACTGTTAAAAGGGTTAAAAACATAAGAAATATCTTTGAGTAAAAATAGGGTAGACAACTCTTAGTTACTTGATCAAGCTGGCAAAAACATCCTTGCTACTTTTCAAAACACACTCCACAACACAATTGCAAAACCCTACTTGCAAACATTGAAAACCTTTCAAAAGACAAAAACACCTTTGTATACATTCAAACAAGAATCATTACAAAGGTTGCCACAACGATGGCCTCTTTTCAAAACATTTTCCAAAATCACACACAAAGCACCATTTCAAACAATTGAAAAGCACCATTTCAAACAATAGAAATGCAAAGCAAGTGATCTAAGCAAGTAACTAAGAGCCCATGGATAACCATGGATAGAAAGGGTTCTAATACCTTCCCTTTCTATAATCTACTCCCCGAACCCAAGAAAACATCTCAAAGGTCTTTCCTGTGCTTTTTGACCTTTCCTTAGGATAAAATAAAAAGTCAGTGGCGACTCTTGCTAATCCGAAACATTTGCGAACACAAACGCAAAATCCCAAGTCAGTTCTCCCACCGTATCACACCTACTCACTAATAATAGGATAACACGGTTTAAAGATAGGAGGAAAAGAACAGTCTTTTTTCGAGTAGGTAGATAACTGTTAGGTACTTGCTCAAACAAACGAAATTTTCTCACACCAACACTTTCCCAAACAAATTTTCAAAAACAACTTCATAACACTCTTGAGGACAGAAACAAGGGTTAAAACGAAGTAAAGCAAAACTTTTCAAAATAAGCACACACAAGCAGTTTTCAAAATGAGCAAGTACCTAAGAGCCCATGGAAAACCACAGATAGAAAGGGTGCTAACACCTTCCCTTTCTATAATCTACCCCGTACTCAGAAACATCTTGAAAAAGGTTTTTTCTGTTCTTTTTCCTTTTCCTGATTGGATAAAATAAAAGTCGGTGGCGACTCTTTCTTACCGTGACATTTTGCAAACAAAAAATGCAAACCAGTATTAACAGTCGGTTCTGCCATCGTATCACACTATGGATAAAACCTGTCACTATATCCTTTAGTGACAATTTTGTCTGTAGGTAAAAGGTTTGTCATTAAAGACAATAGTCTGGGGAGGAGACGGTGATGTGGCTGATAACCATTGGAGGATTTGAATCCGCACGCGTTTTGGGTGCATAATGCCTAATTTCCTTTATATTTTATTTGCTTAATTATATGTATGAATGAGCAGCCCAGCACGGATGGTTAAGGAAGAAGTATGTGAAGCTAACATCCTGGGTTCGATCCCAGGCGTGAGCTTTTATATTTTTCTTATTATTTCTCTATAGATTCCATGTGTTGCACGCCCTGGTCCATGCTATGCACCCAAGATTCACGCCATCAGATCATGTCCTGGCCAGATCTCACGCCTCCAACTCCAGTCATATGATGGACCTCCTGAAGACCAGATGCACTGAATCTCACGCTGGATACTGGGCTAGCATCTTGGGCCTAGTACAAAATAGCAGGTGCACCCCCCCTGATTGCTAACAACATCAGCATGCCCATTTCTTTTTCTTTTTTGTCTTTGATTTAATTTTTTTATTTGCTTTAATTATTTTTATATTTCTTAAAATAAATCAGTTTTTTATTAATCATGAAATATAAAATCACAAAATTTAGAATTAGGTTTTTTAATTAAAAAATAAATTAGTTTAATTAGATTAACTTGATTGTTTTTTCTATTAATTAAAATCATCTAAAAATTAGGTTTAATTTGCAATTAAATTATTTTCTCAATAAAAAATATACAAAAATATTTTCTTTGATTTCTTTCAAATTTAGACTTTGATTCCCGTATTTAATTCGTCTCGCATGCATTTACTTATTTATAATTCCAATTATTATAATTGTTTCGAGGTTTGTAGTAGTTTTTAATAAGGGTTTATTTTACCGCTTTTTACTTAGTGTTTAATCCCCAGTTTGGTTATGTAACCCCCTACCCGATACCTTGTAATAGTTAGGACTTTAATTTCTCGCACCTTTAAATTTCCGCAACTATGAACGGTCTAGATGTATGGATAATAGGCTTGCATGCAAAAGACAAATGAAATTAAAAAAGTAGATCACCTTAATTGTGCAAAGATTAAATAAACTGAAATCAAACACATGCACATGCTCACTCCTATGGTTTGCCTCACTTAGGTTGCCTTCGGTAAACGGTCATGAAGTATAGGGAGTTTTAGTGGTGGCCCTCTAGTTTCAAAAGATCAAAAATGACCCGTTTGAATGTTGCCTCGGAAAGATCTTTAGGACTTTAGGGTAATTACTAAGGTTTCCTAACCATTGCTTTTGTGATCGTAATTGTCCCTTCGAATGTCCCTTAAAACTCTAATGATGGGGCTTCCTACTCATCAATAGTAGGATAGCATTGTCTAAAGGAAACGAGAACGAATAGTCTTTTTCGAGTAGGTAGAAACTCTTAAGTACTTGCTCAAAACAATAAAAACTCTTTTACACAAACACTTTCAACACAGTTTTCAAAAACAACTTCGTCACACTCTTGAGGACAGATATAAGGGTTACCACGAAGTTAAACAAAAACTTTTCAAAATACACACAAGCAATTTAAAAATGAGCAAGTACCTAAGAGCCCATGGAAAACCATGGATAGAAAGGGTGCTAACACCTTCCCTTTCTATAATCTACCCCCCGTACTCAGAAACATCTCGAAAAAGGTTTTTTATGTTCTTTTTCCTTTTCCTTTATTGGATGAAATAAAAGTCGGTGGCGACTCTTGCTTACCGCGGCATTTGCGAACAAAAAACGCAAACCAGTATAACAGTCGGTTCTGCTACCGTATCACAGAACTGACGACTCTGCTGGGGATATTAATAAAGTGGGGTACACCTTAGGATTTAGGTCATTCTTAACTTCTTCTTTGGTTTGTCTTATCTGATTTACTTTTAAGGGTAATTATTTGGGTTATTTGGATCCTAAACCCAGATCGGGGGAATTCCTTTTAGGTAAGTAGCAATAAACTGTGAGGGAACTGTGTGGGGTATATCGATACAGTTAAAGCAGTAGCTACGTTGATGCGACACTTTGGTTGGTACCGGTAGCCCTTGAGTCAATCAAGGAGAATACGTGGCCGTTGCGTGGTGTCATAAAGCATCAACTGACCTTAGAACCTTTAATTGCACAACTTGGCCATTAGGACGTAGCGAGATGGCCGACTTTGGTGTATTCCCAAGGTCGACAGATACTCGATGCTACACTCATTGAGGTTTGACTCTTGAGTTTTGTTTGGTTGAAAGTCAATCGCCTATTGAACGAAGCTTGGGGGAAAGATCAGTGATATTGAGATCCCTTAGGACCCGATTACTATTTATAGGACAGGTTAAACCAATCTAGCTTCAAGAGGGTATGACCTTAAAACTCGTGTAGGATTTAAACCTAAGGACTTGGTGTCACTTGTTTGTTGCTTGCTATGCATGTGATTTCTTAGCATAATCATGACATCATAAACATGGCATATCATACTAACCATTTCAAGGATTTTCTAGGGCTCATCTTTGCTTTGTTTTATAGGACATGGCATCCGCCCGCATGAACACTATCTAGATTAACCTTGTGAAAGTACCTCCTCAACTAAAGGACTTGGCATTAAGGATTTCTGAAAGCTCTCCCTTCACTGAAAAACATGGTCGGCTGCTCAACTTGGTCACTTCAAAACCTGATGAAGAATTGTTAAAAGTGCTATTTCAGTTCTTTGATCCTTTGCACCACTGCTTCACCTTCCCGGATTACCAGCTAGTGCCTACTATGGAGGAATTTTCTTGGTTATTGGGGGTACCTATTCTTGATCAATTACCTTTCAACAGTACGGAAAGACATCCAAAGCCTAAAGACATTGCTCGAGCTCTGTCCTTACAACGGTCTAATGTAGTGACAAATTGGGAAACTAGGGGAAGTGTCCAAGGAATCCCGGTTAAATTTCTATTCGAGAAAGCTCACTGTTTTTGAGATAACCTGGATTTACAAGATTTTAAAGAGATATTGGCACTCCTCATCTACGGGATGGTACTATTCCCTAACACGGACCAACTCGTAGGTGTGAATACGATTAAGGTTTTTCTGTCTCATAATCCGGTGCGTACATTACTTGGGGATATTCTACACTCTCTGCATGCTCGCACTCTAAATAGAAGGGGAACCCTCCTGTGTTGCACCCCTCTATTGGCTAGGTGGTTTATTTCTCACCTACCCAGGTCTATTTTGAAGAATGAGCAGGGTATGAAATGGTCTCATAGGCTGATGTCCCTTACACATTCAAACATTCATTGGTGTTCACAGTCCTCGGAAGATGTTACCATCATTGATCGATGTGGTGAATTCCCTAATGTCCCTATATTAGGCATTAGGGGAGGAATCACTTATAACCCTTGTTTGGCACTGCGACAGTTTGGTTATGCGAGAAGGGATGGTCCTCATGATACACTTATCCAAGGAATCGCCTTCTACTACGAGAATGATGCCCAAGGTTACCGTAAAAGGTTCATGCAAGCTTGGGGCATGGTGCATAGAGTTGATATCAAGACACTGGGGCATAAGAATTCCATCCCTCTTGAGCCTTATCTCAGATGGGTACGAGCCCATTCCCAAAGTCTTATGATGCCTTACCCCTCCATCCTACCTATGATTATGGAACTGGTTGCTGAAGGAGACACTCCTTCTCTTGTTCTTCATCCTGACATGCCAACTGATCATGAGGAATTACAAAAATCCTGGGTTCAACTTAAAGAGGAGCGGGATAAGTTTGAAACTCAATTCTATTCCAGCAAGAAGAAGGTCTTGGAACTCACTAGGCTACTTCATGAAGAAAGGAATATAAACGCCTACATCGCACCAAATAGGAGGCGCTCATGGGAGACCTAATTTTCTTTTGGCTTTAAGTTTTGTTTTGTTTAATTGTAAGCCTAAAGGGCACCCTTTGTAACAATTCGAACTTATTAATACAATTAACGTGTGTTTATTTTGGTTAAACAAATTTGAGCCTTTAAGAATCCTTGAAATCATTGCATACGCATATCATCCATGACATTGAATAAACAGGTACCATAACAGGTTTCTCATCTTCTTCGGTGTTTATTTCAGCAATAATGTCTTCTCAACAAAGCATCGAGGATCTACAGGCACAAAATGCCCAATTTCAGCAAATGTTCGTAGCCTTAGCTAAGGGGCGGGAAGATTTGAAGGCCCTTATTCTGAAGGAGAAGAAGAAGAAAAAGACTGTTGGTGTCCTTAATGCGGGCAGAAGATTCAAGTGGCCATTGAAGCAACCGGTTGATTTGACCTCCTCATCCAAAGAAGGGGAGAATCAAGAGAGAGAGAGAGAGAGAGAGAGAGAGAGAGAGAGAGAGAGAGAGAGAGAGAAAGAGAGAGAGAGAGAGAGAGAGAGAGAGAGAGAGAGAGAGAGAGAGAGAGAGAGAGAGTGAGAGAGAGAGAGAGAGTGAGAGAGAGAGAGAGAGAGACAAGGGAGGAGTACCTTATCCCCTGAAGTTTCTGATAATGACACAGACTACAATGATGAAAAGTATCCTCCCACTGAGGATAGATACAAACAGTTAGAGGATCGGCTGAGCGCAATGGAGATCCAGAGAATACCAGGGCTGGATTTTGAAGAGCTGGGTTTGGTATTTGGGGTAGTCATCCCATAGAAGTTTAAGGCCCCGATTTTTGCAAAGTATGATGGGGTATCTTGTCCCAAGCTTCATCTCCGTTCCCATGTGAGTAATATTCAGCCTCACACTGCTGATAGGAACTTATGGGTCCATTTCTTTCAGGACAGTTTGTCTAGGACTCAGCTTGAATGGTTCTATCAACTGGAGGGAACCAATGTCTGCAACTAGGAAGATTTGGTTGCTTCTTTTTATAAGCAGTATCAATATAATGTTGACCTTGCCCCTACCCGTACTCAACTCCACAGTATGTCCATGGGTGCAGGTGAAGGTTTCAAGGACTATGCGCAGAAGTGGAGAGATTTGGTAGGGAGAGTCCAACCCCCTTTATCTGATAGGGAGTTGGTTGACATGTTTCTTGGGACGCTGTCTAGTCCATTCTTCAATCACTTTATTGGTAGCTCCTCAGCTGGTTTCACCGAGCTGATATTAATTGGAGAAAGGGTAGAAGTTGGGATCCGGAGTGGCAAAATACAGAATGATACCTCGTCAAGTTCAGTGAAGAAGCCCTTCATGGGTAAGAAGGAGGTCAGTGTCATTTATAGCCCAAGAGGTCAGAGCAGAGCTGAACACCGTCCAACTATAGTGGTTGTGATGATACCTAGGCCTGTAGCTACTCAACAACGAAACAATCAGCAAAGGGGAGAAAGACCGCAAAGGCAGTTCACCCAGATTAATATGACGTTGACGGAGGTTTTAACCCATCTTCTAAGATCCAACTTGGCAACCTTGAAAGAGGCTCCCAAGAATCCTAACACCATATCTCCTCGGTACAATCCAAATGCTTGGTGTGCTTACCATTCTGAGAGTCCTGGCCACGATAAAAATGACTGCTGGGCTCTGAGAAATAAGATACAGGATCTAATTGAAGCCAAGGAGATTTAGTTTGATGCTCCAGAGAAGCCTAATGTCATAACTGCTCCCATGCCCAAGCATAACTGTGGAGTTAATGCCATTAATACTGATCTGTTTGTTACCTATGTTGATGAAGTTTCCACTCCTCTCATGACTATCAAGAAGAATTTGTTACTGGCCAGTTTATTTCCGGGTTGTGGTGAAGGTTGCCACATGTGTTCATCTCTTCCCTCTGGTTGCTATTTGCTGAAAGCAGGTGTTCAACGCCTGATGGACAACAGAGAAATTTTGTTTGAAAAGACTCTGATTCTGACTGTTCCGTATGAAGATGTTGCCATCATAACCATTTCCGCCAATCCTTCCAAGGTCTCCTCTAAAAGACCTGTTAGGATTACACCTGCTCCAAGAATCGCTCCATTGATAATCACTTTTCCTGGTCCCGTACCGTACTCCTCGGACAAAGTTATCCCTTAGAATTATGGTGCTGACGTCTACTACCATGGCATCAAACAAGATTTGAAGACTGAAGAGGTTGATCCCGATATCAGTAATATTGTCGAGACCAACAAAGTTACCCGAAGTGAAAGGGTTTTCTCTCTCTCGAGATCTCCCCGAAGATTGTTGTTAAGCTTGTTGTTATTCCATCTGTTGTTCCTACCGATACTTCTGTTACTACTCCTGTTCTTACTCCAGTTGTTACCCCTGCCGATTAGTCACCTGGGACTCAGGGAAAAGAAGCTATAGGCCAGCCTTCCCGAACAGAGGCACCTAGAAAAGTTGTTGTGGAATCATCTAAGCAAAAATTGAGGAAATCTTAAAAATAATCAAGAAAAGCGACTATAATATGGTCGAACAGCTGGGGTAGACCCCTTCGAAGATATCGATGTTGTATCTGTTGTTATGTTCTGAGGCCCATGCAAAGGCTTTGATTGCATTTCTCAAGACTGCGCATGTGCCGCAAGAAACCTCCGCCGACCAATTCAAAGACTGTGTGGCCAGTTTGACTAATGACAATGGGTTGGGTTTTTCAGATGCCGACTTGACACCAAAGGGGAGAAAGCGTAATCATGCTCTGCATGTCTCGATCGAATGCAGGGGCACTACTATGGCTCATGTGCTGGTGGACACTGAATCTTCACTGAATGTTCTGCCTAAGAAGGCTCTTGATCGGCTAGATTGTGAAGGCTTGACCTTAAAGCCCAGTAACATTGTGGTGAGGGCTTTTGACGGGTCAAAAAGAATGGGGCACAGCGAGGTGGACATCCATGTCAAAATGGTTTCTCAGACCTTTGGGTCCACCTTCTACGTGATGGACATCAGGACATCGTACTCTTGTTTGTTGGGTCGCCCTTGGATCCATGAAGTTGGGGCCGTTACTTCTACGCTGCACCAAATGCTGAAGTATCTAGTGAAGGGGAAGATTGTCATTGTGCATGGTGAAGATGAGTATATGGTAAGGATTTCAGTGAAGATGAAGTATCTAGTGAAGGGGAAGATTGTCTGTCATGGTCAAATGTATCAAAAACGGATGATTAAGGATTTCAACAAAAAAGTCAGACGCCAAGAGTATCAAGTCGAGGATCATATGATTAAGTTCATCATACTCCTGCAAGGTGATCCCAGGGGAAAATGGACTCCCACGTATGAAGGGCCATTTGTGATCAAAAACATTTTCTCAGGTGGAGCCATGATTCTAACCACTATGGACGATGACGACCTTCCTCACCCTGTCAATGCGGACATAGTGAAAAGATACTACGCATGATTAAAGACCCGCTAGGTTGACTGGCCTAGGCAAAAATAAGGGTTTCCCGGCAAACCAAAAGGGTTCAAACAAAAATAAGGGATGAAAACAAAAAAAAAATATGTACACCCGGCAAGTCAAAAACCTGAAAAGGCGACTTGGGCAAAAAGGGGTATCCTTGTGGACTGAAAACCCGAAAGGAAAGTCCATGCAAAAGTTAGGGATGTAAAGCGTATCACTATGTCCAATTGGATCACCTTAAGATTAGACCTCAGTATCAACTATCCAGCTCGAACGACACCAATCAATCTAATCATCTCCAAACAAGCAGCAAAGTGATGAGACGCTCGAAGACATAGCAGCAATAGCAGAATTGAAACTCAATGGGATTGTTGCATATAGCTGTTTTCTTTTTGTTGTACACAATATTGTATAGATTCCATTTTTATGGCGGCGTTCTCTTACTAGAGCTTCAGCTTCCTTGTACAAAAAACGCCTATTATAGGCCAACTTAGAAAATTAATACAAGTCATTTTTTTAAAAACCATTTGTTTTTCTTTTTCTGTTTTGTTTTGCAAAAACGTCCAATGATTTATTCTTTACATATGCATTTGAATATGATTGTTGTTCATAAATGTTCGTATAGGAAATAGAAAGACAATTGCTTGTAACTCATAAATGTTCCAATGACGCTATGACACACAAGCTTCTTCTTCATCTCTCCGTCGTTTTAGCCTAGGACACTTTTACCTACAGACACCTTGCTGTAGGTACAGACTTATGCATCTCAAAAATTGTATACAAGCAATATAAATGACAAGTGAGGGTACCAATCAACTCGTCTCATCCTCACGAGTATCATGGTACCATAATCCAAGCCTGATTTTGCCTATATTAAAAAACCCTAAAACGAGCCAAGAAACCCTAACAATGGCACATCATGATTCCTGTACTAAAAACGCAATTAAATGATACCAATAGCTTGGAAACTCAATAATGAACAAGAATATACAATCAAAACATGCATATGATGAGTAAATCAATGAAATCGAAATCGATTGGGATACGTTCCTGGGATGTCCAGCAATCTGTTGGCAATGTTAGAATGGCTTGGATTGGCCTCTAGGATGGAAATTGGATCACCACTTTTCTTTGAAATTTTCATTATTTTTTCTTGGCTATGCACGACCTCTAACCCCTGTTCTTGCCTTAGATACGTTCAATATATATCATAGAGTGCATTTGGGTTGTAAAAATTGATCACATGTTTGGAAGTTTTCAAGATTTGATTTTATTTTCATGGCATATGTAAACTTGCTATATTGAGCCAAATTATGCCTTTCTTGTCCCAATCAGCCTTGATTCGAATTTATCATGATATCCTTGCATTATTTGATTGAGATCCTGTCCAAAAATCAGATCACAACATGTTTTTTTTCATTATTCATCAATTATTTGATTTAATTGAAATTTTAATTAACAAAAAATCAAAATAAATTTAAAAGTGAAGCAAATAACATTAGGTTGGATATTTGGGTCTTGGATCATATTATAAGTGAGGTTCAAGCATAAAAAGTTGGGCCCATTTAGCAAAAAATGCAAATTTGAGCACATTTGACTTTTGGCAATTTTGCAAAAATGGTCAACTTGGCCAATGCATAACTCTCTCAATTTTGACCCTAGAGAGGTTTTCTTAGACTTTTTAGAAATACTAGGATGCCCTCTAAGCAACCTTTTTGGTCTCATCTCAATTGAGTCTTCCATGTTCATGTATGAAGCTTTGACCCAAAAGGCGTTTTTGTTGACTTTTCAAAATGACCTATAATGTCAAAATTCATATCTTTTTGTAAGTGCACATTTTGAACTTGGGAGCTGAAGATTAATTGTATGGAATTGCATCCTCTTCAAAATGAACTTTAGATGGGTCATTTCTGATAAAGTATGAGAAAATTATGCTTGGTCAAAGTTGAGTTGATTTTTCCTGCAAAACCCTAATTTAGCAACTTTTGGGTTTTGATGAATTGTGAGCAATATTTGAGGAATCATGATCAACCCTTGATCAAATGATGAATAATACTTCAAAATCAGGATGTTGACCAAAAATCTTGAAGTTTGACTGTATGTGGGCCACAATTCACTTTTGACCTAGCACAATTAATTTTTAGGCATTTGAGCAATTGACTGAGTAAACTTCTTCTGCAAGGCTTGAAACTTGACATGGATGATCTTGAGAACATATTAGGACAATGGTGAGCATTTGATTCCTTTGTGGTTCAAACATCTTGATGAAAATAGAAACCCTAATTTGAGGTATACTTCCTTAGGAGAGAGTTTGTCTAGTTAACTCTTGAACTTCCTTGAGCAATTTGGGACCTCACTTGCCATGTGTTGAGAAATATGAGAGGGCAAATTTTGGGGTACAAAAATGACCATACGGTGACCCAACGTCTGTCCCTTCACATCCAATAGATAGGGCTACCTGCCAACTAATAGTATGGATATTACTATCTCTAAAGGAGAAGGAAAAGAATAAGAAAGATTGTAGTGGGTAAGAAACTCTTAATTGCTTGCTCACAACTTTTCTCAAAACTTTTTTTCACACTACATTTTCAAAAAAAATATTTTAAAAATAACACTTTGTATACATTCTTGAGGACTGATACAAGAATCATTACAAAGTCAGCCTTACATTGGCAATTTAAAATATATTCAAACAAATCACACACATAAAGAAAGTTTCAAAAGTGAGCTAAGTAATTAAGAGTATGTAGATAATTACAGGTGAAAATGGTGCTACACCTTCCATTTTCATATCTTACCCCCCGAACTCAAAATCTATCAAAGGTCTTTCCTGTTATTTTTACCTTTACTAAATATCGGATAAAAGAAAGGTCGGGGACGACTCTAGCTATCCACGCATTTAGATAAAACCAAAAAGTCAGTTCTCCCACTGTATTACATCGTGTCTGTGAATTATGTCCCGTTGTCGGTGACAATTTCTTAGGGAATGCCGATCGGGCAAGAATGTTTCTTTTGTAGAAATGGAGAATGTTTTGCACAATAATTCTGGCCAGCGCTTCTGCTTCTATCCATTTTGTAAATTAATCCTTGGCTACTATTAGGTATTTGTTTTTGTTTGATCCCACCACGAATGGCCCGAGGATGTCCATCCCCCACCATGCGAAGGGCCATGGGGATGAAAGAGACTTGAGCTCGTCTGAAGGATCCATGTGCATGTTCCCGTGGCATTGGCATTTGTCGCACTTTGTTATGTGCTCCTTGGGGTCCTGCTGCATGGTAGGCCAATAGTATTCTGCCCGTAATTCTTTTTTGGCAAGGGATCTTCCGCACAGGTGTTGGCTGTTGATTCCTTAGTGTAATTTACGCAAGATATGGGTTACTTTGTTTTCTTCGACGCATTTTAGGAGGGGATGGAGAATCCCCTTTTGTACAATCTGCCTTCGACCAGAACATAGGAGAAGGCTCTTCGCCTGACTACATTGGCCTTATTTTGATCAGTTGGAAGTTCCCCTTTTGTGAGATAATTATATATCAGGGTCATCCAACAGTTACTGTCACTAATGGCACACATTTCTAGAGTCGATAAGGGTTTTTCAATGCTCGGTCGAGGAAGTATTTCCTATATTAACGATTTGTTTCCTCCCTTCTTCTTTGTACTTCCTAGTTTTGACAAGACATTTGCCCAAGTGTTATGTTCTCGAGGAACATATTATACATCTAAGGACTCGAATTTCTTCATTCTTTCTTGGACCAAAGTCCAGTATTCAGAGAGATGGTCGTTTTTGACCTGATATTCTCCTTGTACCTGAGATGCAACAAGTTGGGAATCTGTGAAGATTTTCACTTCTTTGGCCCCTAAATCTTCGGCCAGGCGTAGTCCTGCTAGGAATGCTTCACACTCAGCTTGGTTGTTTTAGGTCAAGAAATATAGTGTGAGGAATACTTTGATCAAGATTCCTTCCTTTGTTTTCCAATATGATGTCCACTCCGCTCCCTGTAAAACTAGAAGCCTCATCAACGAAGATGGTCCGTTTGCATGCTCCGCTCGTCGGGGAGGCTGGAGAGGTCATTTCTGGCACGAAGTTCGCCAGTACCTGAGCTTTGAGGGCTTCTCTGCTTTTGTATTTGATGTCAAACTCAGAAAGTTCTAACGATCATTTGAGCATCCAGCCCTCCATGTCAGATCGATTAAGTAACTACTTTATTGTTTGCTCTATCCGGACTACAATCGTGTGTTCCAGGAAATAGTGTCTCAACCTCTTTTATGCGTTAATAAGCGCTAAGGATACTTTCTCGATCTGATGATACCTTACTTCAGGGCCTTGTGAGTCCTTGCTCGTGGAGTAGATGGTTTTCTGCCCCTCAAGGGTTTCTCGAATGAGGGCGGCGCTCACGGCCATAAATGCTACCTCCAGATAGAGATAGATAATTTCTTCCTTATCTGCCCGTGAAAGGGATGGTGGTTGCAATAATGCTTATTTGAGGTGGACGAGGGCGCGTTCACACTCCTTGTTCCTCTCAAAGGCTGCCTCTTTGCGGAGAAGTTTGAAAAGAGGAAGTGTGTGCTAGGCAGATTTTGCTACGAAACAGGATAATGAGGTGAGCATTCTGTTCAGGATTTGAATTAATTTCTTTGGTTTTGGTGTTCGAAAATCAGAAAATTCCTGACATTTTTCAGGGTTTTCTTTGATTCCTCGTTCTGTTAGGTAGAAATCGAGAAACTTGTCTGCTCGCACACCAAAGGTGCATTTTTTTGGGTTGAATCACATTCTCTATTTCCTTGCCTGGTCGAAGACTTTCTTTAGGTGGAGAGCAAGATCGATTTCTTCTTTGGAATTGACAATCATGTCGTCCATGCATACCTCGAGTATGTCTTCTATTTCTCCTCGGAAGACCTTGTTTATCATTCGTTGGTATGTAGCGCCGACGTTCTTCAGACCGAAGGGAATTATATTGTAGTAATAGTTGTCTGACTCGGTCATGAAGGTTGTGTACTTCTTGTCCGTCTTTGCCATGGGGATCTGGTTGTATCCCGAATACGCATCCATGAACGAAAGTAATTTAAAAATTGCATAATGCGCATGCGCCATTTTCCATTAATCTTTTTCACAAGAACTACATTAAAAAGTCAGGTTGTGTACTAGGCTTCAAAAATAAAATTTGCCTCTAGGAGGTCCTTAAAAGCTTTCTCGGCAGCCTCAGTATTTTTCGGGGACTGTTGGTGCCTACGCTAAGCAACTGCCTTAATGGCAGGATCAATCATCAAATGATGGCAAGCTATCTCTGGATCCAAGATGGGCATTTCAATTATGCTCTAAACGAACAAGTCTACATTCTCTCTTAGGCACACCTTCAGCTGTCTTTTTGCCAAGTCGGGGAGGTCATCACCGATTTTGACTCCTTTGGATGGATCTTCATCGAGGGGAATGATCTCGAAGTCCCTATCTGGGATTGGATACACAGGGTGCACGGACTCCTTGCTGCTCGTTGACAAGGAAGATCTTTCTGCGTCCAGTACGGGCTCTTTCCCTTTCCTCTTCTGCTCTTGGAGATCCTCCTTTGTGAACCAACTATCGCGGTTGATCGTGTTGATGTGTGGTAGTGGTTGTGGTTTTCTTAAAACTGCTAGGTATGGCAGGTCACTTAGCCGTTCTAGGCTATGTGCTGATGGAGCTCAGACCTTTGACTACTGTTGTAAAGCATCTTCTCACTGCATGTATGTCCCTGTGAAGGATGGCAACGAGACCTTCCTTGGTGTAGTATTTCATCTTCAGGTGTACAGTGGAGGGCACCACTATTAGTTTTTCCAGGTGTTAGAGCGGTAGAGCCGCAAGAAAAAAGTAAGTTACTAATTTACCGGGTGATATTTAGGTTATTTCACATCGTATCTGTTGTACCCCAAAATTTGCCCTCCCATATTCTTCAAGAAATTGCCAAAATCAAGTCTCAAGATTCCCCAAGGGTTGCACAGTCAAAGATCTCCTATACAGTCAAAATTAGGGTTTGTGTTCTGGTCAAGAAAATGAAGTTTCCAAAGGTCCAATCAAACCTCACATACCTACAAATATGGTCAAGTATCCTCATATCAAGTTTCAAGACATTCAGCACAAAATTGCACAGTCAAAACCCTAATTGCACTACAGTCAACTGTAGGGGCAAAATGGTCATTTGACAGTCAAAAGTTCAAATTTTTGGTCAACATATCATTTTGAAGCCACAAACATCATTTGATCAATGCTTGATCATGATTCTCAAAATTTGGCTCAGAATTCATCAAGATACAAAAGTTTCCTTATTTGGACAGTTGAAAAAGTCAACTGAAATTGACCAGGGCATAACTTTCACATGGATTATCAGAAAAATTCCATCCAAAGCTCATTTTGAAGAGAAAGACATTTCCTACAACTCATCTTCATACTTAAAGTCCAAGAAATGCTCTCACAAAAAGTTATCAATTTCAACATTATAGGTCATTTTCAAAAGTCAACAAAAAGGGACTTTAAGTCAAAGGCCATAACTTGAGATTGGTAAATCAAATTGACATGGGACCAAAGACATTGGTTAGTGGACTCAAAGACCTTTCCAAAATGTCCAAGAACATGAGAAAAGCTTAAAAATTGAGCAGGTTATGCCTTGTAGAAGTTGGGAAATTTTTGGATATTTTGAAAAGTCAACATTGATTCAAATGACCTAAAATTGCTAATGGGCCCATTTTTCTTCCATAATTCATCATCCATGACATGTGAACGACCACTTGGCCCAAAGGGAAGTATTTCTTCATTTTTTATTTATTTATTTGAATTTTTATTTATATTAATTCATTTAAATCATTTAAATATATGAAAAATACTTAACTTAACCTAACAAATCTTTTTGCACATGTTTTAGACTCAATAATTCGTGCACATTCAAATATGGGAAGATTTGGTTTGATTGGATCCTAATTGACACAAAATTGCATAGAAAAAGATATGGAAATCATGGTGAAAAATCCAATCTTCAAAACCATGATTACAAGAGATTTGGAGCAAGTTTTTTGACCTAATGGACTCAATACAAATGCCTGATCACAACCCTAATGAGAATACACATGCAGCCACTCAAGAAACTCCATTGACAACTTGAAATTTTCTCTAAAAAAGTCAAAACTGAAAGTACACTTCCAGGGCGATTCAAGACAGAATTTGTGTTTCAATAGCTTGCTCAAAGGTCATTGGACGTATTCCCATCAAAAACAACAATCAAAACGCAAGGAATTGGTATACAGCATTCCAAATATTTCATAAAAAACTCATAATCGTGTTCTCAAATTTGGGCATTTTCATAACATTTTATTCATGGATTCTTATTCCTCATTTGATCTTGAAGCTAACCATTGCATTCAATTATGTTTTTATGCTGTATACGCAATTTCACCATTGTTGATATTTAGGGTTCAAGAAGCTTGGAATTAGGGCTTTTGTAATGGGGAAAAATTAGCCCTCAAGACCACCACCATTAGATTGAGCGCATCTGGACGATCTCAAACCAACCCTCGCGCTCAATTTATGAGTGCCTGAGGGCTAATCGCTATTTTTCAATAGCTGGCCTAAGAAAACGCATAAGAAACCGTTGCCTAATATTTTATATTACAGGGATGATGAAGAAGATGAGTCCGTGGCAAGACCTGATTGGTTGATTTGAAATCTTCGCGCGCGTTACAAAGCCATTAACCAACTTTCTTTTATATTATTTGATTATTATTATATGTTAACAGCGCGAATTTGGTTCAGTTGGCAAGTGACAGTGGTGGCAAAGCACATGACCTGGGTTCGAGCCCCAGGTCTTCAATAATTTCTATGCTATTTTTCCTTTAACGTTCACATGCGCTTCAAGGCTGCAGACGCACCATACTCCTCTCAATCAAGCCAGCCACGCGTACGTTGGGAGGGATCCAAGGGCCCTGATTGAACGAACACCCTAGGCTTGAGTCAACGCCTCTGCACGTGTCCAGAAAAAAGTCCAAATAGGCCAAAACAAATGGGCCAGATTACTGAATCTATACCTCCACTTTGGGGACTACCACCCCCCTGGTTTGCAATTCTCTATATTTTCAATTATTATTTTATTTTCTTTATTGTTTTGATTTAATTAATTATTTCTACAAAATATAAAAAATACAAAAAAATCAGAAAAGATAAAAAATATAATAAATATTTTTATTTTAATATTTCTTGTAAATAAAATGCATGTAAATTAATTAGTTTAAATTAGGGTTTTAATTTTAATTCCTTTCATAACAAAATCTAAAAATATAGAATTAGGTTTAATAAATGTTTTATTCCTTTTAATTTTTCCTTTTTTTACAATAATATTATTTACTTTATTTATTTTCATAATTAAAATTGTACATAAAAATTAGGTTTAATTTAGGTTAAAAATTCAATATTTTCTTAAATAAATTAAAATAAAGTAGAATTAGGGTTAGTAGTTAATTGCAATTAATTTTTTCTATTAAATCCTAAAATATTAAAAACACCAAAAAACAAATTCTTGCTTTCTTTTAATTTTAATTTCAATTCCTCATTAATTTTAATTTTTGCAAAAGGGTCCAACGCCCTCGTTTCGATTTAATTTCGCATATTTATTTTATTTTGCTTAAATAATTATGTACTTCTCCCAAAGCCTTGTAAACTCGGACATTTTATTTCTCGCACTTTACTTCTTTATTTTCTGTCAAACCGGGTCCTGGATTAAATTTGGCGATGTGGACCCGCGCCTTTGTAATAGTTTAGAACTTTTAATTTTCGCATATTTTTTAACTGTTAATAAATGCATGCAAGAATGAATGACAAAAATAAAAACAAACGCGTAGATCACTATAACATGACAAGACAAAAATATCTGAATATGACACACAAATCACACACCACCCCTAGGGTACGCCTCACTGTTTCCTTGCCTCGAAAGGTGATCGTCGAGTAGAGGATGTCTTAGTAAGTCCTCATGATCCGGGAACCTGGCATGAGGGTAGCTTCTAAGGTGTCTTCCTATTGCTCTGGTGATCACCATGTCCCGAACCTCGAATTGACCCGAACACCTCCAACGGTGGTGCTACCTACCTCTCAATGGTGGGATGGCACTACTTTAAAGGACATTTACACAGACGAATTCCTTAGGGTAGGTAGATGACTCTAGATACTTGCTCAAATTTCAAAAACAAATCAAAAATACTTTTCACACCAACACATTTTCAAAAAGCTTTCGAAAGCATTTTTTCAAACACTCTTGAGGACCGATACAAGGGTCGAACTGGAATTTTCAAAGAAACTTTTTTAAAACCCACAGTTGAAAAGCAAACAAACCATTTTTGAAAACACAAGTGAGCAAGTATCTAAGAGCCCATGGATAACCATGGATAGAAAGGGTGCTAACACCTTTCCCTTTCTATAATCTACCTCCCGAACCGAGAGCAATCTCTATAAGGAATTTTTCTGTGCTTTTGTCCTTTCCATTTGGAGAAAATAAAAGACGGTGGCGACTCTTGCTTCCGCGACATTTCGCGAACCAGCGTTAAACAGTCAGTTCCAGATCCACCGATCACAGAACTGGCGACTCTGCTGGGAACCCTAAACTTAAAGTGAGGTGTACCTTAGGATAGTTCATAACTGTGTTTTCAATTGTATTGATTTGCTTGCTTTAAATTGTGGGTTGCAGGGGAGTTACATAGATCCTAACCCGGATCTGGGGATACCCTGTTTAGGTAGCATAAGCTGTGAGGGACCTGTCCGGCGTAGACCGACACGGGTGAAGCAGTGGCTACGTTGGTGTGGCACTTTGGTCTGTACCGATATCCCTCGTGTTGAAACAGGGAGAATATGGGTCTTCTGAGGAGTCATTAAGCACCAACAACCTTAGAACCTTAATTGACACAACTTGGCCTTTAGAATTGTAGCAGTATGCTACGCCCATTGAGGCTAAACTCTCGTGATGGTTCTGGCTGCAAGAAAAGATTGCGATGCTGGAGTTATGACCGATTGAGGGTAGTCAATGATATTGGGATCCTCTAAGAACCCGGTTACTTTTGATTAGGACAGGTATGAACCAACAAACTGAAAGAGGGTAGTACCTAGACCTCATGCTGGCCTAAACTTTAGGGGCTTGCCTTGTGTGACTTGTGTGCCTTACCATGTTTGCCTTTGTATCTGTATGTGGTGTGCTTTATCATAACATCATAGCATCATGAGCATTGCATGCATCCTGCATAAGGACTGACCATTTCAAAGACAAGAGGGTTTCACCTTTGCTCTGTTTTGTAGGACATTATGATGCCTGTGCGAAGGAATACTATCCGGTTCAACTTTGTTCGTTCACCTGAGTTTCTTGATGAGTTGGTTAGCAGAATTCCAAATACCACTTCCTTCATTCAGAGGCATGGTTCCCTTCTCAGTTTAGTCACTGCAAAGCGGGATCAACAGTTGATGAGTGTTCTGACCCAGTTCTATGACCCTCTGTACCAGTGCTTCACCTTTCAAGACTTCCAGCTGGTCCCTACCCTGGAAGAGTTCTCTGATTTGCTTGGTATCCCTATCTTGGATCAGACTCCCTTTACTGGTTGGGAAAAGACCCTCAGGCTTGAGGATGTTGCTGCAGCTCTTCCTTTGACCCATCAAGAGGTAACAGACAACTGGGTAACTAGAAGCGGAGTTAAGGGTTTCTTGGCCAAGTTTCTGATTGGTAAAGCTAACAATTTCTGGAATGACTTGGACTTTAGGGCATATGAAGACATCTTGGCTCTCCTAATCTATGGGTTAGTCCTGTTTCCTAATCCTGACAATTTCATCAATGTCACTGCCATAAGGATCTTTAGGTCTCAGAATCCTGTGCCCACTCTCTTGGGTGACATCTTGCAACAACTTCATGCCCGTACTACCCGAAGACGAGGAACCCTATGGTGTTGTGTCCCTTTGTTGGTGAGGTGGTTTATTTCGCACCTCCCTAAGTTCGTACTGAAGAACCAAGAAGGAAGAGGTTGGGCTCATAGGTTAATGTCTCTCACCGATAAAGACATCATTTGGACTTGCAGAGGTTTGGATGAGATAGCTATTATTGATCGATGCGGGGAATACCCTAATGTTCCTCTGATCGGTACCCAAGGAGGGATCTCTTACAATCCATGTCTAGCACTCCGTCAGTTTAGAAGAGCAAGAAGAGCAGGTCCCCATGAGATGTTGGTGCCTCACATCAGTTTTGAATTTCAGGTGGATGGTGACGAGCTACGTCGTAGGTTCATCAAGGCTTGGGACAAGGTTCATAAAGCTGACCCACAAGAGTTAGGGCCAAAGACTTCTTTACCTATGGAAGCCTACTACAAATGGGTTCGCATCCGCGCTCAGAAGTTAGGTATGCCGTATAAAGCTGTCAGACCCGTCATTCTTGAGTGCCCTGACAAAGATGGTGTTCCTCCAACTGTCCTTCCTCCTCAGATACCTACTGATTATGAGACATTGAAGAGATCTTGGTCGCAACTGCGAGAAGAGCGGGATTCTTACCGGGAAAAGTTCAACGAGCAGGAATCAAAGATCCAGAAGCTGACCAAGCAGTTGGAGAATGAGAGAGCTCTGAATGCCTACATCCGTACTGAGAAGAGGAGACCATGGGATCAATAATGAGCTCCAGATGTGTTCTTACAGTTTTATTCCCTTTTCAGTATTTCCTTTCATGTAACGCCTAAGGGCAACCTGTTGAATAATTTCAGTTTCAAAGTTGAATCTAATGAAGTGTGTTCTTTTTTTTGTTTACGAAGTTGATTCCCGATTGTCTTTGAAAACATAAATCATACGCATTTCATACATCATGTGCATAGCAGGTTTTTCCTCTTTTCAGGTTGCTTACAGTTCTTCGCTGTTTATTTCAGCATCATGAATCCTGAATCTTCATCAACTGAGACTTCCATCAAGGCTCTTCAGGTGCAGAATGCACAATTCCAGGAATTAATCAAGGGTCTGGCTCAAGGCCAAGAAGAACTGAAGGCTATGCTCCTGAAGAAGGAGAAGAAGAAGAAGAGAAGAACTGTTCAGTTTAACTCGGGCCGAAGGTTTGGCAATGCTCTGCAACAGGAAGAGGCTGGTTCTTCTGTTGGCAAGAGTTCTCCTCAGGCTGAAGCAAGGGTTCCTAGTCCGGTAGTCTCCGACAACGAGACTGATTTTGATGAAGAGCAGTACCCTCCTGCAGACGACAAATACAAGCAACTGGAGGATAGGTTGAAGGCTATGGAAATTCAACAGGTACCGGGGCTGGATTTCGGAGATCTGGGTTTGTCAACTGGTGTGATCATCCCTCACAAGTTCAAAGCACCATCCTTCTCTAAGTATGACGGGGCGTCTTGTCCCAAGCTGCATTTAAGGTCCTATGTTCGGAAGATCCAACCGTACTCTGCGGATAAGAATTTATGGATCCACTTCTTCCAGGAGAGTCTTTCAGGGACTCATCTCGAATGGTTCTATCAGCTGGATGGGACCAAAGTTCGTAACTGGGAGGAGTTGGCTACTGCTTTCTATAAGCAGTATCAATATAATGCCGACCTTGCCCCTACACGTACTCAACTCCAGGGTATGTCGTTAGGTGCAAGCAAAGGTTTTAAAGAGTATGCTCAGAAGTGGAGAGACCTGGCTGGCAGGGTGCAGCCACCTTTGACTGATCGGGAGTTGGTAGACATGTTCTTGGGGACCCTATCTGGGCCATTTTTCAACCATCTTATTGGGAATTCTTCTGCTGGGTTCACTGATTTGATTCTGACTGGAGAGAGAATTGAGGCTGGGCTGAAGTCTGGAAAGATTCCGAAGGGGGCATCATCTAGTTCTGAGAAGAAACCCTTCAAGAAGAAGTCTAGTGCCGTGTATGGTTCCAAGAGATCAGAGAGACCTGAGCGCCGCCAATCTGTCAGTGCGGTAATGATTGCTAAGCCTGCTGCCGCTCCCAGGCCAAACAATCCTCAGAAGGTTGAAAGACCCCGGAGAGAATTCACCCGCTTAAGCATGACCTTATCACAGATCCTGCCACAGTTGCTATCCACTAACTTAGTGACTATCAGGGAGGCTCCGAAGTTCCCCAATACTGCATCTCCCAAGTACAACCCGAATGCTCGTTGTGCTTACCATTCAGATAGCCCGGGGCACTCTACTGATGACTGTTGGGCGTTAAGGAGTAAGGTGCAAGACCTTATCGACGCTAAGGAGATACAGTTCGAAGCGCCTGAGAGGCCAAATGTAGTTACTGCTCCTATGCCTCAGCATGGGGTAAATGTTGTGGACGAAGATGTTTATGTTGTTTCTGTGGATGATCTAGCCACTCCTCTGAAGACTGTCAAGAAGAACCTGCTGCTGGCCGGTTTATTTCTGGGTTGCAGTGAGGGTTGCCTGTTCTGTGCTGTTTCCCCATCTGGTTGTCCCTTGCTGAGGTTAGGCATCCAAAGCCTAATGGATAGCAAGGAGATTCTGTTTAAGAAGTCTGCTGTTCGGTTGGTTCCAGTGGAAGAAGTTTCTGTGGTGACTATCTTCAACAATCCAATCCCGGCTCTCCCGAAGAAGCCCGTTCAAATCATGACCGTTGCACCTGTTATTATCACTGTTCCAGGGCCCCTGCCCTACGTATCTGATAAAGCTGTCCCCTGGAATTATGGGGCAGATGTATATGTAAACGGGATTAAACAAGAGTTCAACGCTGGCGCCAGCATTTGTGACATCACTGGCCCAGCCAAGGTTACCCGCAGTGGCAGGCTCTTCTCGCCTGACATTGCACCGCCTGCTGCCCGGAGACCTCTCCTGATAACTCCTACAAGCATACCTGTTCCTGCTGCTGATCCAATTGTTTCTCCTGCTGCCGAGTCATCCAATGCTCGGGGCAAAGGAGTTGAGGTTGAGCCTGCCCAGATGGAGGCACCTGTACCTATAACTGCTGAGGCCTCCCAACAAGAGATGGAGGAGATTCTAAAAATTATAAAGAAGAGTGACTTTAATGTGGTGGAACAGCTGGGGCACACGCCCTCCAAAATCTCCATGCTCTCTTTATTGCTGTGCTCCGAGGCCCATGCCAAGGCCTTAATCTCATTCCTCAAGACGGCCCATGTGCCACATGAGACATCTGCAGTCCAGTTCACTGATTGTGTAGCAAATCTGACGGCAGACAATGGCTTGGGTTTCTCAGATGCTGACTTGACCGCAAAGGGAAGAGACCATAATGATGCTCTGCATGTCTCTATTGAATGCAGGGGCACTACCTTGGCACATGTGTTCGTGGATACTGGTTCATCTTTGAATATGCTACCCAAGAAGGCTTTGGACCGTCTAGATTGTGAAGGCCTGGAATTAAAACCCAGCAATATCATCGTCAGGGCCTTTGATGGTTCAAAGAGGATGGTTCATGGAGAGGTTGACATTCCGATTCGTGTGGGCTCTCAGGTGTTCGACTCCACTTTTTATGTGATGGATATCCGTCCATCTTACTCTTGTCTATTGGGTCGACCTTGGATACATAAGGCTGGGGCGGTGACCTCTACCTTGCATCAGAAGATGAAGTACCCTGTCAGAGGGAAGATCGTCACTGTGCAGGGAGAGGAGGAATATATGGTGAGCCACCTGAACTCCTTCAGATACATTGAGATGGATGGGGAATTTATTGAAACCCCCTTTCAGCATTTCGAGGAGGTGCTTCCAATTACAGCAGCGTCAGAAACAGCAGAAGAAATTGCTCCTTTGAAGATGGCTTCCCTAAAGGATGCCCGGGCAGTGGTTCAGAAGAGTGAAAGTGCCAACTGGGGCAGACTTCCAGACTTTACTCAGAAGACTGATAAATTTGGGCTGGGTTTTACCACAGAAGGTCAGAAAGCTATGAGGAAAGCGAAGATCGGAAGACCTCCGGTATTTATTACAAGTTCAGGAGTGAATGTTGTCGGGGAAGACAATGGAGTGGATGAGGCTGAATTCAATAGCTGGATCTATCCAACGGCTGAAGGCGGGTTGAACAATTGGATTGCTAAGGACCATACTCCTTTTACCTTTGTGACGCAGTAATAAATTTCTTTGTTTCGTTATTTTGTAATAAACAATGATAAACTCTATGGCCCGGTGTCTTACCCGAGGCACCGTGGTTCTATTTGTGAGGGCATACAAACTGTCATTTCATATATCATGAATGAAAATCTTGGACGTTTTCCCGCATTACAAATATTGTGCTCCTTTTCTGTCTTTCTTTCCTTTACATATATTTCAAAACAGCTGTATTTACACACACACTCACTCATACAGGTTTCAATCCACTCTGGATCTCACTGATAACAACCCTGCTACTGCCAGTTATGACTTCGAAAATCCGATCAACTTAGCCGAAGACGAAGGTGAAGATGATTGCGAAGTGCCCGGCAAGCTTGCAAGACTGTTGCTTCAGGAAGAAAGGGCAATTCAACCCCATGAAGAGCCAGTGGAAACAATAAACTTGGGTACTGAAGCAGACAGGAGAGAGGTAAAGATTGGTGCCAACCTAGAGCTCAGCGTGAAGCAACGGTTGACTAAGATGTTACATGACTATATGGAGATCTTTTCTTGGTCCTACGAAGACATGCCCGGGTTGGATACCGACATTGTGGTTCATCACTTGCCAACTAGGGAAGACTGCCCTCCAGTTAAGCAAAAGGTTCGTCGGATGCGTCCAGAGATGTCTGAAAAGATTAAAGCCGAGGTTATGAAACAGTTTGACGCTGGGTTCCTAGCGGTGACTTCTTACCCTCAGTGGGTTGCTAATGTGGTGCCGGTACCAAAGAAAGATGGAAAGGTCAGAATGTGTGTCGACTACAGGGACCTGAACAGGGCCAGCCCCAAAGATGACTTCCCTCTACCTCACATTGATGTCCTTGTTGATAATACAGCTCAACACAAGGTATTCTCTTTCATGGATGGCTTTTCAGGTTACAATCAGATCAAGATGGCACCTGAAGACATGGAAAAGACTACATTTGTTACTCAGTGGGGCACCTACTGCTACAAGGTCATGCCTTTTGGACTAAAGAACGCTGGGGCAACCTACCAACGTGCCATGGTTGCTCTATTTCATGACATGATCCATCACGAGATAGAAGTGTATGTTGACGACATGATCGCGAGGTCCCAGACTGAGGAAGAGCACCTAGATCATCTGCAGAAGTTGTTTGACCGGTTGAAACTGTACAAGCTAAGGTTGAACCCGAACAAGTGCACCTTCGGGGTAAGATCTGGGAAGTTGCTAGGCTTCATTGTAAGTGACAAGGGTATTCAAGTGGACCCTGCTAAGGTTAAAGCTATTCAAGAGATGCCAGTTCCTAAGACAGAAAAAGAAGTCAGAGGCTTTTTAGGACGCCTGAATTACATTGCTCGCTTCATCTCACATCTGACTGCTACTTGTGAGCCAATCTTCAAGCTGCTGAAGAAAGATCAGGTAGTACGTTGGAACGATGAATGTCAGGCTGCTTTTGACAAAATCAAAGAGTATCTCCAAGAACCACCTATCCTTATGCCACCGGTTGAAGGGAGACCTCTGATATTATACCTGACAGTGCTCGACAACTCAATGGGGTGTGTGCTGGGGCAGCATGACGAGTCTGGCCGAAAAGAGCATGCCATTTATTACCTTAGCAAAAAGTTTACCGACTGTGAGACCCGATACTCACTGCTTGAGAAAACTTGCTGCGCTTTGGTATGGGCTGCTCGCCAGCTGAGACAGTATATGCTGACTCACACTACCTTGTTGATCTCAAAAATAGATCCTATAAAGTACATATTCGAAAAGCCTGCTCTGTCTGGGAGAATAGCAAGATGGCAAATGATCTTGATGGAATACGACATTCAGTACACAACCCAGAAAGCCATCAAGGGAAGTGTATTGGCAGACCACTTGGCACATCAGGCCGTAGATGATTATCAATCAATGAACTTCGAGTTTCCGGATGAAAGCATCATGATAGTGACTGACTGTGAAGTACCTGGACCGGATGAAGGACCTGAACCAGGATCCCGATGGTCTATGCACTTTGACGGAGCCTCCAATGCTTTAGGTAATGGTATCGGCGCCATAATTATATCTCCACAAGGTACTCACACTCCACTCACTGCCCGGCTATGTTTCAACTGTACCAACAACATGGCGGAGTATGAGGCGTGCATCATGGGTCTTCAAGCTGCGATCGACCTAAGGATCAAGTTTCTAAGTGTCTTCGGAGATTCCGCTCTTGTGATCAATCAGATCAAAGGAGAGTGGGATACGAAACATCCGAATCTTATTCCTTACAGAGAATGTGTGTTGACCCTGATCCCCCACTTTACAGAGATAACCTTTGAACACTTTCCAAGAGAAGAGAATCAGTTGGCGGACGCGTTAGCTACAATGTCTTCTATGTTCAAGGTCAAATGGGATAATGAGGCTCCCCGGATCATCATCTGGAAACTGGATGAACCGGCATACTGTTGCGATCTCGAGACGGAATTGGTGACTGAGAAGCCTTGGTACCATGAGGTGAAGAGATATCTGGAAACTCAGGAGTACCCGGAAGGTGCCTCTATCAATGATAAGAAATTCCTGAGAAGGTTCGCGGCCAAGTTCTTCCTTAGCAACGACATCTTGTACAAGCGAAACCATGATTCAACCTTACTGCGTTGTGTGGATAAAACTGAAGCAGAACGGATCATGGAAGAACTACATGAAGGGACCTTTGGTACACATTCCAGTGGACACACTATGGCTAAGAAGATCCTGCGGGCAGGATATTACTGGTCCACAATGGAATCTGACTGTTACCAACATTCCAGGACATGCCATAAGTGCCAGATTTACGCAGATAAGGTGCATGTTCCCCCAGTTCCCCTGAATGTTCTGACTGCGCCTTGGCCGTTTGCAATACATGATCGGCGAGATCAAACCTATGGCATCCAATGGGCATCGCTTCATCCTGGTGGCGATTGATTACTTCACGAAGTGGGTTGAGGCAGCATCCTATGCTACGGTAACCAAGACTGTTGTGGCACGGTTCATTCGGCACAACCTGATCTGTCGGTACGGCGTCCCTGAACGGATTATTACAGACAATGGCACCAATCTAAATAACAAGATGATCGCTGAGCTCTGCGAGCAGTTCAAGATACAGCACCATAATTCTTCTCCTTACAGACCGAAGATGAATGGGGCTGTAGAAGCAGCAAATAAGAACATCAAGAAGATCGTGCAGAAGATGACAGTGACTTATAAAGATTGGCACGAGATGTTACCGTTCGCTCTGCATGGGTACCGTACCTCAGCTAGGACGTCAACCGGGGCAACTCCTTTCTCCCTAGTTTATGGCATGGAGGCAGTCTTGCCGATTGAAGTGCAAATACCCTCTCTCCGGATAATGAAGGATGCAAATCTGAACGAAGATGATTGGATCCAGACACGACTTGATCAGCTCAACCTCATTGATGAAAAGAGACTTGTTGCTATCTGTCATGGTCAGACGTATCAAAAACGGATGATCAGGGCATTTAACAAAAAGGTCAGACCACAGGAATATCAAGTTGGGGATCTGGTAATCAAGCGAATCATCCTTCCTCAGAGTGATCCAAGGGGCAAATGGACCCCTACGTACGAAGGGCCATTTGTGGTTAAGCATGTGTTCTCAGGAGGAGCAATGATATTGACCAACATGGATGGTGACGACCTTCCTCACCCCGCCAATGCAGACATAGTAAAAAAATACTACGCATGAAAAAGGACCCGCTAGGCTGACATGCCTAGGCAAAAATTAGGGCTTCCCGTCGAACCAAAAGGGTTCGGGCAAAATGAAGGGATGAAAATGAAAAAATCTGTACACCCGGCAAGTCGAAAACCTGAAAAGGCGGCTTGGGCAAAAATGGGTATCCCGGTGGACCGAAAACCCGAAAGGGCGGTCCAGGCAAAATTAGGGATAAAGCGTAATACTATGTCTCATTGGATCACTTTGCATCCAGAATCCGGTATCAACATCAAGTTCAGACGGCATCGATCAGTCAGCTTCACCTTCAACCAAGGTCATCAAGTGATGAGACGCTCGGAGTTATAAAGGCAATAGCAGAGTTGAAACCCAGTGGATCATTCATATTTCACACAGCTGTTTTAACTTCTTTTGTACAAAATTTGTATAAACTCTCTTGGTCGGCGGCGTTCTCTTACTAGGACGTCAGCCTCTTGTACACAAAACGCCTATTTTCAGGCCATTCAAAATCAATACAAATATACTTTTCAGTTAAACGTGCCAATTGTTTTTCTTTTTCTGTTTTGTTTTGCGAAGAACGTCCAAGGTTCAATTTGTGATATATGCATTGACAATAGTTTGCTAACTCATAAATATTTGCATACGAAACAAAGGAATTAATTGCAGGTGACACTGGAAACAGGGGCAATGAGGAGTTGTCTAAAGCAATCTAATTGTTCTATCCTCCAAGGTACCAAGGTAGATTCAGCTAAAGAACATGACCAAGTACATCTTAATCCCCCAGAGAGTAAGTCAGCAGTCAGTACATTCCTCTCCAAGCAAAATTATCAAATCTCAAGGAAGTTGGGTATCCTCCAGCAGATCCCGACACTCCCCAGCAGTATACACATATTCTTAACAAGCATCCCCGGCAGTCTTGGTCTGAAGATTGTTCCCCGGCGGCATACCAGCATTCAAAGGAATCACTTCACCAGCATATCAAAACTTCCCCAAAAAAAAAGTCCAATCCAGTTCCCCAGGAAGGTTGGAATCTATCCCCCCAAGCAATAAGCATATCCCCAGTAGATTCTGGAAGCTTATCCCCTCGCAGAACACGAACGCGTCGTCCGGCTTGATTTAAAGAGTTATTTCCTTAACAGGATATAACTGGGTTATCCTCAGCCAAAAGCCACGGAAAGAGCGTCCTTGACGAAGTCTTCTTACCCCAGCGAAGTCCATCAACATTTCCAACAACAAGGGTATCCCCAGCAAATTATTATCAACACTCAGCAAGGCATCCCTCTTCCCACAGAGTATTGCTTCCCAGCTTGGTCGCTAGAGTATCTTTTCTCCCCGCAGAATCTTCCATTTGCCAAGCTTATTCCGCAACGAAGTCATCTTCTCCTACCGGTATTCTTGCAGTTATCATCCCCAGCGGAAGCAAAATGTATTCTCCAAACATCAGCCCAGGATATGACTTCCCGGCACCCGTCAAGGATTTACTTTCCTAGACGAAAACATACATTCATAAAACATCACATACATCATTATAGCATGCATAGACGCATTATATCATACAAATCTCATTTATGTTGAGAACATCATTGCTTGGTCCATATCATGCATTGCATATGACTGACCTTTACCTTTCAGGAAAGATGCAGTTGAAATTCTCAATCATATTTCAAGACCTAGATCGGTTCAGTTAATCGACTTCGAAGATTTCTTATCCAGCCCCAAGCCTTCTCTAGTCCAGCTAAATCGACTCCCAACAGATTTTTCTGATGAAGGCTCACTAGAAGTTATCAGACTATAATGGCTCCCTCTCCGACGGTGCATGAGATTTCCATTTTAGGTTTCTTCTTTGAGATTAGATTTTCCTATTGGTTCTCTCTCCGACTGTGCATGAGATTTCCATTTTAGGTTTTTCTTCAAGATTATATTTTCCTATTGGTTCTCTCTCCGACGGTGCATGAGATTTCCATTTTAGGTTTTTCTTTGAGATTATATTTTCCTATTGGTTCTCTCTCCGACGGTGCATGAGATTTCCATTTTAGGTTTTTCTTTGAGATTATAATGTCCTATTGGTTCTCTCTCCGACGGTGCATGAGATTTCCATTTTAGGTTTTTCTTTGAGATTATATTTTCCTATTGGTTCTCTCTCCGACGGTGCATGAGATTTCCATTTTAGGTTTTTCTTTGAGATTATATTTTCCTATTGGTTCTCTCTCCGACGGTGCATGAGATTTCCATTTTAGGTTTTTTCTTTGAGATTATATTTTCCTATTGGTTCTCTCTCCGACGGTGCATGAGATTTCCATTTTGGGTTTTTCTTTGAGATTATAATGTCCTATTGGTTCTCTCTCCGACGGTGCATGAGATTTCCATTTTAGGTTTTTCTTTGAGATTATATTTTCCTATTGGTTCTCTCTCCGACGGTGCATGAGATTTCCATTTTGGGTTTTTCTTTGAGATTATAATGTCCTATTGGTTCTCTCTCCGACGGTGCATGAGATTTCCATTTTAGGGTTCTTCTTTGAGATTATAATTTCCTATGGTTCCCTCTCTGACGGTGAGTGAGGTGATAATTCCCTTTCAGATTATAATGACCTATGGTTCTCTTCCCGATCCTGCGAAGATGGTATTTCCCACCAAGATTTTCTCAACTAGCGTTGTTGAAGTTAAAATCACCCAAGGATCTCTTACCATTCACGCTAAGGTAGTAACCATCCCTGGTTCGTTCACCATCTTTTGAAACTCCAGACTCAGCTCCTGTAACCAGTCAGGACATATCTCTGTCAAGCATCAGAAAACCAGTTCTTGCAACGTGTCAGGTATTCATTGTTCTTTTGCAGATATGCAGGTTCTCGCTAAGGAATCTCTTATGCGATCAACATCCAGATGGCATCTATAAGCCCATCATCTTATTCATCAATCTTCAAATGGCATCTATAAGCCCATTCCACCATCACACTGCTACTATGTGAGCGCAAATTTCTGGGCACTCTAGTGTTCAATCATCTTCTACCCTCGGATTACGAAAGGCACGTCAGCCAATCTGCATCCTCAGGTCTAAGAAGATTGAACAGGGGCAACTGTTGTACCCCAAAATTTTCCCTCCCATATTCTTCAAGAAATTGCCAAAATCAAGTCTCAAGATTCCCCAAGGGTTGCACAGTCAAAGATCTCCTATACAGTCAAAATTAGGGTTTGTGTTCTGGTCAAGAAAATGAAGTTTCCAAAGGTCCAATCAAACCTCACATACCTACAAATATGGTCAAGTATCCTCATATCAAGTTTCAAGACATTCAGCACAAAATTGCACAGTCAAAACCCTAATTGCACTACAGTCAACTGTAGGGGCAAAATGGTCATTTGACAGTCAAAAGTTCAAATTTTTGGTCAACATATCATTTTGAAGCCACAAACATCATTTGATCAATGCTTGATCATGATTCTCAAAATTTGGCTCAGAATTCATCAAGATACAAAAGTTTCCTTATTTGGACAGCTGAAAAAGTCAACTGAAATTGACCAGGGCATAACTTTCACATGGATTATCAGAAAAATTCCATCCAAAGCTCATTTTGAAGAGAAAGACATTTCCTACAACTCATCTTCATACTTCAAGTCCAAGAAATGCTCTCACAAAAAGTTATCAATTTCAACATTATAGGTCATTTTCAAAAGTCAACAAAAAGGGACTTTAAGTCAAAGGCCATAACTTGAGATTGGTAAATCAAAATGACACGGGACCAAAGACATTGGTTAGAGGACTTAAAGAAATTTCCAAAATGTCAAAGAACATGAGAAAAGCTTAAATATTGAGCAAGTTATGCCTTGTAGAAGTTGGGAAATTTTTGGATATTTTGAAAAGTCAACATTGATTCAAATGACCTAAAATTGCTAATGGGCCCATTTTTCTTCCATAATTCATCATCCATGACATGTGCACGACCACTTGGCCCAAAGGGAAGTATTTCTTCATTTTTTATTTATTTATTTGAATTTTTATTTATATTAATTCATTTAAATCATTTAAATATATGAAAAATACTTAACTTAACCTAACAAATCTTTTTGCACATGTTTTAGACTCAATAATTCGTGCACATTCAAATATGGGAAGATTTGGTTTGATTGGATCCTAATTGACACAAAATTGCATAGAAAAAGATATGGAAATCATGGTGAAAAATCCAATCTTCAAAACCATGATTACAAGAGATTTGGAGCAAGTTTTTTGACCTAATGGACTCAATACAAATGCCTGATCACAACCCTAATGAGAATACACACGCAGCCACTCAAGAAACTCCATTGACAACTTGAAATTTTCTCTAAAAAAGTCAAAACTGAAAGTACACTTCCAGGGCGATTCAAGACAGAATTTGTGTTTCAATAGCTTGCTCAAAGGTCATTGGACGTATTCCCATCAAAAACAACAATCAAAACGCAAGGAATTGGTATACAGCATTCCAAATATTTCATAAAAAACTCATAATCGTGTTCTCAAATTTGGGCATTTTCATAACATTTTATTCATGGATTCTTATTCCTCATTTGATTTTGAAGCTAACCATTGCATTCAATTATGTTTTTATGCTGTATACGCAATTTCACCATTGTTGATATTTAGGGTTCAAGAAGCTTGGAATTAGGGCTTTTGTAATGGGGAAAAATTAGCCCTCAAGACCACCACCATTAGATTGAGCGCATCTGGACGATCTCAAACCAACCCTCGCGCTCAATTTATGAGTGCCTGAGGGCTAATCGCTATTTTTCAATAGCTGGCCTAAGAAAACGCATAAGAAACCGTTGCCTAATATTTTATATTACAGGGATGATGAAGAAGATGAGTCTGTGGCAAGACCTGATTGGTTGATTTGAAATCTTCGCGCGCGTTACAAAGCCATTAACCAACTTTCTTTTATATTATTTGATTATTATTATATGTTAACAACGCGAATTTGGTTCAGTTGGCAAGTGACAGTGGTGGCAAAGCACATGACCTGGGTTCGAGCCCCAGGTCTTCAATAATTTCTATGCTATTTTTCCTTTAACGTTCACATGCGCTTCAAGGCTGCAGACGCACCATACTCCTCTCAATCAAGCCAGCCACGCGTACGTTGGGAGGGATCCAAGGGCCCTGATTGAACGAACACCCTAGGCTTGAGTCAACGCCTCTGCACGTGTCCAGAAAAAAGTCCAAATAGGCCAAAACAAATGGGCCAGATTACTGAATCTATACCTCCACTTTGGGGACTACCACCCCCCTGGTTTGCAATTCTCTATATTTTCAATTATTATTTTATTTTCTTTATTGTTTTGATTTAATTAATTATTTCTACAAAATATAAAAAATACAAAAAAATCAGAAAAGATAAAAAATATAATAAATATTTTTATTTTAATATTTCTTGTAAATAAAATGCATGTAAATTAATTAGTTTAAATTAGGGTTTTAATTTTAATTCCTTTCATAACAAAATCTAAAAATATAGAATTAGGTTTAATAAATGTTTTATTCCTTTTAATTTTTCCTTTTTTTACAATAATATTATTTACTTTATTTATTTTCATAATTAAAATTGTACATAAAAATTAGGTTTAATTTAGGTTAAAAATTCAATATTTTCTTAAATAAATTAAAATAAAGTAGAATTAGGGTTAGTAGTTAATTGCAATTAATTTTTTCTATTAAATCCTAAAATATTAAAAACACCAAAAAACAAATTCTTGCTTTCTTTTAATTTTAATTTCAATTCCTCATTAATTTTAATTTTTGCAAAAGGGTCCAACGCCCTCGTTTCGATTTAATTTCGCATATTTATTTTATTTTGCTTAAATAATTATGTACTTCTCCCAAAGCCTTGTAAACTCGGACATTTTATTTCTCGCACTTTACTTCTTTATTTTCTGTCAAACCGGGTCCTGGATTAAATTTGGCGATGTGGACCCGCGCCTTTGTAATAGTTTAGAACTTTTAATTTTCGCATATTTTTTAACTGTTAATAAATGCATACAAGAATGAATGACAAAAATAAAAACAAACGCGTAGATCACTATAACATGACAAGACAAAAATATCTGAATATGACACACAAATCACACACCACCCCTAGGGTACGCCTCACTGTTGCCTTGCCTCGAAAGGTGATCGTCGAGTAGAGGATGTCTTAGTAAGTCCTCATGATCCGGGAACCTGGCATGAGGGTAGCTTCTAAGGTGTCTTCCTATTGCTCTGGTGATCACCATGTCCTGAACCTCGAATTGACCCGAACACCTCCAACGGTGGTGCTACCTACCTCTCAATGGTGGGATGGCACTACTTTAAAGGACATTTACACAGACGAATTCCTTAGGGTAGGTAGATGACTCTAGATACTTGCTCAAATTTCAAAAACAAATCAAAAATACTTTTCACACCAACACATTTTCAAAAAGCTTTCGAAAGCATTTTTTCAAACACTCTTGAGGACCGATACAAGGGTCGAACTGGAATTTTCAAAGAAACTTTTTTAAAACCCACAGTTGAAAAGCAAATAAACCATTTTTGAAAACACAAGTGAGCAAGTATCTAAGAGCCCATGGATAACCATGGATAGAAAGGGTGCTAACACCTTTCCCTTTCTATAATCTACCTCCCGAACCGAGAGCAATCTCTATAAGGAATTTTTCTGTGCTTTTGTCCTTTCCATTTGGAGAAAATAAAAGACAGTGGCGACTCTTGCTTCCGCGACATTTCGCGAACCAGCGTTAAACAGTCAGTTCCAGATCCACCGATCACAGTATCCAAAGAGATTGGTCTATTGAAATGCCGTTCGAAAAATCTATCGTTAATGAGTTTGGGGATTGAATGCGTTGTATGGAAAAGGTATCAACAAAAATAAATGTAAACATAAACTATAAAAGATATACAACATATCTAGTATGAATGTACACTACTCGTCATAAACTTAAATCTATCAATCAGTTGCACTCAACATACTCTACTCGTCAAAATCATCACGGGCGCCACGAGATGTGCCCACAACGAAGGTTATGTCTAACGCCAAGTCGCGAGACCAACTGTATTACTCTATCGGCAATGTCTTACATGCTACAACAACACGGAGGCATTAAGATTTAGAACCCAAACTGAATATTAGCTTTAAATCTATCTCTAGAATCTAGAAACTAATAGGTATCCATCCCTAATCAAGATTTGTGATGTATATGTCTATAACAACCCAAATCCAAACATAAAGCAAAAAGATCAAAGAAGACATCAAGATTGATTTGTAAAGCAAGTTTATACAACACCATGATCAATAAATATACATATGTTCAAAGTAAATATAAAAATAATACCCAACAAAAGAGAAATACAAAGAGGGGAGAAGAGATAAACCACAAATCTTCTAGTTTGTCAGTGTTGGTCGAAGATAAATCCACCTTCAATCATCCATAAGCAAGACCCTAATGTTGTTTTCTAAGCTAATCTATCAAAAATGAAGGTTTGATGAGTTGGGAGCAAATACCCCAAAACATAACTTAAAAAATGTGTATTTTGGCCCTTTTAACCTAATTATGTTCAGGAGACCGCGCTAAGCGGCACAATCCCACTAAGCGCACTCTACTCTCATGAGAAAAAAGCATCTTTTTGTTTTCGCCATAAATTGAGAATCGTAACTCCGATTTACGCACGGTTAGAAACATTGGAAAGCTTATTCAATTATCTATCTAACAATGTCTAATTATCAACCAAATAGATGATTTATTATTCTTTTATTTTGAGCCTTATTCATTACCGATTTGCTCAAAATTGCGCGTTTGAAGCCGTGTCTTCGACACTTTATTGCTCATGCTCCAAATACGCATCAATACCTATAAAATGAATGAAAAACTATCAAACGGTACACAAATACACAAAAACTTGATTAAATACAATTTATACATAATTATATAAAAAGTGGGGAATTATTCAACCATATTAACAACAAAAAATCGATAAGTACAACTAAAACTATATACAAAAATAACTATAATTTGTACTTATCAAACTCTCCCAAACTTAAACTCGTTTGTCCTCAAACAAAGCCAAACAACTCAAAGAACCAAAAGTAATCAACCAAATTATCATGAATCAACAAGTTTTGAAAACCAAAAACAAATGCAATGGTTCAAATGAAAAACGGTACACACGATGAAATATACTTACCACTAAACTACGACGATAACATAAGCACAAAATGAATGCTAAATACAAAGATCATGCCAAACATTTCAAAATAACACTAGTTCACAAATGAATCACACCTAGCAAAAACAATCATCGGTAGATGAAAACCACACAAAATAAGGTATTTTCACTCATCCACAATCTTGCAAACAAAAGACTAAATTATGCATTCATCCAAAAACTCATATTGAAAATACAAAGGCAAGAGTCTCAAGGGCTTTTCAAGGTTGTAATGTGGCTTGGTTAACAAACAAGGGATAAGTCCTAAAGCTAATTGAAATAAAAACTTGCCTAAACCTAAGGGAGTGATCAACTCATAAAGTCTCAAGCAAAATAATTTCAATCAAACTTCTTCTTCATTCCAAATTTTAAACCAACTCACATCGCTTATTAACACAATATTATTTCAAACTCTTTTTGTTTTTCTTTTTCAAAGCTTTTTTCAATTTTTATTTCTTTCTTTTTCTTTTCATTTTTTTATTTCTTTTCTCACTTTTTTCTTTTTCTTTTCTATCACAACCTCATAGCAATCACAACATAAGCACATAAATATTCCTCTCTCCAACTTGATTCAACCATCAACATAATATGAATACTCCCTACTTTCTAAGGCAAGGTAAAAATTCAAACTACAACTCATATTTAAAGGTTCAAGAAAACAAATAATCAATATCCATATAAAAAGATGAAACAAACACTCATAGACAAGCATTTAGCTAAAACAACATGGATATTGACAAAAAAACTCAAAGAAGTTACTAATGACCATACACTCACAAGGTGAATTGACTATTTGGCTAGGGGTAGTTATGCTCAAAATGGAATAAAAAAATGCCTTGATCATTTTCATGCTTTCATACAACCAAAACAAACAAAAAATTAAGCATAATAAAATCCAGTTAAAACAAGAGTTGTGGTCTCCAGCATATGTGAACAATGGAAAGCTATCTCAAAAAAAGGGTAGGAACTAAAGTGATTAAAAATGAACAAGTATACAAAAGAATGGATGGCATAAAAATTGTAAAAAGTCTAAGTATCATGAATATGCTAAAGTATAGAAAGAGATAAGCACATACCTCGAACATGTAAAAAACTTTTAACAAAATCATTACCACGCATTCGTAACTTGAAACACTCAAACTTGGAAAATCACCAAAAGCGACTCCAAGCTATCGAACCAAAATTGAGTCCAAAAAACAACAAAAGAATTAATTATACTAATAGTATTCACTATTTAAAGCCTAGGCGGAAGTGGGAAAAAGGAAAGTCAAGCAAAAATTTAAAAAGAATTCATTGGCTCTGCACAGCAGGGTACGCTAAGCGGCACAGAGCGCGCTACACCAGTTGTAGAAAAATAGGACAACAATAGCAGTGCAACAACACCCTCCACAATCCCCAACACAATCTCAACTACACACAATATTTACAACATACAAACTTCCTCAAGCTAAACACGACAAGCTTCCGGAAAAACACAAATAAACATAACAAAAAAAAACGGTTGAAAGTGAATTAACAAGTTGAAAAGTGAAAATTTGAGAATTTAAAACAAGTCCAATTTCAACTTGTTAAAACACAAGTCAACACATACATAAACGAATACAAACAAAACATGCTTGTTTTACGTCGTAAGCTTAACGCCTTTATTGTGCAAGCTAGTAACCTCCTCTCGTCATGCCATGGTATTGTCACACTGCAAACCTAAATAAAGTGTCCTAACATCCATACAAAAATGTTACAAAAACGAGACAATTCACAATGATACATGAAAACAAAGAAAAACACATATATGCACAAGTATGGAAAGTAAACACAAAACATGTATAAGTAAAAATATACAAGTTTATGTGCAAATTCTATACAACATATATATTAATTACAAAACTCAAAAACAAAGAAACCATCACAATGCAAAACAATAAACACTAATCCTGACAATGACGCCATTTTGTTATAGCGGTAAAACGTCAAGCAAAAAGTAAGTTATTAATTTATCGGGTGATATTTATGTTATATCGTATCGTGTCCACAGAGATTGGTGAATTGAAATTTTGTTCGATAAATCTATCGTTAATGAGTTTAAGGGTTGGATGGGTTGTATGGAAAAGGTATCAACAAAAAATAAATGTAAACAAAAACTATAAAGGATAGACAACTTATCCGGTATGAATGTACACTACTCAGCACAAACTTAAATCTATCAATCATTTGCACTTAACCTACTATACTCGTCAAAATCATCACGAACACCACGAGATGTACCCACAACAAAATTTATGTCTAATGCCAAGTTGTGAGACCAATTGTATTACTCTATCAGCAATATCTTGCGCGCTACAACAATACAGAGGCATTAAGCATTAGCATCCAAAGGGAATATTATCTCTAAATCTAGCTCTAGAATCTAGAAACTAATAGATATCCATCCCTAATCAATATTTGTGAGGTATATGTCTATAACAATCCAAATCTAAACATAAAACCAAAAGATCAAAGAAGACATCAAGATTGATTTGTAAAGCAAGCTTTATATAACACCATGATCAACAAATATACATATTTCAAAGTAAATATACAAACAATACTAAAAAAAGAGAAATACAAAGAGGGGAGAAGATATAAACCACAAATCTTTCAGTTTGTCAGCGCAGGTTGAAGAGAAATCCACCTCTAATCATCCATAAGCAAGACCCTAATGTTGTTTTCTAAGCTAATCTATCAAAAAATGAAAGTTTGATGAGTTGGGAACAAATAACCCAAAACATAACCTAAAAAATGTATATTTTGGCCCTTTTAAAGTGATTTTGTCCAGGGGACCATGCTAAGCGGCACAATCCCGCTAAACGCACTCTACTGTCTTGAGAAAAAAATTAGCTTTTTGTTTTCACCATAAGTTGAGAACCGTAACTCCGATTTACGCCTGGTTCGAAGCATTAAAAAGCTTATTCAATTATATATCTAAAAATGCCTAATTATCAACCAAATTGATGATTTCTTATTCTTTAATTTTGAGCCTTATTCATTGTCGAGTTGCTCAAAATCATGTGTTTGAAGTCGTGTCTTCGACACTTTATCGCTCATGCTTTAAATAAGCATTAATACCTATAAAATGAATGGAAACTATCAAACGGTACACAAATACAAAAAAAACTCGATTAAATACAATTTATACATAATTATACAAAAAGCGTGGAATTATTCAACGATATTAACAACAAAGTGTTGATAAGTGCAACAAAAAGCATATACAAAAATAAATACAATTTGCACTTATCACCAGGGTAGGCCTCCCGAAAATGCACTGATGCAATGAAGGGAAGTCCACCACGAGGAACTACATTTTGATTGACCTGGATGTTTCTGCCGCCCTGAATGTGTTGATCAACTCGACATATCCCCAAGGCTTGGTGACAGATCTTTTGAACCCCTAGAGGTTAGAGCCAACATAAGGGGTCAGGTGAGTCTCATTCAGCTACAGAGTGGTGAACAATTGGGAGTATATTATATTAATCGAGTTTCCTTGATCGACCAAAATTTGTCTGACATATAATTGTCCATTCGTTCCCTTACCATCAGAGGAATACTAGAATTCAGAGCCCCACCGGGCAACTCCTCTCTGTAAAATGCAATGGGAGCGGAGCTTCCCCCAAATCTTATCGAGGGTGGCATTCTGGTTGGAGTTGGTGTCCATAAGTTGCTCAAATATTCTTTGGACTGAGCCCACCATACACTTGTTAAAGCCCCCGCCGAATATAACCATTACCGTTGGAAAAGACTCCCAAGGGCTATGGGTTGGAAAGTACCGAGGGACTTCGTCCAGGTCAGGGAAGTAGAAGTATTTCGTCCAGTTGATGCTCAAGGCGACGAGCATGAGACTCTCATCGGGGGAAGGCTTTTCCTCCTCCACTTTCTTGGATTCCTGGGCGTCTTCGCGCACACCTTCCTTATTTTTATACTATTTGAGATGCCCATCTTGGATGAGTATCTCAATGACATTCTTCAGGTGGATGCAGTTGTTTGTATTGTGCATGTGACTTTCATGAAACCAACAATACTTTCTTTTTTCTATCCCCGTCTTGGACGTTGTTTGACAAGGAAAAAGTACCCCAGCTTTGAGGGGAGGGAGGGGTAGTCATGGAAACAACCAGAGGACCCCTTATAGTCTCTTAAATCACGATATTTGTCCTCCCTTTTCTTTTCTCCTCCCTGATAGGTTGTCGAGGGCTTGTCATTGTTTGAGACTTTTTCATTCTCACGATGTCGCGAGTCTCGTGCTTTGTATGTAGCGTCTTTCTCCTCGTACTGGATGTTTGCACATGATTTCAGTAGGAGGGGATCCAGCATTGTAGAAGTTTCAATGCCAACAGCTTTGGCGAAGTCACTTTGAGGGTGGAAGCCTCGCTCGAGGAGATATTTCTTCATCTCGTATTTCGTAGAGACCTGGACGACTTCCTGGTTGAACCTTTCAATGTATGCTTAAAGAGACTCATCCTTCCCCTGGATGATGGCCTCTAGCATAGCCTCTGGCTTGGGGTGTCGGCGAGATACCGTGAAATTCTTGGAGAATTGTCTCCCCAAGCCCTTCCAAGAAGTAATTGACTCATTAGGGAGGCTCTTATACCAAGCCATAGCTCCCTTTCTCAGCATCGCTCGGAAGATTCGGCATTTGATTGTTCCTCGACATCCTCTGTAGTCGATCAAGGCATCAATGTACTCGTCCAGATCTGTTGTCCCATTGTATGTCCCCAGATGTGGGGGTTTCTCTAAACCGATAGGAAATGGGGTCTCCATGATTTCTCTAGATAACGGGTCGTGGGGCTCGTCGTCATCGCTCTGATCAGGAGATACTGGCGGAGAGTAGTTATTTCTTCCTCGTTGGGGGTTATCATCCCGATGGGGAAAGATGCTCCTTTGGTGGCGCTTCAACTTATGGATGGCAAACAGTTGTCATCTGGTCGTTGAGTATCCCTCGTCTTCTTGGTGATCGGAGAGCATTGATCTTCAACAAGTGTACTATTTTTCCTCTGCAGTAATAATGAGGAAAGCTCCCCAAATGTCGATCTCAAGGACTGTGTATAAATGTGGAGTTTGAATTGTTGTTAAATTAAACAAAAACTAGAGTTTGGGTTTAATTTGGTAAAATAAATTGATTGTGAATAAAATAAATAGATGCTAAGGACTGTTTTGACAAATATGAGTAAGATGCTAGGGTAAAGTGTAGAATTTACCCTATAACAGCCTTGAATCCTGATTTCTTCAACAAGTTCATGACATTCAATTACCAGATCTCTAGTTTATTTTCCCCTAAGTCCTTAGCGGGAAAACCTTTGAACATTTATCCTAAACCCTAAGTCCTTAGAGAATTATAATGAAATCAAGCCTTGGTTTTATCAAGAATTAACCGGTAACATAAAGAGTATCCCTAGTCCTAGGTGATATCTACTATAGTCTAATCATACAAAAACCTTAACAACCACAGTCCAGCTGGTTGTGAACCGTAAATCAATTCTTGGTTGTCCGACAAAAAAAGCAATAACAACCTTGTACAATTAAATTGAATATGAAAAATAATTATATTACTGAAATTAGAAATTCAGAGTCATTACAAAATCAAATCAGGGACACCCCGTATCATTGGGGGGTTTAGATACTCATAGTATTCAAATAAAACAAAAGATAAATTGTAAACATTATAAGTATTGGGGAAAATTTTGATCTTCAATCGCTTCCGTTCATGAAAATATCCTTTCACCGAAACCGTTGTCTTCTCCAATATTTTCTCGTGTAATTCTTCGCTTGCCAAAAGTCCCCTAATTCATCGTGAAAACTCATCTAAATAGAAAACATTCACTTAGGTCGGTCGAAAATACCCAAACCACCCTTTCAGACCAAAACTTGAGCAAAATAAGAGAAAATACTAAAATCAGCGTCACAAGCTGTGAATAAAATAAATAGATGCTAAGGACTGTTTTGACAGATATGAGTAACATGTTAGGGTAAAGTGTATGATTTTCCCTGTAACAACCTTGAATACTGATTTCTTCAATAAGTTCATGACATTCCCTTACCAAATCTCTAGTTTATTTCCCCTAAGTCCTTAGTGTGAAATTCTTTGAACATTCATCCTAAATCCTAAGTCCTTAGAGAATTATGATGAAATCAAGCCTTGGTTTTATCAAGAATTAACCGGTAACATATAGGGTATCCCTAGTCCCAGGTGATATCTACTAAAGTCTAATCATACAAAAACCCTAACAAATGCGGTCCAGTTGGTTGTTAACCGTAAATTAATTCTTGTTGGTCCGATAAAGAAAGCAATAACAACCTTGTACAATTAAATTGGATATAAAAAATAATTGTATTACTGAAATTAGAAATTTAGAGTTGTTACAAAATCAAATAAGGGACACCCCCTAGTATTGAGAGGTTTAGCTACTCATATTATTCAAAGTAAACAAAAGATAAATTGTAAAAATTATAAGTATTGGGGTGAAATTTGATCTTCAATCGCTTTTGTTCATGAAAATCACCTTTAACCGAAACCATTGTCCTCTCCAATCTTTTCTCGTGTAATTCTTTGCTTGCCAAAAAGTATCATAATACATCGTGACAACTCATCTAAATAGAAAACATTCACTTAGGTCGGTTTTTGTACCCCAAAATTTGCCCTCTCATTTCTCAAGTAACCTCTCACAAGATCTCCTTTGGTTCAAGACTGCACAAGGGTTGATCAGCTCATGACGCCTCCTCAAGCACTGATGACTGAAAATTAGGGTTTGAGTTTGCACAAGGAAAAATGGACTTTTAATGCCCCATATGACTTTCATGGATCATTTTGGACCCTCAAGATTGCTCATGTCAAGTTTCAAGTCTTGGATCACATTTTTGCTCAGTCAATTGATCAGTTGACCTAAAATCGGCTGTATTGGGAAAAAGTCCACCGTGGTCAATTTACAGTCAAACTTCATAATTTTTTATCCATATAACCATTATGAACTCATATATGTCAAACCCTAGTTGCCTACGAGAAATGATCTTGTCCCTCGATGTTGCCTACGAGAAATGATATTGTCCCTCGATGTTGCCTACGAATATATGATGACAGTCCCTTCGAACTGCTAAGGTATCTTTACATGTTGCCTTCAATGACCATTACGTCCCTTTTGATTGTCCCTTAAACTCCAACGATGGAGCTACCTAATCCTTAATAGTATGATAGAATTGTCTAAAGGAAACGAGAAAACAAACAGCCTTTTTCGAGTAGGTAGAAAACTCTTAAGTACTTGCTCAAACAAACAAATCTTTTTCACACAAACACTTTCCCAAACAATGTTTTCAAAAACAACTTCGTAACACTCTTGAGGACAGAAACAAGGGTTAAAACGAAGTAAAACAAAAATTTTCAAAGCAAGCACACACAAGCAATTTAAAAATGAGCAAGTACCTAAGATCCCATGGAAAACCATGGATATAAAGGGTGCTAACACCTTCCCTTTATATAATCTACCCCCGTGCTCAGAAACATATCGAAAAAGGTTTTTCTGTTCTTTATCCTTTTCCTGATTGGATAAAATAAAAGTCGGTGGCGACTCTTGCTTACCGCGACATTTGCGAACAAAAAACACAAACTAGTATTAACAGTCAGTTCTGCCACCGTATCACACTATGTAAAAGACTGTGTTTGCTGTACCCAACAACTCAATGTATGCGAAGGGCTGAAGGCATTGAACGCTTGATGGATAGCCACAAAATTTTATTTGAGAAGACTTCACTTGTCGAAAGTTTGACTAATAAATGTGAAGATCTCTCCATTATTACCATCTCAAACAAGCCTCTTAGGATCACCTCCAAAGGTCCTATTAGGATTTCAAATGAACCCATTGTTGCTCCCTTAATAATTACCAATCCCGGACCAATCCCCTACTCTTCAAACAAGGCAGTGCCATGGAACCATGGTGTTGAGGTGTTTTATCATGGGATGAAACAAGCCGCTTAGATCAAAGAAGAAAAAGATGTTGATGTTGGTAACATAACTGGCTCAAGTAAGGTAACTCGAACTGGGAGAATATTTTCACCCAATATCTCACCACCAGTTGTTACAAAGGCGCCCATCTGCATTATTATTGCCAAGCCAAGTACTGATACAAGAGGGAAGGATAAGGTTGTTGAGCCAGTCGTGACAGAAGTACCCGCAAAGGACGTTGCTGATGGAGAACCCTCCACTCATAAGATGGACGAGATCTTAAAGATAATAAAAAGGAGCGACTTCGAGATTGTGGAACAGTTGGGTCAAACCCCTTATAATATTTCTATGTTGTGTTTGCTACTCTGTTCAGATGCCCATGCTCGGACATTAATCAAATTCTTGAAAAAGGCTCATGTCCCTCATGAGACCACAACGGACCAATTTGAGAATTGCGTGGCTAGCCTGACGGCTGATAATGGCTTGGGATTTTCAGATATTGACTTAACACCGCTTGGGAAGAATCACAATAAAGCTCTACATGTTTCTGTCGAGTGCAAGGGGACCACCCTAGCACATGTTCTAGTCGACACTGGTTCTTCTCTAAACGTGATACTTAGGGGTAACTCCTTGATATCCCATTCAAAGCCAACAAGTTTGTTTTAGGCTTCACCGTCAAAGCTCAGAAGGAAGTGAAGCGTGCTCGTGTAGGAAAGCCACCTCTCCGCATTGGAAGCCATGAAGTTAACACTGTGGGTGATTCGAATGATAAAGATGCATTTGAAGATTGGATGTATCCTACCACAACGGAGCTGAAGAATTGGCATGCCAAGGAATTTTTGCCCATATCCTTCATTGAGGAGTAATTTACTTGTTATTGCTTTTCTTTAAATTCAAGAACATTTTGTCTGTAATATTTAACAATGACTTTTAAGCCATGTGCCTGGCCCGGGGCACTTTGGTCCATTTGTCAAGGGTTTTATTTATGTTCATCTAATCATATGATCATTCAATACAAATCATTGGACTCTTTTTCATTCAAATATTTGTGTTCATTGTCTTTCTTTTATTCAAATACATTTTTCAAAATAGCCATGTATCTTACATTAACACACACACACTCTTGCAGGTCCTCATCCACTCTGGATCCTATTGCCAATGACTCTACTATTGTCGATTATGACTTCGAATGTCCAATAAACCAAGCCGAAGATGAAGGCGAGGAAGATTTTGAAATACCTAGAGAACTAGCCAGACTTCTATTACAAGAGGAAAAAGCTATTCAGCCGCATAAAGAGTCAGTTGAAGTCATCAATCTGGGTACTGAGATAGACAAGAAGGAAGTCAATATTGGTGCTAACTTAGAAGACAATGTCAAGATCAGGTTGGTTCATATGTTGCATGATTATGTGGAAGTATTTTCTTGGTCTTAGGAAGATATGCCAAGTTTGGATACTGACATCGTAGTTCATCGTCTGCCAACAAAAGAAGATTGTCCTCCCGTCTAACAAAAGGTTCATCGCATGAGGCATGATATATCTGAGAAGATCAAAGCTGAAGTAATGAAACATTTTGATGCAGGGTTCCTGGCTGTGACATCCTATCCCAAATGGGTCCCCAATGTGTTTCTAGTGCCAAAGAAGGACGGGAAAGTTTGCATATGCGTAGACTATAGGGATCTGAATAGGGCAAGCCCCAAGGATGACTTCCCTCTACCACACATTGACGTCTTGGTCGATAACACTGCTTAGCATAAAGTTTTATCCTTTATGGATGGTTTCTCCCGCTATAATCAAATAAGGATGGCTCCATAAGTAATGGAGAAGACTACTTTTTTCACGCAATGAGGCACCTTCTGCTACAAGGTCATGTCGTTCGAATTGAAGAATGCAGGGGCAACATATCAAAGGGCTATGGTAGATTTGTTTCAAGATATGATCCATTATGAAATAGAGGTATATATGGATAATATGAATGCCAAATCACAAATGGCAGAGGAACATCTCGATCACCTGTGCAAACTATTGGAGAGGTTGAAAAAGTACAAGTTAAGGTTGAACCCTAACAAGTGCACATTTGGAGTACGATATGGAAAGCTTTTAGGTTTTGTTGTCAGCAATAAAGGCATTGAAGTTGATCCTGCCAAGGTGAAGGCCATCCAAGAAATTCCATTCCCTCACTCTGAAAAGGAAGTCAGAGGATTCTTGGGTCGTCTCAATTACATCGCCCGCTTCATATCTCACTTGACTGCTACTTGTGAGCCCATCTTCAAACTCTTGAAGAAAGATCAGGTAGTCAGATGGAATGATGAATGCCAAGCTTCCTTCGACAAAATTAAAGAATATCTACAAGAGCCTCCAATTCTCATGCCTCCAGTTGAAGGAAGACCCTTGATCATGTACTTGACAAGACTAGAGAACTCTATGGGTGTGTTTTGGGCCAACATGACGAGTCTGACCGAAAAGAGCATGCTATCTATTACCTGAGCAAAAAGTTTACCGACTGTGAAACCATATATTCACTGCTCGAGAAAACTTTCTGCGCTCTGGCATGGGCTACTCGCCGGCTAAGACAATATATGTTGACTCATACCACTCTGTTGATTGCTAAGATGGACCTGATCAAGTACATCTTCGAGAAACCTGCCCTCCACGGACGGATAGCTGGATGGAAAATGATCTTAACTAAGTATGATATTCAATACACAATACAAAAGTCCATCAAAGGAAGCGTACTAGCAGATCATTTGACCCATCAAGATATGGATGATTATCAGTCTATGAACTTCAACTTCCCTGATGAGAACATCATGCTGGTGACCGATTGTGCGAAACCTGGACTATATGATGGACCTGAACAAGGATCCCGATGGACTATGGTCTTCGACGGTGCTTCCAATGCCTTGGGTAACGGAATTGGTGTTGTGATCATATCCTCCAAAGGGTGCCACACTCCTTTTACTTCCAGATTATGCTTCGATTGCATGAATAATATGGCTGAATACGAAGCGTGCATCTTGGGTCTGAAAGCAGCCATTGACTTGAGGATCAAGCATTTGAATGTGTTTGTGGATTCCGCTCTAGTGATTATCCAAGTAAAAGGATATTGGGACACTAAGAACCCTAATCTCATCCTTTACAAGGAACGTGTGCTATCCCTGATTCCCTACTTTGAAGAGATCACATTTGAACACTTCCCTAGGGAAGAGAATCAGTTAGCTGATGCCTTGGAAACCATGTCTTTAATGTTCAAGGTCAGATGGAATAACGAAGCCCCTATGATTACAATTGAAAGATTCGACGAACCTACGTGTGATCGGTGGAAATAGAACTGGCTGTTTAAAGCTGGTGAAATGTCGCGGAAGCAAGAGTCGCCACCGTCTTTTATTTTCTCCAACATGGAAAGGACAAAAGCACAGCAAAATTCCTTATGAGAATGTTTCTCGGTTCGGGAGGTAGATTTATAGAAAGGGAAGGTGTTATCACCCTTTCTATCCATGGTTATCCATGGGCTCTTAGATACTTGCTCATTTATGTTTTCCAAATTGTTTGTTTGCTTTTCAGAGTGGGTTTGAAAAAGTTTCTTTTAAAGATTTCAGATCGACTCTTGTATCAGTCCTCAAGAGTGTTTGAAAAAGTTGTCTTTGAAATGGGTCAGTCCTTATGCAGGATGCATGCAATGTCTATGATGGTATGATGTCATGATAAAGCACACCACAAATATTCACAAAGGCAAACATGATAAGGCACACAAGTCACACAAGACAGCCCTTAGAGTTTAGGCCAGCATGAAGTTCAGGTACTACCCTCTTTCAGTTTGTTGGTTAAGACCTGTCCTATCAAAAGTAACCGGGTTCTATAGGATCCCAATATCACTGACTATCCTCAATCGGTCATAACTCCAGCATCGCAATCTTTTCTTGCGGCCAGAACCATCGCGAGAGTTTAGCCTCAATGGGCGTAGCATACTGCTACTGTTCTATGGCCAAGTTGGTTCAAATTAGGGTTCTAAGGTCGGTTGGTGCTTAATGACTCCTCAGAAGACCCATATTCTCCTCGTTGCGACACAAGGGATATCGGTACAGACCAAGGTGCCACACCAACGTAGCCACTGCTTCACCCGTGTCGGTCTACGCCGGACAGGTTCCTCACAACTTATGCTACCTAAAAGGGTATCCCCAGATCCGGGTTAGGATCCATGAAACTCCGATGCAATGCCCACAAATAGAAATCAATCAAAGCAAGCAATTGAAAACATAAGTATGATCTAATCCTAAGGTACACCTCACTTATTAAAGTTCCCCAGTAGAGTCGTCAGTTCTGTGATCGGTGGAAATAGAACTGACTGTTTAAAGCTGGTTTCGCGAAATGTCGCGGAAGCAAGAGTCGCCACCGTCTTTTATTTTCTCCAACATGGAAAGGACAAAAGCACAGCAAAATTCCTTATGAGAATTTTTCTCGGTTCGGGAGGTAGATTTATAGAAAGGGAAGGTGTTAGCACCCTTTCTATCCATGGTTATCCATGGGCTCTTAGGTACTTGCTCTTATGTTTTCAAAAATTTGTTTGCTTTTCAAGTGTGTGTGGGTTTTGAAAAAGTTTCGTTTGAAAAATTTCTAAGTAACTCTTGTATCTGTCCTCAAGAGTGTATGAAATATTTGTTTGAAAACTTTTTGAAAGTGTAAGTGTGAAAAGTTGTTTTGTTTGTTTGAAAGAGCAAGTACCCATGAGATCTACCTACCCTAAGGAATTAGGCTGTGTAAGAGTCCTTTAAACAGTGCTATCCCACTATTGAGAAGTAGGTAGCACCGTCGTTGGAGGTGTTCGGGTCAATTCGATTGTAGGGACAGTGTGGTCACCGAAGCAATAGTAGGACACCTTAGAAGCAACCCTAATGTCCTAGATCCTTTTTAATCTGAGGCAATAGTTTCGAGGCAACTGGATCTTAGACATAAGGGCGACCGTTAAAACACCCTATACTTGACGACCATTTTCGAAGGCAGCGAGTGAGGCGTACCCTAGAAGTGGCATGTGCATTGTGTGTTGTTTTCATGTTATGTTTATCTTTGATCATGCAATGGTGAGCTACGAGTTGTTTTTAATTACCATACATTCTTTCATGCAATTTAGAATTTAGGAGTGCGGAAAATAAAATACGGAAAGGTAAAAGCTACGCTATTACAAGGCGCGGGTCTATACATCGCCAAAAAACAAAGACCCGTTTTTGATAAAGATGCGGAAAGTAAATAAAAGCGGTAAACCTAATTACTATTACATTCCGGAAAGCAGTTACATAATAATCCAATAAAAAAATAAATAACGCGCGAAAGAATTAAACTGGACGTCCGAGGGTGTTGGCCCTTTGCTTGAAATTAAATTAAATTAAAACCTAATTAATTATTTAATTAACGAAAAGAAAGTTTTTTTTTATGTTTTTTGTATTTATTATGGAAATAAAGAAAAAAAGAATTAAAATTAAAGTTAGTGAAACCCTAGTTCTAAGTTTATTTTAATTATTACGAAAAATGTTAAAGTTAAACTAATTTAAGCTAATTAATTAATTTTCATGTTATTTACAAAAAAATAATAATTAATTAATAATGATGATAATAATAAATAAAAAAGTCAAAACCTAATTCTATGCAATTTTTATTTATTAAAGAAAAAGGATTAGAATTAAAACCTAAATTAAGCTAAATTAATTGTTAATATTTATTTACAAAAATAGGTTAATGATGAAATTAATAAATAATTAAAAATATTTACATTTTTGAGTTTCTGATTTTTATTAGGAAAAACTATTTTATGGTGAATTAATAATAATTATTAAACAATTAAAAGAAATTAAAAGAAAAGAAAAGAAAAGAAAATTAATTATGCAAACCAAGAGGGTGTGTTGGCCCAAGTGGAGGTGAAATGCTGGAATTCAGGCCCAGGAAGCACAAAGCCTCGTTGACTTTTCCTGATCATGCGCTTGCTGGCTGACTAGGGTGTACCATGCTCCACATCTCCTGGCCTTCAGATTGTTGATCCTGGGCACTTGGCAAGCTTAGACGTGAGGCTCATGGTGGACTATTGAATCATATGTTGCACTGGAATTGGTTAAGAAAAATATGAAGAAATATATGGGGGACCTGGGAATCGAACCCAGGTCCCAGTATTTTCCAGCCACGTCTCCCACCATCTGAACCATGAAGAGCGTTTGTATACATATTGATAAACAAATATTATATATGAAAAGTGATAATTATGCTGGAATTCAGAAAAAGCGCGCCACTCATTTGAATCAACCAGTCACATATTGCCACGCGTGTTATCTTCTTCGTTTCACCTGCAAATATGAACAAGATAGCGGGGGTTTTAAACCCCCATAAACCAAAAGTCCCAATAATAGAGATTAGCAGCACAGACCATATAAATTGAGCGCGAGGGTTTGGTTGAATTCGTCTGGCCTTGACGAATTCAACCATACTTGTCTCAAGGTCCAATTTTCCCTTATGCCTAAAGCCCTAATTGAGAGCTTCAGAAACCCTAGATTTCGTCCATGGTGGATTTCAATTCAGAAGGCCATAACTCAATTGGATTATACCAATCGCTTCAGAAGGTCCCTATTAACATAAACCAAACAAGAAAATAGATTAAAAACGTATGAATCATGTTATGCAATTTTGGAAATATGTTCAAACCGTGTGACTCGTGTTCTTTGATTCCTTGCGTATTTGGACTCGTTCTTGATGGCAATAGACTCCTGGAGACTTAGGCAATATGTTTGAATCACTTTTAGGCTTTGAATCCACCTGCAATACTGATTTCAGTTTTCAAATATCTCTTGAATTTTTGCAACTTGGTTATATGGTTTCAGCAGCAATTGTGCGTGTAGGGATTCAGGGTTTCCTTCAGCATATGTATGTGATGAGAATTAGGTTAAAACCTTGGCCCAAAAGTCCATGAATTTATGTTTTCAATCCTTGATTTTCAATCATATAATTTCCAATCATTTTTGAATGAAAACCTTGCCAAATATGGATGATTTTCCCTTTTTGATTGAGAAACAAGTTTGCCAGCTTGCCCTGATCTGATTTGCTTCACAAAAGATCCAAAAACCATATCTTTTTAATTTTCCTGTAATTAAAATCAATTAAATGAATTAATATTAATATAAATTCAATTAATTAATTAAAAATAATAAAATAAATCAAATTAAGTTAAATGGGTCGTGCATAGGCTTTCGGTAAAGATTCAAGAAGGAATTTGAGGCCCATTAGCAAAAATGAAGTGTTTTAGGCAAAGTTGACTTTTGAAAGTTCCCAAAATTTCCCAACTTCTCCAATGCATATCTTGCTCAATTTTGAAGCTATGAACATGTTCTTGGACATTTTGGAAAGGTATTAAAGTCCTCTAACCAATTCCTTTGGTCCCATGTCATTTTGATTTACCAATCTCAAGTTATGGTCTTTGACTTAAAGTGCCTTTTTGTTGACTTTTGAAAATGACCTATAATGTTGAAATTGATAACTTTTTGTGAGAGCATTTCTTGGACTTGGAATGTGAAGATGATTTGAAGGAAATGTCATCCTCTTCAAAATGAGCATTGGATGGGATTTTTCTGATGAACCATGAAAAAGTTATGCCTTGGTCAAGTTACAGTTGACTTTTCCAACTGTCCAAAAATAGAAACTTTTGCATCTTGAGACTTTTGAGCCATGCTTGTGGAATCATGATCAAGAATTGATCAAATGATGATTGTGGCTTAAAAATAAGATGTTGACCAAATTTTTTGACTTTTGACTGTCAAATGACCATTTTGCCCCTGCAGTTGACTGTGAAGCAATTATGGCTTTTGACTGTGCAACTTGATGCTGTGAGTCTTGAAACTTGACATATGGATGCTTGACAATATATATAGGCATATGGGACTTGATTGGACCCTTGAAAACTTCAATTTCTTTGCAAGAACCAAAACCCTAATTTTGATTGTGTTAGGAGGCAATTGGACTGTGCAACCCTTGAGATATTTTGAATCATTTGGAGATTGATCTTGACAACTCTTGAAGAATATGGGAGGGCAAATTTTGGGGTACAACAGTTGCCCCTGTTCAATCTTCTTAGACCTGAGGGTGTAGATTGGCTGGCGTGCCTTTCGTAATCCTAGGGTGGAAGATGATTGAACACTAGAGTGCCCAGAAATTTGCACTCACATAGTAGAATATCAGCAGTGTGATGTCAGGAATGGGCTTACAGATGCCATTTGGAGAGATGATGGATAGGAGGATGGGCTTATAGATGTCATCTGGAGCTGTAACAGAATCTTGTCGAGAATGGGCTTATGGATGCCATTTGGAGACTGTTGGTATGTGGATGGGCTTATAGATGCCATCTAGGTGTCGATCGCGTAAGAGATTCCTTAGCGAGAACTTGCGTACCTGAGAAAGAAAGATAATTACCCGTCCTGTTACAGGGGTTGATCTTCAAACTCTTTATGTAGATATGACCTGGCTAGATACAGGTATCGAATCTCTAAACTATTCATGTAGATATGCCCTGGCTGGATACAGGTATCGAATCTACAATCAGTTACTCACAGATGTGCCCTGGCTGGATACAGGAATCGAATCTGGAATTAGTCGTCAACAGATATACCCTGGCTGGATACAGGAATCGAATCTTTAAACTCTTCAGACGTGCCCTGGCTGGATATGGGAATCGAGTCCAGAATAGTCGTCAACAGATATGCCCTGGCTGGTTACAGGAATCGAATCTTCAAACTCTTCAGATGTGTCCTGGCTGGATACAGGAATCGAATATGGAATTAGTCGTCAACAGATATACCCTGGCTGGATACAGGAATCAAATCTTCAAACTCTTCAGACGTGCCCTGGCTGGATACAAGAATCGAGTCCAGAATAGTCGTCAACAGATATGCCCTGGCTGGTTACAGGAATCGAATCTTCAAACTCTTCAGATGTGCCCTGGCTGGATGCAGGAATCGAATCTGGAATTAGTCGTCAACAGATATGCCCTGGCTGGATACAGGAATCGAATCTTCAAACTCTTCAGACGTACCCTGGCTGGATACAGGAATCGAGTCCGGAATTAGTCGTCAACAGATATACCCTGGCTGGTTACAGGAATCGAATCTTCAAACTCATCAGACGTGCCCTGGCTGGATACAGGAATCAAATCTTCAAACTCTTCAGACGTGCCCTGGCTGGATACAGGAATCGAATCTGGAAATAGTCGTCAACAGATATGCCCTGGTTGGATACAGGAATCGAATCTTCAAACTCTTCAGACGTGCCCTGGCTGGATACAGGAATCGAGTCCGGAATTTCTTTATGCAGATATACCCTGGCTGGATATAGGTATTTACAACCAATCGCTCACAAATATACCCTGGCTAGATACAGGTATCGAATCTGGAATTACGATAGTTGATAGTAATCATCTTTGTATTGACCTTTGTCCTGAAAAGACAAAGCGTTAGTTGTATGCAATGTCATGATGTATGAAATGCGTGATGTTCTCAAAATAAATAAGATTGTATATTCATGATGCGTACGTGCACGCTATAATGTTTGAAGATGTGATGTTTATGAATGTATTTTTTTGTCTAGGAAAATAAATCCCTGACGAGTACCGGGCAGTCAAATCTGGGGCTGATGTTGAAGAGTAGAGCTCTTCGTTTCCGCTGGGGATGATAATTGCGAGCATAAACCTGTAGGAGAAGATGACTCCGTTGAGGGATAAACTTTGTTGGAGAGATTACTCTGTGGGGAATACTCTATAGGAAGAGATACTTCGTTGAGGTTTTGATGAGAACTCCGTTGGGGATTCCAGTTGATCTGTTATGTTAGGGAATCTGATGAACTCCGCTGGAGGATAGGAAGAACTTCGCCGAGGACGATCTTTCCGTGGTAATTATCTGAGGATAACCCAGTTATAAGCTCTGGTGGGGAATAACCTTTGAATAAAACCGGGGAGACGTTCGTACTCTGCAGGTGATAAGCTTCCAGAATCTACTGGGGATAAGCTTCCTACTGGGGAGATTGATTCAATTCTCCTGGGGAGATCTTTTGCACTGTATTAGGGAATGGCTCCACTAGATGTCCGGTATTCCACCGGGGAACAATCTTAGATCAAGATTGTCGGGGATGCTTGTTAGGAATGTTTGTATGCTCCGTTGGGGAATGTTCAGATTTTCTGGGGATAATACAACTTCCTTAAGGCTGACAGTAGACTAACTCTGCTTGGGGAGAGTGTTGCTGACTTGCTGGAGATACTATGCCTTTTCAGGGCTGATTGGAGACCAACTGCTTGGGGAGAATTATCGAATCTTGTCTTACTCTGCAGGGAGTGAAGGTATCCTGATTACATTCTTCAGCCGAACTTACCTTGGTACCTTGGTGGACAGAGCAACTAGATCGCTTAGACGACTCATTATTGCCCCTGTTTCTGATGTCACCTGTAATTAGTCCTTTGTTTCGCATGCAAATATTTATGAGTTAGCAATTAGTGTCAAATGCATATATCAAAAATGAACATTGGACGTTCTTTGCAAAACAAAACAGAAAAAGGAAAATAATTGGCAATTTATCTGAATAGTGAATTTATATTGATTTTGGAATTTACTTGTAAATAGGCGTTTATGTACAAGAGGCTGACATCCTAGTAAGAGAACGCCGCCGAACAACAGAGTTTATACAATTTTGTGAAAAAGGAAAACAAAACAGCTATGTGAAAAGAATAATCCCACTGGGTTCCAACTCTGCTATCGCCTTTATGTCTTCAAGCGTCTCATCACTTGGCTGCTCAGTTGAAGATGAAGTTGATCGATCGATGTCGTCTGAACCTGATGGTTGATACCGGATTCTGGATGCAAGGTGATTCATTGAGACATAGTATTACGCTTTAATCCCTAACTTTTGCCTGGACCGCCCTTTCGGGTTTTCAGTCCACCGGGATACCCATTTTTGCCCAAGCCGCCTTTTCAGGTTTTCGACTTGCCGGGTGTACATATGTTTTTTCATTTCATCCCTTATTTTTGCCCGAACCCTTTTGGTTCGCCGGGAAGCCCTTACTTTTGCCTAGGTGTGTCAACCTAGCGGGTCTTTGTTCATGCGTAGTATCTTTTTACTATGTCTGCATTGGCGGGGTGAGGAAGGTCGTCACCATCCATAGTGGTTAGAATCATGGCCCCTCCTGAGAAGACATGTTTAACCACAAATGGCCCTTCGTACGTAGGGGTCCATTTGCCCCTGGGATCACTTTGAGGAAGAATGATGCGTTTGATTACCAGGTCCCCAACTTGATACTCTTGTGGTCTGACTTTCTTGTTAAATGCCCTGATCATCCGTTTTTGATACGTTTGACCATGACAAATAGCAGTGAGTCTCTTTTCGTCAATTAGGTTTAATTGATCAAGTCGAGTCTGGATCCAATCATCTTCGCTCAAGCCTGCATCCTTCATTATCCGGAGAGAGGGTATCTGGACTTCGATCGGCAAGACTGCCTCCATGCCATAGACCAAGGAAAAGGGGGTTGCCCCGGTTGACGTTCTTGTTGAGGTACGTACCCATGAAGAGCAAACGGTAACATCTTGTGCCAATCTTTATAGGTCACTGTCATCTTCTGCACAATCTTCTTGATATTCTTATTTGCTGCTTCTACAGCCCCATTCATCTTCGGCCGATAAGGAGAAGAGTTGTGGTGATGTATCTTGAATTGCTCGCAGAGCTCAGTGATCATCTTGTTGTTAAGATTAGTACCATTGTCCGTAATGATCCTCTCAGGGACACCATAGTGATAGATCAGGTTATGCCGAATAAACCGTGCCACGACGTTCTTGGTTACGATAGCGTAGGAAGCTGCTTCAACCCACTTTGTAAAGTAATTGATCGCCACCAGGATGAAGCGATGCCCGTTGGAAGCCGTAGGTTTAATCTCGCCGATCATATCAATGCCCCACATTGCAAAAGGCCAAGGTGCAGTCAAGACATTCAGAGGAACTGGAGGAACGTGCACCTTATCTGCATAAATCTGGCACTTATGACATGTCCGAGAATGTTGGTAACAGTCGGCTTCCATTGTGGACCAGAAATATCCTGCCCGAAGGATTTTCTTTGCCATGGTATGTCCACTGGAGTGTGTTCCGAAGGTACCTTCATGCAGCTCTGCCATGATCTTTTCTGCTTCAGTCTTATCCACACAACGCAGCAAGGTTGAATCATGGTTTCGCTTGTATAGAATGCCATTGCTGAGGAAGAACTTTGCTGCGAACCTTCTCAGAAACTTCTTGTCATTGACAGATGCACCCTCGGGGTATTCTTGAGCTTCCAAGTACCTCTTCACCTCATGATACCAGGGTTTTTCAGTTACCTCTTCAACCTCAAGATTACAGCAATATGCAGGTTCATCCAGTTTCCAGATAATGATCTGGGGAGCTTCGTTGTCCCACTCGACTTTGAACATAGAAGACATCGTAGCCAGCGCGTCCGCCAACTGATTCTCCTCTCTTGGGAAGTGTTCAAAAGTTATTTCCGTGAAGTGAGGGATCAACGTCAACACACACTCTTTGTAAGGAATAAGATTTGGATGTTTCGTATCCCACTCGCCTTTGATCTGATTGATCACGAGAGCGGAATCTCCGAAGACACTCAAGAACTTGATCCTTAAGTCAATTGCAGCTTGAAGACCCATGATACACGCCTCATACTCTGCCATGTTGTTAGTGCAGTTGAAACATAGCCGGACAGTAAGTGGAGTATGAGTGCCTTTCGGGGATATGATCACAGCGCCGATACCGTTACCCAAAGCGTTGGAGGCCCCGTCAAAGTGCATAGACCATCGGGATCCTTCCTCAGGTCCTTCATCCGGTCCAGGTACTTCACAATCAGTCACTACCATGATGTTCTCGTCTGGAAACTCAAAGTTCATAGATTGGTAGTCGTCCACTGCCTGGTGTGCCAAATGGTCTGCCAATACACTTCCTTTGATTGCTTTCTGAGTCGTGTACTGGATGTCATATTTCGTCAAGATCATCTGCCCTCTTGCTATTTTCCGGACAGAGCAGGATTTTCGAATATGTACTTTATTGGATCCATTTTTGAAATCAACAGAGTAGTGTGAGTCAACATATACTGTCTCAGCCGGCGAGCAGCCCATACCAAAGCGCAGCAAGTTTTCTCGAGCAGTGAGTATCGGGTCTCACAGTCGGTAAACTTTTTGCTAAGGTAATAAATGGCGTGCTCTTTTCGGCCAGACTCGTCATGCTGCCCCAGCACACACCCCATTGAGCTGTCAAGTACCGTCAAGTATAGTATTAGAGGTCTCCCTTCAACCGGTGGCATAAGAATGGGTGGTTCTTGGAGATACTGTTTGATTCTGTCGAAAGCGGCCTGACATTCATCGTTCCAACGTACTACCTGATCTTTCTTCAGCAGCTTGAAGATTGGTTCACAGGTAGCAGTTAGGTGCGAGATGAATCAGGCAATGTAATTTAGACGTCCTAGAAAGCCTCTGACTTCTTTCTCTATCTTGGGAACTGGCATCTCTTGTATGGCCTTAACCTTGGCAGGGTCCACTTGAATACCTTTGTCGCTCACGACGAAGCCTAGCAATTTTCCAGATCTTACCCCGAAGGTGCACTTGTTTGGGTTCAACCTCAGCTTGTACAACTTCAGACGGTCAAACAGCTTCTGTAAATGGTCAAGGTGCTCCTCCTCAGTTTGAAACCTTGCAATCATATCATCGACATATACTTCTATCTCATGATGGATCATGTCATGAAATAAAGCAACCATGGCACGTTGGTAGGTTGCCCCAGCATTCTTCAACCCAAAAGGCATGACCTTGTAGCATAAGGTGCCCCACTGAGTAACAAAGGTAGTCTTTTCCATATCTTCAGGAGCCATCTTGATCTGATTATAACCTGAAAAGCCGTCCATGAAGGAGAACACCTTATGCTGAGCAGTATTATCAACCAGAACGTCGATGTGAGGTAGAGGGAAATCATCCTTGGGGCTTGCCCTGTTCAAATCCATGTAGTCAACACACATTCGGACCTTACCATCTTTCTTCGGTACTGGAACCACGTTAGCAACCCACTGAAGGTAAGAAGTCACTGCTAGGAACCCGACATCAAATTGTTTCATAACCTCAGCTTTGATTTTCTCAGACATCTCCGGACGCATGCGGCGGACCTTCTGTTTAACCGGAGGGCAGTCTTCCTTGGTAGGTAGGTGATGAACCACAATGTCAGTATCCAACCCAGGCATGTCTTCGTAGGACCAGGAAAAGATTTCCATATAATCATGCAACATCTGAATCAACCGTTGTTTCACGCTGAGCTCTAGATTGGCACCAATCTTGACTTCCTTTCTGTCCGTCTCAGTACCCAGATTTACCGTTTCCACCGGCTCTTCATGTGGCTGAATGGCCCTCTCTTCCTGGAGTAGCAGTCTTGCCAGCTCGCCAGGCACTTCACAATCATCTTCACCTTCGTCTTCGACTAAGTTGATCGGATTTTCGAAGTCATAATTGGCAGTAGCAGAGTCGTTTCCAGTGAGATCCAGAGTGGATTGAAACCTGTATAAGTGAGTGTGTGTAAATATAGCTATTTTGCAATATATAAAGAAAGAAAGGGAGCACAAGATTTGAAATGCGAAAAACGTCCAATGTTTTATACATGATATATGGAAATGACAAGTAATAAGCCCTCACAAATGAAGCCATGGTGCCCCGGGTAAGACACCGGGCTATAAAGTTTTGAATTATTGTTCGTTACAAATTTAAAAACAAAGGAATTCATTACTGAGTAACAAAAGTAACAGGTATGTAGTCTTTTGCAGTCCAATTGCTTGGTCCACTGTCGGCCGTTGGGTAGATCCAGCTGTTGAACTCAGATTCCTCCACTTCGTCACCATCCCTGATAGCATTCACCCCATGATTGGGCATGGGAGCTGTCACCACATTAGGCTTCTTGGGCGCCTCGAACTGAACTTCTTTAGCATCGATAAGGTCTTGAACCTTATTCCTCAGGGCCCAGCAATCGTCAGTAGAATGCCCCGGGCTATCAGAGTGATAAGCACAGCGGGCGTTGGGATTGTACTTCGGAGAGGTTGTGTTTACCACCTTCGGGGCTTCTCTGACAGTTACCAGGTTGGTTGATAGCAGATGCGACAAGATCTGTGACAAGTTCATGCTAAGCCGAGTGTATTCTCTTCTGGGTCTCTCCCCCCTTGGTTGGTTAGGTTGCCGAGGAGCGGCAGCAGGCTTTGAAATGACCACCGCGTTGACAGCTTGATGGTGTTCCGGTTTATTTTGTCTCCTGGGACCATACACAGCATTGGCTTCCTTCTTGAAAGGCTTCTTTTCAGAACTTGAGGATGCACCTTTCTGTATCTTCCCCGATTTCATACCAGCTTCTATCCTCTCACCAGTCAGAATGAGATCTGTGAACCCTGCAGAAGAATTACCAATGAGATGATTGAAGAATGGACCAGATAGGGTCCCCAAGAACATGTCCACTAGTTCATGGTCAGTCAACGGTGGCTGCACCCTGCCAGCCAGGTCCTTCCATTTCTGCGCGTACTCTTTAAAACCTTCTCCCGATCCTAGCGACATACCCTGGAGTTAGGTACGTGTAGGAGCGAGGTCGGCATTATACTGATACTACTTATAAAAAGCAGTAGCCAAGTCCTCCCAGTTACGAATATTGGCTCCATCCAGCTGATAGAACCACTCAAGTTGAGCCCCTGAAAGGCTCTCCTGGAAGAAATGGATCCATAAGTTCTTGTCCACAGTATACGGTTGGATCTTCCGCACATAAGATCTGAGATGTAGCTTAGGGCAGGAAGCCCCGTCATACTTCGCGAAAGAGGGTGCCTTGAACTTATGTGGGATCACCACCCCAGGAGATAAACCCAGGTCTCCAAAATCTAACCCAGGCACCTGTTGAATTTCCATGGCATTCAGACGATCCTCTAACTGCTTGTACCTGTCTTCAGCGGGAGGGTACTGCTCTTCATTGAAATCAGTCTCGTTGTCAGAGACCACAGGACTAGGAACCCTTCCCCCTTGGGGACTGCCTTTCCCTACAGAAGAACCAGCTTGATCAGCCTCATTCTGCAGTGTATTGCCAAACCTCCGGCCAGTGTTGAATAGTACAGTTCTCTTCTTCTTCTTCTTTACCAGCAGAGCCTTCAATTCCTCTTGACCTTGGGCTAAACTCATGATCAACTCTTGGAACTGGGCGTTCTGAGCCTGGAGGGCCTTGATGGATTGCTCAGTAGATGATTCAGGATTCATGATGACTGCTGAAATAAACAGCGAAGAAGATTAAGCAACCTGAAAAAGAAGAGTACCTGTGATGCATATGATGAATGGAATGTGTATGATTTATGTTTTCAAAGACAATCGGGATTCAACTTTGTAAACAAAAAGGAACACACTTTATTAGACTTAAACTTTGGAATTTAAATTGTTCAACAGATTGCCCTTAGGCGTTACATAAAATGGAAATACTGAAAAGGGAAATAAAAAACTGTAAAAGAACATCCAAAGCTCATCATTGATCCCAGGGTCTCTTCTTCTCAGTACGGATGTAGTCATTCAAGGCCCGCTCGTTCTCCAACTGCTTTGTCAGCTTCTGGATCTTCAATTCCTGCTTGTTGAACTTTTCCCGATAAGAATCCCGTTCTTCTTGTAGTTGCGCCCAAGACCTCTTTAGTGTATCAACATCAGTAGGTATCTGAGGAGGGAGAACAGTTGGAGGAGCCCCGTCTCTATCAGGATATTCAAGGATGATGGGTCTGACAGCTTCGTATGGCATACCTAACTTCTGAGCACGGATGCGGACCCATCTGTAGTAGGATTCCATAGGTAGAGAAGTCTTCGGTCCCAACTCATGTGGGTCAACTTTGTGAATTCTGTCCCAAGCCTTGATGAACCTACGACGCAGCTCGTCGCTATCTACCTGAAACTCAAAACTGATGTGAGGCACCAACATCTCATGAGGCCCTGCTCTTCTGGCTCTTCCAAACTGACGGAGAGCTAGACATGGATTATAAGAGATTCCTCCTTGGGTACCAATCAAAGGAACATTAGGATATTCTCCGCAACGATCAATAACAGCTACCTCATCCAAACCTCTGAGAGTCCAAATGATGTCATTATCAGTGAGAGACATTAACCTATGAGCCCAGCCTCTTCCTTCTTTGTTCTTCAGCACGAACTTAGGGAGGTGAGAAATAAACCACCTCACTAACAAAGGAGTACAACACCATAGAGTTCCTCGTCTTTGGGCAGTACGAGCATAGAGTTGTTGCAGGATATCGCCCAAGAGAGTGGGCACAGGATTCCGAGACATGTAGATCCTTATGGCAATGACGTTAATGAAGTTATCAGGATTAGGAAACAAAACTAGACCATAGATTAAGAGAGCCAGAATGTCTTCATACGCCCTGAAGTCTAAGTCATTCCAGAAACTGTTAGCTTTACCAATCAGAAACTTGGCCAAGAAACCCTTAACTCTGCTTCTAGTCACGCAGTTGTCCATTACCTCCTTGTTGGTCAAGGGCAGGGCTGCAACAATCTCCTCAAGCCTAAGAGTTTTTTCCCAACCAGTGAAGGGAGTCTGATCCAAGATAGGGATACCAAGCAAATCATAGAATTCTTCCAGGGTAGGGACCAGCTGGAAGTCTTGAAAGGTGAAGCAATTGTACAAGGGATCATAAAACTGGGTCAAGACACTCATCAGTTGTTGGCCCCACTTTGCAGTGACTAAACCGAGAAGAGAACCATGCCTCTGGATGAAAGAAGTGGTGTTTGGAATTCTACTAACCAATTCTTTAAGCAACTCAGGTGGGTGAACAAAATTAAACCGGATAGTGTTCCTTCGCACAGACATCATGACGTCCTACAAAACAGAGCAAAGGTGAAACCCTCTTGTCTTTGAAATGGGTCAGTCCTTATGCAGGATGCATGCAATGTCTATGATGGTATGATGTCATGATAAAGCACACCACAAATATTCACAAAGGCAAACATGATAAGGCACACAAGTCACACAAGACAACCCTTAGAGTTTAGGCCAGCATGAAGTTCAGGTACTACCCTCTTTCAGTTTGTTGGTTAAGACCTGTCCTATCAAAAGTAATCGGGTTCTAGAGGATCCCAATATCACTGACTACCCTCAATCGGTCATAACTCCAGCACCGCAATCTTTTCTTGCGGCCAAAACCATCGCGAGAGTTTAGCCTCAATGGGCGTAGCATACTGCTACTGTTCTATGGCCAAGTTGGGTCAAATTAGGGTTCTAAGGTCGGTTGGTGCTTAATGACTCCTCAGAAGACCCATATTCTCCTCGTTGCGACACAAGGGATATCGGTACAGACCAAGGTGCCACACCAACGTAGCCACTGCTTCACCCGTGTCGGTCTACGCCGGACAGGTTCCTCACAGCTTATGCTACCTAAAAGGGTATCCCCAGATCCGGGTTAGGATCCATGAAACTCCGATGCAATGCCCACAAATAGAAAGCAATCAAAGCAAGCAATTGAAAACATAAGTATGATCTAATCCTAAGGTACACCTCACTTATTAAAGTTCCCCAGCAGAGTCGCCAGTTCTGTGATCGGTGGAAATAGAACTGACTGTTTAAAGCTGGTTTCGCGAAATGTCGCGGAAGCAAGAGTCGCCACCGTCTTTTATTTTCTCCAACATGGAAAGGACAAAAGCACAGCAAAATTCCTTATGAGAATTTTTCTCGGTTCGGGAGGTAGATTTATAGAAAGGGAAGGTGTTAGCACCCTTTCTATCCATGGTTATCCATGGGCTCTTAGGTACTTGCTCTTATGTTTTCAAAAATTTGTTTGCTTTTCAAGTGTGTGTGGGTTTTGAAAAAGTTTCGTTTGAAAAATTTCTAAGTAACTCTTGTATCTGTCCTCAAGAGTGTATGAAAAATTTGTTTGAAAACTTTTTGAAAGTGTAAGTGTGAAAAGTTGTTTTGTTTGTTTGAAAGAGCAAGTACCCATGAGATCTACCTACCCTAAGGAATTAGGCTGTGTAAGAGTCCTTTAAACAGTGCTATCCCACTATTGAGAAGTAGGTAGCACCGTCGTTGGAGGTGTTCGGGTCAATTCGATTGTAGGGACAGTGTGGTCACTGAAGCAATAGTAGGACACCTTAGAAGCAACCCTAATGTCCTAGATCCTTTTTAATCCGAGGCAACCGTTTCGAGGCAACTGGATCTTAGACCTAAGGGCGACCGCTAAAACACCCTATACTTGACGACCACTTTCGAAGGCAACGAGTGAGGCGTACCCTAGAAGTGGCATATGCATTGTGCGTTGTTTTCATGTTATGTTTATCTTTGATCATGCAATGGTGAGCTACGAGTTGTTTTTAATTACCATACATTCTTTCATGCAATTTAGAATTTAGGAGTGCGGAAAATAAAATACAGAAAGGTAAAAGCTACGCTATTACAAGGCGCGGGTCTATACATCACCAAAAAACAAAGACCTGTTTTTGATAAAGATGCGGAAAGTAAATAAAAGCGGTAAACCTAATTACTATTACATTCCGGAAAGCAGTTACATAATAATCCAATAAAAAAATAAATAACGCGCGAAAGAATTAAACTGGACGTCCGAGGGTGTTGGCCCTTTGCTTGAAATTAAATTAAATTAAAACTTAATTAATTATTTAATTAAAGAAAAGAAAGTGTTTTTTTTATGTTTTTTGTATTTATTATGGAAAGAAAAAAAGAATTAAAATTAAAGTTAGTGAAACCCTAGTTCTAAGTTTATTTTAATTATTACGAAAAATGTTAAAGTTAACCTAATTTAAGCTAATTAATTAATTTTCATGTTATTTACAAAAAAATAATAAATAATAAATAATGATGATAATAATAAATAAAAAAAGTCAAAACCTAATTCTATGCAATTTTTATTTATTAAAGAAAAAGGATTAGAATTAAAACCTAAATTAAGCTAAATTAATTGTTAATATTTATTTACAAAAATAGGTTAATGATGAAATTAATAAATAATTAAAAATATTTACATTTTTGAGTTTCTGATTTTTATTAGGAAAAACTATTTTATGGTGAATTAATAATAATTATTAAACAATTAAAAGAAATTAAAAGAAAAGAAAAGAAAATAAAATTAATTATGCAAACCAAGGGGGTGTGTTGGCCCAAGTGGAGGTGAAATGCTGGAATTCAGGCCCAGGAAGCACAAAGCCTAGTTGACTTTTCCTGATCATGCGCTTGCTGGATGACTAGGGTGTACCATGCTCCACATCTCCTAGCCTTCAGATTGTTGATCCTGGGCACTTGGCAAGCTTAGACGTGAGGCTCATGGTGGACTATTGAATCATATGCTGCACTGGAATTGGTTAAGAAAAATATGAAGAAATATATGGGGGACCTGGGAATCGAACCCAGGTCCCAGTATTTGCCAGCCACGTCTCCCACCATCTGAACCATGAAGCGCGTTTGTATACATATTGATAAACAAATATTATATATGAAAAGTGATAATTATGCTGGAATTCAGAAAAAGCGCGCCACTCATTTGAATCAACCAGTCACATATTGCCACGCATGTTATCTTCTTCATTTCACCTGCAAATATGAATAAGATAGCGGGGGTTTTAAACCCCCACAAACCAAAAGCCCCAATAATAGCGATTAGCAGCACAGATCACATAAATTGAGCGCGAGGGTTTGGTTGAACTTATCTGGCTTTGACGAATTCAACCATGCTTGTCTCAAGGTCCAATTTTCCCTTATGCCTAAAGCCCTAATTGAGAGCTTCAGAAACCCTAGATTTTGTCCATGGTGGATTTCAATTCAGAAGGCCATAACTCAATTGGATTATACCAATCGCTTCAGAAGGTCCCTATTAACATAAACCAAACAAGAAAATAGATTAAAAACGTATGAATCATGTTATGCAATTTTGGAAATATTTGCAAACTTTGTGACTTGTGTTCTTTGATTCCTTGCGTATTTGGACTCGTTCTTGATGGCAATAGACTCCTGGAGACTTAGGCAATATGTTTGAATCACTTTTAGGCTTTGAATCCACCTGCAATATTGATTTCAGTTTTCAAATATCTCTTGAATTTTTGCAACTTGGTTATATGGTTTCAGCAGCAATTGTGCGTGTAGGGATTCAAGGTTTCCTTCAGCATATGTATGTGATGAGAATTAGGTTAAAACCTTGGCCCAAAAGTCCATGAATTTATGTTTTCAATCCTTGATTTTCAATCATATAATTTCCAATCTTTTTTGAATGAAAACCTTGACAAATATGGATGATTTTCCCTTTTCGATTGAGAAACGAGTTTGCCAGCTTGCCCTGATCTGATTTGCTTCACAAAAGATCCAAAAAACATATCTTTTTAATTTTCCTGTAATTAAAATCAATTAAATGAATTAATAATAATATAAATTCAATTAATTAATTAAAAATAAGAAAATAAATCAAATTAAGTTAAATGGGTCGTGCATAGGCTTTGGGTAAAGATTCAAGAAGGAATTTGAGGCCCATTAGCAAAAATGAAGTGTTTTAGGCAAAGTTGACTTTTGAAAGTTCCCAAAAAATTCCCAACTTCTCCAATGCATATCTTGCTTAATTTTGAATCTATGAACATGTTCTTGGACATTTTGGAAAGGTATTGAAGTCCTATAACCAATTCCTTTGGTCCCATGTCATTTTGATTTACCAATCTCAAGTTATGGTCTTTGACTTAAAGTGCCTTTTTGTTGACTTTTGAAAATGACCTATAATGTTGAAATTGATAACTTTTTGTGAGAGCATTTCTTGGACTTGGAATGTGAAGATGAGTTGTAGGAAATGTCATCCTCTTCAAAATGAGCATTGGATGGGATTTTTCTGATGAACCATGAAAAAGTTATGCCTTGGTCAAGTTACAGTTGACTTTTCCAACTGTCCAAAAATAGAAACTTTTGCATCTTGAGACTTTTGAGCCATGCTTGTGGAATCATGATCAAGAATTGATCAAATGATGATTGTGGCTTCAAAATAAGATGTTGACCAAAAATTTTGACTTTTGACTGTCAAATGACCATTTTGCCCCTGCAGTTGACTGTGAAGCAATTAGGGCTTTTGACTGTGCAACTTGATGCTGTGAGTCTTGAAACTTGACATATGGATGCTTGACAATGTATATAGGCAAATGGGACTTGATTGGACCCTTGAAAACCTCAATTTCTTTGCAAGAAGCAAAACCCTAATTTTGACTGTGTTAGGAGGCAATTGGACTGTGCAACCCTTGAGAGATTTTGAATCATTTGGAGATTGATCTTGACAACTCTTGAAGAATATGGGAGGGCAAATTTTGGGGTACAACACTACGCACTGCTGTGAGCTTGACACTGACACAGAAAAGCCTTGGTACCATGAGGTGATGAGATATCTTGAAGCACAAGAGTATCCCGAAGGAGCATCCATCAATGACATAAAGTTCTTACGATGATTTTCAGCCAAATTCTTCCTAAGCAACGGGATATTGTACAAGTGCAACCATGATTCTACTCTACTCCGCTGTGTGGACAAGAAGGAGGTAGAGGAAATAATGGAAGACATTCACGATGGTATCTTTGGCACTCACTCGAGCTGGCATATGATGGCCAAGAAAATACTAAGAGCTGGCTACTATTGGTCAACAATGGAGACTGATTGCCATCAACATTCAAGAACTTGTCACAAATGCTAAATCTATGCTGACAAGGTCCATGTTCCACCTATTCCTCTAAACATCATGACCGCTTCGTGGCCATTTGCAATGTGGGGTATTTACATGATTGGATAAATCAAACCCATCGCTTCTAATGGACATCGCTTCATTCTGGTCGCTATTGATTATTTCACCAAATGGGTCGAAGCCACCTCGTTTTCCTCAGTCACAAAGAACGTGGTAGCCAGATTCATCAAACACAACCTCATCTACCGCTATGGTATCCTCGAAAGGATCATCATCGACAATGGGACTAACCTCAACAATGTTATGATTACTGAGCTTTGTACTCAGTTTAAGATCAAGCATCACAATTCTTCTCTATATAGACCTAAGATGAATGGCGTAGTTGAAGCGGCCAACAAAAATATCAAGAAGATTGTGCAGAAAATGGTAGTAACATACAAGGATTGGCATGAGATGTTACCATTTTCTCTTCACGGCTACCGCACTTGAGCTAGAACATCAACCAGGGCAACTCCCTTTTCCTTAGTCTATGGCATGGAAGTTGTTCTGTCGGTAGAAGTTCAGATTCCCTCACTGAGGATTATGAATGAGGATGGCTTAGGCGAAAACGAGTGGATTCAGATGAGATTGGATCTGTTGAATTTGATCAAAGAGAAACGATTGGCTTCTGTTTGTCATGGTCAGACGTACCAAAAACGTATGATCAAGGATTTCAACAAAAAGATCAAGCCTCGAGTATATCAAGCTGGTGACTTGGTGATAAATCACATCATTTTGCTACAAGGAGGCCCTAGAGGCAAATGGACTCCAACCTACAAAGGGACATTTGTTTTCAAGAGAGTGTTCTCTGGCGGTGCCATGATATTGACTACCATGGATGGTGAAGATTTCCCACATCCTATAAACGCGGACATAGTTAAAAAATACTACGCATAAAGGACCCTCTAGGTTGACACACCTAGGCAAAATAAGGGCATCCCGGCAAACCAAAAGGTTTGGGCAAAAATTGGTGATATATGCAAAATATTATACACCCGGCAAGTTGAAAACCCGAAAGGGCGGCTTGGGAAAAAATGGGTATCCTGGTGGGCTGAAAATCCGAAAGGGTGGTCCAGGCAAAAGTTAAGGATTGGAAGCGTATGACTATGTCCAATGGAATCAACACAGTCAACTTTATCAACAAGGTCCGAGTTCAATCGGTCCAAGATCAATCCAATCAACTTATATCAATGGCAAGGGGAATTTGAAGACATTGGGGGCAATAGTAGAGTTGGAATGCAATGGGATCATTTCACATAGCTATTTCTTTTGTTTTAAATGTTTGTTTTCCTTTCGACGATTTCCTCTTGCTAGGATCTCCGTCTCTTTGTACAAAAAATTCCTATTCCTGGGAAAAATATCAACACAAATATACTTTGAAGTGCAAACTTTCTGTCTTTGTTTTAAATGTAAATTTGTGCAATGAATAAAATTGAACGAACATATGCATATGAACATAATTAAAACTATTTGGCACATGTGTCCTGACAAAGCAGCAGTAATTTATATGGAATTCTCCCACATAGTTTATTTTCATTAACATTATCCCCTACAAGACGGTTGCAATAAACCAATCCTCAACAAATTTACCCACAAAATCTCTTTGCATAGTGTTGTACCCCAAAATTTTCCCTCCCATTTTCCTCAAGATTTGTCAAGAATGATCTTCAAATTGTTCAAGATTTCTCAAGAGTTGTACAGTTCAAACCACCTCCTAAGACAGCTGAAATTAGGGTTTCGGTTCTTTCAAGGAATTGGAGGTTTTCAATGGCTCAATCAAGTCTCATAGGCCTATACACATTCTCAAGCATCTACATACCAAGTTTCAAGACTCACAGTGTCAATTTGCACAGTCAAAGGCTTCATTTGACCTACAATCAACTACAGGAGCAAAATGGTCATTTCACAGTCAAAAGTCATAATTTTTGGTCAACATCTTATTTTGAGTCCACAATCATCATTTGATCAAGTCTTGATCATGATTTCACAAGAATGGCTCAAAAATCATCAAGATGCAAAAAGTTACTATTTTTGGACAGTAGAAAAGTCAACTGTACCTTGACCAGGGCATAACTTTTTCATGGTTCATCAAAAAAATCCCATCCAATGCTCATTTTGAAGGGGATGACATTTCCTACAATCCATCTGCACATTCCAAGTCCTAGAAATGCTCTCACAAAAAGTTATTAATTTCTACATTATAGGTCAAATTCAAAAGTCAACAAAAATGCACTTTAAGTCAAAGACCATAACTTGAGATTGGTAAATCCAAATGACATGGAACCAAAGGCATTGGTTAGAGGACTTCAAGACCTTTCCAAAATGTCCAAGAACGTGTTCATATGATCAAAATTGAGCAAGATATGCATTGGAGAAGTTGGGAAAGTTTTATGAATTTGCAAAAGTCAACTTTGCTCAAAACACCTTGTTTTTGCTAATGGGCCTCAAATTTCTTCTTGAAACTTTATCCATGGCTTATTCACGACCCATCAAGCTTAATTGAATTTATTTTCTTATTTTTTATTAATTAATTGGATTTTTAATCAATATTAATTCATTTAATTAATTTAAATTGTAGGAAAATGCAAGATTTGATTTTTCAATCAATTTATGAAGCAAATATGGTCAAGATATGCTGGCAATTTCGTGTACAAATCAAATATGCAAAAATCTCCAAAATTGTCAACTTTCTTCAATCATGAAAATGCAAAAAGATTTGATTTTCAATCAAATATTCAATCATCCTTCCAATGGATTTTTGTGTAAGATTCTGACCTAATTTCATTCCTCTATAAATATGCAAGCTAACCCTGATCATGCACACGTGAGAAAGTTGCAGACAAAGCCATAGCAATATTGAAAAATTCCAAGAAAAACTCAAAACTGTTTTCTGCATTTTAGGGCGATTTAAGGACATTTGTTGATTTCAATACACTGCAGGAGGTTCCCAGAACGATTGGCAATCAATTTCCAGCTTCATAGCTCAAAGAATCACTAATTACAGAACCACGGTTTGCATTTTTTTCTCAAAATCATATTGTTGAATTCATGCATAATTAACATGTTTTATTGATTGTGTTGCATTGCCAGAGGTCATACGAAGCTAATGATATCACTTAATTGGATTAAAACGCCATAAATCAAAAGTTGCCATGATCAATTTCTAGGGTTCATGAGCTGTGAATTTGGGGCTTTGCAATCCAGGAATAATTAGGACTCCTAAGATAGATGGTTGGAATCGTTGAACCCATACGAACATGATGCAACCTTCGCGAAATATTTATATAAGCCATGGCTCTAATCGCAATTTTTCGTCATTGTAGTTTGTGGGGGTTAAAAACCCCCGCTATTTGATTTTGTTTTTACAGGTACAGCGAAGAAGATGAGTACGTGTTAGTACATGGTTGGCCAGTTTGAAAAATACGCGCGTTTTATTTTAGTTTCAGCATATTGTTTATTTGTCATATATAATAATTGCCCTTTATACTAATAATGACTGAAGCGTGATGGTGTAGTGGTTGATGTGCTGGCTTGGAATCATTGGGACCTGGGTTCGAGTCCCAGGTCCCCCAACAATTATTTGTTCTTTTTCTTCACATGATTACATGCAGGCTTCAGGAAGTGTTCCACCATGTGCTTCAAACATCCATGCGCCATGTGGCTTCAGGCAGCAATCCAATGGTGCTGGGTAGAAGATCACCATACTCCCTAGTCAATAGGCGTGTGGTTGATCAGGAAAGTCAAACGTGGCTGAAACAATTGGGCTTCAAATTTCCAGAACTTACCTCCTGATTTGGGCCATCACCCCCCCTGGTTTATTATTCCTCTTTTATTTTTTTCTTTTATATTTTCTTTTATTAATTATTATTATTATTATTTAATTAACATAATTAATTATTTTCATAATAAAATCAGAAAACCTAAAATATAATATTTTCATAATTATTTATTAATTTCACCTTTAATTTATTATTTTTGTAAATAAATATAATTAATTAATTTAGTCTTTTAATTAGTTTAATTTCAATACTTTTTTCACAATAAATAAAATCAACATAGAATTAGGGTTTTCTTGACAATTTTAATTTCTTTTTATTTATTTCCTAAAAAACATTAAAAAACCAAAAAAATATTTCTTTTAATTAATTAATTAGTTTTAGGTTTAATTTAATTAATTGAAAAATAAGGACAAAAACTCATTCTTTCTCAAAAAAAGGTCAAAACCCTAAGGACTTTTCCAATTCAATTTCTCTCGTACACATATTAATTTTGATCCATATTTATGTAATTGCTCCGAGAATGTAATAGCGTTAATTAGGACCTTTTATCGCTTTCTTTTATTTTCTCGCATTTACTTTTCAAAGGGTTTGTTTTTGGCGATGTAAATACCCGACGCCTTGTAATAGCTTAGATTTATTTTCCGCACCATTTAACTGTTAGATGTATGTTAATTAGGCTATGCATGACAAGACATCTCTGAAATTAAAATCAAAACGTAGCTCACCATAACCTGTGCAAAGATAACTTAAATGAATCTTGACACACTCGCACATGCCACTCCTAGGGCACGCCTCGCTTGGTTGCCTCGACGTGGTCATTGAGTATAGGGTGTTTTAGAGGTCGCCCTCTTGTCTAAAGATCCAAGTTGCCTCGAAACGGTTGCCTCGGATAAAAAGGATCTAGGACATTAGGGTTACCGCTAAGGCGTCCTACTATTGCTTTGGTGACCACATGTCCCTATAATCGAATTGACCCGAAACTCCAACGACGGTGCTACTTACTTCTCAATAGTGGGATAGTACTGTCTAAAGGACATTTACACAGCTTAATTTATTTTGAGTAGGTAGAGGTTCTTAGATACTTGCTCTTTCAAAAAAAAAATACTTTTCGCACCTACACTTTTCTGACAAAAGTTTTCAAACAAACACTTCATACACTCTTGAGGACTGATACAAGAGTTAAATCGAAGTTTTCAAACAAACTTTTTCAAACCCACAAACACAAGAAAAGCAAACATTTTTGAAAACATAGTGAGCAAGTACCTAAGAGCCCGTGGATAACCACGGATAGAAAGGGTGCTAACACCTTCCCTTTCTATAATCTACCTCCCGAACCGAGAAACATCTCGAAAAGGAATTTTGTTGTGCTTTTGTCCTTTCCTTGTTGGAGAACATAAAAGACGGTGGCAAATCTTGCTTACCGCGACATTTCGCGAACCAGCATTTCAAAACAGTCAGTTCTATTTCCACCGATCACACATAGGATAATCTCCATCCAGAGTCTTAATCTCTTGGCAGATCTCTCTCCCCAGCAAAGCTGATCCTACAAGTAGAAGCCTTGTGGATCTCTTTCTCAAAGAACTCACTTCATCAGCAGTTCATCGAGTATTCATCAATAGGGTTTATTTCCCCAACAGGGTTTATTCCCCAACAGGGTTTATTTCCCCAACATACAACAATCAAGGAACCACAAAATTCCCCAGCTTAGTTTATCCTCCCCAGCCGAGTCTGTATTCCCCCAGTATAGTCTATCTTCCCTAGCTGAGCCTGTTATCCCCAGTTGAGTGTGTCCTCCCTAAGCTGAGTCTGTCCTCCCCGACTGAGTCTACACTCTCCATCTTGAGTTTTCCTTTCAGACTATTCAAAATCATAGGGCCACAACCCCTAATCCCCAATAAAGTCGTCAACAAAACCTTTATTATCTCCAAAAGATGCTATGAAGCCTAGGCCCGACCAGATATTAGTACAACTTTCAAGCTAACTATGAAACCTGGACCCGACCAGATAATAGTTTAACTCTTCAAAATATAGAAGAACCCAGACTCAATCAGACCAAGGTTTAACTTATTTTCCCCGGTAGAGTTTGCCTCTACCCCAACAAGTTATTGTGAAGCCTGAATCCGACCAAATAGCAATTCCCTTCAGAAATTCGTTGTGAAACCTGGAATCTGACCAGATAACAACTAAATTTCCAAGCAGTTTATTCTGAAAACTGGACCCGACCAGATAACAATTAACCTCATCCACCTCAGAAATCTGCAAAGCCTGGATCCGACCAGATATCAGTTTTCAAGAAAGTTACTATGAATCCTAGACCCGACCAGATAATAGTATAACTTTTCCAAAACCATGAAGTCTGGACCCGACCAGATAGTAGTTACCACTTCAAGTTACAATGAAGCCTGGACCCGATCAGATATCATTTCAACTTCATCCTTTCTAGCGAGTTACTGCAAAGCCTGGAATCCGACCAGATAACAGTTAACTTCCTTATCCCCAGCAAATTGTTTTGAAGCCTGGATCTGACCTCATAACAATTCGATTTCAAGAAATTTTATGCAAAGCCTGGAATCCGACTAGATAATAGTTAATTTATCCTTCCCCGGAAAGTTACTATGAAGCCTGGAATCTGAACATATAGCAGTTGACTTCCTTTTCCCCAACAAGTTGTGAAGCCTGGATCCGACCAGATAACAGTTGACATTCAAGTGATATTCCCCAGCGGGAGCATCCTTTCAACAAAGTTTGAAGATATGTATATTCTTCATCCCCAACAGTGATATGGGATTCAACTTCCTAGGAAATCCTCAGCAGTAGTCAGAGATTTATTTTCCTGGCCAAAAACATGCATCTCACATTCATACATCATAACATATACATACAAAATGCATTTAGCATAATCTCATTCATCTTGTGAACATCATGCATACATTTAACTAACCTTTTTTCCACATGTAAAACATCGATTCTCAGTATAAATTAACCAGAGATTTATGTTGATACTTCTTCCAGTTTTCACCACCATTCCTCCAAATAGCATCTATAAGCCCATTCACAACACATCTTCGAGTGCAAATTTCTGGGCACTCTAGTGTTCAATCATCTTCCACCTTCAAGTCACGAATGGCGGATCCGCCAATCTAACTCTTCAGGTTTAAGAAGATTGAACAGGGGCAGCTATTGTACCCCAAAATTTTCCCTCTCATTTCTCAAGTAACCTCTCACAAGCTCTTCTTTGGTTCAAGGTTGCACAAGGGTTGATCAGCTCAAAACACCTCCTCAAGCACTGATGACTGAAAATTAGGGTTTGAGTTTGCACAAGGACATATGGACTTTTAATGCCCCATATGACTTTCATGGATCATTTTGGACCCTCAAGATTGCTCATGTCAAGTTTCAAGTCTTGGATCACATTTTTGCTCAGTCAATTGATCAGTTGACCTAAAATCGGTTGTATTGGGAAAAAGTTCACTGTGGTCAATTTACAGTCAAACTTCATAATTTTTTATCCATATCAACATTATGAACTCATATATGTCATTTTATCAAGTTTGGACCAAAATTCCTCAAGAAATTTAATCAGATCATCAAAAGGGCAAAATGGTCAAAATTAGGGTTTTGACTGAGAAGGTGCAATTTCTGATTTTGTACCTAGAAAATGATTGATTGGTATAAGTTTTGATCTCAAGGATTCAAATGAATCATTTTTACCTAATGGCATGGTTCAAAACATATCTCAAGATCAATTAATTGACAGTGAATTTTCAGTCAGCTGATCAAAAGTCAACTGTACACTGAAAAGTCAAACTTTGACTTTTTAGTCAAAATCAAGTGTCAAAGATCAAAATTCATCAAAACATGTCAAAATATGAAACTTGTTCATCAAGAAATCAAAAAGTCAAGATTTCATTTTGAAAAGTCAAAATTTCTAAACTTAGAAATTTTTCTGTGTTGGAAAATTCATATTTTTTCACAAATTTGAGCCAATTTTTCACCATGATGCCAGATGATTCAAAGGAAACTTCCAACATGAAAGTTGTAGATCTAAATGATATATAAAACATTGTAGAACACAACTTCTCCTAGAAATTCATGGATTTCAGGTTATGATTTTGTGAATACATGTTCATGAAACTTGGAAACTTAGTGAAATTTTGCCCTAGTTTAGGCAGGATTTTGACCTAACTTCATGGCAATTTTTCACATAGTTCTAAGAGGAATTTTCAAAAATGTCCAACATAGATGTTGTATAGTATGTTACAAGATTTCCAAAATGTCTAAGAACTCATTGAGATCATGCTTTAGCAAAGAGAATCGAACACAAGAAGTTAGGGTTTCATTCTTGAATTACAGGTCATTTCTTGATGAACACATAATTGAATTTCAATGTTAGGATGCATAGTCTTGCTTTGCATGCCTTCAAACTTGTGTATGTATCCATAATTAATGGATTACATAAACTTTTGAGCTATAATCCAAGTGATTTAAGCTTTATCCAATTCACATTGCCATTTTGGGAAGAAAGTGAAGAATGCCATTCTTGAAAAGCAAGCTTTATGCACAAAGTCAATTCTTGAGCCTCTAACTTGTTCCCTCTGATCACACTCCATCTACAAAGTCAGAAGCAAGTGTGTTTAAAGCATAACCACTCTATCTTAGCAAGTACACAAGACTTTGAAATTTGGATTTCAAAAAAATCACATGTTATGCTTAAACATGTGATTTTGAATTCTGATCAACAACAAGCTTCCAAACTTATTGCTTATAAATAGAGTCACTATTTGTGAGCTAGAACACGAGCTTGAACATCCTGAAATACTCCCAAACTCCCTCAAATCAGAAATTACCCAAAAACTCCATTGTTGCGCAGTTTCTGACCTTGAACTCCAAACTCATATTTCCCTCGTGCGTTCTTTGGCCTTTTAGTTCCTAAAGCTTCCTTACATCAAATACAAATCATCCCACACCCTGTTACACGACTGTAACACCATTTACCATAACCTCTATAACTAAAAATAGAGCATTGCAGTTGGACTTCTCCAGACCATTTCAACCACTCTCAACTCAAGCTAAGCATTGCATTAGCTTCCTAGAGACTCAAGGAAGCTAACCTGATCATTGTAGCATCTTGAATCAAGCTCAAATTCATTTCACGATTTCCATTTTTGAGGTACATTTTATGACTTTTCATCTCATCAATTAGGCATTGTTAGGTTTGCATTTGTGAAGATAAAATATATACATCATTGCCCTGAAACTATACATGTCCATAGATTTCATTTATATTAATTGATCTAGGAGAATTTTAGGATTGAACTTTCTGAAATATTTATGTCAGAATTTGGTAATTTCAAAAATTCTCATTCATCTTTGATTTATAGCTTATGATATTTATATGGTTGGATTCGTATGGAAAAATGAAGTAACTTTCATGTTTTCACTTTTCATTTTTGTTGAGAAATGGTGAAGTTAGAGATGCTTTGGCTGGAAGTTGAAGATGAAGTTCATTTAGGACTTAATTTATGTTACATATTTATTGTTTTGTTAATATTAACGGATGTATAGCCATCCCAGTGGTAAAGCGCGTGCCTGTTAACCTTTGGGACCTGGGTTCGAGCCCTAGTGGTACCCTTTTGCTCTTTTTCACATTTTCCTTCCATTTTTTTGTTTGAAACAGGCGCTGGGCCTCCAACAGTTGGGCCTTCTATTTTTTTTCTTTTGCTAACCCCTGTTTACTTTTGCACACCTGACCCATTTATTTTCTTTTATCATTTTATTTTTTTATTTTAAGTTTCTTTTATTGTTTTTATGACTATTATTATTATTATCATTATTATTTTTTATTATTAAAAAATATAAAAATATTTTTATTTTATTATTTACACTTATACATTTTATTTTCTTCATAAAACAAAAGAACAAAAAACATTTTCTTTTAATAAATTATTCTTTTTTTTAATTAATGTTTAGATAATTAGGTTTAATTATTATATTATCCTCTTGAAAAATTAAAATTAATTTAGAGCTTAGGTTTTCTTTTAATTAATTAATTTTCATTATTATTATTATTATTATTATTATTATTATTATTATTAATTTAAAACCTTTTCATAAAAAACTCTAAAAAAATCCCTTTTTTACTTAATTTCTTTCTTAATTAGTTTAGGTTAATTTTATTTAATTTTAATTAATCAATTTTCTTAATTAGGTCAAGACAAAATCCTTTTCTAAAAAAATCCAAACAAAAATCATTTCTTTTTTTTTTCATTTGCATTTGTGCATTATTTTATTCAATTCTTGTACAATACTCAATATGGTTGTAATAGTTAATTAGATTTAATTTTCTTACAAAATCCCCATTTGTAAATTTGTATACCCCCTCCCCTAATGATGTAATAGCTTAGTATTTTTACTTTCCGCAATTTATCGCTTTATATAAATGCTAGTAAATTAGGGTTTTGTATGGAAAGACTAAAACCAACAAATAACAAACCCTAATTCAAAGATGAACAAGCATGTAAATCAACACACTTGCACACTTACACCCTTAGGATAATTCCACTTTGTTGCCTTACAAAAATGGCCATGTTATGCATGTGGGATATCTTAGCAAAAAGCAATCAAAAATACAAGATCACAGTCCCTCGATTACGCTATCAATGTTGCCTTTCAAATGATCTCAGTCCCTCAAAGAGAAATGCTAAGATATTTTACAACATTGCTATCATGGCTATACGATGACCCACGCCCGTCCCTTTACATGCAAAGATAAGGCTTCTTACCAAATCAATGGTAAGATAGTAATATCAAAGAAAAGGAAGAAATGAACTGACTTTTAAGTAGGTAGATTGTTCCTAGTTGCTTGCTCATTTTCAAATTAAACACTCTTGCTTATTTTCAAAACCAACACCAACACTTTCAAAAAACACTTTCAAAACATTTTCCAAACTTGAAATATTTTTAAAAGCTCAACACTTTGTATACGTTCTTACGAACAAGAACTATTACAAAGTTTTCCTAAACGATGGCGCCTTTTCAAAATACTTTCAAAAACCACATAAAACACATTTTCAAACAAAAGCAAGTGATCTAGCAAGAAACTAAGAGCTCATAGATAAATATGGATGAAAAGGGTGCTAATACCTTCCCTTTTCATAATCTATCCCCCGAACTCAAGAAACAATCTCAAAGGTTTTTCCTATTCTTTTCAGCCTTTCCTTTTGGATACAAGAAAAGTCAGTGGCGACTCTTGCTAACCGCAACATTTGAGATAAAACACAAAACAACCCAAGTCAGTTCTCCCACCGTATCACATCTGTCAAAAATACCCAAACCACTCTTTCAGACCGAAACTTAAGCAAAATAATAGAAAATACTGAAATAAGTGTCACAAGCCGACACTGGCCCTGTTAGGCAACACGGGCGCTCGTGTTGCACTTCTGAGATTTTGGAAATTCCTATTGTCAGGATGACACGACCAGTGTTTCCTGACACGGGTGACCGTGTTTCCTGACACGACCAGTGTTGCCTGACATAGATGGCCGTGTCAGACCTCTTGGAGTGTGCAGAAATATTTTCTGAAATCTTACGAGTTTTCTTGGTTTTTGCTCCGAGTCTTCTTGAATGCTTACTTGAAATTAAAAACATTAAAGAGGCACAACCAAAGCATAAAATGCGGAAAAAGAGATATAATACGCTTAAAAACATTGACACAATTTACTAGAATTAACGCTAAATAAAGGTGTAAAAACCACTTATCATCTTGACAGACGCTTCTTCTTCCAAGCTCTAATCTTGTTGCTCTGTTGCAGGATTAGGGCATTGGTTTGGTTGAGATCGGAGAGCGGAGCTGTTATGGCTGGATCGACGTTGGGTAGGATTGGAACTAGCTAGAAGATCGTTGATGGGTCCTCAGTGGATCTCTTGGACTTCTGATTCTCCAAGAATTGAACGTCACTGTGATCTGCATCGACTGAGTCAGGGGACGCGGTTCGACCGTCTCTGGTGTCAGGAATATCCTTGAAGTGAGGAGGCTCTTCGTTCTTGTATGGCTTGCTGATAGGGGAAATGACGATTTTTCCAGAAAGATGGTTGTCGTCATGATCGGCCATGATGGGAGTCTTTGAATGTCGCTTTGATCTTCAGTTTCGAGGAAAGGAAGATGGGGAAGACAAAATTCTCACAGACAGCGCCCCTAATCTTATCGGTTGATCAAAACCTAAAAGTGGGCCGAAGGTTGACGTTTTCTAGGATGTAAAACTGAGGAGAAAATGGGTGGTGTACCTGCAAGGTACTCTGACGATCTAGTAAGAATGGGTTCAAAGAGATACAAGAAAGAGATTAGGGTTTTTTTAGAGTGAATATTGGATATCTGGCCCTCACAAGTGTGAGGGTTTATATAGTGCCCCTGATGCTTGGCCATTGATTCTTATTTTTGGGCCTATATATTAGGTTCCTCAAAAATAGGTAACTTCCAGGACTTAGTCAAAAAGGACAGTTATGCTCGTAACTAGCCGTTGCTCCGAGCAAGGTAGAGATTACAGAAAGATACGTTATGGATGTTTCCTGGTTGTCTACTCCACGCGTGTCGAGCAGACTTAGAGGTAGTTGCCGATGCGGGCAGACTTATGGCTCAAGGCGTCGTTGGTCTCTCCGTTCATGGGGTGCAGTCGACCAAGTGTGCCTGACTAAATGGCCAAAGCTAGTGTACTAAAGTTGTAGGGCCATGTGAAAGATAGAAGCGGATTAGGCCATGTCTAGTCATTGAGTTAGTCTAGGACAAAATCTATTTCATTAGATATATTTCTTTTATTTTAATTTGTGAATTATTTTTTCACACTATTAAAACTTTCAATGATAAAACAACATTCTCAAGAACGCCATTAGAATCTAAATCTAAGCATCAACATTTTTTTAATTTATTTTTCTCACAGTTGAGAATTTCAACAGTGGAAGAATTTTAACAGTGGAAAAAAACTGTATTAATCAGAATTTTGAATCTCAACATCAACAATTTTATTATTCATTTATATTTAAGTCACATTTTCTCCGGTTGAGAATTTAACTTTGGTGTAAAGTAACATATTCCTTTTTCTAAAATTAAAAATAAATTATATTTTGTCACGATTGAAAATTTCAACTGTAGTAAAAAAGTCACTCAGTTTTATTTTTCCGAAATATATAATTGTTTGCGTTCATTCATTTTTTCCTATACAAATTTAGGTGAACTTTATCTTCTACTTCAAACTTTATCTTTCATTTACAAAACTATATTTCTCCACAAAATCAAACTCAAAAATATAATTTCTTCCATAAACGAAATTCAGAAATATCATTTTTCCATTAACAAGTTTCGTAACTCCATAATCTCTTCTCCAATTTAAATGAGACAAAAAAATCATAAATTCAACTTAGCAATGTTAATTGTTGTCGTTGTTGTTATGTCAGATAAAATACTTAATTTTGTCGTCTTTATTGTTGACAATTCTATTGATTTAATATAAAATGATTAATATTTCGTAAAATGACCAAACAATTAAAATTTAAAAAATAATAAAATTTACAGTGAACACTCAATAATATTATCTCACTTGAGACATTTAAAATTAAAAATTAACCGAATAAATTAAGTTGACAAACAGAATATCAAACTGAAATTAAAAACAAAAAAATACATTAAACCTTTTAACTTAATAAATTTGTACAAAATCTATGATTTTCTATTTTAAAAAAGTTGATCTCTAAATCTCGGTATTCTCACAACTAACTAACATACAAAATTTTAATTTTATACTATCAATACATTACAATCATATAAAACTCATATATAAACTCTACACTATCACTGTAATATGGATTGAAACCATAGAATTTTTACTTGCAAAATTTTATTTGATATATTGGATAAATATTAATTAATTTTATTTGATATATTGTGTGGATAAGAAGCAAACTAATCTGAGCTGAAGATAATGATAATAGTAATTATAATTTAACACAATACTTCAACAGAAGATTGATACAGGCGTGGTGAGTGTGCTATGAAATATATGTGGCTTTGATAGAGGATGATCCATTTGGTTAAGTTTATGTAGGACAAAATAGTAGTCTGGATAGTGAGTGATAATGAGTGTAGGAAACATGCAAGCCTTGAGATAAACTTCTGGCAAGTCTGTCATTTACGTGGACCAGCAAGACACAACCACCTCCACGTTATCCAGCGGAATGTTTTTGCATGGTTAGGAGTGGTCTGTGCCTACTGCATGCCTGGTTGTGATTTCAAGACAAGACTTACACATGTTTGTTACCATTCTTAAGATCATGGTGATCCTTTTAGTTATTTTCTTAATGTATTTCCTTGCTTAATAATATAGAATTATAATTTTATCATCAAAATTTATGTCAACAAATATTTTGAAAATAACTTTCATTCTAAAGACGTGTTGAAAAAAAAAAGTTTCAAAATTATTAGTTTAATTAAAGGAGATATGTACTTATAAAAAAAAATAGTAAACAGGTATAAGTATAATACACATATTTACTCTTAAAATATAATAAAAATAATTTTTTTTTTAAAAAGATAAAAATCAATGTCTATAATTTTTTTATATATGAAAATATTTGAATGAATAATATATATTTTTATATTAATATTATTTTTATTTTGGAATTGTTGTAAAAAATATTTAAATAAATAATAAAGTTGTTCTATTAATATTCAATATTTTGATAACTAATTTAATGTTTCCGTTAATATTTAATAATTTGATCAGAAATTTCATGTTTTCGTTAATGTTCAATATTTTGATCAGTAATTTAATATTTCCGTTAATATTCAATATTTTGACCAGTAACTTCATGTTCTCGTTAATATTCAATATTTTGATCATTAATTTTATATTTTCGTTAATATTCAATGTTTTGATCAGTAACTTCATGTTCATGTTAATATTCAATATTTTGATCAGTAATTTCATATTTTCGTTAATATTCAATATTTTGATCAGTAACTTCATGTTCTCGTTAATATTCAATATTTTGATCAGTAACTTCATGTTCCCCTTGATATTAAATATTTTGATTAGTAATTTTATATTCCCGTTAATGTTCGTTAATATTCAATATTTTTATCAGTAACTTCATGTTTCCGTTAATATTCAATATATTGACTAATAAATCTAAGGTTCTCGTTAATATTTAATACTTTGATCAGTAACTTCATGTTTCCGTTAATATTTAATATTTTGATCAGTAAATTCATGTTCCCGTTAAAATTAAATTATTGAAATGATGTTTGAATCTCTATGTTTAAAAAACATATTTGATAACCGATAGTATTAATATAATTAAGCAATCATAAATTTTAGAAAAGGTGTAGTAATTGATTTAGTTGAACAAATGTTATTGATTTAATATTTAAAAAATATGATTGATTTAGTAAAAAAATGTGATTTATAAAATAACTCGTGCGTTCGCACGGATTTTGGTATTGTTACTCGTGCGTTCACACAATACAGGTGTGTTATCTGTGCGTTCGCACGGATACTGGTGTTGTATGCTCGTTTTTGTTTTTAAAATATAATAAAAAAATAAAATTGTTTTACTAAAATAATTTATTATTTTAAAAAAATACATATTTTAAAAATAAAAATAAAATTGTTTTATCAAAATTATTTTACATATGCTCTTACCATACCGATATGTGTGTTTACACAGAATCTGATATAAGATATATTAAGTTATTGAGTTATTTATAAATTTGAAAAAATAAAATATTATGATGAAATAAAGAAAAATCAAATAATTTATTAATTATTTTTAATCAAAATAATATATTATTTTCTAAAGAGATAATAAATTAGTTTCTAGAATATTTTTCATATATAAAAATAATTAGGTGATTATCTTATTTTGGACCATTGTAATTTATTTATTTTGGATGTGGTGATTATCTTATTTGTTTATGTTGAATAAAGGGTTTCATTTTTTCGTGATTTTTTATTTTGTATTATAAACTTGGAAAGTGATGGGAATTATACTCCTTTGCTATTTGACAGCAGTAATGTGTGGGGAGTAGAATCTGTTTGTAATTTTTAGTTTGCCTACCTATAGATAAGAGGAGTGGAAATGACATTACAAAATGCTAGAAAATAAGGACGAGCCTTTATCTAGTGGAAATGATTATATTCTCCATATATGTTAAGTTTTGGTAGTGATTCACTTTTTGGTTTTATTTTTTTGTCAATTTTTGCTGATTCACAAGTGAAATTTCTTTCTAAGTTTGGGAGCCTTAAAAGAAATGAATGTATGATAGTTGTTTGAACAATGTTAAATTGTAATTTGATTTCTTGAAATAGTGTGTCGAAGGGAAGTTACCCAGTCGAAGAATTTGTGGATTGAAGTAAGTTACATATAGATTTGATTGGTTTTAGATTTAAATCTAAAATAGATAGATTTGATTTAGTATCAAAATAGGTATTTTGGGCTTTTATAGTTTTGGGCTTTGACTTAGGGAGCAAACTAACCTAAATCTATAAATAGAGGGAGTAACCCCTAATTTTGTAATTAAGTCAATTCATTGTAATTATAGAATTTGCAGTTGCAAGTGATTAATAAAGTTTTCCACAGTTTGTGGGCAGAGAGAAACTCTGCAGAAAATAATTGTCTTCTTTCTTTTCTTTTCTTTTCTTTTCTTTTCTTTTCTTTTCTTTTCTCATAATTCATTGTCATTGTGTGGTGATATTAATCTTGTTCATCAAGATTGGTAGAAATTCATCATAGATATTTGGTGGATTCCAACATCTGGTATCAAGACCTCGGTTAATTGATTCAAGGGAAGTATCGATCGAGAACGATTGAAGAAGAAGAAGGATTCACGATGGCGAGTTATGAGAATGCAAATTATCCAGCAACTCTATCAATTCTAAAAGTAGACAACTATGAGAATTGGTGCAAACAGATGTGTGATACGGTGGCAGAACCGGAACTGTTTGAATGCTGGTTTGTGTTTTGCGTTTTTTTGTTCGCAAATTGTCGCGGTAAGCAAGAGTCGCCACCGACTTTTATTTTATCCAATCGGAAAGGAAAAAAGCACAGAAAAATTCATTTTTCGATATTATAGAAAGGGAAGGTATTAGGACCTTTTCTATCCGCAGTTTTCTACGGGCTCTTAGGTACTTGCTCATCATTTTAAAATTGCTTTTGTGTTTGTGTGATTTGAAAAAAAATTATTTTACTTCGATTTGACCCTTACTTCTGTCTTCAAGAGTGTTACGGAGTCGTTTTGAAAACTTTGTTTGAAAAAGTGTAAGTGTGAAAAAGTTTGTTTTAAGCAAGTACCTACTAGCATCTACCTACTCGAAAAAAGAATGGTTCCGTTCTTATTTCCTTTAGACAGCGCTATTCCACTAATAGCAAGTAGGTAGAACCATCGTTGGAGTTTTAAGGGTCAATTCGAAAGGAACGTACGATCATTAAAGCAATGTTAGAACATCTTAGTAATAACCCTAATGTGTTAAGATCAATATTCGAGGCAACATATCCGAGGCAACTTTTCCGAATGGGACTTTGATCTTTGTTTAGACAAGAGAGTGACCATTAAAATACCCTATACTTAATGATCGTTTACCGAAGGCAACCGAAGTGGGAGTATACCCTAGGAGTGCGCATGTGCGAGTGATTCAATTTCAAGTTTATTATCTTTGCACATTTAGGGTTTGCTAACCGTTTTCATTTTAACATACATTCTTGTCATGCAACTCTATTATCATACATCTAACAGTTAATATTTGCGGAAATTAAAGTGCGCAAAGTAAATCTACGCTATTACAAGGCTTTGGGTATTAATTACATAGCCAAAAAAACCCGTCAAAACGATAAATGAAAGGAAAAAGTCCTAATTAATCTATTACATCCTGGGAGCAGTTACATCAATATGGATAAAAATAAATAAATGCGCGACGAATAGAGAACGAAAGGAAGTTAGGGTTTTGACCCCGTCTAACCTAATTAAAAGAAAAATTATTTTTGTTGTTTTTGATTATTTTAAGAAATAAGGGTTTAAATTAAATATGCACAAACTTAATTACTAATTAAATTAAATTAAAGAAAATAATTTACATGACCTATTTTTGTATTTTGTTATTTTTAAGAAAAAAGAAATAGAATTTAAATTAAACAAAACCCTAATTCCTAACTTGTTTTAATTTATTTACAAAAGAATTAAAGTTACTCTAAAATTAAATAAACTAATTAAATTAATTTTTTGATAAAAAAATAACCTAAATCTAATTGGATGAAAAAAATTATTTTTATGATTTTTTTAATAAAAAAGAATTGATTTTTATGTTAGTAAAAATAATTAAATGAGTTAATAAAGAAAATATAAAGAGAAAAAGAAAAAAGGAAAATTGGGCCTGCAATCAGCAAATTGGAGGTGTGCAAATAGCAATTCTGGGCCCAAAACAAGCTGACCCACGTTGACTTCCCAGATTCCATGTTGCACTTTGACTGGGATGCATGATGGACCATCACATGATGACCTTTGGATTAAATCTGCTTCAAATTTAGTGGCTGCAAGCTGATGGCACATGGTGGGGTCTTGGCCTCACTACTACGGAAAAGGGCTTTTAAAGCGCTTATTTTGGCCTTTAAAAGCGCTTAAAAGCGCTTTAATAGCTGGCGCTGGCGTAGGTAACAAAAGCGCTTCTAAAAGCGCTCTGGTAGACCCCCCCCCCCCCCTTTAAGAGCGCTTTCCTGGAAAAAGCGCTCTGGTAGGACCCCCTATAAGAGCGCTTTCCTGGAAAAAGCGCTCTGGTAGACCCCCCTTTAAGAGCGCTTTTCCCAGAAAGCGCTGCCAAAGACCAGTAAAAAAGCATAAAAAATTAAAAAAAAACGCAGCATACAAAAGCGCTTTTGGAAAAGCGCTCTGGTAGGCCCCCCTATGAGAGCGCTTTTTCTGGAAAAAGCGCTCTGATAGGCCCCCCTATAAGAGTGCTTTTCCAAAAGCGCTTTTGTATGCTGCGTTTTTTTTTAATTTTTTATGCTTTTTTACTGGTCTTTGGCAGCGCTTTTACTAAGAAGCGCTTTAGTAGGTGGACCTTTAAGAGCGCTTTTTAAAAGCGCTGTCGTTTCTAAATGAGGTATTTTTATGTGCAGCCTATAATTTAATCCTCCCAGTCGACCTGTAATGTTTTCGACCTGTAATATTTTCGACCTGTAATATATTTTTGACCTGTAATATATTTTCGACGCTATTATTTCAGCCATCAGTAAGACAATATATATACTAATATAATACCATTATAATATCCAAAATTATATATATATACATCATTACATCAATAATATTATAGTTCAAATCGACACAAATCCTACATGAAAAATTGCTTAATATAATATTGACACAAATCTTCTTTAATTTCTTCCAACTTAAGCTTCGGGTACCCAGCAGCACGGAATTCGTCAAGGTACTACAAAACAAAAACATAATATAAATGATATATTTAGTCAAATGTAATAAATTATATGAAATTATCTTAAGTTATAAATTCATACCGTGAGCGGAATCTCTAATTGATTCGCCTGAAGGATTTCTTTCATGAACCTCAAAACAAAGTATCCGCAATCATGACTGTTTCGCTGTTGCGGACACTACATAATAAAACAAATAAGATTCTATAGTTGTCTTGTTTTACCAAGTAGCATAAATATTATAAGCAAAATTGTGAAAAGTAATGTACCTGCACTTGGATCCAAGTGATGTTGTTTGATTTAGTCCGGGATACCTGTGCGTCCCGTTGACTACGGAACACTTGTATTGATCTAATTATTAAATATATAAAAGCATATGTTTAGATCAATCCCACAAATAAGAAAATATATAAATATACACGAATATATATTTAGAACGATCCCACTTACAAATCAACGATTTCCTTCATAGCCGGATAATTGGTCCATTCACCATTTACCGAATTCAGATAATACACGACTTCTCTTATCGGGTTGATAGCAAGCAGCAACCAGTGTGCTCTATAAATTAAAACAATAGGTTATATGAAAATTTTGCTATACACAAAAGAAACAGAGATTAGATGAACCAAGAATGAGAAACTAACCCTACTGGTCGGGTATTATACGCCCAAAGATGCAGACTTTCTGTATTGCCGGTGGACATGAATCTATCTACTAAGCGCTGTCTAACTGATTCCGGTTCCGAAGCAATTGTCATTCCGCTGCAATGGGCGGAAGACACGAAACGGAATCTGTTAGACAATGCAGTCCCGCGCAACACTCTGTCATACAACAACCTTAAATAAAAACATAATAAACATTAGATTATTTTCATTGAAATGTGTAAATAAATTATATTGTGGGACTAATTAAATAATATATCGGATGAGTGAATATTACCGGATGTATGAGTGCATATTACTGACGCCTAGTTGATCATGCCTAAAAATCTCTTCCAAGTCATCAATTGTAATATGTGACGGGAATTCAATACCGAAGACACTTTCATCCATGTTGATTTCACGTAAACCACCATCCTTCAAATCGGACATATCAACCATTGTTGCGAGTGTCGAACGGTATCGAGGCACAAAAGCACCGCCTTTTTTTGTCGCTTGCTTCGGAGGACCAGTGGGTGGTACGCTACGAACCTGCTGCGTCACTTGTTGTGACTCCCGAGCGGATGCCTAAAAATCATATAAGTTAGGTAAAATATAAAATCATGCAGATTTAGATTCAGACTATATATTAACACTTTAAATGTACCTCTTTTAGTGATGCAACAGACTCCTCCTCCTGTAAAATCCCTTTACCCTTAATTGCGGGTTTTATAGGAGCAGTCTAAAATTAAAATGTAAAAAATAATTAATAAACGGTTTAGAATTGACATTCGAAAACTAAATGATTCATAATCGTTTTCAGTATACCTCATCACTAATGGTAATGAGCTCCGAGGGCCATGCAACAAATGATCCTATTGCATCTCGCAGCAATGTCGTCTCTGAGACCATGTCAGGTACCGGTAGAATCGCATCACGATCTAATACAACATCCACCGATACTTTCAGGTGTCCATCCGGGAGCGGTCTGTGGTGAAGTAAATCTCCCGAAGTGTTGTGCACTTTTCCCTTGCCAACTAGTCGATAATTCGGTGACGATAAGTATAGTTGGCAAGATGAAATGCCCTAAACAAATAGAAAATATAAAGTCATTATCATTAATAAAATAGAACAGTTTGTAAGGAAAAAAACTTATAATTACCTCGGGAAATTTCTTTTGATAGTTGATACTAGCCTTATCACTAGTTTCTCTCACCGATGAAGTGTTGCAATTTTCTCTCATATACATATCTTTATCTCTTTGCAATTCAGAGACCTGTGCTTGCAATTCCTGCAACTTTTGCAACACTTCTTCATTGGTAAGATTTGATCTTCTCCTAGAACTCTTATAAAAAGAGGTTGGAGTCACACCATGACCCTTACCCCTCACCCGACCGGGATACTCGGGAGCATCTAGTACTCTACTAAGTACGCTCTCCTCACCGGTGGATGCCGATTGCGACAAGGTCTCCTGTAATTCATTTACATTTAAATAATTATTAGTGGAGATAAAAAATCATTTATATATTAAAAAACATTTGATTTAATTAAAGACACAGTATTATACTTACACATTCAGTATAAACTCTCTGAACATCGGGATCGACAGCTTGATTCTTGCCCACACGAGCTTCCTTCCACAACACATGTACAGGAAGTGAAGCTTCCTCACTTTTAGTCTCCTCTAACTATGCATTGACACAAACGATAAAATCGTCAATTAAAACATGCACATGTAGACAATTAATTAAAACGCATTTCTATTTACTTACAATTTTATCCTCTAAGCGTGCATATCCCAAACGCCCTTTTTTGTATGGATACGCGGGTTTGGATGCTCTCTCACTATTCGTGGCACTCTTTTTCTGAAAAGCTTCATCTCTTTGCTTTACAAACTCAGCCCAATCTGCTTCATCAATGAAGGTCGCATACTTTGTTGGTCGTCCCGGTGCCTCTTCAAGAAATTTTCCATCTTTATCCTTAAGATAGGTGTTTGTCAAAAAACTTTTCCACCCTCTATATCTTTTGCCGGCCAAACTAAGTATGTAGCTTTTACGTTCATCTGGTATCTCAAAAGTCCTCTGCAAAAAAACGTACGCATAGTGTGTTAGTATAAGTAATTTAAACAATTTATCGTCAAGATAATAACAACAATTAACCATATATGATATATACCTGAAGCTCTTCCCAAATCGCTTGTTTTTTCTCCTCCAATTCTAAATTTTTCGTTTTCGATTTCCAGGTAGCTACGGAGACCGGAATATGCATACGGACAAGTGTACCAATATAACTTGTCAACTTTGCAGAATTAGGACCAATTGGTTGTTTATCAGAATTCCATTCCAATCGGTATACTAATCCTTGGTCTCTATGTCGAATGATTCCCTTCATAATAGTGATGCCTCGTGCAACCTCTTTTGCTTCAGTATCAGGTGGAGCATTTGTATCCGAAGCAACTCTTTCTTGTGAGTTTTCAGGTGGGTTTTCAGGTGGAGCATCTCTATCTGGAGCCATTGAACCTGTATCAAACAAACTAAAGCACATTAGTACACTATTAACACTAACTTTATCACTAACGTCTCTTTCTTTTCTTGGTAGGATTGTGTACTACGCGTCTCTTAACAATGCGGACGGTTGGATTGATCCAAATACCCTCATTATGATCATTTCTAATACAAGATTCATTCTCATTTTGATCGTTTCTTGTACAAGATTCAATGCCAACACCAATATCACCTTGATCTTCAATTTTTTCATCAACTATTTTGTTAGATAAAAGCACTATAGACCATTTCGTACTTGTCGGATCATTGACATAGAACACTTGTTTAGCTTGAGAGGCTAGAATGAAAGGCTCATCTTTGTACCCTACCCTATTGAGATCCACTTGCAAAAATCCTGACTTATCCATTCGTACGCCACTATTATTTTCAACCCACTTGCAACCAAATACAGGAATCTGAAACTTCGCGTAATCAAACACCAAAATGCGCTCGATAACCCCAAAATATGACAAATTTGCAAATTTCGGATTTAAGTCATTCGCACTTGATATGTGCATAGCTTCAGCTACCAAGGTAACACCACTATTTTGCATAGTACTTTTATCATCCTGTTCTTTGGTATAAAATGTGTATCCATTAATTGCGTATGTGCTATAAGAAAGCACAATTACAGATGGACCATAGGCTAACATCTCAACCTTTCTGTTACTGAAGCAGGATCTGAACGATACTTTGAATAAATATGATCTCTAAACCACGGTATGAAACTTCGATTGTGCTCTCGTACTATCCAGTTCTCATTTCTATTTGGATTTAAATCTCGGAGAACAACTTTGTGCATTTCAACAAACGGCTCAACCTCAATCTCATTGTGCAGAACATACAAGTGCACTTGATCCCGTTCGACCATTGATACTGTCACAACTTTATTTCCAATTAGCCTTTTTCCTTCTTTTTTTTCGACAATATGAGATTTGGGGAGTCCAATTGATTGAACATTTGACAGATATTCAGTACAAAACTCAACCGCTTCTTCAGCAACGTATCGCTCGGCAATACAACCCTCTGGTCGACTTCTGTTTTTCACGTACCCTTTTAATATTTTCATATAACGTTCAGCAGGGTACATCCATCTCATATAAGCTGGTCCGCACAGTTGTGTCTCTTTCACAAGATGAACGACTAGATGAACCATTATGTCAAAAAACGAGGGAGGAAAATACATTTCAAGATCACATAAAGTAACAACTATCTCATTTTGCAATGTTGGTAAGATCGCGGGATCGACCACCTTACTGCAAATAGACCTGAAGAAGAAACACAGCTTAGTTATTGCGCTTCTTACTTTTTCTGGCAGAATAGAACGTATACCTATTGGTAAAAAATGTTCCATTATAACATGGCAATCATGCGTCTTCAAACTCTTTAACTTGAGGTCTTTCATGGACACAAGTCTTCTAATATCTGAAGAGTAGCCTTCTGGAACTTTTACTTCACTGAGGAACTTACACAATGTTTTCTTCTCCTTTCTAGATAGAGTGTAAACAGCAGGTGGCAGATATGTTCGTCTTCCTTTCGTCACGGGCCCCAATTCAGTTCTCATCCCCATGTTTACCATGTCATTCCTTATGTTAACGCCATCCTTAGACTTTCCTTGTATATTGAGTAGCGTACCTATAACGCTGTCAAATACATTTTTTTCAATATGCATAACATCCAGGAAATGTCTTACGTACAACGACTTCCAATATGGAAGTTCAAAGAAAATTGACTTCTTCTTCCACCCACCCTTGACAATTGAATGTTCAAAAGGCTTGCCAAACTGAGTGCTCACATCTTTCACCTTTTCAAAAATTTGATCACCTGAAAAAAAAGGCGGGGCTGTACGATGTTCGGCCTCTCCATTGAATGCTTTTCTCCACCCACGATAGTGATGATTAGAATTTAAGAATCTACGATGGCCGAGAAAGACATTCTTCTGACAAAGCGCCAATCGTGTCGTATCGGTTTCATCTTCACAAACAGGACACGCCTTTTGACCCTTGTTGCTGTACCCGGATAGATTTCCGTATGCTGGAAAATCATTAATTGTTCCAAACAACATCGCCCTCAAGTTGAAACTTTCTTTCCTATACCCATCGTAAACCTCCACACCTCTCTCCCACAAAAACTTTAAATCTTCGATTAAGGGTGCCAAGTATACGTCTATGTCATTCCCTGGTTGTTTAGGCCCAGAAATTAGCATAGATAACATCATGTACTTACGCTTCATACATAGCCACGGAGGTAAGTTATAAATCATAAGAATCACAGGCCATGTGCTATGCGAGATACTTTGAATACCATGCGGGTTCATTCCATCAGTAGACAATGACAACCGAAGGTTTCTTGCTTCTTTTCCAAATTCAGGATATTCAGTATCAACTTTACTCCATTGTGGTGAGTCTGCCGGATGTCGCAACTTTCCATCAATAATTCTTTCATCTGCATGCCAAGTCAAGTGTCTTGAATCGGTCTCACTACGATACATGCGTCTAAATCTCGGAATTATAGGAAAATACCATAAGACTTTAGCAGGAGACAACTTTTTCTTATATCGAGGGGCACCACATTTAGGACACTCATTCAACGCTGCATACTCGTTTCGAAACAAAACGCAATCGTTTGGACATGCATGTATCTTATCATAGCTCATTCCAATAGAAGACAACATCTTTTTGGCTTCATACGTTCGATTGGGAAGAACATTATCCTCTGGTAGCATATCTTTCATAAGGGCTAATAACTCTGTGAAACTTTTATCCGACCATCCATTGTCCGCCTTTAAGTTGTACAACTTTAACACCGCAGACAATCTTGTGAATTTTGAACAACCAACATACAACGGTTTCTCTGCATCGCTTACCAACCTCTCAAACATTTTGGGACAATCCGCAAGATCTTCTTCAAGCGCTTCTGCAATATCTTCGACTCGATCACAATCGTATGTGTCTGTGCAATCGTCGTTTGAAGCATACTTCCTATTACAACTCGACTCAGCATTCCCGGTACTTTTCTCACCATGCATTGTCCAACATGTATAACTTCTATCAATTCCAAACCGTAGTAAATGAGATCCCAACTGATTCCCGTCAACCTTACCCCCGGCATAACAGCAACCCAAGCAAGGACACGGCATTCGAAGCGGGTCTTTGGAGTGCGCAACCGCAAACTCAACAAATTCCCATACCCCTTTCTCGTACTCTTTCGACAATCGGTTTGAATTCATCCATGTCTTATCCATGTCTTAATTAAGCTAAACAAAAACGGTCAAACTTTCACTCTTCACAAGTAACCCCTATGGCGAATTCAATTCACAAAGTTAGTAAGTACCTCACTTAACGATAAACGAAATTGACATCATGAATATTCCACATGCATGTCGAAATAATGAGTATTACTTAATATAATCTAAAAGTAAAATATTATAATTTAATTACATTACTTTTCTTTCTTAATAATAAATAGATAAATATATGAAATTAAAATTGTAAGAAATCTCTTTTAAATAAAAAGATGTTTTAAGTTTGAACTTAATTTTTGATAGTCTTGTTTAAAATTTTTATTGTATGTGTAGTAGATGTGTCAACAAATATCAAAATACAATGACTAAAATTATGAGTCCACGAGGAAAGATGATAATACAATTTATATGTAATAATTACTATTCTAAGCAAACAAGAGCTTTGTTTGAAAAATGTTTTGAACATAAAAAAATATAAAGTAAAAATAACAATGATAGAAAGTTTTTGGGGGGTTAGGATGTAATTAGTGATTACTATGATTACAGTTATATCAATATCAATTATACACATTTTATCCCTTAATCCATATTTTCACTTCACTATACAAACTCAGCATTTAATTTCAGCAGATTCACACTCTTAACTATACAAACTCAGCATCTAAGCTTACTACTACTAAGCCATATGCTGGATGTTAAACAATATCTAAAGAGCAATATTAGAGACATTGATTGATCTATCTATTTCAAGCATATTGAAAAGAAATTCAAAAAAAGATATATAATATAATGATATTCACCAAAAAAGCTACACTGTAAGGCATAATAATAAAATAATGAAAATCACCTTAGACGAAGATGTGAGTAGATTCAATTCAAATAGCAAAACAGCAAAAAGCAGCAGCAAAGATGGAAGACGATTGAGAAGCAATACCAAAACTTTATTCTCAAAACCACGCAAGCTCTAACCCTCCACCCAGGGCAAGACCATCAATAGCAGCAACTGAAGGTTTCCTTCCCCCTGAAAGATGAAATGAAATTCAAAATCAAAATAGAATACATCGACAAATGAGTTGCAAAGAAAACTTCAAAAGAAACCGTACCTTCTATAGTGTCAGTAAGAAGGTCTACTGATATCAAACCAGGACTTGTCTTCTCTGTATATGGCAATGAAGAATTAGAAAATGAGTGCAAATACATTTACTAAAACAGAAAACCTTAAAAAAAAAATATAAGAAAAATTACCTGCTAATCCCTCCGGTCTTTGAAGTAAAAGCAATACCAAAACTTTATTCTCAAAACCACGCAAGCAAAGAGTTGAAGACAAGATGCAAGCAAAGATGGAAGACGATGAGCAGTGCCGTTGAGAAGAAGACGATGAGAACAAGCAAAGATTGAAACGATTGAGAACGGAGAGAAGACGATGAGAAGACAATCGAAGAAGATGATTGAGAACGGAGAACGATTGAAACGATGTGAGTTTTCAACGATTAGGGATTTGGAAACGATTTTGTGAGTTTTCTGAGAATGCAAGATTTTGTGCGTTTTCAGCAGAAATTAGGGATTTGGAAACGAAGAACGCGTTTAGTATAATTTTGTTTTAAAAAATTTTAATTGTAAAGAGGGTATGACAGCGCTTTTGAAAAGCGCTTTCGTAACTAAGGCTATACCAGCGCTTTTGAGGATAAAAGCGCTCTTGTACCCCACCCCCTATATCAGCGCTTTTGAAAGCGCTTTCATAAGCCCCCTATAAGAGCGCTTTCAGAAAGCGCTTTCATACCCCCCCCACTATAAGAGCGCTTTTCAAAAGCGCCTTCGTACCCCAGCCTCTAAGAGCGCTTTCTGAAAGCGCTTTTGTAACCCCCCCCCCCCCCCCCTTTAAGAGCGCTTTTTTAGCGTGTTTTTTTATTTTGTTTTTAGCGCAACCTATACCAGCGCTTTTTACAAAAAGCGCTTTAGTAGGGGTGCTGCTAAAAGACAAATTTGGTGTAGTGCCTGTACAAGCACATGATTACGCAAGGCAAAATATTATTGAAGAATATGGGGGACCTGGGATTCGAACCCAGGCCCTATGGCCTTTTCACATGCATTAATGCCAGCTGAGCTACGCACGTTTGTTGTATACAAAGGACAAAACAAAGATTATATTAAAAAACATAATATATTAATCCCAGTGCGCGAATTTTCAAATGGGCTAATCACAGCTCGCCACGCCATCGTCCATGTCCTCTCTCCGTTGCTAAAAGGTTCAGCGACTTTTACCTACGGACAAGTGTTCGTAGCTATAACCCCTGCACATTTCAAAATCAAATACAGGCACGATAAATGGATTCTAATGTTATAGGTCAAATCGCCTTGGCCTGCTGAGCATCATGGTGCCCTTCTCATGGACCAATTTTTCTTGTATAAAAAGATCCTAAAACGAGACCAAGAACCCTAGTAATGGTGAATTCTGATATAGCCAATAAAAATGCAATTAATTGCTATGAGTAGCTTGCAAATGCTTCAAGGAACAAGAATATGTAAGTATTTCATGCTATAAGTGCCAAAATCATGTGATTCGATTTCAAGAAAAATCCATGGTCGTGGATCACTTACACTGAGTTCTAGCGCTGGAAAATGCTTGTTCTTGATTGGTACAACTTCCTTGTATGTCCAGGATACGAATGGGATGGCTTAGGAATCTTGAAAACACCTGGAAGTGCAAAATCAAATCACCACTTTCTTTGAGTTTTTTCAAGTTTGGTTCTCTTTCTACACGCCTCCAAACCTTGTCTTTTTTGTCTGCTTTTGTTCACTATATATCACTGATCAAATTAGGTTTACAAAAGTCCATTCAATCTTTGTCAATTATGGCTTTTGATCTTGATTTGATTTCCATGAAAATCTTTCTAAAAATAGGCCAAAACCAATATTTTAATGCACACATAGGCCTTGCATGATTTGATTCACTTGATAGCTGTATATGGAACCTGAAACATGCACCAAATCTCAAGACTTAAATGGTTTGGATATTTTCATGATTTAATTTTATTTAAATTGATTTAATTGAAATAAAAAATCAAAATAAATAGCAAAAATAAGATAAAGACAAGTGGGAAGAGCTAGGGCTCGTGGACCATGCTACCAACTCAAAACAAGTGCAAAAAGTTAGTCCCATTTAACAAAAATTGCAATTTGAGGCACTTTTGACTTTTGGTAATTTTGCAAAAAAGGTCAACTTCACCAATGCATAACTTCCTCAATTTTGACTCTTTGAAGGTTTTCTTGGACTTTTTAGAAAGTTTGAGATGTCCTCTAAGCAAACAGTTTGGTATCATCTCAATTGAGTCTTCCATGTTCATGTATGAAGCTTTGACAAAAAAAGTGTTTTTGTTGACTTTTCAAAATGACCTATAATGTCCAAATTCATAACTTCTTGTGAGTGCATATTTTGAACTTGGGAGCTGAAGATGAATTGTAGGGCATTGCATCCTCTTCAAAATGAGATTTGGATGGTTCATTTCTAATGAAGTATGAGAATTTTATGCTTGGTCAAAGTTGAGTTAACTTTTCCTATAAAACCCTAATTTAGCAACTTTTGAGTCTTGATGAATTGTGAGCAATCCTTGAGGAATCATGATCAACCCTTGATCAAATGATGAATAATACTTCAAAATGAGGATGTTGACCAAAAATCTTGAAGTTTGATTGTATGTGGGCCACAGTTGACTTTTGCCCTAGTACTATCGATTTTCAGGCTTTTGAGCAATTGACTGAGCAAACTTCCTCTGCAAGGCTTGAAACTTGACAAGGATGATCTTGAGAACATATTAGGACAATAGTGAGAATTTGGGATCCCTTGGACTCAAGTTTCTTGATGCAACATGAAACCCTAATTTGAGGTAGACTGCCTTAGGAGAGAGTTTGTCTTGTCAACCCTTGGACTTCCTTGAGCAATTTGAGGATCTCACTTGAAATGTATTGAGAAATATCGGAGGGAAAATTTTGGGGTACAACAAGATGAAAATTTTATTCAGGTGTCAAGGTCTTTGGGATCTTGTAAAGGATGGATTGGAAGCGCTTGGATAAAACGTTGCAGAAGAAGAAAAGAAGAAACACACGGAATCTGAGAAGCTAAGTTATAAAGCACTCTTTATAATTCATCAATGTCTTAGTCCATAAAATTTTGAAAAAGTGACTGATTCAGAATCTGCAAAAGAAGCTTGGGAGGTTCTTGAGAAGTCTTTTGGTGATACAGAAAAGGTGAAATAAGTGAGGTTACAAACTTACAAGAGAACGTATGAATTACTTCAGATGGAAGATAGTGAGAGCATATCTGATTTCTTCATTATGGTTACAAAACTAGTGAATCAAATCAAGGTATATGGAGAAATATTAACAACAAGAGTTGTTGTTTCGAAGATCTTGAGATCTTTGGCTCCTAGGTTCGACCACGTGGTGGTGGCTATAGAAGAGGAAAAAGACTTGTCAAAATTGACAAAGGAATAGCTTCAAGGGATGCTTGAATCTCATGAATAAAGAATGACTGAAAGAGCTGCAGGCAAGTCGAAGAGTAATGTGGCTTTGCAGGCACATTCAGCAAAAGAAACCAAAGGCAAAAGAAAGTGGTTCGACAGAGGTAGAGGCGGCTACAACAAATTGACTGGTAGAGGAAAACAGAACGAAGGAAATGTGTCGAATCAGAGAAGACCATACCAAGGCAACCAAAGAGGTGGTGTTTCAAATAAAGGAAGAGGTGGTGGTCAAAAACCTGACAAGAGTCACATTCAATGTTACAATTGTCAGAATTATGGTCACTACTCGAGTGATTGTCCAGAAAAGCGAAAGAATCAAGAAAGTGATGCAAAGTTTGCAAAACATTAAGAAGAAGAAGAAGAAGAAGAAGAAGAAGAAGAGATGATGTTGATGGTCACAACAAGAGATGAAGATAGATTCAACGACCAATAGTACTTGGATTCAGGATGCTCATCACATATGTCTGGAAGGAAAGACTGGTTTGTCAACATAAAGCCCTCAATGAAAAATATGGTAAAATTCGCAAATGACAATACCCTAACAGCTGAAGGTATTGGTGATGTTATGATTATGATGAAAGATGGCAAGAGATCAATAATTTCCAATGTGTTGTACATACCAGGCATGAAGAGCAATTTGGTCATTATAGGGCAATTGGTCAAAAAGAATTATAAAGTGTCAATCGAAGATAAGATAATGAGATTCGTCGACGCAAATGGAATATTAATCTTGAAGGCTCATATGTCTCAGAATAGAACCTTCAAGATCAAACTAAATGTGATGGAGCACAAGTGTATTTCGAAAGCAGCTAGCAGAGATGAATGGATATGGCATTATCGACTAGGCCATCTCAACTTCAGAGACATTAGAGATTTGAAGAGAAGAAATATGGTTTCAGGATTGCCATAAATCGACATTCCAAATGAGGTATGTGAGGAATGTGTGCAGGCGAAGCAGCACAAGTATAGATTCAACAAGAATGCAGGAAGCAAGTTGAAGGTTATTCTTGAAGTCATATACTATGATGTATGTGGACCAATCCAGGTGGATTCGATGGGAGGTAATAAATACTTTGTTACATTCATAGATAATTTTAGTCGAAAGTTGTGGACTTACCTGATCAAGAATAAAAGTGAAGTGATCCAGGTATTTCCCAAGTTTAAGTTGATGGTCAAAAGACAAAGTGGTCGAAAACTCAAAGTTTTGAGAACTGGTGGTGGTGGAGAGTATGTGTCGAAAGACTTCGACAGGTTCTATGAAAAGGAATGGATTATGCATGAGGTGGTACCACCCTATACTCCACAACATAATGGAAATGCAGAATGGAAGAATCGAACCATCATGAATATGGTGAGAAGTATGTTGAAAGGTAAGAATTTACCTAAAGAGTTTTGGGGTGAAGTTGTGTCGACTGCTACATACATTTTAAACAGATGTCCTACTAAGAAGCTAGAAGGAATTACTCCAGAAGAATGTTGGTCTAATGTGAAGCCTAGCTTGAGTCATCTGGAGATATTTGAATCTATTACACATAGACATGTGCCAGATCATTTGAGAAGAAACTTGATGACAAGTCGAGTCAAATGATTCAAGTTGGATATCATTCGACAGGAGGTTACAAGTAGTTCGACTCAGTGAACAAGCAGATTGTGATCAACAGGGACGTGATCATAGATGAGCTTAAAGAATGGGATTGGATTGGAAATGTCAAGAAAGATTCAGTGGGAATCCTACTTGAAGAACCAGAAACTCAAGTCGAAAGAGAAGTTTGACAAGAGGAACCAGCAGTTGTAGATCAACCAAGTACAAGAAGACCTTAAAGAACAAGACGCATGCCTGCAAGATTGCAAGATTATATGATTACATCAAATAATCTGATAGATAATGAAGGTGAGTTGGTACATTATGCTTTCTATGCAGATGTCGAACCTGTCAATGCAGCTGAAGCATTGAAGGATTCGATGTGGGTGAAAGCAATGAACAAATGTGAAGTCTATCGAAGACAGCAACACTTGGTCACTTGTCGAATTGCCTCAAGGAAAGAAGGCAATTGATATCAAGTGGGTATACAAAGTGAAGATGAATCTCAAAGGGGAAGTAACTCGACACAAAGCAAGGCTTGTGGCGAAAGGGTTTCTACAGAAAGAAGGAATAGACTTTGATGAAGTTTTTGCACCTGTTGCTAGGATCAAGATAATCAGGCTGGATGTTGGTCTAGCCGAAATAAACAGATGGCACATATGTCAGATGGACGTGAAGTGTGTATTCCTGAATGGACCATTAGACGAAGAAGTTTATGTTAAACAACCAGTTGGGTTTGTGAAACATGATGAAGAGAGAAAGGTGTACAGGATGCATAAAGCCCTGTATGGATTGAAGGAATTTGTGAAGTGCACAACTAAACATGGAGTATATGTAAGAAGAAACAATAGTGAATTACTTATACTATGTCTCTATGTCGATGATTTGTTGATAACAGGTAGCTGCAAAAGTGAGATTGAAGACTTCAAAGGTGATCTTAGCAAGGAATTCAAAATGTCTGATCTGGGTGAGATTTCATATTTCCTTGACATCGAATTCTACAAGAGATTTGAGATAGAAGAATGCAACTCAAGTTCGACACCTGCAGAACCAAGACTGTAACTGTCGAAATATACAAATGAAGATGATGTCGATCCAACCCAATGCAGAAGACTTATTGGGTCATTGAGATACCTTTGTCATACAAGGCCAGACTTATCATATAGTGTAAGTATGGTAAGTAGATTCATGCAGAAGGCAAATGCATCACATCTAGCAGCAGTGAAGAGGATACTAAGGTATCTCAAAGGAACTCTCGACTATGGCATTTTATTTCCTGCAGTTGATAAAGGAAAAGAATGCAAGTTAGTGGCATACACTGATTCGAGTTGGTGTAGTGATGCTGAAGATCGAAAATCAACAGCAGGATATGTGTTTATATTAGGTGGTACACCAGTTGCTTGGAGTTCAAGAAAGGAACCAGTAGTGGAATTATTATCATGCAAAGCAGAATATATATTTGCTTCTGTTTGTGCATGTCAAGCAACTTGGATGGTGAACTTGGTCGAAGAGATAACAGGAAAAAATCATGGAGCAATTACTATGAAGATCGACAGCATGTCAGCTATCAATCTGGCAAAGAACCCGATAGCACATGGTTGAAGCAAGCACATCGAAATGAGGTTCCACTATCTTCGAGAGCAGGTAGCAGATGGAAAGATGAATTTGGAACACTACATAACTGAGAATCAGATTGCAGACATCATGACGAAAGGAGTGCAGGTCGAAGTATTCAGAAGACTAAGAATCATGATGAGCATAGATAGTTTAGACACAATGAATTAGGTGGTGTGTTAAATTGTAATTCGATTGTGTCGAAACAGTGTGTTTCGAAGGGAGGTTGTCCAGTCGAAGAACTTGTGGATCGAAGCAAGCTTCACACAGATTTGATTGATTTTAGATTTAGATATAAAATAGATAGATTTGATTTAGTATCAAAATAAGTATTTTAGACTTTTATAGTTTTGGGCTTTATCTTAGGGAGCAAACTAACCTAAATCTATAAATAGAGGGAGTAACCCTTAATTTTGTAATTAAGTCAATTTATTGTAATCACAGAATTTGCAGTTGCAAGTGATTAATAAAGTTTTCTACGGTTTGTGGGCAGAGAGAAATTATACAGAAAATAATTGTCTTCTTTTCTTTTCTTTTCTCATAATTCATTATCATTGTGTGGTGATATCAATCTTGTTCATCAAAATTAGTAGAAATTCATCATAGATATTTAGTGGATTTTCAACAAACAACAACTTTGTCTAGTCATCGACAATGATAGTGAGCGTAATTAATGTTTTCAAATTCTTTCTCCAAATATATCTGTGTTTTCGAGTTAGTATTCTCGGTTGACCTATTAATACTTGTATTCTTGATTGACCTATTAATACTTATTTGTATCATGTGTTTTCCGTCTGTTGCTGCTATTTGTTTTAGCATTCCTTCATCTGAACTGCTCTGATTACTAAATTTGCACTAATAGCATGTGGCTAAGTAGTTTGATTAGCCAACAATATGAGAACCAAGCTAGTGAATATGCCCGAAATGAAATGAATTATTAGAGATTTATATGTGATTGTATTTGCATCTCACCATCTAAGATGCAGTTTCTGTCAAATTTTTACATGGAGTTCCATGATATTTAATTGTGAGGATGTTTGTCGTAAATGTTGTGTTTATTTATTTATCTATTATAATATATTAAATCTAAAGAAGAAGATTATATCCTGACATATCATATATTTCATATAAATTTATTTTTAGCACACCAACTAAAATCTTATGTATTACTCTTAGAATTGAATCTAATAATAAAATTTGCATAATTATTTTCCATCACTTCAATTTTTTTTTCAAAAAATATAGGTTACAACAACTTTATTATTATCTATTTTCTATTTTTCATAATTAAATACAACTTTCACTCATTAAATTTTAATTTAACTTAATAATTTTTTATTATCTTTTAATTATATCATTCAAGATTCTCATACTTATCTATAATATAAATCATATATTTTATTTCTTTTTCTTATTTTATAGTCTAATATATTAAAGAAAGTAATACTATTTTGTTAAATCAAAAAATTAACATAAATATAAATTAATAAGACCATTCAAAAATAAAATAAAATATATGATGGCTAAAAAATATTAAAAAAATATTTAAATTCTTACAAAAACTTATTAATGACAATAATAAATATTTTAAGTTTTACATTATAAACATTAATAATTAATAAAAAATTTAAGGAAAAAAATATAGACTATTTTTAGTATAAGGATTTATCTATTGACAAACATAAAATATTCTAACTACACCTCCTCAAATATATGTATTATCTCTAATAATTATAATAACAAATGTATTTTAGATTAAAAAAAAATACATTAGTCGAACAACTAAATTATTTTAGTATGAGATAAAATTAATTGAAAGATGGTAAAATAATTTTTGAATTATTTTATAAAAAATAATTAAATATAAGATTGTTAAAAATTTATTAATGACAATAATAAATGTTTTAAATTTTGCATTATAAACATTAATAATTAATAAAAAATTTAAGGGAAAAAATATAGACTATTTCTAATATAAGGATTTATCTATTGACAAACATAAAATATTCTACTTACACCTCCTCAAATATATGTATTATCTCTAATAATTATAATAACAAATGTATTTTAGATTAAAAAAATTCATTAGTCGGACAACTAAATCATTTTAGTATGAAATAAAATTAATTGAAAGATGGTAAAATAATTTTTGAATTATTTTATAAAAAATGGTTAAATATAAAATTGTTAAAAATTTAATAATAACAATAATAAATATCTTAATTTTGACAATATCAACATTACTAATAAATTAATTATATGTATAAAATATAACATGAGTTATATCTAATTACATAGACTTATCCCAAATAATAAATATAAAATTAATTTTTTTATCATAATATCATCACATATCTTTAATATGATCGCAATAGACTTTAATTTATAAAAATTTGTATATGTATTTTCATTTTTTTTAATTTAAATTTCTTCCAAAATATATATAATATATATCATGCCTTTTTTTTTAAAAAAATATATTGTGAATTAAATAAAAACTTAAAGCTCAGTTTCATTTCTTCATTATAATTATACAATTTCAAACTACTCCCTCTCATTTATAATTAATTTTAATATCATAAATTTATATTATTAACTATAATTATTGAATTTAAAAATTATGTTCTTTGTATAATATCATTTCATATATAATATTTTTATATGTGTGCTCTTAAATCATTTCAGTAATTATGATATATGTTTCAAGTTATTGGATTGTGTATTATTCTTTTATACTCTTATGTATATATTTTAAAAAAATTCTCATACAAAATCTCAACAACACTACATAAACTCATATAAGAAAAATTAAATATATTTGATAATATACAGATAAAAAATAAAAGGAATTTATTTTTCAAAAATTCAACATATTTATGTTAACTTTTTTTAATTATCATGAATGTTTAATTTGAAATAAAATATTATAAATATAAGCTGACTAATCATATTATCAAAATAAAATATATTAACTACAATTAAAATTTCAATATAAAAAATAAATTGATGTACACCCGCAGGTCCTAATCTAGTTTCTATGAATGGATAGAAAGAAGATATTGAAGAAAGGTCTAACTGACAAGTAATGGCATCAAGATCCTATGCCAATCTTTTAGACTTAGCTAGTGGAGGAGACTTGCTTGATATTCCTCACACCCCAAGAACTCTTTCAAGGGTTATGACTGTTCCTAGAATTATTTTTGACCTTGATGGTGAATCAGACGTTAGTTCTTCTGGATGTTGGGAGCAGAAAATCATTGTGGCAAACATGTTGCCTCTGCAGGCTAAAAGAGATATTGGTACTGTTAAATGGTGTTTCAGTTGGGATGAAGATTCAATTCTATTACAATTTAAAGATGGTTTTTCTTCTGATACTGAGGTAATCTATATGGGTTCTCTCAAAGCTGAGATAGATGCTAGTGAGCAGGATGAAGTTGCTCAGAGATTATTGGATGACTTTAATTGTGTTCCTACCTTTCTACCACATGATCTGTACAAAAAGTTTTATCTTGGTTTTTGTAAGCAGCAGCTCTGGCCATTGTTCTATTATATGCTACCCATATATTTGAAAATATTAAACTTGATTTGGGTCTAAATTTATTAATTGATTTTTGGGCTTAGTTATTTTGGGCTTAAGTAGTTTTCTAGAGAATTCTTGTAATATTTGGAATCTCTAGATATTTCTTATAATTGTAATATTTTCTAGAATAGTCTTTGGATCTCTAGAGTTGAGAACTCTCTAGAATTAGTGTGTCTAGAGTTCTCCTTAGAGTACTATAAATAGAGATGTAATCCCACACATTTGTATCAAGCAAATATACAAAAAATTTCTCCTCCATAAAGAATTATCCTACTTATCAAATTTATATTCAAACCTTCAATATTCCCACACACTTCTCCTTAACATAAAAGGTCTTATTTCCAACAAAGTGGTATCAGAGCTTTAAGATCCACAAAATGGCGAATGGTGGTTTCCCTTTCCAAATGCCAATGCTCACAAAGAGCAACTATGATAATTGGAGTATCAAGATGAAGGCGTTAATAGGAGCTCAAGATGTGTGGGATATTATTGAGAAAGGCTTCAAGGATCAAGATGAATCCTTGCTAAGTCAAGGTGTAAGAGAGACATTGAAGGAGTCAAGAAAGAGAGACAAGAAAGCTCTCTTTCTCATTTATCAATCGGTGTATAAAGATACGTTTGAGAAGATATCCAACGCAACAACGACCAAAGAAGCATGGGACAAGCTTCAAACTTGCAACAAAGGAGTTGAGCAGGTAAAAAAGATTTGTCTTCAACCTCTTAAAGGTGATTTTGAACGTTTATTTATGGAGGAGTCCGAGTCAATTTCAGATTATTTTTCTCGAGTATTGGCTGTAGTCAATCAACTTAAGAGAAATTGTGAAGATGTTGATGATGTGAAAGTCATGGAGAAAATACTTCGCACTTTAAATCCAAGTTTTGACTTCATTGTTACCAATATTGAAGAAAATAAGGATCTAAAGACCATGACTATTGAGCAACTCATGGGTTCCTTACAAGCATACGAAGAAAAACAAAAGAGAAAAATTAAACAAAAGGAGGTTATGGAGCAATTACTACAACTCAATATAAAGGAAGCAAGCTATGCGAATTACAAGAGCCAAAGAGGACGAGATCATGGCCAATATCGGGGATGTGGACGAGGTCATGGAGGAGAAGGAAGAGGCGGTTGCAATAACTATTCCAACAACTTCAACAATGGAGAAAGAAGTTGGAATCCACAAGCAACAAGAGGTCGTGGAAGAGGAACCTCATGGTCGAGGAGCAATAAATCACAAGTCAAATGTTTCAACTGCAACAAGTTTGGTCATTACGCAACCGAGTCTAGATTCTCGAAGAAGGTGGAAGAGAAAGCTAATTTTATAGAAGAAAAAGGTGGAGAAGAAGAAACTTTGCTACTCGCGTGTCAAAATGAAGTTGAAGAGAAAAGAAATAAATGGTACTTGGACACTGGCGCAAGCAATCACATGTGTGGCAATCGAAGCATGTTCGTAGAGATCAATGAAGCGGCAATTGGTGATGTATCATTTGGAGGTGACTCAAAGATACCAGTCAAAGGCAAAGGTAAAATTCTCATACGCTTGAAGAATGAGAGTCATCAATTCATATCCAATGTCTATTATGTGCCTAACATGAAGAATAATATTTTGAGTGGGAAAATTATTAGAGAAAGGCTATGACATCCACTTAAAAGAACATAGTCTTTTCTTAAGAGATTGTAGTCATAACTTGATTGCTAAGGTGCCTATGTCAAAAAATAGAATGTTCCTCTTGAACATTCAAAATGACGTAGCAAAGTGTCTCAAGGCTTGCTATACCGATTCTTCATGGCTATGGCATCTACGATTCGGGCACCTCAACTTCGATGGTTTAGAACATTTGTCGAAGAAAGAGATGGTGAGAGGCTTACCTAGGATCAACCACCCAGATCAACTTTGTGAAGGATGTCTAATTGGGAAGTAATTTCGAAAAAGTTTTCCAAAGGAATCAACGTCAAGAGCGACAAAGCCACTAGAGCTCATACACACGGATGTCTGTGGACCAATCAAACCCAACTCATTTGGTAAGAATAAATACTTTCTCCTCTTTATTGATGATTATTCCAGGAAAAATATGGGTTTATTTCTTGAAGGAGAAGTCAGAAGTATTTGACAACTTTAAGAAGTTCAAAGCCCTTGTGGAGAAAGAAAGTGGTCTTTCCATCAAGGCCATGAGATCTAACCGAGGAGGAGAGTTCACTTCAAATGAGTTTAACAAATATTGTGAAGACCATGGAATCCGTCGCCCAATGACTGTGCCAAGATCTCCTCAACAAAATGGAATAGCAGAGAGAAAAATCGGAATATACTTAACATGGTATGAAGCATGCTCAAGAGCAAGAAGATGCCGAAGTAATTTTGGGCCGAAGCAGTGGCATGTGCAGTTTACTTGACAAATCGTTCCCCAACAAGAAGCGTGCATGAAAAGACACCCCAAGAAGCATGGAGTGGAAGGAAACCTGGGATCTCTCACCTCAAAGTATTTGGAAGAATTGTCTATACCCATGTTCCAGATGAAAGAAGAACAAAGCTCGATGATAAAAGTGAGAAGCATGTGTTTGTGGGTTATGACTCAAGCTCTAAAGGGTACAAGCTTTATAACCCAAATAGTGGAAAGATCATCATAAGTCATGATGTGGAGTTTGACAAAAACGATTATTGGGATTGGAGTACTCAAGAAGACAAGTATGATTTTCTTCCTTACTTTGAAGAAGAAGAAGAAATGGAACAACCAATGATAGAGGAACATATTACACTACCTTCCTCACCGACACCAAGGTTGGATGAAACAAGTTCAAGTGAGAAGACACCACGACTAAGGAGCTTTGAAGAACTTTATGAGGTAACCGAAAACCAAAATGACATTAACCTCTTTTGTCTTTTTGGTAATTGTGAGCCTCTAAGCTATCAAGAAGCGGTAGAAAACATAAAGTTGAGAGACGTCGTGGACGAAGAAATTAAGTCTATCACGAATAATGATACATGGGAACTTACTACACTTCCACAAGGACATAAAGCAATTGGAGTAAGATGGGTGTACAAGGGGCAAAGAATAATGCAAAAGGAGATGTGGAGAGATACAAAGCAAGATTGGTGGTGAAAGGATATAGTCAAAGACAAGGAATTGACTATGATGAGGTATTTGCTCTTGTTTCTCGTCTTGAAACTATTAGACTGATCATTTCCTTGGCAGCCCAAAATAAATGGAAGATCCATCAAATGGATGTGAAATCAGCCTTCTTGAATGGTTTTCTCGAAGAAGAAGTTTATATCGAGCAACCACTAGGCTATGAATTAAAAGGGCAAGAAGAAAAAGTCTTGAAGTTGAAGAAGGCATTGTACAGTTTCAAGCAAGCACCGAGAGCTTAGAATGTTTGAATCGACAAGTACTTTCAAGACAAGAACTTCATCAAGTGCACATATGAGCATGCACTCTATATCAAAGCGCAAAGTGGAGATATTTTAATTGTGTGCTTGTATGTAGATGACTTGATTTTCACAGGGAACAATCCAAGCATGTTCGAAGAGATCAAGAAAGACATGTCAAATGAATTTGAGATGACAGATATGGGGTTCATAGCATATTATCTTGGCATTGAAGTAAAGCAAGAAGACAAAGGAATTTTCATCACCCAAGAAGGCTATGCCAAAGAAGTTATTAAGAAGTTCAAGATGAATGATGCAAATCCAGTTGGCACCCAATGGAATGTGGTAGAAATTTAAGCAAGCATGAAAACGGGGAGAATGTGGATCCAACTCTTTACAAAAATTTGGTTGGAAGTCTACGTTACTTAACAAGTACAAGGCCAGATATTCTCTATGATGTAGGAGTTGTAAGTCGATACATGGAAGCTCCAACAACAACTCACTTCAAGGCGGTAAAGAGAATCCTTAGATACATTAAAGGTACAACTAACTTTGGTTTGCACTATTACTCTTCTAATAATTATGAGATTGTTGATTATAGTGATAGCGATTGGAGTAGAGACTTGGATGATAGAAAAAGCACTACTGGTTATGTGTTCTTTATGGGATATATTGCTTTCACTTGGATGTCAAAGAAGCAACCAATAGTCACAATATCAACTTGTGAAGCCGAGTATGTCGCCGCCACATCATGCATTTGCCATGCAATTTGACTAAGAAACTTGTTGAAAGAGTTAAAAATGCCACAAGAAGATCCAATGGAAATATGTGTTGATAATAAATCAACAATTGCTTTGGCAAAGAATCCAGTCTTTCATGAAAGAAGTAAGCACATCGACACCCGTTACCACTTCATAAGAGAATGCATTGAGAAAAAAGAGGTGAAGTTGAAGTATGTAATGTCTCAAGATCAAGCTGCCGACATTTTCACCAAGCCACTAAAGTTGGAAACTTTCATGAAGCTAAGGAGTATGCTTGGAGTCACAAATCAAGTTTAAGGGGGAATGTTGAAAATATTAAACTTGATTTAGGCCTAAATTTATTAATTGGTTTTTGGACTTAGTTATTTTGGGCTTAAGTAGTTTTCTAGAGAATTCTTGTAATATTTGAAATCTCTAGATATTTCTTATGATTGTAATATTTTCTAAAATAGTCTTTGGATCTCTAGAGTTCAGAACTCTCTAGAATTAGCGTGTCTAAAGTTCTCCTTAGAGTACTATAAATAGAGATGTAATCCCACACATTTGTATCAAACAAATATACAAAATTCTTCTCCTCCATAAAGAATTATCCTACTTATCAAATTTTTATTCAAACCTTCAATATTTTCATACACTTCTCCTTAACATAAAAGGTCTTATTTTCAACAATTTGTCCCCAGAATCTTGCATTCCATTGTTTCTTATTTTGCTTTTATAGTCACTAAGAAACAACCTATAAAAGTATGTATGTGCTATATTCAATATCAATTCAAGTGAATGAAACAGGTTTCTAAGAAAAACTTACTTAAATTCTCATTCCCATCAATCGAAGAACAACTGAACATATTGTTTATCCAAACGAAGCAGAGAAGATAAGGTGGGGAGAATTGGAAGAAGATGACGGAGAGGATCTCGATTTCCTATTACCACCACAAAATACACCCAATTCATATCTTGATGAAATCCAATATATTTATTTCTGCACTTTTTTGTGTTAGCATCTAATCTAATAAAAAAAGTATCCATGAAAGGAACGACAATTTTTCATCAAAACACAACCAAGTATGAACTTTTCTGTACACGATAATGGTCAGCCAACACCACCGTTGCTACATTAAGAAATGGTGGAAATGGTTTGATAGTAATAACTAATAACTATCATTTTGTGACATAAAACTGAAGAAAACATCATAAATACACAAGAGGGGAGAAAATATAAAAAAATAAATAAATTATAAGATAGGTTCCGAAAGCTCTGTTTCTTTAGAAGTTAATTGTTGTTGTGTATCGGCCCCTAGAATCTTCTTTGTTCTCAAACTCTTAGAGCTGATGAGTAGGATAAGAACTAACAAATACAAAATGAGAGTAGAAAGTAACATCATAATATCAAGAATTTATCATACCAGAAAACTAAACCTTGTTCCATTAACTTCAATTACAAAATATGAGCAGTCAAAACAATAGAACAAATGTAAAAATAATTTCCTGAAATCATTTGTTGTTGCACCGGGATGGGGAAAGGGAAATGACACACCCAAATCTTGAAAGGGACAAGATGAAGTCCGTCTTGACCCATCATCCTTTTCTGCTGCAAGACCCTATTATCTCTTTAGAACACAATGCTTAATACAAAAATATAGATTTAGGGGTTTATTTGTAGCATGAGAGAGAGTGTGTTAATTTTGTTACTTGATAAACACAGAGATAAGATTTTAGAGAATATTATAATTAATTATGTTTTGTTCCCTTCCCAATGCTAATAACCAGCGATGCTTTTCCTTTGTGTACAACGTTTTCAAAAAAAAACTTTCTTTTGTCTCTTTCTAGAAACCATGTATGGGCCTAATTTTTTTGGTCCAGCCCATTTTATAATTTTTACCTTTTCAATTAATAGAAGCATCAAAATATATGAATAAGTGAGTGGTGTAGTGGTTGGAGCGTGTTTGTCTTTATATGAGATTCCGGGTTTGAGATTCCCTGAAGATATTTTTTGCATTTTTTCTGTTCTTTTTTCAGCATCACCCATTTTCCATTTTTTGGGCCTTTACCCAATAAACCCATAGTCCTATGATTCCTTATTTTCTGTTTATACCTCCTTTTTAATTCTTATAATTGTCTTAGTTTAAATTTTAGATTTTAGATTTTATTTAGTAACACCATATTGTTGTTTACATTTTTTTACTTTTCTAAGTTTTAAAAAAAATTGTTTAAATTTTTTGTGAATAAATCTATTTTTTTAGTTAACATTTTATTTTATTTTTAATATTGTTTAGTTGATTTCTTCTGACTGTTTTATTTTTTTTGTAATAAATTGAAAAATACCGAAAAAATATATACCTATAATTTAATTTCTTTTCATTAATTATTTTCTTTTTTAGAATAGGTTTTTATTTTCTCTTCAAAATTTCTCACAAACATAAAATACCAAAAATATTATAGTGTTATTTATTTTGCTAATTAATTTTATTTTATAGATTGTTTTAGTTTAAATATTTGTTCATTTTTTTAATTCAATTGGGTTGTATTGCTTGTTTATTTAGACTTTTAATCGCATTGTCAATTCAATCCATCCCGATTTGTAAATTCGTATTCCCCATTCTCGAAAGCTCTGTAATAGCGTAGAATTTTTAATTTCTGTAATTTACTGTTTTTCTTTATATTGTATAGTAATTAGGCATGTATGATAAGACATAAAATTAACCTCTAGATAACTCTAATCAAAGACAAATTAACTTGAAAAAAATCACTTTTCACACGCGCACCTCTAGGATTAACCTCGCTTGTTGCCTCGAAAAATAGTCATGTCCCTCGAATGTGGGACGCTTTAGCAAAGGCCCTCAATAAAAAAAGACTGTAGTTCCTCGATGTCCCTCGATGTTGCTTTCAGAAAACGGTCTTAGTCCCTTATGAGAATTGCTAAAGCATCTTACAAGTTGCCTTTTATGACTATACGATTGACTCACGTCTGTCCCTTTACATCCAATGATAGGGCTTCTAACCAATCAATGGTAAGATAGAAATATCTAAAGGAGGAGAAAAAGAACAAAGACCTTTTGAGTAGGTTGAACGTTCATAGTTGCTTCCTCACAACATTTATAAAACAACATCTTTCAAAACACACTAACACTTTTAATACGAAATATTTTCAAAAGTCAACACTTTGTATACATTCTTATAGAGACGAGAATCGTTACAAAGTTCGTCTAAATGAAGGCACTTTTCAAAACTACTTTCAAAATCAATCACAAACACATTTCAAACAAAGCATTTTCAAAGTGAGTTAGCAACTAAGAGCCCGTAGATAACTACAGATGAAAAGGGTGATAACACCTTTATTTTTCATAACCTACCCCCCGAAATCAAGAAAAATTCTCAAAAAAAGGTTTTTCCTGTTCTTTTCACCCTTTCCTTTATTGGATAAAAGAAAAGTCGATGGCGACTCTTGCTATCCGCGACAATTATGATAAAACGCAAAACACCCAAGTCAGTTCTCCCACCATATTACAGAAATAGCGACTCTGCTGGGGAGAAAAAAAAGTGGGGTTACCTTAGAGCTAGATCACCTTTAAATGCTTTCATTGTTTGATTTGTGTGCTTTACATTTATGGTTCCTTGTTTGGGTTTGTAATGATCCTCTACCCGAATCTGGGAACATCATTAGGTAAATAGAAAAAATTATGGAAACTGTACAGCATAGACCGATATGGTTGAGACAATAGTTATGTTAGTGTGACACATTTGTGGGTACCGGTATCCCTTATGACGAATTAAGAAGAATATGGGGCCACTGTGTGGTGTCATGAAGCACTAACGAACCTTAGAACCTTTAATTGAACAACTTGGCCATTAGGAAGTAGTGAGGTAGCCAGCTTTGGTGCAGTCCGAAGTTCGTTGATACTCGATACTACACTCATTGAGATTGGACTTTTGGGATATTTCAGTCGTGAATAAAGAGGCTTGCACTGAAACAATGCCCAATAAAGAAAGATCAATGATATTGAGATTCCCTAGAACCCGATTACTTTCTAGGACAGGTCAAACCAACTAAACTTCAAGAGGGTACTTACCTATGAGCTTCATGCAAGCCTAAACCTAAGGACTTGTTTTCTTTGTATGTATGTGTTTGCTTGTACATAACATCATGACATTATACCATTGCATTTGCACTAACCATTTCAAGGACTTTGGGATTTATCTTTGTGCTATTTTATAGGACATGGCTTCCATGTGAAGAAATACTATCTGAATCAACCTTGTGAGATTGCCTCCTCAACTCAAGGAATTAGCATCAAGAGTTCTCAACGATTCTCCGTTCACCAAGAAGTATGGTCGTCTCATCAACTTGGTCACCACAAACTTCTAAGAGGATATGGTACATGTGCTTTTCTAATTCTTTGATCCTAAGCACCATTGCTTTATATTTCCTGATTACCAATTAGTGCCTACTATGGAGGAGTTTTCTCAACTCTTGGGAGTGCCTATTCTTGGTCAAATACCCTTTACTGATATTGAGAGAGCCCCAAGAACTGAGGAGATTGCTCGAGCTTTACATTTGCAACGGTCTGACGTTGTGGCAAATTGAGAAACAAGAAGTGGTGTTAAAGGGTTTCTAGCCAAGTTTCTGTTTGAGAAGGCTCAACAATTTTGGGAGGTTCTGGATTTGCAAGCTTTTGAAGAAGTGGTGGCTCTTATAATCTATGGTATGGTACTATTTCCTAACCCGCACCAACTCATAGATGCGAATACGGTCAAAGTTTTTCTATCTCGTAACACGGTGCCTACCTTGCTTGGAGATATCTTGCATTCTCTTCACACTTGCACCATGAAGAGAAGATGAATTCTTATGTGTTGCACTCCTTTGTTATCTAGGTGGTTTATTTCGCACCTGCCTCGATCTATTTTGAATAATGAGCAAGGCATAAGATGGTCTAATAGGTTGATGTCACTCACACATTTAGATATTCATTGGTGTTCTCGATCTTTGGAGGACGTTACCATTATTGATCATTGTGGGGAATTCCCTAATCTCCCTCTCCTTGGCATTAGGGGAGGTATCACTTATAATCCTTGTTTGGATTTGCGACAGTTTGGGTATGCTATGAGGGATGGTCTTCATGATGCACTTGTCCAAGGAATTGCATTTGACTATGAGAACGATGTTCAAGGTTATCGTCAGAGATTCATACGAGCTTGGGGCATGCTGAGTAAAGTTGATATCAAGATATTAGGGCATAAGAACTCCATTCCTTTGGAGCCTTATCTCAAGTGGGTGCGAGCTCACGCTCAAAACCTCATGATGCCTTATGAGGTCATTCTACATATCATCATGGAGCCTATTGCTGAGGGAGATGTTCCTTACACTATTCTTCATCTGACATTCCGACTACTCTAGAGGAGTTGCAAAGATCATGGATTCAACTCAAAGGGGAGTGAGACACTTTTAAAACCCAGTTCTACGCAAGCGAGAAAAAGTTTTTGGAGCTCGCGAGACAACTTCATGAAGAGCGGAGTTTGAATGCCTACATTGCACCGAAGAGGATGCGCTCATGGGAAACTTGAGTCCTTTTTTGTTTTAGGAGTTTATTTTGTATTATCTTTGTTTCTTTCATTGTAAGCCCAAGAGGCATCTTGTAACCGTTTGAACTTATTAATGCAATTAATGTTTGTTCCTTCTTTGTCTAAACAAATTTAAATCTTAAAAAATCCTTGAAATCATTTAAATATGCATTTCATGCATCATAACATAAGCAGGTTTTCAGACACATGTTTCCTTATCTTTCTACTGTTTATTTCAGTAATATGGATCTCGAGCAGATCGTGAAAGACTTACAGAAGCAGAATTCTCAATTTCAAGAAACCTTGCTCACCTTGGCCAAATGACAACAAGAGCTGATGTCACTTCTGGTGGCCAAAAATAAGACCAAGAAGAAGGCACTAATCAACATGTGGAAAAGGTGTAATGGCCCCGTCCGTCAGGTTCAAGTGGTTGAAGAGTCATCCAAATAGGACGAAAATCAGGATGAAGATGCCAGGAGTAACCTGGCTGGGGGGTGCAAACAATCATGATTTTGAGGATGAAGATTACTTTGATGAACAATATCCACCGGCTGAGGATAAGTACAAGCAACTGGAAGATAGGTTGAAAGTTGTGGAAATTCAAGTTGTGCTTATCCTGGATTTTGGGGATTTGGGTATAGTTCCTGGGGTAGTCATCCCTCACAAGTTCAAAATTCCAATATTTTCTAAGTACGACGGAGTTTCATGCCCAAAACTTCACTTGAAGACCTACGTCTGCAAAATACAACTGCATACCACTGACAAGAAGCTCTGGGTACATTTCTTTTAAGAGAGTCTAACTGGGACTCAGTTAGAATGGTTTTACCAGTTGAAGGGTTCTAACATTCATACCTGGGAAGATCTGGCCACCACTTTCTACCGCCAATATCATTACAACGCTGATTTAGCGCCAACTAGAGTTCAGTTACAAGGAATGACAATGGGTTCAAATGAAGGTTTTAAAGAGTACGCGCAGAAATGGAGAGACCTTGCTGGTAGAGTACAACCACCATTGAGTGATAGGGAGCTGGTGGATATGTTCATGGGAACATTAACTGGACCATTCTTTAATTTGTTAATTGGGAGCTCATCATCTAGTTTCACTGAGTTAATCCTGACTGGTGAAAGAGTTGAGAGTGGTATCAAAATTGGAAAAATTCCCATGGCCTCTGCCTCTACATCAAACATTGTGAAGAATCCCTTTAATGGCAAGAAATAAACCAATGCCGTATATGGTTCAAGAAGCCATGTAAAAAAATACCATCGCCAATTTGTTGATGCTTTTTTAATCTCCAAGCCATCCTCCGCTCAAAGACCACAACAAGCCAACCATCAAAGGCCTGAGGTTCCAAGAAGACAATTCACGAGAATTAACATGTCACTGTCCTAAGCCTTGCAACACCTATCAAAGACTAATTTGGTAACATTACGTGATCCACCAATGAATCCCAATGTTTCATCTCCGAAATACAATCCTAACGCCAAATGCGCCTATCACTCTAATAGCCCGGGGCATGATACTGATCAATGTTGAGCTCTAAAAAATAAGATTCAAGACCTTATCGACAACAAGACTATTGAGTTTGACCCACCTACAACTCTGAATGTTATAACTGCACCAATTCTAAATCGTGGCAAAGGTGTCAATGCAATTGAAGACACTACTTTTGTTTCCTTTGTTGAAGATTTGACTACTCCACTGACCATTGTTAAAGAAAAGTTATTGAGAGCTGGGGGTTTCCCTGGTTATTTAAAACACTGTTGATGTTGTGCCAAACAAGTTAATGGATGCGAATGGATGAAAAAGGGTGTCCAACACCTAATAGATTGCCATGAGATTTTGTTTGAAAGAACTCCGGCCATAAAAAGTTTTACTGATAAAGTTGAATACATTTCCATCATCACAATATCCAACAAACCTATTAGGATCTCCTCAAAAGGTCCTATTAGGATTTCCAATGAACCAATGATTTCCCCCTTGATAATTACTGCACTAGGGCCAATTCCTTATTCTTCCGATAAGGCAGTACCTTGGAATTACGATGCTGAAGTATACTATCATGGGATTAAGCAAGACTCATGGATTAATGAAGACAAACTTAATGACATTACCAATATTGCTGGTTCTAGCAAGGTGACAAGTACGGGGAGAATCTTCTCTCCTAACATTTCACCTCTAACTACCACAGCTACACATGTTTGCATTACTGTTGACAAACCTAGCACTGATGCTAGAGGCAAAGACAAGGTGAATGAGCCTGCCAGGATGGAGGCGCCTGCCAAAGACATCACTACCGAGGATCCCTCCACCCAAGAAATGGAGGAAATTTTGAAGATTATAAAGAAAATTGATTTCAAGATAGTAGAGCAGTTGGGGAAAACCCCCTCCAAGATCTCTATGTTACTTTGTTCTGATGCTCACGCTCAAGCATTGATCAATTTTTTAAAGAAAGCACATGCTCCTCAAGAGACCACAGTCGACCAATTTGAAAATTGTATGGTGAGTTTGACTGCCGAAAATGGATTAGGGTTCTCTGATACCGACTTGACACCAGTTGGAAGAAATCATAACAAGGCTTTGCATGTCTCTATTGAATGCAAAGGAACTACTCTGGCCCATGTCTTGGTGTATACAAGATCCTCTGTAAATGTCTTACCCAAAGTTGCCTTAGATCGTTTGGATTGCGATGGTTTGGTGTTGAAGCCAAGTGACATAGTTGTAAGGGCTTTTGATGGATTCAAGAGGATGGTACTTAGAGAAGTTGGTCTCCCCATTAAAGTTGGTTCACAAGTTTTTAATTCTACTTTCTATGTGATGGACATCCGTCCCGCTTACTCTTGTTTACTTGGACGCCCTTAGATACATGGGGCAGGAGCAGTGACGTCCACCCTTCACCAAAACTTGAAATATCCAGTCAAGGGAAAGATTGTTACTGTTTGTGGTGAAGAAGAATTCATGGTTAGCCACATGAATTTGTTCAAATATGTGGAGATGGATGGTTAGTTTATAGAGACTCCTTTCCAATCCTTCGAAGTAGTCCCTCCTATGGTTGCCTCCACCAAAATTTCTTCTGACATTCCAAAAGATGATAAAGATGTGACAAGGATGGTTTCACTTAAAGATGCTTGTGCTGTGATTGAAGATGGAAGCAGTACACTTTGGGGACAACTCCCTGACATTCAATTCAAAGCATACAAGTTCGGTTTGGGTTTCACTGTCAAAGCTCGAAAGGAGGTCAGACGTGCTCGCATAAGAAAACCACCTCTTCGCATTGGTAATCATGAAGTGAATGCTATTGAAGACTCTGAGGATGACAATGACTTCGACAAATGGATTTACCTGACTACCGGTGAAGGACTCGACAACTGGCGTGCAAAGGATTTCATTCCCATCTCCTTCAACGAGGAGTAATTACCATTTACTGTTTTGTTAATTCAAGAACTTTTGTCTGCAATTTTAATTCCAAACAATGACTTTAAACCATGTGCCTTGCCCGGGGCACCATGGTCCATTTGTTAAGGGTTTGTTCATTTCCATATGCCATATGATCATTTAATGAAAAACATTGGACCTTTTGCATTCAAATTTTGCGCTCATTGTCTTTCTTTTTCTTTATTGCATTTTCAAAATAGCCATGTATCTTCATGCACACACATACACGCACACACACATACACTTGAAAATCCTCATCCACTCTGGATCCCATTGCCAATGACTCTGCTATTGCTAGCTATGACTTTGAACATCCAATCAACCAAGCCGAAGACGAAGGCGAAGAAGATTGTGAAATACCTAAGGAATTAGCAGACTTATGATATAAGAGGAGAAATCCATTCAACCTCATGAAGAGACAGTTGAGGTGATCAACCTAGGTATTGAGGGAAACAAGAAAGAGGTTAACATAGGCGCCAACTTGGAAGACAACGTCAAGGGAAGATTTGTCCAGATGTTACACGACTATGTTAAGGTTTTTGCTTGGTCATATGAAGATATGTCGGGGCTAGATACTGACATTGTAGTCCATCGTCTACCAACAAAGGAAGATTGTGCTCCAGTCAAGCAAAAATGCGTTGTATGCGGCCAAACATGTCTGAAAAGATAAAAGATGAGGTAATGAAGCAATTCAATGCAGGTTTCATAGTAGTGACAACATATCCTCAATGGGTTGCGAACGTGGTCCCCGTGCCAAAGAAATATGGGAAGGTTCGTATGTGTGTAGACTATAGGGATTTGAATAAGGAAAGCCCCAAAGATGATTTCCCATTATCTCATATTGATGTCTTGGTTAACAACACCGCTCAATATAAAGTCTTCTCTTTTATGGATGGTTTTTGCGGCTATAATCAAATCAAGATGGCTCCCGAAGATATGGAGAAGACCACATTTGTCACACAATGAGGCACCTTCTGTTATAAGGTTATTCCTTTTATGCTGAAGAACGCAGGCACAACTTATCAACGGGCTATGGCGTCTTTATTCCATGACATGATTCATCATGAGATAGAAGTCTATGTTGATGACATGATAGCGAGATCACAAACCAAATACGAACACCTTGATCATCTTCACAAGTTATTAGAAAGATTTACGAAATACAAGCTGAGGTTGAATCCAAACAAATGCACCTTTGGGGTAAGATCTGGAAAACTCCTGGGCTTTGTCGTTAGTGGCAAAGGTATTGAAGTCGATCCCGCGAAATTCAAAGCTATCCAATAAATTCCAACTCATTGTACTGAGAAGGAGGTCATAGGTTTCTTAGGTCAGCTCAATTACATCGTCTGATTCATATCTCACTTAACTACTACTTGTGAGACAATCTACAAGCTACTGAAGAAGGATCAAGTAATCAGATGGAATGACGACTGCCAAGTAGCCTTTGACAAGATTAAGGAGTACTTACAAGAACCTCTAGTCTTGATGCCTATGGTTAAAGGAAGGCCTCTGATTATGTACTTGACTGTATTAGAGAATTCAATGGGGGTGTGTGTTGGGCCAACATAACGAGTCTGGCCGAAAAGATCATGTAATATACTACCTGAGAAAAAAGTTTACCGACTATGAAACTAGATATTCACTACTCGAGAAAACTTGATGCGCTCTGGCACGGGTTGCTCGCCGGCTAAGATAATATATGTTGACTCACACCACTTTGTTGATTTCTAAGATGGACTCTATCAAGTATATCTTCGAGAAGCCAGCTCTCTTCGGTCGAATAGCTAGATGGAAAATGATCCTGACTGAATATGACATGCAGTACACCATACAAAAAAACAATCAAAGGAAGTGTATTGGCAGATAATTTGGTGCATCAAGCTGTTGATGATTACCAATCTATGAACTTTGAATTCCCGGATGAGAATATCATGCTAGTATCTGGCTACAAAAATCCTGGACTGTGTGATGGACCTGAACAAGGATCCCGATGGACTATGGTTTTTGATGGGGCTTCCAATGCTTCGGGTAATGGATTGGTGTTGTGATTATTTCTCCTGAGGGTTGCCATACACCTTTCACTTCTAGACTGTGCTTCGACTGTACAAACAACATGGCTGAGTATGAAGCATGCATCTTGGGTCTAAAAGCTACTATCGACCTAAGAATCAAGTTCTTGGACGTATATGGAAATTCTGCCTTAGTAATCAGACAAGTTAAGGGAGAGTGGGACACCAAACATACTAATTTGATTCCTTACAGAGAGCTTGTGTTAAACTTGACCCCATACTTTGAGAAGGTCACCTTTGAACACTTCCCAAGGGAAGAAAATCAGTTGGCAGATGCCTTAGCAACAATGTCGTCCATGTTCAATGTCCATTGGGACAACGAGGCTCCTAGAATTACAATCGAAAGATTTGATGAACCTTCACACTATTATGAGCTTGACACTGACGAAGAGAAGCCATGGTACCATGAGGTGAAGAGATATCTTGAAGCACAAGAGTATTCTGAATGAACTCCCATCAATGATAAGAAATTTTTGCAAATATTTTCATCCAAATTCTTCCTAAGCAATGGAATCTTGTACAAGTGCAACCATGATTCTACTCTACTCCGGTGCATGGGCAAGGAGGCAGAGGAGATCAGGGAAGTCATATGATGATATCTTTGGGACTCACTCTAGTGGACATACTATGGCCAAGAAGATTTTAAGGCCTGGTTACTATTGGTCGACAATGGAAACTGACTGTCACCATCACTCGAGGACTTGCCATAAGTGTACAGTATACGGCTGGATCTTCCGCACATAAGATCTGAGATGTAGCTTAGGGCAGGACGCCCCGTCGTACTTTGCGAAAGATGGTGCTTTGAACTTGTGTGGGATGACCACACCAGAAGATAGACCCAGGTTTCCAAAATCCAAACCAGGCACTTGTTGAATTTCCATGGCATTCAGGCGACCTTCTAACTGCTTGTACTTGTCTTCAGTTGGAGGATACTGCTCCTCATTGAAATCAGTCTCGTTTTCAGAGACCACTGGACTAGGAACCCTTCCCCCTTAGGGACGGCCTTTCCCTACAGAAGAACCAGCTTGATCAACCTCATTCTGCAGTGTGTTACCAAACCTCCGGCCAGTGTTGAACAATACAGTTCTCTTCTTCTTCTTCTTGACCAGCAGAGCCTTCAACTCCTCTTGACCTTGGGCCAAACTCATGATCAACTCTTGGAACTGGGCGTTTTGAGCCTGGAGGGCCTTGATGGATTGCTCAGTAGATGATTCAGGATTCATGATGCGAGCTGAAATAAACAGCGAAGAAGATTAAACCACCTGTAAAAAAAAGAGTACCTGCTATGCACATGATGCATGATATGCTGTTTATGCAATGCATTCAAGGGTTCGAAAGTTCAAATTTGTTGTAGACAAAAAGGAACACACATTATCATTAAGAAATAATTGTTCAGTACATCAAGGCCTCATGGGCAAACATTACAAAGTAAATCAATCCCAAAAGACACTGCACATCCTCTTTGGAGCTATGTAAGTGTTGAGAGTCTTTTCCTCGTGCAGTAAGCGGGTGAGCTCCAAGACCTTCTTCTCACTAGCATGTAGACTGGCTTCAAGAGAATTCCGTTCTTCCTTAAGCTGGATCCAGCTCTTCTGCATTTCTTCCCAGGATGTAGGCATGTCAGGATGTTGAATGGTGTAGGGAACCTCTCCTTCCAAAACTGGCTCTTTGATCACAGGGAGAACATGAGGATATGGCATCACTAACTTCTGGGAGTAGGCTCGTACCCACTTGAGATAAGGCTCCAACGGGATGGAATTCCTATGCCCCAGTGTCTTGCTGTCTACCTTGCTGGGCATCCTCCAAGCTCTGATAAATCTCTGGCGAAGTTCTTGTGCATCGTTGTCAAAGTCAAAAACTATGTCAGGAATTAACATGTCATGAGGGCCGTCCCTCCGAGCATAACCAAATTGTCTCCAAGCCAGACACGGGTTGTAAGTAATACCTCCTCTGATTCCAAGTAAAGGAACATTAGGAAACTCCCCGCAACAATCAATGATAGTGACATCCTCTCTGGACCGAGAGCACCAATGTATATCTGCATGTGTAAGAGTCATTAATCGTTGTGACCATCTCAAACCCCGCTCATTCTTCAAAACTGATTGTGGAAGGTGCGAAATAAACCACCTTCCCAGGAGGGGAGTGCAGCACATAAGAACACCTTTTTTTCTCATGGTTCGAGTGTAACATGAGTGAAGGATGTCCCCAAGCAACATAGGTATAAGATTCCTGGACATGAAGATCTTGACAGCATTGATATCTATAAGCTGATCAGGATTCGGGAATAACACCAATCCATAGACAAGGAGAGCCACAACTTCTTCAAAAGCTTGTAAGTCAAGAGAATTCCAACATTCTTGGGCCTTCTCAAACAGAAACCTGGCCAAGAACCCTTTGATACCACTTCTAACTTCCCAATGTCCCTTGATGTCAGATGGTTGTAGGCGTAATGCTTTAGCAATCTCTTCAAGTTTGGGTTCCTTTTCCGTACCGTTGTAGGGTAGTTGACTAAGGATAGGGATCTTCAGAAGCCGGGAGAACTCTTCCAATGTAGGCACCCGTTGATAATCCAGGAAAGTAAAGTAGTGGTGCAGAGGGTTAAAGAACTGGAAGAGGACCTTTATCATATCTTCCTCAATGTTGGTGTTGACCAAGCTGATGAGTCTTCCATGTTTCTCACTGAAAGAAGAGCTCTCGGGAATCCTGGATATAAGTTCCTTAAGCTGAGGAGGGACTCTTACAAGGTTGATCTGAATTGTCTTTCTGCGGATAGTTTCCATGTCCTACAAAACAAAAACAAAGATGAAGATTCGAACTCCTGAAGTGGTTAGTGGATGCATATGATGCTGTATGATGTTATGATATTATGATAAAAATACACCACTAGTATCCACAAAAAGCAAACATGGTAAGGCACACAAGTCACACAAAGACAGCCCTTAGGGTTCAGGCCAGCATGTAGTTTGGGATACTACCCTCTTGAAGTTGGTGGGCTCAAAACCTGTCCTATCGAAAGTAACCGGGTTCTAAGGATCTCAATATCATTGGATTGTTTTCTGTGTTCATCGTTTCGATTTAGCCACTGAACTGGAGATCGAAATATTCCAAGAAAACAACCCTCAACTGAGTGTAGTATCGAGTATCAACCAACTTCGGACTGCACCAAAGTCAGTTATCTCACTACCCTAAAGAGGCCAAGATGGTTCAATTAAGGTTCCTAAGGTCATTTGATGCTTCACGACACCACGCGGCGGCCCCGTACTCTCCTTGACTTGACTCAAGGGTTACCGGTACTCACCAAAGTTCCACATCAATGTAGCAGACTGCTTCAACCGTGTCGGTATACCCCGCACAGTTCCCTCACAGTCTTGTTGCTACTTTCTAAGAAGGTATCCCCCAGATCCGAATTAGGATCTATAGAACTCCCAAGACAGTGCCCACAATAATAAAGCAAACAAAACACAGCAATTGAAAACACAAGTATGAGCTATCCTAAGGTACACCTCACTTTAAGTGTCCCCAGTAGAGTCGCCAGTTCTGTGATCGGTGGATTTAGAACTGACTGTTTAAAGCTGGTTCGCGAAATGTCGCGGTAAGCAAGAGTCGCCACCGTCTTTTATTTTCTCCAACATGGATAGGACAAAAGCACAGTAAAATTCCTTATGAGATTGTTTCTCGGTTCGGGAGGTAGATTTATAGAAAGGGAAGGTGTTAGCACCCTTTCTATCCATGGTTATCCATGGGCTCTTAGATACTTGCTCTTATGTTTTCAAAATGTTTGCTTTTCAAAATATGAGTGGGTTTGAAAAAGTTTCTTTGAAAGATTTCTGAATAACTCTTGTATCTGTCCTCAAGAGTGATTGAAAAGTTTGTTTTGAAAGCTTTTGAAAGTGTAAGGTGTGAAAAGTATTTTGTTTGTTTTTGAAAAGAGCAAGTACCCATGAGTCATCTACCTACCCTAAGGAATTAAGCTGTGTAAGTGTCCTTTAGGTAGTGCCATCCCACCATTGAGAGGTAGGTAGCACCACCGTTGGAGGTGTTCGGGTCAATTCGATTGTAGGGACAGTGTGGTCATCGAAGCAATAGTAGGACACCTTAGAAGCTACCCTTATGTCCTTGATTCTTTTTTTAATCCGAGGCAACCGTTTCGAGGCGACTGTTTCGAGGCAACTGTTTCGAGGAAACTGTTTTGAGGCAACTGGATCATGGACATAAGGACTGCTAAAACGTCCTATACTTGACGACCACGTTTCGAAGGCAACAGGTGAGGCGTACCCTAGAAGTGGTGTGTGTATTTGTGTGTTGTTTTCAGTTTAACAGTTATCTTTGATCATGGCATTGTGAGCTACGCTTGTTTTTAATTAGCATACATTCTTTCATACAAAGTTAGAATTTAAGAGTGCGGAAAATTAAAAGACGGAAAGATAAAAGCTACGCTATTACAAGGCGCGGGTCTATACATCGCCAAAATACAAAGACCCGTTTGATAAAAATGCGGAAAGTAAATAAATACCTAATTACTATTACATCCGGAAAGCAGTTACATAATAATCACTAAAAGAAAATAAATGCGCGAAAAGAATTAATTGAACGTCCGAGGGTTTTGACCCTTTTTTGCTTGAAATTAAATTGAATTCAGACTTAATTATTACTTAATTAAAGAAAATGTTGTTTATGTTTTTTGGTGTTTAATGAAATAAAGAAAAAGAATTAAAGAAAACCCTAGTTCTAAATTATTTTAAATTATTAAAGAAAAGGTCAAAATTAGGCTAATTAACTAAATTATTTAATTTACATGTTTATTTACAAAAATATTAATAATAATAAATAATGATGAAAATAATTAATTAAGAAAAAAAGATGCAAATGTCCAAACCCTAATTCTAGGTAACTTTTATTTATCAAAGAAAAAGATTGAAATTAAAAACCTAAATTAAACTAGATTAATTATTAGAGTTTATTTAAAAATATGTTAATGGTGAAATTAATAATAATTAAATATAAAACATTTTTTGGTTTCTGATTTTTTATTATGAAAATTTATTTTATGATGAATTAAGAAAAATAATTAAAAAACAATTAAAAAGAATTAGAAAGAAAAGAAAAGAAAATCAAAAAACAATACAAACAAAGGGGGGTGTCTGGCCCATGTGGAGGTAAACTAAAGTAATTTCGGCCCATTGAAGCATAGAGCTCGTTTGACTTTCCAGATCGTGTGTACGCTGGTTGACTAGGGTGCGCCCTGGATTTCACTCTGAGGCCATTGGATTGGACCGTGAAGCCACTTGGCAGGCTAACATGTGATGATGCATGATGGACTTCTGAGTATACGCTGCATGTGAATGTTTTATGAAAAAATTGAACAAATTATATGGGGGACCTGGGAATCAAACCAAGGTCCCTATACCTGCCAGCCACGTCTTCCACCAACCGAGCTAGGCAACGCGTTTGTATACATAATAAACAATAAATGTAATATATGAAAAAGGTCAATTATGCTGCAAACATTAAAAAACACGCTAAAGTTCAAATCTTCCAGTAGTGTCATGCCACGTCCATCTTCTTCCTTGTTCTTCCTGCAAACATGAAACAAGTAGCGGGGGTTTTAAACCCCCACTTACCATAGCCACGAAAAATAGTGAATAGAACAGGCGTTAATATAAATTGAGCGCGAGGTTGCCATTCAATTCGTATGGAGCTCCAGAATTCAACTGCATAGGTCTCAAGGTTCAATTTTTTCTCTACAAGAAAGCCCTATTTTGAAGCTTCAGAAACCCTAGGTTTCATCCATGGTGAATTTCGTTTCAAGCAGTTTTAGCACAATTAAACGTTACCAAAAGCTTAAGGGAGATGTTAGTAGCATAAATCAATAATCAAAACACATGAATGATGCGTGGAAATTAAAATTCGATTATGGAAATATTTGTGTAAAACGTGACTCTGTTCTACCGTTTCTTTGAGTATTAGGACCTGTTCTTGATGCCAATAGCTCCCTAGCAATGTCAGTAATGCAATGGAAACGTTTTGAGGCCTTGAATTACCCTGCAAGTATGAAATCAATTTCCAAGTTTTTGTTGAAAAGTTGCAAATTCGTTATGGCGTGTGAGCAGCTTTTTCGTGTCCTTCTGAATAGGGTTCACTCTTGAATAAGTATGTGAAGCAAATTAGGTCAAAATAAAGCCCATGAATCCATGAATTGATGACTTGAATCTTTGATTGCTAATCATATCTTTTTTTCAATCTTTTTCCATGGAAACTTTGCCAATTATGGAAGATCTTGTCTTGTTGATTGATGCACGAAATCCTTAGCATGTGTGGAGTATATTTGCTGCATAAAAAGATTTGACAACCATTATTTGATATTTTTCTACAATTAAAACTAATTAAATGAATTAATAAGAATAAAAATTCAATTAATTAATTAAAAATAAGAAAATAAATCCTTTTAAGCTCAATGGGTCGTGCATAGGCTTTGGGTAATGATTCAAGGAAGAATTTGAGGCCCATTAGCAAATTTGAAGTGTTTTAGGCAAAGTTGACTTTTGAAAATTCCCAAAAATTTCCCAACGTCTCCAATGCATATCTTGGTCAATTTTGAAGCTATGAACATGTTCTTGGACATTTTGGAAAGGTCTTGAAGTCCTCTAACCAATGCCTTTGGTCCCATGTCATTTTGATTTACCAATATCAAGTTATGGTCTTTGACTTAAAGTGCCTTTTTGTTGACTTTTGAAAATGACTTATAATGTTGAAATTGATAACTTTTTGTGAGAGCATTTCTTGGACTTGGAGTGTGAAGATGAGTTGTAGGAAATGTCTTCCCCTTCAAAATGAGCATTGGATGGAATTTTTCTGATAAACCATGAAGAAGTTATGCCTTGGTCAATTTGCAGTTGACTTTTCAACTGTCTAAAAATAGAAACTTTTGCATCTTGAGACTTTTTGAGCCATGCTTGTGGAATCATGATCAAGAATTGATCAAATGATGATTGTGGCTTCAAAATGACATGTTGACCAAAAAGTTTGACTTTTGACTGTCAAATGACCATTTTGCCCCTGCAGTTGACTGTGAAGCATTTAGGATTTTTGACTGTGCAACTTGATGCTGTGAGTCTTGAAACTTGACATATGGATGCTTGACAATGTATGTGGGCATGTGGAACTTTATTGGACCCTTGAAAAGCTCAATTTCTTTGCCAGAACCAAAACCCTAGTTTTGACTGTATTAGGAGGCAATTGGACTGTGGAACCTTTGAGAGATTTTGAACCATCTGGAGATTGATCTTGGCAAATCTTGAAGAATATGGGAGAGAAAATTTTGGGGTACAACAGCATGAAATATACTAACTTAGAAAAAGGTTTACCGAGTGTGAAACAAGATACTCACTGCTCGAGAAAACTTGTTGCGCTTTGGCATGGGCTGCTCGCCGACTGAGACAGTATATGTTGACTCACACTACCCTGTTGATCTCTAAAATGGATCTTATCAAATACATCTTTGAGAAGCCCGCTCTCTCCGGAAGAATAACAAGATGGCAAATGATCCTAACCGAATATGATATTCAGTACAAAACCCAAAAAGTAATCAAAGGAAATGTATTCGCTTATCATTTGGCTCAACAGGTTGTGGACGACTACTAATCCATGAATTTTGAATTCTCTGACGAGAACATCATGTTAGTGACTGATTGTGAAGAACCTGGACCGAATGAAGGACCTGAAAAGGGATCTCGATGGAATATGGTTTTTGATGGAGCTTCCAATGCACTGGGCAATGTCATCGATGCTGTGATCATATCTCCCGAAGATTGTCATACTCCTTTCACTGCCAGGCTATGTTTCAATTGTACCAACAATATGGCCGAATATGAAGCATGCATTATGGGTCTTAAAGCTGCTATCGATTTGAGAATCAAATTCCTAAGTGTACATGGAGACTCAACACTGGTAATCAGTCAAATCAAAGGAGAATGGGACAAGAAGTATCCTAATCTCATCCCTTACCGGGAGCATGTGCTGACACTGGTCCCATATTTGGAAGAAGTTACCTTTGAACATATTCCCTGAGAAGAAATCAGTTAGTGGACGCGCTAGCTACCATGTCATCCATGTTCAAAGTCAGATGGGATAACGAAGCCTCTCAGATCACTATTGAGAGGTTAGACGAACCAGCATACTATTATGAGATTGATACTGGAGAAGCAGTGGATGAACCTTGGTTCTATGAAGTAAAAAGATACCTCGAAACTCAAGAGTATGTCGAGGGAACTTTTGTCAATGATAAGAAGTTCCTAAGAAGGTTCCCTGCCAAGTTTTTCCTCTATAACAGAATTCTCTACAAGCGCAACCACGATTCTACTTTGCTTCGGTGTGTAGACAAGATTGAAGCAAGAAGATTATGGAAGACATACATGAAGGCACCTTTGGTACCCATTCTAGTGGGCACACAATGGCTAAAAAGATCCTACAGGCAGGATACTACTGGTCCACTATGGAAGTAGACTGTTATCAGCACTCACAAACTTGTCACAAGTGCCAGATCTATGTTGATAAAGTACATGTGCCTCCGGTTCCCTTGAACGTCTTGACTTCTCTCTGGCCATTTGCAATTTGGGGCATTGATATGATTGGAGATATTAGACCTATCGCTTCCAATGGGCACAGTTTCATCCTTGTCGCCATTTATTACTTCACAAAGTGGGTAGAGGCAGCCTCTTTCGCTTATGTTACCAAGAACGTTGTGGCTTGGTTCATCAGACGTAACCTTATATGTCGGTATGGAATTCTAGAAAGAACCATTACAGATAATGGTAGCAATCTCAATAATACTATGATCACTGAACTATGTACATAATTCAAAATTCAACATCATAATTCTTCTCTTTACCGGCTGGAGATGAATGACGCTGTATAGGCTGCTAAGAAAAACATCAAGAAGATTATACAGAAGATGATAGTGACATACAAAGACTGGCATGAGATGTGACCATTTGCTCTTTAAGGTTACTGTACCTTATTACGTACGTCAATAGAGGTAACTCCTTTCTCTCTAGTATACGGTATGGAAGTTGTCCTACCCATCAAAGTCTAGATTCCTTCCTTGAGAATCATGACAGATGCAGGGTTGAACAGAGACGAATGGGTTCAGACTCGACTTGACCAATTAAACTTGATTGACGAGAAGAGGCTCGCGGCCGTCTGTCATGGTCAGATGTACCAAAAATGTATGATTAAAGCTTTTAATAAGAAGGTCAGATGTCAGGTATATCAGGCTGGTGACCTAGTAATCAAGTGCATTATGCTACCGCAAGGTGATCCTAGGGGAAAATGGACTCCCACATACGAAGGGCCATTTGTGATCAAGAACATATTTTCTAGTGGAGCCATGATCTTAACCACTATGGACGGTGGCGACCTTCCGCACCCTGTAATCACGGACATAGTTAAAAGATACTACGCGTGAACAAAGACCCGCTAGGTTGACTGGCCTAGGAAAAAATAAGGTCATCTCGGCGAACCAAAAGGGGTTCAGGCAAAAATTAGGGATATATAAAAAAAATCTGTACACCCGACAAGTCGGAAACCTGAAAAGGTGGCTTGGGTAAAAAAGGGTATCCCGGTGGACTGAAAACCCGAAAGGGCGGTCCAGGTAAAAGTTAGGGATTAAAAGCATATAACTATATCCCTCCGGATCACCTTACAGATAGACTTCGGTAACAAATTTCAAGTTCAAATGGTACTAATCAATCCAGTCAGCTTCGGACAAGCAACAAAGGGATGAGACGCTCAAAGATATAAAGGCAATAGCATAATGGGAACCCAATGGGATCGTTTCACATAACTATTTTTCTTTGTATACTATTTTAGTATAGTTTTCATTATTACGACGGCATTCTCTTACTAGAATGTCTTTCTCTCTGTATAAAAACACCTGTTATAGGTAGAATTCTCTAGATTAGTAAAAAAAACTATCTCTTTGAAAGTGCAAAACTATTTGTTTTTTTGTTTTGTTTGCAAAAACGTCCAGTAATTAATTTTGAACATATGCATTTGAATGTCATTAACGTTTACAAATACACGTATAAAAAACAGAAAGACAATTACTAATGGCTTTAAGAAACAGGACGGTGTCTAAAAAATGCCATTTGCAAACCCCCGCATATACTTTCTCCAGCTGGTATAGAGATAGAGACGTCCTCCTACAAAGTCATTGCTACATTTTCAGCATACATCCTAATGATGTCAAAGTTTCTGATATCCCCGACAGAGCAAAAATATCCAAACATTTCCCCGGCATCTTAAAGAATTCCCTAGCCCGTTTCACAAACTTTTTGGGTTTCCCAACAGGGCTTAATAAAAAATCCCCAAGCAGTTTACAAAGTTTTTCTTTCCCTAGTGGAGGTTATTTCTCATCACGGAAGTCTATCTCCCAACAATTTCAACTTCGACAAAATTTGAAGACTTACATTCTTTATCCCCAACAACAATCAGGGATTCATTTTCCCCAATTCAACAACACTGCAATAAAATAGCTGATACGTTCATACATTGCATTCATACATCATTTTACAAGCGTTATAGCATATGCAGCATAAATGCATATATCGTCGTCTCATTTATTTTGAGAACATCATTACTCAATGAATTTCATGCATCATGATATTGCATACAACTAACTCTTTACCTTTTCAAGAAAGTTCACAAATAGACGAATATCATCAACAATTTTCAAAAGTTCCAGATTAATACCTGAAATAAGACAGGACAGCTATCTGAGAACAACTGATTGTAGATTAATACCTTAAACAAGATATGACAACTATCTCCATGAACAAGTTGAAGATTAACTCCTGAAACAAGATGGGGAAACTATCTTTCTTTCTCTAAGGTCATAGATTAATTCCTAAAACAAGCCAGGGAAACTATCTCTACGACCAACAAAAAAATAAGTTCCAAATTAATACCTGAAACAAGACAAGACAACTATCTAAGAACAACTGATTGTAGATTAATACCTGAAACAAGACATGACAACTATCCACATGAACAGATTGAAGATTAACTCCCGAAACAGGACGTGGAAAATATCTTTCTCTAAGGGCAGAGATTCATTCCTTAAACAAGCCAGAGCAACTATCTCTACGACCAACAAAAGCAAGCTCCAGATTAATTCCTGAAACCAGACAGGGCAACTATCTGTGAACAACTGATTATAGATAAATTCCCGAAACAAGACGGGACAACTATATACACGACCAGACAAATCAGCCCTACCCAGGCTCTTTCTAATGTATTTCCAGATGCAGTTTTACACGGGCTCATCCTGAAGCAATCTTACACAGATTCCTTCTCACAATTTTCAGATGCAACTTTACACGGGCTCTTCTTGAAGCAATCTTACACGGGTTCCCTCTAATAACCTTTCAGATGTAGCTTTACACTAGCTCATCATGAAGAAGCCCTACACAGGCTCATTCGAATATATCTCCATATAGTAGTTTATAACACTGCAAAACCTGGACTTGACCAGATGACAGTATACCTCAAGTTGAAGTTGAAGCCTATACGTGACCAGATAACAACTTGATTTCTGAATCTTGAACCCGACTAGATAACAGTTAATTTCATTTTCCAGTAAGTCGCTGTGAAGCCTGGAATACGACCAGATGACAACCAACTTTATTACCCTCAGCAAGTTACAGTGAAGCCTGGAGAGGATGAGAGGAATTGGTTTACAAGTTATGAACTTATGGCTTGGTTGAGATGTAACTTGAAGTTTCTTGTGAAATCATAGTTCCAATGCATTATAACATGCCTTATAGAGTCATTGGACACTTTAAGCATGATTCTATGATATTTTAGGTTGAGTGTATGTAAAGGAAACAATTTACAGGCTCAAGGAGAGTTGACATTGTGATTAAAGTCACTTTTCCAAAATGGAAGTGTAACCTTTCTCCCTTAAATGGAAAGTTATCTTGAATAAAGCCTTAATCACATGGGTAATGGTCCAAAAGTTTGTGTAATCATCTGATTATGGAAGGATTTATGGTTTAGAGGCCTGAAAAGCAAAGATATCTAGGCATGGCATGCAGATTTGATCTTATGGTTATCAAAGGAATGACCTATAATTCAAGTGAAAATAATCAGCTTCCTCTCTTTGAATATCTCAGCTCAAGTATGACCTTTTCATGCTCTTGGAAATCTTGGAAAGCTTAACATGATATTCATCTTTCATGTTGACTACTTTGGCTGAATCAATTGGGAACTTGGTGGAAATTGGCCAAGAAGCTGAGGTGAGAAACTAATCAAAAATATTTCTAAGTGTTGGATAAAAAGTATCAAAACTTCATGGGCACATATCTCTTAATCCAAGCATTTTTTGAGGATCATCCCACATTGACAAAGTTGTAGGATTACTTATTCCCTACAACTTTCATGTTTAAAGTTTCTCTTGAATCAACTTGCATCTTGAGAAAACTTGCTTGTGAAGTTAAGGTTTTTTAGGCACAACACACTTGAACTTTCTCCAAGTACTTGAAAATCTTTCAACCTTGACTTTTGTTGACTTTCTTGATCTTCTTGATTCTTTATGATCAAGCTTGATGATCTTGGATATGTTGATAATATTTTGACTTTGAATCTTTAATGTTTACCAAAGAGGTCAAAGTTTGACTTTTTGCTAACAGTTGACTTTCTTCAGATGAAATTAAACCCTCTATAACCAATGAGATCTTATGAGCATAATAAAAAACGCGATGATGTAATAACCATGAGAAGGTGTTGTTGATGATACTTTGAAGCAGTCAACCTTGAATTACAAGCCACCAACAACCCTAATTCTTAACTTTTCACTAATGAGAGGCAAAACCCTAATTTTCTCAAACCATAGTGATGAGACCAAATGAAAGATGATGCTCTGAGAATGATGACCATTATGATACAAACTTTTAAGATATGAGCCTCTCCTTTTCAAAAACCTAATCTTGAGAAAAATGTGATCCCATATTTCGAGAAAACATGCAATGAATGATTGTGATGCATATGAAGATGTATGAATGAATGTGAGATTTGAGTTAACCGTGGTTGAAACTCATAAGGAAAATTTTGGGGTCAAACACCACAAAGTGATAATGAAAAGAAAATTAAATTAAATAAAAAAAGAGATTTAGGGTTTCTGCATAGTTTCTCTCTATCCACAAACTCTGGAAAACTTTCTTATTCACTTGCAACTAAAAATTATGTAAATATTCAATGTGTTACAAAATAGGGGTTTCTCCCACTATTTATAATGAGATATATTTCTCCCTAAGCTAGACCAAAACCATGAAACCCCAAAATAACTATTTTATACATAAATCAAATCTGTGTGAAGCAACTACTACGACACAACTCGACACACTTACACAAGACTAAGTTTTGACACACCTTGTGTCGAGTAACATGCTACTTCGACACTTGGAATTACTCATCCAACACACTACCTAATTCATTGTGTATAAAACTTACATTAATCATATCTCTTAGTCTTTTGAATACTTTGACTTGCATGCCCTTTATGATGATGTCTATAGCCTGATTCTCAGTTCTGTAATGTTCTAAGTTCATCTTCATATCTTCTACATGCTCTCTTTGTCATGATTTCTACAATAAGATGGTGGAACCTAATTTCAACGTTCTTGCTTCTACCATGTGCTATCAGGTTTCCCCCCAGATTAATAGTTGACATGTTGTCGATCTTCATGGTAATTGCTCCATTATCTTTCCATGTGATTTCTTCGACCAAGTTCACCATCCATGTTGCTTGACATGCACAATGAGAAGACACAATGTACTCTGCTTCGCACGATGATAATGCTACTACTAGTTCCTTTCTCAAACTTCAATCAACTGGTGCTCCACCTAGCATAAAAACATATCCTGTTATGGATTTTCAATCCTCAGCATCACTGCACCAACTTGAATCAGTTTACCCTGCTAACTTGCATTTTTTCCTTTATCAGCTGTAGGAAACAAAATGCCATAGTCATGAGTTCCTTTCAGATACCTTAGTATCCTCTTCTTCACTGCTAGGTGTGATACATTTGGCTTCTACATGAATCTACTTATCATACCTACACTGTATGCTAAGTCAGGTCTCGTATGACAAAGGTATATTAATGACCTAATAAGTCTTTTGTATTGGGTTGGTTTTACATCATCTTTGTCTCAATATTTTGATAGTTACAACCTTGGTTCTGCAGGTGTCGAAGTCGAGTTACACTTTTCCATCTCAAATCTTTTGAGAATTTCACCTGCATATCTTCTTTGATGCATCATCAAAACTCTACTACTTTTGTAGAATTCGATGCCAAGGAAATATGAAATGTCACCTAGATATGACATTTTGAATTCCTTATTGAGATCACTTTTGATGTCTTTGATCTCCTTCTTGCAGCTACTTATTATTAATAAGTCATCGACATGGAGATATAGTGTAACACCCTCTAAAACCCCGAACAAAATTTCGCAAATAATTAAAATTATAATTTCAGAGTACACGTATTAACGAGGATGTCACAATTCTTTTTTTTAATAAAAACAAGTTCCTGTCATGCATAACATAGAAGCAACTCATACATGTTTACACAGCGGAATAATTTAATTAACAAAACCAATGTTATAATATTTTTAAAATCATCAGGGATTAACACCTGGAAAATATCAACATCATATTATAACAAACATAAGGAAATAAACGAGTCTGACTAAAACAGCTCGACAAACAAACATTCCCGGAGTTACAACTACCAGAGCATGACCCGGACAATACTTAAACAGAAATAAACTAGAAACAACAAGCCTTCGCCAAGCACCTGAACGAAGCTCCTCAATCTGAAATATTCAACAGTAAGGGTGAGCATCTCAACTATACATTTGATTATACGTTCATAACAATAAATTCAGAAAATCATAAGCATCACCCAAACAGTTAGCATGTTTCATAGTTTACAAAAACCTTTACAATTCATATATTCATAATATATCACTTTTCATACTTATAATTAACATCCAACATCATTAACAATTTAGCAGCAATACATGCATACAATCAATTAAATACAACATTGGAAGGTCATCCATTCATGTTATATTCAATATAATGCAACACACCCATGCATGTGGTACCATTTTACCGCCCCATTAAATCTCGGGTCACGGATAACTCACCGTTCCATTATATCGCGGACACGGCTACCACCTCAACGTTCCATTAAATCGCGGACACGTATATTGGCCACCATGTTAATTCCACACAATGGGAATTAACAAATGCAACATGATATGTAAAGTATGTAACACTCAGCATACTATTAACATCAATCAACATATCATGCAACATCAACAACATCAATCATAACAGGATATGGATAGCATGTAATCACTCAACATACTATTAAACATCAATCATATCAAGTTATATCATAATTCATGCTTGATACATCATCTAAAAGCATGACAATAAAATCCATATAGTGTTGGTATCATAACATACAATCGTTATTCGATACAAGCATCAATCAACACTAGGAAATCAATAAACACATATTCAAAACATGTCAAACACTGCACATCAAAACAGGATCTATCCGTACATAACAGCATGCACAGAAAACAGAGTTTAGAAACCAACACAGGAGGTTTAACACGGGTGCCCGTGTAAATCAACACTGCCCGTGTGGAAATGTGCCCAAAAAACACGTTATTTTGGCAATACAGGGGATCAACACGGGTGCCCGTGTGAATCAACACGGCCCGTGTTGAAATGTGTCTGGAAACACATTTTTCTGCCAACACGGTGAATCAACACGGGTGCCCGTGTGAATCAACACTGCCCGTGTGAATCAACACGGGTGCCCGCGTAAATCAACGCGGCCGTGTTGATGAGCGCGTACCAAATTTTTCCTGTTCCTGCAGCAGTTCAGAACAGCAGCCAAACGCGAAAAATGTCAGCCAAAACGCACATTTCGGTACATAACAACATCAATTATGCATAACCCAAAGCAACACATCAATTGGAAGCACCATCCCCTTCTACGTTAGTCAATTTCCCATCTTAAGGACAACATTATTTCACCTAAGGTCTCATTTTCCAAAATCAATCAAAACTCAGAATTTTCATTTTTAAAACATCCTATTTTATCAACAATCCTTTTATCAACAACAAGTTTTATTAAAATTGACCTTAAGTTACATGTTACCCGTCCTCTAGGGAAATTCTAACAACATCAAGGTTATCCCTAGAACATCTAAGGTAAACTCACGATCATACAGATATACTCCAAATCCACCATTTGGAACCTAAAATCCCTAATTGATTCATAAAATTGGGAACCTGAACCTTTTCTAACAAGGTTCAATCCTAAGGGTATTGATCCCTAAGAACATCTAACAATTGGGGTTTCTCCCTACGATTATCCAAATCAACCGTACCTAAACCCATAAGCAAAAGTAAATCGAGTAGTAGCCCCCCTTACCTTATCAAATTGCAGCTTGAGTTCTTCGAGCGATGTTCTTCGTTCTTCGTACCTTCAGAGCTCAGCTTCCCAAATATCCCAAATTCTGTGTTATCGTGAATAATGAGAAAAATAACTTGAGTTCCAAAACATATCCTTATTCCTTTTGCACCCCCACTCTTTACTAACAACATCCAAGCCCAATAACTTAAAAACCCAATATTTCTTATTTCTTTTATTTTCTTCAAATATTCCAAAATAAATAATTTCTTTTTATTTTATTAATTCTAATAAAATAATTTCCCAATTAAATAAATCAAATAATTGAAACTGGGGTGTTACAACTCTCCCCCACTAAAAGAGTTTTCGTCCTCGAAAACATACCTTAGACGAACAGTTCCGGATAAGCCTCTTTCATCTGGCTCTCCAGCTCCCAAGTGATATTTCCATCTGCTGGACCTCCCCAAGCAACCTTCACTAATGCTATCTCTTTACCTCTTAACTGTTTCACTTCCTGATCTTCTATCCTCATAGGCAATGTTTCTACTGTCAGGTTATCTCTCACCTGTACATCATCTATTTGGATTACATGAGATGGGTCTGGAATGTATCTCCTCAACTGAGAAACATGAAAAACATCGTTCAAATTCGCAAGTCTCGGAGGTAAAACAATACGATAAGCAACTTCTCCAACTCTTTCTGTAATCTGAAACGGACCAATAAAACGCGGAGTCAACTTCTTAGATTTCAACGCTCGACCAATACCCGTCATCGGAGTAACTCTCATAAACACATGATCTCCAGCACTGAATTCTAAATTCTTTCTCCTCTTATCATGATAACTTTTCTGACGACTCTGAGAAGCTCTCATCTTCTCTTGAATCAATTTGATCTTTTCAGTAGTCTGCTGAACAATCTCTGGCCCAATTACTGAACTCTCTCCAGATTCATACCAACACAAAGGCGTTCTACATCGTCTACCATACAATGCCTCAAATGGAGCCATACCAATACTCGAATGGTAACTATTGTTATAAGTAAATTCAATCAATGGCAAATAGTTATCCCAAGCTCCACCCTTCTCTAAAACACAAGCACGCAATAAATCTTCTAACGATTGAATCGTCCTCTCCGTCTGTCCATCAGTCTGAGGATGGTAAGCTGAACTCAACCTCAATTTAGTACCCAAAGCCTTCTGCAATCCTTCCCAAAATTTCGAAGTGAATCTCGGATCTCTATCTGACACAATACTAGAAGGAACTCCATGCAAACTCACTATTTTCTCAATATATAACTGTGCCAATCTCTCCATTGAGTAATCCATTCGCACCGGTATAAAATGAGCAGACTTAGTCAGTCTATCCACAACAACCCATATCGCTTCACAATTCTTAGGAGTCCTCGGCAACCCGGATACAAAATCCATAGAAATACTATCCCACTTCCATTCTGGAATAAACATCGGCTGCATAACTCCAGACGGCTTCTGATGCTCAATCTTCGATTTCTGACAGATTAAACATGCATACACAAATTCAGCTATTTCCTTTTTCATTCCCGACCACCAAAACAATTTCTTCAAATCATGATACATTTTCGTGGCACCCGGATGAATACTCATCCCACTGCGATGTCCTTCCTCTAATATACTCTTCTTGATTTCTGCGACATCAGGAACACAAACTCTATCGCCAAATCTCATAACATCATTCTCATCAATTCTAAACTCACCACCTTGATCTTGGTTGATCAATGTCAATTTATCAACTAAATTAACATCGGATTTCTGCCCGATCCTGATCTCTTCTAGAATACCACTAGTAAGTTTCAACATACCCAAACGAACACACTTCGGAGTACTTTCACAAATTAAACTCAAATCTCGGAATTGTTCAATTAAATCCAATTCACGAACCATCATCATAGACATATGCAAGGATTTCCTGCTCAAAGCATCTGCAACCACATTTGCCTTACCAGGATGGTAATTCAAACCAAAATCATAATCTTTGAGAAATTCCAACCACCTTCTTTGCCTCATATTGAGCTCTTTCTGATCGAAAAGATACTTCAAACTCTTATGATCACTATACACTTCAAATCTCGAACCATACAGATAATGTCTCCACAATTTCAAGACAAACACAACTGCTGCCAACTCTAAGTCATGAGTAGGATAGTTCCTTTCATGAACCTTCAACTGTCTCGAAGCATACGCAACTACCTGTTGATTCTGCATTAAAACACCACCTAAACCCAACAGAGATGCATCACAATAGACCACAAAAGATTCCACCGGATTCGGCAAAATCAGAATAGGAGCACTAGTCAATCTCCGCTTCAATTCTTGGAAACCTTTCTCACAATCAGAATCCCAAATAAACGCTTGTCCTTTTCGAGTCAACTTCGTCAACGACAATGCTAACTTTGAGAATCCTTCGATAAACTTTCTGTAATAACCTGCAAGACCAAGAAAACTTCTGATTTCAGAAACAGTCTTCGGCGCTTCCCACTGAGATACTGCTTCTACTTTTGTAGGATCCACTGCAATACCATTCTTAGAAATCACATGTCCAAGAAAACTAACTTCATTCAGCCAGAACTCACATTTGGACAACTTCATACAACTTCTTATCTTTCAACAACTCTAACACAATTCTGAGATGTTCCGCATGTTCTTCGTCATTCTTGGAATAAATCAGAATGTCATCAATAAAAACCACAACAAACTTATCCAGATACGGATGAAAAATCCTATTCATATATTCCATGAAAACACCAGGTGCATTAGTAACTCCGAACGGCATAACAGAATATTCATAATGCCCATACCTCGTTCGAAAAGCAGTCTTTTGAATATCTTCCGCTTTCACACGAATCTGATGATATCCAGATCTCAAGTCAATCTTACTGAATACACTGGCTCCAATTAGCTGATCCATTAGATCATCAATCCTCGGTAAAGGATACCGATTTTTAATGGTTACTTTGTTCAATTGCCTGTAATCAACACACAGTCTCATATAACCTTCTTTCTTCTTAACCAACAATACCGGAGCACCCCAAGGCGAAACACTTGGACGAATAAACTTCTTCTCCAGTAAATCTTCCAACTGACTCTTCAATTCAGCCAACTCAGACGCAGACATACGATATGGCGCCATCGACACCGGTCTCGTACCAGGAATAAAATCTATAGAGAATTCCACTTCTCTCTCAGGAGGTAACTCGCCAACATCATCAGGAAAGACTTCTGGAAAATCACACACCACTGGCAATTCGCCACTCCTGACCTTTCCTGTTGCATCTAACGAAGCAAGTAACATAAACACCTTAGCACCGTCTTCCATTGCTTCTTGTACCTGCCTAGAAGTCATAGTCAAATTCTCGACGCCAACTGCCTCTGGGAAAATCACCGTCTTAGCAAAACAGTTCAGATGAACCCGGTTGACTTCCAACCAGTTCATCCCAAGGATAATATCAATTTGTTCAAGCGGTAGGCACACTAAATCCATACCGAAACCTCTACCAAAAATCTCAATAGGACAATTCCTACATACAAGTGAAGTTGTCACTGAACCCGATGCAGGAGTATCAACAACCATGCTACCTCGCATACCAGATATGTCCAGTTTCAACCTCTCAGCATAATCCAAAGAAATGAAAGAATGAGTTGCATCAGTATCAATAATTGCAACTAAAGGTGTGCCATGAATAAAACACGTACCTTTAATCAATCGATCCTCTGGAGTAGTCTCAGATCCAGACAAAGCGAACACTTTTCCACCTGACTGATCCTTCTTAGGCTTAGGACACTGCGGACGAATGTGACCTTCTTCACCATAATTGTAACAAGTAACAGACTTCCCTTTGCAATCAATAGACAAATGACCAGTCTTTCCACATTTATAGCACTTCTTCTCATCACTCTTGCAATCTCGAATGTGATGACCAGACTCACCACACCTGTAGCATCTGATAGGAGCCTTAGAATCTCCCCAACTAGGCCCTTTCCATCCACCTGCTTTCTGGTTACCTCTACCATATGGCTTGCCACGGTCCATACGTTGCTTTCCTCTTTTATCAACAGCCCCACGAGAGTGAGACGACCTAGTCTTGGTAATATCTTCTTCCAAGATCCTGCTACAATCCACCAGGTCAGAAAATCTACGAATACGCTGGTACCTGATTCCCTGCTTAATCTCATCTCGGAGACCATTCTCAAATTTGATACATTTAGAGAATTCTCCAGCCTCATCATTGTTGTAGTGTGCATAATACTTTGCCAGCTCAGTGAACTTAGTAGCATACTCACTAACAGTCAGATTGCCCTGCTTAAGCTCCAAAAACTCAATTTCCTTTCTTCCCCGAACATCTTCAGGAAAGTACCTCCTCAGAAAAGCTCTTCTGAAGTTAGCCCAAGTCAGTGCCTCTCCATCCTGAACCATTTCAGTCCTTGTTGCAACCCACCAGTCGTCGGCCTCTTCTGCCAACATATGCGTACCATATCTGACCTTCAGATCTTCTGCACAATCAATCACACAGAAAATCCTTTCGATTTCCTTCAGCCACTTCTGAGCACCTTCAGGGTCATGTGTACCTTTGAACAACGGAGGATTGTTCCTTTGGAAGTTCCCCAATTGCCTATCAGCACCAATCACGCCTCCAGTTGGGTTTCCAGCAAGTACACCAGCTAACATCCCCAAAGCCTCAGCTAGTGCAGCATCATTTCATCCGTTACCTCTTCCAGCCATATTCCTGAGAATTAAAACATACTCTTCATCAGAATACAGTATCGACAGTGTTACCTTGCACTAGTCGCATACAAAAGGAATGACTGACTCAAGACTCTGGTCGCAACGACCGACTATGCTCTGATACCACTATTGTAACACCCTCTAAAACCCCGAACAAAATTTCGCAAATAATTAAAATTATAATTTCAGAGTACACGTATTGACGAGGATGTCACAATTCTTTTTTTAATAAAAACAAGTTCCTGTCATGCATAACATAGAAGCAACTCATACATGTTTACACAACGGAATAATTTAATTAACAAAACCAATGTTATAATATTTTTAAAATCATCAGGGATTAACACCTGGAAAATATCAACATCATATTATAACAAACATAAGGAAATAAACGAGTCTGACTAAAACAGCTCGACAAACAAACGTTCCCGGAGTTACAACTACCAGAGCATGACCCGGACAATACTTAAACGGAAATAAACTAGAAACAACAAGCCTTAACCAAGCACCTGAACGAAGCTCCTCAATCTGAAATATTCAACAGTAAGGGTGAGCATCTCAACTATACATTTGATTATACGTTCATAACAATAAATTCAGAAAATCATAAGCATCACCCAAACAGTTAGCATGTTTCATAGTTTACGAAAACCTTTACAATTCATATATTCATAATATATCACTTTTCATACTTATAATTAACATCCAACATCATTAACAATTTAGCAGCAATACATGCATACAATCAATTAAATACAACATTGGAAGGTCATCCATTCATGTTATATTCAATATAATGCAACACACCCATGCATGTGGTACCATTTTACCGCCCCATTAAATCTCGGGTCACGGATAACTCACCGTTCCATTATATCGCGGACACGGCTACCACCTCAACGTTCCATTAAATCGCGGACACGTATATTGGCCACCATGTTAATTCCACACAATGGGAATTAACAAATGCAACATGATATGTAAAGTATGTAACACTCAGCATACTATTAACATCAATCAACATATCATGCAACATCAACAACATCAATCATAACAGGATATGGATAGCATGTAATCACTCAGCATACTATTAAACATCAATCATATCAAGTTATATCATAATTCATGCTTGATACATCATCTAAAAGCATGACAATAAAATCCATATAGTGTTGGTATCATAACATACAATCGTTATTCGATACAAGCATCAATCAACACTAGGAAATCAATAAACTCATATTCAAAACATGTCAAACACTGCACATCAAAACAGGATCTATCCGTACATAACAGCATGCACAGAAAACAGAGTTTAGAAACCAACACAGGAGGTTTAACACGGGTGCCCGTGTAAATCAACACTGCCCGTGTGGAAATGTGCCCAGAAAACACGTTATTTTGGCAATACAGGGGATCAACACGGGTGCCCGTGTGAATCAACACGGCCCGTGTTGAAATGTGTCTGGAAACACATTTTTCTGCCAACACAGTGAATCAACACGGGTGCCCGTGTGAATCAACACTGCCCGTGTGAATCAACACGGGTGCCCGCGTAAATCAACGCGGCCGTGTTGATGAGCGCGTACCAAATTTTTCCTGTTCCTGCAGCAGTTCAGAACAGCAGCCAAACGCGAAAAATGTCAGCCAAAACGCACATTTCGGTACATAACAACATCAATTATGCATAACCCAAAGCAACACATCAATTGGAAGCACCATCCCCTTCTACGTTAGTCAATTTCCCATCTTAAGGACAACATTATTTCACCTAAGGTCTCATTTTCCAAAATCAATCAAAACTCAGAATTTTCATTTTTAAAACATCCTATTTTATCAACAATCCTTTTATCAACAACAAGTTTTATTAAAATTGACCTTAAGTTACATGTTACCCGTCCTCTAGGGAAATTCTAACAACATCAAGGTTATCCCTAGAACATCTAAGGTAAACTCACGATCATACAGATATACTCCAAATCCACCATTTGGAACCTAAAATCCCTAATTGATTCATAAAATTGGGAACCTGAACCTTTTCTAACAAGGTTCAATCCTAAGGGTATTGATCCCTAAGAACATCTAACAATTGGGGTTTCTCCCTACGATTATCCAAATCAACCGTACCTAAACCCATAAGCAAAAGTAAATCGAGTAGTAGCCCCCCTTACCTTATCAAATTGCAGCTTGAGTTCTTCGAGCGATGTTCTTCGTTCTTCGTACCTTCAGAGCTCAGCTTCCCAAATATCCCAAATTCTGTGTTATCGTGAATAATGAGAAAAATAACTTGAGTTCCAAAACATATCCTTATTCCTTTTGCACCCCCACTCTTTACTAACAACATCCAAGCCCAATAACTTAAAAACCCAATATTTCTTATTTCTTTTATTTTCTTCAAATATTCCAAAATAAATAATTTCTTTTTATTTTATTAATTCTAATAAAATAATTTCCCAATTAAATAAATCAAATAATTGAAACTGGGGTGTTACAACTCTCCCCCACTAAAAGAGTTTTCGTCCTCGAAAACATACCTTAGACGAACAGTTCCGGATAAGCCTCTTTCATCTGGCTCTCCAGCTCCCAAGTGATATTTCCATCTGCTGGACCTCCCCAAGCAACCTTCACTAATGCTATCTCTTTACCTCTTAACTGTTTCACTTCCCGATCTTCTATCCTCATAGGCAATGTTTCTACTGTCAGGTTATCTCTCACCTGTACATCATCTATTTGGATTACATGAGATGGGTCTGGAATGTATCTCCTCAACTGAGAAACATGAAAAACATCGTGCAAATTCGCAAGTCTCGGAGGTAAAAAAATACGATAAGCAACTTCTCCAACTCTTTCTGTAATCTGAAACGGACCAATAAAACGCGGAGTCAACTTCTTAGATTTCAACGCTCGACCAATACCCGTCATCGGAGTAACTCTCATAAACACATGATCTCCAGCACTGAATTCTAAATTCTTTCTCCTCTTATCATGATAACTTTTCTGACGACTCTGAGAAGCTCTCATCTTCTCTTGAATCAATTTGATCTTTTCAGTAGTCTGCTGAACAATCTCTGGCCCAATTACTGAACTCTCTCCAGATTCATACCAACACAAAGGCGTTCTACATCGTCTACCATACAATGCCTCAAATGGAGCCATACCAATACTCGAATGGTAACTATTGTTATAAGTAAATTCAATCAATGGCAAATAGCTATCCCAAGCTCCACCCTTCTCTAAAACACAAGCACGCAATAAATCTTCTAACGATTGAATCGTCCTCTCCGTCTGTCCATCAGTCTGAGGATGGTAAGCTGAACTCAACCTCAATTTAGTACCCAAAGCCTTCTGCAATCCTTCCCAAAATTTCGAAGTGAATCTCGGATCTCTATCTGACACAATACTAGAAGGAACTCCATGCAAACTCACTATTTTCTCAATATATAACTGTGCCAATCTCTCCATTGAGTAATCCATTCGCACCGGTATAAAATGAGCAGACTTAGTCAGTCTATCCACAACAACCCATATTGCTTCACAATTCTTAGGAGTCCTCGGCAACCCGGATACAAAATCCATAGAAATACTATCCCACTTCCATTCTGGAATAAACATCGGCTGCATAACTCCAGACGGCTTCTGATGCTCAATCTTCGATTTCTGACAGATTAAACATGCATACACAAATTCAGCTATTTCCTTTTTCATTCCCGACCACCAAAACAATTTCTTCAAATCATGATACATTTTCGTGGCACCCGGATGAATACTCATCCCACTGCGATGTCCTTCCTCTAATATACTCTTCTTGATTTCTGCGACATCAGGAACACAAACTCTATCGCCAAATCTCATAACATCATTCTCATCAATTCTAAACTCACCACCTTGATCTTGGTTGATCAATGTCAATTTATCAACTAAATTAACATCGGATTTCTGCCCGATCCTGATCTCTTCTAGAATACCACTAGTAAGTTTCAACATACCCAAACGAACACACTTCGGAGTACTTTCACAAATTAAACTCAAATCTCGGAATTGTTCAATTAAATCCAATTCACGAACCATCATCATAGACATATGCAAGGATTTCCTGCTCAAAGCATCTGCAACCACATTTGCCTTACCAGGATGGTAATTCAAACCAAAATCATAATCTTTGAGAAATTCCAACCACCTTCTTTGCCTCATATTGAGCTCTTTCTGATCGAAAAGATACTTCAAACTCTTATGATCACTATACACTTCAAATCTCGAACCATACAGATAATGTCTCCACAATTTCAAGACAAACACAACTGCTGCCAACTCTAAGTCATGAGTAGGATAATTCCTTTCATGAACCTTCAACTGTCTCGAAGCATACGCAACTACCTGTTGATTCTGCATTAAAACACCACCTAAACCCAACAGAGATGCATCACAATAGACCACAAAAGATTCCACCGGATTCGGCAAAATCAGAATAGGAGCACTAGTCAATCTCCGCTTCAATTCTTGGAAACCTTTCTCACAATCAGAATCCCAAATAAATGCTTGTCCTTTTCGAGTCAACTTCGTCAACGACAATGCTAACTTTGAGAATCCTTCGATAAACTTTCTGTAATAACCTGCAAGACCAAGAAAACTTCTGATTTCAGAAACAGTCTTCGGCGCTTCCCACTGAGATACTGCTTCTACTTTTGTAGGATCCACTGCAATACCATTCTTAGAAATCACATGTCCAAGAAAACTAACTTCATTCAGCCAGAACTCACATTTGGACAACTTCATACAACTTCTTATCTTTCAACAACTCTAACACAATTCTGAGATGTTCCGCATGTTCTTCGTCATTCTTGGAATAAATCAGAATGTCATCAATAAAAACCACAACAAACTTATCCAGATACGGATGAAAAATCCTATTCATATATTCCATGAAAACACCAGGTGCATTAGTAACTCCGAACGGCATAACAGAATATTCATAATGCCCATACCTCGTTCGAAAAGCAGTCTTTTGAATATCTTCCGCTTTCACACGAATCTGATGATATCCAGATCTCAAGTCAATCTTACTGAATACACTGGCTCCAATTAGCTGATCCATTAGATCATCAATCCTCGGTAAAGGATACCGATTTTTAATGGTTACTTTGTTCAATTGCCTGTAATCAACACACAGTCTCATATAACCTTCTTTCTTCTTAACCAACAATACCGGAGCACCCCAAGGCGAAACACTTGGACGAATAAACTTCTTCTCCAGTAAATCTTCCAACTGACTCTTCAATTCAGCCAACTCAGACGCAGACATACGATATGGCGCCATCGACACCGGTCTCGTACCAGGAATAAAATCTATAGAGAATTCCACTTCTCTCTCAGGAGGTAACTCGCCAACATCATCAGGAAAGACTTCTGGAAAATCACACACCACTGGCAATTCGCCACTCCTGACCTTTCCTGTTGCATCTAACGAAGCAAGTAACATAAACACCTTAGCACCGTCTTCCATTGCTTCTTGTACCTGCCTAGAAGTCATAGTCAAATTCTCGACGCCAACTGCCTCTGGGAAAATCACCGTCTTAGCAAAACAGTTCAGATGAACCCGGTTGACTTCCAACCAGTTCATCCCAAGGATAATATCAATTTGTTCAAGCGGTAGGCACACTAAATCCATACCGAAACCTCTACCAAAAATCTCAATAGGACAATTCCTACATACAAGTGAAGTTGTCACTGAACCCGATGCAGGAGTATCAACAACCATGCTACCTCGCATACCAGATATGTCCAGTTTCAACCTCTCAGCATAATCCAAAGAAATGAAAGAATGAGTTGCATCAGTATCAATAATTGCAACTAAAGGTGTGCCATGAATAAAACACGTACCTTTAATCAATCGATCCTCTGGAGTAGTCTCAGATCCAGACAAAGCGAACACTTTTCCACCTGACTGATCCTTCTTAGGCTTAGGACACTGCGGACGAATGTGACCTTCTTCACCATAATTGTAACAAGTAACAGACTTCCCTTTGCAATCAATAGACAAATGACCAGTCTTTCCACATTTATAGCACTTCTTCTCATCACTCTTGCAATCTCGAATGTGATGACCAGACTCACCACACCTGTAGCATCTGATAGGAGCCTTAGAATCTCCCCAACTAGGCCCTTTCCATCCACCTGCTTTCTGGTTACCTCTACCATATGGCTTGCCACGGTCCATACGTTGCTTTCCTCTTTTATCAACAGCCCCACGAGAGTGAGACGACCTAGTCTTGGTAATATCTTCTTCCAAGATCCTGCTACAATCCACCAGGTCAGAAAATCTACGAATACGCTGGTACCTGATTCCCTGCTTAATCTCATCTCGGAGACCATTCTCAAATTTGATACATTTAGAGAATTCTCCAGCCTCATCATTGTTGTAGTGTGCATAATACTTTGCCAGCTCAGTGAACTTAGTAGCATACTCACTAACAGTCAGATTGCCCTGCTTAAGCTCCAAAAACTCAATTTCCTTTCTTCCCCGAACATCTTCAGGAAAGTACCTCCTCAGAAAAGCTCTTCTGAAGTTAGCCCAAGTCAGTGCCTCTCCATCCTGAACCATTTCAGTCCTTGTTGCAACCCACCAGTCGTCGGCCTCTTCTGCCAACATATGCGTACCATATCTGACCTTCAGATCTTCTGCACAATCAATCACACAGAAAATCCTTTCGATTTCCTTCAGCCACTTCTGAGCACCTTCAGGGTCATGTGTACCTTTGAACAACGGAGGATTGTTCCTTTGGAAGTTCCCCAATTGCCTATCAGCACCAATCACGCCTCCAGTTGGGTTTCCAGCAAGTACACCAGCTAACATCCCCAAAGCCTCAGCTAGTGCAGCATCATTTCATCCGTTACCTCTTCCAGCCATATTCCTGAGAATTAAAACATACTCTTCATCAGAATACAGTATCGACAGTGTTACCTTGCACTAGTCGCATACAAAAGGAATGACTGACTCAAGACTCTGGTCGCAACGACAGACTATGCTCTGATACCACTATTGTAACACCCTCTAAAAGCCCGAACAAAATTTCGCAAATAATTAAAATTATAATTTCAGAGTACACGTATTGACGAGGATGTCACAATTCTTTTTTTAATAAAAACAAGTTCCTGTCATGCATAACATAGAAGCAACTCATACATGTTTACACAACGGAATAATTTAATTAACAAAACCAATGTTATAATATTTTTAAAATCATCAGGGATTAACACCTGGAAAATATCAACATCATATTATAACAAACATAAGGAAATAAACGAGTCTGACTAAAACAGCTCGACAAACAAACGTTCTCGGAGTTACAACTACCAGAGCATGACCCGGACAATACTTAAACGGAAATAAACTAGAAACAACAAGCCTTAACCAAGCACCTGAACGAAGCTCCTCAATCTGAAATATTCAACAGTAAGGGTGAGCATCTCAACTATACATTTGATTATACGTTCATAACAATAAATTCAGAAAATCATAAGCATCACCCAAACAGTTAGCATGTTTCATAGTTTACGAAAACCTTTACAATTCATATATTCATAATATATCACTTTTCATACTTATAATTAACATCCAACATCATTAACAATTTAGCAGCAATACATGCATACAATCAATTAAATACAACATTGGAAGGTCATCCATTCATGTTATATTCAATATAATGCAACACACCCATGCATGTGGTACCATTTTACCGCCCCATTAAATCTCGGGTCACGGATAACTCACCGTTCCATTATATCGCGGACACGGCTACCACCTCAACGTTCCATTAAATCGCGGACACGTATATTGGCCACCATGTTAATTCCACACAATGGGAATTAACAAATGCAACATGATATGTAAAGTATGTAACACTCAGCATACTATTAACATCAATCAACATATCATGCAACATCAACAACATCAATCATAACAGGATATGGATAGCATGTAATCACTCAGCATACTATTAAACATCAATCATATCAAGTTATATCATAATTCATGCTTGATACATCATCTAAAAGCATGACAATAAAATCCATATAGTGTTGGTATCATAACATACAATCGTTATTCGATACAAGCATCAATCAACACTAGGAAATCAATAAACACATATTCAAAACATGTCAAACACTGCACATCAAAACAGGATCTATCCGTACATAACAGCATGCACAGAAAACAGAGTTTAGAAACCAACACAGGAGGTTTAACACGGGTGCCCGTGTAAATCAACACTGCCCGTGTGGAAATGTGCCCAGAAAACACGTTATTTTGGCAATACAGGGGATCAACACGGGTGCCCGTGTGAATCAACACGGCCCGTGTTGAAATGTGTCTGGAAACACATTTTTCTGCCAACACAGTGAATCAACACGGGTGCCCGTGTGAATCAACACTGCCCGTGTGAATCAACACGGGTGCCCGCGTAAATCAACGCGGCCGTGTTGATGAGCGCGTACCAAATTTTTCCTGTTCCTGCAGCAGTTCAGAACAGCAGCCAAACGCGAAAAATGTCAGCCAAAACGCACATTTCGGTACATAACAACATCAATTATGCATAACCCAAAGCAACACATCAATTGGAAGCACCATCCCCTTCTACGTTAGTCAATTTCCCATCTTAAGGACAACATTATTTCACCTAAGGTCTCATTTTCCAAAATCAATCAAAACTCAGAATTTTCATTTTTAAAACATCCTATTTTATCAACAATCCTTTTATCAACAACAAGTTTTATTAAAATTGACCTTAAGTTACATGTTACCCGTCCTCTAGGGAAATTCTAACAACATCAAGGTTATCCCTAGAACATCTAAGGTAAACTCACGATCATACAGATATACTCCAAATCCACCATTTGGAACCTAAAATCCCTAATTGATTCATAAAATTGGGAACCTGAACCTTTTCTAACAAGGTTCAATCCTAAGGGTATTGATCCCTAAGAACATCTAACAATTGGGGTTTCTCCCTACGATTATCCAAATCAACCGTACCTAAACCCATAAGCAAAAGTAAATCGAGTAGTAGCCCCCCTTACCTTATCAAATTGCAGCTTGAGTTCTTCGAGCGATGTTCTTCGTTCTTCGTACCTTCAGAGCTCAGCTTCCCAAATATCCCAAATTCTGTGTTATCGTGAATAATGAGAAAAATAACTTGAGTTCCAAAACATATCCTTATTCCTTTTGCACCCCCACTCTTTACTAACAACATCCAAGCCCAATAACTTAAAAACCCAATATTTCTTATTTCTTTTATTTTCTTCAAATATTCCAAAATAAATAATTTCTTTTTATTTTATTAATTCTAATAAAATAATTTCCCAATTAAATAAATCAAATAATTGAAACTGGGGTGTTACAACTCTCCCCCACTAAAAGAGTTTTCGTCCTCGAAAACATACCTTAGACGAACAGTTCCGGATAAGCCTCTTTCATCTGGCTCTCCAGCTCCCAAGTGATATTTCCATCTGCTGGACCTCCCCAAGCAACCTTCACTAATGCTATCTCTTTACCTCTTAACTGTTTCACTTCCCGATCTTTTATCCTCATAGGCAATGTTTCTACTGTCAGGTTATCTCTCACCTGTACATCATCTATTTGGATTACATGAGATGGGTCTGGAATGTATCTCCTCAACTGAGAAACATGAAAAACATCGTGCAAATTCGCAAGTCTCGGAGGTAAAACAATACGATAAGCAACTTCTCCAACTCTTTCTGTAATCTGAAACGGACCAATAAAACGCGGAGTCAACTTCTTAGATTTCAACGCTCGACCAATACCCGTCATCGGAGTAACTCTCATAAACACATGATCTCCAGCACTGAATTCTAAATTCTTTCTCCTCTTATCATGATAACTTTTCTGACGACTCTGAGAAGCTCTCATCTTCTCTTGAATCAATTTGATCTTTTCAGTAGTCTGCTGAACAATCTCTGGCCCAATTACTGAACTCTCTCCAGATTCATACCAACACAAAGGCGTTCTACATCGTCTACCATACAATGCCTCAAACGGAGCCATACCAATACTCGAATGGTAACTATTGTTATAAGTAAATTCAATCAATGGCAAATAGCTATCCCAAGCTCCACCTTTCTCTAAAACACAAGCACGCAATAAATCTTCTAACGATTGAATCGTCCTCTCCGTCTGTCCATCAGTCTGAGGATGGTAAGCTGAACTCAACCTCAATTTAGTACCCAAAGCCTTCTGCAATCCTTCCCAAAATTTCGAAGTGAATCTCGGATCTCTATCTGACACAATACTAGAAGGAACTCCATGCAAACTCACTATTTTCTCAATATATAACTGTGCCAATCTCTCCATTGAGTAATCCATTCGCACCGGTATAAAATGAGCAGACTTAGTCAGTCTATCCACAACAACCCATATCGCTTCACAATTCTTAGGAGTCCTCGGCAACCCGGATACAAAATCCATAGAAATACTATCCCACTTCCATTCTGGAATAAACATCGGCTGCATAACTCCAGACGGCTTCTGATGCTCAATCTTCGATTTCTGACAGATTAAACATGCATACACAAATTCAGCTATTTCCTTTTTCATTCCCGACCACCAAAACAATTTCTTCAAATCATGATACATTTTCGTGGCACCCGGATGAATACTCATCCCACTGCGATGTCCTTCCTCTAATATACTCTTCTTGATTTCTGCGACATCAGGAACACAAACTCTATCGCCAAATCTCATAACATCATTCTCATCAATTCTAAACTCACCACCTTGATCTTGGTTGATCAATGTCAATTTATCAACTAAATTAACATCGGATTTCTGCCCGATCCTGATCTCTTCTAGAATACCACTAGTAAGTTTCAACATACCCAAACGAACACACTTCGGAGTACTTTCACAAATTAAACTCAAATCTCGGAATTGTTCAATTAAATCCAATTCACGAACCATCATCATAGACATATGCAAGGATTTCCTGCTCAAAGCATCTGCAACCACATTTGCCTTACCAGGATGGTAATTCAAACCAAAATCATAATCTTTGAGAAATTCCAACCACCTTCTTTGCCTCATATTGAGCTCTTTCTGATCGAAAAGATACTTCAAACTCTTATGATCACTATACACTTCAAATCTCGAACCATACAGATAATGTCTCCACAATTTCAAGACAAACACAACTGCTGCCAACTCTAAGTCATGAGTAGGATAGTTCCTTTCATGAACCTTCAACTGTCTCGAAGCATACGCAACTACCTGTTGATTCTGCATTAAAACACCACCTAAACCCAACAGAGATGCATCACAATAGACCACAAAAGATTCCACCGGATTCGGCAAAATCAGAATAGGAGCACTAGTCAATCTCCGCTTCAATTCTTGGAAACCTTTCTCACAATCAGAATCCCAAATAAACGCTTGTCCTTTTCGAGTCAACTTCGTCAACGACAATGCTAACTTTGAGAATCCTTCGATAAACTTTCTGTAATAACCTGCAAGACCAAGAAAACTTCTGATTTCAGAAACAGTCTTCGGCGCTTCCCACTGAGATACTGCTTCTACTTTTGTAGGATCCACTGCAATACCATTCTTAGAAATCACATGTCCAAGAAAACTAACTTCATTCAGCCAGAACTCACATTTGGACAACTTCATACAACTTCTTATCTTTCAACAACTCTAACACAATTCTGAGATGTTCCGCATGTTCTTCGTCATTCTTGGAATAAATCAGAATGTCATCAATAAAAACCACAACAAACTTATCCAGATACGGATGAAAAATCCTATTCATATATTCCATGAAAACACCAGGTGCATTAGTAACTCCGAACGGCATAACAGAATATTCATAATGCCCATACCTCGTTCGAAAAGCAGTCTTTTGAATATCTTCCGCTTTCACACGAATCTGATGATATCCAGATCTCAAGTCAATCTTACTGAATACACTGGCTCCAATTAGCTGATCCATTAGATCATCAATCCTCGGTAAAGGATACCGATTTTTAATGGTTACTTTGTTCAATTGCCTGTAATCAACACACAGTCTCATATAACCTTCTTTCTTCTTAACCAACAATACCGGAGCACCCCAAGGCGAAACACTTGGACGAATAAACTTCTTCTCTAGTAAATCTTCCAACTGACTCTTCAATTCAGCCAACTCAGACGCAGACATACGATATGGCGCCATCGACACCGGTCTCGTACCAGGAATAAAATCTATAGAGAATTCCACTTCTCTCTCAGGAGGTAACTCGCCAACATCATCAGGAAAGACTTCTGGAAAATCACACACCACTGGCAATTCGCCACTCCTGACCTTTCCTGTTGCATCTAACGAAGCAAGTAACATAAACACCTTAGCACCGTCTTCCATTGCTTCTTGTACCTGCCTAGAAGTCATAGTCAAATTCTCGACGCCAACTGCCTCTGGGAAAATCACCGTCTTAGCAAAACAGTTCAGATGAACCCGGTTGACTTCCAACCAGTTCATCCCAAGGATAATATCAATTTGTTCAAGCGGTAGGCACACTAAATCCATACCGAAACCTCTACCAAAAATCTCAATAGGACAATTCCTACATACAAGTGAAGTTGTCACTGAACCCGATGCAGGAGTATCAACAACCATGCTACCTCGCATACCAGATATGTCCAGTTTCAACCTCTCAGCATAATCCAAATAAATGAAAGAATGAGTTGCATCAGTATCAATAATTGCAACTAAAGGTGTGCCATGAATAAAACACGTACCTTTAATCAATCGATCCTCTGGAGTAGTCTCAGATCCAGACAAAGCGAACACTTTTCCACCTGACTGATCCTTCTTAGGCTTAGGACACTGCGGACGAATGTGACCTTCTTCACCATAATTGTAACAAGTAACAGACTTCCCTTTGCAATCAATAGACAAATGACCAGTCTTTCCACATTTATAGCACTTCTTCTCATCACTCTTGCAATCTCGAATGTGATGACCAGACTCACCACACCTGTAGCATCTGATAGGAGCCTTAGAATCTCCCCAACTAGGCCCTTTCCATCCACCTGCTTTCTGGTTACCTCTACCATATGGCTTGCCACGGTCCATACGTTGCTTTCCTCTTTTATCAACAGCCCCACGAGAGTGAGACGACCTAGTCTTGGTAATATCTTCTTCCAAGATCCTGCTACAATCCACCAGGTCAGAAAATCTACGAATACGCTGGTACCTGATTCCCTGCTTAATCTCATCTCGGAGACCATTCTCAAATTTGATACATTTAGAGAATTCTCCAGCCTCATCATTGTTGTAGTGTGCATAATACTTTGCCAGCTCAGTGAACTTAGTAGCATACTCACTAACAGTCAGATTGCCCTGCTTAAGCTCCAAAAACTCAATTTCCTTTCTTCCCCGAACATCTTCAGGAAAGTACCTCCTCAGAAAAGCTCTTCTGAAGTTAGCCCAAGTCAGTGCCTCTCCATCCTGAACCATTTCAGTCCTTGTTGCAACCCACCAGTCGTCGGCCTCTTCTGCCAACATATGCGTACCATATCTGACCTTCAGATCTTCTGCACAATCAATCACACAGAAAATCCTTTCGATTTCCTTCAGCCACTTCTGAGCACCTTCAGGGTCATGTGTACCTTTGAACAACGGAGGATTGTTCCTTTGGAAGTTCCCCAATTGCCTATCAGCACCAATCACGCCTCCAGTTGGGTTTCCAGCAAGTACACCAGCTAACATCCCCAAAGCCTCAGCTAGTGCATCATCATTTCATCCGTTACCTCTTCCAGCCATATTCCTGAGAATTAAAACATACTCTTCATCAGAATACAGTATCGACAGTGTTACCTTGCACTAGTCGCATACAAAAGGAATGACTGACTCAAGACTCTGGTCGCAACGACCGACTATGCTCTGATACCACTATTGTAACACCCTCTAAAACCCCGAACAAAATTTCGCAAATAATTAAAATTATAATTTCAGAGTACACGTATTGACGAGGATGTCACAATTCTTTTTTTTAATAAAAACAAGTTCCTGTCATGCATAACATAGAAGCAACTCATACATGTTTACACAACGGAATAATTTAATTAACAAAACCAATGTTATAATATTTTTAAAATCATCAGGGATTAACACCTGGAAAATATCAACATCATATTATAACAAACATAAGGAAATAAACGAGTCTGACTAAAACAGCTCGACAAACAAACGTTCCCGGAGTTACAACTACCAGAGCATGACCCGGACAATACTTAAACAGAAATAAACTAGAAACAACAAGCCTTAACCAAGCACCTGAACGAAGCTCCTCAATCTGAAATATTCAACAGTAAGGGTGAGCATCTCAACTATACATTTGATTATACGTTCATAACAATAAATTCAGAAAATCATAAGCATCACCCAAACAGTTAGCATGTTTCATAGTTTACGAAAACCTTTACAATTCATATATTCATAATATATCACTTTTCATACTTATAATTAACATCCAACATCATTAACAATTTAGCAGCAATACATGCATACAATCAATTAAATACAACATTGGAAGGTCATCCATTCATGTTATATTCAATATAATGCAACACACCCATGCATGTGGTACCATTTTACCGCCCCATTAAATCTCGGGTCACGGATAACTCACCGTTCCATTATATCGCGGACACGGCTACCACCTCAACGTTCCATTAAATCGCGGACACGTATATTGGCCACCATGTTAATTCCACACAATGGGAATTAACAAATGCAACATGATATGTAAAGTATGTAACACTCAGCATACTATTAACATCAATCAACATATCATGCAACATCAACAACATCAATCATAACAGGATATGGATAGCATGTAATCACTCAGCATACTATTAAACATCAATCATATCAAGTTATATCATAATTCATGCTTGATACATCATCTAAAAGCATGACAATAAAATCCATATAGTGTTGGTATCATAACATACAATCGTTATTCGATACAAGCATCAATCAACACTAGGAAATCAATAAACACATATTCAAAACATGTCAAACACTGCACATCAAAACAGGATCTATCCGTACATAACAGCATGCACAGAAAACAGAGTTTAGAAACCAACACAGGAGGTTTAACACGGGTGCCCGTGTAAATCAACACTGCCCGTGTGGAAATGTGCCCAGAAAACACGTTATTTTGGCAATACAGGGGATCAACACGGGTGCCCGTGTGAATCAACACGGCCCGTGTTGAAATGTGTCTGGAAACACATTTTTCTGCCAACACAGTGAATCAACACGGGTGCCCGTGTGAATCAACACTGCCCGTGTGAATCAACACGGGTGCCCGCGTAAATCAACGCGGCCGTGTTGATGAGCGCGTACCAAATTTTTCCTGTTCCTGCAGCAGTTCAGAACAGCAGCCAAACGCGAAAAATGTCAGCCAAAACGCACATTTCGGTACATAACAACATCAATTATGCATAACCCAAAGCAACACATCAATTGGAAGCACCATCCCCTTCTACGTTAGTCAATTTCCCATCTTAAGGACAACATTATTTCACCTAAGGTCTCATTTTCCAAAATCAATCAAAACTCAGAATTTTCATTTTTAAAACATCCTATTTTATCAACAATCCTTTTATCAACATGGCTTTATGCAACATGTAACAATCCTTTTCTTATTCCAAGCTCTTGGAGCTTGTTTCAATCCATACATGGCTTTATGCAACATGTACATATTTCTCTCTATACCATGCTTCACAAACCCAACTGTTTATGCAACATAAACTTCTTCGTCTAAGGGTCCATTCAGGAATGCACACTTCACGTTCATCTGACATATGTGCCAAATGTTCATTTATGCTTGACCAACAACAAACCTGATTGTTTTTATTCTAGCCATAGGTGCTAAAACCTCATCGAAGTCGATTCCTTCTTTCTGAAGAAATCCTTTCGCCACAAGCCTTGCCTTGTGTCGAGTTACTTCCCCTTTGGAATTCAACTTCACCTTGTATACCCACTTAACATTGATTTCCTTCTTTCCTTGAGTTAATTCAAAAAGTGACCAAGTGTTGTTGTCTTCGATGGAATCCACTTCTTCATTCACTGCTTTCACCCACTTTGAATCTTTCAATGCTTCAGTTTCATTGACTGATTTGACATCTGCATAGAAAGTATAATGTACCAGCTCACCTTCATTATCGACCACATCATCTAATGTAATAACACAATCTTGCCACATTTCATGCACGTGTCTTGTTCTCTGAGGTCTTCTTGATCCTGGTTGATCTATAAATTCCTCTTGTCGAACTTCTCTTTTGACTTTAACTGTCGATTCTTTGAACTATCGCCTCTTATTCTTTTAAAATGTCTTCTTCAAGCGGTTCTAATCCATATTTCATAAGATCCCAAAGATCTTGACAATAAAACACAATCTTCATCTACTTGTACCAATTCTCATAGTTAACAACTTTAAGATTTGGAAGACTTACAGGAAAATGCTTGTTTGGATGATTCATTGTCATCGTGATTTTCTTCTTCTTCCCTTGATCGCTCAACCGGAGCTCTTGATACCAGATGTTAAAAATACATAAATTCTTATAATGAATTTCTATCAATCTTGATGAACAAGGTTGTTATCACCATACAATGACAATGAAAAGAAAATAAAATTAAAGAAGAAAAGAGATTTAGGGTTTTTGCAGAGTTTCTCTCTGCCCACAAACTGTGGAAAACTTTCTTATTCACATGCAACTACAAATTCTGTGAATATTCAATATGATACAAAATAGGAGTTTCTCCCACTATTTATAATGAGCTAACTTGATCCCTAAGCTAAAAAGCTCAAAACCATAAACGTCCAAAATAACTATTTTAGACCTAAATCAAGATGTGTGAAGCAACTGCTTTGACACAACTCGACACACTTACACAAGACTAAGTTTCGACACACCTTGTATCGAGGAACATGCTACTTCGACACAAGGAATTACTCATTCAACATACACATTACCCATGGGTTGAGTTTAAAACGATATGTAAAGTGGCACATTTTTTATGATTCTCTTTGTTACCTCGCATTTGAAATTGAGGTAACACCTCATATTTAATCGAGATTAAATATGTTTTTTATTGTTGAGACTAGAAACCCTAGAGGTTTAATCTTGTTGTTGTTATTGTTGTTATTTAAACAAATTTATGTTATAGGTTTATTGATGATGTCGTTGTAGTTTTTTTGAGAGATTGTTAGTTGTTGTTTAATGCGAGTTGTTGCTTTTTAGTTGTTGATGTTATTGTTTGGTTGTTTTGTTGTTATACTACACAAAGTTATGAAAATCTACATATTATAGTTTAGTTGTTGTTAGTGAGTTTGAGTTTGAGATTGAGATTGATATTGAGATTATGTTTTTGTGATTTTTTGTCCACCTCTCATCTTGTTCTGTCGAGTTGAGTTTATTATATCTAATATCGATTGTTTATTTCACTAACCCTTATTTGAACATATAATTTATTAAATTGATTTTAGAAATAATCATATGAAAGATTATGTTTGAAATATATCTTACACTGATTAATGTTTTTTTAGCATTCTACAATTCATCATTCATCTCGTGTACTTTTATGGTTAAAATCTCTCCAATACTTCTAGTTTTCGTTCATTTTTCTTTCATATTTGTTTATTTTTTAAAGCATCAAATTTTATGTTTTTCAAGAATGAGTTATTAAAAAAAGAAAGTGTTAAATAAAGAACTCGAGATGTTGAAGAGATTTTAACCTTTAAAGAATGTCAGATGAATGATGAATTATAGGATGTTCTAAAATCATTGATTAGTGTAAGTTGTTCTTCAAATATAACACAATTGTTCATATAATTATTTTCCAAGTTATATGTTAAGTTATAGTTTAGTGAAATAAGCAAACTACATTAGATATAATAAGCTCAATCGTGTTTTATCCGTCAGCGGAATGTCAAAACCAAGGTGAAAGGTGTTATACCCGTCGGTGAAATGTCAAATCTGAGGCAAAAGGTGATTTCGCCATTTAAAAATTTCAAAAAGTATCTCCCTTAGAATCGAACTCATGACCTTTACACATTACCCATCGGTTGAGTTAAAACCGATATGTAAAGTGACACATTTTTTATGATATCCTTCGTTACCTCGCATTTGAAACTGAGGTAACACCTCATATTCAATCGAGATTAAATATGTTTTTTATAGTAGTGCTAATACCAATATTTTGGTTTGCATGTGAGTGGGGATAAACATGCATGTGATTGTCTGCATTCATCTTCGTTACTCGTATTTCTAATAAAAATAAATAAATAAATAATAAAATATTATATAATTTTAAATTTTTAACATTAAAAATATTTTTAAAGGTTTTATTATTGAGTTATGAAATAATCATTTAAATTAAAATGTGCAATAGTCTTAATAGTTTAATAGTGATGTATTTTTAAAAATCAATAGATATATATTTTTTCATAATATAAATTAAAATATATAAATGTATATTATGCGAGCATGAGACGGAGTAATATCTATATCTATCCATTCTAGTGGATAATTATTCGTGCTAATGTCTGTGCCATTTTGAATGTTTGCAAGTATTTTTATTCCAGCTTCTTTTTATATAATTTTAGTTTGTCAGTGGAACGTCCCAAATAGTTGAAAGCATAGGTGGATGCAGAGTCTCTGGCGCTGATATTTGAACTAAACTTTCGTTTCTTTATAATAATAAACAGAAGAATCTACCTATTATTCTGTTGTTTTCTCTTGTTATCACAAAAATCCAACGTTTGTACATTTTTCAAACCAAATCCCCAACGGTCCAATTTCACGTGAACGCCGCTAAGAATAAACAAAACTATAATCGGACAGTAACTAACGTGCAATGACACGATGAGGACAAGGATTTTGTCCAACGCAAGAGATTTCAAACTTACAATATAAACAAACGTTCACAACTCTATCTCTATTCTATTTCTATGTTACAACACAACACTGAAAATTTATCAAATGGGGAATTGTTCTTTCAAAGGTACAACTGGAGAATGCCATCACCCTATCAGAATTCTAACAGACACTGGTTCTATTTTACAGTTCAAAGGTCCTAAAACAGTTGCTCAAATCCTGGAAAGCTACCGAGGTTATGGTGTCTTTCGCCAAGGCCATGCGTCTTGGCCGTTACAAGAGAAAGAGAGTTTAAGCTATGGTTTTCTCTATTATCTTCTTCCACTGAAGGATAATGGCCAAAAAGCTGGGAGTGATGAAAGAGTAAAGAACTCGGTGCGCGTTTCAGCGTGTGATTATATGGAGAATAGTGGTCCTGCTGTTGAAGTGTTGCCATATTCAGTTAAGAATGGTGTGTGGAAGGTGAAGTTGGTGATTGATACAAGACATTTAGAAGAAATTTTGTCAGAACAAGTGAATACTGGAGCATTGATTGAGAAGATGAGAATGGCTGCAACTGCATATTCTACTAGTAGTCCTACAAGGAGCAGAACCATGAGTGCTTGGAAAGTGGGATGGAAACCAACTTTGTTTGGAAAGATTACGAAAAATGCTGTTGTTGCTGCTGCTGAAGGATCAATTTTAGATTTGGATTCTTGTTAAGAAAAGTTTCTAGTTTATGTTCAAGATTTCAAGAAGGAAATTTGAGTATGTTAAATTGTAAGTGTTAGGTTTTCCCTAACTACAAGGTCCATAGAGGACTTGATCAAATATGTTGAGAAATTATAGGTCTCATTTGTGAATATATTTGGATAACTAGTCCAAATATTGATGATCTATGCAATTAATGCCAAGTGTTATTGGACACTTTTCAGCGTGACTCTAATTCTTTATTCTTGTTGTGAATGCCTTATAAAACTAAATGACCTAACAACAAATAATAAAATAAAAGATAAATAGAAAATTAAATTGCAAACAATGTCTAATATTTGTTTATACATTTCGATGAAATGTACTTATGTCTATGATTATACAGTAGAATGAAGTTTTGTATTATTAGTTGAATGAATTAAAGTTTCAGTATTTTATATATATATATATATATATATATATATATATATATATATATATATATATATATATATATATATATATATATATATATATATATATATATATATATATATATATATATATATATATATATATATATATATATATATATATATATATATATATATATATATATATATATATATATATATATATATATATATATATCGCTTATAAGTGTATAATTTGAGAGTATATAATATGAGAGTGGTATAGTATTTAAATAGATTAGTGTAATAAAATTCTATAATACATGAGGTAAGTAGATAAGTTATAAGTGTAATAGTGTTAGTAGTGTTTGTAGATAAGTCAAGTGTAATAGTGTATAATAAATGTACTAAGTAGATATAGTAGTACGTAAGAGTAATGATAAATGGTATAAGTGTAATAGGTGTAACAAAAAATGTGTTAATAATATAGAAAGGAATTTTAAGCCTTTGATAAAGTAGATAAGTCATCTTTTATGATAATAATCATGGTGTAAAATGTAGAGATTTGTTGAAGAGTTAAGTCTTTTTGAAATTTCAAGAAAGAATGATATGTAGTCCTATTACTATTTTTAATATGTAAATTAACGGATTATAATTCTTTTTCTAAATCTGAAATAATTCTTCTATATTCTTTTAAATTTGTTCTTTCTTTGGGTAAGTCCATATTATCAGAGTTATTCGCAAGGAAATATTTATTTTAATGAAGATATTTTTAATTTGTTTTGTAACACCCCACACATACATTGCCTAGGATATATGCATATGTTATAAATACGGTACACAAAACATTCATACATAAGCAACAAAATAAGAATAAGTATTAGTTCCAGTTATAAATTGCTGAAACTGTCATAGCCAAAACAATACAAATCCCATAAGTACTGATAGATAATCTCGAGGGTACAAAACAGAATGATAAAGAACAACAAAACGTCGCCAGGAAACACCATCGACAAGCTAAGTCATCTTACCCTTGTCGCAATCCTTCCTCAAAGAACCTGAAAAATAATAATAAATTAGAATAGAGTGAGATTACTAAATCTCAATGACTCTCCCTATCTCAAGGGTTCACTCAGTTCTACAGGGTTCATGCATCATAACAGATTTGCCGTGAATCTGAGTTTTATCTCACAGCCAGTTACAAGTACACAATCAGGTACACCATCATTGGTAGTCCCATAACTAACCAATAAGAAAAAAACACAAGTACATAGCCAAATACGAACCAATATGCAAACTCGTACTCGTGTACGAGGAATCTAGAAGTAATTTCTACCTTCCTATCTAGGTTACGCATTTCACACCCTCGGTGAGTTACTCTCGTGCATCGCATCAAGAGACGTGTACTAGCACACTGCATGATGGGACAAATTCTAAGTAGAATTTCATCTGTGACAAGTTACAGTGGTGACATTTCCTATGTGGCGTCACGGCCTCGTCAATCATCAAAACGCACGTGTGAGCAAACACATCAAGCACAGTACAAAGACTCCATCTTGACAACACGACCCACCGGGAAAAAGCCTAGTGACATTGCCTACGTGGCACCACTAGAGACGAGTTCCCGACATGATATAGCCTATATGGCATCACGCCCTCGCCATACCAAGCACGACGGCATTTACGCCCGTTAGAAACGCCCTTTCAGACCCACTCGAGACACATCACAATGGTAGCTCAGGTGTGTATGACTTACCAAGAACATCGATAGGATCCAACACCCATTGCATCAGTAATAAATGTCATAAGCGCTTTACACCTTCTAGTCTAGGTATACTTCGATTCAAGCATATGTCAACACAATCATATCAAGCCACCAAGGCAAATCCATCCAAACATTCAACTGATAGGAACGAGAATCAAGCAAATGATTATAACATGGAATTTATCATACAATGTGATCTGAATCATAATCATACGTGTTCATATCATAAGAAAATAATGATTACACAAGGTTATACTCATGATGCAATTCAACTACAAACAACCACAAGGATCAAGGAGGCGCCCGGTACTCACTAAGGTATGGGACTGCACTCAAAGGATTACAATAACATAGTTTTGTCCAGGAGGGCACGCTAAGTGGAGCCTCCAGTGCTAAGTGCGCTCTGCAAAATAATTAAATTTCAAGTCCTAAGAGGGCACGCTAAGAGGCGTCATTGCGCTAAGTGTGGTCTACGAATTTCCAAAATTCAATTTTCAAGAGGGTGCGCTGAGTGTGACCCCGCACGCTAAGCGCGGTCTACAAAATTCAGAAAAACCATAACGATATCAGTTCTATTTTTAGATTCCAAATCCCATTTTCACCTTCAATCTCAGTTATCCACCACAAATAGATATGAAATAAAGTTCATTGTCATGATATTCATCAATTAGAAACAACATGAATCAATATTTTTCACTCAAATCTCTAAAACCCCAAGCATGTCATAAACCCCATTTTCCCAAGTGACTATCTAAGAGACTCACCTTGATTAGAGGATGAGAGGACTGTGAAAATCATAAGCAAAGATGATGAGGATGGATAATCTTGAGTTTCATGCAAGGAAGAATGAGGGTTTGGGAGTTGAGCTTCTTCTCCTTCTTTTCACGTTCTCCTTCTCTCTTCTATATCTCTATTTTCTGATTTGTTTGGAAATAAGGGAACGAGTCAAGACCAAACAACCCCTAATTATAACTTAAGTGGCCAAAGACTATAATATCATTCATTGCTCTATTTTAATTCAATATAAATCCAATTAAGTATTATGTATTAATTCTCTAATAATCATTACTAAACATAATTTAGCAATATCATTAGGAATTAATCATAATACGAGATATTACATGTTTTATTACCATCATCGTCGAAATTTATATCATTGTCTGGATTTGTTTGTGTATTTCCAAAGTTTCTAAAATTTATAATACATCTATGGTCAACTTTTTGGTGATTTCTCATTCTATAATGAACCTGAGAATGATTTCCATAAAAATGTCCTTTAAAACTATATAAGTAATAAGAATTATAGGTATGCGTGTTTAATTCATGAATTAGACACTTTAATTCATGTTGTTCCATATCTTTTTCTTATGTTGCTGGTAAATCTTCAATTATTTTTTCTTGAAAATGAATTTTTTTTAATTTTTTCAATATAATCTTGATTAAATCCGGATAAAGAAATTTTTGGAGTAAATAAGCTATCTTTGTATCCAAATTTTGGATAAAAATTAATTCTGATAATTTTTTGTCTGAATTTGGTTCTGAATAATCAATTACAAAATAATTTGAAAAGTACCTATGAGTTGTAAAATTTGAATTTTCTTTGTTTGGTTCCTTATTAAAATTATTTCAAAAATGTGTTTTGTAAAAAGATTTGATTTTAAATCTTATTCCTTCTTCCTATTGCTAGTTTCTTCGAGTACTATGATTTCTTAGTGGCTTTATCTTAATAATTTTAGCTTATTTTTATGATTATTGAATAGTCCATATTTAAGCTAGAACATCACCTTTTCATCCCTCACTTACTACCACAAAGTTCTTCTAGATACTTCTCTGTGTTTATGACCTAAGATCTAAGAATCTCCTCTCAGTGGTACTATTTTTTCCTCTTGGTACTTACTTCCTTAACAGGTTCTTTCTTAGATTAATGATCACATTCAGTTCAAGCAGGATTTATGTCTTTTGATTCTGGGTTAAACATAAATTAACAATAATCATAAACATAAACATAGATTATTAAGATTAAGCTACTAAAAATCATACCTCTTAGAAGCAATAAGGAAGTCGGAATAAGGAATTTAATGTGTAAGTGGAAATTTATAGTAAGGTGTATTAAAAAGCATTTTTATTGATTGCATTTTTTTTTGTGCGTGTTACAAAAATGATGAGAATTTCCTTTTATAGGTGAAGGGGAAGTCTCTAGAAACAATACATTATTGTCTTTACAATACGAAAAGATAAAGCATTATTTGCTAACCTTATCTAAAGCACTATTTGCAAACAAGAAACTTTGTCTAACAATAATGTATATGATAAAAAGTTGAAAGGGACAAGCCCCATTTCATAGCCTTGTGAGTCAGGATTACCCTTACATATCTTAGAAAGATCGAGTAACTATTCCCTTAATGCTTGTCTTTTTTCGCCTTTTTCTTGTCGGTAATAATTTCTTTAATTTTACGTCATTAGTGACGTATATTTTTTTCAATTTACACAATTAATAGATTATCTTGTGAAGATTCTGATGATCCTGATCTTTTTCCCTAAGAAATGCTTCTTCTCCTGTATGCCTCTTACTAATTTTAGCCTTTAATGTTTTACTTCAAAAGGGAAAAATAATATTTTTTATAATATTGGAGTTACAATAAATTTTTCATGTTTTGTCTTCTCTTAGGAGATTTTTTGTCATCTATTTTTTAGTTGGACCAACCAAAGTCTTTAGAAATTATTTTGGCTCTGGCAATTTCTACTTGTTGTGGGAGATCTTCTAAGTGTAAGGTCTTTGTACCCTAATTTTGCACTTGAAATTCTTCAAATTCAGTATCCATATTCTTGAAATATAAAAAAATAAATGATAACTTGGACAATTATTGTGAAAATCTGGATATAATGATGTTATTTCCAGTTTTGCATTTTATGAAAATTCTGGAATTATGATTTCTAACGTATCAGCTAAGAATGTTGGTAAATATGGAGTGAAATCATATAATGGTGAAACATTAATTATACTTACAAGTTCATGTTTAAGCAAATTGGTTAATATTAAAAGGTAATCTCTAAATTTGAAGGGTTTAAAAGCTGGTAAAGAGATCATTGCCTTCCTAATGGCAAAATCTAATTGACAACAGCATTCACCCTCTTGATTTTTAGGGCAGTCTTCAAACATGTTGTAACATGGTTTATAGTTATTGTGAACAAAATCTCATTCGGTTGAGATTCCATTGTGGATAATTTGGTTGATACAAATTTGGGCCAAGGCTTCTTGTAACAAAATAAATGTTTTTATTCCCATTCTTCTACAGAAGTCTTGGGAGGTGTCTGAATTGATGGTTTTCTCAGATTTACCAAACTTGTGATAATTTTTGGGTTTTTTGGTGAATTTAATGTTTCACTAAAAGTTTTTTGTTCTTTCTGTGGAGTTGTGGTCTTAGGGAAACTTCTTTTCCTTCGTCTTTAAGAGAAATGTTTTGAATTTCATGTAAAAAAAATTGGTTACCAAAGGTTTTCAAGTGTTTTAAATAATTTTGGTATTTAAGAACTCGTGGTGATATGATAATATCATTTCCACAACTCGTAATTACCATGTCTATGGCTTCTTGTATATCATAGAATCCTTTATACAAGGGTTGACTATACCTTGGAAATAATTTTATTTCTTCAATTAATTGGGTCATTTCTTCCCAATCTAAATAAACTCTGGCTTTTGAACCAGTGGATAATGTGTAGCAAATAAATGGTTTTCCTGCTCAAATATCTTCTAGTAGCAAAATAAGATGCTAATGCATTTATTATTGCTACTTTCTTACAGTTACCTTGAAGTGGTGGATAAGTTCTAAATGTTGTCTAAAAGACATGTTTCTTCTTCTTTGAGTTGATTTCTTATAGGTGTTTTGAATTGTTCCTTTTTGGAAAATGTCTTTAATTTGGTTATATCAAAGTCAATGACTTTGCCTGTCATTTGTAATGTCTGAATTTCATGTATTTTTCTGAAAAATCCAGGCACAATTTTCGGGATAATAAATATGGTATTTTATTATCCTTTCCTTTAACATGTTCCCATTTTATTTTAAATCCTCTATTTAAGACAAATTCTCTAAATTTAAGCCATCTATTAGAGGTTAATTTTCTTTCATTTTTTGTATCTGTAAACTTTACAATTGCTTCACAATCAGTTCTAATAGTAATTTATTTTTTAGATAAGATAAAAAAAGAAAAAAATTTATTTGTGGTTTAAAGTTTGAAATAATATGTATTAATGAATAATTTTTGCTTATTGTTACATAATCCTTGTTAATACTAATTTGTCCATAATTATGGAGAATAAAGTCTAATCTCATAATAATAGGAACAGAAAGATCCGTGTCTCTAATCCAAATTTTTTGTCATTGATAATAATATGACAAATAATTACAATTTGTCTGGAATTTTACTTGGACATTTTTAAATTTTGAATCTGTCAATAATCTAGTTCCATCAAACTGTGTAGAATATAATGGTTTTACTTTAACAATTTTATTTTTTAAGTCCTCTGGGATTATTTTTTCATCTATAGTATATGAAGTTGTTCTAGTATCCACTAAAATTGGTAAAGTATTTTCATAACCATGAATATTAATTTTTGCTAGTATTATAATTTATATTAATTTATCTTTATTGCATATTAGTGGTACAGGAATTTCACAAGGCTTTTCTGTATTATTTATAATGTTAACTTCTTCTTGAGTAATTTTGGTTAATTTAAAATTAGTTTCATAGACTGGTAATTTTCCTTTTTCAATAATTTTTGTTAATTTTTTAATCTTTTCTTCTAAACATTCAAGTCTTGTTTCTAATTTGTCAACTTTATTTTCTAAGTTTTTAAACTCGATTTCTACCTTATTTTCTAAATAATTTTTATCTTTTGGAGGATCTTTGAATTTTCTGAGATTTCCTTAATTTTGTTTTCTATGCTAAAATATTTTGTAATGCAATTTGAACATATTTGTTTTAAACAAATTGTGCATTTCCATCTTTTATCAATAGAAAAAAACCAATTACATTTGAAGCATCTAATGTTGTCACTTCTAGCTTTGTAGTTCAAATTATGGTTATAGTCTAAAGGTTTATTTTTTGGCTTCATTATTTTATTTAAAAGTGAATTTTTTTCAATTTTTCGAACAGAATATAATGATTATTATTTTCATCTTCGAGAGGAATTTCAATTTCTTCATTTTCTATTTCTTCTAGAGAGCAAATACTCCAAATTTCAGAGTTGTCTAAAGTATCTGAAGTTATTTCTAAAATGTCTTCTTTTATAGTAGATATAAGATTTGATTCTCTTGTAAATAAATTTTGTTTGTTTGGACAAATAGAAGATAAATGTCATGGTTTATTACAAGTAAAACAAGTAATTATATTTCTATAAGTCTTGTTAGGGTTATATTTTTTGACATGTTTTTCTTTGTTTAAATACGGTTTTTTGTCATTATATTTTCTTAAGTAATTTTTCTTTACATAATTTTTCTTAAATCTAGGTTGGTTCCTCTGATTTATCATTAGGATGTTTGCCATATTGTTGAGGAGTATAAATTTGTTTACAGAATCCTACATTCTTTTGTTTTAATTCTTTTTGAATTTGAATATAAGTACATTTCTTTTTTAATTCAGAAATAATATATTGTATTCTTATTCCAATGTTATAAAATTCATTATTAACTTCTAATTTCTTCCAATTTTCATGAATTTCATGACCTAATGGTTCTAGTAATTTGGTAAATAATTTTTCTTCTAATTCTATAGAAAAATAGTTTTCTGAAGTGCTTGCTAAGGCATAAAAGTCTTGTAAAAATTCTATTATATGGTTTCAATCATATAATTGAATTTTTTCTAAATCTTGTCTCATAGTTAATCCTATATTGGCATATTTGCCTGTAATAATTATGTGTATTAAATATGTAAAATTATGAATGTTATTTTCTTGAGTTACTAATTCTACTGATTTTTTTGGAAAATTAGCTTTAAATGCTTCCCAGACAGCTCTAGCTATATCTCCTAGATAATTTTCAGCAATTTTAATCATTTCTTCACATGTTGTAATGTTATAATGTTTGCTTTCTTAATCTCTTATTATCAAATAAGTTCATTGCTCAATGTATGTATCTAAAAATTGTGGATGGATATTAGTAATGTTTAACATAACTTATTCATATCCATACAAATTAATTTCATTAGGGTTTCTTTTTCCTAATGTCCTTAGGTTATGATTGTTGTTAGTGTAGATAGCCACATGAAATCTTGAAGGGTGTCCTATAGAGTGACCTATTTGAGTTGGTATACTATTTGGAAATCTAGATGTAGCAGAGTTGCTAGATTCTTCATTTACTAAATTATTTTCTGAGTAGTTTATCTCAGAATTTTCTTCTTCTACATTATCAGTTTCTTCGAATAAATTTTTAAACTTTACACGTCTTCCAAATATTTTTCCATAAGGAATTTTTTGTTAGTATTCAGATTTTATAATTCTATTTATGTATTGTATTTTTCCATTAAAAGTTCATCATTCTTAGTTTTTTCAATTCTTCTAGTGTTAAACTTTTTTAGTCATCTTCACTAGTTTGCTTATGGGTTTCCTCATAATTTTTAAATCTTAAGGCTAAAGAATATTTGGTAGTATTAGTCACAACCTCCGTAGGTGTTAATATTTCAGCTTCAGTCTGAATATTGTTTTTAATTTTCTATTCCTCTCCAGCTAAAAGAGAAGGGGGAATTGATTATGTACCTAAAAAGTTAATTCCTCTTGATGTGATTATTTTAAGCATATCATCAATTTTCAGTTTAAATTTTGGTGAGACTTGTGTTGATAATTTTTTCCAAGAAAAATAATGTCTATCACAATATTTGATCCTTTAAAATTTTTAAATCCTTTACTTTGAACATGAATTTTTATGTATTTTAACTCTTTAATTTATATGGTAAAGTTTGGACATAAATAATGGATTCCACAGTTATTATTCATGTCTACTTCAATTACTCCCATAATTTGTCTATTTAGTTCTAGATACCTAGTATCTAATATGGCTATTAGTACTTTAATACCATTTTGTTTCATTACTAGACCTCTTACACCACTTGTGATTAATCCTAAATGTACATAATTCATTTGTTTTTTAATTAATTGATATATACGGTCATTTGTTAATAATCCAAATTCTTCAATATGACCATCTGGTAATTCTAACATTTCTAGCATGTGTGTTCTAATTAAGCTTGAATATTTTTCAAGGAATCTAGACTTATATAGTTGGGTTGGTCTTAAGAGATTAATATGGTCATTTGTCAATTTCTAAGTTTTTATTATTGTCCATAATTTGTTCTAATTGATAAGAATCTTTATCTTATTTTCTATTTAAAAGTTTATTTAAGTATGAAGTATTTTGAGTTTGGTTTAAAGTGGTATTTCTAGATGAACTAGCCTCCTCATCCATTAATGATCTAGGTCAGCCAATAAAAGGATTCATAATTTTTAACTTCTTTTGTATTATAAGTTAAGAAGTTTTTGGTTCTAGTACTCTTTGTTTTTCTTTTAAGACTTATTTGTGAGAACTTTTTAGTTAAAGAATTGTTGTACCCCAAAATTTTCCCTCTCACTCATCAAATATTTTCTCACAAAGATCTCTCTTGGTTCAAGACTGCACAAGGATTAAACAACTCAAGACACCTCCTTAAGCACTGATGACTAAAATTAGGGTTTGAGATTGCACAAGGATAATTGAACTTTCAATGCCTCATATGACTTTAATGGATCATTATGGACCCCCAAGATTACGCGTGTCAAGTTTCAAGCTTTGAATCACATTTTTGCTCAGTCAATTAAGCAGTTGACCTAAAAATCAACTATATTGGGGAAAAAGTCAATTGTGGCCAATTTATAGTCAAACTTCATAATTTTTTATCCACATCAACATTATAAACTCATATGTATCATTTTATCAAGTTTGGACCATAATTCCTCAAGAAATTTGATCAAATCATCAAAAGGGCAAAATGGTCAAAATTAGGGTTTTGACTGAGAAAGGGAAATTTCTGATTTTTGACCTAGCAAATGGTTATTTGGTTTGAGGTATGATCTTAAGAGTTCAATTTCATCATTTTTACCTAATGACATGACTCAAAACATTGCTCAAGATCAATTGGATTGATAGATGATTTCCAGTCAACTGATCAAAAAATCAACTATACACTGAAAAGTCAAACTTTGACTTTTTGGTCAAGATCAAGTGTCAAAGATCACAATTCATAAAAACATGTCAAAATATGAAACTTATTCATCAAGAAATCAAAAAGTTAAGATTTCATTTTGAAAAGTCAAAGTTTTCAAACATGGAAATTTTTCTAAGTGTTGAAAACTTTATGTTTTTTCGCATCTTTGAGCCAATTTTTCACCATGATGCAAGATGATTCAAAAGAAACTTTCAACATTAAAGTTGTAGATCTCCATGAGATATACAACATTTCTTTACACAAATTCTTTAAAAAGTGCTTGGATCTCAAGTTATTAATTCATGAAGTCATGGTCTTGAAATTAAACACTTAATGAATTTTGCCCTAATTTAAGCAGGATTTTGACCTAACTTCATGGCACTTTTTCATATAGTTAAAAGGGAAATTTTAAAAAGTGATTCAAAGAGGGGTTGTAGAGCATATTACAAGCTTTATAAAATGTCCAAGAACTCCTTGAGATCATTCTTGAGAGAGAAGAATTGAAGAGGGGAAATTAGGGTTTCAAACTAAAATTATAGGTCATTTTGTGATGAACAAAGATTCAAATTTCAAACCTATGCTGCATAATCTCTACTTTACAGGCCTCAAAATTTTTAGGCACTCCATAATTAAATTCTTGCACATCTGTTAGAGGCCTCAACTCAAGCATTCAATGCAATGCCATGCTTTATATCCATTTTAGGAAGAAAGTGCACAATGCCATTTTGAAAAAGTAGCTTTATGCACAAAACTTGTTCTTGAGCCTTGCAATTGATTTATTCTGATCATACACATCCTATAACTCAAGAGAAGTTTGTCTCAAGCCTTACAATCACTCAGCCCATGCTTGTACTTCATCTTGGAACCATACATTCACTTTTCTCCAAAATCAAGCAGCCTAGCCATAACTCTATAATTCAGAAATCCTTTGTGCAAAACCTCTCCAACCTTTTTCTTATAGAAACACAAGTCCTTAACAATAAAATACACGCATGCTTGAGCCCAAAAACTCCCAAGACCTCAGAACTGCATCACACACCTCCATTCTCGCATAACCTGACCAAAAGTTTGAAACTCACATCTCCCTCGTGCGTTTTCAAGCCTTTTTGTTCCTGAAGCTTCTAAACATAATTTAGAACTCATCTCACACCCTGTTACAAGACTGTAACACCATTAACACCATCCTCCATTTTTAAAAACAGAGCTTTTCACCTTGACTTCTCCAGAACTCCTCAGGCACTTTCAGCTCAAGCTAAGCATCACATTAGCTTCCTGGGAACTTGAGAAAGCTAATCTGATCATTGGAATTCACTAGAAGCTGCTCAAACTCAAAACATGATACCCTCTTGCAAGGTGAGTTTTCTGATTTTTGAACTCTTCATACAGGCATCATTAATGGTTCATTTGTGAATAAGAAATGTAGGTATCATTGTCCTGAAGCTAACCATGTCTTTAGATTTCATTTATATTGCTTAAGTAATTAGAATTTTAAATCTGAACATCCTGGAAAAGTTAGGTCAGAATTTGGTACCATTCAAAATTCATGCTCATTTTTGAAATCTGGAATCGTGAACAAATTTGCCACAAGTTTCATGTTTACATTTTTGCAAATGGATGAGAAATGAACAAGATGCATGTGGTTCGGTCAGAGGTTGAAGATGAAGTTGTTTCCATGAAGCAGTTTTTAATATATATTTATGGTTTGACATAAGTTAACGGGTGTATCACCACCCTAGTGGTTAAAGCGCGCGTCTGTCACCCTTAGGTCCTGGGTTCAAGCCCCAGCGTGACCTTTTTTCATTTTTTGACATTTTCTGACTTTTTTTGCAGCGCTGGGCCTTTTTTCATATTTTTCTTTTATTATTTTTATTACTTTTATTATCATTATTATCATTTTTATTAATAAAAAAAAAATCCAAAAATATTTTATTTATTTATTTGCATATTTAAAAAATACTTATACATTTTATTTTTCTTTATAAAAAAAAACTAAAAGAACAAAAACATTTTTTTAATAATTAAATTCACCTTTTTTACTTATATTATTTTGTAAATTAAAATCAATTTATAACTTAGGATCTTTTATTTAATCATTTTTATTTATTAGTTTAATTAAGTTCACAAAAAACCCTAAAAAATACTTTTCTTTAAATTAATTATTTTTACTAACTTAACCTTAATTTTCTTTTTTTAATTAATTATTTTATGTTAGTTAATTAGGTCAAAAAACCATTTTCATGAAAAACCAAACAAAAATCATATTCTTTTTCACATTTACGTTCTTGTATTTTATATGTTCATTTTGTACATTTATTCAAAAATTCAATATGGTTGTAATAGTTATTTAGATTTAATTTCTTGCAATATTCCCCATTTGTAATTTGTATACCCCCTCCCCTAAATGATGTAATAGCGTAGTAATTTTAATTTCCGCAACTTATCGTTTATATACAAATGCTAGTAATTAGGGTTTTGTATGGAAAGACTAAAACCAACAAATAGCAAACCCTATAAAATGATACACTTGCACACAAGCACCCCTAGGTTAAACCCACTTGGTTGCCTTATAAAATGGCCATATTATGCATGTGAGATATCTTAGCAAAAAAAAAAGCAAAATACAAGATCATAGTCCCTAGATGACGCTATCTATGTTGCCTTTCAAAATGATCTTAGTCCCTAAAGAAAAATGCTAAGATATCTTGTAACATTGCTAATCATGGTTATACGATGACCCGCGCCCGTCCCTTATACATCCAAAGATAGGGTTACTTACCAAATCAATGGTAAGATAACAATGTCCAAGGAAAAAAGAAACGAACATGAAAGACTTTTGAGTAGGTAGAATGTTCCTAGTTACTTGCTCAATTTCAAAACCAAAACATCCTTGCTATTTTCAAAACAAACACCTACACTTTCAAAACACCTTTCAAACTTGAAAATATTTTCAAAAGATCAAACACTTTGTATACATTCTTACGAATGAGAATCATTACAAAGTTTGCCTAAACAAAGGCTTCTTTACAAAAATACTTTCAAAAACCACACAAAAGCACATTTTCAAACAAAAGCAAGTGATCTGGCAAGTAACTAAGAGCCCATGGAAAACCATGGATGAAAAGGGTGTTAATACCTTCCCTTTTCATAATCTACCCCCCGAACTCAAGAAAACATCTCAAAGGTCTTTCCTGTGCTTTTTCACCTTTCCTTTTGGATAAAAGAAAAGTCGATGGTGACTCTTGCTAACTGCAACATTTGCGATCAAAATGCAAAACAACCAAGTAAGTTCTCCCACCGTATCACAGAACTGACGACTCTGCTGGGGAAATTACTTAAAAGTGGGGTTACCTACTTTTCTTTTATCCAATAAAGGAATGGGTGAAAAGAACAGAAAAAGACCTTTTTCGAGATTTTTCTGAGTAAGGAGGGTAGATTATGGAAAGGGAAGGTGTTAGCACCCTTTCCATCCGTGGTTTTCCACGGGCTCTTAGGTACTTGCTCATTTTTAAAAATTGTTTTCGTGTTTGTGTGTTTTGAAAGGCTTTGTTTGCTTTATGATAACTCTTGTATCATTCCTCAATAGTGTCATAAAGCGTTTTTTTAAAAGAATTTTGAAAGTGTGTAAGTGTAAAAAGGAATCAGATTTGAGCAAGTACTTAACAGCTATCTACCTACTCGAAAAAGGCGTTCTTTTCCTCTTTTCCTTTAGATAATGCTATCCTACTATTAGTGAGTAGGTAGCCCTATCGTTGGATGTTGAGGGACTATCGAAAGTGGCGTTTATGGTCATTGAAGGCAACATGTAGAGATACCTTAGCAGTTCGAAGGGACTGTCATCATATAGGCAACATCGAGGGATAAGTTCATATCTCGTAGGCAACTCGAGGGATATTAAGGAACCATGATCTTTATGATGACTTTTAAACTGAGGGTCTTTGCTAAGAGTATCCCTACGTTCGAGGGACATGACCTTTTCCGAAGGCAACCAAAGTGGGAAATACCCTAGGGATGCAAGTGTGCAATAGTGTGCTTTTTCATGTATTTTTATCCTGATGTTAGTGATCTAAGATTAATTGATTAGTTCTTGCCATACACGCCTAATTTACTAATAGTTTATATACAGGCATATAATATAGTGCAAAAAGTAAAACCTACGGCTATTACAAAGCTTCAGGGCAATTACAATTATATTTGATTGAAAATGTAAAATGCGGAAATTAAAACTCTAATTAGACTATTATAAACCGGGTGCAGTTACAATATTTGAAAAGAAAATGCGAAAAGTGGTAAAGCGCGCGAATTTGAAAACATGTCTAAAACCCTAAGGTATAAAAATCTTTTTTTGTTTGTTTTTATTTTATTCAGGAAAATGTTTAAATAAGAATTAGATTATTTAACTTAAATCTATATTTAAAGAAAAAAGAAATAATTAAAGAAAATTCAAACTAATTAAAAAGAGTTAATTCTAATTTTTTTTGTAGTTTTTATTATGAAAAGAACATAAATTAAACATGAATTAAATCCTAGGTATAATTAGTTTTAATTAAGAAAAGATGTTAAAATAATTAATAATTAATTTACAAAATTAAAATATAAAAAAAAACCTACAACTATATTTTGTGATTTTGTTTATTTTATAAAAAAATGATTTAAAACAAAAACAATTAAAATGATTAAACAAAATAAAATAGAAAAATTAAAAAAGGAGAAAGTAATGGGCTTGATCGTGAAAGCAAATTGGGGGGTATGCTGCTGAATTTTTGTTAGGCCCAGAAACTCAGCAAGCCCAATGCAAGCGTGTGGTTTAGTGTGGTTACGTCTGGAGGGTCTATGGTAAGCCTGCATGCTGGAGGCGCTGGATCCAGGTCAACTGAGATCTGAGGGTGTTGACCTGCTAGCCCATGATAAGCGTGGATAGCCTGGCTACACTGGACCTGGAGGAAATTTATTAGAAAAAACAAAATCAAGACCTGGGAATCGAACCCAGGTCTCTTCCCTTTGCACGCGTCCCTTCTACCACTCAGCCAGCCTATTAATTCATGTACATAATGACACAATAATATTATAATGATAAATTCAGTCAAGGGTCAAATTGTCAAAACGCGACAGATCAGATCTCGCCTGGACCAATGATAACATGCCATTTAAGCCACTGGAGACCAGGCTGGTCAACGGTGCCGGAGCCCAGCTCCGGTCACCTTCTCCGGCTGACTCAAATTTCAAACGTACAAAAACATTATGAATAAAAGCGTAAATGATACCCTACCCCCCTATTTTGAGGGATGCGATCACGATGGTGGTCTTCTTTGTGACTAAAGCAGCCTGCAAACGCAAATGCGAAGAAAAAGAAACCTCGTGCCCTAACAATGGCACTTCTTGATTCTGACGTCAAAGCTTGCATATAACGGTTCAAAACATACACAAATATGATATTAAACTCAAATATGTGCAGAGATATTATTTATATGCCATGGATCGAAAGTTTGAAGTTTGAGAATTTTGCAAACCGTGAGTTATTGTAGGGGGTGATTATGTATGCTTTGGCCTTCCAGAATGGGTTGGCTCTACCCATGGGATCCTCAGAAAGATGATGGAATGCCTGAATCTGATTGAGATTGGATGGAGAGTGAGATTTTGAATTGCACCACACTTGAATAATTTTGAAACTTTGTTAGGGTTCTCTTGTAGTAGTTGCGCCCCTCTCTTGTACTTCTGAAGAGTTGTGCTTATGTAGTACATCACATTAGGTCAACAAATATGGAGGAAATCCAATTGATCAATGCTCTTTTAAAGTGTGAAGATTTTGATTCAAATCTTTCCAAAATAAAAGATCCATTTCCCTTTTCACTCCACACAATTTTGATAGTTGGCTATGATCTCTTTGGTTTTAAAAAAGATTTTCATATTCTATATCTTACATATTCTTGCATTTATTTAGTATTTATTTAATTTATTTTGAATTTATTTGAATAAAATCAAAATAAATAAAATAAAAAAAACAAAATAATGCATGGACATGTTTAGAGATCCTTAGATACATCATGAACACGTTTGGACTCTAAAAATTGGGCCCAATAGCTCAAAAATACAAATTTGTCCAATTGAGATTTCATGCATTCCTTAAAAATTTCCCAAATTGTGCAATCCTTATCTCTCTCAATTTTAATCCTAAGAGGGTGTTCTTGGACTTTTTAGAGAGCTTAGGGTGTCCTCTAAACAACCCTTTTGGTTTCATCTCAAATGGATCTCCCATGTTCATGTAAGGAGCTTTGACCCAAAAGGTGTTTTTGTTGACTTTTTGAAAGGACCTATAATGTCTGAGCTTGTATCTTTTGATTGGGGCATTTCTTGATCTTGAGGGCTGAAGAGAAGTTGTAGGGGATTGGATTCTCTTCAAAATTATCCTTGGTGGAGAAATTTCTGATAAATTATGAGAAATTTATGCCTGGTCAAAGTTTGGTTGACTTTTCCTATAGAAACCCTAATTTGCAATTTTTGACTTTTGATAAATTAGGAGCATTTCTTGAAGAATCGTGATTAACCCTTGATCAAATTATGGATATCACTTTGAAATATTGATGTTGACAAAAAATCTTGAAGTTTGACTGTACATAGGCCACAGTTGACTTTTGACCTAGTACAGTTGATTTCCATGCATTTGAGCAGTTGACTGAGCAAACTTGTTGTGCGGGGCATAAAAATTGTCATGGGTGATCTTGTGGACATATTAGGACCATGTGCAGCATTTGAGACCATTGGAGTTCACACATCCTGGTGAAAACTGAAACCCTAGTTGGAGGTTCATTGTTTAGGAGGAGAACTTGTCTAGTCAATTCTTGGTCATCCTTGAGCAATTGAGAATCTTAATGAACATGTCTTGAGTAAAAATGGGAGGGCAAATTTTGGGGTACAACAACTGCCCCTGTTCAATCTTCTTAAACCTGAGGATTTAGATTGGCTTGTCTGCCTTTCGTGATCTGAAGGTGGAAGAGGATTGAACACTAGAGTGCCCAGAAATTTGCACTCGTCTGAAACGATACTTGACTGTGTAGATAATATCGGGAATGGGCTTACAGATGCCATTTGGAGAAGATGACAAAAGATCATCGGAGATGGGCTTAAATATGCCATTTGGAACAATGTTGATTTCATGAGATATTCCTTTGTGGGAATCCCTATTCTTGTTGTTGAGGAGGACTCTGTTGAGGAATGTTGGTCTTTGTTCTGGAAATAGAGTTTAGGAGCTTCAGTTGTCCATTACTCTACTGGGGAGTCATCTCTTGATTGAAGAGACGGAAGTGAAGTTCTATCTGGTCAGGATCCAGGCTTCATAATGACTTGCTAAGGATAATAAGGCTGACTGCTATCTAGTCGTATTCCAGGCTTCACAATAATTTACTGGGGAAACGTGAAATTAACTGCTATCTGGTCGGGATCCAGGCTTTGCAGCTTTCTTAACTGGATAAGAATCAGAAAAATCTTAGTGTCGATTTAACTGAACCAGAAAAAGGTCTTGAGTTGTCTTCAACTGGAATAGAAATCAGGAAAATCTTAGTATCGATTTAGTTGAACCAGAGGAAGGTCTTGAATTAACTTTGACTGGAATAGAAATCAGGAAAATCTTAGTATCGATTTAACTGAACTACAAAAAGATCTTGGGTTGTCTCCAACTTCAACTGGAATAGAAATCAAAAAATCTTAGTGTTGATTTACCTGAACCAGAGGAAAGTCTTGGATCATCTTTAACTCGAACAGAAATCAGAAAAATATTAGTATCGATTTAGCTGAACCAGAGGAAGGTCTTGAATTAACTTTGATTGGAATGGAAATCAGGAAAATCTTAGTGTCGATTTAACTGAACCAGACAAAGGCCTTGAGTTAACTTTTACTGGAATGGAAATAAGGAAAATCTTAGTGTCGATTTAAATGAACCAGACAAAGGTCTTGGGTTATCTTCAACTGGAATGGAAATCAGAAACATCTTAGTGTCGATTTAACTGAACCAGGGGAAGGTCCTTTGAGACTATCTTTCTGAGAACAATGCTGAAATAGCCCTTCGTCAGACGTAGCTTTCGAGAAGACTACCAGGTCAAGTAAGTAGTCAACGATGTTTGTTGATTTGATCTTTCCTGAAAATAGTAAAGAGTTAGTCGTATGCAATGTCATGATGTATGAAACGCATTATGATGATGGTCTCAAAATAAATGAGATTATGTTGTATGCGATGTGTATGCGCATGCCATGATGTATGAATATGGGATGCTGTTGCAATATTTCTTAGTCTGGGAAAGTGAATCCCTGACTGCTACTGAAGAGTATTGGGAAGCTGAATCCTTCATTTCCGCTGGGGATAATGAATGGAGATGATTTGCTGGGTATTTCCTCTTTTCATTTGAGGATATTCTGCCGGGGATTCTTAACTCCTGCCTGAGAATAACTCTGTGGGGGGAGGATGCCTTGTTGGAAGATTTTATCGATGTGGAGAAATAAACTCTGTTGGGGAATAAACTTCCGCAGTTAGAGAAATAAACTCTACCCGGGAGGAGGTTTTATAAACTGTTTAAATTATAAAACTCGGATGAGGAATACATATTTTAGCTCTCTGAAGGAACTTTTCTAGAGGATGTAATTCCTGCTTGGGGAAGAAGAGATCAAAACTTTGGTTGTTTCTACTTTTTGGGGAACATAGATGTCACGGGGTCGTATGTAGTGGTAACTTTGTCTCAAAATGTCTCTGCCCCTGTACCATGCTGGAAAGAGTAGCTGTCGGGACTACAAATTGCTTTTTTAAACTTTGCCCCGTTTCTCAAAGTCATTAGTAACTGTCTTTTTGTTTCTTATGCAAGTGTTTGTAAACAGTAATCATATTCAAATGCATATATAAAAAATAATCATTGGACGTGTTTGCAAAACAAAACAGAAAAATAAAAAAAATAGTTTTGTACTTTCAAATAACTAATTTGTATTGATTTCTGAAGTTCGCCTATAATAGGAATTTTGTACAAAGAGATTGACGTTCTAGTAGGAGAACGCCATCGTGAAAATGAAAACTACATAAAATAGTGTATAAAGAGAAAACAGCTATGTGTAATAATCACATTGAGTTTCAATTATGTTATTGCCCTTATGCCCTTGAGCATCTCACCACTTTGCTACTTGTATGAAGCTGATTGGGTTGATTGGTATCGTTTGAGCTTGATAATTGATATTGAAGTCTGGTCACAAGGTGATCTAATGGGACATAGTTGTACGCTTTAAATCCCTAACTTTTTCCTTGACCACCCTTTCGGGTTTTCAGTCCATCAGGATACCTTTTTTGCCCAAGCCGCCTTTTCAGGTTTTCGACTTGTCGGGTGTACATATTTTTGTGTATTTAGGTATTAATCTATGACCTGAGAAAGAAATATAGTTTTCCTGAATTGTTACAGGTGTTAATCTTCAATCTCCTCATGTAGATAATTTTCCTGACTTGTTATAGGTATTAATCTATAATCAGTTGTTCACAGATAGTTTTCCTGGCTTGTTACAGGTATTAATCTGGAACTTGAAAAGGTTGGTAGTTTGAGATAGTTGTCCTATCTGGTTTCAGGTATTAATCTCTCACCTGAGAAAGAAAGATAGTTTTCTTGGCTTGTTACAGGTGTTAATCTTCAATCTCCTCATGTAGATAGTTTTCATGGCTTGTTACAGGTATTAATCTACAATCAATCATTCGCATATAGTTTTCCTGTCTTGTTACAGGTATTAATCTGTAACTTGAAAAGGTTGGTGTTTGAGATAGTTGTCTTGTCTGATTTCAGGTATTAATCTCTAACCTTTTGAAGATCGTTGACGATAGCCATTTGTCGATTTGATCTTTCCTGAAAAGGTAAAGAGTTAGCTGCATGCAATGTCATGATGTATGAAATGCATGATGCAATGATGTTCTCAAAATAAATGAGATTGTGTCGTATGCACTTGTCATGTATGTAATATGATGCATGAAATGAAAAATGTTGTTGGAATGTATTTTTGTCTTGGAAAATAAATCCTTGACAAATGTTGGGGAGTTTTAGGGAGTTGATTCCTAGACTGTTGTTGGAGATGAAGAGTATGCCCATCTTCAAACCTTGCTTAGAACGTTTCCACTGGGGATTCATGTTTTTGTTGTTTGAGGAGAAATCCGATGGGGGATGTTGATTTTGATTGAGAAGAAAACTCTGTGGAGAGTGTTGATTTCCGTTTTGGGGGAAAAAGTTCAGGAGTCTTAGTTGTATGTTGCTCTACTGGAGAGTTATCTCTTGATGAAAGAGAAAGGAAGTTAAAAACTTGTTGGGAATAAAGAAGCTAATTATTATCTGGTTCTCTCCTAGGCTTTGTAACAACCTACAGGGGATTGTGGAAAAGTCTACTGGGTAAGAGGGGTTGTGGTCCCTTGATTTGTGATAGTTTGGGAGGCAAATTCAAGCTGGGGAATCTTGTAGTTTGTTGGGGAAATAAACCTTGTTTCCAATCTGTTGGAGAAGCGTTTTCTTTTGGCAGAACTCTTCAAGGATTCTTCTTGAGACCAAACTTAGCTGGGAAGAAAGGTTTTACAGAGATTGAAACTCTGGCTGGGAATTGCCTAGATCCAACTTTGTGGGTACTTGACTAGGGATCACCTTATGAAGGGGATTTCGTGGAGATTTGTCACTGCCCCTAGTAGCAAGTGTTGTATCACCGCCAGAAAAACGTTTGCTTGACCCTTTGTTGGAATTCAAGCTTAATGCCCCAAGTGATTGAGATGCAGACTTGCCTCTGGTTATTCAGCACCTTTCGAGAGATTTATTATAATCTTGACTCGACTGCCCCAGGTGAGTTTGGACAATGGCGTGCCATGCCCCCTTTCTTATAGGAGATCTGTCATTGGAAGTGTCATCCCATTTGAAGTGATTTGGTTCCCTGAGAGAGCTTTTGTTCGTTGGACATTCGTCGTGTGAATTTCTCCGCTATCCAACAATGAGCCATATGCAAACAACGATATTCAAATAATGCAAAGTTTATGTTTGTCTTGAAGTTTCGAAAATTCGTTTTAGCAGATAAAAGAACTTTTGTAAGAAAATTCAACTCAGGATTTGGAGTAAAGCCTTACAGGAGTCAGGATACCATTTATAACAGTATGTTTTCGAACTAACCCATGCTTTAATTAGGAATTTTGAGGGGTTGTAACGTGACTTGGTTCACGGTTTAAGAAACAAAGGATATGGCTCAAAGTGTATTTGTACCCACCCGTTCTTCGTGATGTCCTTCAGTCCTAAACTCAGTTAATTATGCGTTTGGACTCCAATTGAGTCTAGAATGATGTTTTAGTGATGGTTCAGAGAAGTTAAGTTTGTTGGAAGGCAGTCATTTTTTTTCCATATTTTCCATGTTGTTGAGGATTTGTAGTGACCTTTTTTGATTTATTATCCCTGATTTTGCCTGATTGTTCTTGTTTTTGAGATTACAGTCAGCGGAATGCCCCAGTTTTTCTTAAGTCTCCTTCGTAGGTTTTGACTTAGTGGGCTTTTCTCTTGAGAGATAATGACTGCCTATTTGGTAGGGAACCATCACCGTATTTTGATTCCAGTGGAATGTTTTTGATGTCATTCGTTGTATACAAAGTAAAGGTTTGTGACTGAACACGCGTTTGGATTAACTGAGAGACTACCTTGCCCCAAATTTTGATTAAAGGTTTCAGTTTGTGTAAAAAGGAAACTCCTACTTCTTTGGCTCAAATGGGTTGACTAGGGATTATCCTCCTTATAACTCCATTGTTTAGGAATTGAAAGAATGCATGTACATCGTTAGTAAGGTTTGTCCAAAAGCATATTGTATGAGATTATGGCATTGTTTTCGTCATCCTCCCCCTAAAGGCTTGCAACTTTTTGAAATAAGAGTTAAATATCATAAAGGGAGTAAAAAGCATAGTTTAAATAGAATGAAAATGAATGGAATAATTCACGACAAACATATTTAATGCATTAATGAGAGTAACCAAAGTCTGATATAAAGATAAGTGTTTAAGCAAACAAAGAAATTACAACTAAAAATTCGAATAAATAGAAAATTTCCTTGCCCAGAATGTCACTTAATATGGATGCTCTTAAGGGGTGATAAAAAAATCTCCAGTTGACCGTCTTGTGTGAACTCCAACGCCCCTTCGTCGATCAGACCTTGGATCTTGGTTTTCAACATCCAATAGTTATCAGTATTGTGCCCTAGACTATTGGAATGATATGCATACCTTTCTCCATGATTGTAACGGGGAGAAGCAGTATTAGGATTCTGAGGATGATCCCTTAATGTAACCAAATTCATCTTCAAGATGTTTCACAAGACTTGCGATATTGGCATGTCGAGTTTGGTAAACTTCCTATCGGATGGGACTCGTTTACTTTGATTACCCTATTGTTGTTGTCGAGGATGTTGTTGGACTTGTGATGTAGCAGCAATTTGGAAAGGTCTACTCTCCCTCGAACCGGTTTCTTGTTTCATGGGAGGTTGAATAATGACTTGATCCCTAATCTCGATTGTTTGCTTCATACGGTTGCAATCGTCTTGATGAAGTTTGTTGACGAGGGCCCTCAGCTCTTCTTGTCCTTGAGTCAAGTTTTGGATAAGAGCCATCTGGCCCACTAGTTATCCCATCATTTGGATCTTCATTGTTTCTATTTAGGTTTGTAGCCGTTCCAATTGGTCATCCTTGTTGTCCTCGGGATTCCCCATGATCATGCCCCTAATGAGGAGTGCTTTCACTTTTTCTTACCCCTTAGATAGGTTCAAGAATATTTCCTGAAACTGAGCGTTTTGAGTCTGAATGTCCTTGATAGTCTATTCCAGAGCCATCTCTTGCTGAAATAAATATTAAGCAGATGAGAGACCTGTGTGGGAAAAGCCTGTCATGATATGTGGATGCAATGTTTTCAAGGACTTAGAAAATTTAAATTTGTTTTAGACAATAAAAAGAGAAAACATCAATTGTATTAATAAGTTTAAATTGATTACAACCATGCCCCTTGGGCTTACAATGGAGGAAATAAAGCAAAATAAACTCTTAAGACAAAAAGGTTGAACGCACCCTCTTTGGCGCAATGTAGGCGTTCAGATTTCGCTCCTCATGAAGCTGTCTCGTAAGCTCCAAAACTTTCTTTTCACTTGCGTAAAACTGAGCTTCAAAGGTGTCTCATTCTTCCTTTAGCTGGATCCAAGCTCTTTGTAAGTCTTCAAGAGAAGTAGACATGGTAGGATGAAGGATAACATAAGGAACATCTCCTTCAACTAAAGGTTCCATGATGATAGGCAAAGTGGCAAGGTACGGCATACCGAGTCTTTGAGCATGAGTTCATACCCACTTAAGATAAGGCCCCAAAGGAATGGAGTTCTTACGCCCCAATGTCTTTCTATCCACTTTTTTTACCATCTTCCAAGCTCGTATAAGCCTCTATCAATAGCCTTGATCGTCGCTCTCGTAGTCGAACACCATACCTTGGATGAGCGCATGATGAGGACCATCTCTTCGTGCATAGCCAAATTGTCGTAATGCAAGAGAAGGGTTATAGGTGATACCTCCCCTAATGTCAAGCAAAGGGACATTAGGGAATTCCCCACAACGGTCAATGATAGTAGTATCCTCCAAGGATCGAGAACACAAATAAATGTCAGAGTGTGTGAGGGACATCATCCTTTGAGACCATGTTAATCCTTGCTCGTTCTTCAGTATTGATCGAGGTAGGTGTGAAGTAAACCACTTAGCAAGTATGGGAATGCAACACAAGAGAGTGCATATTTTCTTCATTGTGCGAGTGTGGAAACAATGTAAAATGTCTCCAAGCAAAATAGGTATAGGATTACGAGAGAGGAAGACTTTGATGGCATTCACATCTATGAATTGGTCCAGATTGGGAAATAGAACCAAACCATAGATTAGAAGAGCCAAGACATCTTCAAAGGCTTGGAAATCCATATCTTTCCGGAATGAACGAGCCTTATCCAACAGGAATTTGGCTAGGAAACCCTTAACTCCGCTTCTTGTCTCCCAATTTGCTTGATGTCGGCTCTTTTCAGATGCAGGGCTTCAGCAATGACTTCAAGCTTTGGAGTCCCTTATAAACCAGTGAACAGTAATTGATCAAGCATGGGCACTCCCAACAGTTGAGAGAACTCATCTAGCGTATGGACCAACTGATAGTCAGGAAAGGTGAAGCAATGATGCATGGGATCAAAGAATTGGAAGAGCACACACATTATTTCTTCTGGGAATTTGGAGGTAACCAAGCTGAGAAGTCGACCATATTTCTTGGTGAAGGGAGAGTCTCTGGGCACCCTTGATGCTAACTCTTGGAGTTGAGAGTGTGCTTTCACAAAGTTGGTCCGGATGGTATTCCTTCGGATGGGATTCATGACCTACAAAACAAAACAAAGATAAATTCCTAAATCCTTGAAATGATTAGTGAGAATGCTCATGATGTTATGATGTTTATGATGTACATGTATGCAAAGCAAGCAAGTTGTTATATACACACAATGCAGACAAGTCCTTAGGTTTAGGCTTGCATGGAGTTTGTAGGTAAGTACCCTCTTGAAGTTTAGTTGGCTCAACTTGTCCGAGTAATAGTAACCGGGTTCTAAGGGATCTCAATATCACTTACCTTTCTTTTAGGCATTGTCTCAGCACAATCAATCTTTTCTTACGACCAAGATATCCCAAAAGTCTGATCTCAATGAGTGTAGTATCGAGTATCAACCAATTTTCAGCTTTCCACTGAAACCGGCTATCTCACTACTTCCTAATAGCCAAGTTGTTCAATTTCGATAATAAGGTCAATTAGTTCTTCATGACACCGCTCAGCGGCCCTGTATTCTTCTCAATTCAACATAAGGGATACCGATACCAACAAATATGTCACACTAACGTAGCCATTGCTTCAACCATATCGGCATATGCCGTACAATTTCAACAATTTATTGCTACTACCTAAAAGGGTGCCCCAGATCTGGGTAAAGGAACAAAACAAACCCAAACGAGGAACCATAACGTAAAGCAAACAAATCAAACAAAGGAAAGCAAGTAAAGGTGATCTAGCCCTAAGGTAACCCCACTTTTAAGTATTCTCAACAGAGTCATCATTTCTGTAACACGGTGGGAGAACTGACTTGGGTGTTTTGCGTTTGATCGCAATTGTTGCGGATAGCAACAGTCGCCACTGACTTTTCTTTTATCCAATAAGGAAAGGTTGAAAAGAACATGAAAGACCTTTCGAGATTATTTCTTGAGTTCGGGGGGTAGGTTATGAAAAAGGAAGGTGTTAGCACCCTTTTCATCCGTAGTTATTTACGGGCTCTTGGTTGTTTGCTAGATCACTTGATTTTGTTTGAAAATGTGCTTGTGGTGTGGGTTTTTAAAGTATTTTGAAAACGTCTTTGTAATGGCTCTCGTTTCTATAAGAACGCGTACAGAGTGTTATTTTTGAAAATGATTCAAAAGAGGTGCTTGTGGAATGTGTTTTTGAAAATGATTTTGAAAAGTGTCTTTGTAATGGCTCTCGTTTCTATAAGAATGCGTACAAAAAGCTTTGTCTTTTGAAAATGTTTCAAAATGAAAGTGTTGGTGTATGAAATGTTTTTGTTGTGAGCAAGCGAGCAACTAGGAGCATCATACCTACTCAAAAGGTCTTTAGTGTTCTTTTCCTCCTCCTTTAGATGTTGCTATCATACCATTGATTTGGTAAGAAGCTCCATCTTTGGATGTGAAGGGACGGGCATGGGATGTTTGTATAGTCATAGAAGGTAACCTATGGGACGTTTTAGCAATGTCGTTTTAGGGACTATATCATTTACCGAAGACAAAATTAAGGATCATCGAGGGACTACGATCTTTTATCAAGGGTCTTTGCTAAAACGCCCATATTTGAAGGACATGACTATTTTTCCGAGGCAATAAGTGGAATTATCCTAGGGGTGCATGTGTGAATGGTGTGTTCGATTTGCATGCATTTAGTCTTTGATTAGGGGTTGTCTACTTGTTGTTTTTATCTTGCTATACATACCCTATTTTACTAGCAATCATACAAAAGTAATAAAATGCATAAAGATAAAATCCTACACTATTACAACCATATTGAATTGCATTAAAATATAAAGGCAAAAATAAAATAAAAGCAAGAAAAATGGGTCTTTCGATTTAGGCAGAAACACCCTTCGATTCTACACTTTTTGACCTCCTTCGATTTGGGGTCTGGAGTCAGTAGAGTCATGCCCTTCGATTTTCCTTTCTGCCTCCTTCGACTGGGGGATGGAACCAGTGTAGGCATGCCTTTCAATTGGGGCCTGGAGGCTAGCATGTTGTGCCTTTCAACTGGGCCTGGAATCAGTGCAAGATGTAATATGCCTTTCTGCCTCCTTCGACTGGGGGTTAAAAGCAGTGAGGGAGTGCCTTTCGAATAGGCCTGGAATCAATGAGGAAGTCTGAGGCTTCTTTTCATATTGTTGTCTCCTATTTCTTTTGTTTGAGATATTAAATAACAACATGACCTAATGCCATGCTAGAATTACCTTAGGGCCAGGTTAGTTCTTAAAGCATTTGTAACAAACCAAAGAACAAAACCAAAAGGAGAGGCAATAAAAACAAACTAAAAGGGTGTAAACGAAAGGGAAACAAAACTATGTACATGTTTGAAACGAAAAGGAAATTTATTTACATGTTATGCTGGAAACGAAGGATCCAAGGTTAAGAATGACTTACCTTGCTTGAGGCTGGGACGTGCGTTGGGCCTTTATGTGGTTGCCTTGAGCGCTTCTGGATTCGAAGGGATGGATCAAGGGTTAGGCCTTTGATACTGGATTCAAAAGAGAAGAACAAATGTGAGGTTCTTCATGCTGGATTCGAAGGGTAACAAGGTACAGGGATGTTTCAGACTCGAAGGGGACATATGTTTGGATTATGGGTTTGTGTTTGATGAACGTTTAAGTGTTTGAGAGCTTTATGGTGTTTGAGAACTTTTTGAATATTTGTTCCTCTGGCCAAAAAGTCCCTCTCAAACATGTTGTAAAGCCTTTTATTTATATGCAAAGTTGGCTGAAGCTTTTGGAGGAAAAACAAAAAGTTTGATCAATTTGAGTAGCATGCACTTTGTAGCTTTCGAGAGACAGTGCCTTGTATGCTATTTTGGTGCAAGAATGGGGCAGTGTTTCAGGACTGTTGTGCAACAGTTTTGGCCAGTGTACCAGGCCTGAACTTGATAGCAAGCATCTTTGAATATTTCACCCTTTCGTTTTGACCCTTCTTCGACCAAATTCTTCTCCCAACAATATCATTTGATTTTCCTCCAACAAGTGTCCTTCAAATGGGCTAGTTTTGTGCATCTTTCGAAGGAGCCAAAAGTGTGACCCTTAATTGGGTCACCAAAACATGCCTTAAATTGGGCTCTGTAGATCCTTCAAATGGGCCATCAAGCATGTCCTTTGAATGAGATGCCCAGAGTTGGGTTTGAAAGATGCTGATTCGAAGGGAATCAAAGTTACAAATGAAACCTTGTGAAGGTGATTCTGTCCAGTCGAAGGCTTGCCTGCAAAAGGTCCATGTGGCCAAAAGAAGAAGTGTGCGTAGGGGGGTCCCTGCTTTGTGACTTCATGCAAAAACATGCAAAAGATCTTTGTTCAAACGAAGGCTTGCATGAAGGGAACCACATGCCCAAACGAAAGGTGCATGCAGGAGGCCAAAATGTCCAAATTCGAAAGAGGCGTACAGGAGGAAAAAGAGTGCAAAACGAAGGATGCCAAAAGGGAGCCTTTTGCCTTGGAATCGAAGGAAGCTACAAGAGATTTTGTGCCTTGTACGTGTGCAAGAAGGAAGTTATGGCTCAAACGAAATCTTGTACACAACTAGTCATCAACTTGTGAGTCAAGGCAAGCATGGAGGGAATGCTTGTTCAGTCAACATAGACGTGTGTGCATCAAACATCTCATCAAAGCAGGCACATAGGCATCCATTGCATGGTGAACCCTATGAGGCTAAAGGTGCAATCGAATGTTGCATGCAGGAAGCTCCTGCCTTGTGAACCAAAACCAACGCGCCAGAGACCCATGCCCAGTCGAAGGATACAAGCCAAGCTTGCATTCGAAAGAGGTCAAAAGGCCAATCGAAGGAGCTGAATCGAAAAACTTGTCTTTTTTTTCTCCAATTTTGTCAAAAGATTATTTTTATCTGTTTTCTTCCTTTTTAACAGTTTCATTTGAATCTTGGTACTGGAAAATCCCAATGTACATGTGCAAGCTTGAACTTTGAGAATCCTTGTGAGAAGTGACTTGAAAAATGAGAGGGGGAATTTTTTGGTACAACACCATGCTTGAGATCAGAGTCACTAACCGGTCACTCTGCTATGAGTAGGTACGGATAACGGGCTTAATATGATTGCGCCTGAATGAAAAAGGACCTTACAAAATAAGGAAGCTTAGGCATAGTGGACTAACATGGATGTGTTTTTATAGAAATAAAGTTTATGCCCGCATTTTTATGCAGAAAGTGTTATCACAATATCCTTGGTTCGATCAAGTAGTACCAATCAACACGTCCTTACTTGAACTTAGAAACCCTTTTAGCTCAAAATCTTATAAATATTGTTCTTCTTTTCATCTACTTCTGAGAGTTTTTGCTTGAGGACAAGCAAAGGTTTAAGTGTGGGAGAATTTGATAACACCTGATCGCACTGCATATTTGACTCAAATAACACATGTTTTTCATAATTTTTAGTACTGTTTTCTTGCGTTATGCTTGTATTTGTCTTGTTTTCATACAACATGCCCATTTAGAGCTGTTCTTGAAGAAACCAAGCGAAAAGGCCAAGAAATCGAGATTTTCAGTGAAATCTTACACATGGCGTTCAGCTCAGTGGCCGCTATAGGGGCGCCTTATTGTGTCCCACTCCATCCAGGGGATAACTACCAAGTCCCCCACGATCTCTCTATCTACGCACTCAGCGCCCGCGGAAGGGCCTCGATGGTTGTGGTCTTTGTTAAGTTTCTTCTCGCCTAAAAGGAGTTAGGGGGCATTTCTGTCAAAGCATAGCCTGGAGAACTTCTATAAATAGTAGTTTTCATTTCACTTTCCATCATTCAACTTAGTCTTGCAACGCTAAGCCTATACTCACTTGTGTAAAAGCAATAATTCGTCACATCGGAGGATTATCGCACCATAGTCTTGATTAGGTTGGAGCATCTCTTTTATTTACAATCTTGCCACCATTTTACTTCAAGCATTTACTTTCCAGTTATACCAAGATTTAAAGACTCCGATTTGGAGCAGGTTTCTATTTAAGTTTTTTTTATTCAATCACTTTGTCTCGCACTTGCATTACTTATTTTATTACCTTGCCTTGCCTTTATTACTATGATTATTTTTGATCAACTTTAATATGCTTGCTTTTATTTCCATGTCTGGCTAAATATTTTAAGGTTGGAATGTAAGGATCATTGTCATGATAGAATTTCAACACAGTATCAGTAGAAACACTTTAGGGGTTATTTTAACTTTTAACACAAGTTTTACGTACTTAAATTTTTTGGATAAGATCGAAAGTCGTCCATTTTAAAGAGTAAACTTGGTTAGTTTTTAACCGTTCAAAAAGGGCGAAAGCGTTTTGACTGGTTAATTAGGGATCTTTGACACTTTTAGAAAAATGATTTTGAAACTATTTTCGGACGCATTTATAGGTTTACAATCTGATTCTCGAGTGAAAGTCAAGAATCTCTTTATGTCAATCATTCCGAGTTAAAACCACTTTTTTTACTAAGTTAAGAAACTAATTTCTTAAAAATAGGTTTGTTGCTTTAACGCTTGAAGCGCCCTTTTATAAGTGATAATAGAAGGATTTAATTAGAGAGTAAACTAGGTTCTTAGTTAGCAAAAGCGACAAGTTCCAGTAAAATTGTTCCTTTACAAGACTGGAAAATATTGCCCCATGAGTAGTTCTATTAAATACATACTTAAATGTTATTTGACCAATGTGATTTACATTCTAGCATGTCTTTTGTTTGAATTTACTTTATCTATTTATTTCCTTTACATTATACTCCCTCAACTGAATCGACCCGCCTTAGATAAGCAACTTAATAATAGAGTTGATAGATTGACGATTGGTCTCTGTGGTTCGACAATCCTTTATATTACTTCGATAGGTTGTGCACTTGTAGTTAGATTTTAGACTCTATAAACAGACCGAACATAGGTCTCTAGAATTTGTGTTGAGCTTGTTGTTTCCTAAGGGCACAATCATGTCCTATTTTCACGAATGATTGATAGTACTTAGGCTTCCATTCATACTCTAGTTTTTGCTCTTATTCCTTCCCTATTTATTCAGTTATCCATATTCTTTCTTTGACCTTTTGAGTTATGTCAACTTCGACTAAGACTCTGGCATATGAAATATGCAATTTCTTAGTTGTACATTTGTCTATAGTTAGCGATTTCCCAATGAAACTTACTATCTTTTATATACTTTTCTTCCCCCATAAGTACATAGGAAGATTACGTATAGTAATCCACAGTGGTAGAACACATAAGAGATCCTCTTTAATTTCAAAGTCTGGTGACCGGTGTTTCATGAAATATGGTCCTTGTGCCATTATTTTTTCTTGATCTTCATTATTCTTGCATCTCGCTATGAAGAATCTAGCATCATTGTAGTATTGATAAGTGCCCAAATGTAGTTATTTTGTATATATGTTTTGTGGCACTTATCAATTCTTTTGTTGATATTTGTTGAATAATTCCCCGCTTTGTTTGTCAATACGTTTAGTTTGTATATATTTGTAATTTTGATTCATTTGTGTACCTTTTGATAGATTTTACTTATTTTGTAGGTATTTGTTGTACATTTAGAGCATTTAGAAATAAGGTGTTGAAGACACAACTCAAGATGTGCGTTTTCAGAATAAAAGTCCATTTTTGAGAAGTTATGTCCAGGAAGGCGCCCTAAGCGGATTCTGTAACACGCAAAGAGTGTTTGTACAGATTTGGTAGAAGCAGAGCTTTTGAGCCCGTTTAGCATGCTTAGGCCTCTTAGCACGGTTGTAGGCGGTTTGATGTATAAAATAAGGAAGTCGTGCTTAACGCGCTAGGTCCGCTTAGTGCGGTCTGCTAAATTTTGTTTTATAAATTCATTTCATTCATTTGTTAGGTTATGTTTTTGGGGATAGTTTTAGCTCCCAAATTCATCACCCTCATTTTTTGGTAGATTAGCTTAAAAAACAACTATGGAGCTTGAATACGAATGATCTGGAATAGATTGTTCATCGATCGGCGTGACAAACCAAGAGATTTGTGGTTCATTTCTCTTCTTCTTTGTGTATTCTTTATTTGTTGAGTTTGAATATGTATTTACTTTGAACTCATGTATATTTGTGATTGTGATTGTGAAGTTTAATCATTGAATGACTTGCTCAATTAAGCTGAATACACACTCCTCTAAATGTAAGATTTAACAGAGTTTACATAAAGCTACTTTGTTGTCATCCCATCTTGCATCATTTGCAACCAGTCCATCGTTATAGTTTTTGGAGATTATGCCAATTGTGGCATGGACTAGCTTTTGTGAGATTACTTCATCTGTTCCAAGTTTTTCATCATCTCTAAAAGTAATTATACTCTTGCACACCAAAGCTGCATATAGGTGACCAGTGAAACCTAAGCGCATGTCTTCTCCCCTAAAACTCAAGAAAACATGATACTTCCATTTTGAGTGTTGTGAATAATCATACATTTAAAGACCTTAAGATTTAACTATAGAAATGGAAGAATATGTTGATTTAGATTTAAGCATATGAAAATAAAATCAACAACATTAAGGACAAGTTATTCACAAAAGTTATACTCGGTGAAGCCTACACTAAGAACCCACCAATTTGCACTATGTTATTTCCTCTTCTAGCTACCAAAAATAAAAAATGAGGGAATGAATTTTAGTCCAGGACAATAATTCCATGGTATTATCTTTCTCCAACATCAACTGCAATTGGCAAAGATGTCGTCAAAATATTAAATAGAGTGCCAAATTATTCGAATTTGATTGATTTCGTACATTTAAATCCCTTTGAGCCTCTTTCTCTATCCAAATAATGGCATGTACTGATGTAGCATTGTAAGAAAGAACTATATGCTCAAACCTTCCATCTACTGGCCATAACTCCGACTGATGTGTCATAGAGCTTCCTTTTGCCTTCAACATTAAAAACTGAGAAAGGCCCTGAAACTCAGGAAGCAACTGAGTCGTAAGCACCTACTATTGATCCAATAATTGATCAAGGACATTCAAAAAGAATGAAATTTTGATATAAAAGACAAACAACAACAAATATAAATTTTATGTTAAAAAAGTTAGTTAGTGTTTATTACTTTTGCGAAGGTGTAGCCGAAAGTTGGTTGGTTAAATTCGTGCTATTGTTTTATAATATGTTATTTTATTGTTATCTTCACCATGAATGTACATATTGTCAGTTAGGCTCACTCCGGCTGGTATCAAATTTTAGCTTTTCATTCTAATCAATATATAGACTGATAGTGTAAACAATATCAATTTTCAGACAGCACAACTGAAATAATTTTGTTAGATGGATGCAATACCTATCCTTTTTTAGCAAAACATGTCGAAGAGAACCATCCATTATGAACTCCGCGATAGTCTCCATTATTCCTCAGTGTCCTTGTTGGAATCCTAAATTCTCGAGCACTACAAAATGAGCAGATAATGGAATCCCAAATTTGAAATAGATATGTTACCTTATGATGAGTTTCAAAAAATTTGATTACTTCTTCCAAGTGATTTCGATTGAACCCCTGCAACACACTTCACCCTTAAAAAAAATTCACTCAATACTGAATATGGTTTGAATATGAGAGACAAGACTGACTGTCTATAAATATACCTAAATGTATTAAAAAACTCCAGAGATAAAATCACCACCAGGAAATCCCATAGCTATTTTATTTTCAGTGATGCATGTCATATCCAAATAACTCACCCTCCGGTGGCAAAGAGTCGAAATTTTAAAAGTAAAAGAAAACTAAAATCAATATGGAAGATAAGTTAATAATTCACAAAACTTCATTGGAAAACGTCGTAAACAGCTCGCCGCATATGGTACACTAGTAACTGCTTCCCGCAGAAGTCGTAACACTGCTAACCTGTGGCATATGTCATAATTCCGCTCACCGAAAAGAAAGCAATTTCCAATATTTTCAGAAATTTATCTTTAGATACAAACATTTCAGAAAACAACATTAGCGAATATAAAGCAATTGTGTAAAAATTCCACATAACCTTGCTATCATTAATTTCCCTTGCAAAAAGAATCACATGAGTTTACGATCCAGCTTCTTTTGATTTTCCATCAAACTAGAAAAACAACAACTCCCTCCATTAATCCATGTCACTTACTGTACTAAGAAAAATGCAAAGGGTTATACGTGATATCACTCTGCACAGTTATTGTAATGGAAGAAATGCTCATGTCCACAAGTTTTATGCAACAATATATCAAAAGTTTGAGTTTTAACACAAAGACAAGGCAGCTTCAAATGAAAAGTACAATGTGCATGAAATTCAAGATGGACTAAGAAACCAAAATATCAATTCATACCTGCAAATTTCACAGCCATTATAGGGGTACTTCTGCTAAGATATTTGAAAGCCCAAACATCTTTGAAAGCCAAAAATGAGAAACCTTTTCATGTATCAGGACACATTTTAGTATGAATTTTTTGTATGAGTATAAGGAAAGTATTTTGAAACGGAACGATCAAATTATGAAAATGATGAATCATAGAACAATCACTAACCAAGTCATTGAGCAAAAATAACATGTGACCTTTCTGTTAAACCATATACATTCTGCAAGTTCACACCAATAGCCTGCATAAGAGTAAGAAAATGTGAGAACAACACCAAAAATAAATTTACTGTTTCGGAGTTACAAAGTCCAGAAATATCAAACCTCAAAAACTTTTTTGACATGAGAAGGTAAGCAACCACCACCACCACTTATTGCATCGTGTACAGAAGAATCGAAAACAATAATAAATGTTACTATATAGAAGTGGCATTCATACAGTTTATGGAAAATAGGGTTACCTATACAAAGTTTCAAAAACTAAAGGAACAGAAATCATCAAATGTGGCTGATAAAGTCCCAAATCATCCTAGAGCAAAAATAAAACACATCACATTAAGGTAAAAATAAAAAAACTGTCAAGAAATACATAAGGGTCAATGGAGAAGCGTTGGATCCGCAAACCCCGGGCCATGGAAGCATTGGATCTAGAAAAAAAGTCTTGTTAATGAGAATGGACAATGGAGAAGGTGATTAATCATCAAGAAAAACAATACTATAAGAAACCATCTTCAAGAAAAACACAAACTTTACATCCTTTTCGGCCATTCTGATTTTGCCATTACATCATCATGACTTCCACACTTTTCACCGAAAAATGGTGTATCCATGAAAGCGTTAGATATGAAAATAATAGTCCTATTAATGAGAAGAAATGGAGAACAGAAAGAAGAACAAAGTGCAAGAGGAAAAGAAAGAAGAAGATCGGTAAAGAAAGAAGAAGAAGAAGAAGAAGAAGAAGAAGAAGAAGAGGAAGAAAGGGAAGAGAGAAGAAGGAATAGGAAGAGAGGGAAGACGTTGGAAAGAGAGAAATGCCGTGAAGGATGGGCAGCGAAATGTGGAAAGGTGATGCGATGAATTGGTATTCATGAAATCAGAATAAAATGGGGTTACAATAGTTAATTTGTAAACAAACAAGTACATATGACATCATCAAACCATTCCAACTTAATGATCAAAAGCAAATAAATACAATCATGTAATTAGAACAGAAATATATGACATCATTAATTAAAAAAAGTATTTATTGGACACAAAATATTCTTAGTTTGGTGAGGTGGAAGATGTAGAGGCTAGGGCACAAGAATAATTTCCCCAACCTCTAATGTTCTTACATGGTAGATAGTATCAAAGAAGCTTACATATCACTAGATTGACAATCAGAGAGTGCCAATGTCACTACAGTTACATTAACATCGCCCTTTTTTGAGCGGTAATCCACATTAATGTTCTAGAACCACGAAACCTATGATTGACCATCCCCAGAGGAATATATGATAAAACAAAACATTAAAGCATGACCGTTAAATCATATAGCAAGTAATCTTCTAACATATGTCCCTATTTTACAAATATCTAATACAAAATATTCTAGATCACTGAAACCATAGAACCCACTATAAAACGTAAATTAAGATGATATATTAAAATACACAATTTTCTAACCTAAAACACCCATCTCATTCAGCCATCACTTGACTTAGACATCAAAGTGTTTATAGATACCCCATCGCTAGAACAAATCATTACAACACACTCAAAATATTAGAGTTTACCATCATATATTAATTCACATTTACTTGAGAAAATCATCGGTCTTTGCAAGTAATCTAGATAACAAGCGATGTAATTAGGAAAGGGGCGTACGTTTCAAAACAAGCGACTAGGAAGCTTGCTGGGGCGACATATTGCACCGCCCGTCCTTAGGAAACCTTTGTACCACCTCATGTTGAGGTTCTGCAAATATATTACTACATAACTGTATAAACGTTTAATGTTAGGTTGACTCTTCGATTAATAAGATTCAATTTAGCCACCTTGTTTAAATTGAATCCAGTTAATTGACGCAATATTGTTTTGCATCCTTATCTTCCATATCTATTGTATTTTCTAATACTCCTAGTAAATTGTGAAATCGTATAATTGCACCTCTATTATAAACTTCCACTGCCATGCTTTTGTAGGGGCAATTCCGAGGAGAGAGCATTTTACTTGGGACACACCTTTGTGAGAGACACACCACTTGTCCATCTAAAACCTTAAGGTAATAGATGAGTGGGTTCTCTCATATATAAGTGCTCAATCTTCCCTTTTATAATCGATGTGGGACTTTTTCCTCACACTTGATTCTCAACACTCCCCCTCAAGTGTGAGTCGCAATGCTCCCCCTCATGTGGAATGACTCTCTTCCACATACACTTGTACCATCGCTCGATACAAGTAAGTCGATCCCTATCTCGAAACCAAAGGCTCATGATACCACTGTAGGGGCAATTCCGAGGAGAGAGCATTTTACTTGGGACACACCTTTGTGAGAGACACACCATTTGTCCATCTAAAACCTTAAGGTAATAGATGAGTGGGTTCTCTCATATATAAGTGCTCAATCTTCCCTTTTATAATCAATGTGGGACTTCTTCCTCACACTTGATTCTCAACAGCTTTTTGTAAAGCTTTGATTTTTAAAAAAACATTTTGAAATTGGTTTTAAAAAGGAAATGTCCACTCATATGTGCAAAGAAGATAACCTCCTTTGACAGACTGATTCACATGTGCAATAAAACCACACCCTAACTTTGTTGAACCTGGCTTGGGTGACTACTGTTTCGATCTGGTCACAAGGTGCAAGTGGTTGCGATCTAACCCAATACATAGTCTTCTAAAGATATAGTGTAAAAGGAACTTACATACCTCCTGATATGACAATCACATAGTGCCAATGCCGCTAAGGTTACATCAACATCACCCTTTTTAGGGACGTAATCCATATTGATGCTCTAGAATCACAAAACCTATGACTGACATGCCCTAGAGTAACATATGATGAAAAACCATTAGTGCGGGACCATCAAATCATATAACAAGTATGTAAGTTTAAGAGTGATCCTAAGAGAGGGGGTGAATTAGATCTAATAATTTTTTTTCTTCTTGTTTTTAGATATGTGTTTCTTTTTTTTTTCTGGTTATGATTCGTGACGAAAGCGGTAAATGTAGAAAAGTAAAGAACACCAGAAAGTTATCCTAGTTCCCCTTACAATCCGAGAGTCCATCTAGTCCTCTTACCACATGTAAGAGATTTTATTATTGTTAGATATTATGGCCAAGACTCTCCTAGTCTTCCTATCTAACAATATCACCAAGAACAATCATTTTGTGATCAACCAAGTTGAAATGAGAACAATCCTCTCCAATTCAGCTCTCTTGCTTCCAATAATCCTGAACAATAAGATATACAAACCAAACAAGTAGAAAAAGAAAACAGTTATTTATTATCCACTCTCTTGTTTCCAACAATCCTGGATAACAAGGTATACAAAACAATTTTGGAAAATATATATAAGAAAATGAAGTTGATGAATAATGATATAGAGTAATTATCACTTTTATATTCTTAAGTGATATATCAATGTAAATGATATTCCCTTCTAATAACAATAATTTACAAACACTAAAGTGTTAGATTTCTCAAGAATTTTCCGGTTTAAAGGATATGAAAGTATGCAGAAAATTTCTTGAGTAAAAGTTGAATATTTGAAATGTGAATTTTTGAAAGTCTAAGTGTTTGATTGGAGGAGGTAATTTGTAATTTAAAAATTATGGTTCATATAAGTTGCAAGATATCATTTTGAATCATGGCGATGTTTAGAAAAAGTACCATGAACAAATGCAAGTTCAAATGAAAAAGTTTCTTGAAGAGTAACTATGAAAAGGTGTTGAAAAAGTTATTGTTTTTAAAAACCGTTCAGTGAAAATCGATTGTTGTTTGGTGCATATCGATTTGCATAGTGCAGCGTTACAATTTTTTTGAAAAGCTTCAGTAAGCAATCGATTTACATCATGTGTAAATTGATTTTCATAGTGTAAAATTATAAGAAAAAAATAGGCAAAGAGCAAGAACGAAGGCCCAATCCAAGCAACTCTTCAAGGAGCGCACGCTCGAAGATTCCTGCCAGCGCGTCGACCAGAAGCTGCAGCCTTGCCTGCCGCTGCCCGCGAACATGACGTCCTCGACCACATGAAGTCCAGCTCGAGCACCCTCCTCGTAGGGCAGACTATGATCGTTACCCCATCACCTGAACTCCGGAAAGACCGCGTCCTCTTCCCTCCGTACTTCTCGCAGAGCATCACCAGGAAGGGGACCACGTGCGGGTCCCCACTACACACGTAGAACCTGGAAGTTCCTTTATTGGGCCAGTCCTGGTCGGCCCAATGAAGGGACCTTGGCCCCGCGCTGGGGACTATAAATACCCTATATTCCTAGAGGGTCAGGTATTCATTCTCTTATCCATACACACACTTTTTGCCTGCTCGTACTATCACTCACTTTAGCATCGGAGTGCCTTGCAGGTACCCCCCCCCCCCATCTCGTTCAATTTCCGCTCGGAGCCAGTCGTGACGGTCCAAGTCTGATCAGGTAAGATCAGTGGCGCCGTTTGTGGGAAACTAGCTTCCCCGTCTTGCAAAACCTCGAAGACCAAAAGCTCAAATCACCTCTTACCGTCATGGCTGACCAAGTTCATGATGACCAAAACATCTGCGTCGTTGACACCAACAACAATCTCGCAGATAAAAATGGACACCCCGATAACACCAATAACCCCGGTCATAACATACTCCCTGGGGGCGCCAACCCCTGGCCCTCAGTCCACCGCGATGGAGTTACTGCATCATCCTCTTCAGTCCCTCTGCCGCTCGAAGAAGACAATGCAGCTACCACAAGCCATCGAGCTGCCCAATTTCAGGAAGTCCCTGTCCCCGCCGGGGCAGATGCCATAAGCCGCGCGTTGTTCGCGACGATCAATCAGACGAATTACCTCATATTCGCCCAAGGGGAAAGATTGAGGGCACTAGAAGACGATCGAAGACCTGCGAGGAGACACATGAGGCCCCAAACTGCACCTCTTCGAGTAACAGAGGTACATCTCCCGTCTCCCCTGCAGAGACACTACAGAGAGACATCCCGTAGCCTGTCGCCCCGACCCTCGGGGAGACGGCCCCCTTTGGAGAGGCAACCCATCATTGAAGTCGGGGGACACAGCCATGCCCCTACACGACAAGAAAGAAGATACTCTGGAGACGGGTATGGAAGAATCAACCAACGAGCACCACGCTCGAGAGATGCCCATCACGACCAGGACCGTCGGGCTCAACAATATTACAGGTCCCCATCACTCTCCCCAGAGCGAAGTGATGAGGACAACCCCCGCGGTCCCCTGTCACAAGCAATCATGGAGGCGCCCATACCCCCGGGCATGGAGAAGCCTCCACGTCTGAAGGAATACAATGGAGTCGCGGACCCGGTCGATCACATAGATGGGTTCGAGGCTATGTTGCACTACCACAATGTCGGGGGACCCATCAAATGCCAGTTGTTCCCCACGACCCTCAGAAAGGCAGCAATGGACTGGTATAAAGGCCTCGCTTCGGGATTAATCACCTTGTGGCGAAACCTGAAGAACCAATTCATAAGTTCGTTCACTGCGTCTCGGCGACACCCAAAGACCGAGGCGGCTCTCGAGGCCATCATCTAGAGACAGGATGAAACCCTGAGAGAGTTTATCAATCGCTTCAACCGTGAAGCCATACAGATTCCCTGCGCGGATCACATGAAAAGATATTTGCTAGAGAGGGGGCTCCTCCCCGGCACAGAATTCAGAAAGGCAGTGGGCATCGAGCCACCTAGAACATTTGATGCCCTCCTCGAGAAGGCGCGGGCGTACATGGATTACGAGGAGAGGGAGGCGGCCAACAGAGCCCGAGACCCCAGGACTCGCGGATCCAGCAACAACCCGCGCCAGGAAGCTTCTCCTCCTCGACGAACCGGGGAGAAAAGAAAAGAGGACAGACCTCGAGAAGTCCGAGAGCAAAGAGGACCCTCGGGGCCACTATAAGAAAATTGGCAGATTACGACATGTATTTTTGTAGATTACGACGGTTAAAACCGTCGCAATTTGCTTTCCACAACGGTTGCTTTACCGTCGCAGAAGTGTGTGTCCCCAACCTATTTTGCGACGGTTACAAAAACTGTCGTTCAAGTTTACGACGGGTTTGGAGCTGACATAATCAAGTATTGGTGACTGTTTGATACCGTTGTGACTATATTTTGAGTTTCTTTTAATTATTGATGGCGACGGTTCGATACTGTCGTGAATATCTTTTGAAATTGATTAAATTGTTTATGGCGACGGTTCGATACCGTCATGACTTTTGTTGATTATTTTTAATTGTTGATTACGACAATTCGGTACTGTCGCCATGACTTTTGTTTATGTCTTGATTTTTTTTTCTATTATATATATTTTTTATTTAAATTATTATCTATGTAAAAAAATTTAAATATAGTTTTTTTTTGTGTTATTTTTTTCTTTAAATTATTTCTTCTTTAATATATTTATTTATAGTATTATTTTTTGTTTTATTTTCTATCACTTTGTAATATAGTAAAAATAATTTCAATAAAAAATATTTAACATCAAATAAGCATTATAATATCCAAAAAAATGTGTGTTCCATAATCATGTAAAATGCGAGTTCCATAATCATGTCAAGTAGTACAAAAAACCCAAAATATATCAATTCCTAATCTTATAATAATAAGTATCATTATGCCAAAAATACATGAGAAAGTTCACAATCTAATTATCTCGATCATAGCAAAGTCTAATTTGTCCCTCCTGAAGTTCCATTATCTCCAATACGGTAGCTAGACTCAGATGAACGTCTACCATCAGCGGGTGATTCCAATCCCTAAAAAAAGGTATTAAAATAATAATCTTTAAAATAATACTCATAAAATTTAACTTTAAATGCGTCAAAATAATATACATGTCTTCCACTAAAATTCTGCATATGCATTAAGAGTTCAATTTCCTTTGTCCTCGCCTTGTCCCTTTGCGTTAAGAATATGATTGCTTGTGTTAATTCATCAATTTTTGAATTCTTTTCTTTAAGTGCATTAATTTCTTCTTGCATTTCCTTTATTTGTTCACTTTCTTCAGAAGAAGATATCGATCTCGTAGATCTATTAATTTGAGATGGTGTAACTCCAAGTCCCATACTACGAACATATCCATGCTTTTCTTTTCCAAATACTTTCTGAAATGCCTCATTTTCAGACACAGAATCCTTAATTGCAGCTTGTAATTTTTTCTGCACATGAAAAAGAAAAAAATTGAGCTATTGTTTATATAACAAGAATAATATATTGGGGGAGAACCTCTTGATCAAATCATGGACTTCCATATATACGTAAAAAGAAGTTGGCACAAACTAGGAGGTGGCACAAACTATTGCAATTGGACTTGAATAATACTGTTGGTATATAATTTTGACATTTTTGCCATGAATAATAAGAAAGCAGTACATTGAGCAATGGTAAGGATTGTTATTCATTATTAACTGGGGCCATATTCACTGGCAAACAGCCTAGTTTCAACACTTACAGTATTTGAACATAATTAACTGACAAATTTTCCCATGAATGAATGACAGCGTGATAGCATTATTTTCCAGTGAATGGATAGCATGAAGCAATAAATAAAAATTTATTGGTTCTAAAGATATGTGATACCTTCTTCTGAATCTTCCTATCAGTTGTATCAGCATCTACATGATATCCTGCTTGGTGAATCTGATCTCGAACCTAGAAAATTACAGCACAAAAATGTTATAAAATCATCAGCACCTGGCTTTTCAAGTCAAAATATTAGTATCCAACAAAAATAGAATTAGAACAATAACAAAGTTAGGTAATAGAACTATTCAAGGAAGATTGCTCAAACTTCATGAAGAAGCTACCACATAAAAAGTATATCTAAAAAGGCTTGTTGCGACTCAAAATAAACAAATTGGTTCAAGGATTTGATGCAATTGTACACATCATCACCCCATCCTAACTGTTATCATATGACTTCGATAAATATAGACAGACTAAAGTTAGGAAACAGAGATGTGTACCTTCAGAGCATAAGCTTGTGATTTCTCTGAAACAGGGCACAAAATTGCTTGACGAGGACTGAGCCAGAAGGGCCATTTACCCTTGTAGTGCTCTAAAAGTATGGCAAACATGCGTTCAACTGATCCTAGAATGGCTCTGTGTATCATAACAGGCCTCTCAATTTTGGCTTCATCCTCAGCTGAGAATTCCAACTTAAAACGATCAGGAAGCTGGAAGTCAAGCTGCAAGGAGCCAATTTATCCAATTATCAGTAAAAATAATTAACAACTGAACCATGTGAATGCAAGTCAAGCCAAAGAGTGTAAACCTGTAGAGTTGCACACTGGAATTTCCTACTCAATGCATCAGATACACTGATATCTATCTTTGGTCCATAGAATGCACCATCCCCTTCATTCAACTGCAGAGTTTTATTTGGATTATAAGCACATAATTGAAGTTAACAAATGATGCATTACATTGAAAATAATAAAACAGATATACAAAAAATAAAAGAATGTATGAGAATATAAAAAATAGTATCAAGAAATATATAATTGAATTCAAAACATGAAAAGCATATACCTGCCATGGCTTGCCAAACTCATCCAAAGCCTCCTTGAGAGCACTTTCAGCCCTATCCCACGTTTCATCATCTCCAAGCTTATTCTCTGGCCTCTACTCAAGTATTTAACACAGGCAAGGCAAAATAAATAACTGAGTCATTAAATAGATTAAACCAATTACTAACAGCAGAGTCTACCAAACTTATCATGTACTACTATATCATGTATCAGAAGAAAAGAAAATAACAAGAAAGCTAGTTCTTTGTATTGAGGCCATATTCCCAATTATTAACTGTTCCTACTAATGTTATTTATTCACAAACTTCATCATATTTCAAACCATAGAGAAGTGTTCCTACTAATGTTATTTATTAAACATATAAACAAAACATGTACCATAAGAAGAGAAAGACTGGTAAGATACGATCAAAATGATCTATATCAGATGACGCTCTTAGAAGGAATAATTGCAACAAAGAAACAAATAATGAAATTATCAAATCAGAATTAACTTACATTGCAGACAAAACATATAGCGGCAGTTGTTTCCAAACTATTAAACAGATTTATCAGCATCTCTTTTGGAAGCCTTTTTGCCATTTCAACAGAATCTTTTCCAACAGGATCAGAATTGTATTCTTTAACAATAAGTGGGTGATCACAAGCCTGACGGAGACGTAAAAGCATCAAAAGAATATTTGCATAGTTTTGATTCACTGTACGGCAGCAGCATATGCCTGCAAATTACAAGCATTACTTTTCAAAATTACAAACATCGGAGACAGGAGGAGGAGCTCGAAGAGAATCGGTGAGGGAGTTAGGGTCATTGACGACGCCGAAGGAATTGTAGTTTTGTGTGACGCTGCCTTTTTCATCCTATTGTAGTCTTGATGTCATCTGCAAATGAGTTAAGTGCAGGCTTCAGCGTGACTTTGTAATCAATACCCATGATCTCAGCAGGCGTGGTTCCCTTGGGATTCAACACATATTGAATGTTGTTGCACCCCAAAATTTGCCCTCCCATATTCTTCAAGAAATTGCCAAGCCAAGTCACAAAATTCCCCAAGGGTTGTGCAGTGCAACTGTCTCCTATACAGTCAAAACTAGGGTTTGTGTTCTGATCAAAGAAAGGAAGATTTCAAGGACCCAATCAAGTCTCATATGCTTACAAAGATGGTCAAGTATCCTCATATCAAGTTTCAAGGCATTCAGCTCAAAATTGCACAGTCAAAACCCTAGATTGCACTACAGTCAACTGTAGGGGCAAAATGGTCATTTGACAGTCAAAAGTTCAAATTTTTGGTCAACATATCATTTTGAAGCCACAAACATCATTTGATCAATGCTTGATCATGATTCTCAAAATTTGGCTCAGAAAATCATAAAGATGCAAAAGTTACTATATTTGGACAGCTGAAAAAGTCAACTGAAATTGACCAGGGCATAACTTTCACATGGATTATCAGAAAAATTCCATCCAAAGCTCATTTTGAAGAGAAAGACATTTCCTACAACTCATCTTCATACTTCAAGTCCAAGAAATGCACTCACAAAAAGTTATCAATTTCAACATTATAGGTCATTTTCAAAAAGTCAACAAAAGGGGACTTTAGGTCAAAGGCCATAACTTGAGATTGGTAAATCAAAATGACATGGGACCAAAGGCATTGGTTAAAGGACTCAAAGACCTTTCCAAAATGTCCAAGAACATGTGAAAAGCTTAAAAATTGAGCAAGTTATGCCTTGTGGAAGTTGGGAAATGTTTGGGAATTTTGAAAAGTCAACATTGATACAAATGATCCAAAAATGCTAATGGGCCCATTTTTCTTCCAAGTTTCTTCATGCCAAGCCTATGCACGACCATTAAGCCCAAGGGGAAGTATTTTCTCATTTTTTAATTATTTATTTGAATTTATATTAATATTAATTCATTTAAATTATTTAAATATGTAGAAAATATAAAATTGACCTAAAAAAATCTTTTTATGCACATTCTAGACTCAAGATTTCGTGCACATGCTAATTAGGAAAGAATTGGACTAATTGAGCTTAATTGATACAAAATACATGAGAAAAAGATTGAAAAAAGATCCTTAACAAATCCAAATCTCCAATTCATAAAAGCAATGGATTTTGATCCAATTTTCTTAACCTAATTACTCACTACATATGCAGGATGAGAAACCTAATGGAAGGAGACCAAAAGCTGCGCATAAGAATACTATACAAACTTGAAAAATTGTCCATAAACTGAAGAACTGAAAAGCATTCAAAAGGTGGATTCAAGCCTCCATTCCTTTTCCAATAGCTTCCTTAGGCATTCCTGAACGTGTGCCAATCACAAACAACAAACAAAGCCCCAGGAATTGGTAGATAAAACTCAGACTGTATCTCAAAATTTTTGGAATCGTACATCATGATTCATACATCCTTTGCCATTTTTATTTATTGATTCATGTTTGTTGTAAGTTTTTGAAGCTAACTAACACCTTTAATTGCGTTTTTCTGTGCTATACGAGATTATACCATGATTGAATATTAGGGTTTCTTGAGCTTCAAATTAGGGGTTCTTACTAGAGGAAAAATTGGACGTCCCCAGTACCACCATTGCAATCAGTACATCTGGACGAAGAAATTGAGATAGTCGCGCCTAATTTATGTTTAGAATCGAGCCATTCGCTATTTTCTGTAAACCCATCTAACGCCACGCTTAAAAACCGTTACCTCATATTTGTGTTTTTCAGGAAAATTGAAGAAGACAACGTCGTGTCAGTTGGTGATTCGGTGGTTTGAATTTCGCGCGTTCTCTCCACTACGCGTTGGTTTTGCCTTTTGTTATTTATTCATTATAATATATTAATTGAAATGCAATAGCTCAGCTGGCAGGTGTATGTGCGTGTGACCTTCATGACCTGGGTTCAAACCCCAGGTCTCTTACTTTCTCAACAATATTTTTTCAATCATTATTCCATGCAGCGCTCATGGTGAAAAACACCATACACCTCATGATCCAAGCATACACGTGTCCCAGACGGCCACACCAAAGGCATAGATCCAAGGAGTACCATGTACCAAGTCAACACGCTAGCACACGAATTGGCAAAAGTCAATGGATCCACTGCTTATTGGGCCAGGCTTCTCAAGTCCATACCTCACAAATTGGGGCTACCCCCTGGTTTGCCTTCACTATTTTTATTTATTTATTTTTTATTCTTGTTTTAATTGTTATGTTTATTTTAATTATTGTTTATTTAATTAATTATTTTTTAACAAAATACAAAAACATTATAAAAATCAGAAAAGACCAAAAAAATAATAAATATTTTTATTTAATTATTTTTTCTAAATAAATTAGCATGTAAATAAATTTAGTTTTAATTAGGTTACAATTTTAATTCTTTTCATAAAAAATATAAAAAATGTAGAATTTAGGTTTAATTGTTAATTCTTCTTTTTATTTCCTTTTTTTTTCAATCATAATATTATTATTTTATTTATTTTCATAAATTAAATTTTGCATGTAAATTAACTTAGATTTAAATTAGGTTAAAACTTAATATTTTCGCAATAAATTTAAAAAACATTAGAACTAGGGTTTAGCATTTTATTTTTAATTTCAATAAATTCTTTTTCTTTTAAATCTTAAAAAACATAAAATACCAAAAACATTTAATTCTAATTAATTAATTCTTATTAACTTTAATTTCTTATGAAAGGGTCCAACGCCCATACTTTTAATTATTAATTTCGTGCATTTATTTTATATCGTTTAAATAATTATGTACATGTCCCAAAGCCTTGTAACAATTTAACTTTTCGCACTTTTATTCGCTTTATTTATTCTTCAGTCAAATCGGGTCCGGTTTAATTTTGGCGATGTGGACCCGCGCTATTTGTAATAGCTGTAGATTTACTTTCCTCGCAATTTATAACTGTTAAAAAGCATGCAAGAATGAATGAACATAATAAAATCGAGCGTAGATCACAACCAACATGATAAGACAAATATCAATGAAAACGACACACGAATCGCGCACACCACCCCTAGGGTACGCCTCACTGTTGCCTTTCGAAAGGTGATCGTCGAGTAGAGGACGTCTTAGTAAGTCCTCATGATCCGGGAACCTGGCATGAGGGTAGCTTCTAAGGTGTCTTCCCATTGCTCTGGTGATCACCATGTCCCTAAACTCGAATTGACCCGAACACCTCCAACGGTGGTGCTACCTACCTCTCAATGGTGGGATGGCACTACTTTTAAAGGACATCTACACAGACGAATTCCTTAGGGTAGGTAGGTTCTCAAGGATACTTGCTCTCTTCAAAAACAAACAAAAAAACCTTTTCGCACCAACACTTTTCAAAAGCTTTCAAAGCAAACTTTTCAAACACTCTGACGTACGAGTCGAACTGAAATTTTTCAAAGAAACCTTTTTAAAACCCACATTGAAAAGCAAACAACCATTTTTGAAAACACATTGAGCAAGTATCTAAGAGCCCATGGATAACCATGGATAGAAAGGGTGCTAACACCTTCCCTTTCTATAACCTACCTCCCGAACCGAGAGCAATCTCTTTAAGGAATTTTTCTGTGCTTTTGTCCTTTCCATTTGGAGAAAATAAAAGACGGTGGCGACTCTTGCTTCCGCGACATTTCGCGAACCAGCGTTAAACAGTCAGTTCCAGATCCACCGATCACAAATGTCATTACCAATCTTCAACCTAGAAGCACATGAAAGTAAGAGTTTGCTTAATAATTGATCCCTATTAACATCAGCACATAAGTTATCTAGTTTAGATGTAAATAGTCGATACAATTATGCTAAAAAAACAAATGGGGTGCAATAGAATACAATACAAGAGGAAAAGAAAAGAACCTCTTAAGGGCTTGGTTACAATCCCTGGTGATAGGTTCTAAGTCTCTGATGTTATTTGCGAGAGTACGGTCAAGCTCCCAACACTTTTCCTCCCAATCATTCCTAGCAAGTTCAGCCTCTCCAGCATCCCTCTCAGCAGCCTGCAACTCTCTTTTCATCCTCTCAACGTCCCTGGTATTGAAAGGCTGTGACTCCACCTTCTTCTTTAGCATTTTATTCTCTTGACATATGTTGTCGCTCTCCACGACCTTAGCCTGCAACTGTTTCTCCTTCTCCACCAAATCCATCTCTTTCGACTCAATCCGCAACCCAAACTCGTCAATAATCTTGTGAAACTTAATGACATCGCCTTGAAGCATTTCCTTCTCTTTGTCGAGTAAATCCTTCTGAGAAGGAGCAGACCTCAATCCCTCCAATTGAGCCTCCAATTCAGAGACCTTTTGTTCAGCGGCAGCAAGGGTGTTGTCAGTGTTAGACTTCTCACGGAGAATCCTGGTGCGGATTTCGTGGTCGAGTTCGGAGATGGCTTCATCGTCACCTCTAATGAAATTTAGATAAGCGTTGAGAGAATACTGGAAGACGATGTCGTTGGTTTGGAGGGTGGTGGTGTGGGAGGGAGAAGAAAAAGAGAGATGAATTTGACAAGACTGAACAAGCCAATGAATGAGGGCGAGAATGGAAGGCCATTGATGAGGTGCAGCGGGAGATTTGAGAACAGATTTATTGAGTTTGTGAGGGTAATTCATGAATTTGAGAAGTGGCGGAAGATCTTCTATTTTGTTTATATTGAAATCGAGGAGCCCGACGAGGAAGATTAGGGTTTGGTGAATGTGTTTAGCGGAAGGAGAGGAAAAAGGTTTGAAAGAGACATTCAAATCCTGAGAGGCCAGGAATGAATTAATGGTTGCGGTTGCGTTCTGTTGGTACGAACGGTCTTTGTAAACGTCGAGAGAATGGATTCCGACGGAGGATGGACGGCTACTGGCTAAACTCACGTTAGAGTCATGGTGGTTGTTTAGTGGAGTTGGTGGTAAGTAGGCCGACTCTTTCGGTTGCCGACGAACGTGGCTGCTTCCGCCGGGAGGTCTCATCTTCTTCCGATGAACGAAGGGATTGTAACAGTTTGGGAGGAATGGTGAAAGCGGGTTTCAAAACTTTAGGGTTCTTCTTTGGAAGACCCATACGAACCTTAGGTTGAGAATTCTTGTATTTTCTTCGTGAGTAGAAAAAGTGAATGCAGGAGTAGAAAGTGAAGAGCTTTTTAACTTTTTTACGGCGACGGGTGTTTTACCGTCGTGCCCATGAGAATTTTTAAAGGTTTTGGGTGCGACGGTTGTTTTACCGTCGTGAAATGAATTTTAAGACGGATAATTTTACCGTCGTGAAAGGTTTAAGGGTGCGACGGGTGCTTTACCCTCGTGATATGCCTTTTAGGACGGTTAATTTTACCGTCGTGACTAGTTGTTGGTGAAAAATCAATGTTAAAAGTGTTAAATGGGGGCCGACGGTTGTTTTACCATCGTAATAATAATATTATGATGGTTAATTATACCATCGCAAAATAAATATTAGGGACGGTTGGTGTCAACTGTCGTAAACACTGTCTCTATATGTCAATTACGACAGTTATCACATAACTGTCGCAATTTTTGTGTCGTTAAACACTAATTTTCTTGTAGTGGGCGTTTTACCGAATACACTCCGCTCACAGCTTCCCGCGAGCGCATTTTGGCGGAGTGTGCCAGCACGGACTTTAAAGACGGCGGTGTCAAACGCCCCCGACCTGCTCCCGCCAAGCCCGAAGCAGACAAGAGCAAGTATTGTCAGTACCATAGGAGCCATGGTCATCTGACTGAAGATTGCGTCCACCTCAAGGACGCCATTGAAACCCTCATCAAGGGAGGGAGGCTCGCCCAATACTGGCGAAACGACGCTCCTCGTTGTGACGCCCGAGAAGCAAGAGAACCGGAGGAAGACGCCCGACCATCTGACGAGTCGGTCCCCGTCCAAACCGCCTTCTCCGTCACCAGACCCGAGGACTTCTACGTCCCCGAGCACCTGCAGGAGCCGCTCACGACCCACAACAAGTGGGAATACTTTCCCTCCGCCATGGTCATCAATGGTGGAGGATTCAACGACCTGACTATCAATTCGGCTAAAAGGAAGCTGGATGAACTGGTCGACACGGCTCCCCCGCAAACAGTGACCTTTGAGAGGGTAAAAGGTAGGTCGGAGCCTATCATCTTTTACCTGGAAGAGCTCCTCGGAGGAGCCCCCAACGCAGTCATTCCCCTGCTGATAAGAGCAAGAATGGCTAACTTTGATGTGCACCGCATCCTCGTCAACGAAGGAAGTTCCGTCGACGTGATGTACAATCAATTGTTCCAAACTCTGCAGTTGGACGACTCCCATCTCTCGCCATATGTAGGGTCATACTTACAGGGCTTCAACGGCTCGACCTCCAAGCCTTGGGGATATGTCGAGCTCATGGTTACCTTTGGCGAAGGCACAACGACAAGGCAGGTTAAAGTACGCTTCCTCGTCATCGACTGCGCGTCCCTCTACAACTGCATCCCGGGGAGACCAACACTGGCAGAACTGACAGCGGTACCCTCCACCGTCCACCTGAAGATGAAGTTCTACACCAAGAGGGCATGGGTAGCTACAATCCAGGGAGACCTAGCCGCTGCTCGGAGGTGTTTCAATGATGCATCTAAAGGACGCGACACTGTCGACATCGAGACGAGGCCAACCAAAAGACCGGCGACGACACGACAGGAACCCGACAAGCCAGAGCCCGCCAAGGAGGAAGACCAGAGAGCTCCATCAAAGGTCGACACCATAGCTCTGGATGCTCGTTTTGACCAGGACAAACCTCCCAGCGGCGAGCAAATCCCCCTCTAACCAATCCCGGACGGGGACTTTGAGCTCGTCCCCCTCGGTGCAGACCCGAGCAAGGGAGTGAAGATTGGCATCGACCTCCCCGACCTGGCGAGGAAACAAACCAAAGCCTGCTTGCGCGAGAACGCTGACCTGTTCGCCTGGAGCGCCGCAGAGATGCCCGGACTCGACCTTGAGGTCGTCTGTCACCGTCTCGCCATAGATCTTGCCGCTAAGGCCGTAGTACAACGTAGGCGTAGGCAGTCTCCGGAGAAAACAGAGGCTGCTGAAAAAGCTGTAAAAGACCTCCTAGAGGCGAATTTTATTTCTGAAGCCCGGTATTCAACTTGGTTGTCAAACGTTGTACTAGTTAAAAAGAATAATGGAAAAGGGAGGATGTGTGTTGACTATATCGATCTCAATCGGGCTTGCCCGAAAGATGTTTTCCCTTTACCGAACATAGATATGCTGGTCGACAACTCGGACGGCTACAAAACATTGTCGTTCATGGATGCCTACTCGGGCTATAACCAAATCCCAATGGCCATGGGCGACAAACATTGCACGGATTTCATGACCAGCTCGGGCAATTATTACTACAACGTAATGCCCTTTGGACTAAAAAACGTCGGGGCAACTTACCAACGTATGATGAACAGGGTGTTCCACAAGCAGATTAGAGATATGCTCGAGGTCTACATGGACGACATGATCGTCAAATCCCGAGCAGACACCGACCATGCAGCACACCTCAAAGCATTCTTCGCTCAAGCAAGACAATGTAAGATGAGATTCAACCCCGAAAAATGCACGTTTAGAGTCAAGGCGGGGAAATTCCTTGGATTCTACCTGACAGAACGAGGAATTGAAGCGAACCCCGACAAGTGCCGAGCGTTCTCCGACCTCTCGACCCCGACGTCGAAGAAATCAATACAAGTCATGAACGGCATGCTCACGTCATTGTCCCGCTTCGTCGCAAGGTCTGCTCAGCACGCCCTCCCATTCTTCAGACTCATTTGCAAAGAAGCAGCCTTCGAATGGACCGAGGAATGTGAACGGGCACTGCACCACCTAAAGCAAAGTATATCTCAACCACCCGTGCTATCTTGACCAGCCGACGGGGAGCCATTATTCCTATACTTGGCTGTCTCAAACGAAGCCGTCAGCGCGACTCTCATCCGCGAGACCACCGACGGGCAAAAACCCGTTTATTTCACGAGCAAAGCCCTACAAGGACCCGAGAGCAGGTACCAACAGATAGAAAAAGTAGCTCTAGCCCTCGTCAACGCAGCAAGGAGACTCAGACACTATTTTCTGGCCCACACGATCATCGTGCGAACTGACCAACCGGTGAAGCAACTCTTGGGTCAACCCGACATGGCGGACCGAATGTTGAAATGGTCCTTAGAGCTCTCTGAATTCGACATTCAATACGAGAGTAGGAAAGCTCTGAAAGCACAAGCCCTGGTCGACTTCGTCGCGGAAATGACCGCTCACGACCCGCCCACCGGGAAGGAACACAAATGGACCATCTTCGTCGATGGAGCCTCCAACTCGTCCGGAAGTGGCGCGGGGATCCTCCTGGAAAATGAGGAAGGCGTAGTGATCGAACACTCGTTAACCCTCTCCTTCCCGACGTCGAATAACCAAGCAGAGTACGAGGCCCTGCTCGTAGGACTGAGGCTAGCCGAGGACCTGGGAGCCCGCGAGATACAAATCTTCACAGACTCACAACTCGTTGCCTCCCAAGTCCAAAGGAGTTACCAAGCCAAAAACGACAGCCTCGTCGAATACTTAAGCTTAGTCAAAAAACACATGACAAAGTTTGAGCGAGCAGAAATATCACATGTCCAGCGCGAGCAAAACACAAGGGCAGACATATTGTCCAAACTCACGAGCACGAGAAAGAAGGGCGGAAACAAATCTGTCATACAAGAATCCCTGTCACGCCCGAGCATCGAAAGGTCCTCGACACCAGTCGAGGTTTACGCCATAGGAGATGCCTCGTCCTGGATGACCCCGGTGTACAATTTTCTGACGAAGGGCAAACTCCACTCGAAACAGGCAGATGCAACCATCACGAAGCGACGAGCATGCTCCTACGTGATGCTCGAGCACAAACTATACCGCAGGGGATTCTCCATTCCCCTCTTGAAATGCATCGACGAATCCGCAGTCCCCGAGGTGCTGCGGGAGATACACGAAGGGATTAACGCCCATCACATGGGCGGTAAGTCCTTGGCGAGGAAAGTCCTTCGAGCAAGGTACTACTAGCCGACAATGCAATAGGACACCAAGGAACACATTAAGAAGTGTGACAAGTGCCAGAGACACGACGACATGCACCTCGCTCCCCCTCACGAGCTGAGCATACTGTCGTCCCCGTGGCCGTTTGCATGGTGGGGGATGAATATCCTCGGTCCTTTCGTGCAAGGAACTTACCAAAACAAATTCCTCATTGTGGCCGTGGATTACTTCACGAAATGGATAGAGGCTGAGGCTCTCGCGAAGATCACCTCGCACAACATCCTCTGTTTCTACAAAAGAAACATCCTCGCCAGATTCGGGATCCCAAGAGCACTGGTGACCGACAACGGCACCCAATTCACCGACCACGGATTCCAAGACTTCGTCACCAAACAGGGAACAAAACAACACTTCACCTCGGTCGAGCACCCTCAAACTAACGGGCAAGCCGAGGCTGCGAACAGAGTCATCCTCCGAGGACTCAAACGCCGGCTCGACGAAGCAAAAAGAGGTTGAGTCGAGGAGCTGCATAGTGTCTTGTGGGCATACCGCACCACGCCCCATTCGACGACGGGCGAGACCCCCTTTCGACTAATATACGGCACCGAGGCCGTCATCCCAGTAGAAATCAGGGAACCCTCCAGGCGGACAGAAAATCCCCTCGACGAAGAAATGAACGACGAGGCCCTCAGAGACGAGCTCGACTTAGTTGAGGAAATCTGATCGTGCGAGGCCACCCTAAAACAACGAGTGGCCTTGCGTCACAACGACAAGGTCATTAAACGCGAGTTCGAAATCGGCAGCCTGGTGTTACGAAGAAACCAGAAAGACTCCCGCGAAGGGAAATTGGCCGCGAACTGGGAAGGGCCTTATCGCGTCCACGGCACCACAGGTACCGGGGCATACTACCTCGAGCAACTAGATGAAGAACCACTGCCACGACCCTGGAACGCTGCTAAACTAAAGCAGTACTATAGTTAAAAACCCTTAACACCAAGGACTCTCATCGTCGGACATCCTCATCTAGTCAACGGAGAGAAATGTCTCGACCACGTAGAAAGGCCAAGGTACGGGCCCGATCTACGTCCAAACGACACAACGTCGTTCTGCCAAAACGAGCACGAACGACAGTGCCCGACATGGACACCTCAATCGAGCTCCACCGTCGAAGTACCCGTATGGAAGAACACCCAGCTCGCGATGGGCAGTTCACACCACGGGTAAGTGACCTCGATCTGGGTCATACGCCCAAGTAAGCGGCTTTACTTCGCACGCCCGACGCATTTCGAAGTACGTCAGACCACCAAATGGGTCGAAAGAATCTCCACTCGAGGAAAACACTTAGACAAATTTCGCCACAAAATGGCAAGCCGAGCACAAGCATGCCCCGAGGAAAACACTTAGGCGAATTTCGCCACAAAGTAACAGCCGAGCACAGGCGAGACTCAGGGACATAACTTAGGCAAATTTTATCACAAAATATAAAAACATAGACACGGGCAAATAATAAAGGTCGAAGCAAACATTCATTCAAAAGCTCGCAAGCAAAAAACAAATAGAAATAAACCGACCAAGAAGGCCGGCAATGTTCAGAAATCACAAGAACGGGCACACAGGCCCAAAAAATATGCACGGGCACGCAGGCCCCAAAAACAACTATCAATAAACAGGCGCGCAGGCCCGACCAGAATTCCACAGGCTAGACTTCCCCGGGGCTACCAGCATCCACGACAGGAGACTCGGGCGGAGGCACGACCTGACCGTCGATGATCTGGGACATAAAACCCACCCCTCGGTATTCAAACCAGGCTTCAATAAAGTAAGCTGGCTAACCGCGGCCTCAAAACCATCCTCCAAGGCTCCAACACAGTCCGTTTCGAGGAGGTGAATCTGCGCGACCAGATCCGAGCGACTTCGTAAGGGGGCTGTCTCCTCCGACTCATCTTCGGCGGGGAGCATGGCGGCCTTCAGATCCTCGACTTCTTTGGCCAGACGCTCGTTATCAGCCTCCAAGCGTTCCCGATCCAGTCGAAAGTAGTCCCTTTCCTCGGCAACCTTCCCCGAGTTCTCTTTCTCCGCAGCCAGCAGCTCGGCTTGCTCGCGGAACATCTCCTCAGATCGCTCCAGATCAGCCTTCAACTTTCGAGAGCCCGCAGCAAGGGCAACTTTCTCCTTCTCCAGCTCTTTGACGCGGTCAGAGTCTGTCCCCTCCTCAACGAGGACAATGGCCATCTCAACCATCTTAACCATCCCGACCATGTTGGCGGCCAGATGCTTTCGCCGAATTTCTTTATTTAGCCGCCTGATGGTGTCCACCTCCTCAACACTCACAGTCAAGGGAAACCCTTCGAAAAAGCTTTCCTCTTTAAAGCAGGGGGGCAAGCCAAAGGCCCTCACCGCGCCTGACTCGTCGCCGACTTCCGGCTGACTCTCTACCCGGTTTCTCTTCCTCGGTATCAGATCAATATGCTACTCGACGTCCTGGGAGTCCGGGGACCCGCCAGAAGCATCACCTGAACTAGATGGCGGGCCCATCCTCGTCGCTTGTGGAGCTCGCACCATCCTTTTATTGACTTTCTTATCCTGTGTCAATTTAAGAAGCCTCTCCTTTCGTCCGGCCATATGACCTGCAAAAAAGAAAGCCCGGGTTAGTTACGAGCAAGTAACAAACGAAGAAACTAGAACAAAACTATAAGACAAAAAAGTAACCTAGTAGGTTCGCGGCCTGCTCGTAGGACTGACACTCCACAAACGCCTTGGTATCTATAGGACGGGCCTCGAAAGTCGGGTAACCATCCTCGTCGAGAATGTCCTTTCCCTCCCTCGTGGACCACCAGGCAGGGAAGAAACTATCGACATATCTGCAAAGGGTACCGTAGGCTTCCTCGTCCTTGGTACTCATCCCTCTCGCGGGCGTATGGTAATGCCTGGTGCCATGCTCGTAATGGCGCGAGCTCCAATGCAATGGGAACTTAGCTACACGCCCCAACACCGGGCGACCCTCACCGTTCATAAGAGGCTCCCTGTTATCATCAGTCACTGCAGTCTCTTCTTCATATATAGAATCCAGAGCAGTCTGGGTGATCGGCCGCACGACATACCATTTGTCCTTGAAACCCCGGACCGAGTCCATGTACATCCTGAACAGCCTCTTCGACTGTTTCAGGGAAACCCTATGCCTACCTCCCCGAGACTGGCGTTGCAAATGAAAAACTCTGAAGAAGAGAGGGATGGTCGCCCCAATCCTTAAAAAGCGACACGTCAGCTCGAACGCCCGAAGAAAGGCGATCGAGTTGGGGTGGAGCTGCGAGGGGGCCAACTCCAGATGACTGAATACCCCAACCTGGAAATCACTAAAGGGGAGCTTGAGACCGAGGTCCTTGAACGCAATTTCATACATGGGAAACCCATACTCAGAGAACTCCGAGCATATCCGCGCGTTAAGAGACGGTCTGGTGACCACAAAGTTTTTCTGAAAGCCCGACTGACTACCGCCATGCTCGACGATAGTGTAAGAACTCCGACTGCACCGACTATATGTTGAGGCGATCCCTCTGGGCTCGGCGCCCACCCAATCCAGCAAAGTATCATCAACGATATCGATTAGAGTTACATTTTCCTCGGCACTCTGGTCCTCGACCTCGTTGTGCCCCGAGGACTCCGGTTCATCAGCCATTTTACCTACAAAGCACAGGAAACCAGTCAATTTGGGAGCAAATCCATACGCTCGCCATAATTGACGGGAAGAAGGGCACGACAAGGCAAGTCACACTCCGTGCACGATAAAACATTGAGGACTCGAACAAGAGCTTGGTTTCACCTCCCCGACGCCAAGGTGCCACAACGAGTCATCCTACATACTACCTAAATGGGCCAACATCCCGGCCAGTCATGAGTACGTCGACCTAAACTCTGAATATGACGAGCAGTATCATGAATCCTAAACCTAGAACTATGGGTTTACTGGGCAGTATCATAAGTTATGCACCCAAAGCCATGAAGATCCCGAGCAGCATCGCAAGTCACATACTTAAAGCCATGCGTTCACCGGGCACAAACATGCGTTTACCGGGCAAAAACATGAACATACCGGGCATGAACACGAATGTACCGGGCACTAATCCTAGATACGGATTTCTAACATACAAATAAAGGAAAAAATCACCTACCACAGAGAAAAATATGAGGGATAAAACGCTTACTTGGAAGTTAGGAAGGATGTACGGCAGAAGGGAAGAAAATCGACGGCGGAAAGCACGGTGGTCCTATGAAATTCTAGAAAAACAGCGGCGGCAAAGGCAGAGGAAGGAGGAGAAGCGCGAAGAGGAAAAACAGATTATGGGACCCAAGGATCCTATTTATAGGGATGACGTGGAATACGAAACGTCACCCCGGGGAACCACGAGTTTCCCCTCCTCGACGCCTACTCCCCTAGGCAATGATGACCCTACTTTTAATAGGGTGGCGTCACGGTTCCCAAGAGTTGCTTTGCATACCCAACGAGCACAGCCCGCAAAGAATCCACCGAGCACGCCTCGAAAGGGATTATCTCACGAACGCAACGCATGAGAAACTCCTCGAGCAACCACGGGGAAGCAAATATCCTGGCCGAGCATAAGGCCCTGTGACAAAGACGAGCTGAGATCAAGTCATAACTCCTGCTCCAGGAGCCACGACTTGGGGACTCCTGTTCTGGACTGGGCCCGTCCTGGCCCAAGAGCAAGAACGAAGGCCCAATCCAAGCAACTCTTCAAGGAGCACGCGCTCGAAGATTCCTACCAGCGCGTCGACCAGAAGCTGCAGCCTTGCCCGCCGCTGCCCGTGAACATGACGTCCTCGACCACATGAAGTCCAACTCGAGCCCAGCTCGAGCACCCTCCTCGTAGGGTAGACTATGACTGTTACCCCATCACCTGAACTCCGGAAAGACCGCGTCCTCTTCCCTCCGTACTTCTCGCAGAGCATCACCAGGAAGGGGACCACGTGCGGGTCCCTACTACACACGTAGAACTTGGCAGTTCCTTTATTGGGTCAGTCCTGGTCGGCCCAATGAAGGGACATTGGCCCTGCGCTGGGGGCTATAAATACCCTCTATTACTAGAGGGTCAGGTATTCATTCTCTTATCCATACACACACTTTTTGCCTGCTCATACTATCACTCACTTTAGCATCAGAGTGCCTTGCAGGTACCTCCCCCATCTCGCTCAATTTCCGCTCGGAGCCAGTTGTGACGGTCCAAGTCTGATCAGGTAAGATCAATTTTCATAGTGTAAAATTATAAGAAAAAAATAGGCAAAGTTACAGGGACCAATCGATTACTGCAAGGTGCAAATCGATTGCTTCTGAAGGAAAATAGAAATTTTGCCCAAGTGTTTATGCCATGATAAAATGTATGAGGTATGCGCTGAGTGTTTGATCATTGAGCATCTAAAGCTTTAGTGAAGATAAGTATTGTCATTATACCTTCTTGAAACTTAATTCAATTGATTCCAAAGCTTTGAACATAGTGTTTTATCTTTGAGATTCATATTTGCCTTCTTAATATTAAAAGCTTTGTCTTCGTCAAAACATATTCAACATAGAGAAATTTGACTTCACAAAGTAGTAATCTTTTAACATATGTCTCTATTTGACAACTATCCAATACAAAAGGTTATAGATCACTGAAACCATATAACGCACTACAAAAAGTCAATTAAAATGTCATATTAAAGTACACAATTTTCTAACTCAAAACACCCCTCGCATTCACCCATCAGTGACTTAAACATCAAATAGCATGTTTGATTTCAATTCTAGAAGGATAAAAAAAACACTTTTAGAAGTCTAAAATTGATTTTACAATGATTTTAATATACTTGGTTAGATTAAAATAAAATTGATTATGTCTCCAAAATTAGTTCTACTTAAAACAAGAATTAATCACTAAACCAAACATACAGAAAGTATTTGGAAATATCTTATTGCTGAAACAAATCATTACAACACACTCAAAATATTAGAATTAACATCATATCTAATTTCACCTTTAGTTGAGAAAATCACATGTCTTAACAAGATCAATATTTTTTTTTGGGTCAAGTTTGCAAGATCAATATTATTAATATATAAAAAAAATATATTATTTTGAAATTTAAATATGGCAAGTAAGCAAAAAATGAATAACAAAAACGTGAGACATCATTAACGGGGTTTAATTAAACTAAATATCAGAATCACTTTTTCCTCTCATTTTCAGAACCAAACCCTTGAAACTTTGTTCCGTAAATCTAAAATCTAGCTTTGCGTCGGTCGGGTGTGGCGAGCGAGCGAGCGAGCTAGAGTCGAAAAAAATGGAAGATACTGAAACGAAAGAGAGAATCGAAGAAACAGTTCTGAAGATCTTACAAGAATCAAACATGGATGAAGTCACCGAATCCAAGATTCGTAAGCAAGCCTCCAACGAACTCGACCTCAACCTATCTCAGCCTCCTTTCAAAGCCTTAGTCAAGCAAATCATCGAAGCTTTTCTCAAACAGAAGCAGCAGCAACAAGAGGAAGCGGAAGAGGAAGAAGAAAAACCAAAGCCCAGACAAGACGCAGTTTCCAGCAGAAACAACAATGTGTATGATGATTCCGGCGATCTCGTTATCTGCGAGGTTTGTTTTCTGATTTCAGTGATGAATTGAACAGAAAAGGGTTAAGGGTTACTCCTGAATTTTATTTTGTTTTTTTATTTATTTTTTATTTTCAGCTTGGGAAAAAGAGAAAAGTGACAATTCAGGATTTCAAAGGGAGAACTTTTGTGTCTATAAGGGAGTTTTATAACAAGGATGGCAAGGAACTTCCTTCTTCTAAAGGTAAATTCTGTTAAGGTTTCTGCATGTAGGGGTTTTGTGTTATCACAAGTTGTTTTATGGTACTGATATATTTTAATTATAGCTGCTGTTCTGTTTCAATTCTCTTTGGTTTCGGTACCACTTTAGCGGTCTCAAGTTTTTGGAGGCTCTGTGTAGATTACTCACTCGCTCGCTCGCTGTTAAATTGTGACAAAATAGAGGTCATTTTTAAATAGGGTTTGACTAACAAACATTTTATGAAGCCTTATTTTGACACGGTTTAACAGTGACAAATTTTAGATCGTTTGCACGTTCTCAAAGACGGTCATGCACTTTAGCATATTTTGTGAATGTTTCTTTGGGCGCATCAAAATATGGACTTTGGAGGTTTAGTTTATGAATTTAGTTGAGCCTTTCAAGTGTAGCACTTCATTTCGTATCTAAGAAACAGTTGGATTAATAATGGATCGGGGTCTCGTTGCCAATATTACTTAATTCTGTCAATATGACTTGGCTGGTCTATATATTCCTTACGCTCAATGTTATCAAATAGCGGCACCGTGGTTGCTATGGCGGGATATACATGGCGGTTTCAGACTCGCCACAATGGTAAATATTGGTCGATATTGCTGGTTTTTCCGCCATAATCCACTATAACGGTGCTGCAAAGCAGCCGGTATGACGGGATTTTGGCTCTCTGTTATGGATGCATTGACAAAACTGCTTGCGCGGATCATGATATAGTGTCATGAATTGAAACCACCTTTCTTATATTTATTTAAGATTAGTTTACATGCCATATTGTCAATTTGAGTATTTAGACATAGAAGTGTCAGTGTTGCAATTGGTAAGAAAAAATTCACCCTGCTAAGAACTTCATTTTACCTCTGCATTAAAATTAAAATGTTTATGCATGTTTTAGCGAATTGGATTCCAAGAATTGCACAAAGCCATTCCCCTGTAACACAATGTGACTTATATTGTTCTACTTTTGATTTTGCTAAATTGATTTTCTGCTGAATGTCATGTCATGCTCACATTCGATTCAACACACCACTCTTTTTACCAAGAATTTCAGAGACATTTGTATTATGAAACGTTCTGCTGACTTACATCTGATATTTTGGAGTTGGAGTTAGATAGACACCAATTGAAGTTATGTGGATCAAACCATTAACTGGATTTTGATTAAAATGTTCACTGGTAGACTTAATTTATGACACCGGATTATGATGCATTGTACTTCATACTCATGTAGCCAACTCCGCCCAGTGGAAAAAAACTTAGATTCTCATTGATTTGATTTGCAGTTTTTTCCTTGTAGATTACCTAATTCTGTTCTATAATTGATGGCACTTTCCGAATCCTAATTTTTTTGTGTGCTTCAGGAATAAGTTTGACTGGGGAGCAGTGGTCAACCTTTAAGAAAAGTGTGCCAGCCATAGAAGAAGCCATTCAGGAAATGGAGTCGCGTGTATGAGAATGTGATGATTTAAGTCTACAGATCAAAGTATTCATCTCATTATCTGGTGAATGAGCAAACCACATTCTTCATGGTCTCAACTCTTAAATGGACGTGGCTTTGTTTTTTTTTTTTCCGTTTGTAATCTGAATATCCTGCATCATTGGTGACCTTTTGATACTGGACCATTTTGTCTAGAACTTGAAATCACTGTGAATCCTGTTTTGTTCAGTGTATTGCACTTGGAGTACAAGTACTTTAGGAAGACTTTGGAGAAGATGCAATGAATGCTATTAGATACGGTAATCGGTATTTCCTTCCATATTTTTCTTGGCTTCATTTCTTCTGTCATGTTTTACTAGACACAGGCTTTTTCCGGTTAGTTCTTTGTTATGGCTTAGGATAGTAATCTTTCATCAATGTTAGTGTTAATTTACCCTTGCCAAACTTGAAATTTTATGATTAACATTCTGATATGAACATTTATCACATTTGCAACTCTAGTGATTGGTTTGTGTTTGGCTATGACATCCACGGTGACTTCAGTCCTCACCGTCTTCACTCTTCACTACTTAGATGATGATGTTTTGATTGACTAAAACTAAAGAAAACAATTCTGAGCCAATTGTTTTTGAGTCATTCACAACAAAATTCAAGAAATACTGTCACTGAAAAGAGATCAATAACACTTGTTATTTTTATTTGTATAAATTATATTACGCTTGAATCTTTCTTGGCAGTGACTCAGAATCACACTTGTTGGAAACAAATCTGAACGTTAGATCTGAACATCAAAAAAATGAAAAATATGAAGGCCAGATGTGAACATAAAAAAACACCTTGTTATGGATGTTATTGTTCCAAAGTTTGAAAATATTTTTCTTTCGGTTAGGGTCACAAATACAATCCTGCATGCATATAAACTCTACTATACCTTAACAGCCTATAGTCTACTTTTTGATGACCCTGTACTCAACATTTTTGATGACCATGTACTCTAACATTTTAGAATACTACAAAGGTGAAATTTCCCAATGATGAATACTTTGTAGTGCTCCATCCCTGCAAGCTTCATTAGCGCAACAGTGTATAAACATCCAAAAGTTAGGGGTGAGGGTTGATATACTTGATAAAGTTAAGTAAAGCTTATAATTTCAACTTTTAATTTCAATCACTATAAGAAAGGTGTACCCTAAGGAACAACTTCTAGCAGAAACTTTTAGGTGCAAAGATGCAAACATACAACAAACATGTTTATGGAAGTGCATATCTAAAATATTATCTCCAGATTAATTTTTTACAAAAATAAGAGTGATTCACTAAGGATTTGTAAAAACATATGTTCGGAGATGAATTCAAACACTAGGGAGATTAATTTTAGAGTTTTTAAGAGTGTCGTCGGCATACTAATAGTGGAAACAACATCCCTCTTTGTGCAAAATCATGTCTCCTTATCAACCATTATTCAAAAACTACCTTATAAGAAAATTAAAGTTATTTATTGATATTCTTAAATAATTCAATATTTTTAATTATTATTTAAAAAATAAAAATTAGAAACTCATCTTTTTTATTTTCTCAAACACATGGTTCTTCTTCATCCAAACACAACTTTATTTTTTCATTAAAGATGATAAAAAAATTAATGATATACACAACTATTCAAGTCAAAAAGTAAAACTAAAATGTAGAATCCAACATATAGTTATGCGTTATTTATTTTCTAAATTTTTGTTAAAAATAGAATAAAAAATATTTAAATAATTCCTTGTTGATCTTTGTAGGTAGATGTTAGGTTTGCATCAAACATAAAAAAATATAAAACTACACCACAACAATATATATATATATATATATATATATATATATATATATATATATATATATATATATATATATATATATATATATATATATATATATATATATATATATATATATATATATATATATATATATATATATATATATATATATATATATATATATATATATATATATATATATATATATATATATATATATATATATATATATATATATATATATATATATATATATATATATATATATATATATATATATATATATATATATATATATATATATATATATATATATATATATATATATATATATATATATATATATATATATATATATATATATATATATATATATATATATATATATATATATATATATATATATATATATATATATATATATATATATATATATATTCGTTCTTATAAATAACTTAAATTCCATTTTAATCCTTATATTTTTTTTTTGAATAATGGTTCTCATAAAAATTTTCATCTATATTTTTTATTCTTCCTATTAAAATCATCGCAAATTCAATCGATAAGTAGAAATCGCCACTAATTATGTCGCTAAGTTGCATGAGGGATTAAATGTGTGATAAAATTTTTTAAGAGGACCATTTTTCGAATCAAATTTTTTGAGAGATTAAAAGTAAAATATGAGATATTAGGAGAATCACAAACATATATATATATATATATATATATATATATATATATATATATATATATATATATATATATATATATATATATATATATATATATATATATATATATATATATATATATATATATATATATATATATATATATATATATATATATATATATATATATACACTGAACTGGACTGGGCCTGCACTTGTCCTTCGGTTGGGAAGCCTAGTACAACACCCTTGTATAAGGTCCAAAAGCAAGCAGTCCAAGCTAGAGACCGTTGGGCAACTCCCCACACATTCGTTGAGGAAGTGGCCCACATCTCCACATCACCGTCATCTTAATTGCCCTCCGGAAATCACGGGTCCAACCCTTATTCTCACTGAGCAGTCGACTAGGGGGGAGTCCACTTGTTGAACTCCATACACACGTAAGCCCTGGCAGTCTCCATTATTAGGCCTCAACGTGGCCCAACAAAGGAGACCTTGACCCAATGTTGGAGGCTATAAATACCCTCTCTTTCGAGAGACTCAGGTATTGAACATTTCTCACTCTTACTTGCTTGCTCATTCTGAATCTCACTTTGGCATCAGAGTGTCTTGCAGGTACCCCCTCAGCTCACTCTCAAGTTCTGCTCGACGTAAGTTGTGACGGTCTATTCTGGTCAGGTATGATCAGTGGCGCCGTCTGTGGGAAACACAACTTCCCCGTCTTTCTTTCATCCAAGACAAAAGCTAATCCAACTCCTTTTTGACTGTCATGGTTGATCTCATAGTAGAAAACAACCTGAATGTCCATCCCGCCGACGTCAACAACAACATCGCCGACATCAATAACGCTGGTGTTGCTGGCCTCAACACCGATAACAATAACAATATCGGCAATAACAACAACGGCCACGCCGTTGACATCCCCGACCCCTCAGAATATAGAGACAAATTAACTGCCTCATCATCATCACTGTCCAGACGACTCGAGGATGATCGTCGTCCTCCTAAGAACTACCAATCGAACCAGTTCCAAGAGGTCCCATATCCTGCGGGCGCTGATGCCACGACCAGGGCGCTGTTCGTGACTATAAATCAAATAAACTACTTGATCTTCTCACAAGGTGAGAGATTAAGGGTGCTCGAAGATTCTCGAAGAGCCCCTAGAAGACACAGGAGGCCTGATTCTCCTCCTGCCCGTCAGATAGAGGACCGTCCCCAATCTCCCCCGTAGAGATGCAGACGGGATGCCTCTCGAAGCCCCTTTCCCCGACAAACTGGGCGACGCCCCATGTTGGAGAGGAATCGGCCTGTTGATACGGGGAGACGTGATCATATTCCCCCACTCCAAGAGAGAAGACCCCCTGGAAACAGAAACAGGGGGAATGACGAACAATGACACCAGCCGAGGAATCCTCCCCACAACTAGAGTCGTCATCACGATTGCCATTATAACAAGTCACTTTCTCGATCTCTAGACAGAAGCGACAAAGACGACCATGCGGTCCCCTATCCCAGGCTATTATGGATGCACCCATTCTCCCGGGTATGGAGAAACCTCCCCATCTAAAGGAGTACGACAACATTGCCGATCCAGTCGACCACATTGACGGGTTCGAGGCAATGCTGCACTATCATAATGTCGGGGGACCGATCAAATGTCGGTTGTTCCCCACGACTCTAAGGAAGACTGCGATAGACTGGTATAAGAACCTCACCCCGGGGTCAATTACCTCCTAGAAAAACTTGAAAAACCAGTTATCAGCTCATTCACTGCCTCACGTCGACACCCGAAGACTGAGGCAGCCCTCGAGGCCATCGTCCAGAGAAGCGACGAGACCCTCAGGGAGTTTATTGACCGGTTCAATCGCGAGGCCATTCAGGTCCCTTGAACCGATTATATGAGAGATACCTGCTCGAGAGGGGACTCCTCCCGGGCACAGAGTTCAGAAAAGCCGTTGGCATCAAACCACTACGGACATTCGATGCTCTCCTAAAAAAGGATAAGGCCTATATGGACTATGAGGAGAGGGAATCGGCCAATAGAGCCCGGGACCCAAGGAATCATGGATCAACCATCAACTCGCGACAACAAGATTCGGGCCCTCCTCGACGAACGGGCGAGAAGAGGAATGATGACAAACTACGGGATCCTCGCGAGTAAAGAGGGCCTGCAAGGAGATTTACTAAGTACATTCCACTGACAGCTTCCCGCGAGCGCATCTTAGTGGAGTGTGCTAATACTGATTTCAAGGACGGCGGCATCAAGCGTCCTCATCCTGCTCTTACTAAGCTCGGGGCTGACAGGAGCAAGTACTGCCAGTATCACCGAAGCCATGGACACCTGACTGAAGATTGTGTCCACCTTAAAGACGCTATTGAAACCCTCATTAAAGGGGGAATAATTGGGAAATATCGGCGCGGTGACGCCCCTCGGGGAGATACCCGCGACACAAAAGAGGCTGATGAGGATTCCCGACCATCAGACGAGGCGGTCCCCATCCAGACAACCTTCTCCGTTACAAGACCGGAGGACTTCTACGTCCTCGATGACATCGAAGACCATTTGTCCATGCACAGTAGGTGGGAAAGATTCCCCTCCGCCATGGTTATGTAGCGGTAGAAATGTTTAAGACTAAGCCATTGGATTGACTAGAATTATACAAATCAAAAATAAAAATCGTCACCGCGCTTTATTGTTTCCAAAGGAATGGGAAAAGAGAAAATAAACCATAAAAAGGGGGAAAGATTCAAGGTAAGGGGGTTGGTTATGCAAAGGGAAGGTATTAGCACCCTAAACATCTATGGTACTCCGCAGGAACCTCTTTGTAAAATCTGTATATTTTGGCTATAAAAATGTTTTATATAAAAAAAATGGATGGTGGAGGTGAGAAAAGAAATATATTTTTTTATTATTTTTGCACCCGTTGCGGTTGCGAACCTTTAGTGCCTACGTACCACCTTTTCTTATAATAGGGGATCAGGGTACACGTAGTTCCTCTTTTAAAAATTTAAAAAACAAAAATGTGTTGGTTAATTTTATGAGATAAAACATCATCATCATTGCCTGTGTGGAAAACATACCTACTACCCACAATCATGAGAAAGGATAATTTGCATCATCTCAAAGTGGAGGATATGGCTTGGATTTTAAAATCAACAATGCCTCACTCAACACCCAAGTGAAAAATATCTCTCTTCACTACATATTGTAGAAGTATAGTTGTTTGCATCACTACAAGGATTGCCAAGAGTTCAATCTTTAGAGAAAAGTTTAAAGGTAAAAGCCAAAGTGGAGAAATGATTTGAAATGAGATTGATTGACTTTTAGTCTTCTCACAAAAATGTCAAAGTATTATTAAGTTTATTGGAGTTTATTTATGAAAATGTTTGAAAATGCATGGACCTAAGTCCAAGTTTATTATGAAAGTGGTTCAAGTTTAACACAATAAGAGTTTTCAAAAGGAGGGAGAAGATTTTTGAAATTAAAGAAGATGGGAGGAGAAGAAGAGGCTATCCTAAAGCATAAGGTAAAAGCTAGGGATAAGAACCATCTAACCAACAAGAAGCCAATACTTGACACTATGAGCCAAGATAGAATTCCCATTCTTTAGATTGAAACCAAACAAGTAAAAATACTAGACCTCTTGAGATAACCAAACTTCAAGTGTATTAAGTCTTCACAAAAATTAGACAGAGTAACGGCTGTATACTGGTGAATTCCAGATTACAAACAAAGGGTGTAATCACAATAACCTTCACACAAAACAAACAAGCAACCCAATGTCTTGAGGTAACCTTAAGAGCTCCAGACAAAATAATCAGATAAGATCACAAGGTCTCCAATCATAGGCCAAGGTTTCTAATCCTAAGTCCAAAAAGTCCAATGCTCCATAATGCCAAGGATAGTGACCAAATAGTCCAAGTATCATTAAAGATTTTTAGGGTTTATGTTAATTATTAGGTGTTTTAAAAAGAAAAGTAAAAAGAAAAGCTCAAGTGAGCAAAATAAAAAATGACAAGAAAGTAAATGCTCAAATGAGCAAAGATGAAAATGGCATGAAATGCAAATGTTAAAAGTAAATAGTGCATAAAAATAAAAGGGGCATACAATAAAAGAATAAAGAATAAAGTCAATTATTAGTGATTAGTGGTTAGTTGGATGATGATCTTGAAACTTGCATTTGGAACTCATTAGAGGATTGATAAAACTAAAGCCTCCACACAACAAGTTGCATTTTCTTTTTGTCAAGTATATCATCCATTTGGAATCCTTATGAGTATCATTTAATGATCAACGATGTTTAAGTGATCCGCGTTGACCAAAGATGTTGTAGATCCATTAGAGGATTGGTAGAACCAAAGCCTCCACACAATGAATCTTAAGGTTATAGCATCAAAGAGATCAAAGTAACATAATTGGGCTTGCAAACATAAGTTTGGGCCACGAATGATCATTTATTCGAATCGGGACAAAATTTAGCGCTATATTAAGCAATCGTAAGTGGACTTATATAGAAGTCGCACCTATTTTGAGGCCGGTCAATAGCAATCTATGCACCATTTATTTTGAGACATGATATAGAGATCATGCTCCAATAACATTTAGTGCAATAAGAAGGGGATGAGATGAAGAGGGGTGAGAGAGAATATATAAACCACTTTTAGATTAAATTTAATCAAACTATTATTAAAATCATTCATCCATTTTTGTGGAGTTAGACTCAATACCATAGATCCAATGATGTTAATAAAGTTCATGATAAAAAATTTAATCCAAGATCAGTCAGAAAATAGTCACAAAATAATATTATATTTTAATATGTACAAAAAGGTCTAAAAATAATTTGTAAAAATAAAAATAAAATAGAAAAATATCAACTATGTTCAAATTAATCGAGAAATAAAAAGCAAGACTATAGAAAAATCATAAATGAACTAAAATAATTTTATAAATTTTTTGGTAATTTTTTAAAGTCAAAAAGTATTTTTAAAATTAAAAGAAAGGGGTAAAATAAACCAAAAATGATTAAAAAAAACAACAAAGTCAGGAATAAAAATAAAATGAGGTCACCAATAATTGTCACAATATCATTGGATCATTCCATAATTTTTTCAGAATTTAAAAATGCATAAAAATATTTTTAAACATTTAAAACAATTCAAATAAAGTGAAAATTTATAAAAAAAATGTCAAAACACAAAATTAAATTGTGAAAAAATAAAAATCAGAAAGAATAATCAAAAATATTTTTCATAATTGTTTCAGATTTTTTGGACTTAAAATGAATTTTCTATGATTTTTTGAAATTTAAAACAATTAAATATAAAAATCAGAAAAGAAAATAAAAGTAAAAAATATGTGGACCATTGGATGAGAGTCAAAACGCGTTAGTAATCAAATCCAAGGGATCTGGCGCGTTGTGCATATCATGGTCATTAGTGAATAAAGCACTGAATCAATTATTAAATCAGAATTCAAAAATAACAAGTGACATGCCATCATTGTTTGAAAGATGACACGTTGGTCATCTTCAACCTCCAGCCAATGTGAATTGCAGGTCTCTCAAACTTTAAAATCAGAAGCTCAAACCTATGTCATTCGCTTCGTCTCTTCAAGACGAAGACAACCACACCCTCACGCCAAATTTATATAAATTGTAGCTCAAGCAATTTGGAAGGAAAGTTTTGAAAAGGGATTTGAAATTTCATGGTCAAAACGTGTTTCCAGTAAAAAGTAAGTGTTACGACTAGAACCAGGGCAATGAGAGTATCACAATGATATCAAAGTTTTGAAGAATTGATGAAGGAATATACCTATTGAAGTTGAGTTGCAGAGCTCTGAAACTGGACTTCTATGGAGCAATATAGGGCACGATTCTTGAATGTAATTATATTGTTAGCTTCAGGGAAGATCAAGGAAGGTGAATTGACGAAGAAATTGGATTGAAAAAGGCTTGTGTATGGATTTCGAAGTTACTGAATTCTGAGTTATGGAACAAGTTTGGCAGGGTGATTCTGGCTATCAATGCTTGAGGAAATGAATGGGGAATGACCCTCTATTTATAGGGAATCAAATGGAATGTCCAAGCGTGTGAAATGATAAAGTTTGGAGGGAAATTGTGTGAAGTTGCAAACAAGAAAAGTGTGACTTCCAATTTGATCAAAACTCATCCAAAACACGCATTTTGCTATGCTAATCAATTCTGGAAGTTCAGTAAACATGTTTAGAGGCAAAAACGCGTGGAAAACTTGTGATTAAAAGCCAAAACAAGGATTTCAAACTTCTGACTTGGTGAAAAATTTAGTTTCAAAGTGCCAACTTCCGACCAATGGCATTCTCAGCTCAAGGGGTCTTAGAGCATGATTCTTGATGCTTTAGAAAGACGGGGTTACAAGATTTGCAATGGAAAAAGAATGGAATCAAATGGTTGATTGAGCTGAAATGTGTGTTGAGTCAAAGTTGGAGAAAAATGTTGAATTTCCATACTTAGAAATATTTCAAATTTTCCCTCAAAAGTGACCTATAATGTCTTGCATCCAAACATAGCCTTCCACTTGGAATTTGCTCTTGACCAAAAAAGATGGCATGAAGTAGATCTCTTGAATGACATTTTTAAACTTGAACCATTCAAAATCTCCAAAAATTGAGAAAGTTATGACTTGTTGAAGTTGGAAAATTTTCTTAAAATGACCTATAATCTTTTGTATCCTTAAGGCAACTTCCGTCCATTTTCTCACTTTGCACATAAAAGAAGGCATAAAGTTCACACCCTCAAGATCATTATGGAAAAATAATGGGCTCAAGGTGATAAAAATTGACCAAGTTATGATTATTTGAAGTCACATATGGAAAATTGGGGATTCATCTCGAGGACTTATAATCTTTCTTCTTCATCAAGTTTCTTCCACATGAAAACTCATTGGAACTTTTGAAGTAACTTGTTGATAACCCTTTGAAGAGAAGGATGTCTTTGGAATCACTCAAAATACCAAAATATGAGCAAGATATGCTCCTTTGAAGTTCAAAACCCTAGCTCATAAATCAAGAAACATGCCTTGAGGAACTTTGACAATTTTGAACAAACTTCTTGTACCAAAACAAATGATTTGTAAAAGGAAGTTGTTGAGGATGAAAATGAGAACTCATAGCCACAAAAACCACTTTAATATCTTGAGAATTTAGAGAAATATGCACTTGTGACCAATGAGAACAAGGCCTTGTCCAACCATGACAACTTCTTCAATCAACCCCTTTCACTTTTGAATCAATGTTGATAACTTAGAAATGTAGTGAACCAAAATAACCTTGCCATGACATTTCCTCCAAAACAACTTCAAGGGTGAGGTTTGAACTTCTCAAGCTTCATTGACTAGGTTATGGAAATAAACTCATGAACCCATGGATCAACTTGCTAAGCCCCATTACTTTTACCTACATTGTTGACAAGTAAGACAAACCAATATTGCATTTTATTATTTAAATGGAAAGTCAAAACAAAACATGAATGATTACACAATAAAAAACAAGTCAAGGTGCTTGGTGATTCCTCAAAGTGCAAAGCTAAAGATAGGGAGGGGAACCAAGAATCCTAGTGTGATCTTGTTGTGATTGAATCAATATGGTATGGTGAAGGGATCTTAGGGGCAATAATTGGGGTACAACATCTGCCCTTATTTAAGTTTCTTCTATCCGGAGATACGAAGGTTAAAAATCTTCGTGTCGACGCGATCGAAGATACTTAAATGTAAAACAAACCCTATTTTTAGCCCTAAGATGCCATGCAAATGTTTATGATCATGAATGCATATGAACAAGACCAAAGAGACGCAAAACACCATTGGGGATGTAACAATAATAAAGAAACAAGAGAGAGACCCGATCAGGAAAATAAATCACTGGTGGATCAAAAGGCCCGACTCAGAGAGGATGGTAAAATGGTCAAGGATACACCAACTCCTACTGGAGGTAAAGCTATCAATGTTTACTGAAGGTAGAAGGAAAAGAAATAACACCGACGTTCACTAATGGTGAGCTACCAACGTTCACTGAAGGTAGAAGGAAAAGAAATAATCATCGACGTTCACTGCCAATGACCTACCAACTTTCACCGAAGGTAGGAAGAGAATATATCATAGCATCACCGTTCACTGATGATGAACTACCAACGTTCACTGAGGGTAGCAAAAAGATAACAATCATCGACGTTCACTGCCAATGACCTACCAACTTTCACTAAAGGTAGAAAGAGAATATATCATAGCATCACCGTTCACTGACGATGAACTACCAACATTCACCGAGGGTAGAAAAAAGATAACAAACACCAACTTTCACTGATGGTGATCTACCAACTTTCACTGAAGGTAGAAAGAAAATATATCATAGCACCGCCGTTCAATGACGATGAACTACCAATATTCACTGAGGGTGGAAAAAAGATAACAATCATCAACGTTCACTGCCAATGACCTACCAACTTTCACTTAAGGTAGAAAGAAAATATATCATGGCATCGCCGTTCACTAACGATGAACTACCAATGTTCACTGAGGGTAGAAAAAAGATAATAAACACCAACTTTCACTGATGGTGATCTACCAACTTTCACTAAAGGTAGAAATAAAATATATCATAGCATCACCGTTCACTGACGATGAACTACCAACGTTCACTGAAGGTAGAAAAAAGATAACAAGTTTCCCTAAAATTCTGGCATTTCGCCTAGAAAGGGTCTCAACTTCTTCTTTAACCGAGGCACCCAGCCTGGAAAGGGTAATATATAAGCTGTCTCAAATAAAGAGACTTCCACTTGCAAAGATTTCACAACGAGTTGTTTATGTGAATTTGAAGTTCTTGCCATCCACTGGCGTAAACTGACGACAGACTGCAAACTATCCACTCATAGAGGATATAGCAAAAAAAAGTTACGTCGACTTTTTACAGGGAAGCACAAGTTGCTCAAATAAAGAGACCTGCTATTTATTGTCATGGAGGATTGTAAAAAGAAATGACTTTCTGGGGATAGAAATATGGCTTCCTAGGGAAAGAAATATGACTTCCTGGGGAAAAGCAACAATATTCCTGTTGAGGAGATAAAGTTTTCTCGTGCAAAATAAATGCACAAACCAAAGCTCGAAGTTTTCAGAAATCTAAAGTAAATAATATTGTTGTGGAACCACAGATCCAAACCATAAATAAACTGGAATGAAACAGTCAACCAAAATACATCCTTTGAGAAATAAACTCAAGAGGGGAAACCAAATCCATCCAAACAAGGAGTTGTACAGGAAGGCTAAAGCAAAAATATTCCACGAGGGACAACTCAATGGAGAAATAGAAAGAATATACGCTTTCTGCTTAAGGCCAACACTCTATTGAAGATTGGACAGCGTAACTCTGCAAAACAGGGTGATATGCCAACAAAAATATTTAAAAATGTCAATGAATAGTGATTTGCCAATTTTAGCTATGCATGATGTATGTATGAATGTATGAGTGTTATCGTGCGTATGCTGACAAAACAGATATACAACCCTGGGAGTAACCAGGAAAAACCAACTCTGGCACAAACAACACTCGGCTAAACCACATCCAGGAGGATCATTCCAAGAAAAAGTAAATGCCAACTAAGGAAACAAAACCTACTGCCCGCTTTAGCTTTACTGGGGAGAAACACAATTCAGAAGTAAACAAAACAAAGTGACAGAATAGTGCAGATACAAGGATAGAACATCCTTCTTCAGGCTTCACTAGGGAAACAAACTATTTCAATAGTAACACTTCTACTGGGGATCACAAAACCAGTCTCAAGTAAAGCAGATGGACACCAAATCATCAAAACATTCACTGGGGAATTCAGGCCTACTTCATTGGGGAGGTTAACACCACATCCTCAAAGGGAAAACCACAATACGCTCTTCACTTAGAGAAACCAGGGACCTGCATTATTTAAGAGTGATTATAGTACCAACTTCTGGGGAAAAATAACTTCCATTAGACCGAACGAAAGCTTCACTAGAGAAATCTTGGATTGAAACTTCACATCATGAAAACTCAGAAAAGAGGAGAAATGAATCCAAACTTGACCGAAGATACTTGAGTCACGAACCCAATACGGTGAATCATCCTGAGTAAACCTTCCCGAGGGGAACAAAAACTTCTTAAAACAAACTAGAGTTTGTCCATTCCTGGGATCACCATTTTTTTGTTTGTTTTTTTTTTCGCATCACAAATTCTAAAGTAAAAGCAAATTGTAAATTCTTTTTGAAAAATCGATTTTGTTATTTAATATTTTTGCTTTGAAAGTTATTATCAATAATAAATGGAGTCTTTGCAAGCTAAATAAAATAAGAAATACAAAGAATTGGGTAAAAAAAAAAAATCAAATTTCATTAATAAAATGGTAGTCTGCGAATGGCGAGACTCCATGGATAATTACAAAGTTCGAAAAATGGTAATATATAATAGAAAAGATACATTGAGATATAATGACCATTATCCCCTCTAACAAATTTTGAAATCCTGAGCAGCAACTTCTGTTGAAGTGTGATGAGAATCCGAGAAGATTGTTGCTCCAATGATCAAGTCTTGTCTGATGTAGTTACTTGCCAAGAAAGTCCCTAACTTTTGCCTAAGCTGCCCTTGCGAGTTTTTAGCTTAGCGAGAAATTTATTCTATTTATGTCTCTAATTTTTTCCTAGACCTCCCTTTCGGGTTTTCGACCTACCGAGACACTCTTTTTTACCTAAGCCGCCCTTTCGGGTTTTCAACTTAGCGAGCTATTCTTTTATTTCTTTAAGCGAAGTATTTCTTGACTGCATCAGCATTCATGGGACGTGGGAACTCCTCACCATCCATAGTTTCAAGAATTAATGCACCGCCAGAGAAGGCTTTCTTGACAACATATGGGCCTTTAAAGTTGGGAGTCCACTTGCCCCTAGAATCAGTGTTGAAAGACATGATCTTCCTGAGCACGAGGTCGCCTTCTCTGAATTCACGAGGTTTGACCTTCTTATCAAAAGCCTTCTTCATCCTTTTATGATATAACTGGCCATGACATAAAGCTGTCATCCTCTTCTCTTCTTTCAGATTCAATTGGTCAAACTGATTTTGGACCCATTCAGCCTCTGACAACTTTGTTTCCATTATCCCACGCAAAGATGGAATCTCAACCTCAACTGGGAGTACAACTTCCATTCCATACACCAGGGAGAACGGGGTTGCTCTTGTTGAAGTGAAGACAAATTTTCGATATCCATGCAAAGCAAAAGGGAGCATTTCATGCCAATCCTTATAAGTAACAACCATTTTCTGGATAATTTTCTTGATATTCTTATTAGCAGATTCAACAGCCCCATTCATCTTTGGTCTGTACGAAGATGAATTGTGATGGATAATCTTGAATTCTTTGCACAGTTCTGTCATCATTTTATTGTTCAAATTCGAGCCATTGTCGGTGATAATTCTTCTTGGCAAACCATACCTACATATAAGATTATTCTTGATGAAACGCACAACCACCTGCTTAGTAACATTGGCATATGAAGCAACCTCTACCCATTTGGTGAAGTAATCAATTGCTACCAAGATGAAACAGTGTCCATTTGAAGCTCTGGGTTCTATCATCCCAATCATGTCAATACCCCACATAGAGAAAGGCCATGGGGAAGAGATCACATTGAGAAGTGTCGGAGGCACATGGACCTTATCTGCATAAATCTGACATTTATGACACTTCTTTGCAAATTTATAACAATCAGATTCCATTGTCAGCCAATAGTAACCTTCCCTTAGCATCTTTTTAGCCATCGAATGTCCATTGGTATGAGTGCCAAATGAACCTTCATGAACCTCATGCATCAACATGTCTTCTTCGTGTCTATCCATGCATCTGAGCAAGACCATGCCATAATTTCTTTTATACAACACATTTTCACTGAGGAAGAAACTGCCTGCCAATCTCCTCAATGTCTTTCTATCTTTCTTTGAAGCACCAATCGGGTATTCCTGAGTCTGAAGAAAATGTGTGATGTCATGATACCAAGGTTTTTCATCTGCTACCTCCTCTGTTGTAAACACATGAGCGGGCCTATCCAGTCGCCGAACTGTAATTCGAGGTATATCATTCCAAGTATTTACTTGGTACATAGAAGCCAGAGTTACCAGAGCGTCCGCCATTTGATTTTCATCTCTAGGAATGTGATGGAATTCAACTTTATTAAAGAAGGGTAACAATCTTTTAGCATAATCTTTGTAAGGGATCAATCCAGGGTGACGAGTATCCCATTCTCCTTTAATCTGATTTATTACCAAGGCTGAATCACCATACACATCTAGAATTTTAATTCTGAGATCAATAGCTTCTTCGAGATCCATGATGCAAGCCTCGTATTCTGCCATATTATTAGTACAATCAAATGTTAACCTTGTGGTAAAAGGAATGTGCGATCCATGTGGAGTGACAACCACAACACCAATTCCTTTATCATAAGAATTTAAAGCTCCATCAAATATCATACTCCAATGAGATTCAGGATCAGGACCTTCCTCAGGAAATGGTTCATCACAATCTTTCACTTTCAGGAACATCACATCCTCATCGGGGAATTCATATTCTACAGACTGGTGATCCTCCACTGGTTGGTGAGCAAGATAATCTGCTAACACACTGCTTTTAATAGATTTTTGAGTGCGGTATTCGATATCATATTCAAATAACAACATCTGCCAGCGGGCAATTCTCCTAGTAAGAGCAGACTTTTCAAAAATGTACTTGATTGGATCCATTTTGGAGATCAACCAAGTAGTGTGATTCAATATATACTGCCGCAAACGCTTTGCCGCCCAGGCCAAAGCACAACATGTCTTTTCCAGCATGGAATACCGCGACTCACAATCAGTGAATTTTTTTACTGAGATAATAAATGGTGAACTCCTTCTTCCCGGTTTCATCCTGTTGTCATAAAATACAACCCATGGATTTATCTAACACTGTTAGATACATAATTAACGGTCTTCCTTCGACAGGAGGGAGCAAGATAGGAGGTTCAAGCAGATATTCTTTAATACTTTCAAATGCCCTTTGGAAGTCATCTGTCCATACATAACCTTGGTCTTTCTTTAATAACTTAAAGATTGGTTCACATGTTGCAGTCATGTGGGAAACGAATCTGGAAATATAATTCAAACGCCCGAGGAAACCTCTGACTTGCTTTTCAGTTCTTGGCGCTGGCATCTCTTGAATTAGTTTGACTTTATCAGGGTCAACTTCAATTCCTTTCTGGCTAACAATGAAACCCAATAATTTCCCTGATCGAACACCGAAGGTGCATTTATTTGGATTCAAGCGGAGACGATACATCCTCAAACGCTGAAACAACTTCAACAAATCTTCTACATGCCCTTCTTCAGTATGGGATTTGGAAATCATACCATCAACATATACTTTGATTTCCTTGTGCATCAGATCATGGAATAGGGTTGTCATAGCCCTCTGGTACGTTGCACCAACGTTCTTCAACCCGAAGGGCATCACTCTGTAACAGAATGTTCCCTAGGGTGTGATAAACGTTGTTTTTTCCATGTCCTCCAGAGCCATTCTTATTTGATTATACCTGGAAAATCCGTCCATGAACAAGAATACTTTGAATTTTGCTGTGCTATCCACTAACATATCAATGTGTGGCAATGGAAAATCATATTTTGGACTAGCTTTATTTAGATCTCTGTAATCTATGCACATGCGGACTTTTCCGTCTTTTTTCGGTACTGGGACAATATTGGCAATCCATTGAGGATACACTGACGTCACAAGAAAACCAACATTAATCTGCTTTAGAACCTCCTCTTTGATCTTCACTACCATATCTAGGTGAGTTCTTCTCAACTTTTGTTTAACTGGCGGACACTTTGGCTTCAACGGCAAATGGTGCTCTACAATATTTGTATATAGACTAGGAATATCTTGATAAGACCAAGCAAAAATATCCACATACTCTTCCAACAGCTCAATCAACCTGCTCTTCACATCGAGATGCAACAATGCTCCAATCTTTACTTCCTTTGGATCTTCTTCTGAACCCAAATTGATTACTTCCAATGGCTATTTATATGGCTAAATGGTATTTTCCTCATGCTCAAGCAACCATGAGACCTCATCTGGAATCTCATCATAATCTTCTTCTTCATCCCCATACACAGGACATTCAAAGTTGGGAGAGGGTGCAGGGTCATTGTATTCAATGGATTTTTTAATTAATCCGCACATATGATTTATGATTGCTTTTAGAAACTGACACATATAACAAGTGATCATGCAAATTGAATTTTAGTTATTATTTATTTAGAAAGGTTTTTTTTTATTACCATTTTCCAAGAAAAAGCAGAAAATAAAGACACAATTTGGGAAACAAAGACAACTTTTATTATTGATTTTAAAAGTCACAGCAAACAGATAAGCCCTACAACATTAATACTTCCACCTTGGGCAGAGTGAAAGCCTTTTTCAAAAATATTAACAAAACAAATTACTTTGAAACATGTACGCAAGAGGGAACATCAATGGTGATCCAGTTCTGAACCCTAACTCCGTGCGTCACATAATTCGGTATTTCCTGCTCTGCTTCATCTTCCATAATGGCATTAATCCTGGAAACACTTGGATGAAGATAACCCCCGCTACAGAAGATGTCTTGATACTTGCTCGCAGCAGACTCCGGCTTCATTCCCTTACCTTTGTCATTCTTCAATGAGAACCCCAAGCCAGCTCTGTTCTTGTTCACAGGTGGATCCACAATCTGTCCCCACACTTCACTATGACCCTTACGCACAACCTGCTGCGCATCCTTAAGTGAAACCATGGAATTCTCATTTCCTCTTATATTGTCAATGGATAAGGCTTGGAACTGGGTTCTAACAATAGCTTCATCTGCCTCCACAATTCTGAAGGAGGACAAATGAGATATCAATAATGCCTGTTCCCCATTTATGATCACTACTTTCCCTTCACGTACAAACTTCATTTTCTGGTGTAAAGTTTAAGTGACAGCCCCTGCCTCATGTATCCACGACCTTCCTAGCAAACAACTATAAGCAGGAACAATATCCATGACCTAGAAGGTTATCTGAAACAAATGTGGTCCTATATGAATAGGCAAGTCCACTTCACCAATAACAGATTTCCTTGATCTATCAAACGCTTTCACAATGATGCCACCCGGGCGCATAGGTGTTCATTGATATTTCAACTTTATAAGCGTACTCCTCGGTATAACATTCAATGCAGATCCATTATCAATCAGCACATTGGATAGTGAATCATTCTTGCAATTCATGGAGATGTGGAAGGCCAGGTTGTGATTCCTTCCTTCATCGGGTAGTTCATCGTTAATGAAACTCAGGTTATTACATGACGTAATGTTCCCTACTACACTGCTGAATTGATCTACAGACATATCACTTTCCACGAAAGCTTGGTCCAATACCCTCATCAAAGATTCGCTGTGAACAAAGAAGTTCATCAATAAAGCCAAGATAGATATTTTTGAAGGAGTCTGCAGTAGCTGATCCATAATTCTGTAGCCGCTCATTTTGATTATCTTCAAAATATCATCCACCTCTTTTTCTAGCGCATCCCCACTAGTCTCACTCGTAGCCTTCTTGGGTTCAACAGTCTCAGCAATTTTCTTTCCAGCACTAACATCTCTTCGAACAACTGGTGAAAACACACGAACGCTGCGGGTCACCCTGCTATTTTCAGCAATATTCCCAATATCAGGCATTGGCTGGATGGGAACTTCCACTCCATCCTCTAAGATTATAGCGTTTTATTTGTAAGGCACAGCCTTATCTGACTTGTAGGGGATATGACCCGACAAACTAATCACCAATGGGGTAACAACTGGCTTGCTATAATACTCAACTTCAAGATGGGCGGGTTCCCAAAAACAAGGTACAATGACGTTTACCCCTTCTTCAACATAATCAATCATTATTGAGTCATTTCTGGAAAATAAATCCTCATCTGAGGAGAAATACTCATCCGCGGAGGCATACTCTTCACCTGACTCTTCTTCAGTCAAACAAACCTCAACCATATCAACTTCATGGTAATCATCCCTTTGACTTATGACCTTGATAATTCTGTTATCTAACAACGACTGAACGCCTTTCCTCACTGTTGTACCCCAAAATTTGCCCTCCCATATTCATCAAGAAATTACCAAGTCAAGGTCACAAGATTCCCCCAGGGTTGTGCAGCTCAACTGTCTCCTATACAGTCAAAACTAGGGTTTGAGTTCTGGTCAAGCAAATGAACTTTTCAAAGGCCCAACCAAGTCTCATATGCTTACAAAGATGGTCAAGTATCCTCATGTCAAGTTTCAAGGCATTCAGCTCAGAATTGCACAGTCAAAACCCTAGATTGCACTACAGTCAACTGTAGGGTCAAAATGGTCATTTGACAGTCAAAAGTTCAAATTTTTGGTCAACATATCATTTTGAAGCCACAAACATCATTTGATCAATGCTTGATCATGATTCTCAAAATTTGGCTCAGAAATCATCAAAGATGCAAAAGTTGCTATATTTGGACAGCTGAAAAGTCAACTGAAATTGACCAGGGCATAACTTTCACATGGATTATCAGAAAAATTCCATCCAAAGCTCATTTTGAAGAGAAAGACATTTCCTACAACTCATCTTCATATTTCAAGTCCAAGAAATGCTCTCACAAAAAGTTATCAATTTCAACATTATAGGTCATTTTCAAAAGTCAACAAAAAGTGACTTTAAGTCAAAGGCCATAACTTGAGATTGGTAAATCAAAATGACATGGGACCAAAGGCATTGGTTAAAGGACTCAAAGACCTTTCCAAAATGTCCAAGAACATGTGAAAATCTTAAAAATTGACCAAGTTATGCCTTGTGGAAGTTGGGAAATTTTTGGGAATTTTGAAAAGTCAACAATGGTTCAAATGACCTAAAAATGCAAATGGGCCCATTTTTCTTCCAAGTTTCTTCATGCCAAGCCTATGCACGACCACTAGGCCCAAAGGGAAGTATTTTCATATTTTTTAATTATTTATTTGAATTTATATTAATTTATATTCATTTAAATCATTTTAATACATGAAAAATATAAACCTAACCTAAAAAAATCTTTTTATGCATGTTCCAAGGTCAATATTTCGTGCACTTCTTAATTAGGCAAGTTTTGATGAGAATTGATCAGATTTGAACCAAAATGCACATGGAAAAGATTTGGAAAAGATCTTGTAAAATCAAATATTGAAATCCATTATGGCATGAGATTTTGTACAACTTTCTTGACCTAAAAGCCTCTATACATACTCAGGAACAGAACCCTAATGCAAAGAGACTGAAAACTGCGCATAAACAAGCCATTGCAAATTGAAAATTTCTCATAAAACTCAAATACTGAAATCAGGGTTTTAGGTCGATTCAAGCTTCAATCTTCATCCCATTAGCATCCTGAGACATCATTGAACGTTTCTCAAGCATTAACAACGACCAAAACGCCCTGAATCGGTACCCTTAAGTCAAACTGCACCTCAAAATTTCTGAATTCGCATAGCACGATCCAAGCATATTTGTGCATTTTTATTTATGTATTCATATTCATGATGATGTTTCTAAACTAACTGAAGCGTTTGATTGCATTTTTATGCCATATATATGAATCTGCCATGATCGTCCTCTAGGGTTTGCAGGTTTCAAATTTGGGGTTTTCTGCCCAAGGGAAAATTATGCTTCCAGACCAGTGCCATTAGCTTAAGCAGGTTGAGACGAAGAAGATGGCACCCTCGCGCTCAATTTATGAGCGTCGAGGGGCTATTCGCTATTTTCTGATAGAGGCCCTAAGGAAACACACACAAAACCGTTGCCTCTGTGTTCTATTTTGCAGGGATGGTGAAGAAGAAGAAGTCGTGGCAGCCAATGATTCGTCTATTTGAATTTGCGCGCGTTTTAGTCACTAGGCGTTGGTTTTGCTTTTTCATTATTTGTTTATTATAATATATCAATTAACGTTCATTGGCTCAGTGGTAACACGCTATGCATGTGACATCAAAGACCTGGGTTCAAGTCCCAGGTCTGGCAAAAATTCCATATTGTTTTTCAAACCAATTTCCTATGCAGCGCTCATAGTGATGTACACCATATTCCACCCTCATCCAAGCGTACACATGCCTAATGGTCCCAGATCAAGGGCTGATATTGAAGGTCCACTATAAGGCAAGTCAATACGCTGGCACCCTAGCTGGAAAAGTCAACAAATCTCTGGTTTAATGGGCCAATGTTCTTGGGCCAACACCTCCATCTGGGGCCTGAACCCCCCCTGGTTTGCTTTTCTTTTCTTTTTATTATTTTAATTATTGTGTTATTTATTTTTATTGCTTTAATTAATTAATTTTCTCTTTTTTACAAAATATACAAAAACATCATAAAATTCAGAAAAGGCCAAAAATATAATTTTATATTATAATTATCTTCACAAATTAATATGTAAATTATTTAGTTTAATTAGGTTTCTAACTTTAATTCCTTTTAATAAAAATCCAAAAAATGTAGAATTAGGTTAAGTGATAATTTTTATATCTTTTTAATTTTTCCTTTTTTTTTTCTCACAATATTATTATCTATTATTTTATTTTTATAATTAAATGTACATGAATAAAATTAGGGTTTAATTTAGATTTTAATTTAATTCTTTCATAATAAATAAAAATATTAGAATTAGGGTTTGCTTCTTAATTTAATTTCAATTAACTCTTTTTTCTCATTAAATCTAAAAAACACAAAATAACAAAAACATTTAATTTTAATTTCCTTATTAATTTTAATTGTTTGCAAAAGGGTCCAACGCCCTAGTTTTGTTTTAATTTCTTTCTCGCACATTTATTTTATAGTCGTTTAAATAATTTTGTATCTCTCCCAAAGCATTGTAACTTTACTTTTCGCACTTTATTTTTCCGCTTTATTTATTTTCCGCTAAATCGGGTCCTGGATTTTTATTTGGCGATGTGGACCCGCGCCTTTGTAATAGTTTAGGAACTTTACCTTTCTCGCATTTTTTTTAACTGTTAATAATGACATGCAAGAATGAATGACTAAAATAAAAATAAGCGTAGAACACCCATGACATGACAAGACAAAAATAAATGAAAACGACACACAAATCACACACCACCCCTAGGGTACGCCTCACTGTTGCCTTGCCTCGAAAGGTGATCGTCGAGTAGAGGACGTCTTAGTAAGTCCTCATGATCCGGGAACCTGGCATGAGGGTAGCTTCTAAGGTGTCTTCCCATTGCTCTGGTGATCATCATGTCCCTAAAACTCGAATTGACCCGAACACCTCCAACGGTGGTGCTACCTACCTCTCAATGGTGGGATGGCACTACTTTTAAGGACATCTACACAGACGAATTCCTTAGGGTAGGTAGGTTCTCAAGGATACTTGCTCTAATCTCAAAACAAACTCAAAAAGACTTTTCACACTGACACTTTTCAAAAGCTTTCAAAGCAAACTTTTCAAACACTCTGACGTATGAGTCGATCTGAAATTTTTCAAAGAAACTTTTTAAACCCACATTGAAAAGCAAGCAAACAATTTTGAAAACATATTGAGCAAGTACCTAAGAGCCCATGGATAACCATGGATAGAAAGGGTGCTAACACCTTCCCTTTCTATAACCTACCTCCCGAACCGAGAGCAATCTCTTTAAAGGAATTTTTCTGTGCTTTTGTCCTTTCCTATTGGAGAAAATAAAAGACGGTGGCGACTCTTGCTTCCGCGACATTTCGCGAACCAGCGTTAAACAGTCAGTTCCAGATCCACCGATCACAGAACTGGCGACTCTGCTGGGGACATTTTAAAGTGAGGTGTACCTTAGGACTAAGATCACTGTGTTTTCAATTGTATTGACTTGCCTGCTTTAAATTTGTGGGTTGCATGGGAGATACATAGATCCTAACCCGGATCTGGGGAGACCCTGTTTAGGTAGCATAAGCTGTGAGGGACCTGTCCGGCGTAGACCGACACAGGTGAAGCAGTGGCTACGTTGGTGTGGCACCTTAGTCTGTACCGATATCCCTTGTGTTGCAACGAGGAGAGTATGGGTCTTCTAAGGAGTCATTAAGCACCAACAACCTTAGAACCTTAATTGACACAACTTGGCCTTTAGAACAGTAGCAGTATGCTACGCCCATTGAGGCTAAACTCTCGTGATGGTTCTGGCCGCAAGAAAAGATTGCGATGCTGGAGTTATGACCGATTGAGGGTAGTCAATGATATTGGGATCCTCTAAGAACCCGGTTACTTTTGATTAGGACAGGTATGAACCAACAAACTGAAAGAGGGTAGTACCTAGACCTCATGCTGGCCTAAACTTTAGGGGCTTGCCTTGTGTGACTTGTGTGCCTTACTATGTTTGCCTTTGTATCCGTATGTGGTGTGCTTTATCATAACATCATAGCATCATGAGCATTGCATGCATCCTGCATAAGAACTGACCATTTCAAAGACAAGAGGGTTTCATCTTTGCTCTGTTTTGTAGGACATTATGATGCCTGTGCGAAGGAATACTATCCGGTTCAACTTTGTTCGTTCACCTGAGTTGATTGATGAGTTGGTTAGCAGAATTCCAAACACCACTTCCTTCATTCAGAGGCATGGTTCTCTTCTCAGTTTAGTCACTGCAAAGCGGGATCAACAGTTGATGAGTGTTCTGACCCAATTCTATGACCCTCAGTACCAGTGCTTCACCTTTCAAGACTTCCAGCTGGTCCCTACCCTGGAAGAGTTCTCTAATCTGCTTGGTATCCCTATCTTGGATCAGACTCCCTTTACTGGTTGGGAAAAGACCCTCAGGCTTGAGGACATTGCTGCAGCTCTTCCTTTGACCCATCAAGAGGTAACAGACAACTGGGTAACTAGAAGCGGAGTTAAGGGTTTCTTGGCCAAGTTTCTGATTGGTAAAGCTAACAGCTTCTGGAATGACTTGGACTTTAGGGCATACGAAGACATCTTGGCTCTCCTAATCTATGGGTTAGTCCTGTTTCCTAATCCTGACAACTTCATCAATGTCACTTCCATTAGGATCTTTATGTCTCAGAACCCTGTGCCCACTCTCTTGGGTGACATCTTGCAACAACTTCATGCCCGTACTACCCGAAGACGAGGAACCCTATGGTGTTGTATCCCTTTGTTGGTGAGGTGGTTTATTTCGCACCTCCCTAAGTTCGTACTGAAGAACCAAGAAGGAAGAGGTTGGGCTCACAGGTTAATGTCTCTCACCGATAAAGACATCATTTGGACTTGCAGAGGTTTGGACGAGATAACTATTATTGATCGATGCGGGGAGTATCCTAATGTTCCTCTGATTGGTACTCAAGGAGGGATCTCTTACAATCCATGTCTAGCACTCTGTCAGTTTGGAAGAGCAAGAAGAACAGGCCCCCATGAGATGTTGGTGCCTCACATCAGTTTCGAGTTTCAGGTGGATAGTGACGAGCTACGTCGTAGGTTCATCAAGGCTTGGGAGAAGGTTCATAAAGCTGACCCACAAGAGCTAGGGCCAAAGACTTCTCTACCTATGGAAGCCTACTACAAATGGGTCCGCATCCGTGCTCAGAAGTTAGGTATGCCGTATGAAGCTGTCAGACCCGTCATTCTTGAGTGTCCTGATAAAGATGGTGTTCCTCCAACTGTCCTTCCTCCTCAGATACCTACTGATTATGAGACATTGAAGAGATCTTGGTCGCAACTGCAAGAAGAACGGGATTCTTACCGGGAAAAGTTCAACGAGCAGGAATCAAAGATCCAGAAGCTGACAAAGCAGTTGGAGAATGAAAGAGTTCTGAATGCCTACCTCCGTACTGAGAAGAGGAGACCATGGGATCAATGAGGAATTCTGAATGTGCCTTTACAGTTTTTATTTCCTTTCCAGTTGTTTCATTTCATGTAAACGCCTAAGGGCAACTTGTTGAATAATCTCAGTTGCAAAGTTGAATCTAATAAAGTGTGTTCCTTTTTTGTTTACAAAGTTGATTCCCGATTTTCTTTGAAAACATAATTCATACGCATTTCATACATCATGTGCATAGCAGGTTTTTCCCCTTTTTCAGGTTGCTTACAGTTCTTCGCTGTTTATTTCAGCATCATGAATCCCGGATCTGAATCTACAGAGACATCAATCAAGGCTCTCCAGGCGCAGAATGCGCAGTTTCAAGAACTAATCATGGGTCTAGCTAAAGGCCAAGAAGAACTGAAGACTATGCTCCTGAAAAAGGAGAAGAAGAAGAAGAGAAGAACTGTTCTGTTCAACTCGGGCCGAAGGTTGGGTAATACTCTGCACCATGAAGAGGCTGGTTCTTCTGTTGGCGGGACTCCTTCTCAGGCAGAAGTAAAGGTTCCTACTCCAGTGGTCTCCGACAACGAGACAGATTTTGATGAAGAGCAGTACCCTCCTGCAGATGACAGGTACAAACAACTGGAGGACAGGTTGAAGGCTATGGAGGTGCAACAGGCACCTGGGCTGGATTTCGGAGATCTGGGTTTGTCGACTGGTGTAATCATCCCGCACAAGTTCAAAGCTCCAACCTTTTCTAAGTATGACGGGGCGTCCTGTCCCAAGCTGCATTTGAGGTCCTATGTTCGAAAGATTCAGCCGTACTCTGCGGACAAGAATCTATGGATCCACTTCTTCCAGGAGAGTCTTTCAGGGACTCATCTCGAATGGTTCTATCAGCTGGATGGGACCAAAGTTCGTAACTGGGAGGAGCTGGCTACTGCTTTCTACAAGCAGTATCAGTATAATGCCGACCTTGCCCCCACACGTACCCAACTCCAGGGTATGTCGTTAGGTGCAAGTGAAGGTTTTAAAGAATACGCGCAGAAGTGGAGAGATCTGGCTGGCAGGGTGCAGCCACCTTTGACTGATCGAGAGTTAGTGGACATGTTCTTGGGGACCCTATCTGGGCCGTTTTTTAACCATCTCATTGGGAATTCTTCTGCTGGTTTCACTGATTTAATCTTGACTGGAGAGAGAATCGAAGCTGGGCTGAAATCTGGGAAGATTGCAAAGGGTGCATCATCTAGTGCAGAGAAGAAACCCTTCAAAAAGGAGTCTAGTGCCGTGTACGGCTCCAGGAAATCAGAAAGACCTGATCGCCGCCAATCTGTCAGCGCGGTAATGATCGCTAAGCCTGCTGCCGCTCCCCGGCCAAACAATCCTCAAAGGGCTGATAGACCCCGGAGAGAGTTTACCCGGTTAAGCATGACCCTATCGCAAATCCTGCCACAGCTGCTATCCACCAATTTGGTGACTGTCAAGGAGGCGCCAAAGTTCTCAAACACTACCTCTCCTAAGTACAACCCGAATGCCCGTTGTGCTTACCATTCAGACAGCCCGGGGCATGCCACTGATGACTGTTGGGCACTAAAGAACAAGCTGCAGGACCTCATTGACGCTAAGGAGGTACAGTTCGAGGCATCTGACAAGCCTAATGTGGTGACAGCTCCCCTGCCTGCTCACGGAGTTAATGCTATTGGGGATGAAGAGGAAGTTGATGAAGCTGAGTTTGATAGCTGGATTTACCCAGCAACTGACGGTGGACTTAACAATTGGAGCGCAAAAGACAATCTCCCTGTTTCTTTTGTTACTAAGTAATGAATTCCTATGTTTTGTTATTTTGTAATAAGCAATGATAAACTCTATGGCCCGGTGTCTTACCCGAGGCACCGTGGTTCTATTTGTGAGGGCATACAAACTGTCATTTTATACATCATGAATGAAAATCTTGGACGTACTTTTCGCATTGCAAATATTGTGTTCCTTTTCTGTCTTTCTTTTCCTTTACATAATTTTCAAAACAGCTGTATTTACACACACACTCACTCATACAGGTTCCAATCCACTCTGGATCTTACTGACAACAACTCTGCTAATGCCAATTATGACTTCGAAAATCCGATCAACTTAGCCGAAGACGAAGGTGAAGATGATTGCGAAGTGCCTGGCGAGCTTGCAAGACTGTTGCTTCAGGAAGAGCGGGCAATTCAACCCCATGAAGAGCCAGTGGAAACCATAAACTTGGGTACTGAGGCAGACAGGAGAGAGGTAAAGATTGGTGCTAACCTGGAGCTCAGCGTGAAGCAACGGTTAACCAAGATGCTGCATGACTATATGGAGATATTTGCCTGGTCCTACGAAGACATGCCAGGGTTGGATACCGATATTGTTGTCCATCATTTGCCGACTAGGGAAGACTGCCCTCCAGTTAAACAAAAGGTCCGTCGGATGCGTCTAGAGATGTCCGAGAAGATTAAGGCCGAGGTCATGAAACAGTTTGATGCCGGGTTCCTTGCAGTAACTTCTTACCCTCAGTGGGTTGCTAACGTGGTGCCGGTACCTAAAAAGGACGGTAAGGTCAGAATGTGTGTCGATTACAGGGATCTGAACAGGGCCAGCCCCAAGGATGACTTCCCCTTACCTCACATTGATGTCCTCGTTGATAATACAGCCCAACACAAAGTATTCTCTTTCATGGATGGCTTTTCAGGCTACAATCAGATCAAGATGGCACCTGAAGACATGGAAAAGACTACATTTGTCACTCAGTGGGGCACTTTCTGTTACAAGGTCATGCCGTTCGGATTAAAGAATGCTGGGGCAACCTACCAGCGTGCCATGGTTGCCTTATTTCATGATATGATCCATCACGAGATTGAAGTGTATGTGGACGACATGATCGCTAGGTCCCAGACTGAGGAAGAGCACCTAGATCATCTGCAGAAGTTATTTGACCGGTTGAAACTGTACAAGCTAAGATTGAACCCGAACAAGTGCACCTTCGGGGTAAGATCTGGGAAGTTGCTGGGCTTCGTGGTCAGTGATAAAGGTATTCAAGTGGACCCTGCTAAGGTCAAAGCTATTCAAGAGATGCCAGTTCCTAAAACAGAGAAGGAGGTCAGAGGCTTTTTAGGACGCCTGAATTACATTGCTCGATTCATCTCTCATCTGACTGCTACCTGTGAGCCAATCTTCAAGCTGCTGAAGAAGGATCAGGTAGTACGCTGGAACGATGAATGTCAGGCTGCTTTCGACAAAATCAAAGAGTATCTCCAAGAACCACCCATCCTTATGCCACCGGTTGAAGGGAGACCTCTGATCCTATATCTGACAGTACTTGACAACTCAATGGGGTGTGTGCTGGGGCAGCATGACGAGTCCGGCCGAAAAGAGCATGCCATTTATTACCTTAGCAAAAAGTTTACCGACTGTGAGACCCGATACTCACTGCTTGAGAAAACTTGCTGCGCTTTGGTATGGGCTGCTCGCCGGCTGAGACAGTATATGCTGACTCACACTACTTTGTTGATCTCAAAGATGGATCCGATAAAGTACATATTCGAAAAGCCTGCTCTGTCTGGGAGAATTGCAAGATGGCAAATGATCTTGACGGAATACGACATTCAGTACACAACCCAGAAAGCCATCAAGGGGAGTGTATTGGCAGACCACTTAGCTCATCAAGCTGTAGATGACTACCGATCAATGAACTTCGAGTTTCCGGATGAAAGCATCATGATTGTAACTGATTGTGAAGTACCTGGACCGGATGAAGGACCTGAACCAGGATCCCGATGGTCTATGCACTTTGACGGAGCTTCCAATGCTTTGGGAAACGGTATCGGCGCCATTATCATATCTCCACAAGGTACTCATACTCCACTCACTGCCCGGCTGTGTTTCAACTGTACCAACAACATGGCGGAGTATGAGGCGTGTATCATGGGTCTTCAAGCTGCGATCGACCTAAGGATCAAATTTCTAAGTGTCTTCGGAGATTCCGCTCTTGTGATCAATCAGATCAAAGGAGAGTGGGATACGAAACATCCAAACTTGATCCCTTACAGAGAATGTGTGTTGACCATGATTCCCCACTTCACAGAGATAACCTTTGAGCACTTTCCAAGAGAAGAGAATCAGTTAGCGGACGCGTTAGCTACAATGTCTTCAATGTTCAAAGTTAAATGGGATAATGAAGCTCCCCGGATCATCATCTGGAAATTGGACGAACCGGCGTACTGTTGTGATCTCGAAACTGAATTGGTGACTGAGAAGCCTTGGTACCATGAAGTGAAGAGATATCTGGAAGCTCAGGAATACCCTGAAGGTGCCTCTATCAATGATAAGAAATTCCTGAGGCGGTTCGCAGCCAAGTTCTTCCTAAGCAACGGCATCTTGTACAAGCGAAACCATGATTCAACCTTACTGCGTTGCGTGGATAAGACTGAAGCGGAAAGAATCATGGAGGAGCTACATGAAGGGACCTTTGGTACACATTCTAGTGGACATACCATGACTAAGAAGATCCTACGGGCAGGATATTACTGGTCAACAATGGAAGCTGGCTGTTACCAACACTCCAGGACATGCCACAAGTGCCAGATCTACGCAGATAAAGTGCATGTTCCTCCGGTTCCCCTGAATGTTCTGACTGCGCCTTGGCCGTTTGCAATGTGGGGCATAGACATGATCGGCGAGATAAAACCTACAGCATCCAATGGACATCGCTTCATCCTAGTAGCGATTGATTATTTTACGAAGTGGGTTGAAGCAGCATCCTATGCTACGGTAACCAAGACTGTCGTGGCACGGTTCATTCGGCACAACTTGATCTGTCGATACAGCGTCCCTGAGCGGATTATTACAGACAACGGTACCAATCTGAACAATAAGATGATCGCTGAGCTCTGCGAACAGTTCAAAATACAGCACCACAATTCTTCTCCTTACAGACCGAAGATGAATGGAGCTGTAGAAGCAGCGAATAAGAACATCAAGAAGATCGTGCAGAAAATGACAGTGACGTATAAAGATTGGCACGAGATGTTACCGTTCGCTCTGCATGGGTACCGTACCTCAGCTAGGACATCAACCGGGGCAACTCCTTTCTCTCTGGTTTATGGTATGGAGGCAGTCTTGCCGATCGAAGTGCAAATTCCCTCTCTCCGGATAATGAAGGATGCAAATCTGAACGAAGATGATTGGATCCAGACACGACTTGACCAACTCAACCTCATTGACGAGAAGAGACTTGCTGCTATCTGTCATGGTCAGACGTATCAGAAACGAATGATCAGGGCATTTAACAAAAAGGTCAGACCACAGGAATATCAAGTTGGGGATCTGGTTATCAAGAGAATCATCCTTCCTCAGAGTGATCCAAGGGGCAAATGGACCCCTACGTACGAAGGGCCATTTGTGGTTAAGCATGTGTTCTCAGGAGGAGCAATGATCTTAACCAATATGGATGGTGACGACCTTCCTCACCCCGCCAATGCAGACATAGTTAAAAAATACTACGCATGAAAAAAGACCCGCTAGGCTGACATGCCTAGGCAAAAATTAGGGCTTCCCGTCGAACCAAAAGGGTTCGGGCAAAATGAAGGGATGAAAATGAAAAAAATCTGTACACCCGGCAAGTCGAAAACCTGAAAAGGCGGCTTGGGCAAAAATGGGTATCCCGGTGGACTGAAAACCCGAAAGGGCGGTCCAGGCAAAAGTTAGGGATAAAGCGTAATACTATGCCTCATTGGATCGCTTTGCATCCAGAATCCGGTATCTACATCAAGCTCAAAACGGCATCGATCATTCAGCTTCACCTTCAACCAAGGTCATCAAGTGATGAGACGCTCGGAGTTATAAAGGCAATAGCAGAGTTGAAACCCAGTGGATCATTCATCTTTCACACAGCTGTTTTATTTTCATTTGTACAAAACTTGTATAAACTCTTGTGATCGGCGACGTACCTCTTACTAGGACGTTAGCCTCCTGTATATAAAACGCCTATTCATGGGCCATTCAAAATCAATACAAATATATTTTTCAGTTAAACGTGCCAAGTGTTTTTCTTTTTTCTGTTTTGTTCTGCGAAGAACGTCCAAGGTTCAATTTGTGATGTATGCATTGACAATAATTTGCTAACTCATGAATATTTGCATACGAAACAAAGGAATTAATTGCAGGTGACACTAGAAACAGGGGCAATAAAGAGTTGTCTGACCAATCCAATTGTTCTATCCTCCAAGGTACCAAGGTAGGTTCAGCTAAAAGAACATGACCGAGTATCTTAATTCCCCAGAGAGTGGTTCAACATGACAATACATTCTTCTCCAAGCAAAATTATCAAGGAAATTGAGTATCCTCCCGTAAATCTCAATACTTCCCCAGCAGTATACATATATCCTTAACAAGCATCCCCGGCAGTCTTGGTCTAAAGATTGTTCCCCGGTGGTATATCAACATTCAAAGGGATCATCTTCCCAGCATATCAAAACTCCCCAGAAGAGTCCAATCCAGCTTCACCAGCAAAACTGGAATTCATATCCCCAAGCAGTAAGCTTATCCCCAGTAGATTCTGGAAGCTTATCCCCTCGCAGAGCACGAACGCGTCGTCCGGCTTTATTCAAAGAGTTATTTCCTTAACAGGATATAACTGGGTTATCCTCAGCCAAAAGCCACGGAAAGAGCGCCGTCGACAAAGTCTTCTTATCCCCAGCGAAGTCCATCTACACTTCCAATAAATTCTCAATAATTCAAGCGAAGCATCTCTATCCCCACAGAGTATTGCTTCCCAGCATGGTCGTCAGAGTATCTTTTCTCCCCGCAGAATCTTCCATTTGCCAAGTTTATTCCGCAACGGAGTCATCTTCTCCTACCGTTATTCTTGCAGCTATCATCCCCAGCGGAAGCAAAATCTCTTCCTCAACATCAGCCCAGGATATGACTTCCCGGCACCCGTCAAGGATTTATTTTCCTAGACAAAAAAACATACATGAATCATCACATACATCATTATAGCATGCATGTACGCATCATATCATACAAATCGCATCCATATTGAGAACATCATTGCTTGATCCATATCATGCATTGCATATAACTGACCTTTACCTTGCAGGAAAGATGCAGTTGAAATTCTCAAACATATTTCAAGGACTTCTCTAGTCCAGTTAAATCGACTCCAAACAGATTTTTCTGATAAAGACTCAGTAGATATTCTCTTATGGTCCCCTCTCCAACAGCGAGTGAGGTGGTAATTCCTTCTTCAGATGTTTCCCTCTCCGGCATGAGCGTGAGGTGATATTCTCTTATGGTCCCCTCTCCAACGGCGAGTGAGGTGGTAATCCCTTCTTCAGATGTTCCCCTCTCCGGCATGAGCGTGAGGTGATATTCTCTTATGGTCCCCTCTCCAACGGCGAGTGAGGTGGTAATCCCTTCTTCAGATGTTCCCCTCTCCGGCATGAGCGTGAGGTGATATTCTCTTATGGTCCCCTCTCCAACGGCGAGTGAGGTGGTAATTCCTTTTTCAGATGTTCCCCTCTCCGGCATGAGCGTGAGGTGATATTCTCTTATGGTCCCCTCTCCAACGGCGAGTGAGGTGATATTTCCTTCCAGATTATAATTTCCTATAGTTCCCTCTCCAACGGTGAGTGAGGTGACTCCCTTTGAGATTATAATGTCCTTCGGTTCTCTTCCTGACACTACGAAGATGGTAATTCTCACCAAGATTTTCTCAACGAGCGTTGTTGAGGTTGAAATCATTCAGGATTCTCTTACCATCCATGCTAAGGCAGTAACCATCCCTGGTTCGTTCATCAACGCTTGAAGCTCCAGACCCAGCTCCTGCAACCAGTCAGGACATATCTATATCAAGCATCTAAAATCAGCTCCTGCGACGTGTCAGGTACTCATTTTTCTGTTTTGCAGGTATGCAGGTTCTCGCTAAGGACTCTCCTACGCGATCAACGTCCAGATGGCATCTATAAGCCCATCATCCTATCCAAGCAACATCCAAATGGCATCTATAAGCCCATTCCCTCATCATCATTGCTACTATGTGAGCGCAAATTTCTGGGCACTCTAGTGTCCAATCATCTTCTACCCTCGGATTACGAAAGGCATGTCAGCCAATCTGCATCCTCAGGTCTAAGAAGATTGAACAGGGGCAACTGTTGTACCCCAAAATTTGCCCTCCCATATTCATCAAGAAATTACCAAGTCAAGGTCACAAGATTCCCCCAGGGTTGTGCAGCTCAACTGTCTCCTATACAGTCAAAACTAGGGTTTGAGTTCTGGTCAAGCAAATGAACTTTTCAAAGGCCCAACCAAGTCTCATATGCTTACAAAGATGGTCAAGTATCCTCATGTCAAGTTTCAAGGCATTCAGCTCAGAATTGCACAGTCAAAACCCTAGATTGCACTACAGTCAACTGAAATTGACCAGGGCATAACTTTCACATGGATTATCAGAAAAATTCCATCCAAAGCTCATTTTGAAGAGAAAGACATTTCCTACAACTCATCTTCATATTTCAAGTCCAAGAAATGCTCTCACAAAAAGTTATCAATTTCAACATTATAGGTCATTTTCAAAAGTCAACAAAAAGTGACTTTAAGTCAAAGGCCATAACTTGAGATTGGTAAATCAAAATGACATGGGACCAAATGCATTGGTTAAAGGACTCAAATACCTTTCCAAAATGTCCAAGAACATGTGAAAAGCTTAAAAATTGACCAAGTTATGCCTTGTGGAAGTTGGGAAATTTTTGGGAATTTTGAAAAGTCAACAATGGTTCAAATGACCTAAAAATGCAAATGGGCCCATTTTTCTTCCAAGTTTCTTCATGCCAAGCCTATGCACGACCACTAGGCCCAAAGGGAAGTATTTTCATATTTTTTAATTATTTATTTGAATTTATATTAATTTATATTCATTTAAATCATTTTAATACATGAAAAATATAAACCTAACCTAAAAAAATCTTTTTATGCATGTTCCAAGGTCAATATTTCGTGCACTTCTTAATTAGGCAATTTTTGATGAGAATTGATCAGATTTGAACCAAAATGCACATGGAAAAGATTTGGAAAAGATCTTGTAAAATCAAATATTGAAATCCATTATGGCATGAGATTTTGTACAACTTTCTTGACCTAAAAGCCTCTATACATACTCAGGAACAGAACCCTAATGCAAAGAGACTGAAAACTGCGCATAAACAAGCCATTGCAAATTGAAAATTTCTCATAAAACTCAAATACTGAAATCAGGGTTTTAGGTCGATTCAAGCTTCAATCTTCATCCCATTAGCATCCTGAGACATCATTGAACGTTTCTCAAGCATTAACAACGACCAAAACGCCCTGAATCGGTACCCTTAAGTCAAACTGCACCTCAAAATTTCTGAATTCGCATAGCACGATCCAAGCATATTTGTGCATTTTTATTTATGTATTCATATTCATGATGATGTTTCTAAACTAACTGAAGCGTTTGATTGCATTTTTATGCCATATATATGAATCTGCCATGATCGTCCTCTAGGGTTTGCAGGTTTCAAATTTGGGGTTTTCTGCCCAAGGGAAAATTATGCTTCCAGACCAGTGCCATTAGCTTAAGCAGGTTGAGACGAAGAAGATGGCACCCTCGCGCTCAATTTATGAGCGTCGAGGGGCTATTCGCTATTTTCTGATAGAGGCCCTAAGGAAACACACACAAAACCGTTGCCTCTGTGTTCTATTTTGCAGGGATGGTGAAGAAGAAGAAGTCGTGGCAGCCAATGATTCGTCTATTTGAATTTGCGCGCGTTTTAGTCACTAGGCGTTGGTTTTGATTTTTCATTATTTGTTTATTATAATATATCAATTAACGTTCATTGGCTCAGTGGTAACACGCTATGCATGTGACATCAAAGACCTGGGTTCAAGTCCCAGGTCTGGCAAAAATTCCATATTGTTTTTCAAACCAATTTCCTATGCAGCGCTCATAGTGATGTACACCATATTCCACCCTCATCCAAGCGTACACATGCCTAATGGTCCCAGATCAAGGGCTGATATTGAAGGTCCACTATAAGGCAAGTCAATACGCTGGCACCCTAGCTGGAAAAGTCAACAAATCTCTGGTTTAATGGGCCAATGTTCTTGGGCCAACACCTCCATCTGGGGCCTGAACCCCCCCTGGTTTGCTTTTCTTTTCTTTTTATTATTTTAATTATTGTGTTATTTATTTTTATTGCTTTAATTAATTAATTTTCTCTTTTTTACAAAATATACAAAAACATCATAAAATTCAGAAAAGGCCAAAAATATAATTTTATATTATAATTATCTTCACAAATTAATATGTAAATTATTTAGTTTAATTAGGTTTCTAACTTTAATTCCTTTTAATAAAAATCCAAAAAATGTAGAATTAGGTTAAGTGATAATTTTTATATCTTTTTAATTTTTCCTTTTTTTTTCTCACAATATTATTATCTATTATTTTATTTTTATAATTAAATGTACATGAATAAAATTAGGGTTTAATTTAGATTTTAATTTAATTCTTTCATAATAAATAAAAATATTAGAATTAGGGTTTGCTTCTTAATTTAATTTCAATTAACTCTTTTTTCTCATTAAATCTAAAAAACACAAAATAACAAAAACATTTAATTTTAATTTCCTTATTAATTTTAATTGTTTGCAAAAGGGTCCAACGCCCTAGTTTTGTTTTAATTTCTTTCTCGCACATTTATTTTATAGTCGTTTAAATAATTTTGTATCTCTCCCAAAGCATTGTAACTTTACTTTTCGCACTTTATTTTTCCGCTTTATTTATTTTCCGCTAAATCGGGTCCTGGATTTTTATTTGGCGATGTGGACCCGCGCCTTTGTAATAGTTTAGGAACTTTACCTTTCTCGCATTTTTTTTAACTGTTAATAATGACATGCAAGAATGAATGACTAAAATAAAAATAAGCGTAGAACACCCATGACATGACAAGACAAAAATAAATGAAAACGACACATAAATCACACACCACCCCTAGGGTACGCCTCACTGTTGCCTTGCCTCGAAAGGTGATCGTCGAGTAGAGGACGTCTTAGTAAGTCCTCATGATCCGGGAACCTGGCATGAGGGTAGCTTCTAAGGTGTCTTCCCATTGCTCTGGTGATCATCATGTCCCTAAAACTCGAATTGACCCGAACACCTCCAACGGTGGTGCTACCTACCTCTCAATGGTGGGATGGCACTACTTTTAAGGACATCTACACAGACGAATTCCTTAGGGTAGGTAGGTTCTCAAGGATACTTGCTCTAATCTCAAAACAAACTCAAAAAGACTTTTCACACTGACACTTTTCAAAAGCTTTCAAAGCAAACTTTTCAAACACTCTGACGTATGAGTCGATCTGAAATTTTTCAAAGAAACTTTTTAAACCCACATTGAAAAGCAAGCAAACAATTTTGAAAACATATTGAGCAAGTACCTAAGAGCCCATGGATAACCATGGATAGAAAGGGTGCTAACACCTTCCCTTTCTATAACCTACCTCCCGAACCGAGAGCAATCTCTTTAAAGGAATTTTTCTGTGCTTTTGTCCTTTCCTATTGGAGAAAATAAAAGGGTGGCGACTCTTGCTTCTGCGACATTTCGCGAACCAGCGTTAAACAGTCAGTTCCAGATCCACCGATCACACTCACAATAGAACATCCTCGGGAATCTCGACAGCAAACTCGAAAAGATCCATATTGGTGTTCCACCTGACCAGCCATATGGAAGAAGGTCGCATGCAATTGCACAAGGTCCTCATTCATATACTCTACATCAAAAATTATAAATTCTCCAGGACACCCAGAAACCATATTCACCTCCTCTTCATACTCTTCCCTAGGCCTGATTATATGGATTAGGCCCTCGTCCATCATCTCTTGTAAATCAGCCTTTATCTTACCGCAACCCTGTATGTCTGTACTGCAAATAGCACAACCTACATGGTCATGCGTGTAGTAGCTAAATTCACAAAGGTCTGCATGCATTTTCACCAAATCTCCCCTAACCAGATTAATATAAAAATTCCGTAAGTCGCCTGGACAACCGACCACCATATTCACAGCATTTACTCCCCCATGCTTGGGTAGAGGATTGTCTTTCACATTAGGTCCCACATATTTGAAAGATAGAATACCAGACTTCACCAATTTCTACACCTCAGTATTCAAAGGATAACATTTCTCAACATTATATGCCCTGGTGCTCTCTGATGAAAAGCACATGTTTGGTCTGCCTTGTAATACCAAGGCAATGGTGATGGTACGATGGGAGGTGGTCGGGTCTGAACCAACTTCTTCTGAATCAATTCCAGTAGTAACTCTGTATAGCTCATAAGAATAGTGTCATAACTCTCCCTTCTCTGACTATACCCTTGATTCCCCTGCTGGGACGGTCTCTGATAAGCAACGGTAGTTGGAGCTGCACCCACAACTGCAGTAACTGAGGCGACTTGCTGATGACGCTGATAATTCCTTCTAGGAGTATTAACCCTCCTCTCTTTCATAACAGCATTTGCATCCCCTTCCTTCTTCTTGGTAAACCCATAAGATGGTTTCTTCACACCTCCAGAACTTTCAATCTTCGTTAAACGGCCCTCTCTTACATCCTCTTCTAAGTGGATACCCATTCCTACCATTTCAGTAAAGTCACTTGGCGCACTTGCCACCATCCTTTCGTAGTAGAAAACACCCAGCGTTTTCAAGAAAATCTTAGTCATCTCCTTCTCTTCCATGGGAGGAATCACTTGGGTGGCTACCTCACGCCATCTCTGTGCATATTCTTTGAACGATTCCCTGTCTTTCTGGACCATGGCCCTGAGTTGATCACGGGTAGGTGCCAAATAATTGAAAGTATGGATATTGGCGTTGTCCAAACTCATATACCACTTCAGCACAACACCGGTCAAACTATCCTGAAAAAAGTGAATCAGCAGACGCTGATCATCAGTATGGGTAGACATTCTCCTCACATACATCACCATATGAGCACGAGGGCAAGTGTTGCCCTTGTACTTCTCAAACTCTGGGACCTTAAACTTAGCAGGTATCTTAACATTCAGGACCAAGCATAACTCATTCACATTCTGCCCAAATAGTTCTTTTCCCCTGAGGGCCTTCATCTCTCTTTGCATCTTGTCAAACTGCTCTTGAAAATTATCCATTTTATCATAAAGACCCAAGTCCTCACTCGGTGGAGGGAAAGGATGACACACATCATCATTAACAAATGAAACCATATTTACCGAAGGAGGCGCAGCAGGAACAGCATGCACCACAAGGGGTGCCGGAGTAACAATAGTCTGAATAACTAGAGTATCTTGAGGACTAAGATTGAAACCTTCAGGTGAGAAATGCTCTAGCATTCCCCATGGATAACCTTGAGGCATGCAATTTTGAACAACAACTGGAGTAGCAGATACGGGAACAGTCAGAGCTTCAGTGGTTTCCCTTGTTGGTTGAGGTTGGACACTCGGTGGCTGATTCTGAGCAGCCACCAGAGCTTCCATCAAAACAGTCAGATTGGCCATGCCGGCCTTCAAAGCAGAAACCTCCTTGCGCAGCTCACGATTCTCTTATTCTAGGTTGTCCATCTTCTTTCTGAAATTAGCCCGAGTGTTGTAGTAGTGAGTCAGCTTGCTATTGAAGTTGATAAGATTGGTAAGACACATGGATATGCATAAAAAATGCAATAAATATGTGCAATATGATGCATGATATGCAATGCACATGTTTTTATTTAATATTTCAAGGGATTTAAAATTTATGGACATATTGTAAATGTCAAAGTAGTAACGTATTTGAAATACTGAAAATTCCATTATAACAACTCCAAGATGGATTACAAGTTTTAATGATCCCAAGTACAAGATGAAAATAAAATCTAAAACCCCGAGAAGTAAAACTTATGGAGATCACTCTATACGCTGGTGCTTCCCTGTAAGTCTGGCAATCTGAGCCTTCAACCTCTGGTTTTCTTTCGCATATCTGATGGCAACCTCCTTCCAATCACCTGAATCAGGGAGTGAGCAAATGACATCTGAGTAAGGCTTAGGAGAAAATAAATCACCTTTCCTTTCCATAGTCTCTACCGCTTGACTCTTAAGAATCTCAATCAAGTCGTCTTTCTCCTTCAAGTCTGCTCTATAGGAAATCTCTAAAGTTTGGAACTTGTTCTTCCAAGCGTCCTTTTCATGTTGCATCCTAACCAAAGTAAGTTGTAGCTCTTATAGATCATCTAATAAGGTAGGAGTGGTCTTCACAAACAGATCATGCATAGGTGTTTCCCGCGACTACGACATATTCAACTGAATAGCTCTCGTTTGGACCCACTGAAGATATGGATCCAAAGAAATAACTACCCTAGATCCCAAATCCTTCCTATTCTTCTTATGAATGTGACGCCATGCCTTCACAATATTCTCCCTAGCTTCCCTATGGTCTTCTCCCTCCTTTAGAAAGAAACTACTCAAATGAATACTATTTGGTTTATCCCCCATCGGATGACCAAGCTGTCGTCGTGCAAGAACAGGGTTATAGTTAATTCCTCCCTTTGTACCAAGAAGAGGTACATTGGGGAAACTACCACAAATGTCAATAATCTCTATATCCTGGTAAGCTCGATGATACCGATCAATATCTGAGTGAATAAGTGCCATGATCTTAGGAGCCCAACGAGGTTCATTCTTAACATCCCAAAAAGCATCAGACTGAGGCATATGAGAGATAAACCACCGGTACAACAGAGGCGTGCAACAAATAATCATCCCTCCACGATAAGAATTACGAATATGAGTAGAGTAATAAGCATCACCCAAAAAGGTAGGAACTGAGTTTCCAATCATGAAGATCCTGATAGCATTAATGTCAACAAACTTATCCACATTAGGAAATAAGAACAACCCGTAAGCAAGTAGAGCAAATATGGCCTCAAAAGCGACTGTACTCTTCATCCTGGAAAAGTAACGAGCTTTCTCCAATAAGAACTGAGCTGGTAATCCTCTAATCCCTCCTTTAGTAGTCATATGGGCTTCCACCTCATACTTCCCCAGATGAATCAAAGCAGCAATCTCATGTGGTTTTGGCTCACCCTCCAAACCAGTAAAAGGAACACGATTGGTAACAGGTAAATAGAATAGATAAGAATACTCCTCCAGTGTAGGCATCAACTGATAATCGGGAAAAGTAAAGCAATGATACATCAGATTATAGAATTGGACCAAGGTCGAGAGAATACCCTCCTTCATCTTCAGCTTCATGAGAGGAATAATGGATCCACACTTCTTCCGAAAGTCTGTAGAACACTCGATCTCGGGAATTAGACTGATCAACTCATCTATATTGGGATCCTTTAAACTGTACTTCCCGGTCTTTCTCTTTCCAGAATCCATGGTTAAAAATTACCTGAGATATTCACAAATGGTCAACCTTTAAATCCCTTGAAATATGATCTCTCCAAAATATGCTTATGAGTGCATGGATGCATGATGCACCAATCACACACAAGATCACACATATAGGGTTCATAGGTTCAACGTCACGAGCATGAGGTCGAAGGTACTACCCATAAGGTATTTTGTCTAAAAGTTATCACCTGCCGAACAAGGTTCTAGAGGTTCCCAGAGTCTACATCCTTCCATCGGATATTACCAACTTCTCGATTAACTCAGTAATTAGTAATATTCTCAAGAAAAACTCGTGTGAGCGTAGTATCATGTGATAACTATTTCCGGATTACTCCGTCATAGCTTCTGCACTACACCTAAAAGGCCAATATGGGTTTGGTATTCTACGGTTCTCAGCTTCAACAGGCTCCCAGGTCGAAAGCAGTGCGTCTTCTTGATTACTCGGTAAACGACACTACAGTTAAAGGGGCCTCCACTGAGTGGGGGATCTCATGCCTCCTTTTTTGGGATTAATCCCTCAAAGTTAACATGACTATACCGCCCGTCCTATCTTAAAGTTTGCCCAAGTTCGGGTATAAGACTTATGAGCAATCACCAAGCATCCTGAAAACAAGGAAAATCCAGACAAACATATATACAACATATAACACCAAAACAATAATAACACATATACAGATATAAACAAATATAGGTTCAACCCACTTAGGGGTGATCTTTCCCTAGTGAAGTCTCCATTTTTCTGTTTAAGACTAAGCCATTGGATTGACTAGACTTATACAAATCAAAAATAAAAATCGCCATTGCGCTTTATTGTTTCCAAATAATGGGAAAAAAGCAAATGACCCATAAAGAGGGAGAAAGATTCAAGGTAAGGGGGTTGGTTATGCAAAGGGAAGGTATTAGCACCCTAAACATCTACGGTACTCCACATGAACCTCTTTGTAAAATCTGTATATTTTGGCTATAAAAAATGTTGTATATAAAAAAATGGATGGTGGAGGTGAGAAAAGAAATATGTTTTTTTTATTATTTTACACCCGCCACAGTTGTGAATCTTTAGCGCCTACGTACCACCTTTTCGTGTAATATGGGATCAGGGTACACGTAGTTCTTCTTTTAAAAATTTTAAAAACACAAATGTGTTGGTTAATTTTATGAGATAAAACATCATCATCATTGTCCGTGTGGAAAACATACCTACTACCCACAATCATGAGAAAGTAGAATTTGCATCATCTCAAAGTGGAGGATATGGCTTGGATTTTAAAATCAACAATGCCTCACTCAACACCCAAGTGGAAAATATCTCTCTTCACTACATGTTGCAGAAGTATAGTTGTTTGCATCACTACAAGGATTGACAAGAGTTCAATCTTTTGAGAAAAGTTTAAAGGTAAAAGCCAAAGTTGCAAAATGGTTTGAAATGAGATTGATTGACTTTTAGTCTTCTCACAAAAATGTCAAAGTATTATTAAGTTTATTTATGAAAATGTTTGAAAATGCATGGACCTAAGTCCAAGTTTATTATGAAAGTGGTTCAAGTTTAACACAAGAAGAGTTTTCAAAAGGAGGGAGAAGATTTTTGAAATTAAAGAAGATGGGAGGAGAAGAAGAGGTTATCCTAAAGCATAAGATAAAAGCTAGGGATAAGAACCATCTAACCAACAAGAAGATAATACTTGACACTATGAGCCAAGATAGAATTTTCATTCTTTAGATTGAAACCAAACAAGCAAAAATACTAGACCTCTTGAGAGAACCAAACTTCAAGTGTATTAAGTCTTCACAAAAGTTGGGCAGAGTAACGACTGTATATGGGTGAATTCCAGATTACAAACAAAGGGTGTAATCACAATAACCTGCACACAAAACAAACAAGAAACTCAATGTCTTAAGGTAACCTCAAGAGCTCCAGACAAAATAATCAGATAAGATCACAAGGTCTCCAATCATAGGCCAAGGTTTCTAATCCTAAGTCCAAAAAGTCTAATGCTTCATAATGCCAAGGATAGTGACCAAATAATCCAAGTATCATTAAAGATTTTTAGGGTTTATGTTGATTATTAGGTGTTTTAAAAAGAAAAGTAAAAAGGAAAGCTCAAGTGAGCAAAATAAAAAATGACAAGAAAGTAAATGCTCAAATGAGCAAATATGAAAATGGCATGAAATGTAAATGCTAAAAGTAAATAATGCATAAAAATAAAAGGGGCATATAATAAAAGAATAAAGGATAAAGTCAGTTATTATTGATTAGTGGTTAGTTGGATGATCATCTTGAAACTTGCATTTGGAACTCATTAGAGGATTGATAGAACCAAAGCTTCCACACAACAAGTTGCATTTGATTTTTGTCAAGTATATCATCCATTTGGAATCCTTATGAGTATCATTTAATGATCAACGATATTTAAGTGATCCGCATTGACCAAAGGTGTTGTAGATCCATTAGAGAATTGGTAGAACCAAAGCCTCCACACAATGAATCTCAAGGTTATTGGATCAAAGAGATCAAATTAACATACTTGGGCTTGCAAACATAAGTTTGGGCCACGAATGATCATTTATTCGAATCAGGACAAAATTTAGGGCTATGTTAAACAATCGTAAGTGGACTTATATAGAAGTCACACCTATTTTGAGACCGGTCAATAGCAATCTATGCACCATTTATTTTGAGACATGATATAGAGATCATGCTCCAAAAACATTTAGTGCAATAACAAGGGGATGAGATGAAGAGGGATGAGAGAGAATATATAAACCACTTTTGGATTAAATTTAATCAAACTATTATTAAAATCATTCATCCATTTTTCTGGAGTTAGACTCAACACCATGGATCCAATGATGTTAATAAAGTTCATGATCAAAAATTTAACCCAAGATCAGCCAGAAAATAGTCACAAAATGATATTACATTTTAATATGTACAAAAAGGTTTAAAAATAATATTTAAAAATAGAAATAAAATAGAAAAATATCAACTATGTTCAAATTAATCAAGAAATAAAAAGCAAGGCCATAGAAAAATCAGAAATGAACTAAAATAATTTTATAAATTTTTTGGTAATTTTTTAAAGTCAGAAACCATTTTTAAAATTAAAAGAAAGGGGTAAAATAAACAAAAAATGATAAAAAATAACAAAGTCAAGAACAAAAATAAAATAAGGTCACCAATATTTGTCACAATATCATTGGATCATTCTATAATTTTCAGAATTTAAAAATGCATAAAAGTATTTTTAAACATTTAAAACAATTCAAATAAAGTGAAAATTTATAAAAATATCAAAACACAAAATTAAATTGTGAAAAAATAAAAATCAGAAAGAGAATAATCAAAAATATTTTTCATAATATTTTTAGATTTTTTGGACTTAAAATGAATTTTCTATGATTTTTTGAAGTTTAAAACAATTAAATATAAAAATCAGAAAAGAAAATAAAAGTAAAAAATGTGTGGACCATTGGATGAGAGTCAAAATGCGTTAGTAATCAAATCCAATGGATCTGGCGCGTTGTGCATATCATGGTCATTATTGAATAAAGCACTGAATCAATTATTAAATCAGAATTCAAAAATAACAAGTGGCGTGCCATCATTGGTTGAAAGATTACACATTGGTCATCTTCAACCTCCAGCCAACGTGAATTACAGGTCTCTCAAACTGTAAAATCAGAAGCTCAGACCTATGTCATTCGCTTCATCTCTTCAAGACGAGGACAACCACGCCCCCGCGCCAAATTTATATAAACTATAGCTCAAGTAATTTGGAAGGAAAGTTTTGAAAAGGGATTTGAAATTTCATGGTCAAAACGTGTTTCCAGTAAAAAGTAAGTGTTGCGACTAAAACTAGGGCAATGAGAGCATCACAATGATATCAAAGTTTTGAAGAATTGATGAAGGAATCTACCTATTGAAGTTGAGTTGCAGAGCTCTGAAACTAGACTTCTATGGAGCAATATAGGGCACGATTCTTGAATGTAATTATATGGTTAGCTTCAGGGAAGATCAAGGAAGGTGAATTGATGAAGAAATTGGATTGAAAAAGGCTTGTGTATGGATTTCGAAGTTGCTGAATTCTGAGTTATGGAACAAGTTTGGCAGGGCGATTCTGGCTATCCAAGCTTGAGGAAATGAATGGGGAATGACCCTCTATTTATAGGGAATCAAATGGAATGTCCAAGCGTGTGAAATGATGAAGTTTGGAGGGAAATCGTGTGAAGTTGCAAACAAGAAAAGTGTGACTTCCAATTTGATCAAAACTCATCCAAAACGTGCGCTTTGCTATGCTAATCAATTCTGGAAGTTCACTAAACATGTTTAGAGGAAAAACGCATGGAAACTTGTGATTAGAAGCCAAAACAAGGATTTCAAACTTCTGACTTGGTGAAAAATTCAGTTTCAAAGTGCCAACTTCTGACCAATGGCATTCTCAGCTCAAGGGGTCTTAGAGCATGATTCTTGATGCTTTAGAAAGATGAGGTTACAAGCTTTGAAATGGAAAAAGAATGGAATCAAATGGATGCTTGAGCTGAAAGTTATGTTGAGTCAAAGTTGGAGAAAAATGTTGACTTTCCATACTTAGAAATATTTCAAATTTTCCCTCAAAAGTGACCTATAATGTCTTGCATCCAAACATAGTCTTCCACTTGGAATTTTCTCTTGACCAAAAAATATGGCATGAATTAGATATCTTGAATGACATTTTTAAACTTGAACCATTCAAAATCTCCAAAAATTGAGAAAGTTATGACTTATTGAAGTTGGCAAAATTTCATAAAATGACCTATAATCTTTTGTATCCTTAAGGAAACTTCCATCCATTTTCTCACTTTTCACATAAAGTAAGGCATAACGTTCACATTCTCAAGATCGTTATGGAAAAAGAATGGGCTCAAGGTGATAAAAATTGACCAAGTTATGATCATTTGAAGTCACACATGGAAAATTGGGGATTCATCTGGAGGACTTGTAATCTTTCTTCTTCATAAAGTTTCTTCCACATGAAAATTCCTTGGAACTTTTGAAGTGATTTATTGATAACCCTTTGAAGAGAAGGATGTATTTGGAATCACTCAAAAATACGAAAATATGAGCAATATATGCTCCTTTGAAGTTCAAAACCCTAGCTCCTAGATCAAGAAACATGCCTTGAGGAACTTTGACAATTTTGGACAAACTTCTTGTACCAAAACAAATGCTTTGTAAAAAGAAGTTGTGGAGGATGAAAATGAGAACTCATAGCCACCCAAACCACTTCCATATCTTAATAATTTAGAGAAATATGCACTTGTTACCAATGAGAACAAGGCCTTGTCCAACCATGTCAACTTCTTCAATCAACCCCTTGCACTTTTGAATCAATCTTGATAACTTGGAAATGTAGTGAACCAAAATAACATTGCCATGCCATTTCCTCCAAAAAAACTACAATGGTGAGGTTTGAACTTCTCAAGCTTCATTTACTAGGCCATGGAAATAAACTCATGAACCCATGGATCAACTTGCTAAGCCCCATTACTTATACCTACATTATTGACAAGTAAGACAAACCAATATTGAATTTTATTAATTAAATGGAAAGTCAACACAAAACATGAATGATTACCCAAGAAAAATAAGTCAAGGTGCTTGGTGATTCCTCAAAGTGCAAAGCTAAAGATAGGGAGGGGAACCAAGAATCCTAGTGTGATCTTGTTGTGATTGAATCAATATGGTATGGTGAAGGGATCTTAGGGGCAAAAATTGGGGTACAACAGGTTATAAATGGCGTAGGGTTCAATGACATATCTATAAACTCCGCAAAGAGGAAGTTGGAAACGCTGGTCGACGCCCCCTCCCCCCCCCCCCCCCCCCCCCGCAAGAAGTGACATTCGAGAGGGTCAAGGGCAAATCGAAGCCGATCATATTCTACCTCGAAGAATTTCCTAGAGGGGCCCCTAATTCAAGCATCCCTCTTCTGGTTAGGGCGAGGATGGATAATTTTGACGTTTATCGTGTCTTGGTCGACAAAGGGAGTTCCATCGATGTAACGTATACCCAACTCTTCCAAACCCTACAGCTCGACGAAATCCACCTCTCACCATACGTGGTGTCCGACCTACAGGGCATCAACGACTCGACCTCCAAAGCGTGGGGGTACGACCGTTGTTCCATCCACTATCCATCTAAAGATGAAATTCTACATAAAGAGAGGACGCGTTGCCACCATCCAAGGCAACCTCGCAGCTGCCTGGAGATGCTTCAAAGCAACGTCAAAGGGATAGAGTACAATCAACACTAGAGCACGACCCACCAAGAGAGCTTCTACTGCATGACCAGAGCCACATCCCATCAAGAAGGAGGAACAAAGAGCTCCTCCTAAGGTAGAATCCATTTCGCTGGACACCCACTTCGACCAGGATGAAGCACCCGATGGCGAGAAGGGACTTCTCCGACCTATCTCGGATGGAGACTTTGAGTTCGTCCCCCTCGGTGAAGACCCTCACAAAGGCGTGAAGATCGGCACCGGATTCCCCGGCCTGGCGAGAAAGCAGATCAAAGCTTGCTTAAGGGAGAATGCAGACCTGTTTGCATGGAGTGCTGCGAAGATGGCCGGTCTCGACCCCGAGGTCGCCTGTCACCTACTGGCCATTGATCCAGCCGTTAGGGCAATAGTACAACATAGACGTAGGTAGTCTCCCGAGAAAGCGGAGGCTATTGAAAATGCTGTAAAAGACCTCCTTGAGGCAAATTTTATTTCCGAGGCCAGGTATTCAACCTGGCTATCAAATGTTGTACCCGTTAAAAAGAATAATGGAAAATGGCGTATGTGTGTTGACTATACCGATCTTAACTGGGAATGCCCCAAAGATGCATTCCCATTGCCTAATATTGACATGCTAGTCGAAAACTCAGCCGACTATAAAATTTTATCTTTTATGGATGCCTACTCGGGCTACAACCAAATTCCAATAGCGATAAGCGACAAGCACTGCACTGCTTTCATGACTAGCTCGGGCAATTATTACTACAACGTAATGCCCTTCGGTTTGAAAAACGCAGGGGCGCCATACCAGCGGATGATGAATAAAGTCTTCTGCAATGAGATCAGAGATATTCTTAAGGTATACATGGACGACATGATCGTCAAATCTCGAGTAGACACCGACCATGCTGCCCCACCTCAGAAAGGTCTTTGCCCAAGCGAGACAATGTAGAATGAGGTTCAATCCCGAGAAGTGTACTTTCGGGGTTAAACTGGGCAAGTTCCTCGGTTTTTACCTAACAGAACGGGGAATTGAAGCCAACCCCAATAAATGCCGAGCGTTCTTTGATCTCCCTACACCTAATTCGAAGAAATCAATACAAGTGTTAAACGAAATGCTCACTTCACTCTCCCGTTTCGTGGCGAAATCCGCACAACACGCCCATCCATTTTTCATACTTCTGCATAAAGAGGCCGCTTTAAAATTTACCGAGGAACACGAGCAAGCCCTCCTCCATCTCAAGAAAAGTATTTTGCAACCTCCATACTGTCACAACCCGTGGACGGGGAGACCTTGTTCCTGTATCTGTCCGTCTCCGTCGAGGCTGTGAGCGCAACCCTCATTCGCGAGACTCTTGACGGGAAAAAACCAGTATATTTCATGAGCAAAGCACTTCAGGGACCCGAGGTCAGGTACCAACAAATCGAGAAGGTGGCCTTGGCCATCGTCAATGCAGCAAGAAGGGCCAGACATTACTTTCTGGCACACACAATCATTGTACGGATAAACCAACCTGTAAGACAACTCTTAGGTCGACCAGACATGGCAGGAAGAATGCTAAAATGGTCCTTGGAGCTTTCAGAGTTCGACATCCAGTACGAAAGCAGGAAGGCCCTCAAGGCCCAAGCTTTGGTTGAATTCGTCACAGAGATGACCCTCACAACCCTCCCGCAGAGAAGGAGCACAAGTGGACCATATTTGTAGACAGAGCTTCCAGCTCGACAGGAAGTGGAGCAGGAATCCTCCTCGAAAATGAGTAAGGCGTCGTGATCAAGCATTCTCTCACTCTTTCCTTTCCAACCTCGAACAATCAGGTTGAATACGAGGCCTTGCTCGCAGGATTAAGACTAGCCGAGGACCTTGGCGCCCGAGAGATACATATTTTCGCTGATTCCCAACATGTCGCATATCAAGTTCAAGGGGGATACTAGGTTAAGAACAACAACCTCATTGAATATTTAAACTTAGTCAGAGAACATATGAAAAAGTTCGACCGGGAAAAAATCATGCACGTGCCACGCAAACAGAACACGCGGGCCGATATACTTTCAAAGCTCGTAAGCATGAAGAAGAAAGGCGGGAACAAATCCTTCATACAAGAATCCCTTTCTCGCCTGAGCACTGAGAGGTCCACTGTGCCGCCCAAAGTGAATGCCATCGGGGACAGCTCATGTTGGATGACCCCGATATTCAATTTCCTGACAAAGGGGGAGCTTCCCGTAGATCAAAGAGAGGTGGCCGCAACCAAACGACGAGCCTTCTCGTATGTTATACTCAAACATAAACTTTACCGTCGGGGATTCTCCATCCCACTCCTAAAATGTTTCGAAGAGTCTGCAATCCCCGAGATACTGCGGGAAATCCACGAGGGAATCAACGCCCAACACATGGGCGAAAGATCCCTAGCACGAAAGGCGCTGCGAGTAGGGTACTACTGGCCAACCATGCAACAAGACGCCAAGGAGCATGTCATGAAATGTGACAAGTCCCAAAAACACGCGGACATGCACCTCGCACCTCCACGTGATCTTACAACACTATCCTCCCTGTGGCCATTTGCATGGTGGGGAATGGATATCCTCAGACCTTTCGTGCAAGGAACATATCAAAACAAGTTCCTTATCGTAACCGTCGGCTACTTCAGGAAATGGATAGAAGCCGGAGCTCTGGCTAAACTCACTTCACACAACATCCTCCGTTTCTACAAGCGAAACGTACTTTCCCGGTTCAGAATACTACAAGCGCTCGTCACCGACAACGGGACACAGTTCACCGATCAAAGTTTCCAGAACTTCGTTGCCATACTCGACACCAAGCAGAATTTCACCTCGGTCGAACATCCCCAAACTAATGGGTAGACCGGGGCCGCAAATAGAGTAATCTTGTGAGGACTCAAAGCAGGCTGGACGAAGCCAAGAGGGGTTGGGTCGAAGAACTACACAATGTCCTGTGGGCTTATCGAACAATTCCCCATTTGATTACTAGCGATACACCATTCCTACTAACCTATGGTACCGAGGCCGTCATCACTGTAGAAATCATGGAGCCATCCGGGCGAACTGAAATGCCGCTCGACAAGGAGATGAACAATGAGGCCCTCAGAGATGAGCTCGACCTAGTCGAAGAAATCTGTTCAGGAGCATCTCTGCGCGAGGCCACGCTTAAACAACAAATAGCCATACGCCACGAAAACAAAGTCAAAAAGCGTGAATTTCAGGTCAGCGACCTAGTCCTACAAAGAAACAACTAGGATTCTCGCGAAGGGAAGCTGGCCGCAAACTGGGAAGGACCATATCGTATCCGCGGGGCCACGGGCACCAAGCATACTACCTCGAGCATTTAAATGGAGAACCACTACCTCGACCATGGAATGCCACAAAATTGAAACAATATTACAGCTAAGTCCTCATCCTATTACAGACATTGACAGTCGACCATTCACATCCAACCGATGACGGGATGACCTCGACCACGTAGGCATGTTGAAGTACGGACATGCCCTTCAAATATCAACGTCGACAGGTTGCTGTTCATTTGTCGAGCAGAACCTTAGCCCGACAGGGATACCTCAATCGAGCTCCGTCGTCGAAGTACCCAACAGGAAGAACACCCAGCTCGCGATGGGAAGTTCACGCCACGAGTTTAAGATTTCGACCGTGATCTTCAACTCGTCAGGATCCCCACTCTGTTTTTCCTCGACACATTCGACATGTGTCGACCATAACCAAGGTCAAGCACAAATCTCCAACCTTAGCAATATGAACCTTTATACAATAAGCAAGTCAAAAACAACGAAGAGGAATTATTTATAAATAAATAAGCATGAAAACAAAACGATGGCATTCATAAATTCCGACCACGAGGGCCGATGCTGTTTAAATAATTACAAAATTAGGCACGACGGCCACAAATCCAAAATAAAATGAGAACGAGCAGGCAAACCCTAAAAACTAATCAAATCTCATCTTCCCCGTCACTGTTTTTGGGGGGATAAAATATCTTCCCATCAATCACTTGGTTGAACGGACCCGCTCCTTCAACCACAATCTCGACCCCCAGGTTCAAAATCCTTAGTTTCTCCACGGTCGTGTTGAAACCATAGCTGAGGGTGTCCACAACATCTTGCTCGAGCACTCGGATGCACACAATTAGCTCTGCTATGTATGCCATGCCCTTATCTGCATCTGTTTCTTCTTCAATCAGGGCCGTGATCCCTTCCAACTCTTTCGTTCAGGCAACCAGGCGCTCATTCTCTTTGGTCACGACCTCCAGTTGAGGCCACAACTCGTTTAGGTCCTTGAGAAGTCTAACTTAGGCCTCGAACTTTGACTCGTGATTAAGGATGTCACACTTTAATTTCTCATTCTTGGCCTTCAGCTTTTGAATCTTAACATATGCTGCATTGAGAGAGGCCTGAGAACTCACGGCCTCATCATTCAGCGACAGGGCTGTCTCGAGCATCCTCATAACAGCAGCCACATCCTCCGCCAAATTCTTTCGATGAAATTCCTTATCCTCGGACAAAATCGCCTCCCTCTCCTCCTCGTGCACACCCAATGAGCTCTCCCCGGTGAAGAGATCATGGTTTAGATAGCAAGGAGGCAGCACGAAGACCCCCGCGGGCACTTCGTCACCTTCGGGAATGACACCTTCGACATCCTCCACGCGTTTCCTCTTCGTCGCGGGCTCGATGACGGGAACTTGGGCAGGCTCGCCAGGGGGAACCCGAGTTTTTGATGAAAAGGGGGAACCGTTGACATGGGCCGCATAATTGGCCTGCTCTTGGAGCTGGGTGACCCTATTCTTTGGCCCCGAAGTGGACGCGTTCTTTGGCCTCAACTTCAATAAGCGCTCGAAGAGGGATGCCATTCGACCTGCAATCATAAAGAAACTATCAGTCATGGGTTAAACAAGGATAATAACACGTGCACGTCCCCGCATGAAAGGATAGCAAAAGTAATCATCGTGACCACGTCCCATACCTAAAAGCCTCATGGATTCCTCGTCCAAGGAACATTCGAGCACGACCTTTGTGTTGATGAACCTATTAATCAAGAGGTACTCCCCGTTGTTGTCTAAGAGGAGGTTGTTGTTCACGTCCACACACCTCGCAGGGGAGAAGCTCCTAACATAGGCCCCCAGCTTCTATTAGGAGAGCTGGTCACGAGCGTCCAAGTCCTCGGGCTTCACAGCATAATGCTCAGGCCTTTGCTCGAAGTGTTTCCATTGCCACTCGAGTGGAAATCTGGCCATGAGTCGGGTAACTGGTCGCCCATCCTCCACTTCCTCCATGAGGGTGTATAGGGAGTCTATGGTCGCGTCCGTCAAAGGTTTCACAACAAAGTACCTCTCTTTGAAGTGTAAGACAGATTCCAGATAAGGCCTAAAGAGCTTCCCGAACTATTTGAAAGACACCCACGCTTGCCCTCCTCCGATGCATTCTCTTTGAAGGTGAAAGATACGGAAGAAGAGAGGCAGCGTGGCCCCTATTTGAAGATACTGGCAGATAAACTCGAATGCCCGCATGAATGCCAATGCATTTGGGTGAAGTTGAGAGGGAGCCAATTGAAGCCATTGAAAACCCCCCACTTGGAAATCGTTGAAGGGCAAATGCATCCCCGCATCTTTAAATGCGAACTCGTACATAGGAAAATATTTTCCTGGATACGTTGAGAAGATTCTCCGGTTGCAATGAGGAATTTGAAGGATCCAGTTGGCAAGGGCCTCTTCCGCTCATATCTCCGGACAGTTGAACGCGTCTGTTGCATCATGAGAAAAGCATAATCTTTTATTTTGAGGCTCAGGTGCGACCCAGGACAAGGGGTCCTCATCGACGTGCATTTCATCTTCATAGTTGGTGGGCAGAACATCATCCCCGACCGAGTGTTCCATTATACCTGAAAAGCAGGGGAAAACAGTGAATTCTACATTATCAAATTCACCCTTCCACCGCAGATCAAGTGAAAGGGAGATGAACTCGACCCAAGCCCTCGACTATACGCTAAAGCGGACTATATTTTCATTGGGGATATTCACTCAAATGGGTAAGAAACCCGAGTCAACCCTCATTATCCAAGGAGATCGTCTCCTGCATCATGGCCACTATTCGGGGAGATTGTTCCCGACATCATAAACTCATGAAATTCAATGAACATTCATGAGTGTTCGTCGCAACACCCATGAAATTCAATGAACATTCATGAGTGTTCATCACAGGACTCATGAATATTCATCCAGTCAAGGAAAATATTAGGTGTTTATTCTAGAAACACTAAAGAAATATGTTATTAAGGAGATATAACTTACTTGGATGAAGGATTCTTGAAAGAAATCTGAAAAAGTTGAGAGGAAAACTTCACGCGCGAGCAAGGGAAGTTGAAGGAGAAAACTTGAGAAAATGACAAATGAGACTCAGGGGTCCCCTTTTATAGGTGGCTCACACCCCACGAGGTTCATAATGAAAAATCATCATTAGATTGGGCCTTTTGGACTCCACCTGAAGGGATGGAACCCCAAAGCAACAACCGCGTGTCCATTCTCAATAGACGAACACGTCCCCGACTTCAACACGTAATCCCCACGCGAGCACGAGACAGAAACCTCACAAGAGGGAATGTTCGACGCCATGGCCGAGACATGTATACGAGCACATTCATCACAATCTACCTCGAGGACAAAATAACGCTTAACATCGTGACAACCCCTTGAAGACAGACACGTCGAAAGAGAACTAGTAAAAGCTCCCCGTAACTTATACAGTCCACTCGGGAAAATAACCGACCCCATCAGTCTCACTACCCGTTTTCCCACAAGATTACCGGCACATTCAAACAGTTTGTCCCCTACGTGGGCAACAACTCGCTTCCTTTCAGAAGACTTCGACCATCCTTCCCGATCAAATCCTCTCCGGCTATAAAAGTTGAATTTAAGTCATCACCCTTTCACCCAAGGGAAATAACTTGGGGGCTCCTGATCTGAACTGGGCCTGCACTTGTCCCCCGGTTGGGAGGCCCAATCTAACACCATTGTATAAGGCCCAAAATCAAGCAGCCCAAGCTAGGGACCGTTGGGCAACTCCCCACATATGGGACCGTTGGGCAACTCCCCACATATTCTTTGGGGAATGTGGCCCATATCCCCACATCACCTTCATCTTAACTGCCCTTCAGAAATCACGGGTCCAACCCCTATTCTCACGAAGCAGCTGACCAGGGGAGAGTCCATTTGTTGGACTCCATACACACATAAACCCTGGCAGTCTCAATTATTAGGCCTCAACGTGGCCCAACAAAGGGGACTTTGGCCTAGCGCTGGTGGCTATAAATACTCTCTCTTTCGAGAGGGTCAGGTATTGAGCATTTCTCACTCTTACTTGCTTGCTCATTCTGAATCTCACTTTGACATCGGAGTGTCTTGCAGATACCCCCCCCCCCCCCCCCCCCCCACCTCACTCTCAAGTTCTGCTCGACATAAGCTATGACGGTCCATTCTGATCAGGTACGATCAATATATATATATATATATATATATATATATATATATATATATATATATATATATATATATATATATATATATATATATATATATATATATATATATATATATATATATATATATATATATATATATATGTGTTTTTAGCTCTTTATCTTTATCCCAAGTCTACTTTAGTCCCTTAACTTTTAAAAGTATCAATGTAGTCTCTTATGTCTTCAAACGATGTTTTTTAAGTCCTTTCCGTCTAATTCTCACAAATGATCTCTATTTCTTGCACGTGTGACATCTAACATGACATATGATCATCACTAAAGTCACCAAAATTCCAAAAAAACAATTGCTTTCAACAAGATCGAATCAAGTACCACTAGACTGCGTCATTTTTGTTTAATAGTTTTACAAATTATAATTTAAAAAATATTAATATAAATAATTTGTATATGAATTACATCTCTAGTTTATAATATAATTTACTTGTTTTGATGTTTTATAGTATTTTTAACAATTTAAAATAAATTTTATAAAATATATAACTAAAACAATAGATGAGTTATATTTGACATTAAATTAATCATTGAAATAGAAAACAAATAGAGTTACGAAATTAAGATAGAAAAATACAAATTTCATATATGATAAAAGATAAAAATAATAGTCTAGAGCTTAAAGACAAAATTATAACACCAATAAAATTAGAAAAGATAATTAATATTTCTTCTAATTCACCGTCTTCCTAAAAAATGAACATATTATTATATGTCAAAAAGAGAACGTGTAATTGGACAAATTATTAAAAATCTATGAATAATTGTTATTTATTATAGTTAATAGATTATACAAAGAATCATAACTCGTAATAAAAAAAACTGTTTATCCTATTTTTTAGTCTTTTTATTTAATTGACTAATAATAATAATAATAATAATAATAATAATAATAATAATAATAATAATAATAATAATAATTAATAATAATTAATGAGTGAATTAATAGAAAATAAAATAATAATACGGGGTTAGTACTAGTGGGAGATTTCTCTTTGATGTATTATTATTAATTATATTAATAGTTAACGATTGGTTGATCTTACCGAATCAGACCTGGACCGTCACGACTGGCTCCGAGCTGAAGTTGAACGAGATGAGGCACCACTGATCTTACCGAATCAGACCTGGACCGTCACGACTGGCTCTGAGCTGAAGTTGAACGAGATGGGTGAGGGTACCTGCAAGGCACTCCGTTGCTAAAGTAAGTGGCAGTACGAGCAGGCAAGAAAGTGTGTGTATGGTAAAAGAATGAATACCTGACCCTCTGGGAACATAGGGTATTTATAGCCCCCAGCGCTGGGCCAAGGTCCCTTCATTGGGCAGGGCAGGTTTGGCCCAATGAAGGAACTGCCAGGTTCTACGTGTGTAGTGGGGACCCGCATGTGGTCTCCTTCCTGGGTGTTCTGCGAGAAGTACGGGCGGACGAGGACGTGGTCTTTTCGGAATCCAGGTGGTGGTGTAATGGTCATAGTCTGCCCTACGAGGGGTGATCGAGCTGAGGTCGAGCTGGACTGCATGGAGTCGAAGATGTCGCGCTCGCGGACGGTGGCGGACACGACTGTAGCTTCTTGGTCAGTGCGACCCTCTGCAAAGCCGTTTGGATTAGGCCTTCATCCTTGCTCTTGGGCCAGCCCGGCCCAGTCCAGAACAGGAGCCCCCCAAGTCGTGGTTCCTGGAGTAGGAGCCATGGCTTGATCTTAGTTCGCCTCTGTTGTACCCCAAAATTTTCCCTCGTATTTTTCCACAAGAAATCACAGCTTCGAACTTTTCCTGATTTTTCAGACTGGTTCAAGAATCGGTCAAACAGACTTTTCTTATCATTCAGACAGAATTAGGGTTCCCTTTGATTTTAAGCAGTTCAGGCAGATTGCTAGGGTTTGGTTGAGTTAGCTCAGGTTTTGATCAGGCGGACGTTTCTTTGACATTTAATCAAGAACTAGGGTTTGTGCGTGCAAAAAGAATTAATTTTACAGTTCTTTTCAGTTTACTCTGAGATAAAAAGTTGAGGTGCTTGAATCAAGAACTTGCAGTGTTTTGTTTAAACAGTAAAGGCATCTGGATGTTGTTTGATTTGACTATGCGTTGCTGTGGCTATTTGAAACACCAGGTTTATTAATTGATCGATGCTAAAACCACAGTGTTTATTAATGGTTTATTTATTCTAAATTAGGATAATTGGAATTTATTTCCATTTATTATAATCTAAGAATTTATAAGTAATTAAAATAGACAGCAGAAGAAAAAGAATTAACTGATCAAGATTGAATTTTATTCATCTTTAATTATTTGTTACAATTGTTATTTGAATACAGTATTTATTTACAAAGTATTCATAATAATAATAGTTACAATAATTACAATTGAAATAAAATTTCATCCTAATTTCTAAGTCTTCATCTTCTATCCAATGCCTCCTCTTTCGCTCCATTTGATTGTTTATCTGCAAAACAAAGAAAAGAAAGAAAAGTCAAGGCAGACAAAATAATTAAAAGTAGACAGTTAAAAAGATCATCATTAAAAGCAACTGGCCGAGATCAGTTCGCCCTCTCTGCAAATCACGAGATTTCTCCCGGTTCACAAAGAGGGATGAATAATGCTTGCAATGAAATATGAAATGCACAAATTTTAATATTGCACAAATTCAAAGTTTGTCAAAAAGCTGCATAATTCCAAGAGTTTCCAACAGCATGTACAACTATGAAAGTCCAAACTGAATTGCCTAACCAAACCAAAAAGGCAAACTGAATCACAGTTTCAAACTAAACAAAAAGCTGCCCAAAAGATATCTCAAGATATCAATGTACAAAATGCTGTCAATATGCAGAAAATCAGGATAAGAAGTGTGCAAAGAAGTACATAAAGTATGCAGAGCTAAACTACATTGCAAGCAAGGTTCAAGTCATCATTTCCCAAGCCATTGCTTTTTCAGAAAAAAGTGACTTCTAAGCAATATAATAATGCTAAAAAACTGTCAAGAGAGAGGAGAGAGAGAGTGAAAGAAGATAGGCTTACAGGCTTTAGGCAAGGAGATATAACAAACTTATCAAGACAGTAAAAAGAAGCAGATACAACATAAACAAAAGGGAGAACCTCACAAAACTGTAATAGTTCCCAAGCCTCCACCCTGCTGAAACAAAACAAAAACATTTCAAAGCTTTCAAAAACCCTGAACCTGCATAAAGGAGTAAAGCCCTCAACCTTTTGAAGGAACCTGCATTAACCTTCAAAGGCCACAAACCTTAACCATCAAATAACATCAAAACAAGAGCCATCAAACCATATCTGCATCAAGTCTAAAGCCTGTTGAAAACAGAAGCTCAAAGCCTAAAAACTCAGTTCCATTCCAAATGCCTCAAAACCTCACCAACACCCAACACTTCAACCTGTAAAAGACAACACCACATAGATCCAAAACATCAAACCTGTCATACTTCTAAGCCTTCACCTGCTAGCTTATCAAAAAAATCCTAAACACTCAAAGCTGCCTGTCAAGCCATGAACCAGAAGCCTAAACTATCCAACAATAGCCATAACCTGTTTGAGCCTTAAACAAAGGTCCAGAAGTTCAAGTACTGAGCCTAACCTGCCTTCACTATCAACAAACACTTCAAACCCAATCTGCAGAGGCTAAGACTCAAACTGAAGCCAAAATCTGAACTGTCAAGCCTAAAAATCCAAACATCATAACCAAGCCACAAGGCCCTCAGAAAACTTTCATCACTGGGCCAACGACAACATCATCAAAGCATTTCAAGTCAACCAAACACAGAAGGGGCAAGCAGCATACCAAATATCACGCATTCAAGGCAATACAGAGTAAGGCAACACAAGCCCTCAGAATTTTGTTCATCACTGGGCAAAGAAATCATCAAAGGCAACTCAATATCTCAGAGATATTCAAAGCATACAAATCATCAAGGCATCAAGCTAGCATACGAGGCAACAAAGAGAAGAAGAGGACAAAGAAGCATCAGTATAACCAACATCAGCAAGCAATCAAAAAAAATCAAGGCAAGTGATCTAAAACCAAGTAACTAAGAGCCCATGGATAACCATGGATGAAAAGGGTGCTAATACCTTCCCTTTTCATAATCTACCCCCCGAACCCACGAAACATCTCAAAAGGTTTTTCCTGTGCTTTTTAACCTTTCCTTAGGATAAAATAAAAAGTCGGTGGCGAATCTTGCTAAACCGAACAAGTGCGAATACAAACGCAAAACTCAAGTCAGTTCTCCCACCGTATCACAGAACTGGCGACTCTGCTGGGGATTACTCAAAAGTGGGGTTACCTTAGGGTTTAGATCACCTTTACATTCTTGCACTGATTGCCTTGATTGCTTTACTTTTTTGGTTCTTGTTTGGGTTTGTTGTAAATCCTACACCCGAATTTGGGGCACCTTCTTAGGTAAATAGCAAAACAATTGTGAGGGAACTGTGCGGGGTATACCGACATGGTTGAAGCAGTAAGCTATGTTAGTGTGACATATTTGTGAGTACCAGTAACCCTTGAGTTTAGTCAAGGAGAGTACGGGGCCACTGAGTGATATCGTGAAGCACTAACGAACTCTTAGAACCTTAATTGACCATCCTAGCCTTTTTAGGGGTAGTGAGATGACCAGCTTTGGTGCAGTCCGAAGTTGGTAGATACTCGATACTACACTCATTGAGGGTTGTTTTCTTGGAATATTTTGGTCGCCAGTTAAGTGGCTAAACCAAAACAATGAACACAGAAAACAATCCAGTGATATTGAGCTCCTTAGAACCCGGTTTCTATTTTAGGACAGGATGAGCCAACTAACTTCAAGAGGGTACTTACCTACAACCCCATGCAAGCCTAAACCTAAGGACTTGTTTGCTTTGTGTGAATATGATCGCCTGTATATACACTCACTTGCTCTTTGCATACATGTACATAACATCATAACATCATACCATAGCATTTTCAATAACCATTTCAAGGATCTCGAGGGTTCTTTTGATGCAGGGTACGTTGAACCAGACGTCTACCAAAGGGAAAGAGGTTTTCTCCTCTAAAACAAATGCCATCAAAGATCAAGTACAACAACTTGAATTAGGGGCTATGACCCACTCGACATGGTGAGCTTGATTCTCGTGGAAAGACATCCGTTGGGGCAAAGATCTCCAATCAAAGATCAAAGTTCAACCTCTAACATTCTCTTGTGTTTACCCCAAGAGATCCTTGAAAGCATGCATCCACATATCATGCATTGCATCTTGACAGTTTTTCCTTTTTCAGGTTTCCTTACTCTCATACTATTTATTTCAGTAAGAGATGGCTCTAGAAAGGACTGTCAAGGATATCCAGGACCAGACTGCTCAGCTGCAGGAAAGTTTCTTGAACCTGTCCTTGGGGCAAGAAGAAGTGAAAGCTCTCCTCACAAATGGCTTGGAGAATTCAAACAATGCCAGGAGTGATCAACTGGGGGAGCTGCAGTTTGATTTGACAACATTGAGGATCCAAGTGATGGGGCAGCTAGTGGGCCAGATGGCTCTCATCCAGGACCTGTCTCAAAGACAAGAGGAACTCCGAGTTCTCGTTAACCAACTGCTTTAGAACAATCAACTGGGGCAAACATCTGAGGTTGAAGAGCAAGTCACCACTCAACCTCCATCCACTCAAGAAGACAAGGGGAAGGCTCCTTTTCTTTCTTCAGGGTCACAAGCCCAGCAACAACCTCGCCAGTGTCAACGGGGTAATCGGCGTAAGCAAAATACGTCGAGAAGACAGTTCACGGAGACTGACATGCCGTCATCTTTGATTCTAGAACGCTTGTTGGAGGTCAATCTGACTGCTTTGAGGGATCCTATTCGGAAGCCCAATACCTCCACTTCTAACTATCATCCCGATGCATTTTGTGTTTATCACTCCTACAGCCCGGGACATGACACTGACGACTGTTGGGCCTTGAAGAACAAGATTCAAGACCTAATTGACATTGGAGTGCTGAGGTTCACGCCAGACGGCGAGATAAAAATCTTTCGTTAAGGAGTTCTCCACCTGAAGTGACAAAGCTCAAGCTGATAGACTTTTGCTTCGTTTGAATTTTCAAAGTTGTAATTTCTTTTGTTTTCAAACAATTATCTGTTGATGTTAAAACTCTGTTTCATTAATGCATTGCATATGTTTGTCTTGAATTCATCCATTCGTTTTCACTACTCTTGTGCTTTCTTTATGATATTTAACTCTTGATAAAAAGCTGCAAGCCTTTAGAGGGAGGATGACGAAACAATACCATGATCTCATACAGTATGCTTTTGAACAGACCTTGCTGATGATGTACAGGCATTTCTTTCAATTCCCAAACACTGGAGTTATAAGGAAGATAATCCCTAGTCAACCCCTTTGAGCCAAAGAAGCAAGAGCTTTCTGTTCTAAACAATCAAACCTTTGATATAAACCTGGGGCAGGGTAGCATCTCAGTTAATTCAAAACAAAATGCGCATTGAAGTCGCAAACTCTCAGTTCATAATACAATGAACGACGTCAACAAAAGAAAGCATTCCTTTGGAATCAAAAGAAAAGGGTGGTTCCCTATCACATAGGCAGTCGATCTCTCAAAAAGAGAAAAGCCCACTAAGCCAAAACCTGTAAAGGAGGCTTAAGAAAGTTGGGGCATCCCGCTGACTGTAATCTCGAAAACGGGAACAGTCAGGCAAAATTTAGGGATAACAAATCAAAATAAAAATAGAGAGGTCATTACAAATCCTCAATAACATGAAAAATGTTGCAAAAGAAAAAAGGAGATGATGGCTGTCTCCCAAACTCAACTGGTGAACTATCACCCAAAAAGTCGTTCCAAACTCGAATAGAGTGCGACGCACAATTAACTGAGCTTAGGATTGAAGAATATCATGAAGAGCGGGTGGGTACAAATATACTTTGAGCCTTTATCCTTTGTTTCTTAAACCGTGAACCAAGCCACGTTACAACCCTCCAAAAGTCCTAATTGAAGCATGGGTTAGTTCGAAAGCATACTGTTACAAAAAGGTATCTTGACTCCTGTAAGGCTTTGCTCTAAATCTTGTGTTGATTTGTCTTATGAAAAATTTTCTGCTAAAAAACGCATTTTTCAAAACATCAAGACAAACATAAACTTTACATTGCTTGAATATCACAGTTTGCATTTGGCTATTTACTTGACAGCGAAGAAATTCATACAACGAATGTTCGGAGGAACGAAAACTCTCTCAGTGAGTTAAGATCACTTCAAAAGGATGACACTTCCATTACAAGTCTCCTATCAACAAGGGGCATGACATGTCACCATCCAATTAACCTGGGGCAGTCCGATCAAGGTTTCAACAGATCTTTCAAAGTTCAGTTAACCTGGGGAAGTCCAGTCAAGATTTCAACAAAATCTCTCATTTGCAGAGTAATCTGATTCAAGACTCCTTCATCATCACTTGGGGCATTCTAATGTCAAAAGTGTCCGAAGTTTTCCTTCATCACCTGCTGGAAATTACAACCACCAACAGAATCAACTGTCGCAAATTCCAGATCAACACCTGTATCTAGCCAGGGCATATCTGTGAGCGACTGATTGTAGATTAACACCTGTAACAAGCCAGGAAATCATCTACATGAAGAGATTGAAGATCAACACCTGTAATAAGCCAGGAAAGCCATCTTTCTTTCTCAGGTTAGAGATCAACACCTGTAACAAGCCAGGACAATATCTCCTTGACCAATCTTTCTTAAGTTCCAGATCAACACCTGTAACAAGCCAGGAAAATATCTGCGGATGACTGATTGTGGATTAACACCTGTAACAAGCCAGGAAATTATCTACATCACCACTTGGGGCATTCGAATGTCAAAAGTGTTCAACAATTCCTTCATCACCTGTTGGAAGATGTTAGTTTTATACGGACTCATCATCAAGAAACCCTACACCGGTTCCTTCTCAAAACTCAAAGGATTCTTGTAAATCCCTGTTGTACCCCAAAATTTGCCCTCCCATATTCTTCAAGATTAGCCAAGATCATGGTTCAAAATCCCTCAAGGGTTGCACAGTCCAATTGCCTCCTAGCACAGTCAAAATTAGGGTTTTGGTTCTTGCAAAGAAATTGAGGTTTCCAAGGGTCCAATCAAGTCCCACATGCCTAGATACATTGTCAAGCATCCATATGTCAAGTTTCAAGACTCACAGCATCAAATTGCACAGTCAAAAACCCTAAATGCTTCACAGTCAACTATAGGGGCAAAATGGTCATTTGATAGTCAAAAGTCAAAATTTTTGGTCAACATCTTATTTTGAAGCCACAATCATCATTTGATCAATTCTTGATCATGATTCTCAAAACATGGCTCAAAAAGTCTCAAGATGCAAAAGTTTCTATTTTTGGACAGTTGGAAAAGTCAACTGCAAATTGACCAGGGCATAACTTCCTCATGGTTTATCAGAAAAATCCCATCCAAAGCTCATTTTGAAAAGAATGACATTTCCTACAATTCATCTTCACACTTCAAGTCCAAGAAATGCTCTCACAAAAAGTTATCAATTTCAACATTATAGGTCATTTTCAAAAGTCAACAAAAAGGCACTTTAAGTCAAAAACCATAACTTGAGATTGGTAAATCAAAATGACATGGGGCCAAAGACATTGGTTAGAGGAATTCAAGACCTTTCCAAAATGTCCAAGAACGTGATCATAGTTTCAAAATTGAGCAAGATATGTGTGATCGGTGGATCTGGAACTGATTGTTTAACGCTGGTTCGCGAAATGTCGCGGAAGCAAGAGTCGCCACCGTCTTTTATTTTCTCCAAATGGAAAGGACAAAAGCACAGAAAAATTCCTTATTGAGATTGCTCTCGGTTCGGGAGGTAGGTTATAGAAAGGGAAGGTGTTAGCACCCTTTCTATCCATGGTTATCCATGGGCTCTTAGATACTTGCTCATTGTGTTTTCAAAAGGTTTGTTTGCTTTTCAACTGTGGGTTTTTTAAAAAGTTTCTTTGAAAATTCCAGTTCGACTATTGTATTGATCCTCAAGAATGTTTGAAAAGTTGCTTTCGAAAGCTTTTTGAAAAAGGTGCCGGTGTGAAAAGTATTTTTGATTTGTTTTTTTGAAATTAGAGCAAGTATCTAGAGTCGTCTACCCACCCTAAGGAATTCGTCTGTGTAAATGTCCTTTAAAGTAGTGCCATCCCACCATTGAGAGGTAGGTAGCACCACCGTTGGAGGTGTTCGGGTCAATTCGAAGGTTCGGGACATGGCGATCACCGGAGCAATAGGAAGACACCTTAGAAGCTACCCTCATGCCAGGTTCCTGGATCATGAGGACTTACTAAAACATCCTCTACTCGACGATCACCTTTCGAGGGGCAAGGCAACAGTGAGGCGTACCCTAGGGGTGGTGTGTGATTTGTGTGTCATTTTCAGATATTCTGTCTTGTCATGTATTGGTGATCTACGCGTTGCTTTTATTTTGACATTCATTCTTGCATGCAAATTTATTAACAGTTAAAAAAGATGCGGAAATTAAAGGTTCCTACGCTATTACAAAGGCGCGGGTCCACATCGCCAAATTAAATCCAGGACCCGATTTAAAAATAAAATAAAGATGCGAGAAATATAAATGTCTAATTTACATGGCTTTGGGAGAATTACATAAATATTATAAGAAAGGAAATAAACGCGCGAAACGAACGAATAATCTAAAGCGAGGGCGTTGGACCCTTTTTAATGAAATTAAATTACGATTAACGAATTAATTAAAATAATAAAAAGAAAAGAGTTTTTGGAGTTTTTTGTATTTATGGATTTTTAATAAGAATTATGGAATTTAAAACCTAATTCTAGTTATTTTTAATTTATTAAGAAAAGCATTAAAATTTAATCTAAAATTAACCTAATTAATTAATACAATTTCATTTACAAAAATAAATAATTAATTATTAATAATGAGAAAAGAAAAGGATAAAAGTCTTTTAAAACCCTAATTCTACAAATTTTAAGTTTATTAGAAAATATTAACATTAATCCTAGAATTTAAAACTAAATTAATTGATACAATTTATTTACAAAGATATTAAAATAAAATATATTTTTGTTTTTTGTCTTTTCTGGTTTTTATATTATTTTTATATTGTATGAAAATAAATTAATTTAAAGAATTAAATTAAAACTAATTAAAACAAATAAAATAGAAAAATATGAAAAAGGAATGAAAAAGCAAACCAATGGGGGGTTCTGTCCCCAAACTGGAGGTTAGGTTGTAGCAATCAGGCCCAATGATTTGAGGCCTTTGGTTGACTTTTCAGCGCGTGTGTGGCACCTCTGACTCATGCCCATGGTACTCTTCCAATCAGGGCCCTTGGATTGAGGTTATAGGCCATGTGGCAAGCTGAGATTATGGAGCGCATGGTGGTCTTTTGGACTGAAACTGCATAGGATGATATTAGAAAAAATAATATTGAAGGGATAGGGGGACCTGGGGATTGAACCCAGGTCCCATTGCTTACCAAACCATGTGCCTTACCACTGAGCCATTCACGCGCTTTGGATATAGTATAGAAAACAAATAACATAATGCAAAACAAGGGTTAGTGGATGATTTTCGCGCGAAATTCAAACGAGCCAACCATGCCTTGACACCTGATCTTCTTCTTCGTTGTTTGCATTTTTACCTGAAACAAAAAAGAATTAGCGGGGGTTTTAAACCCCCCTAAAATGCACTCTTTTCAAAAATAGCGAATAGCCCGTCTTGCTATATAAATTAGGCGCGATTAGTGGGTTAAGTTCGTCCAAGCATCCTGATTCTGGCCATGGTACTGGGGTGCTTTGATTTTTCCTTAAACGCAAAGCCCCAATTTTTCAGTTTGGAAACCCTAGCGAGCTTCAATGGTGAAATCGTGTATGAGGCACAAAAACTCAATCAAACTACATGGTTAGCTTCAGAATGAACCAACTAACACAAATCAAACATTGAAAATTAAAAATAATGCATGAATCCTGATACATGAATGTGAAAAAAAGTATGGACAGGACAAGGTCGTTCTACCAATTCTTTGCGTTAGAGATGATGGTTTTGATCCAGAAACCTTCCTTGAAGCCTCAGGAATGCAATGGAATCAATGTTTTGCCTTGAAACTCCTTGGAATCGTGTTTTCAGTTTTTGAACTTTCTTGAAAAATGCAAAGTTGTTTATGGTGTTTGAGCGCAGCTTAGAGATCTCTTGCACTAGGGTTTGCATTAGTATATGTATAGGATCAGATTAGGGTTAAAATTTGGATCCAAATCCCTTTGCATTGATGGAAAGAATATTTGATTTTCATGCATAATTTTTCAAATCTTTTTCACATGTTTTTGATGTCAATCATAGCCAATCTTCCCAATTTGAGTTGTGCACGAATCTTGAGCTTTTAAGGAGAGTTTATCCTGCACAAAAAGATTTAAAAACTTTGGTTTAGTATTTTTCCATATTTTATTTAATTTAAATGAATTAATTGTAATTAAAAATTCAAATAAATAAATAAAAATGATGAAATAAATCCCCTTTGGGCCAAATGGTCGTGCATATGCTTTGGATGATGAATCTTGGAAGAAAATGTGGCCCATTAGCAATTTTAAGGCATTTGAAGCAAAGTTGACTTTTCAAAATACCCAAAAATTTCCCAACTTCCACAAGGCATATCTTGCTCAATTTTTAAGCTTTGATCATGTTCTTGGACATTTTGGAAAGGTCTTGAAGTCCTCTAACCAATGCCTTTGGTGCCATGTCATTTTGAGTTACCAATCTCAAGTTATGGCCCTTGACTTAAAGTCCCTTTTTGTTGACTTTTGAAAATGACCTATAATGTTGAAATTGATAACTTTTTGTGAGAGCATTTCTTGGACTTGAAGTGTGAAGAGGAGTTGTATGAAATATCTTTCTCTTCAAAATGAGCTTTGGATGGAATTTTTCTGATAAACCATGTGGAAGTTATGCCTTGGTCAAGTTACAGTTGACTTTTTCAACTGTCCAAATATGGACACTTTTGCATCTTGAGACTTTTTGAGCCAAGCTTTGAAAATCATGATCAAGAATTGATCAAATGATGTTTGTGGCTTAAAAATGAGATGTTGATCAAAAAATTTGAACTTTTGACTGTCAAATGACCATTTTGCCCCTACAGTTAACTGTTGAGCAATTAGGGTTTTTGACTGTGCAATTTTGTGCTGTAAGTCTTGAAACTTGGTATGATGATGCTTGACTATGTTTATAGGCATGTGGGACTTGATTGGACCCTTGGAAACTTCAATCACTTTGCTAGAACCAAAACCCTAGTTTTTGACTGTTAGGAGGCCCTTGAACTGTGCAACCCTTGGGGAGATTTTGAAGCATGCTCTTTGCAAATTTTGGAGAATATGGGAGGGAAAATTTTGGGGTACAACAGTTGCCCCTGTTTAATCTTATTAGACCTGAGGATGCAGATTGGCTGACGTGCCTTTCGTAATCCGAAGGTGGAAGATGATTGAACACTAGAGTGCCCAGAAATTTGCGCTCACATAGTAGTGTGATGGTGGGGAATGGGCTTATAGATTCCATTTGGAGTTTGATGAATAGGATGATGGGCTTATAGATGCCATGCTAAGAGATGATGGAAAGTGGATGGGCTTATAGATGCCATCTGGGTGTCGATCGCGTAAGAGATTCCTTAGCGAGAACTTGCGTACCTGAAAAAAGAAAATGAGTACCTGGCCTGTTACAGGAGCTGGTCTTCAAACTCTTTGTAGATGTGCCCTGACTGGTCACAGGAGCTGGATCTGGATCTTCAAAAGGTGATGAATGAACCAGGGATGGTTACTACCTCAACAGGAACGCTGAGAGAACCTTGGACGATTACTACCTCAACAGGAACGCTGAGAGAATCTGGGGACGATTACTACCTCAACAGGAACGCTGAGAGAACCTTGGACGATTACTACCTCAACAAGAACGCTGAGAGAACCTTGGACGATTACTACCTCAATAGTAACGCTGAGAGAATCTTGGGTGTATTAAACTGAGTCTTTATCAGGAAAATCTTTTAGGGGTCGATTTAACTGGACTTAGAGAAGGCCTTTGACTGGATAAGAAACAGGAAAATCTTAGGGTCGATTTAACTGAACCGGTCTAGGTCTTGAAATCTTCAACTGGATAAGAAACAGGGAGATCTTAGGGTTGATCTGACTGAACCAGAGAAGGCCTTTGACTGGGTAAGAAACAGAAAAATCTTAGGGGCGATTTAACTGAACCGGTCTAGGTCTTGAAATCTTCAACTGGATAAGAAACGGGGAGATCTTAGAGTCGATCTGACTGAACCAGAGAAGGCCTTTGACAGGATAAGAAACAGAAAAATCTTAGGGTCGATTTAACTGAACCGGTCAAGGTCTTGGAATGTCTTCAACTGGGTAAGAAACAAGGAGATCTTAGGGTCGATCTGACTGAACCAGAGAAGGCCTTTGACTGGATAAGAAACAGGAAGATCTTAGGGTCGATCTAACTGAACCGGTCTAGGTCTTGAAATCTTCAACTGGATAAGAATCAGGGAGATCTTAGGGTCGATCTGACTGAACCAGAGAAGGCCTTTGACTGGATAAGAAACAGAAAAATCTTAGGGTCGATTTAACTGAACCGGTCTAGGTCTTGAAATCTTCAACTGGATAAGAATCAGGGAGATCTTAGGATCGATCTGACTGAACCAGAGAAGGCCTTTGACTGGATAAGAATCAGGAAAATCTTAGGGTCGATTTAACTGAACCAGACTAAAGTCTTGGAATATAGCTGAGAACTTAACTGGATCTTTCCTGAAAGGTAAAGGTCAGTCATATGCAATGCATGATATGGATCAAGCAATGATGTTCTCAACATAAATGAGATTCGTAAGATATGATGCGTATATGCACGCTATAATGATGTATGTGATGTTTATGAATGTATGTTTTCGTCTTAGGAAAATAAATCCTTGACGGGTGCCGGGAAGTCACTCCTGGGCTGATGTTGGAGAATAGATTTTTGCTTCCGCTGGGGATGATAGTTGCAAGAATACCGGTAGGAGAAGATAACTCCGTTGGGGAATAAGCTTGGCGAATAGATTACTCTGCGGGGAGGTAACTCTGGCGATCTTGCTGGGAAGCAATACTCTGGGGAGAGAGATACTTTGCTGAAATGCTGATGGTAACTTCGCTGGGGATACCATTGTTGTGTTGGAAGTGTTAATAGACTTCGCTGGGGATAAGAAGACTTCGTCGAGGACGATCTTTCCGTGGCTTTTGGCTGAGGATAACCCAGTTATATCTTGGTAGGGAAATAACTCTTTGAATAAAGCCGGGAGACGCGTTCGTGCTCTGCGAGGGATAAGCTTCCAGAATCTACTGGGGATAAGCTTACTGCTGGGGAGATGATTCCAACTTTCCTGGGGGAGCTGGATTGAACTCTCTTGGGGAAGCTTTGAACTGTATCGGGGAAGTGACTCCAATGAACGTTTGATATACTGCTGGGGAACAATCTTTAGGTCAAGATTTCCGGGGATGCTTGTTAAGAATGCATATATACTGCTGGGGAATGTTGAGATCTGCGGGAGGATACCCAACTTCCTTAAGTTTGATAATGGCTTTGCTTGAGGAGAGTGTACTGACTTGCTGGCTCACTCTCTGGGGAATTAAGATATCTGGTTATGTTCTTTAGCTGAACTCACCTTGATACCTTGGAGGACAGAACAATTAGATTGCTTAGACAACTCTTTATTGCCCCTGTTTCTAATGTTACCTGTAATTAACCCTTTGTTTCGTATGCAAATATTCATGAGTTAGCAAATTATTGTCAATGCATATATCACAAATTGAACCTTGGACGTTCTTCGCAAAACAAAACAGAAAAGGAAAAACAATTGGCAATTTTAACTGAAAAGTATATTTTTGTATTGATTTTGAATTTGCCTGTAAATAGGCGTTTATGTACAAGAGGCTGACGTCCTAGTAAGAGAACGCCGCCGAACAAAAGAGTTTATACAAATTTGTACAAGAGAAAATAAAACAGCTGTGTGAAATGAATGATCCCACTGGGTTTCAACTCTGCTATCGCCCTTATATCTCCGAGTGTCTCATCACTTGATAACCTTAGTTGAAGATGAAGCTGACTGATTGATGCCGTCTGAACTTGATGTAGATACCGGATTCTGGATGCAAAGTGACCAATGAGACATAGTATTACGCTTTATCCCTAACTTTTGCCTGGACCGCCCTTTCGGGTTTTCAGTCCACCGGGATACCCATTTTTGCCCAAGCCGCCTTTTCAGGTTTTCGACTTGCCGGGTGTACAGATTTTTTTTCATTTCATCCCTTCATTTTGCCCGAACCCTTTTGGTTCGCCGGGAAGCCCTAATTTTTGCCTAGGTATGTCAACCTAGCGGGTCTTTTTTCATGCGTAGTATTTTTTTACTATGTCTGCATTGGCGGGGTGAGGAAGGTCGTCACCATCCATGTTGGTTAGAATCATGGCTCCTCCTGAGAACACATGTTTAACCATAAATGGCCCTTCGTACGTAGGGGTCCATTTGCCCCTCGGATCACTCTGAGGAAGGATGATTCGCTTGATTACCAGATCCCCAACTTGATATTCCTATGGTCTGACCTTTTTGTTAAATGCCCTGATCATCCGTTTTTGGTACGTCTGACCATGACAGATAGCAGCAAGTCTTTTTTCATCAATAAGGTTTAGCTGATCAAGTCGTGTCTGGATCCAATCATCTTCGCTCAGATCTGCATCCTTCATTATCCGGAGAGAGGGTATCTGTACTTCGATCGGTAAGACTGCCTCCATACCGTAGACCAAGGAGAAGGGAGTTGCCCCGGTTGACATCCTGGTTGAGGTACGGTACCCATGTAGAGCGAACGGTAACATCTCGTGCCAATATTTATAAGTCACTGTCATCTTCTGCACGATTTTCTTGATATTTTTATTTGCTGCTTCTACAGCCCCATTCATCTTCGGTCTGTAAGGAGAAGAGTTGTGGTGCTGTATCTTAAACTGCTCGCAGAGCTCAGTGATCATCTTGTTATTGAGATTGGTACCGTTGTCTGTAATAATTCTTTCTGGGACGCCATATCGACAGATCAGGTTATGCCGAATGAACCGTGCCACAACCGTCTTGGTTACCGTAGCGTAAGATGCTGCTTCAACCCATTTCGTAAAGTAATCAATCGCTACCAGGATGAAGCAATGCCCGTTAGATGCCGTAGGTTTAATCTCACCGATCATGTCTATGCCCCACATTGCAAACGGCCAAGGCGCAGTCAGAACATTTAGAGGAACTGGAGGAACATGCACCTTGTCTGCGTATATCTGGCATTTATGGCATGTCCGGGAATGTTGGTAGCAGTCAGCTTCCATGGTGGACCAGAAATACCCTGCCCGAAGGATTTTCTTTGCCATAGTGTGTCCACTGGAATGTGTTCCAAAGGTCCCTTCGTGTAGCTCTTCCATGATCCTTTCTGCTTCAGTCTTATCCACACAACGCAGTAAGGTCGAATCATGGTTTTGCTTGTACAAGATGTCGTTGCTAAGGAAGAACTTAGCTGCGAACCTTCTCAGAAACTTTTTGTCGTTGATAGATGCACCTTCAGGGTATTCCTGAGCTTCCAAATATCTCTTCACCTCATGGTACCAAGGCTTCTCAGTCACCAATTCAGTCTCGAGATCACAACAGTATGCCGGTTCATCCAGTTTCCAGATGATGATCCGGGGAGCCTCATTGTCCCATTTGACCTTGAACATAGAAGACATTGTAGCTAACGCGTCCGCTAACTGATTCTCCTCTCTTGGGAAATGTTCAAAGGTTATCTTCGTGAAGTGGGGGATCAATGTCAACACACATTCTCTGTAAGGAATAAGATTCGGATGTTTCGTATCCCACTCTCCTTTGATCTGATTGATCACGAGAGCGGAATCTCCGAAGACACTCAAAAACTTGATTCTTAAGTCGATCGCAGCTTGGAGACCCATGATGCATGCCTCATACTCCGCCATGTTGTTGGTACAGTTGAAACATAGCCGGGCAGTGAGTGGAGTATGAGTGCCTTGAGGGGATATGATTACAGCGCCGATGCCGTTACCCAAAGCATTGGAGGCTCCATCAAAGTGCATAGACCATCGGGATCCTTCCTCAGGTCCTTCATCCGGTCCAGGTACTTCACAATCAGTCACTATCATGATACTCTCGTCTGGAAACTCAAAGTTCATTGACTGATAGTCGTCTACTGCCTGATGTGCCAAGTGATCTGCCAATACACTTCCCTTGATGGCTTTCTGAGTTGTGTACTGAATGTCGTATTTCGTCAAGATCATTTGCCATCTTGCTATTCTCCCAGACAGAGCGGGCTTTTCAAATATGTACTTTATGGGATCCATCTTTGAGATCAACAAGGTAGTGTGAGTCAGCATATACTGTCTCAGCCGGCGAGCAGCCTATACCAAAGCGCAGCAAGTTTTCTCGAGCAGTGAGTATCGGGTCTCATAGTCGGTAAACTTTTTTACTAAGGTAATAAATGGCATGCTCTTTTCGGCCAGACTCGTCATGCTGCCCCAGCACACACCCCATTGAGTTGTCGAGTACTGTTAGGTATAGTATCAGAGGTCTCCCCTCAACCGGTGGCATAAGGATGGGTGGTTCTTGGAGATACTCCTTGATTCTATCAAAAGCAGCCTGACATTCCTCATTCCAACGTACTACCTGATCTTTCTTCAGCAGCTTGAAGATTGGCTCACAGATAGCAGTCAGGTGCGAGATGAACCGAGCAATGTAATTCAGGCGTCCTAAAAAGCCTCTGACCTCCTTCTCTGTCTTAGGAACTGGCATCTCTTGAATAGCTTTGACCTTGGCAGGGTCCACTTGAATACCCTTATCACTTACAACGAAGCCTAACAACTTTCCAGATCTTACCCCGAAGGTGCACTTGTTCGGGTTCAACCTTAGCTTGTACAATTTCAACCGGTCAAATAGTTTCTGCAGATGATCTAGGTGCTCTTCCTCAGTTTGAGACCTTGCGATCATGTCGTCAACATACACTTCTATCTCGTGATGAATCATGTCATGAAATAAAGCAACCATGGCACGTTGGTAGGTTGCCCCAACATTCCTCAGTCCAAAAGGCATGACCTTGTAGCAGAAGGTGCCCCACTGAGTAACAAAGGTAGTCTTCTCCATGTCTTCAGGAGCCATCTTGATTTGATTATAGCCTGAAAAACCGTCCATGAAAGAGAACACTTTGTGCTGAGCAGTATTGTCAACAAGGACATCAATGTGAGGTAGAGGGAAGTCATCTTTGGGGCTGGCCCTGTTCAGATCCCTGTAATCGACACACATTCTGACCTTTCCATCTTTCTTAGGTACCGGCACCACATTAGCAACCCACTGAGGGTAAGAAGTCACTGCAAGGAACCCAGCATCAAACTGTTTCATAACCTCGGCTTTGATCTTCTCAGACATTTCTGGACGCATACGGCGGACCTTTTGCTTAACCGGAGGGCAGTCTTCCTTGGTAGGCAAATGATGGACCACAATATCGGTATCCAGCCCGGGCATGTCTTCGTAGGACCAGGCAAATATCTATACATAATCATGTAGCATCTGAGTCAACCGTTGCTTCACGCTGAGCTCTAGGTTGGCACCAATCTTTACCTCCTTTCTGTCCGTCTCAGTACCCAGATTTATTGTTTCCACTGGCTCTTCGTGTGGTTGAATTTCCCTCTCTTCCTGGAGTAACAGTCTTGCAAGCTCTCCAGGCACTTCACAATCATCTTCACCTTCGTCTTCGGCTAAGTTGATCGGATTTTCGAAGTCATAACTGGCAGTAGCAGAGTCGTTACCAGTGAGATCCAGCGTGGATTGAAACCTGTATGAGTGAGTGTGTGTAAATACAGCTGTTTTTGAAATATATAAAGAAAGGAAAGAAAGAAAAGGAGCATAAGATTTGAAATACGAGAAAACGTCCAAGGTCTTTATTCATGATATATGAAATGACAATTTATATGCCCTCACAAATGAAGCCAACGGTGCCTCGGGTAAGACACCGGGCCATAGAGTTTTAATTGTTTATTACAAATAACAAAAACAAAAGAATTCATTACTCAGTAACAAGAGAAACAAGTAGGTTGTCCTTTGCAATCCAATTACTAGGTTCACTGTCGGTTGCCGGGTAAATCCAGCTGTCGAACTCAGCTTCATCCACTTCATCCTCATCCCCAATAGCATTCACTCCATGAGCAGGCAGGGGAGCTGTCACTACATTAGGCTTCTCATATGCCTCAAACTGTACCTCCTTCGTATCAATAAGGTCCTGCAGCTTGTTCCTTAAGGCCCAACAGTCATCAGTGGAATGCCCCGGGCTATCGGAGTGATAAGCACAGCGGGCATTTGGATTGTATTTCGGAGAGGCAGTATTCACAACTTTCGAGGCCTCTCTGACAGTCACTAGGTTGGTGGACAGCAACTGCGGCAAGATTTGTGATAGAGTCATACTTAGCTGGGTAAACTCTCTTCTAGGTCTTTCGGCCCTTGGAGGATTGGCTTGCCGAGGAGCGGCAGCAGGCTTGGCAATCATCACCGCGTTGACAGATTGGCGGCGCTCAAGTTTCTCTTGTCTTCTAGACCCATATACAGCACTGGCTTCCTTCTTAAAGGGTTTCTTTTTAGAGCTTGCAGATGCACCCTTCTGAATTTTGCCAAACTTCATCCCAGCCTCTATTCTCTCTCCAGTCAGAATAAGATCAGTAAACCCTGCAGATGAGTTACCGATAAGATGATTGAAAAATTGCCCAGATATGGTCCCCAAGAACATGTCTACTAACTCCCGGTCAGTTAACGGAGGCTGCACCCTGCCAGCCAAATCCCTCCACTTCTGTGCGTACTCTTTGAAACCTTCGCTTGAACCTAGCGACATACCCTGGAGTTGGGTACGTTTAGGAGCAAGGTCGGCATTATATTGATACTGCTTATAAAAATCAGTAGCCAACTCCTCCCAGTTACGAACCTTGGTCCCATCCAGCTGATAGAACCATTCGAGATGAGTCCCTGAAAGACTCTCCTGGAAGAAGTGGATCCACAAATTCTTGTCCACTGAGTACGGTTGAATCTTCCGCACGTATGATCTGAGGTGTAGCTTGGGACAAGACGCCCCGTCATACTTGGTAAAGGATGGTGCTTTGAACTTGTGAGGAATAATCACACCAGTAGACAAACCCAAGTCTCCAAAATCCAGTCCAGGCACTTGTTGGATCTCCATAGCATTCAGTCTGTCTTCCAACTGCTTGTACCGGTCTTCAGCCGGAGGGTACTGTTCCTCATCAAAATCAGTCTCGTTGTCAGAGACTACCGGACTAGGACCTTTTCCCCCTTGGGGACTGCTCTTGCCTATAGAAGAACCAGCCTCTTCATTTTGCAGAGTGTTGCTAAACCTTCGGCCCAAGTTAAAAAGAACAGTTCTCTTCTTCTTCTTCTTCTCCTTCTTCAGGAGCAGAGCCTTCAGCTCTTCTTGGCCCTGAGCCAAACCCATGATTAGTTCCTGAAATTGCGCGTTCTGCGCCTGAAGAGCCTTGATGGACATCTCGGTTGATGATGAGTCAGGATTCATGATGCTGAAATAAACAGCGAAGAACAGTAAGCAACCTGAAAAGAAGAAAACCTGCTATGCACATGATGAATGATATGTGTTTATGCAATGCATTCAAGGGTTCGAAAGTTCAAATTTGTTGTAGACAAAAATGGAACACACGTTATTATTAAGGAAACAAATGTTTGGTACATCGAGGCCTCATGGGCACAAATTACAAAGCAAATCAATCCCAAAAGACACTACGCATCCTCTTTGGAGCTATGTAGGTGTTGAGATTCCTCTCCTCATGCAATAAGCGAGTGATCTCCAGGACCTTCTTTTCACTAGCATGTAGACTGGTCTCAAGAGAATTCCGTTCTTCCTTAAGCTGGATCCAGCTCTTCTGCATCTCTTCCCAGGATGTGGGCATGTCATGATGCTGAATGGTGTAGGACACTCCTCCTTCCAAGACTGGCTCTTTGATCTCGATGGATCTGGAACTGACTGTTTAACGCTGGTTCGCGAAATGTCACGGAAGCAAGAGTCGCCACCGTCTTTTATTTTCTCCAAATGGAAAGGACAAAAGCACAAAAAAATTCCTTATAGAGATTGCTCTCGGTTCGGGAGGTAGGTTATAGAAAGGGAAGGTGTTAGCACCCTTTCTATCCATGGTTATCCATGGGCTCTTAGATACTTGCTCATTGTGTTTTCAAAAGGTTTGTTTGCTTTTCAACTGTGGGTTTTTTAAAAAGTTTCTTTGAAAATTCCAGTTCGACTCTTGTATCGGTCCTCAAGAGTGTTTGAAAAGAGTCTTTTGAAAGCTTTTTGAAAAAGGTGCCGGTGTGAAAAGTATTTTTGATTTGTTTTTTTGAAATTAGAGCAAGTATCTAGAGTCGTCTACCCACCCTAAGGAATTCGTCTGTGTAAATGTCCTTTAAATTAGTGCCATCCCACCATTGAGAGGTAGGTAGCACCACCGTTGGAGGTGTTCGGGTCAATTCGAAGGTTCAGGACATGGCGATCACCGGAGCAATAGGAAGACACCTTAGAATCTACCCTCATGCCAGGTTCCTGGATCATGAGGACTTACTAAAACATCCTCTACTCGACGATCACCTTTCGAGGGGCAAGGCAACAGTGAGGCGTACCCTAGGGGTGGTGTGTGATTTGTGTGTCATTTTCAGATATTCTGTCTTGTCATGTATTGGTGATCTACGCGTTGCTTTTATTTTGACATTCATTCTTGCATGCAAATTTATTAACAGTTAAAAAAGATGCGGAAATTAAAGGTTCCTACGCTATTACAAAGGCGCGGGTCCACATCGCCAAATTAAATCCAGGACCCGATTTAAAAATAAAATAAAGATGCGAGAAATATAAATGTCTAATTTACATGGCTTTGGGAGAATTACATAAATATTATAAGAAAGGAAATAAACGCGCGAAACGAACGAATAATCTAAAGCGAGGGCGTTGGACCCTTTTTAATGAAATTAAATTACGATTAACGAATTAATTAAAATAATAAAAAGAAAAGAGTTTTTGGAGTTTTTTGTATTTATGGATTTTTAATAAGAATTATGGAATTTAAAACCTAATTCTAGTTATTTTTAATTTATTAAGAAAAGCATTAAAATTTAATCTAAAATTAACCTAATTAATTAATACAATTTCATTTACAAAAATAAATAATTAATTATTAATAATTAGAAAAGAAAAGGATAAAAGTCTTTTAAAACCCTAATTCTACAAATTTTAAGTTTATTAGAAAATATTAACATTAATCCTAGAATTTAAAACTAAATTAATTGATACAATTTATTTACAAAGATATTAAAATAAAATATATTTTTGTTTTTTGTCTTTTCTGGTTTTTATATTATTTTTATATTGTATGAAAATAAATTAATTTAAAGAATTAAATTAAAACTAATTAAAACAAATAAAATAGAAAAATATGAAAAAGGAATGAAAAAGCAAACCAATGGGGGGTTCTGTCCCCAAACTGGAGGTTAGGTTGTAGCAATCAGGCCCAATGATTTGAGGCCTTTGGTTGACTTTTCAGCGCGTGTGTGGCACCTCTGACTCATGCCCATGGTACTCTTCCAATCAGGGCCCTTGGATTGAGGTTATAGGCCATGTGGCAAGCTGAGATTATGGAGCGCATGGTGGTCTTTTGGACTGAAACTGCATAGGATGATATTAGAAAAAATAATATTGAAGGGATAGGGGGACCTGGGGATCGAACCCAGGTCCCATTGCTTACCAAACCATGTGCCTTGCCACTGAGCCATTCACGCGCTTTGGATATAGTATAGAAAACAAATAACATAATGCAAAACAAGGGTTAGTGGATGATTTTCGCGCGAAATTCAAACGAGCCAACCATGCCTTGACACCTGATCTTCTTCTTCATTGTTTGCATTTTTACCTGAAACAAAAAAGAATTAGCGGGGGTTTTAAACCCCCCTAAAATGCACTCTTTTCAAAAATAGCGAATAACCCGTCTTGCTATATAAATTAGGCGCGATTAGTGGGTTAAGTTCGTCCAAGCATCCTGATTCTGGCCATGGTACTGGGGTGCTTTGATTTTTCCTTAAACGCAAAGCCCCAATTTTTCAGTTTGGAAACCCTAGCGAGCTTCAATGGTGAAATCATGTATGAGGCACAAAAACTCAATCAAACCACATGGTTAGCTTCAGAATGAACCAACTAACACAAATCAAACATTGAAAATTAAAAATAATGCATGAATCCTGATACATGAATGTGAAAAAAAGTATGGACAGGACAAGGTCGTTCTACCAATTCTTTGCGTTAGAGATGATGGTTTTGATCCAGAAACCTTCCTTGAAGCCTCAGGAATGCAATGGAATCAATGTTTTGCCTTGAAACTCCTTGGAATCGTGTTTTCAGTTTTTGAACTTTCTTGAAAAATGCAAAGTTGTTTATGGTGTTTGAGCGCAGCTTAGAGATCTCTTGCACTAGGGTTTGCATTAGTATATGTATAGGATCAGATTAGGGTTAAAATTTGGATCCAAATCCCTTTGCATTGATGGAAAGAATATTTGATTTTCATGCATAATTTTTCAAATCTTTTTCACATGTTTTTGATGTCAATCATAGCCAATCTTCCCAATTTGAGTTGTGCACGAATCTTGAGCTTTTAAGGAGAGTTTATTCTGCACAAAAAGATTTAAAAACTTTGGTTTAGTATTTTTCCATATTTTATTTAATTTAAATGAATTAATTGTAATTAAAAATTCAAATAAATAAATAAAAATGATGAAATAAATCCCCTTTGGGCCAAATGGTCGTGCATATGCTTTTGATGATGAATCTTGGAAGAAAATGTGGCCCATTAGCAATTTTAAGGCATTTGAAGCAAAGTTGACTTTTCAAAATACCCAAAAATTTCCCAACTTCCACAAGGCATATCTTGCTCAATTTTTAAGCTTTGATCATGTTCGTGGACATTTTGGAAAGGTCTTGAAGTCCTCTAACCAATGCCTTTGGTCCCATGTCATTTTGATTTACCAATCTCAAGTTATGGCCCTTGACTTAAAGTCCCTTTTTGTTGACTTTTGAAAATGACCTATAACGTTGAAATTGATAACTTTTTGTGAGAGCATTTCTTGGACTTGAAGTGTGAAGAGGAGTTGTAGGAAATGTCTTTATCTTCAAAATGAGCTTTGGATGGAATTTTTCTGATAAACCATGTGGAAGTTATGCCTTGGTCAAGTTACAGTTGACTTTTTCAACTGTCCAAATATGGACACTTTTGCATCTTGAGACTTTTTGAGCCAAGCTTTGAAAATCATGATCAAGAATTGATCAAATGATGTTTGTGGCTTCAAAATGAGATGTTGATCAAAAAATTTGAACTTTTGATTGTCAAATGACCATTTTGCCCCTACAGTTAACTGTTGAGCAATTAGGGTTTTTGACTGTGCAATTTTGTGCTGTAAGTCTTGAAACTTGGTATGATGATGCTTGACTATGTTTATAGGCATGTGGGACTTGATTGGACCCTTGGAAACTTTAATCACTTTGCTAGAACCAAAACCCTAGTTTTTGACTGTTAGGAGGCCCTTGAACTGTGCAACCCTTGGGGAGATTTTGAAGCATGCTCTTTGCAAATTTTGGAGAATATGGGAGGGCAAATTTTGGGGTACAACAATATGCCTTGGAGAAGTTGGGAAATTTTTGGGAATTTTGAAAAGTCAACTTTGCTTCAAAAGCTTCAAAAATGCTAATGGGCCTCAATTTCTTCCTTGAATCATTACCCAAAGCATATGCACGACCCATTAAGCTCAAAGGGATTTGTTTTCTTATTTTTAATTAATTAATTGAGTTTTTATTATTATTAATTCATTTAATTAGTTTTAAATATGAGAAAAATATCAAATCATGCTTTTCCAAATATTTTGTGCAGCAAATCAAACTAGGGCAAGGTGGCAAGTCGTTTCATGTTCAAAAAGGGAAGATTCTCCATAATTGGCAAGGTTTTCATGGCAAAAAGATTGAAAAAGATATGGAAAAAAATCAAATATTGAAATCATAAATGGATGGACCTTGGGCTTGTTTTCTTGACCTAATTTCGTTCAGATACAAAGGCACAACTCAACCCTATTCAAAAGGACACGAAAAACTGCTCAGAAAAGATAACAAAATTGCAACTTTTCATCAAAATTTTGGAATCTGAAATCATAGCTACAGCGCGATTCAAAGCCTAAAACCTATTCCAAACTCTTGCTGAGACTTCCTTGAACGTGTTTCAATCACTTTCCAGTCTCCATACTCCAAGAATTGGTAGAACAGAATCACCCTTTTCATGAATATGTCCATAATCGATTTTTGATTTCCATGCATTATTCATATGTTTTAACTGTTGATTCTTGCTACTAATGATCTTCTGAAACTTTTGGCATAGTTTAATTGTCCTAATGTTGCCTAAAACAAAATCTGCCATGGTTGAAACTTAGGGTTTCAGAAGCTCTAAATTGGGGCTTTCCTCACATGGTAAAATTGGACATTCAAACCGGTATAGACCAAATCGTGACAACAAGACGAATTCAATGAAACATTCGCGCCTTTTTTATATTTCGTCCTCTTCTAATCGCTATTTTCTGGACTTTGGTTTTGTGGGGGTTTAAAACCCCCGCTATTTGCTTATATTGCAGGTACAAAGATGAAGAAGAAGCTAGCGTGTCATTACATGATAGGGGGATTCAAATACTGGCGCGTGATCTTTTCATACCACTAGCACTTGTTTCTTTTTATATAATAATTACGCTCCTTTACATTAACAAATGCACGCGTTAGTTCAGTTGGTGGATGAGTTGTCTTGCAGGTATTGGGACCTGGGTTCGATTCCCAGGTCCCCCATATGTTCAATAATTTTTGTCTTAAAGTATTCCTATGCAGCGTTCAATCAAAGGTTCACCATGCACGCACATGCTAAGGCCTGACAAGTGGCTTCAAGGTCCAATCTGAAGGCTGCAGGATGAGGTCCATGGTACACTCAGTCAACTATCCCACACGCAGGTGCAGAAAGTCAAACAGGCCTTGTCTTGATGGGCCAAATTACTCCAATTCACCTCCACAATGGGCCTGATACCCCCATGGTTTGCATCTTTTTTAATTTTTATTTGATTTTCTTTCTTAATTCTTTTAATTGTTTTAATCATTTATTTAATTCACCTAAATTAATTTTCATAATAATAAAAATCAGAAACCAAAAAAATATTTAATATTTAATTCTTATTAATTTCACTATTAGAATATTTTTGTAAATAAATGTTAAGTAATTAATTTAGTTAAATTAGGTTTCAATTTTAACACTTTTCTTAATAAATTAAAATAGGTAGAATTAAGGTTTTTGACCTTTTCATCCTTTTCTTTAAATAAATAATTTTCTCTCATTATTATTATTATTATTAATTACTAAATATTTTTGTAAATAAATATGTAAATAGTTAATTAGCATAAATTAGGTCAACTTTAATATTTTTCATTTAATAATTAAAAATAATTTAGAATTAGGGTTTCTCTTGATTTTCAATTTTCTTTATTTTCATAAATACAAAAAACCTAAAAAACATTTCTTTTCTTTAAATTAAATAATTAATTAGCTTTTAATTTCAATTTAATTTCAAAAGGGTCAAAACCCTCGAACGTTCAACTTTTATTCTTTCGTGCATTTATTTTCTTTCGAATATTATGTAACTGCTCAAGGCTTGTAATAGTAATTAGGTTTTTTACTTTCCGCATTTTTATCAAACGGGTCTTTGTAATTTGGCGATGTATAAACCCGCGCCTTGTAATAGCGTAGGATTTATCTTTCCGCATTTAAATTTCCGCACCTTTAAATTCTAAACTTTGCATGAAAGAATGAATGGCTAATTAAGAACAAGCGTAGCTCACAATGCCCTGATCAAAGATAAAAATTGACATGAAAACAACACACAAATACACACACCACTTCTAGGGTACGCCTCACCTGTTGCCTTACCTTCGAAACGTGGTCGTCGAGTATAGGACATTTTAGTAAGTCCTTATGTCCATGATCCAGTTGCCTCGAAACGGTTGCCTCAGATTAAAAAAGGATCAAGGGCATAAGGGTAGCTTCTAAGGTGTCCTACTGTTGCTCTGGTGACCACACTGTCCCTAAACTCGAATTGACCCGAATACCTCCAACGGTGGTGCTACCTACCTCTCAATGGTGGGATGGCACTACCTTAGGGACTTTTACACAGCCTAATTCCTTAGGGTAGGTAGATGACTCATGGATACTTGCTCTCTTAAAAAACAAATCAAAAATCTTTTCACACCGACACTTTCAAAAGCTTTCAAAACAAATTTTTCAAACACTCTTGAGGACTGATACAAGAGTCATTCAGAAATCTTTCAAAGAAACTTTTTCAAACCCACTCACATTTTGAAAAGCAAACATCATTTTGAAAACATAAAGAGCAAGTATCTAAGAGCCCATGGATAACCATGGATAGAAAGGGTGCTAACACCTTCCCTTTCTATAAATCTACCTCCCGAACCGAGAACTATTCTCATAAGGAATTTTGCTGTGCTTTTGTCCTGTCCATGTTGGAGAAAATAAAAGACGGTGGCGACTCTTGCTTCCGCGACATTTCGCGAACCAGCGTTAAACAGTCAGTTCTAAATCCACCGATCACAGAACTGGCGACTCTGCTGGGGACAAACTTATAAAAGTGAGGTGTACCTTAGGACTAAGATCACTCGTGTTTTCAATTGTCTGAATTGTTTGCTTTATTATTGTGGGTACTGTCTTGGGAATTCTATAGATCCTAACCCGGATCTGGGGGATACCTTCTTAGAAAGTAGCAACAAGGCTGTGAGGGAACTGTGTGGGGTATACCGACATGGTTGAAGCAGTCTGCTACGTTGATGGGGCACTTTGGTGAGTACCGGTAACCCTTGAGTTCAGTCAAGGAGAGTACGGGGCCGCCGCGTGGTGTCGTGAAGCATCAACTGACCTTAGGAACCTTAATTGAACCATCTTGGCCTCTTTAGGGTAGTGAGATAACTGACTTTGGTGCAATCCGAGGTTGGTTGATACTCGATACTACACTCAATTGAGGGTTGTTTTCTTGGAATATTTCGGTCACCAGTTCAGTGGCTAAATCGAAACGATGAACAATGAAAGCAATCCAATGATATTGGGACCCTTAGAACCCAGTTACTTCTGATAGGACAGGTCTGAGCCCACCAACTTCAAGAGGGTAATACCTAGACCCCATGCTGGCCTAAACTCTAAGGGCTGTGGTGTGACTTGTGTGCCTTATCATGTTTGCTTCTTGTGAATATTTGTGGTGTGTTTTATCATAACATCATACAGCATCATATGCATTGACTAACCATTTCAGGGGTTCGAATCTTCACCTTTGTTCTTGTTTTGTAGGACATGGAAACTATTCGCAGAAAGACAATTCATATCAACCTTGTAAGGATCCCTCCTCAACTTAAGGAACTTATATCCAGGATTCCCGAGAGCTCTTATTTCAGTGAGAGGCATGGAAGACTCATTAGCTTGGTCAACACCAACATTGAGGAAGATATGATAAAGGTCCTTTTCCAGTTCTTTGACCCTCTGCACCACTGTTTTACTTTCCTGGATTATCAACTGGTGCCTACATTAGAAGAGTTCTCCCGGCTTCTGAAGATCCTTATCCTTAGTCAATTACCCTACAACGGTACGGAAAGGGAACCCAAACTTGAAGAGATTGCTAAAGGCTTACACCTACAACCCTCTGACATCAAGGGACATTGGGAAGTTAGAAGTGGTATCAAAGGGTTCTTGGCCAGGTTTCTGTTTGAAAAGGCCCAAGAATGTTGGAATTCCCTTGACCTACAAGCCTTTGAAGAAGTTGTGGCTCTCCTTGTCTATGGATTGGTGTTGTTCCCGAATCCCGATCAGCTTATAGATATCAGTGCTGTCAAGATCTTCATGTCCAGGAATCCTATACCTATGTTGCGTGGGGACATCCTTCACTCATGTTACACTCGAACCATGAGAAAAGAGGTGTTCTTATGTGCTGCACTCCTCTCCTGGGAAGGTGGTTTATTTCGCACCTTCCACAATCAGTTTTGAAGAATGAGCGGGGTTTGAGATGGTCACAACGATTGGTGACTCTTACACATGCAGATATACATTGGTGCTCTCGGTCCAGAGAGGATGTCACTATCATTGATCATTGCAGGGAGTTTCCTAATGTTCCTTTACTTGGAATCAGAGGAGGTATTACTTACAACCCCTGTCTGGCCTGGAGACAGTTTGGTTATGCTCGGAGGGATGGCCCTCACGACATGTTAATTCCTGACATAGTTTTTGACTTCGACAACGATGCACAAGGACTTCGCCAGAGATTTATCAGAGCTGGGAGAATGCCCAATAAGGTAGACAGCAAAACACTGGGGCATAGGAATTCCATCCCGTTGGAGCCTTATCTCAAGTGGGTACGAGCCCGCTCCCAGAAGTTAGTGATGCCATATCCTCATGTTCTCCCCGTGATCAAAGAGCCAGTTTTGGAAGGAGAGGTGTCCTACACCATTCAACATCCTGACATGCCTACATCCTGGGAAGAAATGCAGAAGAGCTGGATCCAACTTAAGGAAGAACAGAATTCTCTTGAGTCCAGTCTACATGCTAGTGAGAAGAAGGTCTTGGAGCTCACCCGCCTACTGCACGAGGATAAGACTCTCAACACTTACATAGCTCCGAAGAGGATGCGTAGTGTCTTTTGGGATTGATTTACTTTGTAATGTTTTCCCATGAGGCCTTGATGTATTGAACAATTATTTCTTAATGATAACGTGTGTTCCTTTTTGTCTACAACAAATTTGAACTTTCGAACCCTTGAATGCATTGCATAAACACATATCATGCATCATGTGCATAGCAGGTACTCTTCTTTTCAGGTTGCTTAATGTTCTTCGCTGTTTATTTCAGCATCATGAATCCTGAATCATCTACCGAGCTGTCTATCAAGGCCCTTCAGGCTCAGAACGCCCAATTCCAAGAGCTGATCATGAGTCTGGCCCAAGGTCAAGAGGAGTTGAAGGCTCTGCTGGTTAAGAAGAAGAAAAAGAAGAGAACGATACTATTCAACACGGGCCGGAGGTTTGGTAATGCACTGCAGAATGAAGTTGATCAAGCTGGTTCTTCTGTGGGGAAAGGCAGTCCCCAAGGGGGAAGAGTTCCTAGTCCGGTGGTCTCTGACAACGAGACTGATTTTAATGAGGAGCAGTATCCTCCAGCTGAAGACAGGTACAAGCAGTTAGAGGACCGTCTGAACGCCATGGAAATTCAACAGGTGCCTGGTTTGGATTTCGGAGACTTGGGTCTATCTTCCGGTGTGGTGATCCCACACAAGTTCAAAGCACCATCTTTCGCAAAGTACGACGGGGCGTCCTGCCCTAAGCTACATCTCAGATCTTATGTGCGGAAGATTCAGCCATACACTGTGGATAAGAACTTATGGATCCATTTCTTCCAGGAGAGTCTTTTAGGGACTCATCTCAAATGGTTCTATCAGCTGGATGGAACCAAGGTTCGTAACTGGGAGGAATTGGCTACTGCTTTTTACAAGCAATATCAGTATAATGCCGACCTCGCTCCTACACGTACCCAACTCCAGGGTATGTCGCTAGGATCGGGAGAAGGTTTTAAAGAGTATGCGCAGAAGTGGAGGGACCTGGCTGGCAGGGTGCAGCCACCGTTAACCGATCGTGAACTTGTAGACATGTTCTTGGGGACCCTATCCGGGCCGTTCTTCAATCATCTCATTGGTAATTCATCTGCAGGGTTCACAGACCTCATTCTGACTGGGGAAAGGATAGAGGCTGGTATGAAATCAGGGAAAATTCAGAAAGGTGCGTCCTCAAGTTCTGAGAAAAAGCCTTTCAAAAAGGAAGCCAGTGCTGTGTATGGGCCTAGGAGGCAAAATAAACCAGAACGCCGCCAAGCTGTCAACACGGTGGTAATTGCAAAGCCTGCTGCCGCTCCTCGGCAACCTAACCAACCAAGGGGTGAGAGACCCAGAAGAGAATACACTCGGCTTAGTATGACCTTGTCACAGATCTTGCCGCAGCTGCTATCGACCAATTTGGTAATCGTCAGAGAGGCTCCGAAGGTGGTAAATACAACCTCTCCGAAGTATAATCCCAATGCCCGCTGTGCTTATCATTCGGATAGCCCGGGGAATTCTACTGATGATTGCTGGGCCCTGAGAAATAAAGTTCAGGACCTTATCGATGCGAAGGAAATACAGTTTGAGGCGCCTGAAAGGCCCAACGTTGTGACTGCTCCTATGCCCCAGCATGGAGTAAATGCTATTGAGGAAGACTTGTATGCAGTTTCTGTGGATGATGTTGCTACCCCCTTACTGAATGTCAAGAGGAACCTGTTGCTAGCCGGTTTATTTCCGGGTTGTGGCAAGGGTTGCCTTCTGTGTGCCGTTTCCCCTGCTGGTTGTCCGTTGCTGAAGTCAGGCATCCAAAGCCTGATGGATAGCAAGGAAATTTTGTTCAAGAAGACCGCTGTTCCTTTTGTTCCTACTGAAAAAGTATCCGTTGTTACCATCTTCAATAATTCTACCAAGGCTCCCCCGAGGAAGCCAGTCAAAATCATGTCCGTTGCACCCATTATCATTACTGTTACGGGGCCCCTCCCCTATGAATCTGACAAGGCTGTCCCATGGCACTATGGGGCAGATGTGTATGTACTTGGAGTGAAGCAGGAATTCAACACTAGTACCGGTATCAGTAACATCACCGGTCCAGCTAAAGTAACTCGCAGTGGCAGGCTCTTCTCGCCTGACATTGCGCCACCAGTTATCCGAAGGCCTCTTATCATAACACCTGCAAGTGCGCCTGTTTCCACTTCTGATCCAGTTTCTACCCCTGCTGCCGAGTCATCTAATACTCGGGGCAAAGGGATTGATGATGTGCCTGCCCAGAAGGAGGCACCGAAGACTGTCAATGTTGAAGCCTCCTAGCAAGAGATGGAGGAAATCCTTAAGATCATCAAAAAGAGTGACTTCAACGTCGTTGAGCAGCTGGGGCATACCCCCTCTAATATCTCCATGCTATCATTATTATTATGTTCAGAGGCCCATGCCAAGGCCCTGATTTCATTTCTGAAGACGGCTCATGTGCCACAAGAAACGTCTTCTGATTAATTCACTGATTGTGTGGCCAATTTGACAGCTGACAACGGGCTGGGTTTCTCTGATGCTGATCTAGCCGCCAAGGGAAGGAACCACAATGATGCCCTGCATGTCTCCATAGAATGCAGGGGCACTACTCTCGCACACGTGTTGGTGGACACCGGTTCTTCGCTGAATGTATTGCCCAAGAAGGCCTTAGACAGGCTGGATTGTGAGGGTTTGGAGTTGAAGCCTAGCAACATCGTGGTCCGATCCTTTGACGGATCGAAGAGGATGGTTCATGGTGAGGTAGATATTCCGATTTGGGTTGGTTCTCAAGTCTTTGACTCAACGTTCTATGTGATGGACATTCGTCCATCTTATTCCTGCTTGTTGGGTCGACCTTGGATTCACAAGGCTGGGGCTGTAACATCCACTCTACACCAAAAGCTTAAATACCCGGTCAGAGGGAAGATTGTTATAGTGCAGGGGGAGGAAGAATACATGGTTAGTCATCTGAACTCTATCCGGTATATCAAGATGGACGGGGAGTTTATTGAAACCCCCTTTCAACATTTTGAAGAGGTACCTCCAACATTGGCGTCAGCTGAGACAGTAATTGAAGAAGACTTTCCTTTGAAGATGGCTTCCTTGAAGGACGCCCGGGCTGTAATTGAGAAAGGTGAATGTGCTAACTGGGGCAGGCTCCCTGATTTTACTCCTAAGACTGACAAGTTTGGGCTGGGTTTTACTGCAGAGGCTCAGAGGGCTGTACGCAAGGCAAAGATCGGAAGACCTCCCGTGTTCATCACCAACCCGGGAGTGAATGCTATTGAAGGCGATGCGGAGGAATCAGAGTTTGATAGCTGGATCTACCCGACGACTGACGGTGGATTGAACAATTGGACTGCAAAAGACTACATACCTGTTACTTTTGTTACGCAGTAATGAATTCCTTTGTTTCTTTAATTTTGTAATGAACAATAAATTGAAACTTTACGGCCCAGTGTCCTACCCGGGGCACCGTTGGCTTCATTTGTGAGGGCTTATTACTTGTCATTTCCATATATCATGAATAAAGACATTGGACGTTTCTCGCATTTCAAATCTTGTGCTCCCTTTCTTTCTTCCTTTCTTTATATATTGCAAAAAAGCTATATTTACACACACTCACCCATACAAGTTTCAATCCACTCTGGATCTCACTGGTAACGACTCTGCTACTGCCAGTTATGACTTCGAAAATCCGATCAACTTAGCCGAAGATGAAGGTGAAGATGATTGCGAAGTGCCTGGCGAGCTTGCAAGACTGTTACTCCAGGAAGAGAGGGCCATTCAGCCACATGAAGAGCCAGTGGAAACGGTAAATCTGGGTACTGAGACAGATAGAAGGGAAGTTAAGATTGGTGCCAATCTAGAACTCAGCGTGAAACAACGGTTGATTCAGATGTTGCATGATTATGTGGAGATCTTCGCCTGGTCTTATGAAGACATGCTTGGGTTGGATACCGACATTGTGGTCCATCATCTACCTACCAAGGAAGACTGCCCTCCGGTTAAACAAAAGGTCCGCCGTATGCGTCCAGAGATGTCCGAGAAGATCAAAGCTGAGGTTATGAAGCAATTCGATGCCGGTTTTCTAGCAGTGACTTCTTACCCTCAGTGGGTTGCTAACGTGGTCCCGGTGCCGAAGAAAGATGGTAAGGTCAGAATGTGTGTCGATTACAGGGATTTGAACAGGGCAAGCCCCAAGGATGATTTCCCTCTACCTCACATCGACGTTCTGGTTTACAATACTGCTCAGCACAAGGTGTTCTCCTTCATGGATGGTTTTTCAAGTTATAATCACATCAAGATGGCTCCTGAAGATATGGAAAAGACTACCTTTGTTACTCAGTGGGGCACCTTCTGCTACAAGGTCATGCCTTTTGGGTTGAAAAATGCTGGGGCAACCTACCAACATGCCATGGTTGCTTTATTTCATGACATGATCCACCATGAGATTGAAGTGTACGTCGATGATATGATTGCAAGGTCCCAAACTGAGGAGGAACACCTTGACCATCTGCAAAAGCTGTTTGACCGTCTGAAGTTATACAAGCTGAGGTTGAATCCGAACAAGTGCACCTTTGGGGTAAGATCTGGAAAGTTGCTAGGCTTCGTCGTGAGCGACAGAGGTATTCAAGTGGACCCCGCCAAGGTTAAAGCCATACAAGAGATGCCAGTTCCCAAGACAGAGAAAGAAGTCAGAGGCTTTCTAGGACGTCTGAATTACATTGCCTGATTCATCTCGCACCTAACTGCTACTTGTGAACCAATCTTCAAGCTGCTGAAGAAAGATCAGGTAGTACGTTGGAATGATGAATGTCAGGCCGCTTTTGACAGAATCAAAGAGTATCTCCAAGAACCACCCATTCTTATGCCACCGGTTGAAGGGAGACCTCTAATACTATACCTGACAGTACTTGACAACTCAATGGGGTGTGTTCTGGGGCAGCATGACGAGTCTGGCCGAAAAGAGCATGCCATTTATTAACTTAGCAAAAAGTTTACCGACTGTGAGACCCGATACTCACTGCTCGAGAAAACTTGCTGCGCTTTGGTATGGGCTGCTCGCCGGCTGAGACAGTATATGCTGACTCACACTACTCTGTTGATTTCAAAAATGGATCCAATAAAGTACATATTCGAAAAGCCTGCTCTGTCTGGAAGAATGGCAAGATGGCAGATGATCTTGACAGAATACGACATCCAGTACACGACCCAGAAAGCGATCAAGGGAAGTGTATTGGTAGACCATTTGGCACACCAGGCAGTGGATGACTACCAGTCAATGAACTTTGAGTTTCCAGACGAGAGCATCATGATAGTGACTGATTGTGAAGTACCTGGACCAGATGAAGGACCTGAGGAAGGATCCCGATGGTCTATGCACTTTGATGGAGCCTCCAACGCTTTGGGTAACGGTATCGGCGCCATGATCATATCTCCCAAAGGCACTCAAACCCCCCTTACTGCCCGGCTATGTTTCAACTGCACCAACAACATGGCGGAGTATGAGGCATGCATCATGGGTCTTCAAGCTGCAATTGACTTAAGGATCAAGTTTCTGAGTGTCTTCGGAGATTCCGCTCTCGTGATCAATCAGATCAAAGGCGAGTGGGATACGAAACACCCAAATCTTATTCCTTACAAAGAATGTGTGTTGACATTGATCCCCCATTTCACAGAGATAACTTTTGAACACTTCCCAAGAGAGGAGAATCAGTTGGCGGATGCGTTGGCTACGATGTATTCTATGTTCAAAGTCAAGTGGGACAATGAGGCTCCCCGGATCATTATCTGGAAACTGGACGAACCTGCATATTGTTATGATCTTGAAGCTGAGGAGGTAACTGAAAAACCCTGGTATCATGAAGTAAAGAGGTACTTGGAAGCTCAAGAATACCCTGAAGGTGCATCTGTCAATGACAAAAAGTTTCTGAGAAGGTTCGCAGCAAAGTTCTTCCTCAGCAATGGAATTCTATACAAGCGAAACCATGATTCGACCTTACTGCATTGTGTGGATAAGACTGAAGCAGAAAGAATCATGGCAGAGCTGCATGAAGGTACCTTCGGAACGCATTCCAGTGGACATACCATGGCAAAGAAAATCCTTCAGGCAGGATATTTCTGGTCCACGATGGAAGCCGACTGTTACCAACACTCTCGGACATGTCATAAGTGCCAGATATATGCAGATAAGGTGCACGTTCCTCCAGTTCCTCTGAATGTCTTGACTGCACCTTGGCCTTTTGCAATGTGGGGTATTGATATGATCGGCGAGATTAAACCTACGACATCCAACGGGCATCGCTTCATCCTGGTGGCGATCGATTACTTTACAAAGTGGGTTGAAGCAGCTTCCTACGCTACAGTAACCAAGAATGTCGTGGCACGGTTCATTCGGCATAACCTGATCTGTCGCTACGGTGTACCAGAGAGGATCATTACGGATAATGGTACCAATCTTAATAACAAGATGAACACTGAGCTCTGCGAGCAATTCAAGATACATCACCACAACTCTTCTCCTTACCGGCCGAAGATGAATGGGGCTGTCGAAGCAGCTAATAAGAATATCAAAAAGATTGTGCAGAAGATGACAGTGACTTATAAAGATTGGCACGAGATGTTACCGTTCGCTCTTCATGGGTACCGTACCTCAGCAAGGACATCAACCGGGGCAACTCCCTTTTCCTTGGTCTATGGCATGAAGGCAGTCTTGCCGATTGAAGTCCAGATACCCTCTCTCCGGATAATGAAGGATGCAGATCTGAGCGAAGATGATTGGATCCAGACACGACTTGATCAATTAAACCTAATCAACGAAAAGAGACTCACTGCTATTTGTCATGGTCAGACGTACCAAAAACGGATGATCAGGGCATTTAACAAGAAAGTCAGACCACAAGAATATCAAGTTGGGGACCTGGTAATCAAACGTATCATTCTTCCTCAAAGTGATCCCAGGGGCAAATGGACCCCTACGTACGAAGGGCCATTTGTGGTTAAACATGTGTTCTCAGGAGGAGCCATGATCCTAACCACCATGGATGGTGACGACCTTCCTCACCCTGCCAATGCAGACATAGTAAAAAGATACTACGCATGATAAAAGACCCGCTAGGTTGACATACCTAGGCAAAAATTAGGGCTTCCCGGCGAACCAAAAGGGTTCGGGCAAAATGAGGGATGAAATGAAAAAAATCTGTACACCCGGCAAGTCGAAAACCTGAAAAGGCGGCTTGGGCAAAAATGGGTATCCCGGTGGACTGAAAACCCGAAAGGGCGGTCCAGGCAAAAGTTAGGGATAACGCGTAATACTATGTCTCATTGGATCACTTTGCATCCAGAATCCGGTATCAACATCAAGTTCAAACGGCATCGATCAATCAGCTTCATCTTCAACCGAGCAACCAAGTGATGAGACACTCGAAGATATAAAGGCGATAGCAGAGTTGGAACCCAGTGGGATTATTTCTTTTCACATAGCTGTTTTGTTCTCCTTTGTCACAAAATTGTATAAACTCTGTTATTCGGCGGCGTTCTCTTACTAGGACGTCAGCCTCTTGTACATAAACGCCTATTTACAGGCAAATTCAAAATCAATACAAATTCACTTTTCAGACCAATTGCTCATTGTTTTTCCTTTTCTGCTTTGTTTTGCGAAGAACGTCCAATGTTCAAATTTTGATATATGCATTTGACACTAATTGCTAACTCATAAATATTTGCATACGAAACAAAGGATTAATTACAGGTAACATCAGAAACAGGGGCAATAATGAGTTGTCCAAGCAATCTAATTGCTTTGTCCACCAAGGTACCAAGGTAAGTTTGGCTGAAGAGTATAACCAAGATATCTTAATTCCCCAGAGAGTGAGCCAAGATTCAACAATTCTCTCCCAAGCAGTTGGTCTCCAATCAGCCTTGAACAAGGCACAGTATTCCTAGCAAGTCAACGATACTCTCCCCAAGCAGAGTTAGTCCACTGTCAGCCTTAAGGAAATTGGGTATCCCCAGCAGATCTCAACATTCCTCAGCGGAGTATACCAACATTCCTAACAAGCATCCCCGGCAGTCTTGGTCTAAGATTGTACCCCGGCGGTATACCGGACATCCAGTGGAGCCACTTCCCTAGTGCAATCTCCAAAGTTTCCCCAGGAGAGTTGAATCAATCTCCCCAGTAGGAAGCTTATCCCCAGTAGATTCTGGAACCTTATCACCCGTAGAGTACGAACGCGCCTCCCCGGTTTTATTCAAAGGTTATTTCCCTACCAGGATATAACTGGGTTATCCTCAGCCATTTACCACGGAAAGATCGTCCCCGATGGAGTCTTCCTATCCCCCATCGGAGTTCATCAATTCCTTCCAATATAACATATCAACAATTCCCCAGCGGAGTTATCATCAACATCTCAGCAAAGTATTCCTCTCCCCACAGAGCTCACTCCCTGCAGAGTAATCTATTCGCAAAGTTTATTCCTCAACAGAGTCATCTTCTCCTACCGGTATTCTTGCAACTATCATCCCCAGCGGACACGAAGCTCTACTCTTCCACATCAGTCCAGGATTCAACTTCCCGGCACCCGTCAAGGATTTACTTTCCTAGACGAAAATATACGTTCAAGCATCACATCTTCATACATTGTAGCATGCACATACGCATCACAAACATACAATCTCATTTATTCTCGAGAACATCACGCATGTCATACATCATGACATCGCATACAACTAACGTTTTGTCTTTTCAGGACAAAAATCAGTACAAAGATGGTTACTATCAACGGTCGCAACTAAAGATCCGATTCCTGTATCTTGCCAGGGTGTATCTGTTGACGACTAATTCCAGACTCGATTCCTGTATCCTGCCAAGGCACGTCTGAAGAGTTCGAAGATCCGATTCCTGTATCTTGCCAGGGTGTATCTGTTGACGACTAATTCTAGACTCGATTCCTGTATCCTGCCAGGGCATGTCTGAAGAGTTTGAAGATCCGATTCCTGTATCTTGCCAGGGTGTATCTGTTGACGACTATTTTCCAGACTCGATTCCTGTATCTTGCCAGGGCACGTCTGAAGAGTTCGAAGATCCGATTCCTGTATCTTGCCAGGGTGTATCTGTTGACGACTATTTTCCAGACTCGATTCCTGTATCCTGCTAGGGCACGTCTGAAGAGTTTGAAGATCCGATTCCTGTATCTCACCAGGGTGTATCTGTTGACGACTATTTTTCCAGACTCGATTCTTGTATCTTGCCAGGGCACGTCTGAAGAGTTTGAATATCCGATTCCTGTATCTCTCCAGGGTGTATCTGTTGACGACTATTTTTCTAGACTCGATTCCTGTATCTTGCCAGGGCACGTCTGAAGAGTTCGAAGATCTGATTCCTGTATCTTGCCAGGGTGTATCTGTTGACGACTATTTTCCAGACTCGATTCCTGTATCTAGCCAGGGCACGTCTGAAGAGTTCGAAGATCCGATTCCTGTATCTTGCCAGGGTGTATCTGTTGATGACTAATTCCAGACTCGATTCCTGTATCCTGCCAGGGCATGTCTGAAGAGTTTGAAGATCCGATTCCTATATCTTGCCAGGGTGTATCTGTTGACGACTATTATCCGGACTCGATTTCTGTATCTTGCCAGGGCACGTCTGAAAAGTTTAAAGATTCGATTCCTGTATCCATCCAGGGCACATCTACACGAAGAGTTTGAAGATCAACTCCTGTAACAGGCCAGGTAATCATTTTCTTTCTCAGGTACGCAAGTTCTCGCTAAGGAATCTCTTGCGCGATCGACAACCTCCCGATGGCATCTATAAGCCCATCTCCACATACCATCAGTCTCCAAATGGCATCTGTAAGCCCATTCCCGCCGTCACACTGCTGATATTCTACTATGCGAGTGCAAATTTCTGGGCACTCTAGTGTTCAATCATCTTCCACCTTCGGATTACGAAAGGCACGCCAGCCAATCTACATCCTCAGGTCTAAGAAGATTGTACAGGGGCAACTGTTGTACCCCAAAATTTGCCCTCCCATATTCTTCAAGATTAGCCAAGATCATGGTTCAAAACCCCTCAAGGGTTGCACAGTCCAATTGCCTCCTAGCACAGTCAAAATTAGGGTTTTGGTTCTTGCAAAGAAATTGAGGTTTCCAAGGGTCCAATCAAGTCCCACATGCCTAGATACATTGTCAAGCATCCATATGTCAAGTTTCAAGACTCACAACATCAAATTGCACAGTCAAAAACCCTAAATGCTTCACAGTCAACTGCAGGGGCAAAATGGTCATTTGACAGTCAAAAGTCAAAATTTTTGGTCAACATCTTATTTTGAAGCCACAATCATCATTTGATCAATTATTGATCATGATTCTCAAAACATGGCTCAAAAAGTCTCAAGATGCAAAAGTTTCTATTTTTGGACAGTTGGAAAAGTCAACTGCAAATTGACCAGGGCATAACTTCCTCATGGTTTATCAGAAAAATCCCATCCAAAGCTCATTTTGAATAGAATTACATTTCCTACAATTCATCTTCACACTTCAAGTCCAAGAAATGCTCTCACAAAAAGTTATCAATTTCAACATTATAGGTCATTTTCAAAAGTCAACAAAAAGACACTTTAAGTCAAAGACCATAACTTGAGATTGGTAAATCAAAATGACATGGGACCAAAGACATTGGTTAGAGGACTTCAAGACCTTTCCAAAATGTCCAAGAACATGATCATAGCTTCAAAATTGAGCAAGATATGCCTTGGAGAAGTTGGGAAATTTTTGGGAATTTTGAAAAGTCAACTTTGCTTCAAAAGCTTCAAAAATGCTAATGGGCCTCAATTTCTTCCTTGAATCATTACCCAAAGCATATGCACGACCCATTAAGCTCAAAGGGATTTATTTTCTTATTTTTAATTAATTAATTGAGTTTTTATTATTATTAATTCATTTAATTAGTTTTAAATATGAGAAAAATATCAAATCATGCTTTTCCAAATATTTTGTGCAGCAAATCAAACTAGGGCAAGGTGGAAAGTCGTTTCATGTTCAGAAAGGGAAGATTCTCCATAATTGGCAAGGTTTTCATGGCAAAAAGATTGAAAAAGATATGGAAAAAAATCAAATATTGAAATCATAAATGGATGGACCTTGGGCTTGTTTTCTTGACCTAATTTCGTTCAGATACAAAGGCACAACTCAACCCTATTCAAAAGGACACGAAAAACTGCTCAGAAAAGATAACAAAATTGCAACTTTTCATCAAAATTTTGGAATCTGAAATCATAGCTACAGCGCGATTCAAAGCCTAAAACCTATTCCAAACTCTTGCTGAGACTTCCTTGAACGTGTTTCAATCACTTTCCAGTATCCATACTCCAAGAATTGGTAGAACAGAATCGCCCTTTTCATGAATATGTCCATAATCGATTTTTGATTTCCATGCATTATTCATATGTTTTAACTGTTGATTCTTGCTACTAATGATCTTCTGAAACTTTTGGCATAGTTTAATTGTCCTAATGTTGCCTAAAACAAAATCTGCCATGGTTGAAACTTAGGGTTTCAGAAGCTCTAAATTGGGGCTTTCCTCACATGGTAAAATTGGACATTCAAACCGATATAGACCAAATCGTGACAACAAGACAAATTCAATGAAACATTCGCGCCTTTTTTATATTTTGTCCTCTTCTAATCGCTATTTTCTGGACTTTGGTTTTGTGGGGGTTTAAAACCCCCGCTATTTGCTTATATTGCAGGTACAAAGATGAAGAAGAAGTTAGCGTGTCATTACATGATAGGGGGATTCAAATACTGGCGCGTGATTTTTTCATACCACTAGAACTTGTTTCTTTTTATATAATAATTACGCTCCATTACATTAACAAACGCACGCGTTAGTTCAGTTGGTGGATGAGTTGTCTTGCAGGTATTGGGACCTGGGTTCGATTCCCAGGTCCCCCATATGTTCAATAATTTTTGTCTTAAAGTATTCCTATGCAGCGTTCAATCAAAGGTTCACCATGCACGCACATGCTAAGGCCTGACAAGTGGCTTCAAGGTCCAATCTGAAGGCTGCAGGATGAGGTCCATGGTACACTCAGTCAACCATCCCACACGCAGGCGCAGAAAGTCAAACAGGCCTTGTCTTGATGGGCCAAATTACTCCAATTCACCTCCACAATGGGCCTGATACCCCCATGGTTTGCATCTTTTTTAATTTTTATTTGATTTTCTTTCTTAATTCTTTTAATTGTTTTAATCATTTATTTAATTCACCTAAATTAATTTTCATAATAATAAAAATCAGAAACCAAAAAAATATCTAATATTTAATTCTTATTAATTTCACTATTAGAATATTTTTGTAAATAAATGTTAAGTAATTAATTTAGTTAAATTAGGTTTCAATTTTAACACTTTTCTTAATAAATTATAATAGGTAGAATTAGGGTTTTTGACCTTTTCATCCTTTTCTTTAAATAAATAATTTTCTCTCATTATTATTATTAATTACTAAATATTTTTGTAAATAAATATGTAAATAGTTAATTAGCATAAATTAGGTCAACTTTAATATTTTTCATTTAATAATTAAAAATAATTTAGAATTAGGGTTTCTCTTGATTTTCAATTTTCTTTATTTTCATAAATACAAAAAACCTAAAAAACATTTCTTTTCTTTAAATTAAATAATTAATTAGCTTTTAATTTCAATTTAATTTCAATTTAATTTCAAAAGGGTCAAAACCCTCGAACGTTCAACTTTTATTATTTCGCGCATTTATTTTCTTTCGAATATTATGTAACTGCTCAAGGCTTGTAATAGTAATTAGGTTTTTTACTTTCCGCATTTTTATCAAACGGGTCTTTGTAATTTGGCGATGTATAGACCCGCGCCTTGTAATAGCGTAGGATTTATCTTTCCGCATTTAAATTTCCGCACTTTTAAATTCTAAACTTTGCATGAAAGAATTAATGGCTAATTAAGAACAAGTGTAGCTCACAATGCCCTGATCAAAGATAAATATTGACATGAAAACAACATACAAATACACACACCACTTCTAGGGTACGCCTCACCTGTTGCCTTACCTTTGAAACGTGGTCGTCGAGTATAGCACGTTTTAGTAAGTCCTTATGTCCATGATCCAGTTGCCTCGAAACGGTTGCCTCGGATTAAAAAAGGATCAAGGGCATAAGGGTAGCTTCTAAGGTGTCCTACTGTTGCTCCGGTGACCACACTGTCCCTAAACTCGAATTGACCCGAATACCTCCAACGGTGGTGCTACCTACCTCTCAATGGTGGGATGGCACTACCTTAGGGACTTTTACACAGCCTAATTCCTTAGGGTAGGTAGATGACTCATGGATACTTGCTCTCTTAAAAAACAAATCAAAAATCTTTTCACACCGACACTTTCAAAAGCTTTCAAAACAAATTTTTCAAACACTCTTGAGGACTGATACAAGAGTCATTCAGAAATCTTTCAAAGAAACTTTTTCAAACCCACTCACATTTTGAAAAGCAAACATCATTTTGAAAACATAAAGAGAAAGTATCTAAGAGCCCATGGATAACCATGGATAGAAAGGGTGCTAACACCTTCCCTTTCTATAAATCTACCTCCCGAACCGAGAACTATTCTCATAAGGAATTTTGCTGTGCTTTTGTCCTGTCCATGTTGGAGAAAATAAAAGACAGTGGCGACTCTTGCTTCCGCGACATTTCGCGAACCAGCGTTAAACAGTCAGTTCTAAATCCACCGATCCCAATCCCCAACCAGAGAGCCTTACAGAATCTAATTCCCCTCAGAATCAAGTTTCAAAATCCCCAGTGGAGCCAAAACTGTCAATCCCCAGCGGAGTTCATCAGGTTCCCCAACTTAACTTATCAACGGTATCCCCAGCGGAGCTCTCATCAAAACCTCAGCGAAGTATCTCTCCCCGCAGAGTAATCTCTTCACCTTTTTTCCCCTCAGAGTAATCTCCCCAACAAGTTTATTCCCCAAAGGAGTCATCTCCCCCTACCGGTTTATTCTTGCAACCATCATCCCCAGCGGAAGCGAAGAACTCTACTCTTCAACATCAGCCCAGGATTTGATTCCCCGGCCAGTCGTCAAGGATTTATTTTTCTAGACAAAAATACATTCATAGACATTTCACACTTCATACATCCTGCTTACATACATGATAAAGTGCATACAACACTATCTCATTTTGGGGCATCATGACATCATGCATCTCATACATCATAACTTCGCATACAACTGTTGTTTTGCCTTTTCAGGAAAAGATCAATCCAAAAGATGATTACTATCAACTATCGCATTTCCAGATTCGATTCCTGTATCTAGCCAGGGCATATCTGAAGAGTTTGATGATTCGATTCCTGTATCTAGCCAGGGCATATCTGAAGAGTTTGAAGATTCGATTCCTGTATCCAGCCAGGGAATATCTGTTGACGACTAATTCCAGATTCGATTCCGGTATCTAGCCAGGGCATATCTGAAGAGTTTGAAGATTCGATTCCTGTATCCAGCCAGGGCATATCTGTTGACGACTAATTCCAGATTCGACACCTGTATCCAGCCAGGGCATATCTGTAGACGACCAATTCCGGATTCGATTCCTATATCCAGCCAGGGAATATCTGTTGACGACTAATTCCAGATTCGATACCTGTATCTAGCCAGGGCATATCTGTAGACGACCAATTCCGGATTCGATTCCTGTATCTAGCCAGGGCATATCTGTGAGCGTTTGATTGTAGATTCGATACCTGTATCCAGCTAGGGCATATCTGCATGAAGAGTTTGAAGATCAACCGGCAACAAGCCAGGAAATTATCTTTCTTTCTCAAGTACACAAGTTCTCGCTAAGGAATCTCTTACGCGATCAACACACAATTCCAAATGGAATCTATAAGCCCATTCTCGACGAAGTTCCGTCACGCCTCCCGATGGCATCTGTAAGCCCATCACCAAATGGCATCTATAAGCCCATTCCCAACAAGGTTCTGTCACATCCCTAGATGGCATCTTTAAGCCCATCACCAAATGGCATCTGTAAGCCCTTTCCCTCTGCCATCACATCACCGAGTGAAAATTTTAGGGCACTCTAGTGTCCAATCTCCTTTTACCTTCGAGTCGCGAAAGGCAAAATTGCCAATCTAACTCTTCAGGTTCAAGAAGATTGGACAGGGGAAACTGTTGTACCCCAAAATTTGCCCTCGTATTTTTCCACAAGAAATCACAGCTTCGGACTTTTCCTGATTTTCCAGACTGGTTCAAGAATCGGTCAAACAAACTTTTCTTATCAGTCAGACAGAATTAGGGTTCCCTTTGATTTTAAGCAGTTCAGGCAGATTGCTAGGGTTTGGTTGAGTTGGCTCAGGTTTTGATCAGGCAAACGTTTCTTTGACATTTAATCAAGAACTAGGGTTTGTGCGTGCAGAAAGAATTAATTTTACAGTTCTTTTCAGTTTACTCTGAGATAAAAAGTTGAGGTGCTTGAATCAAGAACTTGCAGTGTTTTGTTTAAACAGTAAAGGATTCTGGACGTTGTTTGATTTGACTATGCGTTGCTGTGGCTATTTGAAACACCAGGTTTATTAATTGATCGATGCTAAAACCACAGTGTTTATTAATGGTATATTTATTCTAAATTAGGATAATTGGAATTTATTTCCATTTATTATAATCTAAGAATTTATAATTAATTAAAATAGACAGCAGAAGAAAAAGAATTAACTGATCAAGATTGAATTTTATTCATCTTTAATTATTTGTTACAATTGTTATTTGAATATAATATTTATTTACAAAGTATTCATAATAATAATAGTTACAATAATTACAATTGAAATAAAATTTCATCCTAATTTCTAAGTCTTCATCTTCTATCCAATGCCTCCTCTTTCGCTCCATTTGATTGTTTATCTGCAAAACAAAGAAAAGAAAGAAAAGTCAAAGCAGATAAAATAATTAAAAGTAGACAGTTAAAAAGATCATCATTAAAAGCAACTGGCCGGGATCAGTTCGCCCTCTCTGCAAATCACGAGAATTCTCCCGGTTTACAAAGAGGGATGAATAATGCTTGCAATGAAATATGAAATGCACAAATTTTAATATTGCACAAATTCAAAGTTTGTCAAAAAGCTGCATAATTCCAAGAGTTTCCAACAGCATGTACAACTATGAAAGTCCAAACTGAATTGCCTAACCAAACTAAAAAGGCAAACTGAATCACAGTTTCAAACTAAACAAAAAGCTGCCCAAAAGATATCTCAAGATATCAATGTACAAAATGCTGTCAATATGCAGAAAATCAGGATAAGAAGTGTGCAAAGAAGTACATAAAGTATGCAGAGCTAAACTACATTGCAAGCAAGGTTCAAGTCATCATTTCCCAAGCCATTGCTTTTTCAGAAAAAAGTGACTTCTAAGCAATATAATAATGCTTAAAAACTGTCAAGAGAGAGGAGAGAGAGAGTGAAAGAAGATAGGCTTACAGGCTTTAGGCAAGGAGATATAACAAACTTATCAAGACAGTAAAAAGAAGCAGATACAACATAAACAAAAGGGAGAACCTCACAAAACTGTAATAGTTCCCAAGCCTCCACCCTGCTGAAACAAAACAAAAACATTTCAAAGCTTTCAAAAACCCTGAACCTGCATAAAGGAGTAAAGCCCTCAACCTTTTGAAGGAACCTGCATTAACCTTCAAAGGCCACAAACCTTAACCATCAAATAACATCAAAACAAGAGCCATCAAACCATATCTGCATCAAATCTAAAGCCTATTGAAAACAGAAGCTCAAAGCCTAAAAACTCAGTTCCATTCCAAATGCCTCAAAACCTCACCAACACCCAACACTTCAACCTGTAAAAGACAACACCACATAGATCCAAAACATCAAACCTGCCATACTTTTAAGCCTTCACCTGCTAGCTTATAAAAAAAACCTAAACACTCAAAGCTGCCTGTCAAGCCATGAACCAGAAGCCTAAACTATCCAACAATAGCCATAACCTGTTTGAGCCTTAAACAAAGGACCAGCAGTTCAAGTACTGAGCCTAACATGCCTTCACTATCAACAAACACTTCAAACCCAATCTGCAGAGGCCAAGACTCAAGCTGAAGCCAAAATCTGAACTGTCAAGCCTAAAAATCCAAACATCATAACCAAGCCACAAGGCCCTCAGAAAACTTTCATCACTGGGCCAACAACAACATCATCAAAGCATTTCAAGTCAACCAAACACAGAAGGGGCAAGCAGCATACCAAATATCACGCATTCAAGGCAATACAGAGTAAGCAAACACAAGCCCTCAGAATTTTGTTCATCACTGGGCAAAGAAATCATCCAAGGCAACTCAATATCTCAGAGATATTCAAAGCATACAAATCATCAAGGCATCAAGCTAGCATACGAGGCAACAAAGAGAAGAAGAGGACAAAGAAGCATCAGTATAACCAACATCAGCAAGCAATAAAAAAAAATCAAGGCAAGTGATCTAAAACCAAGTAACTAAGAGCCCATGGATGAAAAGGGTGCTAATACCTTCCCTTTTCATAATCTACCCCCCGAACCCACGAAACATCTCAAAAGGTTTTTCCTGTGCTTTTTAACCTTTCCTTAGGATAAAATAAAAAGTCGGTGGTGACTCTTGCTAAACCGAACAAGTGCGAATACAAACGCAAAACTCAAGTCAGTTCTCCCACCGTATCTCAGCCTCCGTCACGAGGTCCCGTGCTCGGACAAGAGATTTAGTTCCCCGTGGTCACTCGAGGAGTTTCCGGTGTGTCGCGCTCGTGAGATAATTCCTTTCGAGGAGTGCTCGGTGGACTCTCGACGGACTGTGTTCGTTGAGCACACGAGGCATCTCTTGGGAACCGTGCCGCTACCCTATTGAAGATAGGGTCATCATTGCCTAGGGGAGCTATGCGTCGAGGAGGGAAGTTCGTGGTTCCCCGGGGTGACGTTTTGTATTCCACGTCATCACTATAAATAGGGTCCTTGGGCCCCAGAACATGTTTTTCCTCTTCGCGCTTCTCCTCCTTCCTCTGCCTCTGCTGCTGCTGTTCTTTCTAGATTTTCATAGGACCGCCGTGCTCTCAGCCGCTGATTCTCTTCTCCGCCGCCGTACCTCTTTCCTGATTTCAAGTAAGCGTCTTGTCCCTTTTGCTTTTCCTATGTGGTATATGATATTTTCCATTGTTTTATACATTAGAGACTGTGCGTCTGGGATTAGCCCCGGTAGATTCGTATTTTCGCTCGGCAAATCCACGTTTATGCCTGGCAAACGCATGTTTGTGCCCGGTAAACACATAGTTTAGGTATTTGACTCGCAATGCTGCCCAGGATCTTCATGATTCAGGGCGCCTAATTTGTGATAGTGCCCGGTAAATTCATAGTTCTAGTTTTAGGATTTATAATATCGCTCTCCATGTCCATAGCCTAGGTCGACATATTCGTGACTGTCCGGGATGTTGGCCCATTTAGGCAATCTGTAGGAAGACTTGTCGCGGTATCTTGGCGTCGGGGAGGTGGCTCCACTCTTTTGTTTGAAACTTCAACTTTTTAATCGTGTGTGGAGTGTGACTCGGTTTGTTGTGCCCTTCTTCCCGTCAGTTATGGCGAGCGTGTGGATTTGCTCCCCAATTGACCGGTTTCTTGTGCTTTGCAGGTTACAATGGCGGATGAATCGTGTTCCTCTGGGCGCAATGAGGTGGAAGATCAAAGCACCGAGGAGAATGTGAATCTGGTCGATACCATCGACGATCCTCTGCTGGAGTGGGTAGGAGTCGAGCCCAGAGGGATTGCTTCTGGCTATAGTCGGTGCAGCCGGAGTGCGTATACTATCGTCGAGCAGGGAGGTAGTCAGCCCGGCTTTCAGAAAAACTTCGTTGTCACCAGACCGACTCTTACCGCGCAGATCTGCTCGGAGTTCCCCGAGTACGGGTTTCCCATGTATGAGATCGCTTTCAAGGACCTTGGACTACAGCTCCCCTTTAGTGATTTTCAGGTCGGGGTCTTTAGTCATCTGGAGCTGGCCCCGTCGCAGCTTCACCCCAACTCGATTGCTTTCCTCCGGGCGTTCGAACTGACGTGTCGCTTTTTAAGGATTGGGGCGACCATACCTCTCTTCTTCAGAGTCTTCCATTTACAACGCCAGTCTCGGGGAGGTAGGCACAGTTGGGTTTCCCTGAAACAGTCGAAGAGACTGTTCAGGATGTATATGGATTATGTCCGGGGGTTCAAGGATAAATGGTAAATCGTGCGGCCGGTTACCAAAAATGGTATGGAGTCTGTATACGAGGAAGAAACGATGGTGACCGACGATAACGAGGAGGCTCTTCTAGACGATGAGGGACGCACGGTGTTGGGGCGTGTGGCCAAGTTTCCTTTGCATTGGACCTCGCGTCACTACGAGAACGGCACCGGGCACTACCATACGCCCGCGGGTGGGATGAGCACCGAAGATGAGGAGGCCTATGGTACCCTCTGCAGATATGTCAATAGTTTCTTCCCTGCCCGGTGGGCCACGGGGGAGGGAAAGGATATTCTCGACGAAGATGGTTATCCGACCTTTGAGGCCCGGCCTATCGATACGAAGGCGCTCGTGGAGTGCCAGTCCTTCGGGCAGGCTGCGAACCTGCTAGGTCATTATTTTTTTTGCCTTGTTTGAATTTCTTCGCTTGTTATTTGCTCGTCACTAACCCGGGATTCTTTTATGCATGTCGCATGGCTGGACGAAAGGAGAGGCTCCTGAAGCTGACACAGGATAAGAAAGTCAACAAGAGAATGGTGCGAGCTCCTCAGGCGACGAGGCTGGGCCCACCAACTAGCCCGGGCGATGCTTCTAGAGGGTCCCCGGATGCTCAGGATGTTGAACCGCATACCGACCTGATACCGAGGAAGAGGAACCAGGTGGAGAGCCAACCGGAGGTCGGCGAGGAATCTGGTGCGGTGAGTTCCTTCGGGTTGCCCCCCTTTTTTAAAGAGGAGGGTTTCTTCGAGGGGTTTCCCTTGTCCGTAAGTGCTGACGAAGCTGATACCATTAGGCGGCTGAGCAAGGAAAATCGGAGAAAGCATCTGGCCGCCAACATGGTTGGGATGGTCAAAATGGCCGAGATGGCCGTTGTCCTGGCCGAGGAGGGGGTAGATTCTGATCGCATCAAGGAGCTGGAACAGGAGAAAGCTGCCCTTACTGCGAGCTCACGAAAGTTGAAGGCTGCCCTAGAGCGCTCCAAGGAGATGTTCCGCGAGCAAGCCGAGCTGCTGGCCGCGGAGAAAGAGAACTCGGGGAAGATTGCCGAGGAGAAGGAGTACTTCCGTGAGGACCGGGAACGCTTGGAAGCTGACAACGGGCACCTCGCCAAAAAGGTCGAGGAACTAAAGGCCGCCATGCTCCCTGCCGAGGATGAGTCGGAGGAGACAACTCCTTTACAGAGTCAGTCAGAACTGATTGCTCGTATTCAACTCCTCGAGGCGGATTGTGTTGGTGCTTTGGTGAATGGCTTTGAAGCCGCGGTTAGCCAGCTCGCTCTGTTGAATCCTGATCTGAATACTGAAGGAGTGGGCTACATGTCTCAGATCATCGACGGCCAGGTCGTGCCCCCGCCCGAGTCTCCTGTTCTCGGCGGTGATAGCCCCGGGGAAGTCTAGCTGCAAGATCTTAGTCGGGCCTGTGCGCCTTTTCTTTTGTTTGATGGTTGTGTTTGGGGCCTGCGTGCCCGTGCATGTTTTACTTTTTGGGCCTGCGTGCCCACTCTTGTACTTTCTGAACATCGCCTGCCTTCTTGGTCAGTTTATTTCTATTTGTTTTGTTGCCCACGAGCTTTTTGAATGAATGTTTGTTTCGACTTTGATTGTTTGCCCGTGTTTATGTTTTGATATTTTGTGATAGAACTTGCCCGTGTGTGGTTGTGACTTTGTTGGCAAATTTGCCTAAGTCTTTTGTTCGGGACATGCTTGTGCTTTCTATTCGGTGGCGAAATTCGCCTAAGTAACGACCTCGAGGAGAGATTCTTTTTCGACCCTTTGGATGGTCCGACGTTCTTCGAGATTCGTCGGGGGTGCGAAGCGAAGCCACTTGTTCGGGCGTATGGCCCAGATCGGGGTTGTTCACCCGTGGCGTGAACTGCCCATCGCGAGCTGGGTGTTCTTCCCTATAGGTACTTCGACGGTGGAGCTCGATTGAGGTGTCCACGTCGGGCACTATCGTTCATGCTCGTCTGCTGAACGACGCTATGCCATTTGGGCGTAGGTTGGGCCTGTACCTTGGCCTTTCTACGGGGTCAGACATTTTTCCTCGCTGGCCGGACGTGGGTGTCGACGACGAGAGTCCTCGGTGTTAAGGGTTTTTAACTATAGTACTGCTTTAGTTTAGCAGCGTTCCAGGGTCGTGGTAGTGGTTCTTCGTCCAGTTGCTCGAGGTAATATGCCCCGGTACCAGTGGTGCCGTGGACGCAGTAAGGCCCTTCCCAGTTCGCGGCCAGTTTCCCTTCGCGGGAGTCTTTCTGGTTCCTTCATAACACCAGGCTGCCGATTTCGAACTCCCATTTGATGACCTTGTCGTTGTGGCACAGAGCCACTCGTTGTTTTAAGGTGGCTTCGCGTAGGGCCACCCCCGATCGGATTTCCTCGACTAAGTCGAGCTCGTCTCTGAGTGCCTCGTCGTTCATTTCTTTGTCGAGGGGATTCTCTGTCCGTCTGGAGGGTTCCCTGATTTCTACCGGGATGACGACCTCGGTGCCGTATGTTAGTCGGAAGGGGGTCTCGCCCGTCGTCGAGTGGGGTGTGGTGCGGTATGCTCACAAGACGCTGTGCAGCTCCTCGACCCAACCCCTCTTTGCTTCGCCGAGTCGGCGTTTGAGTCCCCGGAGAATGAATCTGTTTGAGGCTTCGGCTTGCCCGTTGGTTTGAGGGTGCTCGACCGAGGTGAAGTGTTGTTTTGTTCCTAGTTTGGTGACGAAGTCCTGGAACCCGTGGTCGGTGAATTGGGTGCCGTTGTCGGTCACCAGTGCCCTCGGGATTCCAAATCTGGCGAGGATGTTTCTCTTGTAGAAACAGAGGATGTTGTGCGAGGTGATATTCGCGAGAGCCTCGGCTTCTATCCATTTCGTGAAGTAACCCACGACCACGATGAGGAATTTATTTTGGTAAGTCCCTTGCACGAAGGGACCGAGGATATCCATACCCCACCATGCGAACGGCCACAGAGACGACAGTATGCTCAGTTCGTGAGGGGGGGCGAGGTGCATGTCACCGTGCCTCTGGCACTTGTCACACCTCTTGACGTGTTCCTTGGCGTCCTGCTGCATTGTCGGCCAATAATACCCCGCTCGAAGGGCTTTCCTCGCCAGGGACTTACCGCCCATGTGCTGGGCGTTGATCCCTTCGTGTATCTCCCGCAGTACCTCGGGGACTGTGGATTCATCGATGCACTTCAGGAGGGGGATGGAGAATCCCCCGCTGTATAGTTTGTGCTCGAGCACCACGTAGGAGCATGCTCGTCGCTTTGTGGTGGTCGCATCCGTCTGGTTCGAGGGGAGTTCGCCTTTCGTCAGGAAATTGTACACCGGGGTCATCTAGGATGAGGCATCTCCTATGGCATGGACTTCGACTAGTGTCGAGGATCTTTCGATGCTCGGGCGTGCTAGGGATTCTTGTATGACGGATTTGTTTCCGCCCTTCTTTCTCGTGCTCGCGAGTTTGGAAAATATGTCTGCCCTTGTGTTTTGCACGTGTGGGACATATGAAATCTCTGCTCGTTCAAACTTTGTCATGTATTTTTTGACTAATTTTAAGTATTCGACGAGGTTGTCGTTCTTGGCTTGGTAACTTCCCTGGACTTGGGAGGAAACGAGTTGGGAGTATGTGAAGATTTGTATTTCGCGAGCTCCCAGGTCCTCGGCTAGCCTCAGTCCTGCGAGCAGGGCCTCGTACTCTGCTTGGTTGTGCGATGTCGGGAAGGAGAGAGCTAACGAGTGTTCGACCACTACGCCTTCCTCGTTTTCTAGGAGGATTCCCGCGCCACTTCCGGACGAGCTGGAGGCCCCATCGACGAAGATGGTCCATTTGTGTTCCTTCCCAGCGGGTGGGTCACGAGCGGTCATTTCCGCGACAAAGTCGGCCAGGGCTTGTGCTTTCAGGGTTTTCCTACTCTCGTACTGAATGTCGAATTCGGAGAGCTCCAAGGACCATTTCAACATTCTGCCTGCCATGTCGGGCCGACCCAGGAGTTGCCTCACTGGTTGGTCGGTTCGCACGATGATTGTGTGGGCCAGAAAATAGTGTCTGAGTCTCCTCGCCGCGTTGAAGAGGGCTAGAGCTACCTTTTCTATCTGTTGGTACCTGCTTTCGGGTCCTTGTAGGGCTTTGCTCGTGAAGTAGACAAGTTTCTGTCCGTCGGTGGTCTCGCGGATGAGAGCCGCGCTGATGGCTTCGTTTGAGACGGCCAAGTATAGGAACAGTGGCTCCCCGTCGGATGGTCGAGATAATACGGGTGGTTGAGATAGACTTTGCTTTAGGTGGCGCAATGCCCGTTCACACTCCTCGTTCCATTCGAAGGCTGCTTCTTTACGAAGGAGTTTGAAGAAAGGGAGGGCGTGCTGAGCGGACCTCGCGACGAAGCGGGACAATGATGTGAGCATGCCGTTCATGATTTGTATTGACTTCTTCGACATCGGTGTCGGGAGGTCGGAGAACGCTCGACACTTGTTGGGGTTAGCTTCGATTCCTCGTTCTGTTAGGTAGAATCCGAGGAATTTTCCTGCCTTGACTCCGAACGTGCATTTCTCGGGGTTGAATCTCATTTTACTTTGTCTTGCTTGGGCAAAGACTGCCTTGAGGTGTGCTGCATGGTTGGTGTCTGCTCGGGATTTAACGATCATGTCGTCCATGTAAACCTCGAGCATGTCCCCAATCTGCTTGTGGAAAACCCTGTTCATCATGCGTTGGTAAGTTGCCCCGGCGTTTTTTAGTCCAAAGGGCATTACGTTGTAGTAATAGTTGCCCGAGCTGGTCATGAAAGCTGTGCAGTGTTTGTCGCCCACGGCCATCGGGATTTGGTTATAGCCCGAGTAAGCATCCATGAACGACAATGTTTCGTAGCCGGCCGAGTTGTCGACCAGCATGTCTATGTTCAGTAAAGGGAAAGCATCTTTCGGGCAAGCCCGATTGAGATCGGTATAGTCAACACACATCCTCCATTTTCTATTATTCTTTTTAACAAGTACAACGTTCGACAGCCAGGTGGAATACCGGGCTTCAGAAATAAAATTCTCCTCTATGAGGTCTTTTATAGCTTTTTCAGCAGCCTCCGTTTTCTCTGGAGACTGCCTACGCCTATGTTGTACTACGGCCCTAGCGGCAGGATCTATGGCGAGGTGGTGACAGGCGACCTCCGGGTCGAGTCCGGGCATCTCCGCGGCGCTCCAGGCGAACAGGTCAACATTCTCGCGCAAGCAGGCTTTGATTTGCTTCCTTGCCAGGTCCGGGAGATCCTTGCCAATCTTTACTCCTTTGCTCGGGTCTGTGCCGAGAGGGACGAGCTCAAAATCCCCGTCCGGTATTGGTCGTAGTGGAACTTGCTCGCCGTTGGGAGGTTCGTTCTGATCGAAACGAGTGCCCAGAGCTATAGAGTTGACCTTTGGTGGAGCTTTCTGGACTTCTTCCTTGGTGGACTCTTGTTTGTCGGGCTCCTGTCGCGTCGTTGCTGGTCTTTTGGTGGGCCTTGTCCCTACATCGACAGTGTCGCGTCCCTTAGATGCAGCGTTGAAACATCTCCGAGCAGCGGCTAGGTCTCCCTGGATAGTAGCTACCCGTGCCCTTTTGGTGTAGAATTTCATCTTCAGGTGGACGATGGAGGGCACCGCTGTCAGTTCTGCCAGTGTTGGTCTTCCCAGGATGCAGTTGTAGAGGGACGGGCAGTCGATGGCGAGGAAGCGTACTTTGACCTGTCTTGTCGCTGTTCCCTCGCCGAATGTAACCAGGAGCTCGACATATCCCCAAGGTTTGGAGGTCGAGCCGTTGAAACCCTGTAAGTCCGACCCTACATATGGCGAGAGATGTGAGTCGTCCAGCTGCAGAGTTCGGAACAATTGGCTGTACATTACGTCGACGGAACTTCCTTCGTCGACGAGGATGCGATGCACATCAAAGTTGGCCATTCTTGCCCTTATTAGCAAGGGGATGACCGCGTTGGGGGTTCCCCCAGGGAGCTCTTCTAGGTAGAAGGTGATGGATTCTGACCTACCCTTCACCCTTTCAAATGTCACTGTTTGCGGGGGTGCCGCGTCGACCAGCTCATCCAGCTTCCTCTTAGCCGAATTAATGGTCAAGTCGTTGAATCCTCCGCCGTTGATGACCATGGCGGAGGGGAAATATTCCCACCTGCTGTGTGTTGTGAGCGGCTCCCGCAGGTGTTCGGGGACGTCGAAGTCCTCGGTCTGGTCACGGAGAAGGCGGTCTGGATGGGGACCGACTCGTCAGATGGTCGGGCGTCTTCCTCCGGCTCTCTTGTCTCCCGGGCGTCACGACGAGGAGCGTCGTTTTGCCGGTATTGTGCGAGCCTTCCTCCCTTGATGAGGGTTTCGATGGCGTCCTTGAGGTGGACGCAATCTTCAGTCAGATGACCATGGCTCCTATGGTACTGACAATACTTGTTCTTGTCTGCTCCAGGCTTGGCGGGAGCAGGTCGGGGACGTTTGACGCCGCCGTCCTTGAAGTCCGTGCTGGTACACTCCGCCAAAATGCGCTCGCGGGAAGCTGTGAGCGGAGTGTACTCGGTAAAATGCCCCGAGGGTCCCCTTTGCTCTCGGAATTTCCGGGGTCTGTCTTCTTTTCTTTTCTCCCCGGTTCGCCGAGGAGGAGGAGCTTCCTGGCGCGGGTTGCTGTTGGACCCGCGAGTCCTGGGGTCTCGGGCTCTGTTGGCCGCTTCTCTCTCCTCATAATCCATGTACGCCCGGGCCTTTTTGAGGAGGGCATCGAATGTTCTAGGTGGCTCGATTCCCACGGCCTTTCTGAATTCCGTGTCGGGGAGGAGCCCCCTCTCCAGCAGATATCTCTTCATGTGGTCCGCGCAGGGGACCTGTATGGCTTCACGGTTGAAGCGATTGATGAACTCTCTCAAGGTTTCATCCTGTCTCTGCATGATGGCCTCAAGAGCCGCCTCGGTCTTTGGGTGTCGCCGAGATGCTGTGAATGAACTGATGAACTGGTTCTTCAGGTTCCGCCACGAGGTGATTGACCCTGGGGCGAGTCCTTTGTACCAGTCCATTGCCGCCTTCCTGAGGGTCGTGGGGAACAACCGGCATTTGATGGGCCCCCCCGACGTTGTGATAGTGCAACATAGCCTCGAACCCGTCTATGTGGTCGACCGGGTCTGCGACTCCATCGTATTCCTTCAAGTGTGGAGGCTTCTCCATGCCCGGGGGGATGGGCGCCTCCATGATAGCTTGCGACAGGGGACCGCGGGGGTCGTCCTTGTTGCTCCGTTCCGGGGACAGAGATGGGGACCTGTAATACTGTCGGGCACGACGGTCCTGGTCGTGCTGGGCATCTCTCGAGCGTGGTGCTCGTTGGTTGATTCTTCCACGCCCGTCTCCGGAGTGTCTTCTTTCCTGTCTCGTGGGGGCGTGGCCGCGTCCTCCGGCTTTGATGATGAGTTGCCTCTCCAAAGGGGGCCGTTTCCCCGATGGGTGGGGCGACGAGCTTCGAGAGGTATCTCTGTAATGTCCCCGCGGGGGAGACGGGAAATGAACTTCAGTCACTCGAGGAGGTGGAGTCTGGGGCCTTCGGTGCCTCCTCGGGGGTCTTCGATCGTCTTCAAGTGCCCTCAATCTTTCCCCTTGGGCGAAGATGAGGTAATTCGTCTGATTGATCGCCGCGAACAGCGCTCGGGTTGTGGCATCTACCCTGGCGGGGACGGGGACTTCCTGAAACTTAGCAGCTCGATAGTTCGCGAGAGCTGCATCGTCTTCTTCGAGTGGCGGAGGGACCGAGGAGGATGAATCGGTAGCTCCGTCTCGGTGGATTGAAGGCCCTAGCGCCGTTGAAACAGGGATGGTGTTGTGACCGGGGTTACCGGCGTTATCAAGGTGTCCATTTTTATCCGCGAGGCCGTTGTTGGTGTTGACGGCGCGAATGTTTTGTTCATCACGAACTTGGTCAGCCATGACGGTGATAGTTGAGTTGAGCTTTGGTCTTTGAGTTTTTGCAAGACGGGGAAGCTAGTTTCCCACAGACGGCGCCACTGATCTTACCGAATCAGACCTGGACCGTCACGACTGGCTCCGAGCTGAAGTTGAACGAGATGGGGGGGATACCTGTAAGGCACTCCGATGCTAAAGTAAGTGGCAGTACGAGCAGGCAAGAAAGTGTGTGTATGGTAAAAGAATGAATACCTGACCCTTTGGGAACATAGGGTATTTATAGCCCCCAGCGCTGGGCCAATGTCCCTTCATTGGGCCGGGCAGATTTGGCCCAATGAAGGAACTGCCAGGTTCTACGTGTGTAGTGGGGATCCGCACGTGGTCTCCTTCCTGGGTGTTCTGCGAGAAGTACGGACGGACGAGGACGCGGTCTTTTCGAAATCCAGGTGGTGGTGTAATGGTCATAGTCTGCCCTACGAGGGGTGCTCGAGCTGAGGTCGAGCTGGACTGCATGGAGTCGAGGATGTCGCGCTCGCGGACGGTGGCGGACACGACTGTAGCTTCTTGGTCGGCGCGACCCTCTGCAAAACCGTTTGGATTGGACCTTCATCCTTGCTCTTGAGCCAGCCCGGCCCAGTCCAGAACAGTTTTTGTTTTTGGTTTTAATTAGTAGTGGATGTAATATGTATCCTACTTAATTTTTGAATTTTTTATTTAATAAAATTACTAAATTAATTTCTTAATTTTAGCCATACTTTAAATTAATACTTAATAACTATTTTTAATTACATTATCACTAATTAATAATTAGTAATACGAAGTTCTATAGCACATATTATATTTTATTCGGAAAATATATTTTTAATATTAATTAATTTAATATTATTAATTATTTAAAAAATATAATAAAAATTAACAAACAAAATAAAAAAGAAGACATTTCTTTTAATTCACTATTCTCACACCAACTTTTTCAACAATATAATTAAAACAAATAAATAAATAAATAAAAATGAAATCAAATCACAATAATAATAATAATAATAGTGAGACTCACACTCCATCTATGAATATTTTTAGATACAGTTATATACTTTGTATTTTAAATACTACCTGCAATTACAATAATAACTAAAGAAAAATTAATACCACAAAATTGTAATAAAATAATTAATTTCAAATAGATAAAATGAGGAGGAAGGAAGAAGAATTATAAAGATCATCTATGAACATTTTTAGATACTATTGAAATTTAGATATTGCCTGCAATTACAATAATATTGAAGAAAAAAAATTAACACAACAAAATTATAACAACATGAATAATTTAAAATAGAGAAAATAAGAAGGAAGAAATATCCATAAAATTGATTTAAAAATATTTTTAAATAGCATTGTAATTTAGATATTGTATGCAATTGCAATAACAATGAAAAAAATTAGTACAATAAAATAACAACAAAATAAATAATTTAAAATATAAAAATAATATGGAAGAAGATCTTATGATAATGGAAGATAATGGAAGCATAGAATAAAATCAAAAATATTAGAAGAATGAAAAAAATACTGAAGAGCAAACTGAATTTGATGCCCTGCAATAGCTATAAATATTTTATTAGGAGTGGAGCATATGCAATTTATTAGGAGCAATATTTTTTTATTAGGGTTAATCTTAATAAGTTAATTCATTATTAAATATTGAAAAACAGTTTTTTACTGGGAACATGTGCATTTAATTAGGAATGGAGGTATGCAATTTATTAAGAATAATTTTGATTTAATTAGGAGTGAAGATATGCAATTTATTAAAAATAATATTCATTTATTTGGATTAGTTTTAATAAATTAATTATTTGAAAAAACATAATTGATAGTGGACATTTTTTATTTGGAACGTGTGTTAAGTTAATTAGGAACAATTTTCTTAATCTATTTTTATATTATTTTTAATATAAATAAATTAATGTTATAATTTAATTAATTAATTATTATTGAAATGATGGTTTTTCAAATACACAATTTTAAAAAGTAAATAAATAAATTAGTCACATAAAACAAATAAAATAAAAAAGAAATCTTTAAATTATGAGAATAAATGATTTTAGTTAATAATAAATAAAAAATTTATAAATTAATTAATTAATATTAATAATGATTAAATTAATTTTAGTTTTGACTTCAAATTTTTTAAAAAAACACTTAACAACTTTAATTAATAAATATTAATTAACTCGTGCATATATCTAACCTGATGCAAAATCCATACACCAATTCCAGCAAACTTTGATACCAGTACTTGAACTATTAACATTGAACAGTTATACATGCAATGACTTTGGACTCAAGTAGCAAAATATCTATAAAGTTCCCTTCATCATCTAAGATAATGCTCACAGTTTCCTTTTCAACAAACTTATTTGAACATTTTCTAGGTGTCAAAATATAGAACACTTGGTTCGTTTTAAATTATATGAAAGCCAATATATAATTAAAAGCCAACATCAATACATCACACAAACACAAATGATTGATGATTTGAAATAAACTATTTTAAGAAGGTTATGGAAAGTTACTAATACCTGAGACAAGATCAAAATAGTCCTACTCAAATTAAATAGATAACTCGGATAATTCTTATTTAAATAAATTTTCTCCCACCTAAAATAAAAGTATGAATAATATTTGAAGTATGATATATAAAAAAGCATGCTAGTACAACTCTACAATAATATTTACAATTTTTTTTCTGAAGAAATCTCAGAGCAAAAGTAAGGTATATGCATGAAGTAAGGTATATGAGCACACCAATGCATGAATATCTGAAATCATCTCAAAGGGTGTATTGTGTAAAACTTATTAAAGTTCATTTCTTGCTTGGTGCGCCACAACTTTTTCTTGCTTACTTTCATAAAGAATTGAACTGGAATGAAGTCTTTGCTTTTATGGTACGTATGCATCCTATCTAAAACAACAATTTTCCATTTGTTGATTTATATTCCAACCATATAAATCACGTATCAAATCAAAATATAATGATTATTAAATTTTAAACTAGTGCAGAGCTCTAGAAAATCAGATAGATATATTGGGATTGTTGAGTTTGCTGGAATTGTTGTATGAATTTTGGACCAGGTTAGATATATACACTAGTTAATATAAATCTGATTTGTAAAACTATTAAATAAAAGCGACGTCGTGGTATGGTGGTACACTAGTTAATATAAATCTGCTGTAAAACTATTAAACAAAAGCGACGTGGTATGGTGGTACATTACCTTTCTAAGCAAGAATAAACATTGATATTTTTAAAAGTCAAGGAACCAATAAAAATAAAATTGAATATATATATATATATATATATATATATATATATATATATATATATATATATATATATATATATATATATATATATATATATATAATATTTCGTCTTGCAAATAATTAATCATATTTTTTTATTAATTAAAAAATAAAAATATAATATTCTCTCTTTTATAATCACAATCATCCCATAATTTCAATTTAAAAAAATTAAATTTTAAAAAAATTAAATATTTTCTATATTTTTATTGGTTGTTTGTAACAATAAAGATTTATATTCGTATGCATGTAAGTTTTTCTCTATATATATATATATATATATATATATATATATATATATATATATATATATATATATATATATATATATATATATATATATATATATATATATATATATATATATATATATATATATATATATATATATATATATATAGTTAATTAATCAATTAAGGATCTATCTTTTACTGTAATAACTTATATTATAAATCTAATATGCAGAGAAAGTCTGCCCTCTCTCTAACCTTTCAATTATCCTAAATCAGGTCAGTTTCTAATTGTGAGCATCTCAGACGGTAACTCTTCAATGGTGATTGGAAGAAGGTGGAGGCTAAGAGAGGGCGAAGGAAGGGTTATGCGAGGTGGGACACGGAAGGAAGCGGTGCCAAAGAAGGGGGAAGGTGGAGCTCAACATTTTATTTCATGGAGTTTGATGATGAATGGTGTGCCAAGGACCTTTATGTTGAGTTCAAAGAGCTGGGTGATATAGATGAGGTTGTTATACCTCCCACAAGGGACAAGAGAGGTAGAAGGTTCGACTTTGTTTTCTATTTCAATATCAAGGAAGACAGATTGTTGGCAACGAAACTCGATAATATGTTTCTCGATGGTAGAAATCTCTTCGCCAATGTTCCTAGGTTTTAGAGAAGGCCTAGCTTTAAAGGGGAAGGTGGAGAGGGAAGGAGAAGAGAATCGTATTATGAAGGTTACTGGAATCCCATAGAGGAGAATCGAGGGGTTCCAAAAAGTGCATATAGAGTTCTTAACTTCAAGGATAATAGATCCTTTGCAGAAGTAACAAGGACCAAGGGGCAAAATCCTCTCCTAGCAAGGAAGGGGGTGCAATCCAGTGGGCCTTTAAAGTTCTCTTCAAATGATAAAGATCTAAATAGATACAGGAAAGATTTTGTTGGGGTAGTGAAGGAAGCTGTCCTGACTTATGATATGAAGAAGATTTTTCACGAAGAAGGTATTTTCTCCATTCGTGTTACTCCTCTGGGAGTGAGAGTGTGCTTGTTGGAAGATTTGATTGAGGGTGAAGTCTCTAATTTCATCCTAGAGAGAAGGTCTCGGTGGGAAGGTTGGTTCAAAGATACCAGTTATTGGTATCCTCAGGTTGTTGACCTAGAGAGGATCACTTGGATCAGAGTTTCAGGTGTCCCATGTGTGATACGGAGGCAGAACCGTCTGTTATACTGGTTTTACATTTGTATTCACAAATGTTGCAGTAAGCAAGAATTGCCACCGACTTTTCTTTTATCCAACAAAGGAAAGGGTGAAAAGAACAGAAAAAGACCTTTCGAGAGTTTTCTGAGTAAGGGGGATAGATTATGGAAAGGGAAGGTGTTAGCACCCTTTCCATCCGTAGTTTTCTACGGGCTCTTAGATGCTTAACTCATCTTGAAATACCTTGTGCTTTGTGTGTTTTTGAAAAGTATTTTTGAAATGCCAATAGTAAGGTAACTTGTTTTATGATAACTCTTGTTTCAGTCCTCAAGAGTGTTGATAAAGCGTTTTGAATTTTTTTTTGAAAGTGTTTTGTGTATGTGTAAAAGTTTGTTTTTGAGCAAGCATCTAATAGCTATCTACTATACTCAAAATGATTGTTCTTTTCCTCTTTTACTTTAGATAGTACTGTCCTACTATTAGTGAGTAGGTAGCCCTAGTCGTTGGATGTTTGAAGGACATTCAAAGGGACGTTTATACAGTCACAAAGGCAACTGGGCAAGAAATCTTAGTAACTAACCTAGGGTTTTAAGATCACTTTATCGAGGCAACATCGAGAGGGTCATCGAGGGACTTGTGATCTTTAAACCAGAGGGTAGCCACTAAAATCTCCCATGTTTCGAGAGTTGTGACTGTTTTTCCGAAGGCAACCAAAGTGAGGGTACCCTAGAGGTGTATATGTGCAATTGTGTTGTATTCATTTATTTATCTTTTGCATTAGGTTTGCTAGCGTTTGATTGTTAAACTCTTGCCATACAATCCTATTAATCATGCATCTAAGCAGTTAATAATTTGCAGGAATTTAAAATGCGGAAAGATAAATTTTAAACTATTACAAGGCTTCGGGGAGGGGGATTAATTACATATCCAAAACTTGGGGAAATAAAACAGTAAATGTAAAATCTTAATTATGCTATTACATCCAGTAGGAAGTTACAATAGTATGAAAATGATAACGAAAGCAATAAATGCGCGCGAATTGAAAATAACGTTTAAATCCTAAGTGTAAGGAATTTTTGTGTGTGTTTTATTTTGTTTGGAAAATGCTAAATGTTCAATTATGTCAAATCTAATTAATTAAAATTATTGATTAAAATAAAATCTAAAACAGACCTAATATTTTTTGCATTTTTTAGTTTATAAAAAGGATTGAATTCAAATAAATTCAAAGTCTATTGATTTTAAAATTGAGGAAAATTAGTTAAAATAATTAACTAAACTAAATCATTAAAAAATAAAACCTAATTCTAAATTACTTAGATTTTTTTTCTTCTGATTTTTGTGTTGATAAAAAAAAGTAAAAGAAATAAACAAAAAAAATAAAGTTGACAAGCATAAATGGGCCAGACAACAAAAATAAACAAGGGGTGGAACGCAGGCCCAAATCGAAAAGAGGCCCAGGTTTCCTTTCGATCAATTGAAGGAACCCTTCGAAGGTTCATGGTGTGGCATACGTCTGAAGCCTTCAGATCTGGATCAGACGGGGATCCATTGGTTATGATCATGTGGTGTATGGTGTACGCGTGGAACCTGCAAGCATTAGATCTACAAGACAATTGTTAGAGAAATTAAAACGCACGACTTGGGTATCGAACCTTGGTCTCTTCCCTTTGATTTGAACCCCCCCCCCAATTCGAACTCCCTGAGTCCGAATCTAGATTTTTTTGGCCTGAAACGACCTATATCATGAGTTTCAGAAGCAATCAGCTTCGAAGGCCCTAACAATGGTACTCTATCATTTGGACATTGCAACTTACATGTATTACGTTAAATCATTCACAAACAACAATAATAACATGAATATGCAATCAAAATGAGTTTAAATCAGAGATCAAATGATTTTGAAATTATAAATTTTTTTACCAAACAGAGGTGCTTCGATCTGTAGTTTTGAACGTGGGATGGCTTCCTGGAAAACTCAGGAGAACGAATCTGCTATTCGTTTGGACTGAGGGATCCTGCAAAGTGTATTTCAAATTTGACAACTTTGATGTATTTCTTTGTGATTTTCGCATGGCTCTTTGAGGTGGTTTCTATTGTGTGTATAGGCAATGTTCTCCTCCTTTGCTTGCACTTTGGCTCTGTATTTATAGAGGGGTGTGGTGGTGAACAAATATGGCATCAATCGGTCATTAACCATGGCTTTGAAAGCAGAATCAAAAGATTTGAAAAGTTGCCATTTTGAGATATTTCATGCCATTTTGAAGTTTGAATGAACCTGGACAGGTTTCATCCCATTAGGTGTTCGTTTTGATTTGCATATCCATTGTTCTTTTCGATGGCTCTGAATTCCAATTCGAATTTCTCAAGGCTTCATCATCATGGCTTCTTCGATTAAGTCACCATCTTCTTCAATTGTGTAATCTGGGAACATCAGCCTAATCGAACAATTCTTGTTCTTTTAGATCTCCTTTCCTTCAATTCAACCAATGGAAGTATCACCTCTTCCTTTTGACCCGTCGAAGCTTCATTCTATTCACCTCATTCGAACACAGCTGCACGGGTGGTTCTTTGATTCGACCAGTCGAAGCTTCGTTCTGATCATCTTCTTCGAACACAGTTGTGCAGGTGGTTCTTCAATTTGACTAGTCGAAGCTTCGTTCTAGTCATCTTCTTCGAACACAGTTGTGCAGGTGGTTCTTCGACTCAACCAGTTGAAGCTTCATTCTGGTCATCTTCTTCGAACACAGTTGTGACAGTTGTGACTGTGTCGAAGCTTCATTCTGTTCCTTCTTCCTTTTGAAGCGCCAATTCAAATCAACATGACAGTCAGAATGCCTTCCCTTATAATGCTTCGAATAACTTATTTTTTTAAATAGTTCGAAAAACGAACCCTTCGAAGCTCTTTACTAGCTCTTCATCAATCAAAGATTTTATAAAGGCCTTCTCACACTTTCTTTTGAACTACTCTTCCTTCGATCATAGTGTCATTTATTCAAAACTTGTGTAATCAAAATTCCCAGCTAACACTACTTCGTTAGGCATCTAATCAGAGTGTATATTGCTGTAGAAGCTACTTCAACCCAAAATCTCTTAGGCAATTTTTTGGCTTTCAACTTACATCTCATCAAGTTCATTACACTTATATTCTTTCTTTCAGTTCTTCCATTTTGCTGAGGCGTATAGAGTGTCATGAAAATCATTTGAAGTTTTTGTAAACCAAAATTATTTGTGAGAAATGAAACCCTAGATGGAAATCCATTGCTTAGGAGGAGAATTTGTCTGGTCAATTCTTGGCCAACCTTGAGCAATTGGGGACCTCAATGAGCCTGCCTTGAATATAATAGGAGGGTAAATTTTGGGGTACAACAGCGGCCCCTGTTCAATCTTCTTAAACCTGAAGATTTAGATTGGCTTGTCTGCCTTTCGTGATCTGAAGGTGGAAGATGATTGAACACTAGAGTGCCCATAAATTTGCACTCGCATGAAGTAACACCGTTGGTTGATGATATCAGGAATGGGCTTACATATGCCATTTGGAGAAGTTGACTGAGAGTTGTCGAAGATGGGCTTAAAGATGCCATCCAAAGTAGAAGCTGACTTCATAAGAGGTCTCTTTGTGGGGATTCCTATTCCTGTTGTATGTGGAGGACTCCATCGGGGAATGTTGATTTCTGTTCTTTTACTTGAGGAAAACTCTATGGGGAATAAAGGCTAGGAGCTTTAGCTGTCTATGGCTCTACTGAGGAGTTATCTCTAGACTGAAGAGATGAAAATTAGCTGTTTATCCAGTCGAAATCCAAGTTTCATAGTAACTTGCTGACAATAATAACATTGACTATTATTTGGTCATATTCCAGGCTTCACAGTAATTTGCTGGGGAATATGAAATTAACTGTTATCTGGTCGGGTCCAAGCTTTAGAAATCAAGCTGTTATTTGGTCGGGTCCAGGCTTTGTAGTGTTGTAAACTGCTATATGGAGATATATGAGAATAAGACTATGTAGGGCTACTTCGGGATGAGATGGAATCAGTGTAAGACTGCTTCAGGATGAGCTAGTGTGAAATTGCATTTGAAAATTGTGAGAAGGAATCCGTGTAAGATTGCTTCAGGATGAGCTCGTGTGAGGCTGCATCTCAGGAGAAGAAGAAATCCGTGTAAGATTGCTTCAGGATGAGCCTATGTAATGCTACATATGGAGATTTTTAAAAGAAACCCGCGTAGGGCTGCTTCATCTGGTCGTGTAGATAGTCATCCCATCTTATTTCAGGAATTGATCCATAATCAGTTGTTCATAGATAGTTGCCCTATCTGGTTTCAGGAACTAATCTGGAACTGTTTTTGTTGGTTGTTGAGATAGTTGCCCTGTCTGGTTTCAGGAATTAATCTCTAACCTGGTCTTGTAGATAGTCTCCCCGTCTCGTTTCGAGAATTAATCCACAGTCAGTTGTTCACAGATAGTTGCCCTGTCTTGTTTCAGGAATTAATCTGGAACTTGCTTTTGAAAATTATTGATGAATTCGTCTGTTGATCTTTCCTGAAAAGGTAAATAATTAGCTTTATACAATATCTTGATGCATGAAGAGCATTGGGTAATGATGTTCTCAAAATAAACGAGATTGTGATATAAGCATTTGTGTTGCATATGCTATGACGCTTGTAAAATGATGTATGAATACAATGTATGAACATATCAGTTGTTCTATTGCAGTGTTGTTGAACTGGGGAATATAAATCCCCGATTGTTGCTGGGGATGAAGAATGTAAGTCTTCAAATTTTGTTAAAGTTAAAATGATGGGATATAGATTTCCGTTGCCAGAGAAATAAACCCTATTGGGGAAAGGAAACTCCGCAAACCGTTTGGGGATTGTCATAATGAATCTATGTCGTGATTGTATCTGGAGATGTATTGAATGAGTATCAGAATGACATCCGTAGTGTATCTGAACTGTATTTGAAAAATGTGTTGAGTGAGTGTCAGAATGACGTCCGTCTCTGGATCGTATCTGAACTGTATCTAGAAGAGAATCTGGAATAAGTGTCAGAATGTCATCCGCCTCTGGATAGTATCTGGACTGTATCTAGAAGAGAATCTGGAATAAGTGTCAGAATGTCATCCGTCTATAGATCGTATCTGGACTGTATCTAGAAGAGAATCTGGAATGTGTCAGAATGTCACCCGTCTCTAGATCGTATCTGGACTGTATCTAGAAGAGAATCTGGAATAAGTGTCAGAATGTCACCGTCTCTGGATCGTATATGGACTGTATCTAGAAGAGGAACTATATTAAGTGTCAGAATGTCATCCGTCTCTGGATCGTATCTGGACTGTATCTAGAAGAGAATCTGGAATGAGTGTCAGAATGTCATCTGTCTCTGGATCGTATCTGGACTATATCTAGAAGAGAACTGGCCTTTGATAAATGTTGGGGAATTTTGGGGAGTTAAATCCTGGAATGCTGTCGGGGAAATAAACCCTATTGGGGAAATAAAACCTGGCGATGAAGGAATGAGCTCTGTTGGAGAGAAGTAGTCTGCATGGGGTTTTATAGTTTTGAAAACTCAGCTGGAGAGAGAAATTCCCTTGGACCGTAATGTTGAAACTCCATAGGTTGGTGATATTTCCAGGAAGATGTTGCTTGATCACACATGGCCCTTTGCTGGAACTCATGTTCAATGCCCCAAGTGATTCAGATGAAGGTCTGTCCCTAGCTATTTGGCACTTTTGAGAGATTCCTCGAATCTTGACTCGACTGCCCCCAGATCAGTTAGACATCATGTCATGCCCCTTGATTATGAAAGTCCTGCTACTGGAAATGTCTTTCTATCTGAGGTGATTTTGTCCACCGAGAGAATTTTCGTTCATTGAATATTCATCGTGCGAATTTCTCTGTTGTTGAACGATTAATTATATGCAAACAGTAGTATTAAAAATGCAAAGCTTATGTATGTCTTGAAGTTATTGAAAAATCATTTTTTTAGTAAAACAAAAATTTGCAAGAATGTGATATCAACTCAAGATTTATAGCAAACCTTACAGGAGTCAGGATACCTTTTTGTAACAATATGCTTTCAAACTGACCCATGCTTCAGCTAGGACTTTTAGGGGTTGTAACGTGGCCTGGTTCACGGTTTAAGAAATAAAGGATAAAGGCTCAAAATTTATTTGTACCCAACCCGTTCTTCGTGATGTTCTTCAGTCTTATGCTCAGTTAATTGTGCGTTTAGATCCCAATTGAGTCTGGAATCTTGGCCCTGATATTCCGGTGATGGTTCGGATACTGAAAGTTTATTTTGAGGAGGCAGTCATTTTTTGTAGAGACCTCTTTTTTTATTTTATTATTCCTATCTTTTGCCTGAACTATTTCTTTTGTGGTTACAGTCAGCGGGATGCCCCTGTTTTTTTTAAGTCTCCTTCATAGGTTTTGACTTAGCGGGCTTTTCTTTTGAGAGATAATGGCTATCCATTTTAATGATTATGCGAAACCATCACCATCTTTTGTTTTGGAATGATACCTCTGACACTACCTATTGTGTACTAGGGGAAAGCTTGCAATTTAATGCACCATTGAATTAATTGAGAAATTACTCTGCCCCAGGTTATGATTAAGGGTTTCAATTAACGAGAGTTGAATATCACGAAAAGCATAGTTTAAATATAGTGAAAACGAATGGATTAATTCAAGAAAAACATATGCAATGTGTTGTACCCCAAAATTTTCCGTATCATTTCTCAAGGAACTTCTCACAAGGATTCTCAATATTCAAGCTTTCACAAGTACAATTGGATTTTTCAGTATCAAGTTAATTAGGAAACTGTTAAAAAAAGGGGAAATAGATACAAATAATATTTTTGACAAAATTGAAGGAAAACAAACAAGTTTCCTTCGATTCACATAATTCGATTGGACTTCTGGCATCTTTCGATGCAAGCTTGGCTTGCATCCTTCGACTGGGAGTGGGCCTCTGGCGCACTGGCTTTGATTCATAAGGTAGGCGCTTCCTGCATGCAACCTTCGATTTCATCTTTGGCCTCACATGGTTCACAATACAATGACTGACTATGTACCTGTTCGGTTGGATGTTTGATGCTTGCATGACTGTATTGACTGGATAAATATTTCCCCCTATGCTTGCTTTGATTCACAAGTTGATGACTAACTACATACAACGTTTGATTGAGCCACAGATTCCTTCTTGCATGCAAGAGGCGCCCACAAAGCCAGCAGGCACAAGGAAAGAGCCTCCTGTAGCCTCCTATGATTCCAAGGCAAAAAGCCTCCTTTTGGCGTCCTTCGATTGCACAATTTGTCTCCTGCATGCTTCTTTCGAATCTGGGCATTTTTGCCTCCTGCATGCCTCTTTCGTATGGGCATGTGGCTCCCTTCATGCAAGTCTTTGTTTGAGCATTGACCTCTTGTATGCTTGCTTAGAGTCACAAAGTTTAGACCTCCTGCACGCAGGCTTTGACACGACATTGACTATGTTTGTACTAGCTTCGACTGGACAACATTTCTCTTTAGTATGTTGCAATTCCATCCTTGACAAACTTCAGCACACATGGTTGGTGGCCCCATTCAAAAGACATATAGTGGTGGACTTGAAGGGCATACATATGAGTCCCTCTCGAAGGATATACCTTACTAGTCCATTCAAAGAACTTACAAGGCCCACCTTAAGGAATACTTTGGTGACCCATCCAAGGGGCACACTTTTGGCTCCTTCGAAGGATGTATAAAAAGGCCCCATTCGAAAGACACTTGTTTAATAAAAAACCAAATAATGTTGTTTAAAGGAGGATCTGGTCGAATGTGGTCAAAACGAAAAATGAAATATTCAAAGATGCTTGCTGTCAAGTTCAGGCCTGGTACACTGGCCATAACGCTCAAAAACTGCTGCACAACAGTCCTGGCGCACTGCCCCATTCTTGCACCAAAATGGCATACAAACACTGTCCCTCGAAAGCTACAAAGAGCAGTTTACTCAAATTATTCTACTGGTTTTGTTTTCCCTCCAAAACATCTGTCAGCTTTGCCTATAAATAAGAGGCTCCATGACATGTTTAAGGGGCTAGACAACATATCCAGAGACTTGTGCATGGAGAAAATCATCACACTCTCAAAAAACTTAAACACAAACACAAACCCAGAATCCAAACACTTGCTTCCTTTGAATCTGAAGCAACCCCCTACACCTTGGCCCTTCAAATCCAGTAGAAAGAATATTACACTTGTTCTTCTCCTTCAAATCCAACCTTAGAAACATCACTTTCGTTTCTTCCCTTCGAATCTAGGAGTATCTAGGGCAGCAGCTAAAGGTCCAGCTCACATACCCCAGCTTCAAGCAAGGTAAGTAACTCTTAACCTTGAACCCTTTGTTTCTAGTATAACATGTGAATAAATTTTCTTTTCGTTTCAAACATGTACATAACATTTTCCTTCTTTTCGTTTCCACCCTTTTAACTCGCTTTCATTGATAACCTTCTTGGTTTTGCTCCTTGTTTATTTAAACATGCGTTAAGAACTAACCTGGCCATGAGATAATGCTAGCATGGCCTCAGGCCATGTTGCTAGTTAAAGTCTCAAACGAAGGAAAGCATGAAGAAGGGAGTATGAAACAAAACCTTAGGCTTCCTCACTAACTTCCAGGTCCACACAAAAATAGGCAGCCAGAGGCACGCCGATACTGACTTCCAAGCCCCAATCGAAGGAGGTAACAAAGGACTTAAAGTGAAGAGGACACTCCATGCTGAATGAAAGAGGCAGCCAGAAGGATGGCCATGCTGGTTCCAGGCACCAGTCGAAGGAGGCAGGAAGGCAAAATCGAAGGCTACATCTCATGCCTCAGGCTAAGCCCAAATCGAAAGGCATGACCTCACTGACTCCAGACCCAAATCGAAGGAAGCTAGAAAGGGAAGAATCGAAGGATTTTTCTGCCTAGATCGAAGCATTCATTTTTCTTTCTTTTATTTTTGTTTTGTCTTTACATTTTCATGCTATTCAATACGGTTGTAATAGTGTATGATTTGTTTTCTACATTTTTATTAATTTTGTATAAATGCTAGTAATTAAGATGTATGGCAAGATAAAAACAACAAGTAGACAACCTAAAAATCAAAGACTAAATGCATGCAAAATCAAACACACTATTCACACATGCACCCTTAGGGTAATCTCACTTGTTGCCTCGGAAAAATAGTCATGTCCCTCGAATATGGGCGTTTTAGCAAAGACCCTTGATAAAAGATCGTAGTCCCTTGATGGCCCTTGTTGTAACCCAAAATTTTCCCTCTCACTTATCAAGGATTTTCACAAGATCTCCTTTGGATCAAGACTGCACTAGGGTTTGATCAACTCAAGACACCTCCTCAAGCACCGATGACTGAAAATTAGGGTTTGGGATTGCACAAGGATTTTTGAACTTCCAAGGCCCCATATGACTTTCATGGATCATTATGGACCCCCAAGATTACTCATGTCAAGTTTCAAGCCTTGGATCACACTTTTGATCAGTCAATTGAACAATTGATCTAAAAATCAGCTGTATTGGGGAAAAAGTCAACCATGGCCAATTTACAGTCAAACTTCATAATTTTTGATCCACACCAACATTTTAAACTCATATGTATCATTTGATCAAATTTTGACCACAACTCTTCAAGAAATTTGATCAAATCATCAAAAGGGCAAAATGGTCAAAATTAGGGTTTTGACTGGGAAAGGGCAATTTCTGGTTTTTGACCTAAGCAAATGGTCAATTAAGTTAAGGCATGATCTCAAGAGTCCAATTGCATCACTTTGACCTAATGACATGGTTCAAAACACTACAAGTCCATTGGATTGACAGATGAATTTTTCAGTCAATTGATCAAAAGTCAACTGTATACTGAAAAGTTAAACTTTGACTTTTTGGTCAAAACCAAATGCCAAAGATCATAATTCATCAAAAAATGTCAAAATATGAAACTTTTTCATCAAGAAATCAAGGATTCAAGATTTTTATTTTGAAAAGTTGAAATTTCTTAACTTAGAAATTTTTCTAAGTATAGAAAATTTCTTATTTTTTCATAACTTTGAGCCAAAGTTTCACTATGATACAAAGTGATTCAAGAGAAACTTCCAACATGAAAGTTGTAGATCTCCATGAAATATACAACTTTTATTCACACAACTTCTCCTAGAAATGCTTGGATCTCAATTTATAATTTTGTGAATACATGCTCATGAACTAAAAATGACAGTGAAATTTTGCCCTAATTAGGCAGATTTTTGACCTAACTTCATGGATATTTTCACATAGTTCCAAGAGGAATCTTCAAAAGCAATTCAAATATGAGTTGTAGAGAACATTACAAGCTTTCCAAAATGTCCAAGAACTCCTTGAGATCATTCTTGAGCAAGGAGAATCGAAGAGATGAAATTAGGGTTTTGTCACTTGAATTTAGGTCATTTTCATGATGAACACAAATGCAAGTCCATGCTAGGCTGCATAATATTTGCTTTGCAGGCCTCAAACTTGTCTTTCACTCCATAATTAAATGATTTCACAGTTGTTGGAAGCTTTAATCCAAGCATTCAATGCATTGTACAAATATAATTCCATTTTGGGAAGAAAGGCAACATTGCCATTTTAGAAAAGTAAGCTTTATGCAAAGTCAGCTTGCATTGAGCCCTGCATTGGTTCTTTCTGCACAAAGACACTCCACACAATCAGAACAAGTGTGCTTAAAGGTATCAGCCCCCTACAAGCTTTGTACTTCACCTTGAAACCATGCTTGCTAGCTTTGCTTCAAAAACAAGTAACCAAGCAAAACATGTGAGTTTTTGAAATCTGAGTTGATACAAGTCTAAAAACCTTTTGCTTATAAGTAGATACACTATTGGAAAGTTGACACACAAATGATATTACCTTGAAACTGCCTCAAACATTCCAAAACCAAAAAACTGTTCAAGAATACCATTAACATACAGTTTTGAACCAAAACTCATGATCTTCATTTCCACTCGTGCGTTTTGAAAACTAATCACTCAAACACCTTCTATACATCATACCAAAGCTATCCAGGCCCCTGTTTCAAGACTATAGCATCTCCATCACTATCCACCATTTTTAAAAACCAAGCTTGCAGGTTGACTTGAGTAGAGAGATTCAGGGACATTCAAGGCAAAGTAAGAGTTGGGATACACTCAAGGAGGTCCAGGCAAGCTAAACAGACCCTCAGGCCATCTCAAAAGCTGCTCAAACTCCATTCATAACTCCAGCTGCAAGAGGTAAAAACTCAAACTTCTATCTCTTCATACAAGCATCATTTGATCCTGATTTGTGAAAACAAAATGTAGATATCCTTGCTCTAAAGCTAACCATGTTCATAGTTTCCATTTATATCAACTGTGTATAGAGAATTTTGGATTTGAAATTTCTAAGAAAATTAGGTTTCAATTTAGGGCCAGAAAAATCAGATTTATCTTTGACTTTTAGTTTACATAAGTTATATGGTTGAATTCGTGGGAAGAAATACCACAACTTTCATGTTTGAACTGTCCATTTTTGTGAAGAAATGAGAAAGATACAGGTGGTCCGACCATCGCTCAAGGTTGAAGATGAAGTTGCCTTCAGAAAATAGTTTCTAATATATATTTATGGTTTTGTTTATATAAACAGATGTACAGCCACCCCAGTGATAAGGCAGCGCGCCTTATTGCTAGAGGTCATGGGTTCGAGCCTCAGCGCGCCGCCTTTTGCATTTTCTCACATTTCTCACATTTTTTTACCTCTTGCAGCGCTGGGCCTCTACTTTATTGGGCCTTTGTTTTTTTCTTCTAACATTACCACCCTGTTTACTTATGACACCACCCTGGCCCATTTTTTATTTTTATTTTATTTATTTATTTCTTTTTCTTTTAAATATATTTTCTAAAATACGAAAAAAATAATAAAATGTATAAAAAATGTAGATTTATATTTTGACATAATTTAATTATTTTTCCACCTAAAAATTATTTTATTTATCATACTTTACTTACTTTTTTTATCAATTTTCTTGTAAAGTTTTAATTAAAACTAAAATATTATTTATTTTTATACTAATGAAAATATATTTTTAATATAAAAAAGACTAAAGAATATTTTATAACACCATATTATTTTCAAGACAAAAAAATATAAAAAATATAAAAAATACTTTTTTTATAAACTTCATTTCTTTTTAAGTAGAATTAGGGTTTTATTCAAGACCCTTTTTCTTAAGAAACCAAAAACAAAATCTTTTCTTTGCATTTACATTTCTTGCATATTTAATTCATCTTGCATATTATTTGTTTCAATTATTTGTACAATATTCAATTTGGTTGTAATAGATTATTTAGGTTTATATTATTGCAATCCCCATTCATAAATTGTATACCCCCTCCCACCAATGTTGTAATAGCGTAGTAACTTTAAATTTCGCAATTTATCGCTTTTACATAACATGCTAGTAATTAGGGTTTGTATGGCAAGATAAAAACAATCAAAATAAAAAACCCTAATTCAAGACAAAATCAAGCATGAAAATAACACATTCACATACAAGCACCCCTAGGGTTATCCCACTTGGTTGCCTTATAAAAGTGGCCATATTACGCATGTAAGGTATCTTAGCAAAAACAAACAAATACAAGATCATAACCCCTTGATGACGCTATTCAAAGTTGCCTTACAAAATGATATTAGTCCCTAAAAAAGAATGCTAAGATACCTTGCAACATTGCTAATCATGGCTATATGATGACCCACGCCCGTCCCGTTTACATCCAAAGATAGTGTTGCTTACCAAATCAATGGTAAGACAACAATGTCAAAGGAAAAGAAAATGAACAAAAAAGACTTTTGAGTAGGTATATGGCTCCTAAATTACTTGCTCCATTTCAAAACAAACATCCTTGCTATTTTCAAAACAATCACATACACTTTCAAAACATTTAACAAACTTGAAAGTATTTTCAAAAGATCAAACATCTTTGTATACATTCTTACGAACGAGAATCATTACAAAGGTTGCCTAAACAAAGGCCTCTTTATAAAATACTTTAAAAAAAACCACAAAAAGCACAATTTCAAACAAAAGCAAATGATCTAGCAAGTAACTAGGAGCCCATGGAAAACCATGGATAAAAAGGGTGCTAATACCTTCCCTTTTTATAATCTACCCCCCGAACTCAAGAAACAATCTAAAAGGTCTTTCCTGTACTTTTTCACCTTTCCTTTTGAATAAAAGAAAAGTCGGTGGAGACTCTTGCTAACCACAACATTTGCGATCAAACCCAAAACCCTCAAGTCAGTTCTCCCACTGCATCACAACCCTCAATATTTCTTTCGGTAAACGATCTAGTCCCTAAATGAAACTGCTAAAACGTCCCATAGGTTGCCTTTTATGACTATAAAAACGTCCCATGCCCGTCCCTTCACATCCAACGATGGGGATTCTTACCAAATCAATGGTAAGATAGCAACATATAAAGGAGGAGGAAAATAACATTAATACCTTTTGAGTAGGTAAGATGCTCCTAGTTACTTGCTTGCTCACAACAAAAAAGTTTTATACACCCACACTTTCATTTCAAAACATTTTCAAAAGACAAAGATTTTTGTATGCGTTCTTATAGAAACAAGAGCCATTACAAAGACACTTTTCAAAATCACTTTCAAAAACACATTCCACAAACACCTCTTTTAACTATTTTCAAAACAACACTTTGTACGCGTTCTTATAAAAACGAGAACCATTACAAAGACGTTTTTAAAATACTTTCAAAACCCACACCACAAGCACAATTTCAAACAAAAGCAAGTGATATAGCAAGCAACTAAGATCCCGTAGATAACTACGGATGAAAAGGGTGCTAATACCTTCCCTTTTCATAACCTACCCCCCGAACTCAAGAAATAATCTCGAAAGGTATTTCATGTTATTTTCAACCTTTCCTTATTGGATAAAAGAAAAGTCGGCGGCGAATCTTGCTATCCGCAACAATTGAGATCAAACGCAAAACACCTAAGTCAGTTCTCCCACCGTGTTATAGAACTGGAGACTCTGCTGGGGAATCTTTTAAAGTGGGGTTACCTCAGGGCTAGATCCCCTTTACTTGCTTTTCATTGTTTGACTTGTCTGCTTTACATTATGGTTCCTTGTTTGGGCTTGTTTTGATCCTCCACCAGGATCTGGGGCACCTTTTTAGGTAAGTAGCAAAAAATCATGTAGGCTGTACGACGTAGACCAATATGGACAAAGTGATAGCTATGTTAGCGTGATACTCTGGTTTGTAATAATGTTCCTTGAGTCATTTAAGGATCACATTAGGCTTCCTTATAGTATCATTAAGCACTAACTGACCTTTAGAACCTTTAATTGACTCATCCTAAGCCACTGGAAAGTAGTGAGATGATCGACTTTGGTTCCGACTGAAGATTGGTTGATACTCGATGCTACACTCATTGAGATTGGACTTTTGAGATATTCTGGCCGCAATACTCCGGTGCTTGAGCTAGAACAATGCCTAAAAGAAAGATCAGTGATATGAGACTCCTTAGAACCGGTTACTATTACTAGGACAGGTTGAGCCAACTAAACTTCAAGAGGGTACTTACCTACAAACTCCATGCAAGCCTAAACCTATGGACTTGTCTGATTTGTGTGTATATGACTATTTGTACATAACAACTTGCTTGCTTTGCATACTTGTAGATAACGTCATGACATCATACCATAGCATTTTCAATAACCATTTCAAGGATCTCAAGGGCCTATGATGCAAGGTCATGTTGAACCAGACACCTATCAAGAGGCAAGAGGATTCATTCTCTAAATCAAATGCTGTCAAAGACCAAAGCACGGTGTTGTATTCCAAAATTTTCCCTCTAATTTATCAAATATTTCCTCACAAAGATCTCTCTTGATTCAAGACTGCACTAGGGTTGATCAGCTCAAGACACATCCTTAAGCACTGATGACCAAAATTAGGGTTTGAGATTGCACAAGGATAATTGAACTTTCAATGGTTCATATGACATTCATGGATCATTATGGACTGCAAATATTACTCATTTCAAGTTTCAAGCCTTGGATCACACTTTTGCTCAGTCAATTGAGCAGTTGACCTAAAAATCAACTGTATTGGGAAAAAAGTCAACTATGGCCAATTTACAGACAAACTTCTTAATTTTTTATCTACATAAATATTATAAACTCATATGTATCATTTTATTAAGTTTGGACCATAATTCCTCAAGAAATTTGATCAAATCATCAAAAGGGCAAAATGGTTAAAATTAGGGTTTTGATTGAGAAAGGGAAATTTCTGATTTTTGACCTAGCAAATGGTCATTTGGTTTGAAGCAAGATTTCAAGATTTCAATTGCATCATTTTGACCTAATGGCATGACCTAGAACATTGCTCAAGATCAATTGGATTGACAGTGAATTTTCAGTCAACTGATCAAAAGTCAACTGTACACTGAAAAGTCAAGCTTTGAGTTTTTGGTCAAAATTCAATGTAAAAGATCACAATTCATCAAAACATGTCAACATATGAAACTTATTCATCAAGAAATCAAAAAGTCAAGATTTCATTTTGAAAAGTCAAAGTTTTCTAACTTAGAAAATTTTCAAAGTGTTTAAACTTCATGTTTTTTTCATAACTTTGGGCCAATTTTTCACCATGATACAAGAGGATTCAGAAGGAACTTTCAAAATGAAAGTTGTATATCTCCATGATATCTACAACATTGCTTTATGCAACTTCTTCTAAAAATTCTTGGATCTCAAGTTATTAATTCCTAAATTCATGGTCTTGAAATTGGACACTTAGTGAAATTTTACCCTAGTTTTGGTCAGGATTTTGACCTAACTTCATGGCACTTTTTCATATAGTTCCAAGGGGAATTTTCAAAAGTGATTCAAATAGTGGTTGTATATCACATTACAAGCTTTCCAAAATGTCCAAGAACTCCTTGAGATCATTCTTGAGCAGGGAGAATCGAAGAGATGAAGTTAGGGTTTTCACATTTGAAATACAAGTGATTTTGTGATGAACAAGATTCAAATTTCAAACCTATGCTGCATAATCCCTACTTTACAGGCCTAAAACTTGTTAGTCACTCCATAATTAATTGCTTGCACAGCTGTTAGAGGTCTCAATTCAAGCATTCAATGCAAGGCCATGCTTTATATCCATTTTGGGAAGAAAGTGCACAATGCCATTTTGATAAAGTAGCTTTTTGCACAAAACTTGTTCTTGAGCCTTGCAATTGTTTTCTTCTGATCATACATGTCCTATAACTCAAGAGAGTTTTGTCTAAACACTTATATTCACTCAGCCCATGCTTGTACTTCCTCTTGGAACCATACTTCCCACTTTTCTTCAAAATCAAGTAACATAACAATCAGTCTAGAACTTGCACTTCTGACCCTCTCAAGTACTCAAGCCTTTTGCTTATACATACACAAGTAATTTGTCACAAAACACACGCATTCTTGAGCCCTAAAAATACCAAGAACTCATATTTGCATCTCATACCTCCATTTTCACATAACCTGACCAAAAGTTTGAAACTCATAACTCCCTCGTGCGTTTTCAAGCCTCTTTGTTCCCAAAGCTTCTAAACATCATTTAGAAGTCATCCCTCATCCTGTTACGGTTCTATAACACCTCCATCACCATCCTCCATTTCCAAAAACAGATGTTTGCATCTTGACTTCTCCAGGCCAGTTCAAGCACTTACAACTCAAAGTAACTATTGCATTAGCTTCCTGGGACCTCAGTGGAGCTATTCTGATCATCACAACACCTTGAGGAGTGCTCATTTGTAGAACACGACTTCCAGTTTTGAAGTAAGTTATCTCAACTTTGAACTCTTCATACAAGCATCATTAATGTTTAATTTTTGAATGAAAAATATTGACATAATTGTTCTGAAGCTAACCATGTCTTTAGATTCCACTTGTATTGCTTGAGTAGTTAGAATTTTGAATATGAACATCCTGAAAAATTAGGTCAGAATTTGGTACCATTCAAAATTCGTGTTCATTCTTGAGAATTAGTTTAAGTTGTTTACATTTCTGGAATCATGGTAAAATTTTACACAAGTTTCATGTTTACTTTGTTGCAAATGGTTGAGAAATGAACAAGTTACAGGTGGTCTGGCTGGAGGTTGAAGATGAAGTGTAATCAGGGCACGTTTTATGTTATATATTTATGGTTTTGCATAAGTTAACGGATGTATCACTACTCCAGTGGTTAAAGCGCGCTCCTGTCACTATGAGGTCCTGGGTTCAAGCCCCAGCGTGACCTTTTGTGATTTTTTTTCACATTTTTCACATTTTTCACACTTTTTTTGACTTTTTTTTACAGTGCCGTGCTTCACTCCTTTGAGCCTATTCTTTTTTTGCTTATTCTGACTCCCCTGGACTATTCACACCCCTGGCCCATTTTATTTTCTTTTTCTCATTTTTCATTTATTTATTTTCTTTAATGTTTTATCTAATATTAAAAAAATCAGAAAAAATATAAAAACATTAGATTTATATTTTGATATAGTTTATTTATTTTTTACAATAAAAATTATTTTTATTTAATCATACTTTATTTAATTTACTAATTGGTTTGTAAATTTAATTAAAAACTAGGGTTTTAGTTATTTTCTTTTACACAATTAAAATATATTATTTTAAAACCAAAAAAGGACCAAAAATATTTTATAATACTATAAATTATTTTTAAGACAAAAATACCAAAAATATTCTTCTTACAAACTTAATTTCTTTTTTAAATCGATTAATATCTAGATTAGGGTTTTATTTAAATTCTTTTCCTAGTAAATTTAGGTTTACTTTTTACTAATTTAATTAATTATTTTCTTTTAGTTAATTAGGTTAAAACCAAACCCTTTCTTAAAAAATCCAAACAAAAATCCATTTTTCTTTCCATTTACATTCTTATATATTTATTCATTTTTGTACATTATTTATTCAAATTCGATATGGTTGTAATAGATAATTAGGTTTATTTTTTTTCCATCCCCATTTGTAATTTGTACACCCCCTCCCACAAGCATTGTAATAGCGTAGTAATTTTAAATTTCGTAATTTATCGCTTTATATACAAATGCTAGTAATTAGGGTTTTGTATGGAAAGACTAAAACCAATAATTAGAAAGCCCTAATCAAAGACAAAACCAAGCATGAAAAATAATGCACTTGCACACAAGCACCCCTTAGGGTAAATCCACTTGGTTGCCTTACAAAATGGCCATGTTATGCATGTGAGGTATCTTAGCAAAAACAAATAAACACAAGATCATAGTCCCTCGATGACACTATCAAAAGTTGCATTTTAAAATGATCTTAGTCCCTAAAGAAAGATGCTAAGATACCTTGCAACATTGTTAATCATGGTTATACAATGACCCATGCCCGTCCCATTTACATCCAAAGATAGGGTTGCTTACCAAATCAATGGTAAGATAACAATGTCAAAGGAAAGAGAAAAAAAACAAGAAAGACTTTTGAGTAGGTAGATTGTTCCTAGTTACTTGCTTACTTTCAAAATAAAATATCCTTGCTATTTTCAAAACAAACACCAAACACTTTCAAAACACCTTTCAAACTTGAAAACATTTGCAAAAGATCAACACTTTGTATACATTCTTACGAACGAGAATCATTACAAAGTTTTCCTACACGATGGCACCTTTTCAAAATACTTTCAAAAACCACACAAAGCACATTTTCAAACAAAAGTAAGTGATCTAGCAAGTAACTAAGAGCCCATTGAAAACCATGGATGAAAAGGGTTCTAATACCTTCCCTTTTCATAATCTACCCCCCCGAACTCAAGAAATAATCTTAAAGGTCTTTCCTGTGCTTTTTCGCCTTTCCTTTTGGATAAAAGAAAAGTCAATGGCGACTCTTGCTAACTGCAACATTTGCGATAAAACACAAAACTCCCAAGTCATTTCTCCCACGGCATCACAGAACTGACGACTCTGCTGGGGAAAATTTAAAAGTGGGGTTACCTTAGGGTTAGATCATATTTACTTGCTTTCATTGTTTGATTTGTTTGCTTTACATTTTTGGTTCTTTGTTTGGGTTTTAATCCTCTACCCAGATTTGGGATACCTTATAGGTAAGTATCAATACGTTGTGGAAACTATGCGGGGTATACCGACACGGTCTAAGCAATAGCTACGTTAGTGCGACATATTTGTGGGTACCGGTAGCCCTTGAGTATTCAAGGAGAATACGGGGCCGCTGAGTGATGTCATGAAGCGCTAATGAACTTTTAGAACCTTTACTTGACCAACTTGGCCATTAGGACGTAGTGAGGTGACCGACTTTGGTGTAGTCTGAAGTTAGTAGATACTCGATACTACACTCATTGAGGTTTGGTTTTTTGGGATATTTCGGTCGCCATTTAAGTGGCTTACGCTGAAACAATGCCCGAGAAAACAAATCAGTGATATTGAGCTCTTTAGAACCCGATTACTATTACTAGGACAAGTTTGAGCCAACTAAACTTCAAGAGGGTACTTACCTATGAGACTCCATGCAAGCCTAAACCTAAGGAATTGTTTGTTTTTCTTTGTATATATTTACTTGTACATAACATCATAAACATCATAACATCATACTCATACTCACTAACCATTTCAAGGATTTTTGGGATTTATCTTTGTTCTGTTTTGCAGGACATGGATTCTATTCGCAGAAAACCATTCAAGTCAATCTTGTAAGGATCCCTCCTCAATTTAAAGAGATAGCATTAAGGATTCCTAAAAATTCTCCATTTACCGAAAGACATGGACGCCTACTAAACTTGGTTACCTCCAACACTGACGAGGACATGATGAAGGTGCTCTTTCAGTTCTTTGATCCTCTACACCATTGCTTCACATTTCCCGATTATCAACTTGCGCCAACTTTGGAAGAATTCTCCCAACTCTTGAGGATTCCCATTCTCAATCAACTACCTTTCAAAGGTACGGAAAGAGATCCAAAGCCAGAAGATATTGCTCAAGCTCTACACTTGCAACCATCAGATATCACAACTTTGGGAAACAAGGAATGGTGTCAAAGGTTTCCCAGCAAAGTTCTTGTTTGAGAAAGCCTAAAACCGTTGGAACTCTTTAGATTTGCAAGCCTTTGAGGAAATCATGGATCTCCTCATCCATGAGATGGTTTTGTTTCCAAATCCTGACCAACTCATATATGTGAACGTCGTCAAAATCTTCATGTCTCGTAACCCGGTGCCTACTTTGCTAAGGGACATCCTACATTCCTTTCACACTCGTACTATGAGGAAGAGAGGTATCCTTATGTGTTGTGCTCCTCTCTTGGCAAGATGGTTTATTTTGCATCTTCCCCAATCTGTATTGAAGAATGAGCAAGGTTCAAGGTGGTCCCATAGGTTGATGACGCTCAGACATTCAGATATTCATTGGTGTTCCCGCTCTTTGGAGAATATTACTATCGTCGACCGTTGTGGAGAATTCCCTAACGTCCCTTTGCTTGGAATTAGAGGAGGCATCACCTACAACCCTTGCATAGCCCTAAGACAATTTGGTTACGCACGAAGGGATGGTCCGCACGAGATGCTTATTCAAGGTGGATAGCAAGACACTGGGACACAAGAATTCCATTCCCCTCGAGCCTTACCTTAAATGGGTGCGAGCTCATGCTCAAAAACCTGTGATGCCTTATCCCTCCGTCTTACTAGTCATTGTGGAGCCTGTGGTCGAAGGAGATGTTCCCTACACTATCCTCCATCCAGACATGCCTACCTCTCTCGAAGAATTACAAAAGGGTTGGATCCAGCTGAAGGAAGAACGAGATACTTTAGAGGCTCAATTATATGCTAGTAAAAAGAGGGTCTTAGATCTTATGAAGCAGCTACAAGAAGAGCAAAGTGTGAACGCTTATCTCGTGCTGAAGAGGATGCATTCAGTCTTTTTATCTTAGAAAGTTATTTTGTAAGCCCAAGAGGCATGATGTAACCTTTCTTGTTTTGTCTAATGAAAATTAACGTTTGTTCATTCTTTTGTCTATACAAACTTAAATCTCATTAATCCTTGAAATCATGTGCATGTACATATTCCATGCATCATAACATGGCAGGTTTTCGCATAACAGGTTTCCTTATCTTTCTGTTGTTTATTTCAGCAAGATGGATCTAGAGAAAACTGTGACGGATCTCCAAGCCCATAATTCTCAGTTTCAGGAAGCTCTACTAGCCCTAGCCAAGGGGAAACAAGATATGATGGCTTTGCTGACCGTTAAGAAGAAGCCAAAGAAGAGAGCTCTACTCAACATGGGTAGAAGGTTCAAGGAGACAATCCGTCAAATCCCAGTAGGAGGAGACTCATCTGAAGAGGACGAGAACCAGGTCGGTGAGGTCAAGAGTACTCAAGCTGAATGTGTTAATGATCAAGAATATGATGATGATTATTTCAACAAGCAGTATCCACTCGCTGGTATCAAATACAAATAGTTAGAAGACAGATTGAAAGCTGTTGAAATCCAAGCCGTCCCCGGTTTAGATTTTGATGATTTGGGTTTGATCTCTGGGGTAGTCATTCCCCACAAATTCAAAATACCAATATTTGCAAAGTACGATGGGGTTTATTGTCCAAAACTCCATTTGAAATCTTATGTGCGCAAGATACAGCCGCACACTGCCGATAAGAAGCTATGGATTCACTTTTTCCAAGAGAGTTTGGCTGGAACACGACTTGAATGGTTTTATCAGTTAGATGGTTCTCGTATCAATACTTGGGAGGATTTAGCTACTTCCTTTTACCATAAGTATCAGTACAACACCGACTTGGCTCCAATGAGGGTTCAATTGTAAGATATGACCATGGGAAAGAACGAAGGATTTAAGGAATATGCGCAAAAGTGGAGAGACCTTGCTAGTAGGGTGCAACCTCCCTTGACTGATAGGGAGCACATCGACATGTTCATGGAAAATTTATCCGGTCCTTTCTTTAATCTGCTGGTTGGCTTCTCTTCTTCTGGTTTCACCAAGTTAATCTTAACCGGTGAAAGAGTTGAAAGTGGCATTAAAAGTGGGAAGATCTCTATGGTATCTACCTCCACCGCCAATCATATCAAGAAACCTTTTGCTGCAAAGAAGGAAGTTAATGTTGTGTATGGGGCAAGGGCCCATACAAAGAAGAAGGATCGTCCGTCTGTCAATGCTGTCCGAATCTCCAATCCAACTCCTACTCCAAGACCATCTGCAAATCATCAACATTTTGAAACTCCAAGAAGAAAATTTACAAGGTTAGGCATGTCACTGTCTCAAGACCTTCAACATTTGCTCAAGGCTAATTTAGTGACATTGCACGATCCTCCCACCAACCCTGACACCTTGTTACCAAAGTATAATCCGAACGCGAAGTATGCTTACCATTCAAACAGCCCCGGGCACGAGTCTGACCAGTGCTGGGCCTTGAAGAACAAGATCCAGGATTTAATTGAAAACAAGACTATTGAATTTGATCCTCTTCCAACTCCAAATGTAATTACCACTCCAATGCCGAAGCATGACAAAGGTGTTAATACTGTCGAAGATACAATTTTTGTTGCCTCTGTTGAAGAATTGACTACTCCGCTGAATGTAATCAAAAGCAGTCTGTTGAAAGATGGGATCTTCCCTGGCTGTGAAAAAGACTGTGTGTGTTATACAAAACAACTCAATGGATGTGAAGGGATGAAAAAGGCATACAACGCCTGATGGATAGCCATGAAATTCTGTTTGAAAAGACTCCACTTGTCAAGAGTTTGATTAATAAATGTGAAGACCTCTCTATTATTACTATCTCTAACAAACCTCTTAGGATCACCTCTAAAGGTCCTATTAGTATTTCAAATGAACCCACTATTGCTCCATTAATCATTACCAATCCCGGACCGATTCCCTATTCTTCAAATAAAGCAGTACCATGGAATTATGATGTTGAAGTGTTCTATCAAGGGATTAAATAAGATGCCTGGATCTAGGAAGGAAATGATGACGATATTGGCAACATAGCTGGCTCAAGAAAAGTAACTAGAACTGGGAGAATATTTTCACCCAATATCTCACCTCCAGTAGTTACAAGGACACCCATCTGCATTACTGCTGCCAAGCCAAGTACCGATACCTGAGGGAAGGAAAAGGTTGTTGAGCCGGTTGTGATTGAAGTACCCTCCAAAGATGTAGCTGATGAAGAACCCTCCGCCCGTGAAATGGACGAGATTTTGAAGATCATAAAGAGAAGTGTGATCAGTGGAAATAGAACTGACTGTTTTGGAATGCTGGTTCGCGAAATGTCGCGGTAAGCAAGAGTCGCCACCGTCTTTTATTTTCTCCAACAAGGAAAGGACAAAAGCACAGCAAAATTCCTTTTCGAGATGTTTCTCAGTTCGGGAGGTAGATTATAGAAAGGGAAGGTATTAGCACCATTTCTATCCGTGGTTATCCACAGGCTCTTAGGTACTTGCTCATTGTGTTTTCAAAAGTTTGCTTTTCTTTGTGTTTGTGGGTTTTGAAAAGAGTTTTGTTTGAAAACTTCGATTTAACTCTTGTTTCTGTCCTCAAGAGTGTATGAAGTATTGTTGAAAACTTTGTTTGAAAAGTGTAAGTGCGAAAAATTTGTTTTGTTTTGAAAGAGCAAGTACCTAAGAACATCTACCTACTGAAAAGGGAATTAAACTGTGCAAATGTCCTTTAGACAGTGCTATCCCACTATTGAGGAGTAGGTAGCACTGTCGTTGGAGTTTTCGGGTCAATTCGATTTTAGGGACGTGTGGTCACTAAAGCAACATTAGGACGCCTTAGCAGTAACCCTAATGTCTTAGATCATTTTTCCAAGGCAACCGTTTCGAGGCAACTATGATCTTTGGACAAGAGGACAACCTCTAAAACTTCCTATACTCAATGACCACGTTCGAGGCAACCAAGTGAGGCGTACCCTAGGAGTGGCATGTGCAAATGTATCCATTTTCAGTTATGTTATCTTTGTACATGTTATGGTGAGCTACGATTAATTTTAAGTTAAGATAGATCTTGTCATGCATAGCTTATTATTCATACATCTAGCAGTTAATAGTTGCGGAAAAGAAAAGCTAAGCTATTACAAGGCGTCAGGTATTTACATCGCCAAAAACAAACCCTTGAAAAGTAAATTGCGGGAAATAAATAAAAGCGATAAAAAGGGTTCTAATTAAAGCTATTACATCCTCGGAGAAAATACGTAAATATGGATCAAACATTAATAAAACAAACATACGCGCGAGCAACAATTGAATCAGAGAAGTCCTTAGGGTTTTGACCCTTTTTTGAGAAAGAAAGAAGTTTTTATTATTTTGCATTAAATTAAATTACTTAAAACTAATTAATTAATAAAAAGAAATATTTTTTGAGTTTTTATGTTTTTAAGGAAAAAAAGAAAAAAAGATGGTCAAAAGTTATTAAAACATAATTCTATATTAATTTTAAATTATTGTGAAAATATTAAAATTAACCTAATTAACTAAATTAATTACATTAGTATTTATTTACAAAAAATAATAAATTAAGGGTGAATTTAATAAATAAATAAAAATATTATATTTTAGTTTTCTGATTTTATTATGAAAAATTAATTTGGGTTAATTAAGTAATAATAATAATAATAATTAAGTGAAAAATATAAAAGAGAAAAATAAAAGAAAATAACCCAGGGGGTGTTGGCCCAATTAGGAGGTGTCTTTGGCAATTTGTGGCCCAACAAGCTGCAAGCCTCTTTGACTTTTTTAGATCGTCCACACGTGCATTGACCAGGGACTATGCTAGTCATTCCATCCTGGCCTTCAGATTTGCTTTGCAAGCCACTTGGCGTGTTGATAATTGAGGTATATGGTGTACATCTCCTGGGCATAGCATGGGAATATCTGGAAAGAAAAATTAAATAAGCATTTGGGGGACCTGGGATTCGAACCCAGGTCCCAGCGTTCATAGGCCAATACGCTCAACCACTCCACCAACCTGCTTTAGTCATTAGTGGAATAATAAGCATTCATTATATATGCAAACCAATTAACATACTGAAATTATAAAAAACGCGCGCTTCTTTTTAAACTGGCTAACCAGACGTTAACACCTCATCATCTTCTTCATTGTACCTACAAAAACATAAACAGATAGTGGGGGTTTTTAACCTCCACTATGCGCTTGCACGAAAAATAGCGATTAGCACCATGATACATATAAATATTTCGCGAGGGGTCCTTTGTGTTCGTCTTGGTCTCGTGATTTCAACCATATGTCTCACAAGTCCTAATTTTGCCTGGATTGAATAGCCCTAATTTGAAACTCAAGAACCCTAAATAATCGTTCATGGCATCTTTGGATTCAGTGCATTATAGCTCAATTAAGTGATACCATTAGCTTCATATGGTTCCTAGCAGCACAAATCAATCAAGAAAACACGTTAAATATGCATGATTTGAGCAATACGATTTTGAATAGGAATTGCAAACCGTGGTTCTGTAGATGATGATTCTTTGAGCTTTGAAACTGGAATTTGATTGTAAATCGTGCCTGAGACCTCCTACAATGTATTAGAATGGTCAAAACGCCTTGAATCGTCCTAGAATGCAAAAATCAGTTTTCAATTTTCTTGGAATTTCTTGAAATTGGACAGGGTCTTTCTGCAGCTTTTTTCACGTCCATTTGATCAGGGTTAGCTTGCTTGTATATAAAGCAATTGAATTAGGTCAAGAAATTGGATCCAATCCATGTGCATTCAAGTTTAAATCTTTGAGTGGAAATCAAATCTTTTTGATTTTTCATGATTGAATAATGTTGCCAATTTTGGATTTTTTGTATCTTTGACTTGGTGCTCGAATTTGCCAGCATATCTTGACCATATTTGCTTCACAAATTGATTGAAAAATCAAATCTTGCATTTTCCTACAATTTAAATTAATTGAATGAATTAATATTAATTAAAAATCCAATTAATCAATAAAAATAAGAAAATAAATTCAATTAAGCTTGATGGGTCGTGCATAGGTCATGGATGAAGTTTCAAGAAGAGATTTGAGGCCTATTAGCAAAAATAAGGTGTTTTGAGCAAAGTTGACTTTTGCAAATTCATGAAAATTTCCCAACTTCTCCAATGCACAACTTGCTCAATTTTGATCATATGACCATGTTCTTGGACATTTTCGAAAGCCCTTGAAGTCCTCTAATCAATTCCTTTGGTCCCATGTCATTTGGATTTACCAATCTCAAGTTATGGCCCTTGACTCAAAGTGCATTTTTGTTGACTTTTGAATTTGACCTATAATGTAGAAATTGATAACTTCTTGTGAGAGCATTTCTTGGACTTGGAGTGTGAAGATGGATTGTAGGAGATTGCATCCTCTTAAAAATGAGCATTGGATGGAATTTTTATGACAAACCATGAAAAAGTTATGCCTTGGTCAAGATACAGTTGACTTTTCTGCTGTCCAAAAATAGTAACTTTTTGCATCTTGATGATTTTTGAGTTATTCTTGTGGAATCATGATCAAGACTTGATCAAATGATGATTGTGGACTCAAAATAAGATGTTGACCAAAAATTATGACTTTTGACTGCAAAATGACCATTTTGCCCTTGCAGTTGACTGTAGGTCAAATGGAGCTTTTGACTATGCAAATTGGCACTGTGAGTCTTGAAACTTGGCATGTAGGTGCTTGAGGATGTATATGGGCCTATGAGACTTGATTGAACCATTGAAAACCCCAAATCCATTGAAAGAACCAAAACCCTAATTTCAGCTGTCTTAGGAGGTGGTTTGACTGTCTACCTCTTGGGCCATTTGAAGATTATTCTTGCCAAATCTTGAGGAATATGGGAGGGCAAATTTTGGGGTACAACAAGAAGCGACTTCAAAATTGTAGAACAGTTGGGGCAAACCCCTTCTAAGATTTCAATTTTGTCATTGTTGCTTTGTTCCGATGCCCATGCTCAGACATTAATCAAGTTCCTGAAAAAGGCTCATGTCCCCCATGAGACAAGAACAAACCAATTTGAGAATTGCGTGGCTATCCTAACAGCTGATACTGGCTTGGGATTTTCGGATACTAACTTAACACCTCACGAGAAAAATCACAATAAAGCTTTACATGTGTCAATCGAGTGCAAAGGGACTACCTTAGCAAATGTGCTAGTCGACACAGGTTCTTCTCTGCATGTATTACCCAAGGGGGCGTTAGACCGTCTCGAATGTGAAGATTTAGTCTTGAAGCCAAGTGACATCATTGTAAGGGCGTTTGACGGATCAAAGAGGACTGTTCATGGGGAAGTAGATCTTCCAATCAAAGTGGGATCCCAAATCTTCAACTCCACCTTCTATATTATGGATATTCGTCCGGACTATTCTTGTCTGTTAGGTTGCCCGTGGATCCATAAAGCTGGGGCAGTGACCTCAACCCTCCACCAGAAACTCAAATATCCAGTCAAGGGCAGAATAGTCACCGTCTGTGGAGAAGAAGAGTTTATGGTGAGCCACCTTAACTCTTTCAAGTACGTAGAGATGGATGGGGAATTAATTGAAACCCCATGTCAAGCCTTTGAGATTGTACCACTGACGATTGCTGCTACTAAATGTTCTTCCGATGAGCCTAAAGCTGTTAAGGCACACCAAAGATGGTTTCAGTCAAGGATGCCCGTGCGACAATTGAAGAAGGAAACTGCGATACTTGGGGGATACTCCTCGATATCCCATTTAAAGCGGACAAATTTGGTTTTGGCTTCACCATCAAAGCTCAGAGGGAGGTGAGGTATGCTCGTGCTGGAAAACCACCTCTCCGCATTGGAAGCAATAAAGTCAACGCCATGGGTGATTCTGATGAAGAAATTGCATTTGAAGAGTGGGTATATCCAACTATAATGGAGCTGAAGAATTGGCATACAAAGGACTTTGTGCCCATCTCCTTCATCGAGGAGTAATCTACCAAAAAAATGAAATAATTTTGTTAATGTACTCGTTCACAACAAAAATCAAGAAATACTGTCACTCAAAAGTGATGAATAATACTTATTATTGTTATTTTTATTTCTACAAATTATACTACACTTGAATTTTTCATGAGTGTGACTCAAAATTACATTGTTAGAAAACAAATTAGAAGGTCAAATCTGAACATAAAAAAATTACAAATCTAAAAGTCAGATTTGAGCTAGAAATATTTTAGAGTTCAAAGTTGTGAATGTTATTGTTTCAAAGTTAGAAAATATGGATGTTATTACGGATGTTATTTGTTTATAAAACTCCTCTAAAAAATATTATCTAATAAAAATTATGGATGTTATTTTATCAAAGTTAGAAAATATTTTTCTTTCTTATTTATGATAAGGTTTTTCGAGTATAAATTATAATTTAGAGGAATTCTAGTTCTCTTTGATAATAATCCTCCTTATTAGAGCATCAAGTTTTGAAAAGTGCTTATTGCTTGTATATGTTTAAAAAAATATTTATATGGTGGCACAAATATAGTCCTGCATAAAAACTCTACTGTATCTTATCAATTTATTTAAAATTTATTTAATAAATTAAATAATAACTATTTAAAATATTCATTGATGGTAAATATTAGGGTTGCATTAAATAATAAAATGTAAAGCTACACGACAACAATTCGGTAAATCCAAACAATGATAAAAAGAATAAAAATCGAATTAAAAAATATATAACATAAGGATGCATATTCTCCTGTAACATCTATAAACTCTAATATGTCTAGGGTGAGATAAATCAAATAATATTGACTAGTTTTATATTATCAATAATTTGGGTACAAAAACATTGTTTTACAAAACCAAATGACCAATCCATGGATGTGTCCACCTATATACTATTTTTTCACATAAAAAATCTTAATTTTCACTTTTAAAAACATTTTTAAACTAATTTTAAGTATTCTAAGGTAAAAACACACATTTAGACACAAAGAATTAACGCAAATATACATGAATATTAAGTGTCTTAATTTTGACAGAATCAAAATATTTTTAAATAGAAAGTGAATTTACATTTTCTCCTTATAACTATGGCAAAACGTATGAAGTATTTAATGTCTTGATAAAAAACTCCTCTGAATATGTGTACCTTAAAACATCTCCAATGGAGAATATTTTTTGGTTGTTTGTGTCATATTTTGTGTGTCCAAATTTACTGTTGCATTTAAGCAATTCATAATAAACCTTAGTTATATTTGTTCCAATGATAATTATAAATAAGCAATGTATCTTGGACTCCACCAATTTATATTAATTATTATGTCTGCATTACAATTGATTACCATATTACATTGAGTGTGTTTGTTTTAGTTTTTAAAAAAATGATTTTTTTTTTCTTTTGTATTTTTAAAAATAGATTTCATAAAATCGTTTTTCAAAATATTATAAAAATTTTTATATTAGTTTTTTCTAAATTGAAACACTAATATTGACATTATATAACATAAATATATATTATTGAATCAAAACATAGTTAAAATCACAATTTAAAAAAAATTTATATTTCGAAAATGATTTTTATAAAAATCTAAAATAGCTTTAAAATTAAATGATTTTTTAAACTTTAATTGAAGAAGAGTTTGGATTAAAAAAATAAATGAAAAGTGAAATAAATGACACTAAAATAAGAATGTTCCAGCTAAGGAAACATAAAGACAAATAAAATAAAGGGTCGCGGACTCGTAGATGTTCCTCACAAACTGTTTTGTTCTTTGGCCTGGGTAATCCAGTTCTCTGAAGAGATGTATGAATTTTGTGACCTCGAATAAAATGTAGAGGTCTACTATTTATACTACTTCAAAGATAACCATTGACAATAATTAATCCCTAAAAGATCAAACACAATCCTCACTACTTAAACATCCATATTATGACTTCCTTTCCCGCATCTTAAAAGAGGTAATTGTTGAAGAACATGACGTAAATTGAATTTCTTAACTGCCTGCAAGCTTATCTGACTTTGTTATCGTAGCATTTGTCGAGGCACATCCTTGGTTGCCGGATACTGAGACTTACAAAGTTATGATAAGTCCTTTACAACTAGTGACACTGTCGAATCTGACCATTATGTTGAAATCCTATTTTCGAGATTTTGGACGTGTTTAGAGGAGAGAATTATCCTAATATTATGGATTTATTTTTGAGTTTTTTTCCTAACCAAGCTTACCATGCTTCGTCGAGCTTTCTTGTGACGACAAGTTTTTATATGTTGAATCACTTTCTGGCGAGATTCCTCAATACTTTCAATCTTTCAATGTTATTAACCCGTCATATTCATTGATTTTCTATCATTATTTGTTGAATTTGTTTACCTTGAATTTCTAAGTTAAAAGATGCCCCAAAAAATTATGTTGTAGATCATATGTGTCAGATGGAAGAAAGGTGTCTTTTGGTGTGATTGCTCGACAATGTTATAGTAGCTTGCACATGTCATGGTCATCATGACCACCTTATACCAAATTATCATGTCACAGACGTGCGTGTAGTTAATAATCATTATCTCCAATTTCAAAGGAGATTATTCAGCCACTAAATTAAATATAATTAAAATAATTTATTTTAATTTCACTTTTCCCCATAAGAGGGAGTGCCATATATCGATCTGGACATGCCATTTATCCAAATCTTGGAAGGAAATCTGAAATGTTTTTTTCTTCTTTTGGCTATTTAAACGTTCTCTTCTTCAACTTTTCGCCTCCTTTGACATTTCCTTCATTTAAAGAAAAAACACCAAAGTTTTTCATGCCACTTCTGCTGACTCTTCTACTTATTTGTCTTCCAAAAACTTATGATAAACTGACAATGACTCCTAAAAGTGCATTTTACAAAGATCCATGTGCTCCTTTTGCTTTTCGCTTTGAAGACCCATTCATCTTGGGTGATCGCACCTACGCCCTGGAACCTTTCATGGAGGTTGAGAAAATAAAAATTTGGTATTCTAACACGTTGATATCCTAATACTCTATTTCAAGTAGTAATTATGCTTTTATGGGGTCTTATTAGTGAGGTGGCTGAACTAGAAGAAAGGACAAAAGAGATTTTTCCAAAATATTTAATTTTCTTACATTATAGACTCATAAAACTCTAAAAAATCATGTAAAAACTCGTGAATATCTCCAGAAATCTGTTAAAAATTAACAATTTTATAAAAAAATATGAAAAACACATTTGTTTTTTGAAAATATAAAAATAATCACAAAGGAAATTATTTTAAAAACATCTCCAATGTGGATTATCAGATGTGAGTGGGGATTTGATGATAAAACCTCGTTATGATGACTTGATTCACTAAAACAAGATTAAAAAAATATGAGACAATTTTTTGTGTAAAAAAAATGAGATAATTTTGTTATTGTACTCATTCACAACAAAAATCAAGAAATACTGTCACTCAAAAGTGATGAATAATACTCACTATTGTTATTTTTATTTCTACAAATTATACTACACTTGAATTTTTCATGAGTGTGACTCAAAATTACATTGTTAGAAAACAAATTAGAAGGTCAAATCTGAACATAAAAAAATTACAAATCTAAAAGTCAGATTTGAGCTAGAAATATTTTAGAGTTCAAAGTTGTGAATGTTATTGTTTCAAAGTTAGAAAATATGGATGTTATTACGGATGTTATTGGTTTATAAAACTCCTCTAAAAAATATTTTCTAATAGAAATTATGGATGTTATTTTTTCAAAGTTAGAAAATATTTTTCTTTCTTATTTATGATAAGGTTTTTCGAGTATAAATTATAATTTAGAGGAGTTCTAGTTCTCTTTGATAATAATCCTCCTTATTAGAGCATTAAGTTTTGAAAAGTGCTTATTGCTTGTATATGTTTAAAAAAATATTTATATGGTGGCACAAATATAGTCCTGCATAAAAACTCTACTGTATCTTATCTATTTATTTAATAAATTAAATAAAAACTATTTAAAATATTCATTGATGGTAAATATTAGGGTTGCATTAAATAATAAAATGTAAAGCTACACGACAACAATTCGGTAAATCCAAACAATGATAAAAAGAATAAAAATCGAATTAAAAAATATATAACATAAGGATGCATATTCTACTGTAACATCTATAAACTCTAATATGTCTAGGGTGGGATAAATCAAATATTATTGACTAGTTTTATATTATCAATAATTCGGGTACAAAAACATTGTTTTACAAAACCAAATGACCAATCCATGGATGTGTCCACCTATATACTATTTTTTCACATAAAAAATCTTAATTTTCACTTTTAAAAACATTTTTACACTAATTTTAAGTATTCTAAGGTAAAAACACACATTTAGACACAAAGAATTAACGCAAATATACATGAATATTAAGTGTCTTAATTTTGACAGAATCAAAATATTTTTAAATAGAAAGTGAATTTACATTTTCTCCTTATAACTATGGCAAAACGTACGAAGTATTTAATGTCTCGATAAAAAACTCCTCTGAATATGTGTACCTTAAAACATCTTCAATGGAGAATATTTTTTGGTTGTTTGTGTCATATTTTGTGTGTCCAAATTTACTGTTGCATTTAAGCAATTCATAATAAACCTTAGTTATATTTGTTCCAATGATAATTATAAATAAGCAATGTATCTTGGAGTCCACCAATTTATATTAATTATTATGTCTGCATTACAATTGATTACCATATTACATTGAGTGTGTTTGTTTTAGTTTTTAAAAAAATGATTTTTTTTTCTTTTGTATTTTTGAAAATAGATTTCATAAAATCGTTTTTCAAAATTTTATAAAATTTTTTATATTAGTTTTTCCTAAATTGAAACACTAATATTGACATTATATAACATAAATATATATTATTGAATCAAAACATAGTTAAAATCACAATTTAAAAAAAATTTATATTTCGAAAATGATTTTTATAAAAATCTAAAATAGCTTTAAAATTAAATGATTTTTTAAACTTTAATTGAAGAAGAGTTTGGATTAAAAAAATAAATGAAAAGTGAAATAAATGACACTAAAATAAGAATGTTCCAGCTAAGGAAACATAAAGACAAATAAAATAAAGGGTCGCGGACTCGTAGATGTTCCTCACAAACTGTTTTGTTCTTTGGCCTGGGTAATCCAGTTCTCTGAAGAGATGTATGAATTTTGTGACCTCGAATAAAATGTAGAGGTCTACTATTTATACTACTTCAAAGATAACCATCGATAATAGTTAATCCCTAAAAGATCAAACACAATTCTCACTGCTTAAACATCCATATTATGACTTCCTTTCCCGCATCTTAAGTGAAGTAATTGTTGAAGAACATGACGTGAATTGAACTTCTTAACCGCCTGCAAGCTTATCTGACTTTGTTATCGTAGCATTTGTCGAGGCACATCCTTGGTTGCCGGATACTGGGACTTATAAAGTTATGATAAGTCCTTTACAACTAGTGACACTGTCGAATCTGACCATTATGTTGAAATCCTATATTCGAGATTTTGGACGTGTTTAGAGGAGAGAATTATCCTAATATTATGGATTTATTTTTGAGTTTTTTTCCTAACCAAGCTTACCATGCTTCGTCGAGCTTTCTTGTAACGACGTATTTTTATATGTTGAATCACTTTCTGGCGAGATTCCTCAATACTTTCAATCTTTCAATGTTATTAACCCGTCATATTCATTGATTTTCTATCATTATTTGTTGAATTTGTTTACCTTGAATTTCTAAGTTAAAAGATGCCCCAAAAAATTATGTTGTAGATCATATGTGTCAGATGGAAGAAAGGTGTCTTTTGGTGTGATTGCTCGACAATGTTATAGTAGCTTGCACATGTCATGGTCATCATGACCACCTTATACCAAATTATCATGTCACAGACGTGCGTGTAGTTAATAATCATTATCTCCAATTTCAAAGGAGATTATTCAGCCACTAAATTAAATATAATTAAAATAATTTCTTTTAATTTCACTTTTCCCCATAAGAGGGAGTGCCATATATCGATCTGGACATGCCATTTATCCAAATCTTGGAAGGAAAACTGAAATGTTTTCTTCTTCTTTTGGCTATTTAAACGTTCTCTTCTTCAACTTTTCGCCTCCTTTGACATTTCCTTCATTTAAATAAAAAACACCAAAGTTTTTCATGCCACTTCTGCTGACTCTTCTACTTATTTGTCTTCCAAAAACTTATGATAAACTGACAATGACTCCTAAAAGCGCATTTAACAACGATCCATGTGCTCCTTTTGCTTTTCGCATTGAAGACCCATTCATCTTGGGTGATCGCACCTACGCCCTGGAACCTTTCATGGAGGTTGAGAAAATAAAAATTTGGTATTCTAACACGTTGATATCCTAATACTCTATTTCAAGTAGTAATTATGCTTTTATGGGGTCTTATTAGTGAGGTGGCTGAACTAGAAGAAAGGACAAAAGAGATTTTTCCAAAATATTTAATTTTCTTACATTATAGACTCATAAAACTCTAAAAAATCATGTAAAAACTCGTGAATATCTCCAGAAATCTGTTAAAAATTAACAATTTTTTAAAAAAATATGAAAAACACATTTGTTTTTTAAAAATATAAAAATAATCACAAAGGAAATTATTTTAAAAACATCTCCAATGTGGATTATCAGATGTGAGTGGGGATTTGATGATAAAACCTCGTTATGATGACTTGATTCACTAAAACAAGATTAAAAAAATATGAGACAATTTTTTGTGTAAAAAAAATGAGATAATTTTGTTATTGTACTCATTCACAACAAAAATCAAGAAATACTGTCACTAAAAAGTGATGAATAATACTCACTATTGTTATTTTTATTTGTACAAATTATACTACACTTGAATTTTTCATGAGTGTGACTCAAAATTACATTGTTAGAAAACAAATTAGAAGGACAAATCTGAACATAAAAAAATTACAAATCTAAAAGTCAGATTTGAGCTAGAAATATTTTAGAGTTCAAAGTTGTGAATGTTATTGTTTCAAAGTTAGAAAATATGGATGTTATTACGGATGTTATTGGTTCATAAAACTCCTCTAAAAAATATTTTCTAATAGAAATTATGGATGCTATTGTTTCAAAGTTAGAAAATATTTTTCTTTCTTATTTATGATAAGGTTTTTCGAGTATAAATTATAATTTAGAGGAGTTATCATTCTCTTTGATAATAATCCTCCTTATTAGAGCATTGAATTTTGAAAAGTGCTTATTGCTTGTATATGTTTAAAAAAATATTTATATGGTGGCACAAATATAGTCCTGCATAAAAACTCTACTGTATCTTATCCATTTATTTAAAATTTATTTAATAAATTAAATAAAAACTATTTAAAATATTCATTGATGGTAAATAGTAGGGTTGCATTAAATAATAAAATGTAAAGCTACATGACAACAACTCGGTAAATCCAAACAATGATAAAAAGAATAAAAATTGAATTAAAAAATATATAACATAAGGATGCATATTCTACTGTAACATCTATAAACTCTAATATGTCTAGAGTGGGATAAATCAAATATTATTGACTAGTTTTATATTATCAATAATTTGGGTACAAAAACTTTGTTTTACAAAATCAAATGACCAATCCATGGATGTGTCCACCTATATATTATTTTTTTCACATAAAAATCTTAATTTTCACTTTTAAAAACATTTCTAAACTGATTTTGACAGAATCAAAGTATTTTTAAATAGAAAGTGAATTTACATTTTCTCCTTTTAATTATGGCAAAACGTACGAAGTATTTAATGTCTCGATAAAAAACTCCTCTGAATATGTGTACCTTAAAACATCTCCAATGGAGAATATTTTTTGGTTGTTTGTGTTATATTTTGTGTGTCCAAATTGATTGTTGCATTTAAGCAATTCATAATCAACCTTATTTATTTTTGTTCCAATGATAATTATAAATAAGCAATTTATATTAATTATTATGTTTGCATTACAATTGATTACCATATTACATTGAGTGTGTTTGTTTTAGTTTTTTAAAAAATGATTTTTTTTCTTTTGTCTTTTTGAAAATAGATTCATAAAATCGTTTTTCAAAATATTATAAAGTTTTTTATATTAGTTTTTTTCTAAATTGAAACACTAATATTGACATTATATAACATAAATATATATTATTGAATCAAAACATAGTTAAAATCACAATTTAAAAAAAAATTATATTTCGAAAATGATTTTTATAAAAATCTAAAATAGCTTTAAAATTAAATGATTTTTTAAACTTTAATTGAAGAAGAGTTTGGATTAAAAAAATAAATGAAAAGTGAAATAAATGACACTAAAATAAGAATGTTCCAGCTAAGGAAACATAAAGACAAATAAAATAAAGGGACGCGGACTCGTAGATGTTCCTCACAAACTGTTTTGTTCTTTGGCCTGGGTAATCCAGTTCTCTGAAGAGATGTATGAATTTTGTGACCTCGAATAAAATGTAGAGGTCTGCTATTTATACTACTTTAAAGATAACCATCGACAACAGTTAATCCCTAAAAGATCAAACACAATTCTCACTACTTAAACATCCATATTATGACTTCCTTTCCCGCATCTTAAAAGAGGTAATTGTTGAAGAACATGACGTGAATTGAACTTCTTAACCGCCTGCAAGCTTATCTGACTTTGTTATCGTAGCATTTGTCGAGGCACATCCTTGGTTGCCGGATACTGGGACTTACAAAGTTATGATAAGTCCTTTACAGCTAGTGACACTGTCGAATCTGACCCTTATGTTGAAATCCTGTTTTCGAGATTCTGGACGTGTTTAGAGGAGAGAATTATCCTAATATTATGGATTTATTTTTGAGTTTTTTTCCTAACCAAGCTTACCATGCTTCGTCGAGCTTTCTTGTGTCGACGTGTTTTTATATGTTGAATCACCTTCTGGCGAGATTCCTCAATACTTTCCATCTTTAAATGTTATTAACCAGTCATATTCATTGATTTTCTATCATTATTTGTTGAATTTGTTTACCTTGAATTTTTAAGTTAACAGATGCCCCAAAAAATTATGTTGTAGATCATATGTGTCAGATGGAAGAAAGGTGTCTTTTGGTGTGATTGCTCGACAATGTTATAGTAGCTTGCACATGTCATGGTCATCATGACCACCTTATACCAAATTATCATGTCACAGACGTGCGTGTAGTTAATAATCATTATCTCCAATTTCAAAGGAGATTATTCAGCCACTAAATTAAATATAATTAAAATAAATTCTTTTAATTTCACTTTTCCACATAAGAGGGAGTGCCATATATCGATCTGAACATGCCATTTATCCAAATCTTGGATGGAAAACTGAAATGTTTTTCTTCTTCTTTTGAATATTTAAACGTTCTCCTCTTCAACTTTTCGCCTCCTTTGACATTTCCTTCATTTAAAGAAAAAACACCAAAGTTTTTCATGCCACTTCTGCTGATCCTTCTACTTATTTGTCTTCCAAAAACTTATGATAAACTGACAATGACTCCTAAAAGCGCATTTAACAACGATCCATGTGCTCCTTTTGCTTTTCGCATTGAAGACCCATTCATCTTGGGTGATCGCACCTACGCCCTGGAGCCTTTCATGGAGGTTGAGAAAATAAAAACTTGGTATTCTAACACGTTGATATCCTAATACTCTATTTCAAGTAGTAATTATGCTTTTATGGGGTCTTATTAGTGAGGTGGCTGAACTAGAAGAAAGGACAAAAGAGATTTTTCCAAAATATTTAATTTTCTTACATTATAGACTCATAAAACTCTAAAAAATCATGTAAAACTCGTGAATATCTCCAGAAATCTGTTAAAAATTCACAATTTTTAAAAAAATATGAAAAACACATTTGTTTTTTAAAAATATAAAAATAATCACAAAGGAAATTATTTTTAAAACATCTCCAATGTGGATTATCAGATGTGAGTGGGGATCTGATGATAAAACCTCATTATGATGACTTGATTCACTAAAACAAGATTAAAAATATATGAGACAATATTTTGTGTAAAAAAAAGAGATAATTTTGTTATTGTACTCATTCACAACAAAAATCAAGAAATACTGTCACTCAAAAGTGATGAATAATACTCACTATTGTTATTTTTATTTGTACAAATTATACTACACTTGAATTTTTCATGAGTGTGACTCAAAATTACATTGTTAGAAAACAAATTAGAAGGTCAAATCTGAACATAAAAAAATTACAAACCTAAAAGTCAGATTTGAGCTAGAAATATTTTAGAGTTCAAAGTTGTGAATGTTATTGTTTCAAAGTTAGAAAGTATGGATGTTATTACGGATGTTATTGGTTCATAAAACTCCTCTAAAAAATATTTTCTAATAGAAATTATGGATGCTATTGTTTCAAAGTTAGAAAATATTTTTCTTTCTTATTTATGATAAGGTTTTTCGAGTATAAATTATAATTTAGAGGAGTTCTCATTCTCTTTGATAATAATCCTCCTTATTAGAGCATTGAATTTTGAAAAGTGCTTATTGCTTGTATATGTTTAAAAAAATATTTATATGGTGGCACAAATATAGTTCTGCATAAAAACTCTACTGTATCTTATCCATTTATTTAAAATTTATTTAATAAATTAAATAAAAACTATTTAAAATATTCATTGATGGTAAATAGTAGGGTTGCATTAAATAATAAAATGTAAAGCTACATGACAACAACTCGGTAAATCCAAACAATGATAAAAAGAATAAAAATTGAATTAAAAAATATATAACATAAGGATGCATATTCTACTGTAACATCTTTAAACTCTAATATGTCTAGAGTGGGATAAATCAAATATTATTGACTAGTTTTATATTATCAATAATTTGGGTACAAAAACTTTGTTTTACAAAATCAAATGACCAATCGATGGATGTGTCCACCTATATATTATTTTTTTCACATAAAAATCTTAATTTTCACTTTTAAAAACATTTCTAAACTGATTTTGACCGAATCAAAATATTTTTAAATAGAAAGTGAATTTACATGTTCTCCTTTTAATTATGGCAAAACGTACGAAGTATTTAATGTCTCGATAAAAAACTCCTCTGAATATGTGTACCTTAAAACATCTCCAATGGAGAATATTTTTTGGTTGTTTGTGTCATATTTTGTGTGTCCAAATTGACTGTTGCATTTAAGCAATTCATAATCAACCTTATTTATTTTTGTTCCAATGATAATTATAAATAAGCAATTTATATTAATTATTATGTTTGCATTACAATTGATTACCATATTACATTGAGTGTGTTTGTTTTAGTTTTTTAAAAAATGATTTTTTTTCTTTTGTATTTTTGAAAATAGATTCATAAAATCATTTTTCAAAATATTATAAATTTTGTTATATTAGTTTTTTTCTAAATTGAAACACTAATATTGACATTATATAACATAAATATATATTATTGAATCAAAACATAGTTAAAATCACAATTTAAAAAAAAATTATATTTCGAAAATGATTTTTATAAAAATCTAAAATAACTTTAAAATTAAATGATTTTTTAAACTTTAATTGAAGAAGAGTTTGGATTAAAAAAATAAATGAAAAGTGAAATAAATAACACTAAAATAAGAATGTTCCAGCTAAGGAAACATAAAGACAAATAAAATAAAGGGACGCGGACTCGTAGATGTTCCTCACAAACTGTTTTGTTCTTTGGCCTGGGTAATCCAGTTCTCTGAAGAGATGTATGAATTTTGTGACCTCGAATAAAATGTAGAGGTCTACTATTTATACTACTTCAAAGATAACCATCGACAACAGTTAATCCCTAAAAGATCAAACACAATTCTCACTACTTAAACATCCATATTATGACTTCCTTTCCCGCATCTTAAAAGAGGTAATTGTTGAAGAACATGACGTGAATTGAACTTCTTAACCGCCTGCAAGCTTATCTGACTTTGTTATCGTAGCATTTGTCGAGGCACATCCTTGGTTGCCGGATACTGGGACTTACAAAGTTATGATAAGTCCTTTACAACTAGTGACACTGTCGAATCTGACCCTTATGTTGAAATCCTGTTTTCGAGATTCTGGACGTGTTTAGAGGAGAGAATTATCCTAATATTATGGATTTATTTTTGAGTTTTTTTCCTAACCAAGCTTACCATGCTTCGTCGAGCTTTCTTGTGTCGGCGTGTTTTTATATGTTGAATCACCTTCTGGCGAGATTCCTCAATACTTTCCATCTTTAAATGTTATTAACCAGTCATATTCATTGATTTTCTATCATTATTTGTTGAATTTGTTTACCTTGAATTTTTAAGTTAACAGATGCCCCAAAAAATTATGTTGTAGATCATATGTGTCAGATGGAAGAAAGGTGTCTTTTGGTGTGATTGCTCGACAATGTTATAGTAGCTTGCACATGTCATGGTCATCATGACCACCTTATACCAAATTATCATGTCACAGACGTGCGTGTAGTTAATAATCATTATCTCCAATTTCAAAGGAGATTATTCAGCCACTAAATTAAATATAATTAAAATAAATTCTTTTAATTTCACTTTTCCACATAAGAGGGAGTGCCATATATCGATCTGAACATGCCATTTATCCAAATCTTGGATGGAAAACTGAAATGTTTTTCTTCTTCTTTTGAATATTTAAACGTTCTCCTCTTCAACTTTTCGCCTCCTTTGACATTTCCTTCATTTAAAGAAAAAACACCAAAGTTTTTCATGCCACTTCTGCTGATCCTTCTACTTATTTGTCTTCCAAAAACTTATGATAAACTGACAATGACTCCTAAAAGCGCATTTAACAACGATCCATGTGCTCCTTTTGCTTTTCGCATTGAAGACCCATTCATCTTGGGTGATCGCACCTACGCCCTGGAGCCTTTCATGGAGGTTGAGAAAATAAAAACTTGGTATTCTAACACGTTGATATCCTAATACTCTATTTCAAGTAGTAATTATGCTTTTATGGGGTCTTATTAGTGAGGTGGCTGAACTAGAAGAAAGGACAAAAGAGATTTTTCCAAAATATTTAATTTTCTTACATTATAGACTCATAAAACTCTAAAAAATCATGTAAAAACTCGTGAATATCTCCAGAAATCTGTTAAAAATTCACAATTTTTAAAAAAATATGAAAAACACATTTGTTTTTTAAAAATATAAAAATAATCACAAAGGAAATTATTTTAAAAACATCTCCAATGTGGATTATCAGATGTGAGTGGGGATCTGATGATAAAACCTCATTATGATGGCTTGATTCACTAAAACAAGATTAAAAATATATGAGACAATATTTTGTGTAAAAAAAAGAGATAATTTTGTTATTGTACTCATTCACAACAAAAATCAAGAAATACTGTCACTCAAAAGTGATGAATAATACTCACTATTGTTATTTTTATTTGTACAAATTATACTACACTTGAATTTTTCATGAGTGTGACTCAAAATTACATTGTTAGAAAACAAATTAGAAGGTCAAATCTGAACATAAAAAAATTACAAACCTAAAAGTCAGATTTGAGCTAGAAATATTTTAGAGTTCAAAAGTTGTGAATGTTATTGTTTCAAAGTTAGAAAGTATGGATGTTATTACGGATGTTATTGGTTCATAAAACTCCTCTAAAAAATATTTTCTAATAGAAATTATGGATGCTATTGTTTCAAAGTTAGAAAATATTTTTCTTTCTTAATTATGATAAGGTTTTTCGAGTATAAATTATAATTTAGAGGAGTTCTCATTCTCTTTGATAATACTCCTCCTTATTATAGCATTGAATTTTGAAAAGTGCTTATTGCTTGTATATGTTTAAAAAAATATTTATATGGTGGCACAAATATAGTTCTGCATAAAAACTCTACTGTATCTTATCCATTTATTTAAAATTTATTTAATAAATTAAATAAAAACTATTTAAAATATTCATTGATGGTAAATAGTAGGGTTGCATTAAATAATAAAATGTAAAGCTACATGACAACAACTCGGTAAATCCAAACAATGATAAAAAGAATAAAAATTGAATTAAAAAATATATAACATAAGGATGCATATTCTACTGTAACATCTATAAACTCTAATATGTCTAGAGTGGGATAAATCAAATATTATTGACTAGTTTTATATTATCAATAATTTGGGTACAAAAACTTTGTTTTACAAAATCAAATGACCAATCCATGGATGTGTCCACCTATATATTATTTTTTTCACATAAAAATCTTAATTTTCACTTTTAAAAACATTTCTAAACTGATTTTGACAGAATCAAAATATTTTTAAATAGAAAGTGAATTTACATGTTCTCCTTTTAATTATGGCAAAACGTACGGAGTATTTAATGTCTCGATAAAAAACTCCTCTGAATATGTGTACCTTAAAACATCTCCAATGGAGAATATTTTTTGGTTGTTTGTGTCATATTTTGTGTGTCCAAATTGACTGTTGCATTTAAGCAATTCATAATCAACCTTATTTATTTTTGTTCCAATGATAATTATAAATAAGCAATTTATATTAATTATTATGTTTGCATTACAATTGATTACCATATTACATTGAGTGTGTTTGTTTTAGTTTTTTAAAAAATGATTTTTTTTCTTTTGTATTTTTGAAAATAGATTCATAAAACCGTTTTTCAAAATATTATAAATTTTTTTATATTAGTTTTTTTCTAAATTGAAACACTAATATTGACATTATATAACATAAATATATATTATTGAATCAAAACATAGTTAAAATCACAATTTAAAAAAAAATTATATTTCGAAAATGATTTTTATAAAAATCTAAAATAGCTTTAAAATTAAATGATTTTTTAAACTTTAATTGAAGAAGAGTTTGGATTAAAAAAATAAATGAAAAGTGAAATAAATGACACTAAAATAAGAATGTTCCAGCTAAGGAAACATAAAGACAAATAAAATAAAGGGACGCGGACTCGTAGATGTTCCTCACAAACTGTTTTGTTCTTTGGCCTGGGTAATCCAGTTCTCTGAAGAGATGTATGAATTTTGTGACCTCGAATAAAATGTAGAGGTCTGCTATTTATACTACTTCAAAGATAACCATCGACAACAGTTAATCCCTAAAAGATCAAACACAATTCTCACTACTTAAACAACCATATTATGACTTCCTTTCCCGCATCTTAAAAGAGGTAATTGTTGAAGAACATGACGTGAATTGAACTTCTTAACCGCCTGCAAGCTTATCTGACTTTGTTATCGTAGCATTTGTCGAGGCACATCCTTGGTTGCCGGATACTGGGACTTACAAAGTTATGATAAGTCCTTTACAACTAGTGACACTGTCGAATCTGACCATTATGTTGAAATCCTGTTTTCGAGATTCTGGACGTGTTTAGAGGAGAGAATTATCCTAATATTATGGATTTATTTTTGAGTTTTTTTCCTAACCAAGCTTACCATGCTTCGTCGAGCTTTCTTGTGTCGACGTGTTTTTATATGTTGAATCACCTTCTGGCGAGATTCCTCAATACTTTCCATCTTTAAATGTTATTAACCAGTCATATTCATTGATTTTCTATCATTATTTGTTGAATTTGTTTACCTTGAATTTTTAAGTTCACAGATGCCCCAAAAAATTATGTTGTAGATCATATGTGTCAGATGGAAGAAAGGTGTCTTTTGGTGTGATTGCTCGACAATGTTATAGTAGCTTGCACATGTCATGGTCATCATGACCACCTTATACCAAATTATCATGTCACAGACGTGCGTGTAGTTAATAATCATTATCTCCAATTTCAAAGGAGATTATTCAGCCACTAAATTAAATATAATTAAAATAAATTCTTTTAATTTTACTTTTCCCCATAAGAGGGAGTGCCATATATCGATCTGAACATGCCATTTATCCAAATCTTGGATGGAAAACTGAAATGTTTTTCTTCTTCTTTTGGATATTTAAACGTTCTCCTCTTCAACTTTTCGCCTCCTTTGACATTTCCTTCATTTAAAGAAAAAACACCAAAGTTTTTCATGCCACTTCTGCTGACTCTTCTACTTATTTGTCTTCCAAAAACTTATGATAAACTGACAATGACTCCTAAAAGCGCATTTAACAACGATCCATGTGCTCCTTTTGCTTTTCGCATTGAAGACCCATTCATCTTGGGTGATCGCACCTACGCCCTGGAGCATTTCATGGAGGTTGAGAAAATAAAAACTTGGTATTCTAACACGTTGATATCCTAATACTCTATTTCAAGTAGTAATTATGCTTTTATGGGGTCTTATTAGTGAGGTGGCTGAACTAGAAGAAAGGACAAAAGAGATTTTTCCAAAATATTTAATTTTCTTACATTATAGACTCATAAAACTCTAAAAAATCATGTAAAAACTCGTGAATATCTCCAGAAATCTGTTAAAAATTAACAATTTTTAAAAAAATATGAAAAACACATTTGTTTTTTAAAAATATAAAAATAATCACAAAGGAAATTATTTTAAAAACATCTCCAATGTGGATTATCAGATGTGAGTGGGGATTTGATGATAAAACCTCGTTATGATGACTTGATTCACTAAAACAAGATTAAAAAAATATGAGACAATTTTTTGTGTAAAAAAAATGAGATAATTTTGTTATTGTACTCATTCACAACAAAAATCAAGAAATACTGTCACTAAAAAGTGATGAATAATACTCACTATTGTTATTTTTATTTGTACAAATTATACTACACTTGAATTTTTCATGAGTGTGACTCAAAATTACATTGTTAGAAAACAAATTAGAAGGACAAATCTGAACATAAAAAAATTACAAATCTAAAAGTCAGATTTGAGCTAGAAATATTTTAGAGTTCAAAGTTGTGAATGTTATTGTTTCAAAGTTAGAAAATATGGATGTTATTACGGATGCTATTGGTTCATAAAACTCCTCTAAAAAATATTTTCTAATAGAAATTATGGATGTTATTGTTTCAAAGTTAGAAAATATTTTTCTTTCTTATTTATGATAAGGTTTTTCGAGTATAAATTATAATTTAGAGGAGTTCTCATTCTCTTTGAAAATAATCCTCCTTATCAGAGAATTGAATTTTGAAAAGTGCTTATTGCTTGTATATGTTTAAAAAAATATTTATATGGTGGCACAAATATAGTCCTGCATAAAAACCCTACTGTATCTTATCCATTTATTTAAAATTTATTTAATAAATTAAATAAAAACTATTTAAAATATTCATTGATGGTAAATATTAGGGTTGCATTAAATAATAAAATGTAAAGCTACACGACAACAACTCGGTAAATCCAAACAATGATAAAAAGAATAAAAATCGAATTAAAAAATATATAACATAAGGATGCATATTCTACTGTAACATCTATAAACTCTAATATGTCTAGGTGGGATAAATCAAATATTATTGACTAGTTTTATATTATCAATAATTTGGGTACAAAAACTTTGTTTTACAAAATCAAATGACCAATCCATGGATGTGTCCACCTATATACTATTTTTTCACATAAAAATCTTAATTTTCACTTTTAAAAACATTTCTAAACTGATTTTAAGTATTCTAAGGTAAAAACACACATTTAGACACAAAGAATTAACGCAAATATACATGAATATTAAGTGTCTTAATTTTGACAGAATCAAAATATTTTTAAAAGAGAAAGTAAATTTACATTTTCTCCTTTTAATAATGGCAAAACGTACAAAGTATTTAATGTCTCGATAAAAACTCCTCTGAATATGTGTACCTTAAAACATCTCCAATGGAGAATATTTTTTGGTTGTTTGTGTCATATTTTGTGTGTCTAAATTGACTGTTGCATTTAAGCAATTCATAATCAACCTTATTTATTTTTGTTCCAATGATAATTATAAATAAGCAATGTATCTTGGACTCCACCAATTTATATTAATTATTATGTTTGCATTACAATTGATTACCATATTACATTGAGTGTGTTTGTTTTAGTTTTTTAAAAAATGATTTTTTTTCTTTTGTATTTTTGAAAATAGATTTCATAAAATAGTTTTTCAAAATATTATAAATTTTTTTATATTAGTTTTTTTCTAAATTGAAACACTAATATTGACATTATATAAAATAAATATATATTATTGAATCAAAACATAGTTAAAATCACAATTTAAAAAAAATTATATTTCGAAAATGATTTTTATAAAAATCTAAAATAGCTTTAAAATTAAATGATTTTTTAAACTTTAATTGAAGAAGAGTTTGGATTAAAAAAATAAATGAAAAGTGAAATAAATGACACTAAAATAAGAATGTTCCAGCTAAGGAAACATAAAGACAAATAAAATAAAGGGACGCAGACTCTTAGATGTTCCTCACAAACTGTTTTGTTCTTTGGCCTGGGTAATCCAGTTCTCTGAAGAGATGTATGAATTTTGTGACCTCGAATAAAATGTAGAGGTCTGCTATTTATACTACTTCAAAGATAACCATCGACAACAGTTAATCCCTAAAAGATCAAACACAATTCTCACTACTTAAACATCCATATTATGACTTCCTTTCCCGCATCTTAAAAGAGGTAATTGTTGAAGAACATGACGTGAATTGAACTTCTTAACCGCCTGCAAGCTTATCTGAATTTGTTATCGTAGCATTTGTCGAGGCACATCCTTGGTTGCCGGATACTGGGACTTACAAAGTTATGATAAGTCCTTTACAACTAGTGACACTGTCGAATCTGACCGTTATATTGAAATCCTGTTTTCGAGATTCTGGACGTGTTTAGAGGAGAGAATTATCCTAATATTATGGATTTATTTTTGAGTTTTTTTCCTAACCAAGCTTACCATGCTTCGTCGAGCTTTCTTGTGTCGACGTGTTTTTATATGTTGAATCACCTTCTGGCGAGATTCCTCAATACTTTCCATCTTTCAATGTTATTAACCCGTCATATTCATTGATTTTCTATCATTATTTGTTGAATTTGTTTACCTTGAATTTCTAAGTTAACAGATGCCCCAAAAAGTTATGTTGTAGATCATATGTGTCAGATGGAAGAAAGGTGTCTTTTGGTGTGATTGCTCGACAATGTTATAGTAGCTTGCACATGTCATGGTCATCATGACCACCTTATACCAAATTATCATGTCACAGACGTGCGTGTAGTTAATAATCATTACCTCCAATTTCAAAGGAGATTATTCAGCCACTAAATTAAATATAATTAAAATAATTTCTTTTAATTTCACTTTTCCCCATAAGAGGGAGTGCCATATATCGATCTGAACATGCCATTTATCCAAATCTTGGATGGAAAACTGAAATGTTTTTCTTCTTCTTTTGGATATTTAAACGTTCTCCTCTTCAACTTTTCGCCTCCTTTGACATTTCCTTCATTTTAAGAAAAAACACCAAAGTTTTTCATGCTGCTGACTCTTCTACTTATTTGTCTTCCAAAAACTTATGATAACTTGAGAATGACTCCTAAAAGCGCATTTCACAATGATCCATGTGCTCCTTTTGCTTTTTGCATTGAAGACCCATTCATCTTGGGTGATCGCACCTACGCCCTGGAACCTTTCATGGAGGTTGAGAAACTAAAAATTTGGTATTCTAACACGTTGATATCCTAATACTCTATTTCAAGTAGTAATTATGCTTTTATGGGGTCTTATTAGTGAGGTGGCTGAACTAGAAGAAAGGACAAAAGAGATTTTTCCAAAATATTTAATTTTCTTACATTATAGACTCATAAAACTCTAAAAAATCATGTAAAAACTCGTGAATATCTCCAGAAATCTGTTAAAAATTCACAATTTTTAAAAAAATATGAAAAACACATTTGTTTTTTAAAAATATAAAAATAATCACAAAGGAAATTATTTTAAAAACATCTCCAATGTGGATTATCAGATGTGAGTGGGGATCTGATGATAAATCCTCATTATGATGACTTGATTCACTAAAACAAGATTAAAAATATATGAGACAATATTTTGTGTAAAAAAAATGAGATAATTTTGTTATTGTACTCATTCACAACAAAAATCAAGAAATACTGTCACTCAAAAGTGATGAATAATACTCACTATTGTTATTTTTATTTGTACAAATTATACTACACTTGAATTTTTCATGAGTGTGACTCAAAATTACATTGTTAGAAAACAAATTAGAAGGTCAAATCTGAACATAAAAAAATTACAAACCTAAAAGTCAGATTTGAGCTAGAAATATTTTAGAGTTCAAAGTTGTGAATGTTATTGTTTCAAAGTTAGAAAATATGGATGTTATTACGGATGTTATTGGTTCATAAAACTCCTCAAAAAAATATTTTCTAATAGAAATTATGGATGCTATTGTTTCAAAGTTAGAAAATATTTTTCTTTCTTATTTATGATAAGGTTTTTCGAGTATAAATTAAAATTTAGAGGAGTTCTCATTCTCTTTGATAATAATCCTCCTTATTAGAGCATTGAATTTTGAAAAGTGCTTATTGCTTGTATATGTTTAAAAAAATATTTATATGGTGGCACAAATATAGTTCTGCATAAAAACTCTACTGTATCTTATCCATTTATTTAAAATTTATTTAATAAATTAAATAAAAACTATTTAAAATATTCATTGGTGGTAAGTAGTAGGGTTGAATTAAATAATAAAATGTAAAGCTACATGACAACAACTCGGTAAATCCAAACAATGATAAAAAGAATAAAAATTGAATTAAAAAATATATAACATAAGGATGCATATTCTACTGTAACATCTATAAACTCTAATATGTCTAGAGTGGGATAAATCAAATATTATTGACTAGTTTTATATTATCAATAATTTGGGTACAAAAACTTTGTTTTACAAAATCAAATGACCAATCCATGGATGTGTCCACCTATATATTATTTTTTTCACATAAAAATCTTAATTTTCACTTTTAAAAACATTTCTAAACTGATTTTGACAGAATCAAAATATTTTTAAATAGAAAGTGAATTTACATGTTCTCCTTTTAATTATGGCAAAACGAACGAAGTATTTAATGTCTCGATAAAAAACTCCTCTGAATATGTGTACGTTAAAACATCTCCAATGGAGAATATTTTTTGGTTGTTTGTGTCATATTTTGTGTGTCCAAATTGACTGTTGCATTTAAGCAATTCATAATCAACCTTATTTATTTTTGTTCCAATGATAATTATAAATAAGCAATTTATATTAATTATTATGTTTGCATTACAATTGATTACCATATTACATTGAGTGTGTTTGTTTTAGTTTTTTAAAAAATGATTTTTTTTCTTTTGTATTTTTGAAAATAGATTCATAAAATCGTTTTCCAAAATGTTATACATTTTTTTATATTAGTTTTTTTCTAAATTGAAACACTAATATTGACATTATATAACATAAATATATATTATTGAATCAAAACATAGTTAAAATCACAATTTAAAAAAAAATTATATTTCGAAAATGATTTTTATAAAAATCTAAAATAGCTTTAAAATTAAATGATTTTTTAAACTTTAATTGAAGAAGAGTTTGGATTAAAAAAATAAATGAAAAGTGAAATAAATGACACTAAAATAAGAATGTTCCAGCTAAGGAAACATAAAGACAAATAAAATAAAGGGACGCGGACTCGTAGATGTTCCTCACAAACTGTTTTGTTCTTTGGCCTGGGTAATCCAGTTCTCTGAAGAGATTTTTGAATTTTGTGACCTCGAATAAAATGTAGAGGTCTGCTATTTATACTACTTCTAAGATGACCATCGACAACAGTTAATCCCTAAAAGATCAAACACAATTCTCACTACTTAAACATCCATATTATGACTTCCTTTCCCGCATCTTAAAAGAGGTAATTGTTGAAGAACATGACGTGAATTGAACTTCTTAACCGCCTGCAAGCTTATCTGACTTTGTTATCGTAGCATTTGTCGAGGCACATCCTTGGTTGCCGGATACTGGGACTTACAAAGTTATGATAAGTCCTTTACAACTAGTGACACTGTCGAATCTGACCATTATGTTGAAATCCTGTTTTCGAGATTCTGGACGTGTTTAGAGGAGAGAATTATCCTAATATTATGGATTTATTTTTGAGTTTTTTTCCTAACCAAGCTTACCATGCTTCGTCGAGCTTTCTTGTGTCGACGTGTTTTTATATGTTGAATCACCTTCTGGCGAGATTCCTCAATACTTTCCATCTTTAAATGTTATTAACCAGTCATATTCATTGATTTTCTATCATTATTTGTTGAATTTGTTTACCTTGAATTTTTAAGTTAACAGATGCCCCAAAAAATTATGTTGTAGATCATATGTGTCAGATGGAAGAAAGGTGTCTTTTGGTGTGATTTCTCGACAATGTTATAGTAGCTTGCACATGTCATGGTCATCATGACCAACTTATACCAAATTATCATGTCACAGACGTGCGTGTAGTTAATAATCATTATCTCCAATTTCAAAGGAGATTATTCAGCCACTAAATTAAATATAATTAAAATAAATTCTTTTAATTTCACTTTTCCCCATAAGAGGGAGTGCCATATATCGATCTGGACATGCCATTTATCCAAATCTTGGAAGGAAAACTGAAATGTTTTCTTCTTCTTTTGGCTATTTAAACATTCTCTTCTTCAACTTTTCGCCTCCTTTGACATTTCCTTCATTTAAAGAAAAAACACCAAAGTTTTTCATGCCACTTCTGCTGACTCTTCTACTTATTTGTCTTCCAAAAACTTATGATAAACTGACAATGACTCCTAAAAGCGCATTTAACAACGATCCATGTGCTCCTTTTGCTTTTCGCATAGAACACCCATTCATCTTGGGTGATCGCACCTACGCCCTGGAACCTTTAATGGAGGTTGAGAAAATAAAAATTTGGTATTCTAACACGTTGATATCCTAATACTCTATTTCAAGTACTAATTATGCTTTTATGGGGTCTTATTAGTGAGGTGGCTGAACTAGAAGAAAGGACAAAAGAGATTTTTCCAAAATATTTAATTTTCTTACATTATAGACTCATAAAACTCTAAAAAATCATGTAAAAACTCGTGAATATCTCCAGAAATCTGTTAAAAATTCACAATTTTTAAAAAATATGAAAAACATATTTGTTTTTTAAAAATATAAAAATAATCACAAAGGAAATTATTTTAAAAACATCTCCAATGTGGATTATCAGATGTGAGTGGGGATCTGATGATAAAACCTCGTTATGATGACGTGATTCACTAAAACAAGATTAAAAAAATATGAGACAATTTTTTGTGTAAAAAAAAAAGAGATAATTTTGTTATTGTACTCATTCACAACCAAAATCAAGAAATACTGTCACTCAAAAGTGATGAATAATACTTATTATTGTTATTTTTATTTGTACAAATTATACTACACTTGAATTTTTCATGAGTGTGACTCAAAATTATATTGTTAGAAAACAAATTAGAAGGTCAAATCTGAACATAAAAAATTACAAATCTAAAAGTCAGATTTGAGCTAGAAATATTTTAGAGTTCAAAGTTGTGAATGTTATTGTTTCAAATTTAGAAAATATGGATGTTATTACTGATGTTATTGGTTCATAAAACTAATCTAAAAAATATTTTCTAATAAAAATTATGGATGTTATTGTTTCAAAGTTAGAAAATATTTTTCTTTCTTATTTATGATAAGGTTTTTCGAGTATAAATTATAATTTAGAGGAGTTCTCATTCTCTTTGATAATAATCCTCCTTATTAGAGCATTGAATTTTGAAAAGTGCTTATTGCTTGTATATGTTTAAAAAAATATTTATATGGTGGCAAAAATATAGTCCTGCATAAAAACTCTACTGTATCTTATCCATTTATTTAAATTTTATTTAATAAATTAAATAAAAACTATTTAAAATATTCATTGATGGTAAATATTAGGGTTGCATTAAATAATAAAATGTAAAGCTACACGACAACAACTCGGTAAATCCAAACAATGATAAAAAGAATAAAATTTGAATTAAAAAATATATAACATAAGGATGCATATTCTACTATAACATCTATAAACTCTAATATGTCTAGGGTGGGATAAATCAAATATTATTGACTAGTTTTATATTATCAATAATTTGGGTACAAAAACTTTGTTTTACAAAATCAAATGACCAATCCATGGATGTGTCCACCTATATACTATTTTTTCACATAAAAATTTTAATTTTCACTTTTAAAAACATTTCTAAACTGATTTTAAGTATTCTAAGGTAATAACACACATTTAGACACAAAGAATTAACGCAAATATACATGAATATTAAGTGTCTTAATTTTGACAGAATCAAAATATTTTTAAATAGAAAGTGAATTTACATTTTCTCCTTTTAATTATGGAAAAACGTACGAAGTATTTAATGTCTCGATAAAAAACTCCTCTGAATATGTGTACCTTAAAACATCTCCAATGGAGAATATTTTTTTGGTTGTTTGTGTCATATTTTATGTGTCCAAATTGACTGTTGCATTTAAGCAATTCATAATCAACCTTATTTATTTTTGTTCCAATGTTAATTATAAATAAGCAATGTATCTTGGACTCCACCAATTTATATTAATTATTATGTTTGCATTACAATTGATTACCAGATTACGTTGAGTGTGTTTGTTTTAGTTTTTAAAAAAATGATTTTTTTTCTTTTGTATTTTTGAAAATAGATTTCATAAAATCGTTTTTCAAAATATTATAAATTTTTTTATATTAGTTTTTTCTAAATTGAAACACTAATATTGACATTATATAACATAAATACATATTATTGAATCAAAACATAGTTAAAATCACAATTTAAAAAAAATTATATTTCGAAAATGATTTTTATAAAAATCTAAAATAGCTTTAAAATTAAATGATTTTTTAAACTTTAATTGAAGAAGAGTTTGGATTAAAAAAATAAATGAAAAGTGAAATAAATGACACTAAAATAAGAATGTTCCAGCTAAGGAAACATAAAGACAAATAAAATAAAGGGACGCGAACTCGTAGATGTTCCTCACAAACTATTTTGTTCTTTGGCCTGGGTAATCCAGTTCTCTGAAGAGATGTATGAATTTTGTGACCTCGAATAAAATGTAGAGATCTGCTATTTATACTACTTCGAAGATAACCATCGATAACAGTTAATCCCTAAAAGATCAAACACAATTCTCACTACTTAAACATCCATATTATGACTTCCTTTCCCGCTTATTAAAAGAGGTAATTGTTGAAGAACATGACGTGAATTGAACTTCTTAACCGCCTGCAAGCTTATCTGACTTTGTTATCGTAGCATTTGTCGAGGCACATCCTTGGTTGTCGGATACTGGGACTTACAAAGTTATGATAAGTCCTTTACAACTAGTGACACTGTCAAATCTGACCATTATGTTGAAATCCTGTTTTCGAGATTTTGGACGTGTTTAGAGGAAAGAATTATCCTAATATTATGGATTTATTTTTGAGTTTTTTTCCTAACCAAGCTTACCGTTCTTCGTCGAACTTTCTTGTATCGATGCGTTTTTATATGTTGAAGCACCTTCTGTCGAGATTCCTCAATACTTTCCATCTTTCAATGTTATTAACCAGTCATATTCATTGATTTTCTATCATTATTTGTTGAATTTGTTTACCTTGAATTTCTAAGTTAACAGATGCCCCAAAAAATTATGTTGTAGATCATATGTGTCAGATGGAAGAAAGGTGTCTTTTGTTGTGATTGCTCGACAATGTTAGAGTAGCTTGCACATGTCATGGTCATCGTGACCACCTTATACCAAATTATCATGTCACAGACGTGCGTGTAGTTAATAATCATTATCTCCAATTTCAAAGGAGATTATTCAGCCACTAAATTAAATATAATTAAAATAAATTCTTTTAATTTCACTTTTCCCCATAAGAGGGAGTGCCATATATCGATCTGGACATGCCATTTATCCAAATCTTGGAAGGAAAACGTTTTCTTCTTCTTTTGGCTATTTAAACATTCTCTTCTTCAACTTTTCGCCTCCTTTGACATTTCCTTCATTTAAAGAAAAAACACCAAAGTTTTTCATGCCACTTCTGCTGACTCTTCTACTTATTTGTCTTCCAAAAACTTATGATAAACTGACAATGACTCCTAAAAGCGCATTTAACAAAGATCCATGTACTCCTTTTGCTTTTCGCATAGAACACCCATTCATCTTGGGTGATCGCACCTACGCCCTGGAACCTTTAATGGAGGTTGAGAAAATAAAAATTTGGTATTCTAACACGTTGATATCCTAATACTCTATTTCAAGTACTAATTATGCTTTTATGGGGTCTTATTAGTGAGGTGGCTGAACTAGAAGAAAGGACAAAAGAGATTTTTCCAAAATATTTAATTTTCTTACATTATAGACTCATAAAACTCTAAAAAATCATGTAAAAACTCGTGAATATCTCCAGAAATCTGTTAAAAATTCACAATTTTTAAAAAATATGAAAAACATATTTGTTTTTTAAAAATATAAAAATAATCACAAAGGAAATTATTTTAAAAACATCTCCAATGTGGATTATCAGATGTGAGTGGGGATCTGATGATAAAACCTCGTTATGATGACGTGATTCACTAAAACAAGATTAAAAAAATATGAGACAATTTTTTGTGTAAAAAAAAAAAGAGATAATTTTGTTATTGTACTCATTCACAACCAAAATCAAGAAATACTGTCACTCAAAAGTGATGAATAATACTTATTATTGTTATTTTTATTTGTACAAATTATACTACACTTGAATTTTTCATGAGTGTGACTCAAAATTATATTGTTAGAAAACAAATTAGAAGGTCAAATCTGAACATAAAAAATTACAAATCTAAAAGTCAGATTTGAGCTAGAAATATTTTAGAGTTCAAAGTTGTGAATGTTATTGTTTCAAATTTAGAAAATATGGATGTTATTACTGATGTTATTGGTTCATAAAACTAATCTAAAAAATATTTTCTAATAAAAATTATGGATGTTATTGTTTCAAAGTTAGAAAATATTTTTCTTTCTTATTTATGATAAGGTTTTTCGAGTATAAATTATAATTTAGAGGAGTTCTCATTCTCTTTGATAATAATCATTCTTATTAGAGCATTGAATTTTGAAAAGTGCTTATTGCTTGTATATGTTTAAAAAAATATTTATATGGTGGCAAAAATATAGTCCTGCATAAAAACTCTACTGTATCTTATCCATTTATTTAAATTTTATTTAATAAATTAAATAAAAACTATTTAAAATATTCATTGATGGTAAATATTAGGGTTGCATTAAATAATAAAATGTAAAGCTACACGACAACAACTCGGTAAATCCAAACAATGATAAAAAGAATAAAATTTGAATTAAAAAATATATAACATAAGGATGCATATTCTACTATAACATCTATAAACTCTAATATGTCTAGGGTGGGATAAATCAAATATTATTGACTAGTTTTATATTATCAATAATTTGGGTACAAAAACTTTGTTTTACAAAATCAAATGACCAATCCATGGATGTGTCCACCTATATACTATTTTTTCACATAAAAATTTTAATTTTCACTTTTAAAAACATTTCTAAACTGATTTTAAGTATTCTAAGGTAATAACACACATTTAGACACAAAGAATTAACGCAAATATACATGAATATTAAGTGTCTTAATTTTGACAGAATCAAAATATTTTTAAATAGAAAGTGAATTTACATTTTCTCCTTTTAATTATGGAAAAATGTACGAAGTATTTAATGTCTCGATAAAAAACTCCTTTGAATATGTGTACCTTAAAACATCTCCAATGGAGAATATTTTTTTGGTTGTTTGTGTCATATTTTGTGTGTCCAAATTGACTGTTGCATTTAAGCAATTCATAATCAACCTTATTTATTTTTGTTCCAATGATAATTATAAATAAGCAATGTATCTTGGACTCCACCAATTTATATTAATTATTATGTTTGCATTACAATTGATTACCAGATTACGTTGAGTGTGTTTGTTTTAGTTTTTAAAAAAATGATTTTTTTTCTTTTGTATTTTTGAAAATAGATTTCATAAAATCGTTTTTTAAAATATTATAAATTTTTTTATATTAGTTTTTTCTAAATTGAAACACTAATATTGACATTATATAACATAAATACATATTATTGAATCAAAACATAGTTAAAATCACAATTTAAAAAAAAATTATATTTCGAAAATGATTTTTATAAAAATCTAAAATAGCTTTAAAATTAAATGATTTTTTAAACTTTAATTGAAGAAGAGTTTGGATTAAAAAAATAAATGAAAAGTGAAATAAATGACACTAAAATAAGAATGTTCCAGCTAAGGAAACATAAAGACAAATAAAATAAAGGGACGCGAACTCGTAGATGTTCCTCACAAACTATTTTGTTCTTTGGCCTGAGTAATCCAGTTCTCTGAAGAGATGTATGAATTTTGTGACCTCGAATAAAATGTAGAGATCTGCTATTTATACTACTTCGAAGATAACCATCGATAACAGTTAATCCCTAAAAGATCAAACACAATTCTCACTACTTAAACATCCATATTATGACTTCCTTTCCCGCTTCTTAAAAGAGGTAATTGTTGAAGAACATGACGTGAATTGAACTTCTTAACCGCCTGCAAGCTTATCTGACTTTGTTATCGTAGCATTTGTCGAGGCACATCCTTGGTTGTCGGATACTGGGACTTACAAAGTTATGATAAGTCCTTTACAACTAGTGACACTGTCGAATCTGACCATTATGTTGAAATCCTATTTTCGAGATTTTGGACGTGTTTAGAGGAAAGAATTATCCTAATATTATGGATTTATTTTTGAGTTTTTTTCCTAACCAAGCTTACCGTGCTTCGTCGAACTTTCTTGTATCGACGTGTTTTTATATGTTGAAGCACCTTCTGTCGAGATTCCTCAATACTTTCCATCTTTCAATGTTATTAACCAGTCATATTCATTGATTTTCTATCATTATTTGTTGAATTTGTTTACCTTGAATTTCTAAGTTAACAGATGCCCCAAAAAATTATGTTGTAGATCATATGTGTCAGATGGAAGAAAGGTGTCTTTTGTTGTGATTGCTCGACAATGTTAGAGTAGCTTGCACATGTCATGGTCATCGTGACCACCTTATACCAAATTATCATGTCACAGACGTGCGTGTAGTTAATAATCATTATCTCCAATTTCAAAGGAGATTATTCAGCCACTAAATTAAATATAATTAAAATAAATTCTTTTAATTTCACTTTTCCCCATAAGAGGGAGTGCCATATATCGATCTGGACATGCCATTTATCCAAATCTTGGAAGGAAAACTGAAATGTTTTCTTCTTCTTTTGGCTATTTAAACGTTCTCTTCTTCAACTTTTCATAAAACTTATGATAAACTTATGATAAACTGACAATGACTCCTAAAAGCGCATTTAACAACGATCCATGTGCTCCTTTTGCTTTTCGCATTGAACACCCATTCATCTTGGGTGATCGCACCTACGCCCTGGAACCTTTCATGGAGGTTGAGAAAATAAAAATTTGGTATTCTAACACGTTGATATCCTAATACTCTATTTCAAGTACTAATTATGCTTTTATGGGGTCTTATTAGTGAGGTGGCTGAACTAGAAGAAAGGACAAAACAGATTTTTCCAAAATATTTAATTTTCTTACATTATAGACTCATAAAACTCTAAAAAATCATGTAAAAACTCGTGAATATCTCCAGAAATCTGTTAAAAATTCACAATTTTTAAAAAATATGAAAAACATATTTGTTTTTTAAAAATATAAAAATAATCACAAAGGAAATTATTTTAAAAACATCTCCAATGTGGATTATCAGATGTGAGTGGGGATCTGATGATAAAACCTCGTTATGATGACCTGATTCACTAAAACAAGATTAAAAAAATATGAGACAATTTTTTGTGTAAAAAAAATGAGATAATTTTGTTATTGTACTCATTCACAACAAAAATCAAGAAATACTGTCACTCAAAAGTGATGAATAATACTTATTATTGTTATTTTTATTTGTACAAATTATACTACACATGAATTTTTCATGAGTGTGACTCAAAATTAGATTGTTAGAAAACAAATTAGAAGGTCAAATCTGAACATAAAAAATTACAAATCTAAAAGTCAGATTTGAGCTAGAAATATTTTAGAGTTCAAAGTTGTGAATGTTATTGTTTCAAATTTAGAAAATATGGATGTTATTACGGATGTTATTGGTTCATAAAACTAATCTAAAAAATATTTTCTAATAAAAATTATGGATGTTATTGTTTCAAAGTTAGAAAATATTTTTCTTTCTTATTTATGATAAGGTTTTTCAAGTATAAATTATAATTTAGAGGAGTTCTCATTCTCTTTGATAATAATCCTCCTTATTAGAGCATTGAATTTTGAAAAGTGCTTATTGCTTGTATATGTTTAAAAAAATATTTATATGGTGGCAAAAATATAGTCCTGCATAAAAACTCTACTGTATCTTATCCATTTATTTAAAATTTATTTAATAAATTAAATAAAAACTATTTAAAATATTCATTGATGGTAAATATTAGGGTTGCATTAAATAATAAAATGTAAAGCTACACGACAACAACTCGGTAAATCCAAACAATGATAAAAAGAATAAAATTTGAATTAAAAAATATATAACATAAGGATGCATATTCTGCTATAACATCTATAAACTCTAATATGTCTAGGGTGGGATAAATCAAATATTATTGACTAGTTTTATATTATCAATAATTTGGGTACAAAAACTTTGTTTTACAAAATCAAATGACCAATCCATGGATGTGTCCACCTATATACTATTTTTTCACATAAAAATCTTAATTTTCACTTTTAAAAACATTTCTAAAATGATTTTAAGTATTCTAAGGTAAAAACACACATTTAGACACAAAGAGTTAACGCAAATATACATGAATATTAAGTGTCTTAATTTTGACAGAATCAATATATTTTTAAATAGAAAGTGAATTTACATTTTCTCCTTTTAATTATGGCAAAACGTACGAAGTATTTAATGTCTCGATAAAAAACTCCTCTGAATATGTGTACCTTAAAACATCTCCAATGGAGAATATTTTTTGGTTGTTTGTGTCATATTTTGTGTGTCCAAATTGACTGTTGCATTTAAGCAATTCATAATCAACCTTATTTATTTTTGTTCCAATGATAATTATAAATAAGCAATGTATCTTGGACTCCACCCATTTATATTAATTATTATGTTTGCATTACAATTGATTACCAGATTACGTTGAGTGTGTTTGTTTTAGTTTTTAAAAAAATGATTTTTTTTCTTTTGTATTTTTGAAAATAGATTTCATAAAATCGTTTTTCAAAATATTATAAATTTTTTTATATTAGTTTTTTCTAAATTGAAACACTAATATTGACATTATATAACATAAATACATATTATTGAATCAAAACAAAGTTAAAATCACAATTTAAAAAAAATTATATTTCGAAAATGATTTTTATAAAAATCTAAAATAGCTTTAAAATTAAATGATTTTTTAAACTTTAATTGAAGAAGAGTTTGGATTAAAAAAATAAATGAAAAGTGAAATAAATGACACTAAAATAAGAATGTTCCCGCTAAGGAAACATAAAGACAAATAAAATAAAGGGACGCAAACTCGTAGATGTTCCTCACAAACTATTTTGTTCTTTGGCCTGGGTAATCCAGTTCTCTGAAGAGATGTATGAATTTTGTGACCTCGAATAAAATGTAGAGATCTGCTATTTATACTACTTCGAAGATAACCATCGATATCAGTTAATCCCTAAAAGATCAAACACAATTCTCACTACTTAAACATCCATATTATGACTTCCTTTCCCGCTTCTTAAAAGAGGTAATTGTTGAAGAACATGACGTGAATTGAACTTCTTAACCGCCTGCAAGCTTATCTGACTTTGTTATCGTAGCATTTGTCGAGGCACATCCTTGGTTGTCGGATACTGGGACTTACAAAGTTATGATAAGTCCTTTACAACTAGTGACACTGTCGAATCTGACCATTATGTTGAAATCCTGTTTTCGAGATTTTGGACGTGTTTAGAGGAAAGAATTATCCTAATATTATGGATTTATTTTTGAGTTTTTTTCCAAACCAAGCTTACCGTGCTTCGTCGAACTTTCTTGTATCGACGTGTTTTTATATGTTGAAGCACCTTCTGTCGAGATTCCTCAATACTTTCCATCTTTCAATGTTATTAACCAGTCATATTCATTGATTTTCTATCATTATTTGTTGAATTTGTTTACCTTGAATTTCTAAGTTAACAGATGCCCCAAGAAATTATGTTGTAGATCATATGTGTCAGATGGAAGAATGGTGTCTTTTGTTGTGATTGCTCGACAATGTTAGAGTAGCTTGCACATGTCATGGTCATCATGACCACCTTATACCAAATTATCATGTCACAGACGTGCGTGTAGTTAATAATCATTATCTCCAATTTCAAAGGAGATTATTCAGCCACTAAATTAAATATAATTAAAATAAATTCTTTTAATTTCACTTTTCCCCATAAGAGGGAGTGCCATATATCGATCTGGACATGCCATTTATCCAAATCTTGGAAGGAAAACTGAAATGTTTTCTTCTTCTTTTGGCTATTTAAACGTTCTCTTCTTCAACTTTTCATAAAACTTATGATAAACTTATGATAAACTCACAATGACTCCTAAAAGCGCATTTAACAACGATCCATGTGCTCCTTTTGCTTTTCGCATTGAACACCCATTCATCTTGGGTGATCGCACCTACGCCCTGGAACCTTTCATGGAGGTTGAGAAAATAAAAATTTGGTATTCTAACACGTTGATATCCTAATACTCTATTTCAAGTACTAATTATGCTTTTATGGGGTCTTATTAGTGAGGTGGCTGAACTAGAAGAAAGGACAAAAGAGATTTTTCCAAAATATTTAATTTTCTTACATTATAGACTCATAAAACTCTAAAAAATCATGTAAAAACTCGTTAATATCTCCAGTAATCTGTTAAAAATTCACAATTTTTAAAAAATATGAAAAACATATTTGTTTTTTAAAAATATAAAAATAATCACAAAGGAAATTATTTTAAAAACATCTCCAATGTGGATTATCAGATGTGAGTGGGGATCTGATGATAAAACCTCGTTATGATGACGTGATTCACTAAAACAAGATTAAAAAAATATGAGACAATTTTTTGTGTAAAAAAAATGAGATAATTTTGTTATTGTACTCATTCACAACAAAAATCAAGAAATACTGTCACTCAAAAGTGATGAATAATACTTATTATTGTTATTTTTATTTGTACAAATTATACTACACATGAATTTTTCATGAGTGTGACTCAAAATTTGATTGTTAGAAAACAAATTAGAAGGTCAAATCTGAACATAAAAAATTACAAATCTAAAAGTCAGATTTGAGCTAGAAATATTTTAGAGTTCAAAGTTGTGAATGTTACTGTTTCAAATTTAGAAAATATGGATGTTATTACGGATGTTATTGGTTCATAAAACTAATCTAAAAAATATTTTCTAATAAAAATTATGGATGTTATTGTTTCAAAGTTAGAAAATATTTTTCTTTCTTATTTATGATAAGGTTTTTCGAGTATAAATTATAATTTAGAGGAGTTCTCATTCTCTTTGATAATAATCCTCCTTATTAGAGCATTGAATTTTGAAAAGTGCTTATTGCTTGTATATGTTTAAAAAAATATTTATATGGTGGCAAAAATATAGTCCTGCATAAAAACTCTACTGTATCTTATCCATTTATTTAAAATTTATTTAATAAATTAAATAAAAACTATTTAAAATATTCATTGATGGTAAATATTAGGGTTGCATTAAATAATAAAATGTAAAGCTACACGACAACAACTCGGTAAATCCAAACAATGATAAAAAGAATAAAATTTGAATTAAAAAATATATAACATAAGGAAGCATATTCTACTATAACATCTATAAACTCTAATATGTCTAGGGTGGGATAAATCAAATATTATTGACCAGTTTTATATTATCAATAATTTGGGTACAAAAACTTTGTTTTACAAAATCAAATGACCAATCCATGGATGTGTCCACCTATATACTATTTTTTCACATAAAAATCTTAATTTTCACTTTTAAAAACATTTCTAAACTGATTTTAAGTATTCTAAGGTAAAAACACACATTTAGACACAAAGAATTAACGCAAATATACATGAATATTAAGTGTCTTAATTTTGACAGAATCAAAATATTTTTAAATAGAAAGTGAATTTACATTTTCTCCTTTTAATTATGGCAAAACGTACGAAGTATTTAATGTCTCTATAAAAAACTCCTCTGAATATGTGTACCTTAAAACATCTCCAATGGAGAATATTTTTTGGTTGTTTGTGTCATATTTTGTGTGTCCAAATTGACTGTTGCATTTAAGCAATTCATAATCAACCTTATTTATTTTTGTTCCAATGATAATTATAAATAAGCAATGTATCTTGGACTCCACCAAATTATATTAATTATTATGTTTGCATTACAATTGATTACCAGATTACGTTGAGTGTGTTTGTTTTAGTTTTTAAAAAAATGATTTTTTTTCTTTTGTATTTTTGAAAATAGATTTCATAAAATCGTTTTTCAAAATATTATAAATTTTTTTATATTAGTTTTTTCTAAATTGAAACACTAATATTGACATTATATAACATAAATACATATTATTGAATCAAAACATAGTTAAAATCACAATTTAAAAAAAAATTATATTTCGAAAATGATTTTTATAAAAATCTAAAATAGCTTTAAAATTAAATGATTTTTTAAACTTTAATTGAAGAAGAGTTTGGATTAAAAAAATAAATGAAAAGTGAAATAAATGACACTAAAATAAGAATGTTCCAGCTAAGGAAACATAAAGACAAATAAAATAAAGGGACGCGAACTCGTAGATGTTCCTCACAAACTATTTTGTTCTTTGGCCTGGGTAATCCAGTTCTCTGAAGAGATGTATGAATTTTGTGACCTCGAATAAAATGTAGAGATCTGCTATTTATACTACTTCGAAGATAACCATCGATAACAGTTAATCCCTAAAAGATCAAACACAATTCTCACTACTTAAACATCCATATTATGACTTCCTTTCCCGCTTCTTAAAAGAGGTAATTGTTGAAGAACATGACGTGAATTGAACTTCTTAACCGCCTGCAAGCTTATCTGACTTTGTTATCGTAGCATTTGTCGAGGCACATCCTTGGTTGTCGGATACTGGGACTTACAAAGTTATGATAAGTCCTTTACAACTAGTGACACTGTCGAATCTGACCATTATGTTGAAATCCTGTTTTCGAGATTTTGGACGTGTTTAGAGGAAAGAATTATCCTAATATTATGGATTTATTTTTGAGTTTTTTTCCTAACCAAGCTTACCGTGCTTCGTCGAACTTTCTTGTATCGACGTGTTTTTATATGTTGAAGCACCTTCTGTCGAGATTCCTCAATACTTTCCATCTTTCAATGTTATTAACCAGTCATATTCATTGATTTTCTATCATTATTTGTTGAATTTGTTTACCTTGAATTTCTAAGTTAACAGATGCCCCAAGAAATTATGTTGTAGATCATATGTGTCAGATGGAAGAATGGTGTCTTTTGTTGTGATTGCTCGACAATGTTAGAGTAGCTTGCACATGTCATGGTCATCGTGACCACCTTATACCAAATTATCATGTCACAGACGTGCGTGTAGTTAATAATCATTATCTCCAATTTCAAAGGAGATTATTCAGCCACTAAATTAAATATAATTAAAATAAATTCTTTTAATTTCACTTTTCCCCATAAGAGGGAGTGCCATATATCGATCTGGACATGCCATTTATCCAAATCTTGGAAGGAAAACTGAAATGTTTTCTTCTTCTTTTGGCTATTTAAACGTTCTCTTCTTCAACTTTTCATAAAACTTATGATAAACTTATGATAAACTCACAATGACTCCTAAAAGCGCATTTAACAACGATCCATGTGCTCCTTTTGCTTTTCGCATTGAACACCCATTCATCTTGGGTGATCGCACCTACGCCCTGGAACCTTTCATGGAGGTTGAGAAAATAAAAATTTGGTATTCTAACACGTTGATATCCTAATACTCTATTTCAAGTACTAATTATGCTTTTATGGGGTCTTATTAGTGAGGTGGCTGAACTAGAAGAAAGGACAAAAGAGATTTTTCCAAAATATTTAATTTTCTTACATTATAGACTCATAAAACTCTAAAAAATCATGTAAAAACTCGTTAATATCTCCAGTAATCTGTTAAAAATTCACAATTTTTAAAAAATATGAAAAACATATTTGTTTTTTAAAAATATAAAAATAATCACAAAGGAAATTATTTTAAAAACATCTCCAATGTGGATTATCAGATGTGAGTGGGGATCTGATGATAAAACCTCGTTATGATGACGTGATTCACTAAAACAAGATTAAAAAAATATGAGACAATTTTTTGTGTAAAAAAAATGAGATAATTTTGTTATTGTACTCATTCACAACAAAAATCAAGAAATACTGTCACTCAAAAGTGATGAATAATACTTATTATTGTTATTTTTATTTGTACAAATTATACTACACATGAATTTTTCATGAGTGTGACTCAAAATTTGATTGTTAGAAAACAAATTAGAAGGTCAAATCTGAACATAAAAAATTACAAATCTAAAAGTCAGATTTGAGCTAGAAATATTTTAGAGTTCAAAGTTGTGAATGTTACTGTTTCAAATTTAGAAAATATGGATGTTATTACGGATGTTATTGGTTCATAAAACTAATCTAAAAAATATTTTCTAATAAAAATTATGGATGTTATTGTTTCAAAGTTAGAAAATATTTTTCTTTCTTATTTATGATAAGGTTTTTCGAGTATAAATTATAATTTAGAGGAGTTCTCATTCTCTTTGATAATAATCCTCCTTATTAGAGCATTGAATTTTGAAAAGTGCTTATTGCTTGTATATGTTTAAAAAAATATTTATATGGTGGCAAAAATATAGTCCTGCATAAAAACTCTACTGTATCTTATCCATTTATTTAAAATTTATTTAATAAATTAAATAAAAACTATTTAAAATATTCATTGATGGTAAATATTAGGGTTGCATTAAATAATAAAATGTAAAGCTACACGACAACAACTCGGTAAATCCAAACAATGATAAAAAGAATAAAATTTGAATTAAAAAATATATAACATAAGGAAGCATATTCTACTATAACATCTATAAACTCTAATATGTCTAGGGTGGGATAAATCAAATATTATTGACCAGTTTTATATTATCAATAATTTGGGTACAAAAACTTTGTTTTACAAAATCAAATGACCAATCCATGGATGTGTCCACCTATATACTATTTTTTCACATAAAAATCTTAATTTTCACTTTTAAAAACATTTCTAAACTGATTTTAAGTATTCTAAGGTAAAAACACACATTTAGACACAAAGAATTAACGCAAATATACATGAATATTAAGTGTCTTAATTTTGACAGAATCAAAATATTTTTAAATAGAAAGTGAATTTACATTTTCTCCTTTTAATTATGGCAAAACGTACGAAGTATTTAATGTCTCTATAAAAAACTCCTCTGAATATGTGTACCTTAAAACATCTCCAATGGAGAATATTTTTTGGTTGTTTGTGTCATATTTTGTGTGTCCAAATTGACTGTTGCATTTAAGCAATTCATAATCAACCTTATTTATTTTTGTTCCAATGATAATTATAAATAAGCAATGTATCTTGGACTCCACCAAATTATATTAATTATTATGTTTGCATTACAATTGATTACCAGATTACGTTGAGTGTGTTTGTTTTAGTTTTTAAAAAAATGATTTTTTTTCTTTTGTATTTTTGAAAATAGATTTCATAAAATCGTTTTTCAAAATATTATAAATTTTTTTATATTAGTTTTTTCTAAATTGAAACACTAATATTGACATTATATAACATAAATACATATTATTGAATCAAAACATAGTTAAAATCACAATTTAAAAAAAAATTATATTTCGAAAATGATTTTTATAAAAATCTAAAATAGCTTTAAAATTAAATGATTTTTTAAACTTTAATTGAAGAAGAGTTTGGATTAAAAAAATAAATGAAAAGTGAAATAAATGACACTAAAATAAGAATGTTCCAGCTAAGGAAACATAAAGACAAATAAAATAAAGGGACGCGAACTCGTAGATGTTCCTCACAAACTATTTTGTTCTTTGGCCTGGGTAATCCAGTTCTCTGAAGAGATGTATGAATTTTGTGACCTCGAATAAAATGTAGAGATCTGCTATTTATACTACTTCGAAGATAACCATCGATAACAGTTAATCCCTAAAAGATCAAACACAATTCTCACTACTTAAACATCCATATTATGACTTCCTTTCCCGCTTCTTAAAAGAGGTAATTGTTGAAGAACATGACGTGAATTGAACTTCTTAACCGCCTGCAAGCTTATCTGACTTTGTTATCGTAGCATTTGTCGAGGCACATCCTTGGTTGTCGGATACTGGGACTTACAAAGTTATGATAAGTCCTTTACAACTAGTGACACTGTCGAATCTGACCATTATGTTGAAATCCTGTTTTCGATATTTTGGACGTGTTTAGAGGAAAGAATTATCCTAATATTATGGATTTATTTTTGAGTTTTTTTCCTAACCAAGCTTACCGTGCTTCGTCGAACTTTCTTGTATCGACGTGTTTTTATATGTTGAAGCACCTTCTGTCGAGATTCCTCAATACTTTCCATCTTTCAATGTTATTAACCAGTCATATTCATTGATTTTCTATCATTATTTGTTGAATTTGTTTACCTTGAATTTCTAAGTTAACAGATGCCCCAAAAAATTATGTCGTAGATCATATGTGTCAGATGGAAGAAAGGTGTCTTTTGTTGTGATTGCTCGACAATGTTAGAGTAGCTTGCACATGTCATGGTCATCGTGACCACCTTATACCAAATTATCATGTCACAGACGTGCGTGTAGTTAATAATCATTATCTCCAATTTCAAAGGAGATTATTCAGCCACTAAATTAAATATAATTAAAATAAATTCTTTTAATTTCACTTTTCCCCATAAGAGGGAGTGCCATATATCGATCTGGACATGCCATTTATCCAAATCTTGGAAGGAAAACTGAAATGTTTTCTTCTTCTTTTGGCTATTTAAACGTTCTCTTCTTCAACTTTTCATAAAACTTATGATAAACTTATGATAAACTGACAATGACTCCTAAAAGCGCATTTAACAACGATCCATGTGCTCCTTTTGCTTTTCGCATTGAACACCCATTCATCTTGGGTGATCGCACCTACGCCCTGGAACCTTTCATGGAGGTTGAGAAAATAAAAATTTGGTATTCTAACACGTTGATATCCTAATACTCTATTTCAAGTACTAATTATGCTTTTATGGGGTCTTATTAGTGAGGTGGCTGAACTAGAAGAAAGGACAAAAGAGATTTTTCCAAAATATTTAATTTTCTTACATTATAGACTCATAAAACTCTAAAAAATCATGTAAAAACTCGTGAATATCTCCAGAAATCTGTTAAAAATTCACAATTTTTAAAAAATATGAAAAACATATTTGTTTTTTAAAAATATAAAAATAATCACAAAGGAAATTATTTTAAAAACATCTCCAATGTGGATTATCAGATGTGAGTGGGGATCTGATGATAAAACCTCGTTATGATGACGTGATTCACTAAAACAAGATTAAAAAAATATGAGACAATTTTTTGTGTAAAAAAAAAAGAGATAATTTTGTTATTGTACTCATTCACAACAAAAATCAAGAAATACTGTCACTCAAAAGTGATGAATAATACTTATTATTGTTATTTTTATTTGTACAAATTATACTACACTTGAATTTTTCATGAGTGTGACTAAAAATTAGATTGTTAGAAAACAAATTAGAAGGTCAAATCTGAACATAAAAAATTACAAATCTAAAAGTCAGATTTGAGCTAGAAATATTTTAGAGTTCAAAGTTGTGAATGTTACTGTTTCAAATTTAGAAAATATGGATGTTATTACGGATGTTATTGGTTCATAAAACTAATCTAAAAAATATTTTCTAATAAAAATTATGGATGTTATTGTTTCAAAGTTAGAAAATATTTTTCTTTCTTATTTATGATAAGGTTTTTCGAGTATAAATTATAATTTAGAGGAGTTCTCATTCTCTTTGATAATAATCCTCCTTATTAGAGCATTGAATTTTGAAAAGTGCTTATTGCTTGTATATGTTTAAAAAAATATTTATATGGTGGCAAAAATATAGTCCTGCATAAAAACTCTACTGTATCTTATCCATTTATTTAAAATTTATTTAATAAATTAAATAAAAACTATTTAAAATATTCATTGATGGTAAATATTAGGGTTGCATTAAATAATAAAATGTAAAGCTACACGACAACAACTCGGTAAATCCAAACAATGATAAAAAGAATAAAATTTGAATTAAAAAATATATAACATAAGGATGCATATTCTACTATAACATCTATAAACTCTAATATGTCTAGGGTGGGATAAATCAAATATTATTGACTAGTTTTATATTATCAATAATTTGGGTACAAAAACTTTGTTTTACAAAATCAAATGACCAATCCATGGATGTGTCCACCTATATACTATTTTTTCACATAAAAAATCTTAATTTTCACTTTTAAAAACATTTCTAAACTGATTTTAAGTATTCTAAGGTAATAACACACATTTAGACACAAAGAATTAACGCAAATATACATGAATATTAAGTGTCTTAATTTTGACAGAATCAAAATATTTTTAAATAGAAAGTGAATTTACATTTTCTCCTTTTAATTATGGCAAAACGTACGAAGTATTTAATGTCTCGATAAAAAACTCCTCTGAATATGTGTACCTTAAAACATCTCCAATGGAGAATATTTTTTTGGTTGTTTGTGTCATATTTTGTGTGTCCAAATTGACTGTTGCATTTAAGCAATTCATAATCAACCTTATTTATTTTTGTTCCAATGATAATTATAAATAAGCAATGTATCTTGGACTCCACCACTTTATATTAATTATTATGTTTGCATTACAATTGATTACCAGATTACGTTGAGTGTGTTTGTTTTAGTTTTTAAAAAAATGATTTTTTTTCTTTTGTATTTTTGAAAATAGATTTCATAAAATAGTTTTTCAAAATATTATAAATTTTTTTATATTAGTTTTTTCTAAATTGAAACACTAATATTGACATTATATAACATAAATACATATTATTGAATCAAAACATAGTTAAAATCACAATTTAAAAAAAATTATATTTCGAAAATGATTTTTATAAAAATCTAAAATAGCTTTAAAATTAAATGATTTTTTAAACTTTAATTGAAGAAGAGTTTGGATTAAAAAAATAAATGAAAAGTGAAATAAATGACACTAAAATAAGAATGTTCCAGCTAAGGAAACATAAAGACAAATAAAATAAAGGGACGCGAACTCGTAGATGTTCCTCACAAACTATTTTGTTCTTTGGCCTGAGTAATCCAGTTCTCTGAAGAGATGTATGAATTTTGTGACCTCGAATAAAATGTAGAGATCTGCTATTTATACTACTTCGAAGATAACCATCGATAACAGTTAATCCCTAAAAGATCAAACACAATTCTCACTACTTAAACATCCATATTATGACTTCCTTTCCCGCTTCTTAAAAGAGGTAATTGTTGAAGAACATGACGTGAATTGAACTTCTTAACCGCCTGCAAGCTTATCTGACTTTGTTATCGTAGCATTTGTCGAGGCACATCCTTGGTTGTCGGATACTGGGACTTACAAAGTTATGATAAGTCCTTTACAACTAGTGACACTGTCGAATCTGACCATTATGTTGAAATCCTATTTTCGAGATTTTGGACGTGTTTAGAGGAAAGAATTATCCTAATATTATGGATTTATTTTTGAGTTTTTTTCCTAACCAAGCTTACCGTGCTTCGTCGAACTTTCTTGTATCGACGTGTTTTTATATGTTGAAGCACCTTCTGTCGAGATTCCTCAATACTTTCCATCTTTCAATGTTATTAACCAGTCATATTCATTGATTTTCTATCATTATTTGTTGAATTTGTTTACCTTGAATTTCTAAGTTAACAGATGCCCCAAAAAATTATGTTGTAGATCATATGTGTCAGATGGAAGAAAGGTGTCTTTTGTTGTGATTGCTCGACAATGTTAGAGTAGCTTGCACATGTCATGGTCATCGTGACCACCTTATACCAAATTATCATGTCACAGACGTGCGTGTAGTTAATAATCATTATCTCCAATTTCAAAGGAGATTATTCAGCCACTAAATTAAATATAATTAAAATAAATTCTTTTAATTTCACTTTTCCCCATAAGAGGGAGTGCCATATATCGATCTGGACATGCCATTTATCCAAATCTTGGAAGGAAAACTGAAATGTTTTCTTCTTCTTTTGGCTATTTAAACGTTCTCTTCTTCAACTTTTCATAAAACTTATGATAAACTTATGATAAACTGACAATGACTCCTAAAAGCGCATTTAACAACGATCCATGTGCTCCTTTTGCTTTTCGCATTGAACACCCATTCATCTTGGGTGATCGCACCTACGCCCTGGAACCTTTCATGGAGGTTGAGAAAATAAAAATTTGGTATTCTAACACGTTGATATCCTAATACTCTATTTCAAGTACTAATTATGCTTTTATGGGGTCTTATTAGTGAGGTGGCTGAACTAGAAGAAAGGACAAAACAAATTTTTCCAAAATATTTAATTTTCTTACATTATAGACTCATAAAACTCTAAAAAATCATGTAAAAACTCGTGAATATCTCCAGAAATCTGTTAAAAATTCACAATTTTTAAAAAATATGAAAAACATATTTGTTTTTTAAAAATATAAAAATAATCACAAAGGAAATTATTTTAAAAACATCTCCAATGTGGATTATCAGATGTGAGTGGGGATCTGATGATAAAACCTCGTTATGATGACCTGATTCACTAAAACAAGATTAAAAAAATATGAGACAATTTTTTGTGTAAAAAAAAATGAGATAATTTTGTTATTGTACTCATTCACAACAAAAATCAAGAAATACTGTCACTCAAAAGTGATGAATAATACTTATTATTGTTATTTTTATTTGTACAAATTATACTACACATGAATTTTTCATGAGTGTGACTCAAAATTAGATTGTTAGAAAACAAATTAGAAGGTCAAATCTGAACATAAAAAATTACAAATCTAAAAGTCAGATTTGAGCTAGAAATATTTTAGAGTTCAAAGTTGTGAATGTTATTGTTTCAAATTTAGAAAATATGGATGTTATTACGGATGTTATTGGTTCATAAAACTAATCTAAAAAATATTTTCTAATAAAAATTATGGATGTTATTGTTTCAAAGTTAGAAAATATTTTTCTTTCTTATTTATGATAAGGTTTTTCAAGTATAAATTATAATTTAGAGGAGTTCTCATTCTCTTTGATAATAATCCTCCTTATTAGAGCATTGAATTTTGAAAAGTGCTTATTGCTTGTATATGTTTAAAAAAATATTTATATGGTGGCAAAAATATAGTCCTGCATAAAAACTCTACTGTATCTTATCCATTTATTTAAAATTTATTTAATAAATTAAATAAAAACTATTTAAAATATTCATTGATGGTAAATATTAGGGTTGCATTAAATAATAAAATGTAAAGCTACACGACAACAACTCGGTAAATCCAAACAATGATAAAAAGAATAAAATTTGAATTAAAAAATATATAACATAAGGATGCATATTCTGCTATAACATCTATAAACTCTAATATGTCTAGGGTGGGATAAATCAAATATTATTGACTAGTTTTATATTATCAATAATTTGGGTACAAAAACTTTGTTTTACAAAATCAAATGACCAATCCATGGATGTGTCCACCTATATACTATTTTTTCACATAAAAATCTTAATTTTCACTTTTAAAAACATTTCTAAACTGATTTTAAGTATTCTAAGGTAAAAACACACATTTAGACACAAAGAGTTAACGCAAATATACATGAATATTAAGTGTCTTAATTTTGACAGAATCAAAATATTTTTAAATAGAAAGTGAATTTACATTTTCTCCTTTTAATTATGGCAAAACGTACGAAGTATTTAATGTCTCGATAAAAAACTCCTTTGAATATGTGTACCTTAAAACATCTCCAATGGAGAATATTTTTTGGTTGTTTGTGTCATATTTTGTGTGTCCAAATTGACTGTTGCATTTAAGCAATTCATAATCAACCTTATTTATTTTTGTTCCAATGATAATTATAAATAAGCAATGTATCTTGGACTCCACCCATTTATATTAATTATTATGTTTGCATTACAATTGATTACCAGATTACGTTGAGTGTGTTTGTTTTAGTTTTTAAAAAAATGATTTTTTTTCTTTTGTATTTTTGAAAATAGATTTCATAAAATCGTTTTTCAAAATATTATAAATTTTTTTATATTAGTTTTTTCTAAATTGAAACACTAATATTGACATTATATAACATAAATACATATTATTGAATCAAAACAAAGTTAAAATCACAATTTAAAAAAAATTATATTTCGAAAATGATTTTTATAAAAATCTAAAATAGCTTTAAAATTAAATGATTTTTTAAACTTTAATTGAAGAAGAGTTTGGATTAAAAAAATAAATGAAAAGTGAAATAAATGACACTAAAATAAGAATGTTCCCGCTAAGGAAACATAAAGACAAATAAAATAAAGGGACGCAAACTCGTAGATGTTCCTCACAAACTATTTTGTTCTTTGGCCTGGGTAATCCAGTTCTCTGAAGAGATGTATGAATTTTGTGACCTCGAATAAAATGTAGAGATCTGCTATTTATACTACTTCGAAGATAACCATCGATAACAGTTAATCCCTAAAAGATCAAACACAATTCTCACTACTTAAACATCCATATTATGACTTCCTTTCCCGCTTCTTAAAAGAGGTAATTGTTGAAGAACATGACGTGAATTGAACTTCTTAACCGCCTGCAAGCTTATCTGACTTTGTTATCGTAGCATTTGTCGAGGCACATCCTTGGTTGTCAGATACTGGGACTTACAAAGTTATGATAAGTCCTTTACAACTAGTGACACTGTCGAATCTGACCATTATGTTGAAATCTTGTTTTCGAGATTTTGGACGTGTTTAGAGGAAAGAATTATCCTAATATTATGGATTTATTTTTGAGTTTTTTTCCTAACCAAGCTTACCGTGCTTCGTCGAACTTTCTTGTATCGACGTGTTTTTATATGTTGAAGCACCTTCTGTCGAGATTCCTCAATACTTTCCATCTTTCAATGTTATTAACCAGTCATATTCATTGATTTTCTATCATTATTTGTTGAATTTGTTTACCTTGAATTTCTAAATTAACAGATGCCCCAAAAAATTATGTTGTAGATCATATGTGTCAGATGGAAGAAAGGTGTCTTTTATTGTGATTGCTCGACAATGTTAGAGTAGCTTGCACATGTCATGGTCATCGTGACCACCTTATACCAAATTATCATGTCACAGACGTGCGTGTAGTTAATAATCATTATCTCCAATTTCAAAGGAGATTATTCAGCCACTAAATTAAATATAATTAAAATAAATTCTTTTAATTTCACTTTTCCCCATAAGAGGGAGTGCCATATATCGATCTGGACATGCCATTTATCCAAATCTTGGAAGGAAAACTGAAATGTTTTCTTCTTCTTTTGGCTATTTAAACGTTCTCTTCTTCAACTTTTCATAAAACTTATGATAAACTTATGATAAACTGACAATGACTCCTAAAAGCGCATTTAACAACGATCCATGTGCTCCTTTTGCTTTTCGCATTGAACACCCATTCATCTTGGGTGATCGCACCTACGCCCTGGAACCTTTCATGGAGGTTGAGAAAATAAAAATTTGGTATTCTAACACGTTGATATCCTAATACTCTATTTCAAGTACTAATTATGCTTTTATGGGGTCTTATTAGTGAGGTGGCTGAACTAGAAGAAAGGACAAAACAGATTTTTCCAAAATATTTAATTTTCTTACATTATAGACTCATAAAACTCTAAAAAATCATGTAAAAACTCGTGAATATCTCCAGAAATCTGTTAAAAATTCACAATTTTTAAAAAATATGAAAAACATATTTGTTTTTTAAAAATATAAAAATAATCACAAAGGAAATTATTTTAAAAACATCTCCAATGTGGATTATCAGATGTGAGTGGGGATCTGATGATAAAACCTCGTTATGATGACCTGATTCACTAAAACAAGATTAAAAAAATATGAGACAATTTTTTGTGTAAAAAAAAATGAGATAATTTTGTTATTGTACTCATTCACAACAAAAATCAAGAAATACTGTCACTCAAAAGTGATGAATAATACTTATTATTGTTATTTTTATTTGTACAAATTATACTACACTTGAATTTTTCATGAGTGTGACTCAAAATTAGATTGTTAGAAAACAAATTAGAAGGTCAAATCTGAACATAAAAAATTACAAATCTAAAAGTCAGATTTGAGCTAGAAATATTTTAGAGTTCAAAGTTGTGAATGTTACTGTTTCAAATTTAGAAAATATGGATGTTATTACGGATGTTATTGGTTCATAAAACTAATCTAAAAAATATTTTCTAATAAAAATTATGGATGTTATTGTTTCAAAGTTAGAAAATATTTTTCTTTCTTATTTATGATAAGGTTTTTCGAGTATAAATTATAATTTAGAGGAGTTCTCATTCTCTTTGATAATAATCCTCCTTATTAGAGCATTGAATTTTGAAAAGTGCTTATTGCTTGTATATGTTTAAAAAAATATTTATATGGTGGCAAAAATATAGTCCTGCATAAAAACTCTACTGTATCTTATCCATTTATTTAAAATTTATTTAATAAATTAAATAAAAACTATTTAAAATATTCATTGATGGTAAATATTAGGGTTGCATTAAATAATAAAATGTAAAGCTACACGACAACTACTCGGTAAATCCAAACAATGATAAAAAGAATAAAATTTGAATTAAAAAATATATAACATAAGGATGCATATTCTACTATAACATCTATAAACTCTAATATGTCTAGGGTGGGATAAATCAAATATTATTGACTAGTTTTATATTATCAATAATTTGGGTACAAAAACTTTGTTTTACAAAATCAAATGACCAATCCATGGATGTGTCCACCTATATACTATTTTTTCACATAAAAAATCTTAATTTTCACTTTTAAAAACATTTCTAAACTGATTTTAAGTATTCTAAGGTAATAACACACATTTAGACACAAAGAATTAACGCAAATATACATGAATATTAAGTGTCTTAATTTTGACAGAATCAAAATATTTTTAAATAGAAAGTGAATTTACATTTTCTCCTTTTAATTATGGCAAAACGTACGAAGTATTTAATGTCTCGATAAAAAACTCCTCTGAATATGTGTACCTTAAAACATCTCCAATGGAGAATATTTTTTTGGTTGTTTGTGTCATATTTTGTGTGTCCAAATTGACTGTTGCATTTAAGCAATTCATAATCAACCTTATTTATTTTTGTTCCAATGATAATTATAAATAAGCAATGTATCTTGGACTCCACCAATTTATATTAATTATTATGTTTGCATTACAATTGATTACCAGATTACGTTGAGTGTGTTTGTTTTAGTTTTTAAAAAAATGATTTTTTTTCTTTTGTATTTTTGAAAATAGATTTCATAAAATCGTTTTTCAAAATATTATAAATTTTTTTATATTAGTTTTTTCTAAATTGAAACACTAATATTGACATTATATAACATAAATACATATTATTGAATCAAAACATAGTTAAAATCACAATTTAAAAAAAAATTATATTTCGAAAATGATTTTTATAAAAATCTAAAATAGCTTTAAAATTAAATGATTTTTTAAACTTTAATTGAAGAAGAGTTTGGATTAAAAAAATAAATGAAAAGTGAAATAAATGACACTAAAATAAGAATGTTCCAGCTAAGGAAACATAAAGACAAATAAAATAAAGGGACGCGAACTCGTAGATGTTCCTCACAAACTATTTTGTTCTTTGGCCTGAGTAATCCAGTTCTCTGAAGAGATGTATGAATTTTGTGACCTCGAATAAAATGTAGAGATCTGCTATTTATACTACTTCGAAGATAACCATCGATAACAGTTAATCCCTAAAAGATCAAACACAATTCTCACTACTTAAACATCCATATTATGACTTCCTTTCCCGCTTCTTAAAAGAGGTAATTGTTGAAGAACATGACGTGAATTGAACTTCTTAACCGCCTGCAAGCTTATCTGACTTTGTTATCGTAGCATTTGTCGAGGCACATCCTTGGTTGTCGGATACTGGGACTTACAAAGTTATGATAAGTCCTTTACAACTAGTGACACTGTCGAATCTGACCATTATGTTGAAATCCTATTTTCGAGATTTTGGACGTGTTTAGAGGAAAGAATTATCCTAATATTATGGATTTATTTTTGAGTTTTTTTCCTAACCAAGCTTACCGTGCTTCGTCGAACTTTCTTGTATCGACGTGTTTTTATATGTTGAAGCACCTTCTGTCGAGATTCCTCAATACTTTCCATCTTTCAATGTTATTAACCAGTCATATTCATTGATTTTCTATCATTATTTGTTGAATTTGTTTACCTTGAATTTCTAAGTTAACAGATGCCCCAAAAAATTATGTTGTAGATCATATGTGTCAGATGGAAGAAAGGTGTCTTTTGTTGTGATTGCTCGACAATGTTAGAGTAGCTTGCACATGTCATGGTCATCGTGACCACCTTATACCAAATTATCATGTCACAGACGTGCGTGTAGTTAATAATCATTATCTCCAATTTCAAAGGAGATTATTCAGCCACTAAATTAAATATAATTAAAATAAATTCTTTTAATTTCACTTTTCCCCATAAGAGGGAGTGCCATATATCGATCTGGACATGCCATTTATCCAAATCTTGGAAGGAAAACTGAAATGTTTTCTTCTTCTTTTGGCTATTTAAACGTTCTCTTCTTCAACTTTTCATAAAACTTATGATAAACTTATGATAAACTGACAATGACTCCTAAAAGCGCATTTAACAACGATCCATGTGCTCCTTTTGCTTTTCGCATTGAACACCCATTCATCTTGGGTGATCGCACCTACGCCCTGGAACCTTTCATGGAGGTTGAGAAAATAAAAATTTGGTATTCTAACACGTTGATATCCTAATACTCTATTTCAAGTACTAATTATGCTTTTATGGGGTCTTATTAGTGAGGTGGCTGAACTAGAAGAAAGGACAAAAGAGATTTTTCCAAAATATTTAATTTTCTTACATTATAGACTCATAAAACTCTAAAAAATCATGTAAAAACTCGTGAATATCTCCAGAAATCTGTTAAAAATTCACAATTTTTAAAAAATATGAAAAACATATTTGTTTTTTAAAAATATAAAAATAATCACAAAGGAAATTATTTTAAAAACATCTCCAATGTGGATTATCAGATGTGAGTGGGGATCTGATGATAAAACCTCGTTATGATGACGTGATTCACTAAAACAAGATTAAAAAAATATGAGACAATTTTTTGTGTAAAAAAAAAAGAGATAATTTTGTTATTGTACTCATTCACAACAAAAATCAAGAAATACTGTCACTCAAAAGTGATGAATAATACTTATTATTGTTATTTTTATTTGTACAAATTATACTACACTTGAATTTTTCATGAGTGTGACTAAAAATTAGATTGTTAGAAAACAAATTAGAAGGTCAAATCTGAACATAAAAAATTACAAATCTAAAAGTCAGATTTGAGCTAGAAATATTTTAGAGTTCAAAGTTGTGAATGTTACTGTTTCAAATTTAGAAAATATGGATGTTATTACGGATGTTATTGGTTCATAAAACTAATCTAAAAAATATTTTCTAATAAAAATTATGGATGTTATTGTTTCAAAGTTAGAAAATATTTTTCTTTCTTATTTATGATAAGGTTTTTCGAGTATAAATTATAATTTAGAGGAGTTCTCATTCTCTTTGATAATAATCCTCCTTATTAGAGCATTGAATTTTGAAAAGTGCTTATTGCTTGTATATGTTTAAAAAAATATTTATATGGTGGCAAAAATATAGTCCTGCATAAAAACTCTACTGTATCTTATCCATTTATTTAAAATTTATTTAATAAATTAAATAAAAACTATTTAAAATATTCATTGATGGTAAATATTAGGGTTGCATTAAATAATAAAATGTAAAGCTACACGACAACTACTCGGTAAATCCAAACAATGATAAAAAGAATAAAATTTGAATTAAAAAATATATAACATAAGGATGCATATTCTACTATAACATCTATAAACTCTAATATGTCTAGGGTGGGATAAATCAAATATTATTGACTAGTTTTATATTATCAATAATTTGGGTACAAAAACTTTGTTTTACAAAATCAAATGACCAATCCATGGATGTGTCCACCTATATACTATTTTTTCACATAAAAAATCTTAATTTTCACTTTTAAAAACATTTCTAAACTGATTTTAAGTATTCTAAGGTAATAACACACATTTAGACACAAAGAATTAACGCAAATATACATGAATATTAAGTGTCTTAATTTTGACAGAATCAAAATATTTTTAAATAGAAAGTGAATTTACATTTTCTCCTTTTAATTATGGCAAAACGTACGAAGTATTTAATGTCTCGATAAAAAACTCCTCTGAATATGTGTACCTTAAAACATCTCCAATGGAGAATATTTTTTTGGTTGTTTGTGTCATATTTTGTGTGTCCAAATTGACTGTTGCATTTAAGCAATTCATAATCAACCTTATTTATTTTTGTTCCAATGATAATTATAAATAAGCAATGTATCTTGGACTCCACCAATTTATATTAATTATTATGTTTGCATTACAATTGATTACCAGATTACGTTGAGTGTGTTTGTTTTAGTTTTTAAAAAAATGATTTTTTTTCTTTTGTATTTTTGAAAATAGATTTCATAAAATCGTTTTTCAAAATATTATAAATTTTTTTATATTAGTTTTTTCTAAATTGAAACACTAATATTGACATTATATAACATAAATACATATTATTGAATCAAAACATAGTTAAAATCACAATTTAAAAAAAAATTATATTTCGAAAATGATTTTTATAAAAATCTAAAATAGCTTTAAAATTAAATGATTTTTTAAACTTTAATTGAAGAAGAGTTTGGATTAAAAAAATAAATGAAAAGTGAAATAAATGACACTAAAATAAGAATGTTCCAGCTAAGGAAACATAAAGACAAATAAAATAAAGGGACGCGAACTCGTAGATGTTCCTCACAAACTATTTTGTTCTTTGGCCTGAGTAATCCAGTTCTCTGAAGAGATGTATGAATTTTGTGACCTCGAATAAAATGTAGAGATCTGCTATTTATACTACTTCGAAGATAACCATCGATAACAGTTAATCCCTAAAAGATCAAACACAATTCTCACTACTTAAACATCCATATTATGACTTCCTTTCCCGCTTCTTAAAAGAGGTAATTGTTGAAGAACATGACGTGAATTGAACTTCTTAACCGCCTGCAAGCTTATCTGACTTTGTTATCGTAGCATTTGTCGAGGCACATCCTTGGTTGTCGGATACTGGGACTTACAAAGTTATGATAAGTCCTTTACAACTAGTGACACTGTCGAATCTGACCATTATGTTGAAATCCTATTTTCGAGATTTTGGACGTGTTTAGAGGAAAGAATTATCCTAATATTATGGATTTATTTTTGAGTTTTTTTCCTAACCAAGCTTACCGTGCTTCGTCGAACTTTCTTGTATCGACGTGTTTTTATATGTTGAAGCACCTTCTGTCGAGATTCCTCAATACTTTCCATCTTTCAATGTTATTAACCAGTCATATTCATTGATTTTCTATCATTATTTGTTGAATTTGTTTACCTTGAATTTCTAAGTTAACAGATGCCCCAAAAAATTATGTTGTAGATCATATGTGTCAGATGGAAGAAAGGTGTCTTTTGTTGTGATTGCTCGACAATGTTAGAGTAGCTTGCACATGTCATGGTCATCGTGACCACCTTATACCAAATTATCATGTCACAGACGTGCGTGTAGTTAATAATCATTATCTCCAATTTCAAAGGAGATTATTCAGCCACTAAATTAAATATAATTAAAATAAATTCTTTTAATTTCACTTTTCCCCATAAGAGGGAGTGCCATATATCGATCTGGACATGCCATTTATCCAAATCTTGGAAGGAAAACTGAAATGTTTTCTTCTTCTTTTGGCTATTTAAACGTTCTCTTCTTCAACTTTTCATAAAACTTATGATAAACTTATGATAAACTGACAATGACTCCTAAAAGCGCATTTAACAACGATCCATGTGCTCCTTTTGCTTTTCGCATTGAACACCCATTCATCTTGGGTGATCGCACCTACGCCCTGGAACCTTTCATGGAGGTTGAGAAAATAAAAATTTGGTATTCTAACACGTTGATATCCTAATACTCTATTTCAAGTACTAATTATGCTTTTATGGGGTCTTATTAGTGAGGTGGCTGAACTAGAAGAAAGGACAAAAGAGATTTTTCCAAAATATTTAATTTTCTTACATTATAGACTCATAAAACTCTAAAAAATCATGTAAAAACTCGTGAATATCTCCAGAAATCTGTTAAAAATTCACAATTTTTAAAAAATATGAAAAACATATTTGTTTTTTAAAAATATAAAAATAATCACAAAGGAAATTATTTTAAAAACATCTCCAATGTGGATTATCAGATGTGAGTGGGGATCTGATGATAAAACCTCGTTATGATGACGTGATTCACTAAAACAAGATTAAAAAAATATGAGACAATTTTTTGTGTAAAAAAAAAAGAGATAATTTTGTTATTGTACTCATTCACAACAAAAATCAAGAAATACTGTCACTCAAAAGTGATGAATAATACTTATTATTGTTATTTTTATTTGTACAAATTATACTACACTTGAATTTTTCATGAGTGTGACTAAAAATTAGATTGTTAGAAAACAAATTAGAAGGTCAAATCTGAACATAAAAAATTACAAATCTAAAAGTCAGATTTGAGCTAGAAATATTTTAGAGTTCAAAGTTGTGAATGTTACTGTTTCAAATTTAGAAAATATGGATGTTATTACGGATGTTATTGGTTCATAAAACTAATCTAAAAAATATTTTCTAATAAAAATTATGGATGTTATTGTTTCAAAGTTAGAAAATATTTTTCTTTCTTATTTATGATAAGGTTTTTCGAGTATAAATTATAATTTAGAGGAGTTCTCATTCTCTTTGATAATAATCCTCCTTATTAGAGCATTGAATTTTGAAAAGTGCTTATTGCTTGTATATGTTTAAAAAAATATTTATATGGTGGCAAAAATATAGTCCTGCATAAAAACTCTACTGTATCTTATCCATTTATTTAAAATTTATTTAATAAATTAAATAAAAACTATTTAAAATATTCATTGATGGTAAATATTAGGGTTGCATTAAATAATAAAATGTAAAGCTACACGACAACTACTCGGTAAATCCAAACAATGATAAAAAGAATAAAATTTGAATTAAAAAATATATAACATAAGGATGCATATTCTACTATAACATCTATAAACTCTAATATGTCTAGGGTGGGATAAATCAAATATTATTGACTAGTTTTATATTATCAATAATTTGGGTACAAAAACTTTGTTTTACAAAATCAAATGACCAATCCATGGATGTGTCCACCTATATACTATTTTTTCACATAAAAAATCTTAATTTTCACTTTTAAAAACATTTCTAAACTGATTTTAAGTATTCTAAGGTAATAACACACATTTAGACACAAAGAATTAACGCAAATATACATGAATATTAAGTGTCTTAATTTTGACAGAATCAAAATATTTTTAAATAGAAAGTGAATTTACATTTTCTCCTTTTAATTATGGCAAAACGTACGAAGTATTTAATGTCTCGATAAAAAACTCCTCTGAATATGTGTACCTTAAAACATCTCCAATGGAGAATATTTTTTTGGTTGTTTGTGTCATATTTTGTGTGTCCAAATTGACTGTTGCATTTAAGCAATTCATAATCAACCTTATTTATTTTTGTTCCAATGATAATTATAAATAAGCAATGTATCTTGGACTCCACCAATTTATATTAATTATTATGTTTGCATTACAATTGATTACCAGATTACGTTGAGTGTGTTTGTTTTAGTTTTTAAAAAAATGATTTTTTTTCTTTTGTATTTTTGAAAATAGATTTCATAAAATCGTTTTTCAAAATATTATAAATTTTTTTATATTAGTTTTTTCTAAATTGAAACACTAATATTGACATTATATAACATAAATACATATTATTGAATCAAAACATAGTTAAAATCACAATTTAAAAAAAAATTATATTTCGAAAATGATTTTTATAAAAATCTAAAATAGCTTTAAAATTAAATGATTTTTTAAACTTTAATTGAAGAAGAGTTTGGATTAAAAAAATAAATGAAAAGTGAAATAAATGACACTAAAATAAGAATGTTCCAGCTAAGGAAACATAAAGACAAATAAAATAAAGGGACGCGAACTCGTAGATGTTCCTCACAAACTATTTTGTTCTTTGGCCTGAGTAATCCAGTTCTCTGAAGAGATGTATGAATTTTGTGACCTCGAATAAAATGTAGAGATCTGCTATTTATACTACTTCGAAGATAACCATCGATAACAGTTAATCCCTAAAAGATCAAACACAATTCTCACTACTTAAACATCCATATTATGACTTCCTTTCCCGCTTCTTAAAAGAGGTAATTGTTGAAGAACATGACGTGAATTGAACTTCTTAACCGCCTGCAAGCTTATCTGACTTTGTTATCGTAGCATTTGTCGAGGCACATCCTTGGTTGTCGGATACTGGGACTTACAAAGTTATGATAAGTCCTTTACAACTAGTGACACTGTCGAATCTGACCATTATGTTGAAATCCTATTTTCGAGATTTTGGACGTGTTTAGAGGAAAGAATTATCCTAATATTATGGATTTATTTTTGAGTTTTTTTCCTAACCAAGCTTACCGTGCTTCGTCGAACTTTCTTGTATCGACGTGTTTTTATATGTTGAAGCACCTTCTGTCGAGATTCCTCAATACTTTCCATCTTTCAATGTTATTAACCAGTCATATTCATTGATTTTCTATCATTATTTGTTGAATTTGTTTACCTTGAATTTCTAAGTTAACAGATGCCCCAAAAAATTATGTTGTAGATCATATGTGTCAGATGGAAGAAAGGTGTCTTTTGTTGTGATTGCTCGACAATGTTAGAGTAGCTTGCACATGTCATGGTCATCGTGACCACCTTATACCAAATTATCATGTCACAGACGTGCGTGTAGTTAATAATCATTATCTCCAATTTCAAAGGAGATTATTCAGCCACTAAATTAAATATAATTAAAATAAATTCTTTTAATTTCACTTTTCCCCATAAGAGGGAGTGCCATATATCGATCTGGACATGCCATTTATCCAAATCTTGGAAGGAAAACTGAAATGTTTTCTTCTTCTTTTGGCTATTTAAACGTTCTCTTCTTCAACTTTTCATAAAACTTATGATAAACTTATGATAAACTGACAATGACTCCTAAAAGCGCATTTAACAACGATCCATGTGCTCCTTTTGCTTTTCGCATTGAACACCCATTCATCTTGGGTGATCGCACCTACGCCCTGGAACCTTTCATGGAGGTTGAGAAAATAAAAATTTGGTATTCTAACACGTTGATATCCTAATACTCTATTTCAAGTACTAATTATGCTTTTATGGGGTCTTATTAGTGAGGTGGCTGAACTAGAAGAAAGGACAAAAGAGATTTTTCCAAAATATTTAATTTTCTTACATTATAGACTCATAAAACTCTAAAAAATCATGTAAAAACTCGTGAATATCTCCAGAAATCTGTTAAAAATTCACAATTTTTAAAAAATATGAAAAACATATTTGTTTTTTAAAAATATAAAAATAATCACAAAGGAAATTATTTTAAAAACATCTCCAATGTGGATTATCAGATGTGAGTGGGGATCTGATGATAAAACCTCGTTATGATGACCTGATTCACTAAAACAAGATTAAAAAAATATGAGACAATTTTTTGTGTAAAAAAAAATGAGATAATTTTGTTATTGTACTCATTCACAACAAAAATCAAGAAATACTGTCACTCAAAAGTGATGAATAATACTTATTATTGTTATTTTTATTTGTACAAATTATACTACACATGAATTTTTCATGAGTGTGACTCAAAATTAGATTGTTAGAAAACAAATTAGAAGGTCAAATCTGAACATAAAAAATTACAAATCTAAAAGTCAGATTTGAGCTAGAAATATTTTAGAGTTCAAAGTTGTGAATGTTATTGTTTCAAATTTAGAAAATATGGATGTTATTACGGATGTTATTGGTTCATAAAACTAATCTAAAAAATATTTTCTAATAAAAATTATGGATGTTATTGTTTCAAAGTTAGAAAATATTTTTCTTTCTTATTTATGATAAGGTTTTTCAAGTATAAATTATAATTTAGAGGAGTTCTCATTCTCTTTGATAATAATCCTCCTTATTAGAGCATTGAATTTTGAAAAGTGCTTATTGCTTGTATATGTTTAAAAAAATATTTATATGGTGGCAAAAATATAGTCCTGCATAAAAACTCTACTGTATCTTATCCATTTATTTAAAATTTATTTAATAAATTAAATAAAAACTATTTAAAATATTCATTGATGGTAAATATTAGGGTTGCATTAAATAATAAAATGTAAAGCTACACGACAACAACTCGGTAAATCCAAACAATGATAAAAAGAATAAAATTTGAATTAAAAAATATATAACATAAGGATGCATATTCTGCTATAACATCTATAAACTCTAATATGTCTAGGGTGGGATAAATCAAATATTATTGACTAGTTTTATATTATCAATAATTTGGGTACAAAAACTTTGTTTTACAAAATCAAATGACCAATCCATGGATGTGTCCACCTATATACTATTTTTTCACATAAAAATCTTAATTTTCACTTTTAAAAACATTTCTAAACTGATTTTAAGTATTCTAAGGTAAAAACACACATTTAGACACAAAGAGTTAACGCAAATATACATGAATATTAAGTGTCTTAATTTTGACAGAATCAAAATATTTTTAAATAGAAAGTGAATTTACATTTTCTCCTTTTAATTATGGCAAAACGTACGAAGTATTTAATGTCTCGATAAAAAACTCCTTTGAATATGTGTACCTTAAAACATCTCCAATGGAGAATATTTTTTGGTTGTTTGTGTCATATTTTGTGTGTCCAAATTGACTGTTGCATTTAAGCAATTCATAATCAACCTTATTTATTTTTGTTCCAATGATAATTATAAATAAGCAATGTATCTTGGACTCCACCCATTTATATTAATTATTATGTTTGCATTACAATTGATTACCAGATTATGTTGAGTGTGTTTGTTTTAGTTTTTAAAAAAATGATTTTTTTTCTTTTGTATTTTTGAAAATAGATTTCATAAAATCGTTTTTCAAAATATTATAAATTTTTTTATATTAGTTTTTTCTAAATTGAAACACTAATATTGACATTATATAACATAAATACATATTATTGAATCAAAACAAAGTTAAAATCACAATTTAAAAAAATTATATTTCGAAAATGATTTTTATAAAAATCTAAAATAGCTTTAAAATTAAATGATTTTTTAAACTTTAATTGAAGAAGAGTTTGGATTAAAAAAATAAATGAAAAGTGAAATAAATGACACTAAAATAAGAATGTTCCCGCTAAGGAAACATAAAGACAAATAAAATAAAGGGACGCAAACTCGTAGATGTTCCTCACAAACTATTTTGTTCTTTGGCCTGGGTAATCCAGTTCTCTGAAGAGATGTATGAATTTTGTGACCTCGAATAAAATGTAGAGATCTTCTATTTATACTAATTCGAAGATAACCATCGATAACAGTTAATCCCTAAAAGATCAAACACAATTCTCACTACTTAAACATCCATATTATGACTTCCTTTCCCGCTTCTTAAAAGAGGTAATTGTTGACGTGAATTGAACTTCTTAACCGCCTGCAAGCTTATCTGACTTTGTTATCGTAGCATTTGTCGAGGCACATCCTTGGTTGTCAGATACTGGGACTTACAAAGTTATGATAAGTCCTTTACAACTAGTGACACTGTCGAATCTGACCATTATGTTGAAATCCTGTTTTCGAGATTTTGGACGTGTTTAGAGGAAAGAATTATCCTAATATTATGGATTTATTTTTGAGTTTTTTTCCTAACCAAGCTTACCGTGCTTCGTCGAACTTTCTTGTATCGACGTGTTTTTATATGTTGAAGCACCTTCTGTCGAGATTCCTCAATACTTTCCATCTTTCAATGTTATTAACCAGTCATATTCATTGATTTTCTATCATTATTTGTTGAATTTGTTTACCTTGAATTTCTAAGTTAACAGATGCCCCAAAAAATTATGTTGTAGATCATGTGTGTCAGATGGAAGAAAGGTGTCTTTTGTTGTGATTGCTCGACAATGTTAGAGTAGCTTGCACATGTCATGGTCATCATGACCACCTTATACCAAATTATCATGTCACAGACGTGCGTGTAGTTAATAATCATTATCTCCAATTTCAAAGGAGATTATTCAGCCACTAAATTAAATATAATTAAAATAAATTCTTTTAATTTCACTTTTCCCCATAAGAGGGAGTGCCATATATCGATCTGGACATGCCATTTATCCAAATCTTGGAAGGAAAACTGAAATGTTTTCTTCTTCTTTTGGCTATTTAAACGTTCTCTTCTTCAACTTTTCATAAAACTTATGATAAACTTATGATAAACTGACAATGACTCCTAAAAGCGCATTTAACAACGATCCATGTGCTCCTTTTGCTTTTCGCATTGAACACCCATTCATCTTGGGTGATCGCACCTACGCCCTAGAACCTTTCATGGAGGTTGAGAAAATAAAAATTTGGTATTCTAACACGTTGATATCCTAATACTCTATTTCAAGTACTAATTATTCTTTTATGGGGTCTTCTTAGTGAGGTGGCTGAACTAGAAGAAAGGACAAAAGAGATTTTTCCAAAATATTTAATTTTCATACATTATAGACTCATAAAACTCTAAAAAATCATGTAAAACCTCGTGAATATCTCCAGAAATCTGTTAAAAATTCACAATTTTTAAAAAATATGAAAAACATATTTGTTTTTTAAAAATATAAAAATAATCACAAAGGAAATTATTTTAAAAACATCTCCAATGTGGATTATCAGATGTGAGTGGGGATCTGATGATAAAACCTCGTTATGATGACTGTATTCACTAAAACAAGATTAAAAAAATATGAGACAATTTTTTGTGTAAAAAAAAAAGAGATAATTTTGTTATTGTACTCATTCACAACAAAAATCAAGAAATACTGTCACTCAAAAGTGATGAATAATACTTATTATTGTTATTTTTATTTGTACAAATTATACTACACTTGAATTTTTCATGAGTGTGATCAAAATTAGATTGTTAGAAAACAAATTAGAAGGTCAAATCTGAACATAAAAAATTACAAATCTAAAAGTCAGATTTGAGCTAGAAATATTTTAGAGTTCAAAGTTGTGAATGTTATTGTTTCAAATTTAGAAAATATGGATGTTATTACGGATGTTATTGGTTCATAAAACTAATCTAAAAAAATATTTTCTAATAAAAATTATGGATGTTATTGTTTCAAAGTTAGAAAATATTTTTCTTTCTTATTTATGATAAGGTTTTTCGAGTATAAATTATAATTTAGAGGAGTTCTCATTCTCTTTGATAATAATCCTCCTTATTAGAGCATTGAATTTTGAAAAGTGCTTATTGCTTGTATATGTTTAAAAAAATATTTATATGGTGGCAAAAATATAGTCCTGCATAAAAACTCTACTGTATCTTATCCATTTATTTAAAATTTATTTAATAAATTAAATAAAAACTATTTAAAATATTCATTGATGGTAAATATTAGGGTTGCATTAAATAATAAAATGTAAAGCTACACGACAACAACTCGGTAAATCCAAACAATGATAAAAAGAATAAAATTTGAATTAAAAAATATATAACATAAGGATGCATATTCTACTATAACATCTATAAACTCTAATATGTCTAGGGTGGGATAAATCAAATATTATTGACTAGTTTTATATTATCAATAATTTGGGTACAAAAACTTTGTTTTACAAAATCAAATGACCAATCCATGGATGTGTCCACCTATATACTATTTTTTCACATAAAAAATCTTAATTTTCACTTTTAAAAACATTTCTAAACTGATTTTAAGTATTCTAAGGTAATAACACACATTTAGACACAAAGAATTAACGCAAATATACATGAATATTAAGTGTCTTAATTTTGACAGAATCAAAATATTTTTAAATAGAAAGTGAATTTACATTTTCTCCTTTTAATTATGGCAAAACGTACGAAGTATTTAATGTCTCGATAAAAAACTCCTCTGAATATGTGTACCTTAAAACATCTCCAATGGAGAATATTTTTTTGGTTGTTTGTGTCATATTTTGTGTGTCCAAATTGACTGTTGCATTTAAGCAATTCATAATCAACCTTATTTATTTTTGTTCCAATGATAATTATAAATAAGCAATGTATCTTGGACTCCACCAATTTATATTAATTATTATGTTTGCATTACAATTGATTACCAGATTACGTTGAGTGTGTTTGTTTTAGTTTTTAAAAAAATGATTTTTTTTCTTTTGTATTTTTGAAAATAGATTTCATAAAATCGTTTTTCAAAATATTATAAATTTTTTTATATTAGTTTTTTCTAAATTGAAACACTAATATTGACATTATATAACATAAATACATATTATTGAATCAAAACAAAGTTAAAATCACAATTTAAAAAAATTATATTTCGAAAATGATTTTTATAAAAATCTAAAATAGCTTTAAAATTAAATGATTTTTTAAACTTTAATTGAAGAAGAGTTTGGATTAAAAAAATAAATGAAAAGTGAAATAAATGACACTAAAATAAGAATGTTCCCGCTAAGGAAACATAAAGACAAATAAAATAAAGGGACGCAAACTCGTAGATGTTCCTCACAAACTATTTTGTTCTTTGGCCTGGGTAATCCAGTTCTCTGAAGAGATGTATGAATTTTGTGACCTCGAATAAAATGTAGAGATCTTCTATTTATACTAATTCGAAGATAACCATCGATAACAGTTAATCCCTAAAAGATCAAACACAATTCTCACTACTTAAACATCCATATTATGACTTCCTTTCCCGCTTCTTAAAAGAGGTAATTGTTGACGTGAATTGAACTTCTTAACCGCCTGCAAGCTTATCTGACTTTGTTATCGTAGCATTTGTCGAGGCACATCCTTGGTTGTCAGATACTGGGACTTACAAAGTTATGATAAGTCCTTTACAACTAGTGACACTGTCGAATCTGACCATTATGTTGAAATCCTATTTTCGAGATTTTGGACGTGTTTAGAGGAAAGAATTATCCTAATATTATGGATTTATTTTTGAGTTTTTTTCCTAACCAAGCTTACCGTGCTTCGTCGAACTTTCTTGTATCGACGTGTTTTTATATGTTGAAGCACCTTCTGTCGAGATTCCTCAATACTTTCCATCTTTCAATGTTATTAACCAGTCATATTCATTGATTTTCTATCATTATTTGTTGAATTTGTTTACCTTGAATTTCTAAGTTAACAGATGCCCCAAAAAATTATGTTGTAGATCATATGTGTCAGATGGAAGAAAGGTGTCTTTTGTTGTGATTGCTCGACAATGTTAGAGTAGCTTGCACATGTCATGGTCATCGTGACCACCTTATACCAAATTATCATGTCACAGACGTGCGTGTAGTTAATAATCATTATCTCCAATTTCAAAGGAGATTATTCAGCCACTAAATTAAATATAATTAAAATAAATTCTTTTAATTTCACTTTTCCCCATAAGAGGGAGTGCCATATATCGATCTGGACATGCCATTTATCCAAATCTTGGAAGGAAAACTGAAATGTTTTCTTCTTCTTTTGGCTATTTAAACGTTCTCTTCTTCAACTTTTCATAAAACTTATGATAAACTTATGATAAACTGACAATGACTCCTAAAAGCGCATTTAACAACGATCCATGTGCTCCTTTTGCTTTTCGCATTGAACACCCATTCATCTTGGGTGATCGCACCTACGCCCTGGAACCTTTCATGGAGGTTGAGAAAATAAAAATTTGGTATTCTAACACGTTGATATCCTAATACTCTATTTCAAGTACTAATTATGCTTTTATGGGGTCTTATTAGTGAGGTGGCTGAACTAGAAGAAAGGACAAAACAGATTTTTCCAAAATATTTAATTTTCTTACATTATAGACTCATAAAACTCTAAAAAATCATGTAAAAACTCGTGAATATCTCCAGAAATCTGTTAAAAATTCACAATTTTTAAAAAATATGAAAAACATATTTGTTTTTTAAAAATATAAAAATAATCACAAAGGAAATTATTTTAAAAACATCTCCAATGTGGATTATCAGATGTGAGTGGGGATCTGATGATAAAACCTCGTTATGATGACCTGATTCACTAAAACAAGATTAAAAAAATATGAGACAATTTTTTGTGTAAAAAAAAATGAGATAATTTTGTTATTGTACTCATTCACAACAAAAATCAAGAAATACTGTCACTCAAAAGTGATGAATAATACTTATTATTGTTATTTTTATTTGTACAAATTATACTACACATGAATTTTTCATGAGTGTGACTCAAAATTAGATTGTTAGAAAACAAATTAGAAGGTCAAATCTGAACATAAAAAATTACAAATCTAAAAGTCAGATTTGAGCTAGAAATATTTTAGAGTTCAAAGTTGTGAATGTTATTGTTTCAAATTTAGAAAATATGGATGTTATTACGGATGTTATTGGTTCATAAAACTAATCTAAAAAATATTTTCTAATAAAAATTATGGATGTTATTGTTTCAAAGTTAGAAAATATTTTTCTTTCTTATTTATGATAATGTTTTTCAAGTATAAATTATAATTTAGAGGAGTTCTCATTCTCTTTGATAATAATCCTCCTTATTAGAGCATTGAATTTTGAAAAGTTCTTATTGCTTGTATATGTTTAAAAAAATATTTATATGGTGGCAAAAATATAGTCCTGCATAAAAACTCTACTGTATCTTATCCATTTATTTAAAATTTATTTAATAAATTAAATAAAAACTATTTAAAATATTCATTGATGGTAAATATTAGGGTTGCATTAAATAATAAAATGTAAAGCTACACGACAACAACTCGGTAAATCCAAACAATGATAAAAAGAATAAAATTTGAATTAAAAAATATATAACATAAGGATGCATATTCTGCTATAACATCTATAAACTCTAATATGTCTAGGGTGGGATAAATCAAATATTATTGACTAGTTTTATATTATCAATAATTTGGGTACAAAAACTTTGTTTTACAAAATCAAATGACCAATCCATGGATGTGTCCACCTATATACTATTTTTTCACATAAAAATCTTAATTTTCACTTTTAAAAACATTTCTAAACTGATTTTAAGTATTCTAAGGTAAAAACACACATTTAGACACAAAGAGTTAACGCAAATATACATGAATATTAAGTGTCTTAATTTTGACAGAATCAAAATATTTTTAAATAGAAAGTGAATTTACATTTTCTCCTTTTAATTATGGCAAAACGTACGAAGTATTTAATGTCTCGATAAAAAACTCCTTTGAATATGTGTACCTTAAAACATCTCCAATGGAGAATATTTTTTGGTTGTTTGTGTCATATTTTGTGTGTCCAAATTGACTGTTGCATTTAAGCAATTCATAATCAACCTTATTTATTTTTGTTCCAATGATAATTATAAATAAGCAATGTATCTTGGACTCCACCCATTTATATTAATTATTATGTTTGCATTACAATTGATTACCAGATTACGTTGAGTGTGTTTGTTTTAGTTTTTAAAAAAATGATTTTTTTTCTTTTGTATTTTTGAAAATAGATTTCATAAAATCGTTTTTCAAAATATTATAAATTTTTTTATATTAGTTTTTTCTAAATTGAAACACTAATATTGACATTATATAACATAAATACATATTATTGAATCAAAACAAAGTTAAAATCACAATTTAAAAAAAATTATATTTCGAAAATGATTTTTATAAAAATCTAAAATAGCTTTAAAATTAAATGATTTTTTAAACTTTAATTGAAGAAGAGTTTGGATTAAAAAAATAAATGAAAAGTGAAATAAATGACACTAAAATAAGAATGTTCCCGCTAAGGAAACATAAAGACAAATAAAATAAAGGGACGCAAACTCGTAGATGTTCCTCACAAACTATTTTGTTCTTTGGCCTGGGTAATCCAGTTCTCTGAAGAGATGTATGAATTTTGTGACCTCGAATAAAATGTAGAGATCTGCTATTTATACTACTTCGAAGATAACCATCGATAACAGTTAATCCCTAAAAGATCAAACACAATTCTCACTACTTAAACATCCATATTATGACTTCCTTTCCCGCTTCTTAAAAGAGGTAATTGTTGAAGAACATGACGTGAATTGAACTTCTTAACCGCCTGCAAGCTTATCTGACTTTGTTATCGTAGCATTTGTCGAGGCACATCCTTGGTTGTCGGATACTGGGACTTACAAAGTTATGATAAGTCCTTTACAACTAGTGACACTGTCGAATCTGACCATTATGTTGAAATCCTGTTTTCGAGATTTTGGACGTGTTTAGAGGAAAGAATTATCCTAATATTATGGATTTATTTTTGAGTTTTTTTCCTAACCAAGCTTACCGTGCTTCGTCGAACTTTCTTGTATCGACGTGTTTTTATATGTTGAAGCACCTTCTGTCGAGATTCCTCAATACTTTCCATCTTTCAATGTTATTAACCAGTCATATTCATTGATTTTCTATCATTATTTGTTGAATTTGTTTACCTTGAATTTCTAAGTTAACAGATGCCCCAAGAAATTATGTTGTAGATCATATGTGTCAGATGGAAGAATGGTGTCTTTTGTTGTGATTGCTCGACAATGTTAGAGTAGCTTGCACATGTCATGGTCATCATGACCACCTTATACCAAATTATCATGTCACAGACGTGCGTGTAGTTAATAATCATTATCTCCAATTTCAAAGGAGATTATTCAGCCACTAAATTAAATATAATTAAAATAAATTCTTTTAATTTCACTTTTCCCCATAAGAGGGAGTGCCATATATCGATCTGGACATGCCATTTATCCAAATCTTGGAAGGAAAACTGAAATGTTTTCTTCTTCTTTTGGCTATTTAAACGTTCTCTTCTTCAACTTTTCATAAAACTTATGATAAACTTATGATAAACTCACAATGACTCCTAAAAGCGCATTTAACAACGATCCATGTGCTCCTTTTGCTTTTCGCATTGAACACCCATTCATCTTGGGTGATCGCACCTACGCCCTGGAACCTTTCATGGAGGTTGAGAAAATAAAAATTTGGTATTCTAACACGTTGATATCCTAATACTCTATTTCAAGTACTAATTATGCTTTTATGGGGTCTTATTAGTGAGGTGGCTGAACTAGAAGAAAGGACAAAAGAGATTTTTCCAAAATATTTAATTTCCTTACATTATAGACTCATAAAACTCTAAAAAATCATGTAAAAACTCGTTAATATCTCCAGTAATCTGTTAAAAATTCACAATTTTTAAAAAATATGAAAAACATATTTGTTTTTTAAAAATATAAAAATAATCACAAAGGAAATTATTTTAAAAACATCTCCAATGTGGATTATCAGATGTTAGTGGGGATCTGATGATAAAACCTCGTTATGATGACGTGATTCACTAAAACAAGATTAAAAAAATATGAGACAATTTTTTGTGTAAAAAAAATGAGATAATTTTGTTATTGTACTCATTCACAACAAAAATCAAGAAATACTGTCACTCAAAAGTGATGAATAATACTTATTATTGTTATTTTTATTTGTACAAATTATACTACACATGAATTTTTCATGAGTGTGACTCAAAATTTGATTGTTAGAAAACAAATTAGAAGGTCAAATCTGAACATAAAAAATTACAAATCTAAAAGTCAGATTTGAGCTAGAAATATTTTAGAGTTCAAAGTTGTGAATGTTATTGTTTCAAATTTAGAAAATATGGATGTTATTACGGATGTTATTGGTTCATAAAACTAATCTAAAAAATATTTTCTAATAAAAATTATGGATGTTATTGTTTCAAAGTTAGAAAATATTTTTCTTTCTTATTTATGATAAGGTTTTTCGAGTATAAATTATAATTTAGAGGAGTTCTCATTCTCTTAGATAATAATCCTCCTTATTAGAGCATTGAATTTTGAAAAGTGCTTATTGCTTGTATATGTTTAAAAAAATATTTATATGGTGGCAAAAATATAGTCCTGCATAAAAACTCTACTGTATCTTATCCATTTATTTAAAATTTATTTAATAAATTAAATAAAAATTATTTAAAATATTCATTGATGGTAAATATTAGGGTTGCATTAAATAATAAAATGTAAAGCTACACGACAACAACTCGGTAAATCCAAACAATGATAAAAAGAATAAAATTTGAATTAAAAAATATATAACATAAGGAAGCATATTCTACTATAACATCTATAAACTCTAATATGTCTAGGGTGGGATAAATCAAATATTATTGACTAGTTTTATATTATCAATAATTTGGGTACAAAAACTTTGTTTTACAAAATCAAATGACCAATCCATGGATGTGTCCACCTATATACTATTTTTTCACATAAAAATCTTAATTTTCACTTTTAAAAACATTTCTAAACTGATTTTAAGTATTCTAAGGTAAAAACACACATTTAGACACAAAGAATTAACGCAAATATACATGAATATTAAGTGTCTTAATTTTGACAGAATCAAAATATTTTTAAATAGAAAGTGAATTTACATTTTCTCCTTTTAATTATGGCAAAACGTACGAAGTATTTAATGTCTCGATAAAAAACTCCTTTGAATATGTGTACCTTAAAACATCTCCAATGGAGAATATTTTTTGGTTGTTTGTGTCATATTTTGTGTGTCCAAATTGACTGTTGCATTTAAGCAATTCATAATCAACCTTATTTATTTTTGTTCCAATGATAATTATAAATAAGCAATGTATCTTGGACTCCACCAATTTATATTAATTATTATGTTTGCATTACAATTGATTACCAGATTACGTTGAGTGTGTTTGTTTTAGTTTTTAAAAAAATGATTTTTTTTCTTTTGTATTTTTGAAAATAGATTTCATAAAATCGTTTTTCAAAATATTATAAATTTTTTTATATTAGTTTTTTCTAAATTGAAACACTAATATTGACATTATATAACATAAATACATATTATTGAATCAAAACATAGTTAAAATCACAATTTAAAAAAAAATTATATTTCGAAAATGATTTTTATAAAAATCTAAAATAGCTTTAAAATTAAATGATTTTTTAAACTTTAATTGAAGAAGAGTTTGGATTAAAAAAATAAATGAAAAGTGAAATAAATGACACTAAAATAAGAATGTTCCAGCTAAGGAAACATAAAGACAAATAAAATAAAGGGACGCGAACTCGTAGATGTTCCTCACAAACTATTTTGTTCTTTGGCCTGGGTAATCCAGTTCTCTGAAGAGATGTATGAATTTTGTGACCTCGAATAAAATGTAGAGATCTGCTATTTATACTACTTCGAAGATAACCATCGATAACAGTTAATCCCTAAAAGATCAAACACAATTCTCACTACTTAAACATCCATATTATGACTTCCTTTCCCGCTTCTTAAAAGAGGTAATTGTTGAAGAACATGACGTGAATTGAACTTCTTAACCGCCTGCAAGCTTATCTGACTTTGTTATCGTAGCATTTGTCGAGGCACATCCTTGGTTGTCGGATACTGGGACTTACAAAGTTATGATAAGTCCTTTACAACTAGTGACACTGTCGAATCTGACCATTATGTTGAAATCCTGTTTTCGAGATTTTGGACGTGTTTAGAGGAAAGAATTATCCTAATATTATGGATTTATTTTTGAGTTTTTTTCCTAACCAAGCTTACCGTGCTTCGTCGAACTTTCTTGTATCGACGTGTTTTTATATGTTGAAGCACCTTCTGTCGAGATTCCTCAATACTTTCCATCTTTCAATGTTATTAACCAGTCATATTCATTGATTTTCTATCATTATTTGTTGAATTTGTTTACCTTGAATTTCTAAGTTAACAGATGCCCCAAGAAATTATGTTGTAGATCATATGTGTCAGATGGAAGAATGGTGTCTTTTGTTGTGATTGCTCGACAATGTTAGAGTAGCTTGCACATGTCATGGTCATCATGACCACCTTATACCAAATTATCATGTCACAGACGTGCGTGTAGTTAATAATCATTATCTCCAATTTCAAAGGAGATTATTCAGCCACTAAATTAAATATAATTAAAATAAATTCTTTTAATTTCACTTTTCCCCATAAGAGGGAGTGCCATATATCGATCTGGACATGCCATTTATCCAAATCTTGGAAGGAAAACTGAAATGTTTTCTTCTTCTTTTGGCTATTTAAACGTTCTCTTCTTCAACTTTTCATAAAACTTATGATAAACTTATGATAAACTCACAATGACTCCTAAAAGCGCATTTAACAACGATCCATGTGCTCCTTTTGCTTTTCGCATTGAACACCCATTCATCTTGGGTGATCGCACCTACGCCCTGGAACCTTTCATGGAGGTTGAGAAAATAAAAATTTGGTATTCTAACACGTTGATATCCTAATACTCTATTTCAAGTACTAATTATGCTTTTATGGGGTCTTATTAGTGAGGTGGCTGAACTAGAAGAAAGGACAAAAGAGATTTTTCCAAAATATTTAATTTTCTTACATTATAGACTCATAAAACTCTAAAAAATCATGTAAAAACTCGTTAATATCTCCAGTAATCTGTTAAAAATTCACAATTTTTAAAAAATATGAAAAACATATTTGTTTTTTAAAAATATAAAAATAATCACAAAGGAAATTATTTTAAAAACATCTCCAATGTGGATTATCAGATGTGAGTGGGGATCTGATGATAAAACCTCGTTATGATGACGTGATTCACTAAAACAAGATTAAAAAAATATGAGACAATTTTTTGTGTAAAAAAAATGAGATAATTTTGTTATTGTACTCATTCACAACAAAAATCAAGAAATACTGTCACTCAAAAGTGATGAATAATACTTATTATTGTTATTTTTATTTGTACAAATTATACTACACATGAATTTTTCATGAGTGTGACTCAAAATTTGATTGTTAGAAAACAAATTAGAAGGTCAAATCTGAACATAAAAAATTACAAATCTAAAAGTCAGATTTGAGCTAGAAATATTTTAGAGTTCAAAGTTGTGAATGTTATTGTTTCAAATTTAGAAAATATGGATGTTATTACGGATGTTATTGGTTCATAAAACTAATCTAAAAAATATTTTCTAATAAAAATTATGGATGTTATTGTTTCAAAGTTAGAAAATATTTTTCTTTCTTATTTATGATAAGGTTTTTCGAGTATAAATTATAATTTAGAGGAGTTCTCATTCTCTTAGATAATAATCCTCCTTATTAGAGCATTGAATTTTGAAAAGTGCTTATGGCTTGTATATGTTTAAAAAAATATTTATATGGTGGCAAAAATATAGTCTTGCATAAAAACTCTACTGTATCTTATCCATTTATTTAAAATTTATTTAATAAATTAAATAAAAACTATTTAAAATATTCATTGATGGTAAATATTAGGGTTGCATTAAATAATAAAATGTAAAGCTACACGACAACAACTCGGTAAATCCAAACAATGATAAAAAGAATAAAATTTGAATTAAAAAATATATAACATAAGGAAGCATATTCTACTATAACATCTATAAACTCTAATATGTCTAGGGTGGGATAAATCAAATATTATTGACTAGTTTTATATTATCAATAATTTGGGTACAAAAACTTTGTTTTACAAAATCAAATGACCAATCCATGGATGTGTCCACCTATATACTATTTTTTCACATAAAAATCTTAATTTTCACTTTTAAAAACATTTCTAAACTGATTTTAAGTATTCTAAGGTAAAAACACACATTTAGACACAAAGAATTAACGCAAATATACATGAATATTAAGTGTCTTAATTTTGACAGAATCAAAATATTTTTAAATAGAAAGTGAATTTACATTTTCTCCTTTTAATTATGGCAAAACGTACGAAGTATTTAATGTCTCGATAAAAAACTCCTTTGAATATGTGTACCTTAAAACATCTCCAATGGAGAATATTTTTTGGTTGTTTGTGTCATATTTTGTGTGTCCAAATTGACTGTTGCATTTAAGCAATTCATAATCAACCTTATTTATTTTTGTTCCAATGATAATTATAAATAAGCAATGTATCTTGGACTCCACCAATTTATATTAATTATTATGTTTGCATTACAATTGATTACCAGATTACGTTGAGTGTGTTTGTTTTAGTTTTTAAAAAAATGATTTTTTTTCTTTTGTATTTTTGAAAATAGATTTCATAAAATCGTTTTTCAAAATATTATAAATTTTTTTATATTAGTTTTTTCTAAATTGAAACACTAATATTGACATTATATAACATAAATACATATTATTGAATCAAAACATAGTTAAAATCACAATTTAAAAAAAAATTATATTTCGAAAATGATTTTTATAAAAATCTAAAATAGCTTTAAAATTAAATGATTTTTTAAACTTTAATTGAAGAAGAGTTTGGATTAAAAAAATAAATGAAAAGTGAAATAAATGACACTAAAATAAGAATGTTCCAGCTAAGGAAACATAAAGACAAATAAAATAAAGGGACGCGAACTCGTAGATGTTCCTCACAAACTATTTTGTTCTTTGGCCTGGGTAATCCAGTTCTCTGAAGAGATGTATGAATTTTGTGACCTCGAATAAAATGTAGAGATCTGCTATTTATACTACTTCGAAGATAACCATCGATAACAGTTAATCCCTAAAAGATCAAACACAATTCTCACTACTTAAACATCCATATTATGACTTCCTTTCCCGCTTCTTAAAAGAGGTAATTGTTGAAGAACATGACGTGAATTGAACTTCTTAACCGCCTGCAAGCTTATCTGACTTTGTTATCGTAGCATTTGTCGAGGCACATCCTTGGTTGTCGGATACTGGGACTTACAAAGTTATGATAAGTCCTTTACAACTAGTGACACTGTCGAATCTGACCATTATGTTGAAATCCTGTTTTCGAGATTTTGGACGTGTTTAGAGGAAAGAATTATCCTAATATTATGGATTTATTTTTGAGTTTTTTTCCTAACCAAGCTTACCGTGCTTCGTCGAACTTTCTTGTATCGACGTGTTTTTATATGTTGAAGCACCTTCTGTCGAGATTCCTCAATACTTTCCATCTTTCAATGTTATTAACCAGTCATATTCATTGATTTTCTATCATTATTTGTTGAATTTGTTTACCTTGAATTTCTAAGTTAACAGATGCCCCAAGAAATTATGTTGTAGATCATATGTGTCAGATGGAAGAATGGTGTCTTTTGTTGTGATTGCTCGACAATGTTAGAGTAGCTTGCACATGTCATGGTCATCATGACCACCTTATACCAAATTATCATGTCACAGACGTGCGTGTAGTTAATAATCATTATCTCCAATTTCAAAGGAGATTATTCAGCCACTAAATTAAATATAATTAAAATAAATTCTTTTAATTTCACTTTTCCCCATAAGAGGGAGTGCCATATATCGATCTGGACATGCCATTTATCCAAATCTTGGAAGGAAAACTGAAATGTTTTCTTCTTCTTTTGGCTATTTAAACGTTCTCTTCTTCAACTTTTCATAAAACTTATGATAAACTTATGATAAACTGACAATGACTCCTAAAAGCGCATTTAACAACGATCCATGTGCTCCTTTTGCTTTTCGCATTGAACACCCATTCATCTTGGGTGATCGCACCTACGCCCTGGAACCTTTCATGGAGGTTGAGAAAATAAAAATTTGGTATTCTAACACGTTGATATCCTAATAATCTATTTCAAGTACTAATTATTCTTTTATGGGGTCTTCTTAGTGAGGTGGCTGAACTAGAAGAAAGGACAAAAGAGATTTTTCCAAAATATTTAATTTTCATACATTATAGACTCATAAAACTCTAAAAAATCATGTAAAACCTCGTGAATATCTCCAGAAATCTGTTAAAAATTCACAATTTTTAAAAAATATGAAAAACATATTTGTTTTTTAAAAATATAAAAATAATCACAAAGGAAATTATTTTAAAAACATCTCCAATGTGGATTATCAGATGTGAGTGGGGATCTGATGATAAAACCTCGTTATGATGACTTTATTCACTAAAACAAGATTAAAAAAATATGAGACAATTTTTTGTGTAAAAAAAAAAGAGATAATTTTGTTATTGTACTCATTCACAACAAAAATCAAGAAATACTGTCACTCAAAAGTGATGAATAATACTTATTATTGTTATTTTTATTTGTACAAATTATACTACACTTGAATTTTTCATGAGTGTGATCAAAATTAGATTGTTAGAAAACAAATTAGAAGGTCAAATCTGAACATAAAAAATTACAAATCTAAAAGTCAGATTTGAGCTAGAAATATTTTAGAGTTCAAAGTTGTGAATGTTATTGTTTCAAATTTAGAAAATATGGATGTTATTACGGATGTTATTGGTTCATAAAACTAATCTAAAAAAATATTTTCTAATAAAAATTATGGATGTTATTGTTTCAAAGTTAGAAAATATTTTTCTTTCTTATTTATGATAAGGTTTTTCGAGTATAAATTATAATTTAGAGGAGTTCTCATTCTCTTTGATAATAATCCTCCTTATTAGAGCATTGAATTTTGAAAAGTGCTTATTGCTTGTATATGTTTAAAAAAATATTTATATGGTGGCAAAAATATAGTCCTGCATAAAAACTCTACTGTATCTTATCCATTTATTTAAAATTTATTTAATAAATTAAATAAAAACTATTTAAAATATTCATTGATGGTAAATATTAGGGTTGCATTAAATAATAAAATGTAAAGCTACACGACAACAACTCGGTAAATCCAAACAATGATAAAAAGAATAAAATTTGAATTAAAAAATATATAACATAAGGATGCATATTCTACTATAACATCTATAAACTCTAATATGTCTAGGGTGGGATAAATCAAATATTATTGACTAGTTTTATATTATCAATAATTTGGGTACAAAAACTTTGTTTTACAAAATCAAATGACCAATCCATGGATGTGTCCACCTATATACTATTTTTTCACATAAAAATCTTAATTTTCACTTTTAAAAACATTTCTAAACTGATTTTAAGTATTCTAAGGTAAAAACACACATTTAGACACAAAGAGTTAACGCAAATATACATGAATATTAAGTGTCTTAATTTTGACAGAATCAAAATATTTTTAAATAGAAAGTGAATTTACATTTTCTCCTTTTAATTATGGCAAAACGTACGAAGTATTTAATGTCTCGATAAAAAACTCCTTTGAATATGTGTACCTTAAAACATCTCCAATGGAGAATATTTTTTGGTTGTTTGTGTCATATTTTGTGTGTCCAAATTGACTGTTGCATTTAAGCAATTCATAATCAACCTTATTTATTTTTGTTCCAATGATAATTGTAAATAAGCAATGTATCTTGGACTCCACCCATTTATATTAATTATTATGTTTGCATTACAATTGATTACCAGATTACGTTGAGTGTGTTTGTTTTAGTTTTTAAAAAAATGATTTTTTTTCTTTTGTATTTTTGAAAATAGATTTCATAAAATCGTTTTTCAAAATATTATAAATTTTTTTATATTAGTTTTTTCTAAATTGAACACTAATATTGACATTATATAACATAAATACATATTATTGAATCAAAACATAGTTAAAATCACAATTTAAAAAAAAATTATATTTCGAAAATGATTTTTATAAAAATCTAAAATAGCTTTAAAATTAAATGATTTTTTAAACTTTAATTGAAGAAGAGTTTGGATTAAAAAAATAAATGAAAAGTGAAATAAATGACACTAAAATAAGAATGTTCCAGCTAAGGAAACATAAAGACAAATAAAATAAAGGGACGCGGACTCGTAGATGTTCCTCACAAACTGTTTTGTTCTTTGGCCTGGGTAATCCAGTTCTCTGAAGAGATGTATGAATTTTGTGACCTCGAATAAAATGTAGAGGTCTGCTATTTATACTACTTCAAAGATAACCATCGACAACAGTTAATCCCTAAAAGATCAAACACAATTCTCACTACTTAAACATCCATATTATGACTTCCTTTCCCGCATCTTAAAAGAGGTAATTGTTGAAGAACATGACGTGAATTGAACTTCTTAACCGCCTGCAAGCTTATCTGACTTTGTTATCGTAGCATTTGTCGAGGCACATCCTTGGTTGCCGGATACTGGGACTTACAAAGTTATGATAAGTCCTTTACAACTAGTGACACTGTCGAATCTGACCATTATGTTGAAATCCTGTTTTCGAGATTCTGGACGTGTTTAGAGGAGAGAATTATCCTAATATTATGGATTTATTTTTGAGTTTTTTTCCTAACCAAGCTTACCATGCTTCGTCGAGCTTTCTTGTGTCGACGTGTTTTTATATGTTGAATCACCTTCTGGTGAGATTCCTCAATACTTTCCATCTTTAAATGTTATTAACCAGTCATATTCATTGATTTTCTATCATTATTGTTGAATTTGTTTACCTTGAATTTTTAAGTTAACAGATGCCCCAAAAAATTATGTTGTAGATCATATGTGTCAGATGGAAGAAAGGTGTCTTTTGGTGTGATTGCTCGACAATGTTATAGTAGCTTGCACATGTCATGGTCATCATGACCACCTTATACCAAATTATCATGTCACAGACGTGCGTGTAGTTAATAATCATTATCTCCAATTTCAAAGGAGATTATTCAGCCACTAAATTAAATATAATTAAAATAAATTCTTTTAATTTCACTTTTCCCCATAAGAGGGAGTTCCATATATCGATCTGGACATGCCATTTATCCAAATCTTGGAAGGAAAACTGAAATGTTTTCTTCTTCTTTTGGCTATTTAAACATTCTCTTCTTCAACTTTTCGCCTCCTTTGACATTTCCTTCATTTAAAGAAAAAACACCAAAGTTTTTCATGCCACTTCTGCTGACTCTTCTACTTATTTGTCTTCCAAAAACTTATGATAAACTGACAATGACTCCTAAAAGCGCATTTAACAACGATCCATGTGCTCCTTTTGCTTTTCGCATAGAACACCCATTCATCTTGGGTGATCGCACCTACGCCCTGGAACCTTTAATGGAGGTTGAGAAAATAAAAATTTGGTATTCTAACACGTTGATATCCTAATACTCTATTTCAAGTACTAATTATGCTTTTATGGGGTCTTATTAGTAGTGAGGTGGCTGAACTAGAAGAAAGGACAAAAGAGATTTTTCCAAAATATTTAATTTTCTTACATTATAGACTCATAAAACTCTAAAAAATCATGTAAAAACTCGTGAATATCTCATGAAATCTGTTAAAAATTCACAATTTTTAAAAAATATGAAAAACATATTTGTTTTTTAAAAATATAAAAATAATCACAAAGGGAATTATTTTAAAAACATCTCCAATGTGGATTATCAGATGTGAGTGGGGATCTGATGATAAAACCTCGTTATGATGACGTGATTCACTAAAACAAGATTAAAAAAATATGAGACATTTTTTTGTGTAAAAAAAATGAGATAATTTTGTTATTGTACTCATTCACAACAAAAATCAAGAAATACTGTCACTCAAAAGTGATGAATAATACTTATTATTGTTATTTTTATTTGTACAAATTATACTACACTTGAATTTTTCATGAGTGTGACTCAAAATTAGATTGTTAGAAAACAAATTAGAAGGTCAAATCTGAACATAAAAAATTACAAATCTAAAAGTCAGATTTGAGCTAGAAATATTTTAGAGTTCAAAGTTGTGAATGTTATTGTTTCAAATTTAGAAAATATGGATGTTATTACCGATGTTATTGGTTCATAAAACTAATCTAAAAAATATTTTCTAATAAAAATTATGGATGTTATTGTTTCAAAGTTAGAAAATATTTTTCTTTCTTATTTATGATAAGGTTTTTCGAGTATAAATTATAATTTAGAGGAGTTCTCATTCTCTTTGATAATAATCCTCCTTATTAGAGCATTGAATTTTGAAAAGTGCTTATTGCTTGTATATGTTTAAAAAAATATTTATATGGTGGCAAAAATATAGTCCTGCATAAAAACTCTACTGTATCTTATCCATTTATTTAAAATTTATTTAATAAATTAAATAAAAACTATTTAAAATATTCATTGATGGTAAATATTAGGGTTGCATTAAATAATAAAATGTAAAGCTACACGACAACAACTCGGTAAATCCAAACAATGATAAAAAGAATAAAATTTGAATTAAAAAATATATAACATAAGGAAGCATATTCTACTATAACATCTATAAACTCTAATATGTCTAGGGTGGGATAAATCAAATATTATTGACTAGTTTTATATTATCAATAATTTGGATACAAAAACTTTGTTTTACAAAATCAAATGACCAATCCATGGATGTGTCCACCTATATACTATTTTTTCACATAAAAATCTTAATTTTCACTTTTAAAAACATTTCTAAACTGATTTTAAGTATTCTAAGGTAAAAACACACATTTAGACACAAAGAATTAACGCAAATATACATGAATATTAAGTGTCTTAATTTTGACAGAATCAAAATATTTTTAAATAGAAAGTGAATTTACATTTTCTCCTTTTAATTATGGCAAAACGTACGAAGTATTTAATGTCTCGATAAAAAACTCCTTTGAATATGTGTACCTTAAAACATCTCCAATGGAGAATATTTTTTGGTTGTTTGTGTCATATTTTGTGTGTCCAAATTGACTGTTGCATTTAAGCAATTCATAATCAACCTTATTTATTTTTGTTCCAATGATAATTATAAATAAGCAATGTATCTTGGACTCCACCAATTTATATTAATTATTATGTTTGCATTACAATTGATTACCAGATTACGTTGAGTGTGTTTGTTTTAGTTTTTAAAAAAATGATTTTTTTTCTTTTGTATTTTTGAAAATAGATTTCATAAAATCGTTTTTCAAAATATTATAAATTTTTTTATATTAGTTTTTTCTAAATTGAAACACTAATATTGACATTATATAACATAAATACATATTATTGAATCAAAACATAGTTAAAATCACAATTTTAAAAAAAATTATATTTCGAAAATGATTTTTATAAAAATCTAAAATAGCTTTAAAATTAAATGATTTTTTAAACTTTAATTGAAGAAGAGTTTGGATTAAAAAAATAAATGAAAAGTGAAATAAATGACACTAAAATAAGAATGTTCCAGCTAAGGAAACATAAAGACAAATAAAATAAAGGGACGCGAACTCGTAGATGTTCCTCACAAACTATTTTGTTCTTTGGCCTGGGTAATCCAGTTCTCTGAAGAGATGTATGAATTTTGTGACCTCGAATAAAATGTAGAGATCTGCTATTTATACTACTTCAAAGATAACCATCGATAACAGTTAATCCCTAAAAGATCAAACACAATTCTCACTACTTAAACATCCATATTATGACTTCCTTTCCCGCTTCTTAAAAGAGGTAATTGTTGAAGAACATGACGTGAATTGAACTTCTTAACCGCCTGCAAGCTTATCTGACTTTGTTATCGTAGCATTTGTCGAGGCACATCCTTGGTTGTCGGATACTGGGACTTACAAAGTTATGATAAGTCCTTTACAACTAGTGACACTGTCGAATCTGACCATTATGTTGAAATCCTGTTTTCGAGATTTTGGACGTGTTTAGAGGAAAGAATTATCCTAATATTATGGATTTATTTTTGAGTTTTTTTCCTAACCAAGCTTACCGTGCTTCGTCGAACTTTCTTGTATCGACGTGTTTTTATATGTTGAAGCACCTTCTGTCGAGATTCCTCAATACTTTCCATCTTTCAATGTTATTAACCAGTCATATTCATTGATTTTCTATCATTATTTGTTGAATTTGTTTACCTTGAATTTCTAAGTTAACAGATGCCCCAAAAAATTATGTTGTAGATCATGTGTGTCAGATGGAAGAAAGGTGTCTTTTGTTGTGATTGCTCGACAATGTTAGAGTAGCTTGCACATGTCATGGTCATCATGACCACCTTATACCAAATTATCATGTCACAGACGTGCGTGTAGTTAATAATCATTATCTCCAATTTAAAAGGAGATTATTCAGCCACTAAATTAAATATAATTAAAATAAATTCTTTTAATTTCACTTTTCCCCATAAGAGGGAGTGCCATATATCGATCTGGACATGCCATTTATCCAAATCTTGGAAGGAAAACTGAAATGTTTTCTTCTTCTTTTGGCTATTTAAACGTTCTCTTCTTCAACTTTTCATAAAACTTATGATAAACTTATGATAAACTGACAATGACTCCTAAAAGCGCATTTAACAACGATCCATGCGCTCCTTTTGCTTTTCGCATTGAACACCCATTCATCTTGGGTGATCGCACCTACGCCCTGGAACCTTTCATGGAGGTTGAGAAAATAAAAATTTGGTATTCTAACACGTTGATATCCTAATACTCTATTTCAAGTACTAATTATTCTTTTATGGGGTCTTCTTAGTGAGGTGGCTGAACTAGAAGAAAGGACAAAAGAGATTTTTCCAAAATATTTAATTTTCATACATTATAGACTCATAAAACTCTAAAAAATCATGTAAAACCTCGTGAATATCTCCAGAAATCTGTTAAAAATTCACAATTTTTAAAAAATATGAAAAACATATTTGTTTTTTAAAAATATAAAAATAATCACAAAGGAAATTATTTTAAAAACATCTCCAATGTGGATTATCAGATGTGAGTGGGGATCTGATGATAAAACCTCGTTATGATGACTGTATTCACTAAAACAAGATTAAAAAAATATGAGACATTTTTTTGTGTAAAAAAAAAAGAGATAATTTTGTTATTGTACTCATTCACAACAAAAATCAAGAAATACTGTCACTCAAAAGTGATGAATAATACTTATTATTGTTATTTTTATTTGTACAAATTATACTACACTTGAATTTTTCATGAGTGTGATCAAAATTAGATTGTTAGAAAACAAATTAGAAGGTCAAATCTGAACATAAAAAATTACAAATCTAAAAGTCAGATTTGAGCTAGAAATATTTTAGAGTTCAAAGTTGTGAATGTTATTGTTTCAAATTTAGAAAATAAGGATGTTATTACGGATGTTATTGGTTCATAAAACTAATCTAAAAAAATATTTTCTAATAAAAATTATGGATGTTATTGTTTCAAAGTTAGAAAATATTTTTCTTTCTTATTTATGATAAGGTTTTTCGAGTATAAATTATAATTTAGAGGAGTTCTCATTCTCTTTGATAATAATCCTCCTTATTAGAGCATTGAATTTTGAAAAGTGCTTATTGCTTGTATATGTTTAAAAAAATATTTATATGGTGGCAAAAATATAGTCCTGCATAAAAACTCTACTGTATCTTATCCATTTATTTAAAATTTATTTAATAAATTAAATAAAAACTATTTAAAATATTCATTGATGGTAAATATTAGGGTTGCATTAAATAATAAAATGTAAAGCTACACGACAACAACTCGGTAAATCCAAACAATGATAAAAAGAATAAAATTTGAATTAAAACATATATAACATAAGGATGCATATTCTACTATAACATCTATAAACTCTAATATGTCTAGGGTGGGATAAATCAAATATTATTGACTAGTTTTATATTATCAATAATTTGGGTACAAAAACTTTGTTTTACAAAATCAAATGACCAATCCATGGATGTGTCCACCTATATACTATTTTTTCACATAAAAAATCTTAATTTTCACTTTTAAAAACATTTCTAAACTGATTTTAAGTATTCTAAGGTAATAACACACATTTAGACACAAAGAATTAACGCAAATATACATGAATATTAAGTGTCTTAATTTTGACAGAATCAAAATATTTTTAAATAGAAAGTGAATTTACATTTTCTCCTTTTAATTATGGCAAAACGTACGAAGTATTTAATGTCTCGATAAAAAACTCCTTTGAATATGTGTACCTTAAAACATCTCCAATGGAGAATATTTTTTGGTTGTTTGTGTCATATTTTGTGTGTCCAAATTGACTGTTGCATTTAAGCAATTCATAATCAACCTTATTTATTTTTGTTCCAATGATAATTATAAATAAGCAATGTATCTTGGACTCCACCAATTTATATTAATTATTATGTTTGCATTACAATTGATTACCAGATTACGTTGAGTGTGTTTGTTTTAGTTTTTAAAAAAATGATTTTTTTTCTTTTGTATTTTTGAAAATAGATTTCATAAAATCGTTTTTCAAAATATTATAAATTTTTTTATATTAGTTTTTTCTAAATTGAAACACTAATATTGACATTATATAACATAAATACATATTATTGAATCAAAACATAGTTAAAATCACAATTTTAAAAAAAATTATATTTCGAAAATGATTTTTATAAAAATCTAAAATAGCTTTAAAATTAAATGATTTTTTAAACTTTAATTGAAGAAGAGTTTGGATTAAAAAAATAAATGAAAAGTGAAATAAATGACACTAAAATAAGAATGTTCCAGCTAAGGAAACATAAAGACAAATAAAATAAAGGGACGCGAACTCGTAGATGTTCCTCACAAACTATTTTGTTCTTTGGCCTGGGTAATCCAGTTCTCTGAAGAGATGTATGAATTTTGTGACCTCGAATAAAATGTAGAGATCTGCTATTTATACTACTTCAAAGATAACCATCGATAACAGTTAATCCCTAAAAGATCAAACACAATTCTCACTACTTAAACATCCATATTATGACTTCCTTTCCCGCTTCTTAAAAGAGGTAATTGTTGAAGAACATGACGTGAATTGAACTTCTTAACCGCCTGCAAGCTTATCTGACTTTGTTATCGTAGCATTTGTCGAGGCACATCCTTGGTTGTCGGATACTGGGACTTACAAAGTTATGATAAGTCCTTTACAACTAGTGACACTGTCGAATCTGACCATTATGTTGAAATCCTGTTTTCGAGATTTTGGACGTGTTTAGAGGAAAGAATTATCCTAATATTATGGATTTATTTTTGAGTTTTTTTCCTAACCAAGCTTACCGTGCTTCGTCGAACTTTCTTGTATCGACGTGTTTTTATATGTTGAAGCACCTTCTGTCGAGATTCCTCAATACTTTCCATCTTTCAATGTTATTAACCAGTCATATTCATTGATTTTCTATCATTATTTGTTGAATTTGTTTACCTTGAATTTCTAAGTTAACAGATGCCCCAAAAAATTATGTTGTAGATCATGTGTGTCAGATGGAAGAAAGGTGTCTTTTGTTGTGATTGCTCGACAATGTTAGAGTAGCTTGCACATGTCATGGTCATCATGACCACCTTATACCAAATTATCATGTCACAGACGTGCGTGTAGTTAATAATCATTATCTCCAATTTAAAAGGAGATTATTCAGCCACTAAATTAAATATAATTAAAATAAATTCTTTTAATTTCACTTTTCCCCATAAGAGGGAGTGCCATATATCGATCTGGACATGCCATTTATCCAAATCTTGGAAGGAAAACTGAAATGTTTTCTTCTTCTTTTGGCTATTTAAACGTTCTCTTCTTCAACTTTTCATAAAACTTATGATAAACTTATGATAAACTGACAATGACTCCTAAAAGCGCATTTAACAACGATCCATGCGCTCCTTTTGCTTTTCGCATTGAACACCCATTCATCTTGGGTGATCGCACCTACGCCCTGGAACCTTTCATGGAGGTTGAGAAAATAAAAATTTGGTATTCTAACACGTTGATATCCTAATACTCTATTTCAAGTACTAATTATTCTTTTATGGGGTCTTCTTAGTGAGGTGGCTGAACTAGAAGAAAGGACAAAAGAGATTTTTCCAAAATATTTAATTTTCATACATTATAGACTCATAAAACTCTAAAAAATCATGTAAAACCTCGTGAATATCTCCAGAAATCTGTTAAAAATTCACAATTTTTAAAAAATATGAAAAACATATTTGTTTTTTAAAAATATAAAAATAATCACAAAGGAAATTATTTTAAAAACATCTCCAATGTGGATTATCAGATGTGAGTGGGGATCTGATGATAAAACCTCGTTATGATGACTGTATTCACTAAAACAAGATTAAAAAAATATGAGACATTTTTTTGTGTAAAAAAAAAAGAGATAATTTTGTTATTGTACTCATTCACAACAAAAATCAAGAAATACTGTCACTCAAAAGTGATGAATAATACTTATTATTGTTATTTTTATTTGTACAAATTATACTACACTTGAATTTTTCATGAGTGTGATCAAAATTAGATTGTTAGAAAACAAATTAGAAGGTCAAATCTGAACATAAAAAATTACAAATCTAAAAGTCAGATTTGAGCTAGAAATATTTTAGAGTTCAAAGTTGTGAATGTTATTGTTTCAAATTTAGAAAATAAGGATGTTATTACGGATGTTATTGGTTCATAAAACTAATCTAAAAAAATATTTTCTAATAAAAATTATGGATGTTATTGTTTCAAAGTTAGAAAATATTTTTCTTTCTTATTTATGATAAGGTTTTTCGAGTATAAATTATAATTTAGAGGAGTTCTCATTCTCTTTGATAATAATCCTCCTTATTAGAGCATTGAATTTTGAAAAGTGCTTATTGCTTGTATATGTTTAAAAAAATATTTATATGGTGGCAAAAATATAGTCCTGCATAAAAACTCTACTGTATCTTATCCATTTATTTAAAATTTATTTAATAAATTAAATAAAAACTATTTAAAATATTCATTGATGGTAAATATTAGGGTTGCATTAAATAATAAAATGTAAAGCTACACGACAACAACTCGGTAAATCCAAACAATGATAAAAAGAATAAAATTTGAATTAAAACATATATAACATAAGGATGCATATTCTACTATAACATCTATAAACTCTAATATGTCTAGGGTGGGATAAATCAAATATTATTGACTAGTTTTATATTATCAATAATTTGGGTACAAAAACTTTGTTTTACAAAATCAAATGACCAATCCATGGATGTGTCCACCTATATACTATTTTTTCACATAAAAAATCTTAATTTTCACTTTTAAAAACATTTCTAAACTGATTTTAAGTATTCTAAGGTAATAACACACATTTAGACACAAAGAATTAACGCAAATATACATGAATATTAAGTGTCTTAATTTTGACAGAATCAAAATATTTTTAAATAGAAAGTGAATTTACATTTTCTCCTTTTAATTATGGCAAAACGTACGAAGTATTTAATGTCTCGATAAAAAACTCCTTTGAATATGTGTACCTTAAAACATCTCCAATGGAGAATATTTTTTGGTTGTTTGTGTCATATTTTGTGTGTCCAAATTGACTGTTGCATTTAAGCAATTCATAATCAACCTTATTTATTTTTGTTCCAATGATAATTATAAATAAGCAATGTATCTTGGACTCCACCAATTTATATTAATTATTATGTTTGCATTACAATTGATTACCAGATTACGTTGAGTGTGTTTGTTTTAGTTTTTAAAAAAATGATTTTTTTTCTTTTGTATTTTTGAAAATAGATTTCATAAAATCGTTTTTCAAAATATTATAAATTTTTTTATATTAGTTTTTTCTAAATTGAAACACTAATATTGACATTATATAACATAAATACATATTATTGAATCAAAACATAGTTAAAATCACAATTTTAAAAAAAATTATATTTCGAAAATGATTTTTATAAAAATCTAAAATAGCTTTAAAATTAAATGATTTTTTAAACTTTAATTGAAGAAGAGTTTGGATTAAAAAAATAAATGAAAAGTGAAATAAATGACACTAAAATAAGAATGTTCCAGCTAAGGAAACATAAAGACAAATAAAATAAAGGGACGCGAACTCGTAGATGTTCCTCACAAACTATTTTGTTCTTTGGCCTGGGTAATCCAGTTCTCTGAAGAGATGTATGAATTTTGTGACCTCGAATAAAATGTAGAGATCTGCTATTTATACTACTTCAAAGATAACCATCGATAACAGTTAATCCCTAAAAGATCAAACACAATTCTCACTACTTAAACATCCATATTATGACTTCCTTTCCCGCTTCTTAAAAGAGGTAATTGTTGAAGAACATGACGTGAATTGAACTTCTTAACCGCCTGCAAGCTTATCTGACTTTGTTATCGTAGCATTTGTCGAGGCACATCCTTGGTTGTCGGATACTGGGACTTACAAAGTTATGATAAGTCCTTTACAACTAGTGACACTGTCGAATCTGACCATTATGTTGAAATCCTGTTTTCGAGATTTTGGACGTGTTTAGAGGAAAGAATTATCCTAATATTATGGATTTATTTTTGAGTTTTTTTCCTAACCAAGCTTACCGTGCTTCGTCGAACTTTCTTGTATCGACGTGTTTTTATATGTTGAAGCACCTTCTGTCGAGATTCCTCAATACTTTCCATCTTTCAATGTTATTAACCAGTCATATTCATTGATTTTCTATCATTATTTGTTGAATTTGTTTACCTTGAATTTCTAAGTTAACAGATGCCCCAAAAAATTATGTTGTAGATCATGTGTGTCAGATGGAAGAAAGGTGTCTTTTGTTGTGATTGCTCGACAATGTTAGAGTAGCTTGCACATGTCATGGTCATCATGACCACCTTATACCAAATTATCATGTCACAGACGTGCGTGTAGTTAATAATCATTATCTCCAATTTAAAAGGAGATTATTCAGCCACTAAATTAAATATAATTAAAATAAATTCTTTTAATTTCACTTTTCCCCATAAGAGGGAGTGCCATATATCGATCTGGACATGCCATTTATCCAAATCTTGGAAGGAAAACTGAAATGTTTTCTTCTTCTTTTGGCTATTTAAACGTTCTCTTCTTCAACTTTTCATAAAACTTATGATAAACTTATGATAAACTGACAATGACTCCTAAAAGCGCATTTAACAACGATCCATGCGCTCCTTTTGCTTTTCGCATTGAACACCCATTCATCTTGGGTGATCGCACCTACGCCCTGGAACCTTTCATGGAGGTTGAGAAAATAAAAATTTGGTATTCTAACACGTTGATATCCTAATACTCTATTTCAAGTACTAATTATTCTTTTATGGGGTCTTCTTAGTGAGGTGGCTGAACTAGAAGAAAGGACAAAAGAGATTTTTCCAAAATATTTAATTTTCATACATTATAGACTCATAAAACTCTAAAAAATCATGTAAAACCTCGTGAATATCTCCAGAAATCTGTTAAAAATTCACAATTTTTAAAAAATATGAAAAACATATTTGTTTTTTAAAAATATAAAAATAATCACAAAGGAAATTATTTTAAAAACATCTCCAATGTGGATTATCAGATGTGAGTGGGGATCTGATGATAAAACCTCGTTATGATGACTGTATTCACTAAAACAAGATTAAAAAAATATGAGACATTTTTTTGTGTAAAAAAAAAAGAGATAATTTTGTTATTGTACTCATTCACAACAAAAATCAAGAAATACTGTCACTCAAAAGTGATGAATAATACTTATTATTGTTATTTTTATTTGTACAAATTATACTACACTTGAATTTTTCATGAGTGTGATCAAAATTAGATTGTTAGAAAACAAATTAGAAGGTCAAATCTGAACATAAAAAATTACAAATCTAAAAGTCAGATTTGAGCTAGAAATATTTTAGAGTTCAAAGTTGTGAATGTTATTGTTTCAAATTTAGAAAATAAGGATGTTATTACGGATGTTATTGGTTCATAAAACTAATCTAAAAAAATATTTTCTAATAAAAATTATGGATGTTATTGTTTCAAAGTTAGAAAATATTTTTCTTTCTTATTTATGATAAGGTTTTTCGAGTATAAATTATAATTTAGAGGAGTTCTCATTCTCTTTGATAATAATCCTCCTTATTAGAGCATTGAATTTTGAAAAGTGCTTATTGCTTGTATATGTTTAAAAAAATATTTATATGGTGGCAAAAATATAGTCCTGCATAAAAACTCTACTGTATCTTATCCATTTATTTAAAATTTATTTAATAAATTAAATAAAAACTATTTAAAATATTCATTGATGGTAAATATTAGGGTTGCATTAAATAATAAAATGTAAAGCTACACGACAACAACTCGGTAAATCCAAACAATGATAAAAAGAATAAAATTTGAATTAAAACATATATAACATAAGGATGCATATTCTACTATAACATCTATAAACTCTAATATGTCTAGGGTGGGATAAATCAAATATTATTGACTAGTTTTATATTATCAATAATTTGGGTACAAAAACTTTGTTTTACAAAATCAAATGACCAATCCATGGATGTGTCCACCTATATACTATTTTTTCACATAAAAAATCTTAATTTTCACTTTTAAAAACATTTCTAAACTGATTTTAAGTATTCTAAGGTAATAACACACATTTAGACACAAAGAATTAACGCAAATATACATGAATATTAAGTGTCTTAATTTTGACAGAATCAAAATATTTTTAAATAGAAAGTGAATTTACATTTTCTCCTTTTAATTATGGCAAAACGTACGAAGTATTTAATGTCTCGATAAAAAACTCCTCTGAATATGTGTACCTTAAAACATCTCCAATGGAGAATATTTTTTTGGTTGTTTGTGTCATATTTTGTGTGTCCAAATTGACTGTTGCATTTAAGCAATTCATAATCAACCTTATTTATTTTTGTTCCAATGATAATTATAAATAAGCAATGTATCTTGGACTCCACCCATTTATATTAATTATTATGTTTGCATTACAATTGATTACCAGATTACGTTGAGTGTGTTTGTTTTAGTTTTTAAAAAAATGATTTTTTTTCTTTTGTATTTTTGAAAATAGATTTCATAAAATCGTTTTTCAAAATATTATAAATTTTTTTATATTAGTTTTTTCTAAATTGAAACACTAATCTTGACATTATATGACATAAATACATATTATTGAATCAAAACATAGTTAAAATCACAATTTAAAAAAAATTATATTTCGAAAATGATTTTTATAAAAATCTAAAATAGCTTTAAAATTAAATGATTTTTTAAACTTTAATTGAAGAAGAGTTTGGATTAAAAAAATAAATGAAAAGTGAAATAAATGACACTAAAATAAGAATGTTCCAGCTAAGGAAACATAAAGACAAATAAAATAAAGGGACGCGAACTCGTAGATGTTCCTCACAAACTATTTTGTTCTTTGGCCTGAGTAATCCAGTTCTCTGAAGAGATGTATGAATTTTGTGACCTCGAATAAAATGTAGAGATCTGCTATTTATACTACTTCGAAGATAACCATCGATAACAGTTAATCCCTAAAAGATCAAACACAATTCTCACTACTTAAACATCCATATTATGACTTCCTTTCCCGCTTCTTAAAAGAGGTAATTGTTGAAGAACATGACGTGAATTGAACTTCTTAACCGCCTGCAAGCTTATCTGACTTTGTTATCGTAGCATTTGTCGAGGCACATCCTTGGTTGTCGGATACTGGGACTTACAAAGTTATGATAAGTCCTTTACAACTAGTGACACTGTCGAATCTGACCATTATGTTGAAATCCTATTTTCGAGATTTTGGACGTGTTTAGAGGAAAGAATTATGCTAATATTATGGATTTATTTTTGAGTTTTTTTCCTAACCAAGCTTACCGTGCTTCGTCGAACTTTCTTGTATCGACGTGTTTTTATATGTTGAAGCACCTTCTGTCGAGATTCCTCAATACTTTCCATCTTTCAATGTTATTAACCAGTCATATTCATTGATTTTCTATCATTATTTGTTGAATTTGTTTACCTTGAATTTCTAAGTTAACAGATGCCCCAAAAAATTATGTTGTAGATCATATGTGTCAGATGGAAGAAAGGTGTCTTTTGTTGTGATTGCTCGACAATGTTAGAGTAGCTTGCACATGTCATGGTCATCGTGACCACCTTATACCAAATTATCATGTCACAGACGTGCGTGTAGTTAATAATCATTATCTCCAATTTCAAAGGAGATTATTCAGCCACTAAATTAAATATAATTAAAATAAATTCTTTTAATTTCACTTTTCCCCATAAGAGGGAGTGCCATATATCGATCTGGACATGCCATTTATCCAAATCTTGGAAGGAAAACTGAAATGTTTTCTTCTTCTTTTGGCTATTTAAACGTTCTCTTCTTCAACTTTTCATAAAACTTATGATAAACTTATGATAAACTCACAATGACTCCTAAAAGCGCATTTAACAACGATCCATGTGCTCCTTTTGCTTTTCGCATTGAACACCCATTCATCTTGGGTGATCGCACCTACGCCCTGGAACCTTTCATGGAGGTTGAGAAAATAAAAATTTGGTATTCTAACACGTTGATATCCTAATACTCTATTTCAAGTACTAATTATGCTTTTATGGGGTCTTATTAGTGAGGTGGCTGAACTAGAAGAAAGGACAAAAGAGATTTTTCCAAAATATTTAATTTTCTTACATTATAGACTCATAAAACTCTAAAAAATCATGTAAAAACTCGTTAATATCTCCAGTAATCTGTTAAAAATTCACAATTTTTAAAAAATATGAAAAACATATTTGTTTTTTAAAAATATAAAAATAACCACAAAGGAAATTATTTTAAAAACATCTCCAATGTGGATTATCAGATGTGAGTGGGGATCTGATGATAAAACCTCGTTATGATGACGTGATTCACTAAAACAAGATTAAAAAAATATGAGACAATTTTTTGTGTAAAAAAAATGAGATAATTTTGTTATTGTACTCATTCACAACAAAAATCAAGAAATACTGTCACTCAAAAGTGATGAATAATACTTATTATTGTTATTTTTATTTGTACAAATTATACTACACATGAATTTTTCATGAGTGTGACTCAAAATTTGATTGTTAGAAAACAAATTAGAAGGTCAAATCTGAACATAAAAAATTACAAATCTAAAAGTCAGATTTGAGCTAGAAATATTTTAGAGTTCAAAGTTGTGAATGTTATTGTTTCAAATTTAGAAAATATGGATGTTATTACGGATGTTATTGGTTCATAAAACTAATCTAAAAAATATTTTCTAATAAAAATTATGGATGTTATTGTTTCAAAGTTAGAAAATATTTTTCTTTCTTATTTATGATAAGGTTTTTCGAGTATAAATTATAATTTAGAGGAGTTCTCATTCTCTTAGATAATAATCCTCCTTATTAGAGCATTGAATTTTGAAAAGTGCTTATTGCTTGTATATGTTTAAAAAAATATTTATATGGTGGCAAAAATATAGTCCTGCATAAAAACTCTACTGTATCTTATCCATTTATTTAAAATTTATTTAATAAATTAAATAAAAACTATTTAAAATATTCATTGATGGTAAATATTAGGGTTGCATTAAATAATAAAATGTAAAGCTACACGACAACAACTCGGTAAATCCAAACAATGATAAAAAGAATAAAATTTGAATTAAAAAATATATAACATAAGGAAGCATATTCTACTATAACATCTATAAACTCTAATATGTCTAGGGTGGGATAAATCAAATATTATTGACTAGTTTTATATTATCAATAATTTGGGTACAAAAACTTTGTTTTACAAAATCAAATGACCAATCCATGGATGTGTCCACCTATATACTATTTTTTCACATAAAAATCTTAATTTTCACTTTTAAAAACATTTCTAAACTGATTTTAAGTATTCTAAGGTAAAAACACACATTTAGACACAAAGAATTAACGCAAATATACATGAATATTAAGTGTCTTAATTTTGACAGAATCAAAATATTTTTAAATAGAAAGTGAATTTACATTTTCTCCTTTTAATTATGGCAAAACGTACGAAGTATTTAATGTCTCGATAAAAAACTCCTTTGAATATGTGTACCTTAAAACATCTCCAATGGAGAATATTTTTTGGTTGTTTGTGTCATATTTTGTGTGTCCAAATTGACTGTTGCATTTAAGCAATTCATAATCAACCTTATTTATTTTTGTTCCAATGATAATTATAAATAAGCAATGTATCTTGGACTCCACCAATTTATATTAATTATTATGTTTGCATTACAATTGATTACCAGATTACGTTGAGTGTGTTTGTTTTAGTTTTTAAAAAAATGATTTTTTTTCTTTTGTATTTTTGAAAATAGATTTCATAAAATCGTTTTTCAAAATATTATAAATTTTTTTATATTAGTTTTTTCTAAATTGAAACACTAATATTGACATTATATAACATAAATACATATTATTGAATCAAAACATAGTTAAAATCACAATTTAAAAAAAAATTATATTTCGAAAATGATTTTTATAAAAATCTAAAATAGCTTTAAAATTAAATGATTTTTTAAACTTTAATTGAAGAAGAGTTTGGATTAAAAAAATAAATGAAAAGTGAAATAAATGACACTAAAATAAGAATGTTCCAGCTAAGGAAACATAAAGACAAATAAAATAAAGGGACGCGAACTCGTAGATGTTCCTCACAAACTATTTTGTTCTTTGGCCTGGGTAATCCAGTTCTCTGAAGAGATGTATGAATTTTGTGACCTCGAATAAAATGTAGAGATCTGCTATTTATACTACTTCGAAGATAACCATCGATAACAGTTAATCCCTAAAAGATCAAACACAATTCTCACGACTTAAACATCCATATTATGACTTCCTTTCCCGCTTCTTAAAAGAGGTAATTGTTGAAGAACATGACGTGAATTGAACTTCTTAACCGCCTGCAAGCTTATCTGACTTTGTTATCGTAGCATTTGTCGAGGCACATCCTTGGTTGTCGGATACTGGGACTTACAAAGTTATGATAAGTCCTTTACAACTAGTGACACTGTCGAATCTGACCATTATGTTGAAATCCTGTTTTCGAGATTTTGGACGTGTTTAGAGGAAAGAATTATCCTAATATTATGGATTTATTTTTGAGTTTTTTTCCTAACCAAGCTTACCGTGCTTCGTCGAACTTTCTTGTATCGACGTGTTTTTATATGTTGAAGCACCTTCTGTCGAGATTCCTCAATACTTTCCATCTTTCAATGTTATTAACCAGTCATATTCATTGATTTTCTATCATTATTTGTTGAATTTGTTTACCTTGAATTTCTAAGTTAACAGATGCCCCAAAAAATTATGTTGTAGATCATGTGTGTCAGATGGAAGAAAGGTGTCTTTTGTTGTGATTGCTCGACAATGTTAGAGTAGCTTGCACATGTCATGGTCATCATGACCACCTTATACCAAATTATCATGTCACAGACGTGCGTGTAGTTAATAATCATTATCTCCAATTTAAAAGGAGATTATTCAGCCACTAAATTAAATATAATTAAAATAAATTCTTTTAATTTCACTTTTCCCCATAAGAGGGAGTGCCATATATCGATCTGGACATGCCATTTATCCAAATCTTGGAAGGAAAACTGAAATGTTTTCTTCTTCTTTTGGCTATTTAAACGTTCTCTTCTTCAACTTTTCATAAAACTTATGATAAACTTATGATAAACTGACAATGACTCCTAAAAGCGCATTTAACAACGATCCATGTGCTCCTTTTGCTTTTCGCATTGAACACCCATTCATCTTGGGTGATCGCACCTACGCCCTGGAACCTTTCATGGAGGTTGAGAAAATAAAAATTTGGTATTCTAACACGTTGATATCCTAATACTCTATTTCAAGTACTAATTATTCTTTTATGGGGTCTTCTTAGTGAGGTGGCTGAACTAGAAGAAAGGACAAAAGAGATTTTTCCAAAATATTTAATTTTCATACATTATAGACTCATAAAACTCTAAAAAATCATGTAAAACCTCGTGAATATCTCCAGAAATCTGTTAAAAATTCACAATTTTTAAAAAATATGAAAAACATATTTGTTTTTTAAAAATATAAAAATAATCACAAAGGAAATTATTTTAAAAACATCTCCAATGTGGATTATCAGATGTGAGTGGGGATCTGATGATAAAACCTCGTTATGATGACTGTATTCACTAAAACAAGATTAAAAAAATATGAGACAATTTTTTGTGTAAAAAAAAAAGAGATAATTTTGTTATTGTACTCATTCACAACAAAAATCAAGAAATACTGTCACTCAAAAGTGATGAATAATACTTATTATTGTTATTTTTATTTGTACAAATTATACTACACTTGAATTTTTCATGAGTGTGATCAAAATTAGATTGTTAGAAAACAAATTAGAAGGTCAAATCTGAACATAAAAAATTACAAATCTAAAAGTCAGATTTGAGCTAGAAATATTTTAGAGTTCAAAGTTGTGAATGTTATTGTTTCAAATTTAGAAAATATGGATGTTATTACGGATGTTATTGGTTCATAAAACTAATCTAAAAAAATATTTTCTAATAAAAATTATGGATGTTATTGTTTCAAAGTTAGAAAATATTTTTCTTTCTTATTTATGATAAGGTTTTTCGAATATAAATTATAATTTAGAGGAGTTCTCATTCTCTTTGATAATAATCCTCCTTATTAGAGCATTGAATTTTGAAAAGTGCTTATTGCTTGTATATGTTTAAAAAAATATTTATATGGTGGCAAAAATATAGTCCTGCATAAAAACTCTACTGTATCTTATCCATTTATTTAAAATTTATTTAATAAATTAAATAAAAACTATTTAAAATATTCATTGATGGTAAATATTAGGGTTGCATTAAATAATAAAATGTAAAGCTACACGACAACAACTCGGTAAATCCAAACAATGATAAAAAGAATAAAATTTGAATTAAAAAATATATAACATAAGGATGCATATTCTACTATAACATCTATAAACTCTAATATGTCTAGGGTGGGATAAATCAAATATTATTGACTAGTTTTATATTATCAATAATTTGGGTACAAAAACTTTGTTTTACAAAATCAAATGACCAATCCATGGATGTGTCCACCTATATACTATTTTTTCACATAAAAATCTTAATTTTCACTTTTAAAAACATTTCTAAACTGATTTTAAGTATTCTAAGGTAAAAACACACATTTAGACACAAAGAGTTAACGCAAATATACATGAATATTAAGTGTCTTAATTTTGACAGAATCAAAATATTTTTAAATAGAAAGTGAATTTACATTTTCTCCTTTTAATTATGGCAAAACGTACGAAGTATTTAATGTCTCGATAAAAAACTCCTTTGAATATGTGTACCTTAAAACATCTCCAATGGAGAATATTTTTTGGTTGTTTGTGTCATATTTTGTGTGTCCAAATTGACTGTTGCATTTAAGCAATTCATAATCAACCTTATTTATTTTTGTTCCAATGATAATTGTAAATAAGCAATGTATCTTGGACTCCACCCATTTATATTAATTATTATGTTTGCATTACAATTGATTACCAGATTACGTTGAGTGTGTTTGTTTTAGTTTTTAAAAAAATGATTTTTTTTCTTTTGTATTTTTGAAAATAGATTTCATAAAATCGTTTTTCAAAATATTATAAATTTTTTTATATTAGTTTTTTCTAAATTGAACACTAATATTGACATTATATAACATAAATACATATTATTGAATCAAAACATAGTTAAAATCACAATTTAAAAAAAAATTATATTTCGAAAATGATTTTTATAAAAATCTAAAATAGCTTTAAAATTAAATGATTTTTTAAACTTTAATTGAAGAAGAGTTTGGATTAAAAAAATAAATGAAAAGTGAAATAAATGACACTAAAATAAGAATGTTCCAGCTAAGGAAACATAAAGACAAATAAAATAAAGGGACGCGGACTCGTAGATGTTCCTCACAAACTGTTTTGTTCTTTGGCCTGGGTAATCCAGTTCTCTGAAGAGATGTATGAATTTTGTGACCTCGAATAAAATGTAGAGGTCTGCTATTTATACTACTTCAAAGATAACCATCGACAACAGTTAATCCCTAAAAGATCAAACACAATTCTCACTACTTAAACATCCATATTATGACTTCCTTTCCCGCATCTTAAAAGAGGTAATTGTTGAAGAACATGACGTGAATTGAACTTCTTAACCGCCTGCAAGCTTATCTGACTTTGTTATCGTAGCATTTGTCGAGGCACATCCTTGGTTGCCGGATACTGGGACTTACAAAGTTATGATAAGTCCTTTACAACTAGTGACACTGTCGAATCTGACCATTATGTTGAAATCCTGTTTTCGAGATTCTGGACGTGTTTAGAGGAGAGAATTATCCTAATATTATGGATTTATTTTTGAGTTGTTTTCCTAACCAAGCATACCATGCTTCGTCGAGCTTTCTTGTGTCGACGTGTTTTTATATGTTGAATCACCTTCTGGTGAGATTCCTCAATACTTTCCATCTTTAAATGTTATTAACCAGTCATATTCATTGATTTTCTATCATTATTGTTGAATTTGTTTACCTTGAATTTTTAAGTTAACAGATGCCCCAAAAAATTATGTTGTAGATCATATGTGTCAGATGGAAGAAAGGTGTCTTTTGGTGTGATTGCTCGACAATGTTATAGTAGCTTGCACATGTCATGGTCATCATGACCACCTTATACCAAATTATCATGTCACAGACGTGCGTGTAGTTAATAATCATTATCTCCAATTTCAAAGGAGATTATTCAGCCACTAAATTAAATATAATTAAAATAAATTCTTTTAATTTCACTTTTCCCCATAAGAGGGAGTTCCATATATCGATCTGGACATGCCATTTATCCAAATCTTGGAAGGAAAACTGAAATGTTTTCTTCTTCTTTTGGCTATTTAAACATTCTCTTCTTCAACTTTTCGCCTCCTTTGACATTTCCTTCATTTAAAGAAAAAACACCAAAGTTTTTCATGCCACTTCTGCTGACTCTTCTACTTATTTGTCTTCCAAAAACTTATGATAAACTGACAATGACTCCTAAAAGCGCATTTAACAACGATCCATGTGCTCCTTTTGCTTTTCGCATAGAACACCCATTCATCTTGGGTGATCGCACCTACGCCCTGGAACCTTTAATGGAGGTTGAGAAAATAAAAATTTGGTATTCTAACACGTTGATATCCTAATACTCTATTTCAAGTACTAATTATGCTTTTATGGGGTCTTATTAGTAGTGAGGTGGCTGAACTAGAAGAAAGGACAAAAGAGATTTTTCCAAAATATTTAATTTTCTTACATTATAGACTCATAAAACTCTAAAAAATCATGTAAAAACTCGTGAATATCTCATGAAATCTGTTAAAAATTCACAATTTTTAAAAAATATGAAAAACATATTTGTTTTTTAAAAATATAAAAATAATCACAAAGGAAATTATTTTAAAAACATCTCCAATGTGGATTATCAGATGTGAGTGGGGATCTGATGATAAAACCTCGTTATGATGACGTGATTCACTAAAACAAGATTAAAAAAATATGAGACATTTTTTTGTGTAAAAAAAAATGAGATAATTTTGTTATTGTACTCATTCACAACAAAAATCAAGAAATACTGTCACTCAAAAGTGATGAATAATACTTATTATTGTTATTTTTATTTGTACAAATTATACTACACTTGAATTTTTCATGAGTGTGACTCAAAATTAGATTGTTAGAAAACAAATTAGAAGGTCAAATCTGAACATAAAAAATTACAAATCTAAAAGTCAGATTTGAGCTAGAAATATTTTAGAGTTCAAAGTTGTGAATGTTATTGTTTCAAATTTAGAAAATATGGATGTTATTACGGATGTTATTGGTTCATAAAACTAATCTAAAAAATATTTTCTAATAAAAATTATGGATGTTATTGTTTCAAAGTTAGAAAATATTTTTCTTTCTTATTTATGATAAGGTTTTTCGAGTATAAATTATAATTTAGAGGAGTTCTCATTCTCTTTGATAATAATCCTCCTTATTAGAGCATTGAATTTTGAAAAGTGCTTATTGCTTGTATATGTTTAAAAAAATATTTATATGGTGGCAAAAATATAGTCCTGCATAAAAACTCTACTGTATCTTATCCATTTATTTAAAATTTATTTAATAAATTAAATAAAAACTATTTAAAATATTCATTGATGGTAAATATTAGGGTTGCATTAAATAATAAAATGTAAAGCTACACGACAACAACTCGGTAAATCCAAACAATGATAAAAAGAATAAAATTTGAATTAAAAAATATATAATATAAGGATGCATAATCTACTATAACATCTATAAACTCTAATATGTCTAGGGTGGGATAAATCAAATATTATTGACTAGTTTTATATTATCAATAATTTGGGTACAAAAACTTTGTTTTACAAAATCAAATGACCAATCCATGGATGTGTCCACCTATATACTATTTTTTCACATAAAAATCTTAATTTTCACTTTTAAAAACATTTCTAAACTGATTTTAAGTATTCTAAGGTAAAAACACACATTTAGACACAAAGAGTTAACGCAAATATACATGAATATTAAGTGTCTTAATTTTGACAGAATCAAAATATTTTTAAATAGAAAGTGAATTTACATTTTCTCCTTTTAATTATGGCAAAACGTACGAAGTATTTAATGTCTCGATAAAAAACTCCTTTGAATATGTGTACCTTAAAACATCTCCAATGGAGAATATTTTTTGGTTGTTTGTGTCATATTTTGTGTGTCCAAATTGACTGTTGCATTTAAGCAATTCATAATCAACCTTATTTATTTTTGTTCCAATGATAATTGTAAATAAGCAATGTATCTTGGACTCCACCCATTTATATTAATTATTATGTTTGCATTACAATTGATTACCAGATTACGTTGAGTGTGTTTGTTTTAGTTTTTAAAAAAATGATTTTTTTTCTTTTGTATTTTTGAAAATAGATTTCATAAAATCGTTTTTCAAAATATTATAAATTTTTTTATATTAGTTTTTTCTAAATTGAACACTAATATTGACATTATATAACATAAATACATATTATTGAATCAAAACATAGTTAAAATCACAATTTAAAAAAAAATTATATTTCGAAAATGATTTTTATAAAAATCTAAAATAGCTTTAAAATTAAATGATTTTTTAAACTTTAATTGAAGAAGAGTTTGGATTAAAAAAATAAATGAAAAGTGAAATAAATGACACTAAAATAAGAATGTTCCAGCTAAGGAAACATAAAGACAAATAAAATAAAGGGACGCGGACTCGTAGATGTTCCTCACAAACTGTTTTGTTCTTTGGCCTGGGTAATCCAGTTCTCTGAAGAGATGTATGAATTTTGTGACCTCGAATAAAATGTAGAGGTCTGCTATTTATACTACTTCAAAGATAACCATCGACAACAGTTAATCCCTAAAAGATCAAACACAATTCTCACTACTTAAACATCCATATTATGACTTCCTTTCCCGCATCTTAAAAGAGGTAATTGTTGAAGAACATGACGTGAATTGAACTTCTTAACCGCCTGCAAGCTTATCTGACTTTGTTATCGTAGCATTTGTCGAGGCACATCCTTGGTTGCCGGATACTGGGACTTACAAAGTTATGATAAGTCCTTTACAACTAGTGACACTGTCGAATCTGACCATTATGTTGAAATCCTGTTTTCGAGATTCTGGACGTGTTTAGAGGAGAGAATTATCCTAATATTATGGATTTATTTTTGAGTTTTTTTCCTAACCAAGCTTACCATGCTTCGTCGAGCTTTCTTGTGTCGACGTGTTTTTATATGTTGAATCACCTTCTGGTGAGATTCCTCAATACTTTCCATCTTTAAATGTTATTAACCAGTCATATTCATTGATTTTCTATCATTATTGTTGAATTTGTTTACCTTGAATTTTTAAGTTAACAGATGCCCCAAAAAATTATGTTGTAGATCATATGTGTCAGATGGAAGAAAGGTGTCTTTTGGTGTGATTGCTCGACAATGTTATAGTAGCTTGCACATGTCATGGTCATCATGACCACCTTATACCAAATTATCATGTCACAGACGTGCGTGTAGTTAATAATCATTATCTCCAATTTCAAAGGAGATTATTCAGCCACTAAATTAAATATAATTAAAATAAATTCTTTTAATTTCACTTTTCCCCATAAGAGGGAGTTCCATATATCGATCTGGACATGCCATTTATCCAAATCTTGGAAGGAAAACTGAAATGTTTTCTTCTTCTTTTGGCTATTTAAACATTCTCTTCTTCAACTTTTCGCCTCCTTTGACATTTCCTTCATTTAAAGAAAAAACACCAAAGTTTTTCATGCCACTTCTGCTGACTCTTCTACTTATTTGTCTTCCAAAAACTTATGATAAACTGACAATGACTCCTAAAAGCGCATTTAACAACGATCCATGTGCTCCTTTTGCTTTTCGCATAGAACACCCATTCATCTTGGGTGATCGCACCTACGCCCTGGAACCTTTAATGGAGGTTGAGAAAATAAAAATTTGGTATTCTAACACGTTGATATCTTAATACTCTATTTCAAGTACTAATTATGCTTTTATGGGGTCTTATTAGTAGTGAGGTGGCTGAACTAGAAGAAAGGACAAAAGAGATTTTTCCAAAATATTTAATTTTCTTACATTATAGACTCATAAAACTCTAAAAAATCATGTAAAAACTCGTGAATATCTCATGAAATCTGTTAAAAATTCACAATTTTTAAAAAATATGAAAAACACATTTGTTTTTTAAAAATATAAAAATAATCACAAAGGAAATTATTTTAAAAACATCTCCAATGTGGATTATCAGATGTGAGTGGGGATCTGATGATAAAACCTCGTTATGATGACGTGATTCACTAAAACAAGATTAAAAAAATATGAGACATTTTTTTGTGTAAAAAAAAATGAGATAATTTTGTTATTGTACTCATTCACAACAAAAATCAAGAAATACTGTCACTCAAAAGTGATGAATAATACTTATTATTGTTATTTTTATTTGTACAAATTATACTACACTTGAATTTTTCATGAGTGTGACTCAAAATTAGATTGTTAGAAAACAAATTAGAAGGTCAAATCTGAACATAAAAAATTACAAATCTAAAAGTCAGATTTGAGCTAGAAATATTTTAGAGTTCAAAGTTGTGAATGTTATTGTTTCAAATTTAGAAAATATGGATGTTATTACGGATGTTATTGGTTCATAAAACTAATCTAAAAAATATTTTCTAATAAAAATTATGGATGTTATTGTTTCAAAGTTAGAAAATATTTTTCTTTCTTATTTATGATAAGGTTTTTCGAGTATAAATTATAATTTAGAGGAGTTCTCATTCTCTTTGATAATAATCCTCCTTATTAGAGCATTGAATTTTGAAAAGTGCTTATTGCTTGTATATGTTTAAAAAAATATTTATATGGTGGCAAAAATATAGTCCTGCATAAAAACTCTACTGTATCTTATCCATTTATTTAAAATTTATTTAATAAATTAAATAAAAACTATTTAAAATATTCATTGATGGTAAATATTAGGGTTGCATTAAATAATAAAATGTAAAGCTACACGACAACAACTCGGTAAATCCAAACAATGATAAAAAGAATAAAATTTGAATTAAAAAATATATAATATAAGGATGCATAATCTACTATAACATCTATAAACTCTAATATGTCTAGGGTGGGATAAATCAAATATTATTGACTAGTTTTATATTATCAATAATTTGGGTACAAAAACTTTGTTTTACAAAATCAAATGACCAATCCATGGATGTGTCCACCTATATACTATTTTTTCACATAAAAATCTTAATTTTCACTTTTAAAAACATTTCTAAACTGATTTTAAGTATTCTAAGGTAATAACACACATTTAGACACAAAGAATTAACGCAAATATACATGAATATTAAGTGTCTTAATTTTGACAGAATCAAAATATTTTTAAATAGAAAGTGAATTTACATTTTCTCCTTTTAATTATGGCAAAACGTACGAAGTATTTAATGTCTCGATAAAAAACTCCTCCGAATATGTGTACCTTAAAACATCTCTAATGGAGAATCTTTTTTTGGTTGTTTGTGTCATATTTTGTGTGTCCAAATTGACTGTTGCATTTAAGCAATTCATAATCAACCTTATTTATTTTTGTTCCAATGATAATTATAAATAAGCAATGTATCTTGTACTCCACCAATTTATATTAATTATTATGTTTGCATTACAATTGATTACCAGATTACGTTGAGTGTGTTTGTTTTAGTTTTTAAAAAAATGATTTTTTTTCTTTTGTATTTTTGAAAATAGATTTCATAAAATCGTTTTTCAAAATATTATAAATTTTTTTATATTAGTTTTTTCTAAATTGAAACACTAATATTGACATTATATAACATAAATACATATTATTGAATCAAAACAAAGTTAAAATCACAATTTAAAAAAAATTATATTTCGAAAATGATTTTTATAAAAATCTAAAATAGCTTTAAAATTAAATGATTTTTTAAACTTTAATTGAAGAAGAGTTTGGATTAAAAAAATAAATGAAAAGTGAAATAAATGACACTAAAATAAGAATGTTCCAGCTAAGGAAACATAAAGACAAATAAAATAAATGGACGCGGACTCGTAGATGTTCCTCACAAACTATTTTGTTCTTTGGCCTGGGTAATCCAGTTCTCTGAAGAGATGTATGAATTTTGTGACCTCGAATAAAATGTAGAGGTCTGCTATTTATACTACTTCGAAGATAACCATCGATAACAGTTAATCCCTAAAAGATCAAACACAATTCTCACTACTTAAACATCCATATTATGACTTCCTTTCCCGCTTCTTAAAAGAGGTAATTGTTGAAGAACATGACGTGAATTGAACTTCTTAACCGCCTGCAAGCTTATCTGACTTTGTTATCGTAGCATTTGTCGAGGCTCATCCTTGGTTGTCGGATATTGGGACTTACAAAGTTATGATAAGTCCTTTACAACTAGTGACACTGTCGAATCTGACCATTATGTTGAAATCCTGTGTTCGAGATTTTGGACGTGTTTAGAGGAAAGAATTATCCTAATATTATGGATTTATTTTTGAGTTTTTTTCCTAACCAAGCTTACAGTGCTTCGTCAAACTTTCTTGTATCGACGTGTTTTTATATGTTGAAGCACCTTCTGTCGAGATTCCTCAATACTTTCCATCTTTCAATGTTATTAACCAGTCATATTCATTGATTTTCTATCATTATATGTTGAACTTGTTTACCTTGAATTTCTAAGTTAACAGATGCCCCAAAAAATTATGTTGTAGATCATATGTGTCAGATGGAAGAAAGGTGTCTTTTGTTGTGATTGCTCGACAATGTTAGAGTAGCTTGCACATGTCATGGTCATCATGACCACCTTATACCAAATTATCATGTCACAGACGTGCGTGTAGTTAATAATCATTATCTCCAATTTCAAAGGAGATTATTCAGCCACTAAATTAAATATAATTAAAATAAATTCTTTTAATTTCACTTTTCCCCATAAGAGGGAGTGCCATATATCGATCTGGACATGCCATTTATCCAAATCTTGGAAGGAAAACTGAAATGTTTTCTTCTTCTTTTGGCTATTTAAACGTTCTCTTCTTCAAAAACTTATGATAAACTTATGATAAACTGACAATGACTCCTAAAAGCGCATTTAACAACGATCCATGTGCTCCTTTTGCTTTTCGCATTGAACACCCATTCATCTTGGGTGATCGCACCTACGCCCTGGAACCTTTCATGGAGGTTGAGAAAATAAAAATTTGGTATTCTAACACGTTGATATCCTAATACTCTATTTCAAGTACTAATTATGCTTTTATGGGGTCTTATTAGTGAGGTGGCTGAACTAGAAGAAAGGACAAAAGAGATTTTTCCAAAATATTTAATTTTCTTACATTATAGACTCATAAAACTCTAAAAAATCATGTAAAACCTCGTGAATATCTCCAGAAATCTGTTAAAAATTCACAATTTTTAAAAAATATGAAAAACATATTTGTTTTTTAAAAATATAAAAATAATCACAAAGGAAATTATTTTAAAAACATCTCCAATGTGGATTATCAGATGTGAGTGGGGATCTGATGATAAAACCTCGTTATGATGACTGTATTCACTAAAACAAGATTAAAAAAATATGAGACAATTTTTTGTGTAAAAAAAAAAATGAGATAATTTTGTTATTGTACTCATTCACAACAAAAATCAAGAAATACTGTCACTCAAAAGTGATGAATAATACTTATTATTGTTATTTTTATTTGTACAAATTATACTACACTTGAATTTTTCATGAGTGTGACTCAAAATTAGATTGTTAGAAAACAAATTAGAAGGTCAAATCTGAACATAAAAAATTACAAATCTAAAAGTCAGATTTGAGCTAGAAATATTTTAGAGTTCAAAGTTGTGAATGTTATTGTTTCAAATTTAGAAAATATGGATGTTATTACGGATGTTATTGGTTCATAAAACTAATCTAAAAAAATATTTTCTAATAAAAATTATGGATGTTATTGTTTCAAAGTTAGAAAATATTTTTCTTTCTTATTTATGATAAGTTTTTTCGAGTATAAATTATAATTTAGAGGAGTTCTCATTCTCTTTGATAATAATCCTCCTTATTAGAGCATTGAATTTTGAAAAGTGCTTATTGCTTGTATATGTTTAAAAAAATATTTATATGGTGGCAAAAATATAGTCCTGCATAAAAACTCTACTGTATCTTATCCATTTATTTAAAATTTATTTAATAAATTAAATAAAAACTATTTAAAATATTCATTGATGGTAAATATTAGGGTTGCATTAAATAATAAAATGTAAAGCTACACGACAACAACTCGGTAAATCCAAACAATGATAAAAAGAATAAAATTTGAATTAAAAAATATATAACATAAGGATGCATATTCTACTATAACATCTATAAACTCTAATATGTCTAGGGTGGGATAAATCAAATATTATTGACTAGTTTTATATTATCAATAATTTGGGTACAAAAACTTTGTTTTACAAAATCAAATGACCAATCCATGGATGTGTCCACCTATATACTATTTTTTCACATAAAAATCTTAATTTTCACTTTTAAAAACATTTCTAAACTGATTTTAAGTATTCTAAGGTAAAAACACACATTTAGACACAAAGAGTTAACGCAAATATACATGAATATTAAGTGTCTTAATTTTGACAGAATCAAAATATTTTTAAATAGAAAGTGAATTTACATTTTCTCCTTTTAATTATGGCAAAACGTACGAAGTATTTAATGTCTCAATATAAAACTCCTTTGAATATGTGTACCTTAAAACATCTCAAATGGAGAATATTTTTTGGTTGTTTGTGTCATATTTTGTGTGTCCAAATTGACTGTTGCATTTAAGCAATTCATAATCAACCTTATTTATTTTTGTTCCAATGATAATTATAAATAAGCAATGTATCTTGGACTCCACCAATTTATATTAATTATTATGTTTGCATTACAATTGATTACCAGATTACTTTGAGTGTGTTTGTTTTAGTTTTTAAAAAAATGATTTTTTTTCTTTTGTATTTTTGAAAATAGATTTCATAAAATCGTTTTTCAAAATATTATAAATTTTTTTATATTAGTTTTTTCTAAATTGAAACACTAATATTGACATTATATAACATAAATACATATTATTGAATCAAAACATAGTTAAAATCACAATTTAAAAAAAATTATATTTCGAAAATGATTTTTATAAAAATCTAAAATAACTTTAAAATTAAATGATTTTTTAAACTTTAATTGAAGAAGAGTTTGGATTAAAAAAATAAATGAAAAGTGAAATAAATGACACTAAAATAAGAATGTTCCAGCTAAGGAAACATAAAGACAAATAAAATAAAGGGACGCAGAATCGTACATGTTCCTCACATATTGTTTTGTTCTTTGGCCTGGGTACTCCAGTTCTCTAAAGAGATGTATGAATTTTGTGACCTCGAATAAAATGTAGAGGTCTGCTGTTTATACTACTTCAAAGATAACAGTTAATCCCTAAAAGATCGAACACAATTCTCACTACTTGAACATCCATATTATGACTTCCTTTCCCGCATCTTAAGAGAGTTAAATGTTGAGGAGTGAGACGTGCATTGAACTTCCTAACCGCCTGCAAGCTTATCTGACTTTATTCTCGTAGCATTTGTCGAGGCACTTCCTTGCTTGTTAAACACTGGGACTTACAAAGTTATTATAAGTCCTTGACAACTGGTGACACTGTCGAATCTGACCATTATTTTGAAATCCTCTTTTCCGGATTTTGGATGTGTTTAGAGGAGAGAATTATCGTAATATTATGGATTTCTTTTTTAGTTTTTTTTCAAACCAAGCTTACCATGCTTCGTCGAACATTCTTGGGTCTGTTGACTCCTAAATTCGACACCCATGTTTATTATCATATAGACCATTAATTATGAGTCAGAAGAGTTTCCTACATAAGAAGGCTTCGACCAACTGATCATGTCGAGGGCTCATCAAAGAATGACCAGATACTTAGAGAAATTCCTTTATGTTGGAATCTTGTTGCCTTCAACGTCGAAGGAACCTCTCGACAAAGGTCCCTGATGCCCAAGGTCGAACGGTTTTCGAATTGTTGGAGGGAAAACGGTTCCCAATAGTTACCAAGTGCAACATGTCGAGAACATAGACGTCGAAGGTTGTGAGTGTGCCATATGGCGTCATCTCGAAGCGATGTAACTGCCCAGCGGTTACTTAGGATTTTTCTTAGTATAAATACTAAGTTTTTATGTAGTTATTAGTGTGTTCATCATTTTATACAAGTCACTCATTCAGATTCAAGTACCCAGCATGAGAGAAAGAATCATTGAGAATGTATGTGTGAAACACCATTTAAATTAATCAAAATCTTTTATATTCAAGCAATTTACCGTTGTTCATTTATTTACCTCCGTTGAAGCCTTTTATTTAACAATTCTTTAACGCTTTTATTTATTCTATCAAGCTTTTCTCCATGCAATTTACTTAAAGTGTCTTTACTTTACTGGCATTAATCACCATTAGGATTAGTCAAACTCCAAAAAATCAACCATGTCTTAGGATCAATCTGATCGATCATGCGTGTCACCAAATAAGTAACCTTTTGGAAGATCAGCGGTTGTTTACCATTTTTCACGGGAAACAAATTGGCACACCTGGTGGGACCTTGTGTTGATTTTCTCACGATTAACTGTTTTATATAAAATATCCTCCTTTTTCGAGAGTATTGCATGTTATTGAGAAGTGGTAGAATATACACCAACGAAACCAATACTAGGAGAAGAAGTGAAGAAATGGCGAATCCGCCAAACAACAGAGAAATCCCACAGACAAACGTGGGAGCAACGGTTATCCTAATCGTAAGTGAAGTGGTAACCGCTGGTTCAACGCCAGCAGTAACGGTTACACAAACGGGGCCATTACCTCCATTTATAGGCCCCATAATGCCTTTGGGAACTCCCCCACCAAGGGGAAACCAAGGAACTAGGCCATATGTTCCCCCAGGCTTTTCGACAGTCGGTTTAAATAGAGAACCACTCTATGGCATGCCAACTTCTGAATTGGTTAGCCTGACGAATGCTACGTCCACTTTTTCAGATCCTTGAGTGAGCGCCTCTTCGCCACTCCAAGGCTTTGGGGTTGGTATGGCGAACAGGGGTAGGCCCCAACTCTTAGGAGGAACGTCCCAAGTAATGCATGGCCTTACGAATGCCTCGACATCAGTCTTGAGGCAGCAAATGGACGAAAGCAACCACGACATGGTTCAAATGTTGGCGCAAACTTTAAGTATAGTGCTAAATCCTCTAATACAGAATACCACCCAGTCGAATCAGCAAATGACAGCGCAAATGTCGCGTCTGGCTGACTTTTTTGGGGTACCCCAACCTATTCGACAGCCTCAAAGGGCACAAATAAGGGGGAACCAAGGCATACTTCTAGAGGAAGAAACCACTATTAACCAAGTCCAGCATCCTGTCGAAGAGAACCTTAGGGTACAAATGGAACAACCCGGGGTCGAAGAGCCTAGAGTTATAGCCCCGGAAATAAGGATGGTTAATAGAAACCAAAACACTGACGAAGTAGTTCAGCAAATCCAATACAAGAATGTTGGTTTAGAGAACAACTTGACAGCCATGATTGAAAGAATCATGATGCAAAATGGGATGAACACGGGCTTCCGTAGGCCCAACTTCACATCCCGTTGTCGGAATATGTGTTACAAACGGACTTGCCTCCTAGATGCAAAGTCCCTAAGTTCACTAAGTTTTCAGGGGACACCACAGAATCCATTGTCGAACATGTGGCAAGATATTTAATCGAAGCAGGAGAAATTTCAAACAATGAGAACCTGAGGATTATGTATTTCCCAAGTTCCCTAACCAAGAATGCATTCACTTGGTTCACAACTCTCCCCTCTAATCCGATCCACCATTGGACCCAGTTGGAGAGATTATTCCATGAGAAATTATACATGGGACAAACCAAGATAAGCCTGAAAGAGTTGGCCAGTGTAAAGAGGAGATTCACCGAGCCTATAGACGAATACCTAAATAGGTTTAGATTGCTCAAGGCAAGATGTTTTACGCAAGTGCCAGAACATGAGTTAGTCGAAATAGCCGCAGGAGGTCTAGATTACTCCATTAGGAAGAAATTAGACACTCAGTACCTGAGGGACATGGCCCAATTGGCCGATAGGGTTCGACATGTAGAACACCTTAAAGCTGAAAAAGCCAGGGCGACGAAAACTCATAAAAGAGAAAGGATAGCGTATGTCGAAATGGACGATGAAGATCCAGAAACGTTCGACGAACCTATTACCGTTGAAGAAATTGAGATCGATTTGGCTGAGTTAAAACAAGGGCCACCATACTCTTGCAAACTACTAGTCCCCTCAAGTGGAAAAAACCCCACTGGTTCTGAAAAGGCCAATGATAGGTTCCCTAAAAAGACTTACAGTTTTGATATTACGAAATGTGATGAAATTTTTTATTTACTTGTAAAAGATGGCCAAATGATAATACCCCCAGGGGTAAAAGTGCCTCCTCTTGATTAAAGAAAGAAAAAAGGCTATTGTAAATATCATAACTTTCTGGGCCATAAAACATCTCAATGTTTTCTTTTCAGGGACCTCGTGTAGAATGCTATCGAAGAAGGGAGGCTGAAGTTTGCTGATAAGGCCCCCGGGAATATGGATTCGAGCCCTTTGCAGGCGGAAGCCCACTATGCTGAACCTTCAGAGGTGAATGTGATCGAAGCTTCCAGGAGTCAGGTGAAAAGACCAGGGATAACTATGGTCGAAGTCACCAAAGATCATATCAATATGCCAATATTTGGCAGTTTTTCTGGGAATCTTTCTAGAAAGAAAATTGAAGCAGTCCAAAAGGCCGTTGAAGGTCCAAAGCTGGAGACAGTAAGAGCCTCAAAATCTGGAACTAAACCCGTTTCCTACTTGGCTGCAGTGCAAGGCCAGACAAAAGACCTGGAGGCTCAAATGAAGCAAATGACTCTTGCTACTAAAGACAACATGAATGTCAACATGGTCGAAATCTCTGAATCAAAAGTTTCAAAGGAGACCATTAGGCAAGAGCAAGCAAAGAAAACAGCTTTTCCTCTGGAGAACGAAAATCTGGCAGAATTCCTGCAACGATGCCAGAAGAAGAAATCAGAAGTGATGCTGTGTCCTCGATGCAACTCTATTTTTGACAAGAAAGTTGCTGAACACATCGAAGGTGTGAGAGCAGCAAACAGAAATTGGAGCAGAAATGCCCAAAAAGGTGCAGGCTCTGATGCTCGACACGATCCCAGAAGAACCTACCAAAAGGGTTCAAATCAGGAAAGGAGGCCACCAACTTCCAGGCCTCCAACCAATGTGCCAGTTGATACATGGCTCAAAACATCGAGTCCAAAGAGACCCAACGAAGAAAGGTGGCATTCCTTTGAAGTTCCAAGAGGTTCATCTTTGACACTCAAGAAAGAACCTCATGTAGGTGCCTCCAAAGTGACCCAAGTATCAAGTAACTACAAGGGAAAGAACCCAATGTCTCGATCCCAGTGGAGAAGATACCAAAGGCGACGCAAGGCTGAGAGAGAGGCTGTCAAAGAACCAAAACCAGAGTCAAGTTCAAATGTCCCCCAGCAAAAGAAAAGAAAGCCTTTGGAGAGGGAACCAGTGTCCAATAGGTTGGTATGGCCTGAACAAGGCGAAGCTGGTGACGAAGATGGCTCTGAGTCTGACGACACATTAGACATCATGGTAAATATAGTTTCAGTTTTACCAATAGAATTCAACCGCCAAATGGAAGTCGAATTGAACGACTGGGAAGTTGAACAAGAGATGGCCAAGCATAGGCCAGTTTGCTACTTTGTCATGGGTAATGGCTGCACTGAAGAGCAGAATGGTTTCTTCGAACCACCAACTGAGGCGATGAAAAGTCACCTAAAGACTTTGTTCATAAGGGCAAAACTCGAAGAGGCCACTGTAAACAAAATCTTGGTGGGCTGTGGGGCAACCGTCAACATAATCCCCCACTTCATGCTAAGAAAAATAGGCAAGAGTGATGAAAACATCAAGCCTCATAATATGGTCCTATCGAACTATGAAGGAGAAATAGGGACCACCATGGGTGTGATTCAACTAGATCTCAAAGTGGGATCCATCCTTTGACCAACCATGTTTATGGTCATATCGGCTAAACCAAATTACAACCTTTTGTTGGGCCGAGAATGGATACATGGTGTAGGAGCAGTACCATCATCAATGCACCAAAGGGTGATATTATGGCGTCCTGATGGAATTGTCGAGAATATAGAAGCAAATCAGAGCTACTACTTAGGCGAAGTAAATCACCTAGGGAGAGCTGACTTCGACAAAAATTTGGCTCACATTAGGCCATGTCCAGCACCTGACTTCGACATGGCGCCAGCGCCAAATGCTTTTTGTTCCTTGTACCTGCATCTTGATCATGGGTTTCAATGGGATAAAGAAGACTTGTCCCACATTGATTTCAGTGGGCTAACTGATATCCAGCCAACTGGTTGGGGGAGTGAATTCAGTGATAATGACTGAGTCACAAGCATTATAGTGAATTTCGGCTTACGTAGCCGAAACAAGGATTATAGCGGCTCTCGAAGCCGAAGTAAAATATATGGCCACCAAGGCCAATGACCCAGAACCACCAGATATAGGTCCTGGAAAAGATTTTGACCCAGAACCTCCTGATATCGTGACAGAAGGAATGCAGGATCAAAGGCTCGATGCTATCTACGACGATGAGCCTTTGGGATTCGAAAAGGACCCCCTGGCGAACAACATCAAAATGTTAGCACATGATCCTTTAGAAGAAATCAACTTGGGTGAAGGGTTAGATAAAAGGCCCACTTACATCAGCGCCAAAATAGACCCAGAGCTCAGGGTTGAAGTGATCCAATTATTAAAGGAGTTCAAGGACTGCTTTGCCTGGGATTACGACGAGATGCCTGGTCTCGACAGAGGATTGGTAGAACTTCAGTTGCCAATCAAACCTGGAAAAAAGCCAGTCAAGCAATGTCCAAGATGCTTCACTCCAAAAATACTGTTGAAGATCAAAACGAAAGTCGAAAGACTGCTGAAGTGCAAATTCATACGAGCTACGAGGTATGTCGAATGGATTGCAAACATTGTGCCAGTAATTAAGAAAAATGGTACGTTGAGGGTGTGCATAGATTTCAGAGATCTGAATGCTGCAACACCCAAAGATGAATATCCTATGCCTGTGGCGGAAATGCTAGTCGACTCTGCCGCTGGCCACGAGTACCTGAGCATGCTCGACGGTTACTCAGGATACAATCAAATTTTCATTGCTGAAGAAGATGTGTCAAAAACAGCTTTTCGATGCCCCGGGGCTATAGGCACTTACGAATGGGTAGTAATGCCTTTTGGTCTGAAAAACGCTGGGGCAACATATCAGCGAGCGATGAACTCTATCTTTCATGATTTTATTAACACTTTCATGCAAGTATATATTGATGATATCATTGTAAAATCTGTTTCCAGGAAGAACCATATAGACCACCTTCGACAATCATTTGAAAGAATGAGAGAGCATGGTCTGAAAATGAACCCTTTGAAGTGTGCGTTATGTGTAAAAGCTGGAGATTTCTTGGGCTTCGTCGTCCACAAGAAAGGAATCAAAATCAACCAGAACAAGACAAAGGCAATCTTGGAAGCGAAAGCGCCAACGAACAAGAAGGAACTGCAATCTCTGCTGGGCAAGATAAACTTCTTGAGGAGATTTATATCTAGCCTAAGTGGAAAAGCGCAAGCCTTCTCACCCTTACTTCGATTGAATAAGGAAAGATTCGAGTGGGGGCAAGAGCAACAGGATGCCTTCGACAAGATCAAAGGGTATCTCACCAATCCACCTATCTTGGAGCCTCCTTGTAGCAATAGGAGTATGAGATTGTACATAGCTGCATCCGACAAAACTTTAGGAAGCATTAGCCCAAGAAGATGAAAATGGAGTGGAAAGACCCATTTACTACCTTAGCAGAGTTTTGAACGATGCAGAAACTAGATATAGCGAAGTTGAAAAATTATGTCTATGTCTTTATTTCTCTTGTACAAAGCTCAAACAGTATATAAAACCAGTTGATGTGTACGTTTCGTCTCATTTTGATGTTTTCAAATACATGTTTTCGAAACCCTTCTTGCACAGTCGAATTGGCAAGTGGGCGCTAGCATTAACTGAGTATTCATTGACCTTTATGCCTCTTAAGGCAGTAAAAGGACAAGTGGTAGCAGACTTTATAGTCGACCACTCGATTCAGGTTGAAAATATAAATTACGTGGAGATAGAACCCTGGATATTTTACTTCGATGGTTCCAGCCATAAAGATGGAACGGGAGTAGGGGTCTTAATTATTTCTCCAGAAAAAATTCCAATAAAATTCAAGTACAAGATAGAAGGTACTTGTTCGAACAATGAGGCTGAATACGAAGCTCTAATTATTGGCCTTGAAATATTGTTGGAATTGGGGGCAACTCGAGTCGAAATAATGGGAGACTCAAAGTTAGTCATTAAGCAAGTCACAAAAGAGTACAAATGCATAAGAGAAAATCTCATTATGTACTTTGTGATAGCAAATCGTTTATTGAAAAAATTCGAAGTGGTTAATATTCGACACATACCTAGATTGGAAAACCAAGTAGCCAATGATTTGACACAAATTGCATCTGGGTACAAAATTTCAAAAACGAGATTACAAAGAGTAATCGAAGTTCGAGAAAAAATAAAAGCAACCAGCTTGTCCCCAACTAATTTGGAATCAACAAGACAAGGGTATGCTGATCGAGGGAATTTCGAAATTTCGTTCATAGACAATTTATCAGAGCAGGATTGGAGGAAACCCATTGTAGATTATCTACAAAATCCAGCAGCTCTGACAGAACGAAAAATAAAGTATAGGGCGTTAAGTTACGTACTCATGGGTAATGAGTTGTTCAAAAAGACGCCTGAAGGGGTATTATTAAAATGCTTAAGCGAAACCGAGGCATACATAGCCCTTTCGACTACGTATGCTGAAGCATGTGCAGCCCACCAAGTAGGTCATAAGATGAAATGGCTGTTGTTTCGACAAGGACTATATTGGCCCACTATCTTGAAAGATTGTGTTGAGTTCGCGAAGGGTTGCCAGGAATGCCAAGTCCATACTGGTATCCAACATGTACCAGCAAGCGAACTTCACTCAATAGTGAAACCTTGTCCTTTTAGAGGATGGGCGTTGGATCTTATTGGAGAGATTCGACCAGCATCATCAAAGAGCCAGAAATATATACTGGTAGGCATTGATTATTTCACTAAATGGATCGAAGCTATCCCTTTAGTCAACGCAAACCAAGAAAATGTCATTGAATTTATTCAAAAGAACATTATCTACAGATTTGGAATCCCTGAGACTATAACAACTGATCAAGGGTCAGTGTTTACTGATCGAAAGATGCAGGAATTCGCTCAAGAAACAGGCTTTAGACTCCTAACATCAACACCTTATTACGCACAGGAAAATGGTCAAGTCGAAGCAGCGAATAAAATAGTGATTGGCCTGATAAAAAAGCATGTAGGAAAGAAGCCAAAAAATTGGCATAAAACGTTAGACCAGATCTTGTGGGCCTGTCGAACGTCCCCAAAAGAAGCCATAGGTACAACACCATATCGGCTAACTTACGGTCATGACGCAATACTGCCAGCAGAAATTTGTCTTCAATCAGCAAGGGTTCAAAGACATCAAGATATTCCCTCTGAGGTTTATTGGGATATGATGTTAGATGAATTGGTAGATTTAGATGAAGAAAGACTACGAGCTCTCGACCTACTGAGAATTCAGAAGAAAAGAGTGGAAGACTCTTACAATAAGAAAGTAAAACCTAAGGCATTCTCGCCTGGAGAATTGGTTTGGAAGGTAATTCTCCCCATGGATCGAAGAGATCGAAGCATGGGAAAATGGTCACCCAAGTGGGAAGGACCGTTCAGAATTATTCAAACTTTTTCTGGTGGAGCATATGAGGTCGAAGAGTTAAGCGAAGATAAAAGACCCTTGAGGGTAAACGGTAAATATTTGAAAAAATATAAACCTATGCTCCAAGATATCAAAATAAATAACAATTAATGACTAAGTGAACCATAAAGCCAAAATGGAAAATGACATTGATCAACCAAAATGGCTACATTGTATTACAAAAATTACAGTACATGGTCAATGAAATACAGAGCAAATTAAAAGGGGACAGAGGCTTTGAGACGAAGATATTTGGCTCGCTGTAACTCCAGTCGTTTGTTACACAAGGCATTCACTTGAGAGATTTTGGAAATCTGGTTACCTAGAGCCTGGGCCCTTTCAGCGAACTCTAAGCCTCGAGTAACCTCATCTTGGCTCTCTGCGTCTGAAACGGTCGAAAGGAGTTCCTTTTTACGCTTAGTGTTAGCATTTAACCTGGCTTCCAACTCCTCGATCTGCTCCCGTATAGAGGCGTTATCTTGATATATGGCTTCGATTTCCTGTTGCTTGGATGTCTTCTGTTTCGACAATTCTGCAATTCGAGAAGTCGATTCAGCTACTCCAGTCCAAGCAGAAGAACTCTTGCCATGCAGCGTTTCGAGTTGGCTATTGAACCCCCTTCGACAATTATAATCCGCAGAGACTTGGTCAATAATGGAGTATAACTCCAAGATGAAGCTGGAAATCTCTGGAGAAACAGTAAGCAAATCAACTGCATCTAAGACAACTCCTAAACAAGACTGGGCAGTAGGATCCCCCTCCAAAGCCTTCATTAGATCCCTCTTGAAGAACTGAGCCTTGACTTTCTTCAAGACCTCATCGAGAGGAGAAGTCGAAGTAGACTTCCCTGATGTAGTAGAAGCATCATGGCTAGGGTCAGATGAATTTTCCCTACTCTCGATGATGGCATTCAGGTAGCCAATTGGATCGTTTTGCTTCAAGAGGGCCAAGTCCTCTTTAGACCTGGACTTTGTTGAGGTAACCGTTTCTGCAGCAATGTGGGTTTGGGGCTGAGCATTCTCAGCAGCGTCAGCGTCACCATGACCCTCTTCATCATGTTGCTCTTCTGTCTCATTGACCACTTGAGCTTCCTCCTGGTGATGCTCCTCAGGGGCACCCTCTGTTTCAGCAAGAACTTCATCATCCACCAGTTCCTCCTCTCGTTGTCTGCTATGGTCAGCAGAATCTTGTGGCTCCAAAGTTTGATTCACTTCGTTAGCAGAACTGACGAAAGAAGAAGGATGGTAAGTGGGTTCCCCTGCGCTGTTTACAAAGGTATCAGAACCTTCGACAGGATGCCCAGTTGGCGCTGAAGTTCCAGCTATTTCCTACAAATAGAAAAGAAAAATATTCTGATTAGAGAGATGCACAATCGAAGGTGATCATCGACACCTAAGTTAAAAGTCGTCGAAGGCACTACCTGTAAAGGAACCTCAGCCCCAGGGCTAGAGTTGTCACTCTCAACGGGTTTGCTGAGCAAGACATTTAGCTCCTCCTCCGTGGGTTCTTCGATGATCACAGGAGGTGGCCTGGGTTTATTCCCTGTGACTTTAGTTCTAATCACAGGTTGAGGCTCAGGAGCAGGGGCAACCTTCTTCAGCTTTCTCCGTTTGAGAGGAACAGGAGGAGATTCCTCCTCGTCGCCACTCGAAGATTCGACCGTTATTGTAGGTCGCTTCTTAGGCGCAGGTTCCTGAAAGTCCCAAATGGAGTCGATTTAAAACACAGCATCAAAAACCAGGATGTTTAAAACCAAAGCAGGAAACAAGAGAAATTTTTGTTACCTGTGCTGGAGGTTTTGTAGAGGGACCTCCACCCTGATGACTGTCTGTGGCCTTCTTAGCCACAGGTTTTCGAACAACTGAAAGAAAAAGCGTTCACAAGTTATAATTGACAGATGTAGGTCGAAATGGAAAGACAAATACAATTTGAAGAGGGAACGTACATTTCTTTATTTTGTCGAGAACCAAGATGAAGGACTTCTGGAGTTCGTCTGCAAAATCCTTTTCGTCGAAGAACTCTTCGACGTAATATCTCTTCCACCAGTCTTCAAAAGCTGGTGAACAGAGGAAGTTGAGTTGATAGTCAAACAATGATAGTACGGTTCGACCAACGTACCTACTAATATGCCTAGTAGAGGCATCCTCAGAGTAGTCATTACAGAAGTACAACAACGATTTCTCCCGAGGATAAATTGGAGAAGGAAGCGATTGGATAATGCCAAACTGTCGAGAGACAAGATTCGGCTGGTAGGCAATCAGGCTCAGCTGATTCTTTGAACTCTTGAAGCGCAATGGAATTATCCTTGGAGTGAGAAACGCTTCCCACATTGTTGTGTGCTCTTCAAGGTGAGGATCCTCTGATGATTTAGGATGAGGCCTGGTAAACCACCCTGGACCAAACTTTCGACCGGCGAAAGGGGCCATGGTCGAGGTAAATTCCTTCCTCCCTGCAAACATCTGAACGAAGTTTGCAAAGGTATTTTATAGTTCTAGCCCATCTTCAGTAGGAGTTAATAAGGCAAGCCTGGTGCCTTTGATGCGCCTTCTGGCTATCTCAGGAGCCTTTTCATTTATTTGAGTCTTCTGGGGTAGAAATGACTCAAAAGTGGCACTTAGCCAGAGTTGAAGTAGCCAGAAGGGACCAGCAAACAGCAAGCTGGCTCTATTTTCTATTATTTTTAATTGAGCCGCTCCACTGCTTATCGACTCATACATGTTTGCCAGTATTAATTCGGCCAAACAGATGTTTTGGCCGTGATGAAGCTGAGTAGCAAGGGTGACCATTTTCTTCGTCACCTGTAGGGATTTCGTGCAGAACACGAAGTGCGACAGCCAAAGGGCTAGAAACGCGATGTGCTCCACATCAGTCACCACAACTGTCAATTTGTCATGGTAGTGGTTGGTGTAGGTGGTATAAATGGGTTTGGTAGCAGAAAACCCAATCTGGTCTTTAGACATTTCCTCTGGGTCGAAGTAGTCCCCAGTTGGTCAAAGACCAGTAATAGCGGCCACGTCGAAAAGAGTGGGCGTTACCATTCCACAAGGAAAGTGGAAGGTATAGTGAGTATAGTCCCAAAATAGAAAAGAAGCTACCAGCATTTCAGGACAGTAGTTAAGACCAGTTTTGGACAGCATGACTAGGTCATAAATCCCCATGCTTTTCCAAATCGAAGCCTGGCACTTCTCCATCTTGTTGAGCCAAGCGTTGTATTCTGGTGTAAGGTTAGGGCTAGACCTAAAAGCCCTAACCCCCCTGTTAAAGAACCGAAGATCTATTTTCTCTTTTGCAGGATCTTCGGTATCATCTATCGCCTTCTTTGAGCACCCAATGGGTTTGAGTGCCTCATGCACGGGGAAGAAACCCTCGATTTTCTCTGGGTCAGTGATGCATGTTGAAAGAGGACCTGACATGGCAAAAACCTGGTTGGAATACCCAACAGGAATCAGCAGTTGAGAACCATAAGTTTCACGCTCAGCGTCTCCCATGGGTTCAGGAACCCTTCGCATTCCCATGGAGTTAACTATCAGAGCGGTTGAGAAGATTTCCGGTTGAGTAGTTTTAGAGGGAGTGCTAGATCTGGGGACATTGGAAGCACGAGTATGTGAAGCCATTTTTTTGGTTTGAGATGAAGATGGATGAAGATGAAGAACAAAGATTACTGGGTTTGGAGAGGAAGAAGCAAAGGTTTACTTGCAGAAAATTTCGTTCGACTGAAGATTTGGATGCAAGAAAGCGTAAAGAGTCCAACAGAGGCACTTAGTGCTATTTATAGTGATTGAAAAATCACAAGGCTCGAGGTCATTTAATGCCACATACAAGAGTGGGGCACGTGGCACTCATTTGGTGTTGTAACCGTTATGAAGAACGGAAACGATGCAGCGTGCGTCCTCGATTTCGGGAAATAGTCATGATGACGGCTTATGAAAGGTAAACGTGCGTGCAAAACGCCTTACTGAAGTGACGTCTTAGGAAAAGGTGAAATGATGACTTTTTGAGTTTGTCAGTTGGTTGGTAGATGAAAAGCACACAAACTGATTTGTGGCTGAGAATGAAGGACAGGTGTCGAATGGAATCTCAAAGAATGCCTTTTTCTTTTCAGTGTCGAAATAAGACATTCTTGAGGGGCAATTTGTTGGCTCCTAAATTCGACACCCATGTTTATTATCATATAGACCATTAATTATGAGTCAGAAGAGTTTCCTACATAAGAAGGCTTCGTCCAACTGATCATGTCGAGGGCTCATCAAAGAATGACCAGATACTTAGAGAAATTCCTTTAAGTTGGAATCTTGTTGCCTTCGACGTCGAAGGAACCTCTCGACAAAGGTCCCTGATGCCCAAGGTCGAACGGTTTTTGAATTGTTGGAGGGAAAACGGTTCCCAACAGTTACCAAGTGCAACGTGTCGAGAACATAGACGTCGAAGGTTGTGAGCGTGCCATGTGGCGTCATCTCGAAGCGATGTAACTGCCCAGCGGTTACTTAGGATTTTTCTTAGTATAAATACTAAGTTTTTATGTAGTTATTAGTGTGTTCATCATTTTATACAAGTCACTCATTCAGATTCAAGTACCCAGCGTGAGAGAAAGAATCATTGAGAATGTATGTGTGAAACACCATTTAAATTAATCAAAATCTTTTATATTCAAGAAATTTACCGTTGTTCATTTATTTACCTCTGTCGAAGCCTTTTATTTAACAATTCCTTAACGCTTTTATTTATTCTATCAAGCTTTTCTCCATGCAATTTACTTAAAGTGTCTTTACTTTACTGGCATTAATCACCATTAGGATTAGTCAAACTCCAAAAAATCAACCATGTCTTAGGATCAATCTGATCGATCCTGCGAGTCACCAAATAAGTAACCTTTTGGAGGATCAGCGGTTGTTTACCATTTTTCACGGGAAACAGGGACGACGAGTTTTTATATGTTGAAGCTCCTTCTGTGGAGATTCCTCAATACTTTCCATCTTTCAACGTAATTAACCAGTCTTATTCATTGACTTTCTAGCATTATTTGTTGACTTTGTTTACCTGGAATTGCTAAGCTAACAAATGCCCCAAAAAATTATGTTTTAGATCATATGTGTCAGATGGAAGAAAGGTGTCTTTTATCGTGATTGCTCGACAATGTTAGGGGAGCTTGCACATGTCTTGGTCATCATGACCACTTTATACCAAATTATCATGTTACATATGTGCGTGCAGTTGATAATCATTATCTCCAATTTCAAAGGAGATTATTCAGCCACTAAATTAAATATAATTAAAATAAATTCTTTTAATTTCACTCTTCCACATAAGTTGGAGTTCCAGATGTCGATCTGGACATGCCATTTATCAAAATCTTGGAAGGCAAACTGAAATGTTTTCTTCTTCTTTTCCCTATTTAAACATTCTCTTCTTCAACTTTTCGCCTTCTTTTCCATTTCCTACATTTAAAGCAAAAACACCAATGAATTTCATGCCACTTCTGCGGACTCTTCTACTTATTTGTGTTTCAAAAACTAACTATAAACTTACAATGACTCCTAAAAGCGCATCTAACAACGATCCATGTGCTCCTTTTGCTTTTCTCATTGAATACCCCTTAATCTTGGGTGATTGCACCTATGCCATAGAACCTTTCATGGAGGTTGAGAAAATAAAAATTTGGTATTCTAACGCGTTGATATCCTAATACTATATTTCAAGTAATAATCATGCTTTTGTGGGGTCTTATTAGTGAGGTAGCGAAACTAGAAGAAAGGACAAAAGAGATTTTTCTAAAATATTAAATTTTCTTATATTATAGACTCATAAAAGTCTAAAAAATCTTGTAAAAACTCGTGAATATCTCCAGAAATCTGATAAAAATTCACAATTTTTAAATAAATCTTAAAAACAAATTTGTTTTTTAAAGATATCAACAAAAAAAATCACAAAGGAAATTATTTTAAAAACATCTCTCATGTGGAGTATCAGATGTGAGTGGGGATCTCATAATAAAACCTCGTTATGATGACTTGATTCACTAAAACAAGATTAAACAAATATGAGACAATTTTTTGTGCCAAAAAAAATATGAGACAATTTTGTTTTTTTAGTCATTCACAACAAAAATCAAGAAATACGTGTCACTCAAAAGTGATGAATAATACTTATTGTTATTTTTATTTGTACAAATTATACTACACTTGAATTTTTCATGAGTGTGACTCAAAATTACATTGTTAGAAAACAAATTTGAAGGTAAAATCTGAACATAAAAAAAAATTACAAATCTAAAAGTCAGATCTGAGCTAGAAATATTTTAGAGTTCAAACTTGTGAATGTGATTGTTTCAAAGTTATAAAATATGGTTGTTATTACGGATGTTATTGGTTCATAAAACTCCTCTAAAAAATATTTTCTAATAAAAATTATGGATGTTATTATTTCAAAGTTTGAAAATATTTTTCTTTCTTATTTATGATAAGGTTTTTCGAGTATAAATTATAATTTAGAGGAGTTCTCGTTCTCTTTGATAATAATCGTCCATATTAGAGAATTATGTTTTGAAAACTACTTATTGCTTGTATATGTTTAAAAAATATTCATATGGTGGCACAAATATAGTCCTGCATAAAAACTCTATTGTATTTTTTAAAATTTATTTAATAAATTAAATAAAAAATATTTAAAATATTCGTTGTTGGTAAATATTATGTTTGCATTAAATAATAAAATGTAAAGCTACACGACAAAAACCCGATAAATCCAAACAATGATAAAAACAATAAAAAATGAATTAAAAAATCTATAACATAAGGATGCATATTCTACTATAATATCTATAAACTCTAATATGTCAAGGGTGGGATAAATCAAATATTATTGACTAGTTTTATATTATCAATAATTTGGGTACAAAAACTTTGTTTTACAAAATCAAATGACCTATCCATGTATGTGTCCACCTATACACTATTTTTCACATAAAAAATCTTAATTTTGACTTGTAAAACCATTTCTAAATTAATTTTAAGTATTCTAAGGTAAAAACACACATTTAGACACAAAAAATTAACGCAATAATACATGAATATTAAGTGTCTTAATTTTGACATATTCAAAATATTTTTAAATAGAAAGTGCATTTACATTTTTCTCCTTTTGATTATGGCAAAACGTACAAAGTATTTAATGTCTCGATAAAAAACTCTTTTGAATATGTGTGCCTTAAAGCATCTCCAATGGAGAATGTTTTTTGGTTGTTTGTGTCATATTTCGTGTGTCCAAATTGACAGTTGCGTTTAAGCAATTCATAATATACCTTAACTATTTTTGTTACAATAATAATTATAAATAAGCAATGTATCATGGACTCCACCAATCTATATTAATTATTATATTTGCACTAAAATTAATAACCATATTACATTGAGTACGTTTGTTTCAGTTTTAAAAAAATTTATTTATTTTTATTTTGTATTTTTGAAAATAGATTTCATAAAATCGGTTTAAAAATATTAAAAAAAATTATATTTGTTTTTTCTAAATTGAAACACTAATTTTGACATTCTATAACCAAAATATATATTATTGAATCAAAGCATAGTTAAAATCACAATTTTAAAAAAAATTATATTTCAAAAATAATTTTTATAAAAATATAAAATATCTTTAAAATTAAATGCTTTTTTAAACTTTAATTGAAGAAGAGTTTGAATTAAAATAATGAATGAAAAGTGCAATAAATGAAATTAAATGATAATGCGCCTTAGATGACGTTAAAATAATAATGTTCCAGCTAAGGAAACATAAAGACAAATAAAATAAAGAGACGCAAAATCATACATGTTCCTCACAAATTGTTTTGTTCTTTGGCCTGGGTACTCCAGTTCTCTAAAGAGATGTATGAATTTTGTGACCTCGAATAAAATGTAGAGGTATGTTGTTTATACTACTTCAAAGATAACAGTTAATCCCTAAAAGATCGAACACAATTCTCACTACTTGAACATCCATATTATGACTTCCTTATCCCGCATCTTAAGAGAGACAAATGTTGAGGAACGAGACGTGCATTGAACTTCCTAACCGCCTGCAAGCTTATCTGACTTTATTCTCGTAGCATTTGTCGAGGCACTTCCTTGCTTGTCAAATACTGGGACTTACATAGGTATTATAAGTCCTTGACAACTGGTGACACTGTCGAATCTGACCATTATTTTGAAATCCTCTTTTCCAGATTTTGGATGTGTTTAGAGGAGAGAATTATCATAATATTATGGATTTCTTTTTGATATTTTTTCCAAACCAAGCTTACCATGCTTCATCGAACATTCTTGGGTCGACGTGTTTTTATATGTTGAAGCTCCTTCTGTGGAGATTCCTCAATACTTTCCATCTTTCAAAGTAATTAACCAGTCTTATTCATTGACTTTCTAGCATTATTTGTTGACTTTGTTTACTTGGAATTGCTAAGCTAACAAATGCCCCAAAAAATTATGTTTTAGATAATATGTGTCAGATGGAAGAAAGGTGTCTTTTATTGTGATTCCTCGAAAATGTTAGGGGAGCTTGCACATGTCATGGTCATCATGACCACTTTATACCAAATTATCATGTCACAGATGTGCGTGCAGTTGATAATCATTATCTCCGATTTCAAAGGAGATTATTCAGCCACTAAATTAAATATAATTAAAATAAATTCTTTTAATTTCACTCTTCCACATAAGTTGGAGTGCCAAATGTCGATCTGGACATGCCATTTATCCAAATCTTGGAAGGAAAACTGAAATGTTTTCTTCTTCTTTTGGCTATTTAAACGTTCTCTTCTTCAACTTTTCGCCTTCTTTTCCATTTCCTACATTGAAAGAAAAAACACCAATGTTTTTCATGCCACTTCTGCTGACTCTTCTACTTAATTGTGTTCCAAAAACTAACTATAAACTGACAATGACTCCTAAAAGCGCATCTAACAACGATCCATGTGCTCCTTTTGCTTTTCTCATTGAATACCCCTTCATCTTGGGTGATCGCACCTACGCCATAGAACCTTTCATGGAGGTTGAGAAAATAAAAATTTGGTATTCTAACGCGTTGATATCCTAATACTATATTTCAAGTAATAATCATGCTTTTGTGGGGTCTTATTAGTGAGGTAGCGAAACTAAAAGAAAGGACAAAAGAGATTTTTCTAAAATATTTAATTTTCTTATATTATAGACTCATAAAAGTCTAAAAAATCTTATAAAAACTCATGAATATCTCCAGAAAACTGATAAAAATTCACAATTTAAAAAAAAAATTTAAAAACACGTTAGTTTTTTAAAAATATTAAAAAAAAATCACAAAGGAAATTATTTTAAAAACATCTCTCATGTGAAGTATCAGATGTGAGTGGGGATCTCACGATAAAACCTTGTTATGATGACTTGATGCACTAAAACAAGATTAAACAAATATGAGACAATTTTGTGTTAAAAAAATATGAGACAATTTTGTTTTCTTAATCATTCACAACAAAAATCAAGAAATACCTGTCACTCAAAAGTGATGAATAATACTTATTATTGTTATTTTTATTTGTACAAATTATACTACACTTGAATTTTTCATGAGTGTGACTCAAAATTACATTATTAGAAAACAAATTTGAAGGTCAAATCTGAACATAAAAAAATTACAAATCTAAAAGCAGATCTGAGCTAGAAATATTTTAGAGTTCAAAGTTTTGATTGTTATTGTTTCAATGTTAGAAAATATGGTTGTTATTACGGATGTTATTGGTTCATAAAACTCCTCTAAAAAATATTTTCTAATAAAAATTATGGATGTTATTGTTTCAAAGTTAGAAAATATTTTTCTTTCTTATTTATGATAAGGTTTTTCGAGTATAAATTAAAATTTAGAGGAGTTCTCGTTCTCTTTAATAATAATCGTCCATATTAGAGCATTATATGTTTAAAAAATATTCATATGGTGGCACAAATATAGTCCTGCATAAAAACTCTATTGTATTTTTTAAAATTTATTTAATAAATTAAATAAAAAATATTTAAAATATTCTTTGTTGGTAAATATTAGGTTTGCATTATATAATAAAATGTAAAACTACACGACAACAACCCGGTAAATCCAAACAATGATAAAAAGAATAAAAAACGAATTAAAAAATCTATAACATAAGGATGCATATTCTACTGTAATATCTATATACTCTAATATGACAAGGGTTGGATAAATCAAATATTATGGAATAGTTTTATATTATCAATAATTTGGGTACAAAAACTTGGTTTTACAAAATCAAATGACCTATCCATAGATCTGTCCACCTATACACTATTTTCACATAAAAAACTTAATTTCGACTTGTAAAAACATTTCTAAACTGATTTTAAGTATTCTAAGGTAAAAACACACATTTAGACACAAAGAATTAACGCAAATATACATGAATGTCTTAATTTTGTCATATTCAAAATATCTTTAAATAGAAAGTGCATTTACATTTTCTCCTTTTGATTATGGAAAAACGTACGAAGTATTTAATTTCTCGATAAAAAACTCTTTTGTTTATGTGTGCCTTAAAGCATCTCCAATGGAGAATGTTTTTTGGTTGTTTGGGTCATATTTCGTGTGTCCAAATTGACAGTTGCATTTAAGAAATTCATAATCAACCTTAACTATTTTTGTTACAATAATAATTATAAATAAGCAATGTATCATGAACTCCACCAATCTATATTAATTATTATGTTTGCACTACAATTAATAACCATATTACATTGAGTATGTTTGTTTCAGTTTTAAAAAAAATGATTTTTTTTTCTTATGTATTTTTGAAAAATATATTTCGTAAAATCATTTTTCAAAATATTAAAAAACATTATATTTGTTTTTTCTAAATTGAAACACTAATTTTGACATTGTATAACATAAATATTTATTATTGAATCAAAACATAGTTAAAATCCCAATTTAAAAAAAAATTATATTTCAAAAATAATTTTTATAAAAATATAAAATAGCTTCAAAATTAAATGATTTTTTAAACTTTAATTTAAGAAGAGTTTGAATTAAAAAAATGAATAAAAAGTGCAATAAATGAAATTAAATGATAATGCGCCTTAAATGACATTAAAATAAGAATGTTCCAGCTAAGGAAACATAAAGACAAAAAAAATAAAGGGACGCAGAATCGTACATGTTCCTCACAAATTGTTTTGTTCTTTGGCCTGGGTACTCCAGTTCTCTAAAGAGATGTATGAATTTTGTGACCTCGAATAAAATGTAGAGGTCTGCTATTTATACTACTTCAAAGATAATCGTCGACAATAGTTAATCCCTAAAAGATCGAACACAATTATCACTACTTGAACATCCATATTATGACTTCATTTCCCGCATCTTAAGAGAGGTAAATGTTGAGGAACGGGACGTGCATTGAACTTCCTAACCGCCTGCAAGCTTATCTGACTTTATTCTCGTAGTATTTGTCGAGGAACTTCCTTGCTTGTCGGATACTGGGACTTACAAAGTTATTATAAGTCCTTGACAACTGGTGACACTGTCGAATCTGACCATTATGTTAAAATCCTCTTTTCCAGATTTTGGATGTGTTTAGAGGAGAGAATTATCGTAATATTATGGATTTCTTTTTGAGTTTTTTTCCAAACCAAGCTTACCATGCTTCGTCGAACATTCTTGGGTCGACGTGTTTTTAGATGTTGAATCTCCTTCTGTAGAGATTCCTCAATACTTTCCATCTTTCAACGTAATTAACCAGTCTTATTTATTGACTTTCTAGAATTATTTGTTGACTTTGTTTACCTTGAATTTCTAAGCTAACAGATGCCCCAAAAAATTATGTTTTAGATCATATGTGTCAGATGGAAGAAAGGTGTCTTTTATCGTGATTGCTCGACAATAATAGGGTAGCTTGCACATGTCATGGTCATCATGACCACTTTATACCAAATAATCATGTCACAGATGTGCGTGCAGTTGATAATCATTATCTCCGATTTCAAAGGAGATTATTTAGCCACAAAATTAAATATAATTAAAATAAATTCTTTTAATTTCACTCTTCCCCATAAGCTGGAGTGCCAAATGTCTATCTGGACAAGCCATTTATCCAAATCTTGGAAGGAAAACTGAAATGTTTTATTCTTCTTTTGGCTATTTAAACGTTCTCTTCTTCAACTTTTCGCCTTCTTTGCCATTTCCTACATTGAAAGCAAAAACACCAATGTTTTTCATGCCACTTTTGCTGACTCTTCTATTTAATTGTCTTCCAAAAACTTATTATAAACTGACAATGACTCCTAAAAGAGCATCTAACAATGATCCATATGCTCCTTTTGCTTTTCGCATTGAAGACCCCTTCATCTTGGGTGATCGCACCTACGCCATAGAACCTTTCATGAAGGTTGAGAAAATAAAAATTTGGTATTATAACGTGTTGATATCCTAATACTCTATTTCAAGTAATAATCTTGCTTTTGTGGGGTCTTATTAGTGAGGTGGCAGAACTAGAAGAAAGGACAAAAGAGATTTTTCTAAAATATTTAATTTTCTTATATTATAGACTCATAAAAGTCTAAAAAATCTTGTAAAAACTCGTGAATATATCCATAAATCTGATAAAAATTCACAATTTTAAAAAAAAATTCTGAAAAACACATTTGTTTTATAAAAATATAAAAAAAAATCACAAAGGAAATTATTTTAAAAACATCTCTCATGTGGAGTATCAGATGTGAGTGGGGATCTCATGATAAAACCTCGTTATGATGACTTGATTCACTAAAACAAGATTAAACAAATATGAGACAATTTTTTGTGTCAAAAAAAATATGAGACAATTTTGTTTTTTTAGTTATTCACAACAAAAATAAAGAAATACCTGTCACTCAAAAGTGATGAATAATACTTATTATTTTGTTATTTTTATTTGTACAAATTATACTACACTTGAATTTTTCATGAGTGTGACTCAAAATTACATTGTTAGAAAAAAAATTTGAAGGTCAAATCTGAACATAAAAAAAATTACAAATCTAAAAGTCAGATCTGAGCTAGAAATATTTTAGAGTTCAAAGTTGTGAATGTTATTGTTTCAAAGGTAGAAAACATGGTTGTTATTACGGATGTTTTTGGTTCATAAAACTCCTCTAAGAAATATTTTTTAATAAAACTTATGGAAGTTATTGTTTCAAAGTTAGAAAATATTTTTCTTTCTTATTTATGAAAAGGTTTTTCGAGTATAAATTATAATTTAGAGGTGTTCTCATTCTCTTTGATAATAATCGTCCATATTAGAGCATTATGTTTTGAAAACTACTTTTTGCTTGTATATGTTTAAAAAATATTCATATGGTGGCACAAATATAGTCCTGCATAAAAACTCTATTGTATTTTTTAAAATTTATTTAATAAATTAAATAAAAAATATTTAAAATATTCGTTGTTGGTAAATATTAGGTTTGCATTAAATAATAGAATGTAAAGCTACACAACAACAACCCGATAAATCCAAACAATGATAAAAAGAATAAAAAACGAATTAAAAAATCTATAACATAAGGATGCATATTCTACTGTAATATCTATAAACTCTAATATGTCAAGGGTGGGATAAATCAAATATTATGGAATAGTTTTATATTATCAATAATTTGGGTACAAAAACTTGGTTTTACAAAATCAAATGACCTATCCATAGATGTGTCCACCTATACACTATTTTTCACATAAAAAACTTAATTTCGACTTGTAAAAACATTTCTAAACTGATTTTAAGTATTCTAAGGTAAAAACACACATTTAGACACAAAGAATTAACGCAAATATACATGAATGTCTTAATTTTGTCATATTCAAAATATCTTTAAATAGAAAGTGCATTTACATTTTCTCCTTTTGATTATGGAAAAACGTACGAAGTATTTAATTTCTCGATAAAAAACTCTTTTGTTTATGTGTGCCTTAAAGCATCTCCAATGGAGAATGTTTTTTGGTTGTTTGGGTCATATTTCGTGTGTCCAAATTGACAGTTGCATTTAAGAAATTCATAATCAACCTTAACTATTTTTGTTACAATAATAATTATAAATAAGCAATGTATCATGAACTCCACCAATCTATATTAATTATTATGTTTGCACTACAATTAATAACCATATTACATTGAGTATGTTTGTTTCAGTTTTAAAAAAAATGATTTTTTTTTCTTATGTATTTTTGAAAAATATATTTCGTAAAATCATTTTTCAAAATATTAAAAAACATTATATTTGTGTTTTCTAAATTGAAACACTAATTTTGACATTGTATAACATAAATATTTATTATTGAATCAAAACATAGTTAAAATCCCAATTTAAAAAAAAATTATATTTCAAAAATAATTTTTATAAAAATATAAAATAGCTTTAAAATTAAATGATTTTTTAAACTTTAATTTAAGAAGAGTTTGAATTAAAAAAATGAATAAAAAGTGCAATAAATGAAATTAAATGATAATGCGCCTTAAATGACATTAAAATAAGAATGTTCCAGCTAAGGAAACATAAAGACAAAAAAAATAAAGGGACGCAGAATCGTACATGTTCCTCACAAATTGTTTTGTTCTTTGGCCTGGGTACTCCAGTTCTCTAAAGAGATGTATGAATTTTGTGACCTCGAATAAAATGTAGAGGTCTGCTATTTATACTACTTCAAAGATAATCGTCGACAATAGTTAATCCCTAAAAGATCGAACACAATTATCACTACTTGAACATCCATATTATGACTTCATTTCCCGCATCTTAAGAGAGGTAAATGTTGAGGAACGGGACGTGCATTGAACTTCCTAACCGCCTGCAAGCTTATCTGACTTTATTCTCGTAGTATTTGTCGAGGAACTTCCTTGCTTGTCGGATACTGGGACTTACAAAGTTATTATAAGTCCTTGACAACTGGTGACACTGTCGAATCTGACCATTATGTTAAAATCCTCTTTTCTAGATTTTGGATGTGTTTAGAGGAGAGAATTATCGTAATATTATGGATTTCTTTTTGAGTTTTTTTCCAAACCAAGCTTACCATGCTTCGTCGAACATTCTTGGGTCGACGTGTTTTTAGATGTTGAATCTCCTTCTGTAGAGATTCCTCAACACTTTCCATCTTTCAACGTAATTAACCAGTCTTATTTATTGACTTTCTAGAATTTTTTGTTGACTTTGTTTACCTTGAATTTCTAAGCTAACAGATGCCCCAAAAAATTATGTTTTAGATCATATGTGTCAGATGGAAGAAAGGTGTCTTTTATCGTGATTGCTCGACAATAATAGGGTAGCTTGCACATGTCATGGTCATCATGACCACTTTATACCAAATAATCATGTCACAGATGTGCGTGCAGTTGATAATCATTATCTCCGATTTCAAAGGAGATTATTTAGCCACAAAATTAAATATAATTAAAATAAATTCTTTTAATTTCACTCTTCCCCATAAGCTGGAGTGCCAAATGTCTATCTGGACAAGCCATTTATCCAAATCTTGGAAGGAAAACTGAAATGTTTTATTCTTCTTTTGGCTATTTAAACGTTCTCTTCTTCAACTTTTCGCCTTCTTTGCCATTTCCTACATTGAAAGCAAAAACACCAATGTTTTTCATGCCACTTTTGCTGACTCTTCTATTTAATTGTCTTCCAAAAACTTATTATAAACTGACAATGACTCCTAAAAGAGCATCTAACAATGATCCATATGCTCCTTTTGCTTTTCGCATTGAAGACCCCTTCATCTTGGGTGATCGCACCTACGCCATAGAACCTTTCATGAAGGTTGAGAAAATAAAAATTTGGTATTATAACGTGTTGATATCCTAATACTCTATTTCAAGTAATAATCTTGCTTTTGTGGGGTCTTATTAGTGAGGTGGCAGAACTAGAAGAAAGGACAAAAGAGATTTTTCTAAAATATTTAATTTTCTTATATTATAGACTCATAAAAGTCTAAAAAATCTTGTAAAAACTCGTGAATATATCCATAAATCTGATAAAAATTCACAATTTTAAAAAAAAATTCTGAAAAACACATTTGTTTTATAAAAATATAAAAAAAAATCACAAAGGAAATTATTTTAAAAACATCTCTCATGTGGAGTATCAGATGTGAGTGGGGATCTCATGATAAAACCTCGTTATGATGACTTGATTCACTAAAACAAGATTAAACAAATATGAGACAATTTTTTGTGTCAAAAAAAATATGAGACAATTTTGTTTTTTTAGTTATTCACAACAAAAATAAAGAAATACCTGTCACTCAAAAGTGATGAATAATACTTATTATTTTGTTATTTTTATTTGTACAAATTATACTACACTTGAATTTTTCATGAGTGTGACTCAAAATTACATTGTTAGAAAAAAAATTTGAAGGTCAAATCTGAACATAAAAAAAATTACAAATCTAAAAGTCAGATCTGAGCTAGAAATATTTTAGAGTTCAAAGTTGTGAATGTTATTGTTTCAAAGGTAGAAAACATGGTTGTTATTACAGATGTTTTTGGTTCATAAAACTCCTCTAAGAAATATTTTTTAATAAAACTTATGGAAGTTATTGTTTCAAAGTTAGAAAATATTTTTCTTTCTTATTTATGAAAAGGTTTTTCGAGTATAAATTATAATTTAGAGGTGTTCTCATTCTCTTTGATAATAATCGTCCATATTAGAGCATTATGTTTTGAAAACTACTTTTTGCTTGTATATGTTTAAAAAATATTCATATGGTGGCACAAATATAGTCCTGCATAAAAACTCTATTGTATTTTTTAAAATTTATTTAATAAATTAAATAAAAAATATTTAAAATATTCGTTGTTGGTAAATATTAGGTTTGCATTAAATAATAGAATGTAAAGCTACACAACAACAACCCGATAAATCCAAACAATGATAAAAAGAATAAAAAACAAATTAAAAAATCTATAACATAAGGATGCATATTCTACTGTAATATCTATAAACTCTAATATGTCAAGGGTGGGATAAATCAAATATTATGGAATAGTTTTATATTATCAATAATTTGGATACAAAAACTTGGTTTTACAAAATCAAATGACCTATCCATAGATGTGTCCACCTATACACTATTTTTCACATAAAAATCTTAATTCCGACTTGTAAAAACATTTCTAAACTTATTTTAAGTATTCTAAGGTAAAAACACACATTTAGACACAAAGAATTAACGCAAATATACATGAATATTAAGTTTCTTAATTTTGACATACTCAATATATCTTTAAATAGAAAGTGCATTTACATTTTTCTCCTTTTGATTATGGCAAAACGTACGAAGTATTGAATGTCTCGATAAAAAACTCTTTTGAATATGTGCGCCTTAAAGCATCTCCAATGGAGAATGTTTTTTGGTTGTTTGTGTCATATTTCGTGTGTCCAAATTGACAGTTGCATTTAAGAAATTCATAATCAACCTTAACTATTTTTGTTACAATAATAATTATAAATAAGCAATGTATCATGAACTCCACCAATCTATATGAATTATTATGTTTGCACTACAATTAATAACCATATTACATTGAGTATGTTTGTTTCAGTTTTAAAAAAAATTGATTTTTTTCTTTTGTATTTTTGAAAATAGATTTCATAAAATCGTTTTTCAAAATATTAAAAAAAATTATATTTGTTTTTTCTAACTTGAAACTGACATTCTATAACATAAATATATATTATTGAATCAAAACATAGTTAAAATCACAATTTAAAAAAAATTATATTTCAAAAATAATTTTTATAAAAATATAAGATAGCTTCAAAATTAAATGATTTTTTAAACTTTAATTTAAGAAGAGTTTGAATTAAAAAAATGAATAAAAAGTGAAATAAATGAAATTAAATGATAATGCGTCTTAAATGACATTAAAATAAGAATATTCCAGCTAAGGAAACAGAAAGACAAATAAAATAAAGGGACGTAGAGTCGTACATGTTCCTCACAAATTGTTTTGTTCTTTGGCCTGGATACTCCAGTTCTCTAAAGAGATGTATAAATTTTGTGACCTCGAATAAAATGTAGAGGTCTGCTATTTATACTACTTCAAAGATAATCGTCGACAATAGTTAATCCCTAAAAGATCGAACACAATTATCACTACTTGAACATCCATATTATGACTTACTTTCTCGCATCTTAAGAGAGGTAAATGTCGAGGAATGGGACGTGCATTGAACTTCCTAACCGCCTGCAAGCTTATCTGACTTTATTCTCGTAGCATTTGTCGAGGAGCTTCCTTGCTTGTCGGATACTGGGACTTACAAAGTTATTATAAGTCCTTGACAACTGGTGACACTGTCGAATCTGACCATTATGTTAAGATCCTCGTTTCCAGATTTTGGACGTGTTTAGAGGAGAGAATTATCGTAATGTTATGGATTTCTTTTTTAGTTTTTTTTCCAAACCAAGCTTACCATGCTTCGTCGAACATTCTTGGGTCGACGTGTTTTTAGATTTTGAAGCTCCTTCTATGGAGATTCCTCAATACTTTCTATCTTTCAACGTAATTAACTAGCCTTATTCATTGACTTTCTAGCATTATTTGTTGACTTTGTTTACCTGTAATTTCTAAGCTAACAGATGCCCTAAAAAATTATGTTTTAGATCATATGTGTCAGATGGAAGAAAGGCGTCTTTTATTGTGATTGCTCGACAATGATAGGGTAGCTTGCACATGTCATGGTCATCATGACCACTTTATACCAAATTATCATGTCATAGATGTGCATGCAGTTGATAATCATTATCTATGATTTCAAAGGAGATTATTCAGCCACTAAATTAAATATGATTAAAATAAATTCTTTTAATTTCACTATTCCCCATATGTTGGAGTGCCAAATGTGGATATGGACATGCCATTTATCCAAATCTTGGAAGGAAAACTGAAATGTTTTCTTCTTCTTTTGGCTATTTAAACGTTCTCTTCTTCAACTTTTCGCCTTCTTTGCCATTTCCTACATTGAAAGCAAAAACACCAATGTTTTTCAAGCCACTTCTGCTGATTCTTCTACTTATTTGATTTCCAAAAACATATTATAAACTGACAATGACTCCTAAAAGAGCATCTAACAATGATCCATATGCTCCTTTTGCTTTTCGCATTGAAGACCCCTTCATCTTGGGTGATCGCACCTACGCTATAGAACCTTTCATGAAGGTTGAGAAAATAAAAATTTGGTATTATAACGCGTTGATATCCTAATACTCTATTTCAAGTAATAATCTTGCTTTTGTGGGGTCTTATTAGTGAGGTGGCGAAACCAGAAGAAAGGACAAAAGAGATTTTTCTAAAATATTTAATTTTCTTATATTATAGACTCATAAAAGTCTAAAAAATCTTGTAAAAACTCGTGAATATCTCCAGAAATCTGATAAAAATTCACAATTTAAAAAAAAACTCAAAAACACTTTTTTTTTTAAAAAATTATCAAAAAAAAATTACAGAGGAAATTATTTTAAAAACATCTCTCATGTGGAGTATCAGATGTGAGTGGGGATCTCATGATAAAACCTCGTTACGATGACTTGATTCACTAAGACAAGATTAAACAAATATGAGACAATTTTTTGTGTCAAAAAAAATATGAGACAATTTTGTTTTTTTAGTTATTCACAACAAAAATCAAGAAATACCTGTCACTCAAAAGTGATGAATAATACTTATTATTGTTATTTTTATTTGTACAAATTATACTACACTTGAATTTTTCATGAGTGTGATTCAAAATTACATTGTTAGAAAACAAATTTGAAGGTCAAATCTGAACATAAAAAAAATTACAAATCTAAAAGTCAGATCTGAGCTAGAAATATTTTAGAGTTCAAAGTTGTGAATGTTATTGTTTCAAAGGTAGAAAACATGGTTGTTATTACGGATGTTTTTGGTTCATAAAACTCCTCTAAGAAATATTTTTTAAGAAAACTTATGGAAGTTATTGTTTCGAAGTTAGAAAATATTTTTCTTTCTTATTTATGAAAAGGTTTTTCGAGTATAAATTATAATTTAGAGGTGTTCTCATTCTCTTTGATAATAATCGTCCATATTAGAGCATTATGTTTTGAAAACTACTTATTGCTTGTATATGTTTAAAAAATATTCATATGGTGGCACAAATATAGTCCTGCATAAAAACTCTATTGTATTTTTTAAAATTTATTTAATAAATTAAATAAAAAATATTTAAAATATTCGTTGTTGGTAAATATTAGGTTTGCATTAAATAATAGAATGTAAAGCTACACGACAACAACCCGGTAAATCCAAACAATGATAAAAAGAATAAAAAACGAATTAAAAAATCTATAACATAAGGATGCATATTCTACTCTAATATCTATAAACTCTAATATGTCAAGGGTGGGATAAATCAAATATTATGGAATAGTTTTATATTATCAATAATTTGGGTACAAAAACTTGGTTTTACAAAATCAAATGACCTATCCATAGATGTGTCCACCTATACACTATTTTTCACATAAAAATCTTAATTTCAACTTGTAAAAACATTTCTAAACTGATTTTAAGTATTCTAAGGTAAAAACACACATTTAGACACAAAGAATTAACGCAAATATACATGAATATTAAGTTTCTTAATTTTGACATACTCAATATATCTTTAAATAGAAAGTGCATTTACATTTTTCTCCTTTTGATTATGGCAAAACGTACGAAGTATTTAATGTCTCGATAAAAAACTCTTTTGAATATGTGTGCCTTAAAGCATCTCCAATGGAGAATGTTTTTTGGTTGTTTGTGTCATATTTCGTGTGTCCAAATTGACAGTTGCATTTAAGAAATTCATAATCAACCTTAACTAATTTTGTTACAATAATAATTATAAATAAGCAATGTATCATGAACTCCACCAATCTATATGAATTATTATGTTTGCACTACAATTAATAACCATATTACATTGAGTATGTTTGTTTCAGTTTTAAAAAAATTGATTTTTTTTCTTTTGTATTTTTGAAAATAGATTTCGTAAAATCGTTTTTCAAAATATTAAAAAAAATTATATTTGTTTTTTCTAAATTGAAACACTAATTTTGAAATTCTATAACATAAATATATGTTATTGAATCAAAACATAGTTAAAATTATAATTTTTAAACAAATTATACTTCAAAAATAATTTTTATAAAAATATAAAATAGCTTCAAAATTAAATGATTTTGTAAACTTTAATTGAAGAAGAGTTTGAATTAAATAAATGAATGAAAAGTGCAATAAATGAAATTAAATGATAATGCGCCTTAAATGACATTAAAATAAGAATGTTCCAGCTAAGGAAACCTAAAGACAAATAAAATAAAGGGACGCAGAATCGTACATGTTCCTCACAAATTGTTTTGTTCTTTGGCCTGGGTACTCCAGGTTTCTAAAGAGATTTATGAATTTTGTGACCTCGAATAAAATGTAGAGGTCTGCTATTTATACTACTTCAGAGATAACCGTCGACAATAGTTAATCCCTAAAAGATCGAACACAATTATCACTACTTGAACATCCATATTATGACTTACTTTCTCGCATCTTAAGAGAGGTAAATGTCGAGGAATAGGACGTGCATTGAACTTCCTAACCGCCTGCAAGCTTATCTGACTTTATTCTCGTAGCATTTGTCGAGGAGCTTCCTTGCTTGTCGGATACTGGGACTTACAAAGTTATTATAAGTCCTTGACAACTGGTGACACTATTTAATCTGACCATTATGTTGAAATCCTCTTTTCCAGATTTTGGACGTGTTTAGAGGAGAGAATTATCGTAATATTATGGATTTCTTTTTGAGTTTTTTTTTCAAACCAAGCTTACCATGCTTCGTCGAACATTCTTGGGTCGACGTGTTTTTATATGTTGAAGCTCCTTCTGTCGATATTCCTTAATACTTTCCATCTTTCAACATAATTAACCAGTCTTATTCATTGACTTTATAGCATTATTTGTTGACTGTGTTTACCTAGAATTTCTAAGCTAAGAAATGCCCCAAAAAATTATGTTTTAGATCATATGTGTCAGATGGAAGAAATGTGTCTTTTATTGTGATTTCTCGACAATGTTAGGGTAGCTTGCACATGTCATGGTCATCATGACCACTTTATACCAAATTATCATGTCACAGATGTGCGTGCGGCTGATAATCATTATCTCCGATTCCAAAGGAGATTATTCAGCCACTAAATTAAATATAATTAAAATAGATTCTTTTAATTTCACTTTTCCCCATAAGCTGGATTACCAAATGTCAATCTGGACATGCCATTAATCCAAATCTTGGAAGGAAAACTGAAATGTTTTCTTCTTCTTTTGGCTTATTTAAACGTTATCTTCTTCAACTTTTCGCCTTCTTTGCCATTTCCTTCATTGAAAGCATAAACACCAATGTTTTTCATGCCACTTCTGCTGACTCTTCTACTTATATGTCTTCCAAAACCTTACGATAAACTGACAATGACTCCTAAAAGTGCATCTAACAACGATCTATGTGCTCCTTTTGCTTTTCACATTGAAGACCCCTTCATCTTGGGTAATCGTACCTACGCCATAGAACCTTTCATGGAGGTTGAGAAAATAAAAATTTGGTATTCTAACGTGTTGATATCCTAATACTCTATTTCAAGTAATAATCATGCTTTTGTGGGGTCTTAATTTGTGAGGTGGCAGAACTAGAAGAAAGGACAAAAGTGATTTTTCCAAAATATTTAATTTTTTTATATTATAGACTCATAAAAATCTAAAAGATCTTGTAAAAAATCGTGAATATCTCCAGAAATCTGATAAAAATTCACAATTTTAAAAAAAATCTGAAAAACACATTTGTTTTTTACAAATATTAAAATAAATTACAAAGGAAATTCTTTTAAAAACATCTCTCATGTGGAGTATCATATGTGAGTGGGGATCTCATGATAAAACCTCGTTATGATGACTTGATTCACTAAAATAAGATTAAACAAATATGAGACAATTTTTTGTGTCAAAAAAAAATATGAGACAATTTTGTTTTTTTAGTCATTTACAACAAAAATCAAGAAATACCTGTCACTCAAAAGTGATGAATAATACTTATTATTGTTATTTTTATTTGTATAAATTATACTACACTTGAATTTTTCATGAGTGTGACTCAAAATTACATTGTTAGAAAACAAATTTGAAGGTCAAATTTGAACATAAAAAAAAATTACAAATCTAAAAGTCAGATCTGAGCTAGAAATATTTTAGCGTTCAAAGTTGTGAATGTTATTGTTTCAAAGTTAGAAAATATTTTTCTTTCTTATTTATGATAAGGTATTTCGAGTATAAATTATAATTTAGAGGAGTTTTCTTTCTCTTTGATAATAATCGTCCATATTAGAGTATTATGTTTTGAAAACTACTTATTTCTTGTATATGTTTAAAAAATATTCATATGGTGGCACAAATATAGTCCTGCATAAAAACTATATTTTATTTTTTAAAATTTATTTAATAAATTAAATAAAAAATATTTAAAATATTCGTTGTTGGTAAATATTAGGTTTGCATTAAATAATAAAATTTAAAGCTACACGACAACAACCCGGTAAATCCAAACAATAATAAAAAAAATAAAAAATGAATTAAAAAATCTATAACATAAGGATGCATATTCTACTGTAATATCTATAAACTCTAATATGTCAAGGGTGAGATAAATCAAATATTATTGACTAGTTTTATATTATCAATAATTTGGGTACAAAAATTTTGTTTTACAAAATCAAATGACCTATCCATGGATGTGTCCACCTATACACTATTTTTCACATATAAAATTTAATTTTGACTTGTAAAAACATTTGTAAACTGATTTTAAGTATTCTAAGGTAAAAACACACATTTAGACACAAAGAACTAACACAAATATACATGAATATTAAGTGTCTTAATTTTGACATATTCAAAATATTTTTAAGTAGAAAGTGCATTTACATTTTTCTCCTTTAGATTATGGCAAAACGTACGAAGTATTTAATGTCTCGATAAAAAAATCTTTTGAATATGTGTACCTTAAAGCATCTCCAATGGAGAATGTTTTTTGGTTGTTTGTGTCATATTTCGTGTGTCCAAATTGACAGTTGCATTTAAGCATTTACTAATCAACCTTAACAATTTTTGTTACAATAATAATTATAAATAAGCAATGTGTCATGGACTCCATCAATCTATATTAATTATTATGTTTGCACTACAATTAATAACCATATTACATTATGTATGTTTGTTTCAGTTTTAAAAAAAACTTGATTGTTTTCTTTTGTATTTTTGAAAATAGATTTCCTAAAATCATTTTTCAAAACATTAAAAAAAAATTTATATTTGTTTTTTCTAAATTGAAACACTAATTTTGAAATTCTATAACATAAATATATATTATTGAATCAAAACATAGTTAAAATTACAATTTTTAAACAAATTATACTTCAAAAATAATTTTTATAAAAATATAAAATAGCTTCAAAATTAAATGATTTTGTAAACTTTAATTAAAGAAGAGTTTGAATTAAATAAATGAATGAAAAGTGCAATAAATGAAATTAAAAGATAATGCGCCTTAAATCACATTAAAATAAGAATGTTCCAGCTAAGGAAACATAAAGACAAATAAAATAAAGGGACGTAGAATCGTACATGTTCCTCACAAATTGTTTTGTTCTTTGGCCTGGGTACTCCAGGTCTCTAAAGAGATGTATGAATTTTGTGACCTCGAATAAAATGTAGAAATCTGCTATTTATACTACTTTAGAGATAACCCTCGACAACAGTTAATCCCTAAAAGATCGAACACAATTCTCACTACTTGAACATCCATATTATGACTTCCTTTCCCGCATCTTAAGAGAGGTAAATGATGAGGAACGAGACGTGCATTGAACTTCCTAACTGGCTGAAAGCTTATCTGGCTTTATTCTCGTAGCATTTGTCGACGAACTACCTTGCTTGTCGGATACTGGGACTTACAAAGTTATTATAAGTCCCTGACAACTGGTGACACTGTCGAATCTGAGCATTCTGTTGAAATCCGCTTTTCCAGATTTTGGACGTGTTTAGAGGACAGAATTATCGTAATATTATGGATTTCTTTTTTAGTTTTTTCCAAACCAAGCTTACCATGCTTCATCGAACATTCTTGGGTCGACGTGTTTTTATATGTTGAAGCTCCTTCTGTCGATATTCCTCAATACTTTCCATCTTTCAACGTAATTAACCAGTCTTATTCATGGACTTTCTAGCATTAATTTTTGACTTTATTTACCTGGAATTTCTAAGCTAACAAATACCCCAAAAAATTATGTTTTAGATCATATGTGTCAGATGGAAGAAAGGTGTCTTTTATTGTGATTGCTCGATAATGTTAGGGTAGCTTGCACATGTCATGGTCATCATGACCACTTTATACCAAATTGTCATGTCACAAATGTGCGTGCAATTGATAATCATTATCTCCGATTTCAAAGGAGATTATTCAGCAACTAAATTAAATATAATTAAAATAAATTCTTTTAATTTCACTTTTCCCCATAAGTTGGAGTGGCAAATGTCGATCTGATTTATCCAAATCTTGGAAGGAAAACTGAAATGTGTTCTTCTTCTTTTGGCTTATTTAAACGTTCTCTTCTTCAACTTTTCGCCTTCTTTGCCATTTCCTTCATTGAAAGCAAAACACCAAAGTTTTTCATGCCACTTCTGCTGACTCTTCTACTTATTTGTCTTCCAAAAACTTATGATAAACTGACAATGACTCCTAAAAGCGCATCTAACAACGATCCATGTGCTCCTTTTGCTTTTCGCATTGAAGACCCCTTCATCTTGGGTGATCGTACCTACGCCATATAACCTTTCATGGAGGTTGAGAAAATAAATATTTGGTATTCTAACGCGTTGATATCCTAATACTCTATTTCAAGTAATAATCATGCTTTTGTGGGGTCTTATTTGTGAGGTGGCAGAACTAGAAGAAATGACAAAAGAGATTTTTCTAAAATATTTAATTTTATTATATTAAAGACTCATAAAATTTTAAAAAATCTTGTAAAAACTCGGGAATATCTCCAAAAATCTGATAAAAATTCACAATTTTAAAAAAAATCTGAAAAACACATTTGTTTTTTAAAAATATAAAAAAAAATAACAAAGGAAATTATTTTAAAAACATCTCTCACGTGGAGTATCAGATGTGAGTGGGGATCTCATGATAAAACCTCGTTATGATGACTTGATTCACTAAAACAAGATTAAACAAATATGAGACAATTATTTCTGTCAAAAAAAATATGAGACAATTTTGTTTTTTTAGTCATTCACAACAAAAATGAAGAAATATTTGTCACTCAAAAGTGATGAATAATACTTATTATTGTTATTTTTATTTGTACAAATTATACTACACTTAAATTTTTCATGAGTGTGACTCAAAATTACATTGTTAGAAAACAAATTTGAAGGTAAAATCTGAACATAAAAAAAAATTACAAATCTAAAAGTCAGATCTGAGCTAGAAATATTTTAGAGTTCAAAGTTGTGAATGTTATTGTTTCAAAGTTAGAAAATATGGTTGTTATTACGGATGTTATTGGTTCATAAAAGACCTCTAAGAAATATTTTCAAATAAAAATTATGGATGTTAATGTTTCAAAGTTAGAAAATATTTTTCTTTCTTATTTATGATAAGGTTTTTCGAGTATAAATTATAATTTAGAGGAGTTCTCGTTCTCTTTGATAGTAAATTATAATTCATATGGTGGCACAAATATAGTCCTGCATAAAAACTCTATTGTATTTTTTAATTTTTTCTTTAATAAATTAAATAAAAAATATTTAGAATATTCGTTGTTGGTAAATATTAGGTTAGCATTAAATAATAAAATGTAAAGTTGCACGACAACAACTCGGTAAATCCAAACAATGATAAAAAGAATAAAAAACAAATTAAAAAATCTATAACATAAGGATGCATATTCTACTCTAATATATACAAACTCTAATATGTCAAGGGTTTGATAAATCAAATATTATTGACTAGTTTTATATTATAATTAATTTGGGTACAAAAACTTTGTTTTACAAAATCTAATGACCTATCCATGGATGTGTCCACCTATACACTATTTTTCACATAAAAATCTTAATTTTGACTTGTAAAAACATTTCTAAACTGATTTTAAGTATTCTAAGGTAAAAACACATATTTAGACACAAAGAATTAATGCAAATATACATGAATATTAAGTGTCTTAATTTTGACATATTCAAAAAAAAATTAAAAGAAAGTGCATTTAGATTTTTCTCCTTTTGATTATGGCAAAACGTACGAAGTATTTAATGTCTCGATAAAAAACTCTTTTGAATATGTGTACCTTAAAGCATCTTCAATGGAGAATGTTTTTTGGTTGTTTGTGTCATATTTCGTGTGTCCAAATTGACAGTTGCATTTAAGCAATTCATAGTCAACCTTAACTATTTTTGTTACAATAATAATTATAAATAAGCAATGTGTCATGGACTCCACCAATCTATATTAATTATTATGTTTGCACTACAATTAATAACCATATTACATTGAATATGTTTGTTTCAGTTTTGAAAAAATTGATTTTTTTCCTTTGTATTTTTGAAAATAGATTTCATAAAAATTTTCAAAATATTAAAAAAAATTATATTTTTTTTTCTTCTAAATTGAAACACTAATTTTGACATTCCATAACATAAATATATATTATTGAATCAAAACATAATTAAAATCACAATTTAAAAAAAAATTATATTTCAAAAATAATTTTTAAAAAAATATAAAATAGCTTCAAAATTAAATGATTTTGTAAACTTTAATTGAAGAAGAGTTTGAATTAAAAAAATGAATGAAAAGTGCAATAAATGAAATTAAATGATAATGGACCTTAAATGACATTAAAATAAGAATGTTCCAGCTAAGGAAACATAAAGACAAATAAAATAAAGGGAGGCAGAATCGTACATGTTCCTCACAAATTGTTTTGTTCTTTGGTATGGGTACTCCAGTTCTCTAAAGAGATTTATGAATTTTGTGACCTCGAATAAAATGTAGAGGTCTGCTATTTATACTACATCAGAGATAACCGTCGACAACAGTTAATCCCTAAAAGATTGAACACAATTCTCACTACTTGAACATTCATATTATGACTACCTTTCTCGCATCTTAAGAGAGGTAAATGTTGAGGAACGGGACGTGCATTGAACTTCCTAACCGCCTGCAAGCTTATCTGACTTTATTCTCGTAGCATTTGTCAAGGCACTTCCTTGCTTGTCGGATACTGGGACTTACAAAGTTATTATAAGTCCTTGACAACTGGTGACACTGTCGAATCTGGCCATTATGTTGAAATCCTCTTTTCTAGATTTTGGACGTGTTTAGAGGAGAGAATTATCGTAATATTATGGATTTCTTTTTGAGTTTTTTTCCAATCCAAGCTTACCATGCTTCGTCGAACATTCTTGGGTCCTCAATACTTTCCATATTTCAACATAATTAACCAGTCTTATTCATTGACTTTCTAGCATTATTTGTTGAGTTTGTTTACCTGGAATTTCTAAGCTAACAAATGCCCCAAAAATTATGTTTTAGATCATATGTGTCAGATGGAAGAAAGGTGTCTTTTATTGTGATTGCTCGACAATGTTAGGGTAGCTTGCACATGTCATGGTCATCATGACCACTTTATACCAAATTATCATGTCACAGATATGCGTGCAGTTGATAATCATTATCTCCAATTTCAAAGGAGATTATTCAGTCACTAAATCAAATATAATTAAAATAAATTCTTTTAATTTCACTTTTCCCCAAAAGTTGGAGTACCAAATGTCGATCTGGACATGCCATTTATCCAAATCTTTGAAGGAAAACTGAAATGTTTTCTTCTTCTTTTGGATATTTAAACGTTCTCTTCTTCAACTTTTCGCCTTATTTTCCATTTCCTTCATTGAAAGAAAAAACACCAAAGTTTTTCATGCCACTTCTGCTGACTCTTCTACTTATTTGTCTTCCAAAAACTTATGATAAACTGACAATGACTCCTAAAAGCGCATCTAACAACGATCCATGTGCTCCTTTTTCTTTTCGCATTGAAGACCCCTTCATCTCGGGTGATCGTACCTACGCCATAAAACCTTTCATGGAGGTTGAGAAAATAAAAATTTGGTATTCTAACGCGCGAGGACAAGTGGAGCTAAGAATCCTCGTCGACAAACTTCATCAAGATGGTCCCAACCGTATGAAACAAACGATCGAGGCTAAGGATCAAGTCGTTAATCAGCCCCTAATGAGACAAGGAGTTGGCTTGGTGGAGAGTGGACCTTTCCAATTTTCTGCTACATTACGAGCCTAACCACAACCTCGCCAACAACCACAGGGTAATCGGCGTAAGCGAGATTCATTCACTAGGCAGTATACCAAACTCAGCATACCAATGTCGCAAGTCTTGCAACACATGTTGAAATTGAATTTGGTTACATTGAGGGATCCTCCTACAAATCCAAATACTTCCTCTCCAATGTAAAATCCAAATGCTAGGAGTCCATATCACTCCAACAGTTCAGGGCATGATACTGATAGTTGTCAGACATTAAAATACAAAATTCAAGACCTGATCGATGAGGGAGAATTAGAATTTGCACAAGATGGTCAACTGGAATTCTTCTGTTATCCCTCCAAGGCACACCATCTGAAGTGACAAGATCAGACAAAGAGGCTCTTGTTCATTAGAATTTTCAATTTGTAATTTTCTTTTAATTGTTCGAACATTTATTCATATCAAACCTTGTTATTTCATCAATGCATTGCACATGTTTATCTTGAATTAATTTATTTGCACTATGCTTGAACGGATTTCTTACTTCCCTTTTATGATATTCATTTCTTGATCAAAAGCTCTAAGCCTTTAGAGGGAGAATGAAGAGAACAATACCACAATCTCTACAGTATGCTTTTGAACAGACCCCGCGGACGATGTACAGCCTTTGTTTCAAATCCTAAACAGTGGAGTTATAGGGAAGATAATCCCTAGTCAATCCCTTTGAGCCTAAGAAGTATGAGCTTTCTTTTCACACAAATTAAAACCCTTAATCATAACCTTGGGCATGGTAGTTTTCTCAGTTAATTCAGATGTGCATCCAGTCGCAAGCTTTCCCTTCATACACGACAAATAGTGTAGAAGATGTTAATGGTTCCACATAATCATTAAGAACAGGAAGTCATTATCTCTCAAAATAAAAGCCCATTAAGTCTAAACCTATGAAGGAGACTTAAGAAAAAAACTAGGGGCATCCTGCTGGCTGTAATCACAAAATAAACAGTTCAGGCAAAACACAGGGATAGCAAAATCAAAAAAGAAAGAGGTCCTACAAATCCTTAACAAAAAGAAAAGGTCACAAAAATGACTGCCTTCTCAAACAAACGTTCAATTTCTGAGCCATCACCGGAATATCGGGGCTAACATTCCATAACTCAACTGGGATTCGAAATGCACAATTAACTGAGAATAGGACTGAAGAACATCACGAAGAATGAGTGGGTACAAATAGATTTTAATCCTTTATCCTTTGTTTCTTAGACCGTGAACCAGGCCACGTTACAACCCTTAAAAGTCCTAGCTGAAGCATGGGTTAGTTCGTGAGCATACTGTTACAAAGGTATCCTGACTCCTGTAAGGTTTGCTATAAATCAAGAGTTGATATAACATTCTTGCAAATTTTGTTTTACTACAAAAAATGCATTTTCAAAAAAAAATTCAAGACAGACATAAGCTTTGCATTCTTTAAATGACATTGTTTGCATATGGTTAATTGTTCAAATGGCAGAGAAATTCACACAATAAATATTTAGTGAACGAAGACCCCCTCAATAGACAGAATCATCTCAGGCGGAAAAAAACATTCCCAATAACAAGCCTTTCATAATCAAGGGGCGTGACATGGTGTCTAATTAATCTAGGGCAGTCAAGCTAATATGCAAAGAATCTCTCAAAAAGGCCAAATAGCCAGGGGCAGAACTCCATCTGAATCACTTGGGGCATTGGACATGAATTCCATCAACGAATATTGTACGATCAAACAAACATCTTCTGGAAGTGTGGTAACACTTACTACTATGGACAGTGGCAATTCTCTGTACCCGGTGAACGTGGACATAGTCGGAAAATACTACGCATGAACAAACACCCGCTAGGTTGACTGGCCTAGGAAAAAATAAGGGCATCCCGGTGAACCAAAAGGGTTCGGGAAAAAATTAGGGATATACATATGGAAAAAACTATACACCCAACAAGTCGAAAACCTGAAAAGGTGGCTTGGGCAAAAAAGGTTATCCCGATGGACTGAAAATCTGAAAGGACTGTCTAGGAAAAAGTTAGAGATTAAAGCGTACGACTACGTCCCGTCATCTCATCACTTTTCTATCAGTAGAAGATTTATTACCCTGATCTGCATCTACTTAAAACCCTAGGAGTTGGGATAATAGTCAAACCATCTACAATATTCCAGCAGATACCTTCTCCAGAAGGTACAGAGGCAAGGGCATTTTACTACAAGGTCACTGCCATGTTCTTAAAATGCAGCCTATTGATGCCAGGTGTTCTCATACCCTCGGCAGAGCAAAATCTCCAAATTACTGCTCCAACGATAATTCCCCAATGAAGTCGCCAAGATTCTCGGGATTCCCCAAGCAGATTAAAGAGTTTCCCTTCCCCGGCGGAAACATTCTAAATAAAGCAGATTTTCATCTATAAACAGTTCAGGTACGATCTAGAGATAGATGTCATCCTGACACTTACTCAAGATTCTCATCTAGAAACGGTTCAGGTATGATCCAAATACGGATGTCATCCTGACACTTACTCCGTATTCTCATCTAGAAACGGTGCAGATACGATCTAGAGACGGATGCCATTCTGACACTTACTCCATATTCTCATCTAGAAACGGTTTAGGTATGATCCAGAGACGGATGTCATCTTGATACTTATTTAGATTCTCATCTAGAAACGGTTCAGGTACGATCCAAAGACGGATGTCATCCTGACACTTATTTCAGATTCTCATCTAGAAACGGTTCAGGTACGATCCAGAAATAGATGTCATCCTGATACTTATTCCAAACCATCTTCTAGCAACAGTTCAGGTATGATCCAGAGATGGATGTCATCCTGATACTTATTCAGACCATCTTCTAGAAATGGTTCAAGTATGATCCCAAGACGGATGTCATCCTGATACTTATTCCAGACTATCTTCTAGCAACAGTTCAGTTTATGGAGTTTACCTTCCCTAACAGATTTTATTTCTCTAACAACGTAAACTTATCTCCCAGCGTTTTAACTTCAACATATTTGAAGACTTACATTCTTCACCCCCAGCAACAATCAGAGATTTGTTTTCCCTGGTTCAATAATACTGCAATAGAACAGCTGATACATTCATACATTGCATTCATACATCATTCTACAAACGTCATAGCATCTACAGTTCAAATGCATACATCCCAATCTCATTTATTTTGAGAATACCATTACACAATGCATTTCATACATCATGACATTGCATACATCTAACTCTTTACCTTTTCAAGAAAGATCAATCAACATATATTTATCATCAACAATTTTCAACAGGTCCAGGATTAGCTCCTGAAACAAAATAGAGTAATTATATGTGCGACCAAATACAACTTTACACAGGCTCATCATGAAGCAATCTTACACGGGTTTCTTCTGACATCCAAATATAACTTTACACGGGTTCATCATGAAGCAATCTTACACAGGTTTCTTTATACGGGCTCTTCATGAAGCAATCTTACACGTGTTTCTTTTGACTTAAAAATACAGCTTTACACGGGCTCATCATGAAGCAATCTTACACGGGTTTCTTCTGACTTCCAAATACAGCTTTACACAGGCTCATCATGAAGCAATCTTACACGGGTTTCTTCTGACTTCCAAATATAGCTTCACACGGGCTCATCATGAAGCAATCTTACACGGGTTTCTTCTGACTTCCAAATACAGCTTTACACGGGTTCATCATGAAGAAATCTTACACGTATTTCTTTATACGGGCTCTTCATGAGGCAATCTTACACGGGTTTCTTCTGACTTCCAAATACAGCTGTATACGGGCTCTTCATGAAGCAATCTTACACGGGTTCCTTCTCTCTCCTTCTGAAGTTTTACACAGACTCATCCTGAAGCAACCCTACCCAGGTTCCTTCTTACAACTTCCAGATACAGTTTTACCCAGACTCATTCTGAAGCTGCCCTACCCAGGCTCCTTCTCATACACTTCCAGATGAAGTCTTACCCGAATTCATCCTGAAACAGCCCTACACAGGTTTCTTCTGATACATTTCCAGATAGTAGTTAATTTCATTCTCCCCAGCAAATTACTGCTAAGCCTGGATTTCAACCAGAAGACAACAAACTTTCATCTCTCCAATCCAGAGATAACCCCTCAGTAGAGCCATGGACAACTGAAGTTCCTAGACTCTATTCCCCACAAAGTTTTCCTCAAATAGGAAAACAACAGAAATCAACATCCCCTAGTGGACTCCTCCTCAGAGAACAGGAACAGGAATCCCTACAAATAGACCTCTTATGAAGTTAGCATCTACTCTAGATGGCATCTTTAAGCCCATCTTCGACGACTCTCTGTCATATGATCTGGATGTCGTCTTTAAGCCCATCTCCGACGACTTTCAGTCATCTTCTCCGAATGGCATATGTAAGCCCATTCGCAATTAGCATCGACCAACAGTGTTACTTCATGCGAGTGTAAGTTTCTGGGCACTCTAGTGTTCAATCCTCTTCCACCTTCAGATCACGTAAGGCAGACAAGCCAATATAAATCCTTAGGTTTAAGAAGATTGAACAGGGGCAGCTGTTGTACCCAAAAATTTACCCTCTTCATTTTCATTATTACATACACGCATATCATTGGTTTTATGGTTATGGAATCACGGTATATTTAGCAAGCTTCTTCAGGTTACAAGTGACGTTTATTTCGCCAATGGAAGTTCTCAGAGTATTTTCCATGCTGAAGATCGGTTTGCCGTTTCGCAACGATTTGGGGGTTCAAAGATTCACAAGTCCAACCCGGTGTGTCATATTCAGGTGTTCTTTCACCAATATATCCCTGATAACATATTTTCAAATTCAGGTTCAGCTCGAGAGCCAATTCTTTAAAGAAGGTCTTTGAATGTGCGATTTTTTCTCGAAGAAATATGATGAAAAAGTGTGCTGAAAGTGCAGTTTTTACGCACTAAAAAATTCATAACTTGAAGATTGTGGCTCGTTTTGAACCCGTTCCAGTGGTCAAAATTTCTTCTTGACGTCATCTACATTTTCATCTCTCACGACTGGAAATCAATTTCGATCAGAAGGTCTTCAAAAATACGAATTTATCAAGTATTTTCGTACAGAAAATTTGTGACAAAAGTTTATTTGCGTCATATTCAGAAAATCATAACTTGGTCAATTTTCATCGTATTTAGCGGGTTCCGGTGCCAAAATTTACAAATTGAGTTGGCTACATTTTCACAGGAGATATCGAGTTCGAATGATATCCAAAAGGTCTTTATTTTATGCCCAAAGAGCACATGACGCGCCGAAAATCCTGAATGCTGAATATTATTTCATTTGGGTTGAAACTTCAAAAATTCATAACTCGGTCAATTTTTATCAGATCGGGCCCATCTTTTTACACAAGGTCACTGGCTCAGAGATTTAAAAATTTTATTTAAAAGTCGAGATCGGGTTCTACTCCGATCAATACCAGTATTTTATTGAAGAACGTGTTAGAGTTGACACTGGAGCCCAAAATAAGTTTGTCTGAGGCGAAACTTCAAAAATTCATAACTAATTCACCATTTATCCGATTGAGCCCATTTTTGGACTGGAGTTTGATCTCAATGTCGAATACATTTTGTTTTCACATTTCAACTTCAAAAATTACACTTAAGTCCCTGCGATTTAGCCTGGAACATGTCTGACTCAAGTGAATAAAAATCGGCACTATTGCTTGTGGTTATTGGAGGCCCAATTACACATTCAAAGCCCATATCTTTGCTCTAATTTCCATTATATAATCTCATTTTTTTCACACAAACAGGACACAACGAAAAAACCTTTGCCACAACCTTGTCAATATATCCAATTCTTTCAAGAACCCTAGAAATCTTGGAATCCTTGTTACAAACCCCCATCTCATTACAAACAAGTCATCCTTGTTACAAACTTCAATCTCACTACAAACAAGTAATCTCATTCTCCAGTAAGGGTAAGGCTGGCTGATCTCCATGATCAAAAGGGTGTAGAAGCATTCATACATGCCATATTGGTTTTAACATTACAAAATTTCATATATTTATTTTCTTTGTATTTCATGGTATACTAATTTGTTTAATGTGTTCATGAGATTCAACACTACAGGTTTGGACCATCTAATGGTCCCATGCAGGTTTATTAGAAAACGCTGAGGCCAAATTAGAACAACAACCAATGCATGGCTCAGTGGCAAGACAGACATCTTGAGGAGGTTAAAGACCACCCCTATTGATTTTGGTTTTGGTTTTCTTCCATTCTATTTATCCTTTTACCTATTTTCCTTCTTTCTATTTAAAACCTTTTTCATAAAACCTAACATTTTTCACAAACCTTTGATTTTTCATAATAAACTTGAATAATTAATTTTAGGTTTTAAATTAATTTTTTGGTTATTTTTATTTTCTAACCCTATTTTCCATTGATACTTCTTCCCCTATCTAATTTTTTGGCAAACTTAATTTTTTTTGTTAATAATTAAACATAAACTTTTTTTTTAAAGTTTTTTTTAATTAAAATTAATTAGGTTTTAGGTTTTTTTAATTAACTTTTTTTTCAAAATTAACTTTTTTTTTAATTAAAATTAATTAGGTTTTAGGTTTTTTTAATTAACCTTTTTTTTCAAAATTAACCTTTTTTTAATATTAATTAAAATTAATTAGGTTTTAGGTATTTTAATTAACTTTTTTCAAAATTAACATTATTTATTAATTAAAATTGATTAAGCTTTTTAGGTTTATTTAATTAATTATCATAAATCATTTTTTTCATGAAAAATCACCAAAACACTTTATTTGCTATTTTCATCTTATTTTAATTTTCCTAGATAAAGTGTATAGGGCGCGTTCAACTGTAATAGCGTAGCTTTATTTTTCTCACATTTTTTTATCATTATCATGTAATTGCTTCCGGGATATAATAGTTTTTGGATTTCTTTTCTACACTTTTCACTATTATGTAACTGCCCCAAAGCTCTGTAATGGCCTAGGTTTACATTTCCGCCTTTACCTTCAGCTACTATATTTTATGCAATGCTTAGATTAATAGGATTGTATGAAAAGATAAAAATGAACGATAGAAAACCCTAATTGCAAGATAAATAACCGAACTGAATCATTTGCACACTCGCACCTCTAGGGTAACCTCACATGTTGCCTTCGGAAAAACAATGGTCATGTCCCTTGAACATAGGGATACCCTTAGCAAAGACCCTCGGTTAAAGTCATCATAAAGATCACAGTCCCTCGATGTCCCTCGAGTTGCCTACAAAAAATGATCTTGTCCCTCGATGTTGCCTACGGATATATGATGACAGTCCCTTCGAACTGCTAAGGTATCCATATATGTTGCCTTCTATGACCATAACAATGACTCGCGTTTGTCCCTCACACATCCAACGATAGGGATGTCTACTCACTAATAGTAGGATAGCATTGTCTAAAGGTTAGGGAGAAAAGAACGACCTTTTCGAGTATAAGTATATAAGTTCTTATATGTTTGCTCAAAACAACTTTTTGCACCTATTAAAAAATATTTTCAAAAATGCTTTCAAAAACATTTGCTTTGTTAACACTCTTGATGACTGATACAAGAGTTATCACAAAGCAAATCTCCGTACTAAGGCATTTTCAAAATAATTTTCAAAATACACAAAGCACAAGCAATTTTCAAAACATGAGCTAAGAATCTAAGAGCCCGTAGAAAACTACAGATGAAAAGGATGCTAACACATTCCCTTTCCATAATCTACCCTCTTACTCAGAAAACTCTGAAAAGGTCTTTTTTCTGTTCATTTCACCCTTTCCTTTGTTGGATAAAAGAAAAGTCTGTGGCGACTCTTGCTTAGCGCAACATTTGTGAATACAAAATGCAAAACCAGTATTAACAGTCAGTTCTCCCACCGTATCACAATATTGGGTTGGTGTTTTTTAGGGGTCGCAAACGTACTTTGAATCACCTCGCGTTTTGGCCGGGAGTAGTGATTATGGAGATTTTGACTAAATGCGCGGTAAGTCAAAATCTGTTTGAAACCCTTTGGCAACAACAGTTGATTAGCTTAGTTGATTGTGAAAAAAATAGTTTGATGATTTGTTTGTGTTTTTAACTCTGTTAATTGCAAAATTCTTGATTAATGCATGATATAAAAATATTTAATGCAATAATAGAAAATAATGTTCATGAGCTTTTAAATAAAATAATTTGTTATATATGATAAATAATAAATAAAAACATGATAATAATAATAATATAAGAATTAATATTAATAATCATAATAATTATAAATAATAATAATATTAATTATTAAAAAAACAATAAAAAAGAAAAAAATAAAATAGAATAAAGAATTAAAATTAAAAAAATATAGAAAATAAATTAATCGGAGGGTGTATTAATTGTTAGCAAGTAAATGCAGGGGGTGTAATTAGGATTCTGGGCTAAGCCCATCACGTTTGCTGGACAGGGGGGTGCGAAGAGTTTTGGTGTTTAGTAATTACTGGCAAGGGGGGTATGGACAATACTAGGCTTAGGCCCAAAGCAGTAAGAGGGATGTCTCATCTGATTATGTGTGGGAGGGAGTAAGATGCCTATCGTGGTGACTTGGCCTTCCGGCCGTCAGATCGTAATCAAACGGATATCAACGAGGGAGCATGTTATTTACTATGGGCGCATTTGTATGTGATCAAGCAGAACATAAGTATTGTTTTAATATTATTACAATCTATTTTTCATTTTTTACAGTAAACTCTTATCCTCTTCTGTCTCTCTCGTCCTAACAACCCCCTTAACCCTTCAAACCCTAGCCCCCTAACCCCATGGTGGCGCTCTACTAATCCCCTTCTTACTCATCGTAAATCAAAAACCCAACCCCCTAAATCGCAATACAGTAAATCGTTGCAAAAAGCTAAGTCTCGTTTTACCTTCGTTCTTGATATCTCCGATATGTGACGTTCCGATCTTGATCTGGTCTTTCTCTTTTTTGTAGGTTACGGTGGAAGTGACGCGGTGAAGCTTGAAGGTTGATGATGGTGGTGCAGCGAAGGTTGTAGATAAGAGGCGGAAGATGATGGTGGTAGAAGGCGCAGTGGGGAGGTTAGCGAAGCTGACTAGGGTTCCAGATATTAGAACCCCAGGTTATTGTTCATCTTCTGCTCTCATTCTCCTTCTTCAAGTGTCTTCCCTTCGTCTCGGTATCTCCGTCTCCTCGCGATTCTCTCCTCCCCCTGTATTTATTTTCCTCTTTGTATTTATAGTCTTTTGATTTAGGGTTTTTGAATTAGAAATTAGCTTAGATTAATGTTAGATTGCTGTAATTGATTCTGAAAATATTGTAATTGATTTGGGTTAACAAATTTATAGAAGAATTAGGGATTTTGATTTATTGAGATTGATTCTGTAATGGATTTGCTTATGTAATAAGAGATTATGGGATTTACTTATTTGTAATTGATTTTGTTGCCAATTGTTTTTGTTGTAATAGAGATTGAGATTTGTATAGATTTGTATTATTTTTCCAGATTTTTTGTTAAGCAAATAATATGAGATTTGATTTATTTTTATGCAATGATCTCTACAGTGACTTGTTAGTGCAAAAAACGTGAGTGAAATTAGTTATGATTGAAACAATTGTTGTTTTAACTTGGGCCATTACTTAATTATTATTTTATTGGGCCTGCACTTAGTTATTATTATTTTATCCAGAAAACACTATTATATTACAGCAACATGTTTTTCTTGTAATAACCCGGCCCAATTCCCTTACAACCAGGTTTTCTCAAATAGTTTTTTTTAGAAATGATCTTTTAAAACTAAATATCTAATAAAAAATTGTTTCAACAATATCATATTTATTTTGAAAAACAGTAAATGACAGATGTTGATTAGGCCTAATAAATTGGCGTTAACAAATCAATCTATCCAAATTTTCCTTAAAATAAGACTCTTAATAAAACGTCTAATAACCAAGTATTTTTTTATAAAAGATTTTTTTATTTTAGTAAATTCACTATAACAAAAATGTTTTTTTATTAATATTCTCTAAACAACAAATAGGCTAATTTCAAAAGAACTTTGATGGGCCTTAAATGAAACTCCACGCCCCCTTTTCTTTACTAACAACAGTAATTTCTAGATGACTTTAATTTAATTTAACTTCAAACAACTTAAACTTAAGTTGGCTTTAAGAATTAAGGAATTAATAGTTTAATAACTTAGTAATTATTAATCTTGAAACAAATTTCCATTTTCGAATCTCATGGGTCATAGGCCAACATGCTTCGCGAATAAGTTTATGGGTCTTTCTGATTCAAAAAGCCCCACCTTCCTGAATTAAAATGCACCCCCCGATTGGCTTAAATTTTAAGATGGGCCATCAGATATTATTGTACCATCTTTAATTAAATATTTCTTATATCTTAATCTCAAAAAATAAAATCGTCGAGGTAGGACAAATTTGGGGTATGACAGCTGCCCCTATTCAATCATCTTCCAATCGGATAGCGTGAGAAAATGCGAGTCTTGCGCATTCTGATTAGGAGTATATTGAATACTTGGAATACCCAAAAAATTTCCAACAAACATAAGTTTATACTGATATAGCGTACCCTTACGAGTCTCAATGAAGTAGGCAAAGCTGATGATGTATCGCTTACCAGGGTTTGATAACGAGGCAGATGGTTTTGAACTTAAGAGCGCAATTTTGTATGTCTTGGTTTGGTTTCAATCATTCACCCATTTGGAGGATGAATACAATAATAATTGATGATGCATGGATGCTTGAAGACTGAGGCAATGGGTTATGTTTGCGAATCGCTGCATGACGTCTGAGGCGATTGGCTAGATTTTTTTTTTGTTTTCTTTCGAGCATCGCTGCATGAAGTCTGAGGCGATGATCTGTGTTATGGGATAAAGAAACACATTGATGCATGAAGTCTTAGGCAATGGGTTTGGTTCGCAAATCGCTGCGTGAAGTCTGAGACGATGAGCTAGATTTGGTTTTCGGACATCGCTGCATGAAGTCTGAGACGATGGTCTAGAGCTTGGAACACATTGCTACATGAAGTCTGAGGCAATGGGTTAGGTTCGCAAATCGCTGCAGGAAGTATGAGGAAATAAGATAAATTTGTTTTTTTTCAAACATCACTGCATGAAGTCTGGGGCAATGATCTATGTCGCAGAATAAAGAAACACATTGCTACATGAAGTCTGAGGCAATGGGCTTGGTTCGCAAATCACTGCGTGAAATCTGAGGCGATAGGCTGGGTTTTGTTTTTGAGCATCGCTGTATGAATTCTGAAGCGATGGTTTGTAGCTTGGAATAAAGGAACACATTGATGCATGAAGTCTGAGGCAATGGGTTTGGTTCGCAAATCGCTGCGTGAAGTCTGAGGCGATAAGCTAAATTTTGCTTTTGAACATTGCTGGATGAAGTCTTAGGCGATGACCTGTGTCGTGGAATCAAGAAACACATTGCTGCATGAAGTCTGAGGCAATGGGTTTGGTTCGCAAATCGCTGCATGAAGTCTGAGACGATAAGCTAAATTTTGGTTTCAAGCATCGCTGCCTGAAGTCTGGGGCGATGATCTGTGTCGCGCAATAAAGAAACACATTGTTGCGTGAAGTCTGAAGCAATGGGTTTGGTTCACAAATCCCTGTGTGAAGTCTGAAGCAATGGGTTTGGTTCACAAATCCCTGTGTGAAGTCTGAGGCGATAAGCTAAATTTGTTTTCGAACATCGCTGCATGAAGTCTGAGACGATGGTCTGGAGCTTGGAACACATTGCTGCATGAAGTATGAGGCAATGGGTTAGGTTCGCAGATCACTGCGTGATGTCTGAGGCGATAAGCTAAATTTGTTTTCAAACATTGCTGCATGAAGTCTAAGACGATGGTCTGGTGCTTGGAACATATTGCTACGTGAAGTCTGAGGCAATGGGTTAGGTTCTCAAATCGTTGCATGAAGTCTGAGGCGATAAGCTAAGTTTCGTATTTTTTAGCATTGTTGCATGAAGTCTGAGGCGATGACTTGGGTTTGTAAGGAACTCATCACTGTAGGAAGACTTAGGTGACGGGCTGAACGTGTCACAGAATGAAGACCTAGGTGACAGGTTAAGAAGTACTTTGTTGTTTGACCCTTAAATAGCTAAATCAAGGGCGAGATTATTTTGTTGTTGTATGATACAGGCGTATGATGTCTGATATTGAGATGTTTGGATGTATGCAAAATGTATGATGTTTGACATTGATATGGAACCATGAATATATGCGTATTATATGCAAAAATGTATAGTGTATGTATGCTTTGGATATGCAGAATGTATGTATGAAATGTGTGTAAGATACGCGTAAGCCTTGAAATGCTATGAGGACTATTTATGGCATTCTCTCCTTTAAGCCATTGGTTTTGATTTACCAATTCCCTGGCGTCCTATGTTGTATTGTCGTAGCTTTGTTGAATTTGAACACAGTGAACAATGTTAGCAAAATTTGGAACATTCATTTTCTGTATTGTAAGTGTAGGTGTAGACGTGGATGTAGACGTAGGTAATGGCATATGCGTAGACTTTGTATGTTGTAAGCGCAAGTGTAATCGTAGACGTATGTATTGGCATATGTGTAGCCTTTTATGTTATAAGCGTAGGTGTAGGCGTGGACATGTGTGTAGACTTTGTATTGTGAGTTCAAGCATAGGCGTAGACGTGGATTTTCTTTCAATATTTTTCTAACCAAAATGTTTTTTTCGATGTTTTGTCAAATGATTTTATTTTGTTAATTCCCCGAAATTATTTCAAGACAATATTCACAAGTAATGATCATAGTATTTTGTAAACAAGTCTGAGAAAAGAAAAAACGCAATTTGAAAGATGCAAAGAAAGAAAATGTTTTATTGATATGCCTCTGAATAGGCGAGAATACAAGATGCAATTCTTAGAAAGAGGTAATTACAGAAGGTTTTAAAACTGTAAATGGCAATAAAAATGATAATTGCTGCTACTGCTCCCCAATATCTTTTTTAATGATCTTATCTCTTTTGCTTCTGAGTTGTATGATTCATATCTATCTCTCCCTTTGTGGTTCATAGTCGTAGTTCTTAGATCGCAGTCTTTTTGTTCTTTATTTCTTTGTATGAAATCCCTAACTTTTTCCTGGATTGCCCTTTCAGGTTTTCAATCCACCGGGATATTTTTTTTGTTATATACCCCTATTTTTGCCTAGATTGCCCTTTAGGGTTTTAGATCCACCGGGACGCTCCTTTTTGCCTAAGTCGCCCTTTTAGGGTTCGAACTTAGTGAGCTTTTTATACATAGTATTTTTTACTATGTCTGAGTTTGGAGTATGCGGTAGTTCTTCCCCATCCATTGTTGTGAGGATAAGACTACCACCGGTGAATGTTGTTTTGACTATGTATGGACCTTCATAGTTGGGAGCCCATTTACCACGTGAGTCGAGGCAAGGTAGCAGAATCTTCTTGAGCATTAGAACATGTTGTAGTTCCTCTTATGGAGTACACTGTTACTCAGAAAGAATTTTGAGGTTAATTTCCGTAGAGCTCGTTTGTCGATGCTAGAGGCATTTTCTGGATAGTCTTGCTTTTCCAGGTGCTTATTAATGTCGTAAAACCAAGGCTTGTCATCCGGTCTTTCTTTGATAGCAAGACAAAGTGTGGGCTCTTTATCATGTCTGTTTGTTATGTGTGACTCGTGGTTTGACCAAGTTACTTTGAACATAGACGATAAAGCTACCCGAGCATCTATCATTTGATTTCTTTTTCGTGGGATGTGGCTGAAAATGATCTTTGTGAATTCCATAGTCAGTTTTAAAACATGATCCTGATATGGAATCAGTTTTGAATGTTTAGTATCCCATTCGCCGTTGACTTGGTATATGGCTTGCAAGAATTCTTTGGAGAAGCCAAAACTTCCCCTATATCGTGCCCCAGTGTATTTGAAACCCCCATTAAACGTGAATGTCCAACGTGCCCCTGGCTCGGGTTTTTCGTCAGGTCCTGGTATTTCGTAGTTGCTTATTTTTTCCTAACTGGTGAACAACCTTCATTGAAGAGGTGATATGTCCACCATCATGTTTGTATCTAACCTTGGCCTGTTTCTGTAGGAACAAGCAGATATGTTCAATAATTTGATCAATTTTTCTTTGTGGCTCTGCTCTAACATTTCCCCTTAGCTTGGTTTCTTTCAGATCTTCCCTTGTGCTTAGATTAATGGTCTTAACAGCCTCTTGATACGGTTGTATATTGTTAGCCTTTTGTTTTATTTCCCTCGCCGTTTTCTCAGAGAGTTCAAGATCTTTATCATATTCCTCTTTAGCTTGGTTGATAGGAGCATCAAAATTATATCGGGTCGCAGCAGTAACATTATCGGTGGCTTTGGGCATGAACTTGCACACTTATCACGTTTTGGTGCAGATTTAGTATATGAAATTTGAAAATGCATATGCAGAGAAAGTATTGCCATTTTTAAATTTACGGAATAAATTTAAGAGAAAGATAAGGATCTTAATTGAAAACAAAATATCACTTTTATTAATCGTAAATATTGTCTGAAACAAAACGGGGAACCCTTACAAGCAACCCCTATGTCTCAGGCTTGACATAGGTTCTTTCAAAAACAAGAAAAATTACTTAGGAAAGAAAAAGATCTCAGGAATCTCTACGGCAGTCCATATTTTGAGTTCTCCTCCTGGGGCGCATTCTCGAATGAATTCAGTTGCCCCTTTGGTGTTGGCTTCGTTGGATATCTTTACCACATGTCCTCCATGCTCTATAAAGGTCTCTTGGATTAGAGGAAAGCGTGCTTTGCCCTTTAGAGTAGCTTTATATTTTTCTTCAGGGTATGGTCCGAATTGGAGTATGCCCTGGTCCCCTAGCTTTTGTACTGTCCTTTCGAAAGCTTCATTGTGTTCTAGCGGGAATCCACATCCCAACATATATTCTTTCAGCAAGTTTATCGGGGGTTTTGCTTGTCTGCTTGCCCCAGAGTCAGTGACTACTTCAATTGCATTTATTATCGCCCTATCATGCGAAGGCATAGGGTTTGATTTGATGTTGGGCTTCTCAAAAGTGATGTCCTGAGATTCCAACAAATCCTGCACCTTGTGTTTGAATGGCCAACAATGTTTTATGGTATGTCCAGGAGAATTAGCATGATACTCACATTTGGCGTTGGCATCGTATCTTCGTGGGAGTGGCCCGACTGGAGGAGCTAGAGGCTTGATTTCCACCAAGGATGCCTTAACTAGCTGTTGTAATAACAAACTAGGTGGCATCGAGAGTGGATCAATATTTCTTCGCGGCCTTCTGCCTTGCTACTTCCCTTGTGGGATCACCAATGGTTGTTGTACCCTGGGTTGTGACGTTACAACATTAATTTCTCCCTCTTCTCCTTTGGGGACGTTTGAAGCATGCCTTCTTGAATTGTAGGGAGTATTTGATGGTCCCCCTAATATCTTCCCACTTTTTATTCCAGTCTCGATTCTTTCTCCGATAGTTACTAGGTATGAGAACCCCGAAGAGATACTTCCGACCATCTTCTCATAATACAGCCCTTGCAAAGTCCCCATGAACATGTCTACTAATTATTTCTCTAACAGTGGTGGTTGCACACGGGATGCCAACTCCCTCCATCTTTGAGGATACTCCTTGAAGGACTCTTCTTTCTTCTGGGACAGGTTCTGGAGTTGCATGCGGGTAGGCGCCATGTCTAGGTTATATTTGTAATGCTTTAGAAAAGCATTAGCAAGATCTTCCCAAGTTCGAATATGCGTTCGCTCCAATTGCATATACCAGTCTGAAGATGCCCCACTCAGGCTATCTTAAAAATATTAAATCATCAGCTTTTGATCAAGGGCATGGGCATGCATCTTCCTGCAATACATAAGAAGATGATTTCTTGGACAAGTGATCCCCTTGTATTTTTCAAAGTCATGTACTTTCAACTTTGGTGGAATCACCACATCAGGAACTAGGCCCATTTCGAGAGCGTCTACTTCGAAAGTGTCAAAACCCTCCACAACTTTTAATCTTTCTTCCAGGGATTTATACTGATTTATTACTAGTGGATTATCAACAGCATAAGTATCAGTCGTCTTTAAGGGAGCTTGGTTTGCATCATCTGGGTCGTGATCTCTGTATTGCATGTCTAAGTATTTGTCTGCATTATTGGTTGGGATCTGTAGGGTATGTGATGCCCCTTCTTTTGGTGGTGGTAGAACAAACACTTCAGTTTCATCTTCTTGTTGGGACATGATGGACATTTGGAATCCCGCTTCTGGCTCTTTCCTTAGTCGGTGACCGCTTGATGCCCCAATAGTTTGGGCTACCTCTTTAAAAGCTACCCTGGGAATCTGGTCCTGCCTGTCAATGATGTTCTTTAAAGCTAGGAGAACTTGACTTAGATCTCCTTTCATTGAAGTTACATCACCCTTTACTTGGTCGAGATCCTCGTTGAATGCAACCTGAGTTTCCTCAATTCGCTCCATTACTTTTTGTTGATAGGCCATTGTTTGATATACAGGCCATGGAAGTGGAGTTCTTCTTCTACCAATGGCTTACTGAAGAGATTTGTTTTTGAAAAATGAGTTTTGATATGATATGCAGGTGTTCGTGAACGTGTGCGTGCGAACAAATGTGTATGAACATGAAATGGTTTCTTGTTTTAAATTTCTTATTCCTCTGGGTGCATGCTTGTCTTTTTCTTATTATTTTACTTGGTGACTATCTTTAAAATAGATACGCAAACGAGATGCGGAAACAAAATTCCTTTATTGAAGGTAACATAATTCAGATATTGAAAAATATTACAATCTTAAACCAAAACTTTATTTGTGTTGGAATCAAGCAAAAGGAAATAAGTCTTCTAGGTGCGCCTGCGGATATCTTCTCTTGAAACCATCCACCTTTGCTTGACAAAGCTTGATGAAGTCTTTAGTACATTATTTCCCTTTTGTGGCTTTGATTTCAGACATGTTTGGCGTATTGATGCGGCCAATTTGTTTCCTTTGGTATCAATTTTTAAAGACAGCCACCGAGATCTTGATTTTATTATTATTTTTTGCACCCCCTATGAATAAGACAAATAAAAATAAACGGGTGACGAATATATGAAATGTATGGCGAATATATGGAATGTATGACGAATATATGAAATGTATGAATGCATAGATGTAGGGTTGAGTGACGAGATTTTTGTGATAAGTACCCTTAGAAGGTAGGCTCCTTAATTTTGACCTATAGTTAGTTTACCCTCCCAAAAGGTGGTTTCCTTAAGGGTATCATGAATAACACCAGAGGGAAAAGGCACAAGGGCCCCCCTTAGGTGGAGCCTCTTTACAGACCGAGACTTCCGTCTCAAAGTCGTGAAAGGTCACGTTATGAGATTTTAGGTTGAGGTCATTACAAAGAGTCATGGGTGTCCTTCCAAAGTCCTACTCATCAAGAGGAAATCTCTATAGAAGTATTCCTTTTTAGGAAGTTCACCGACTCTAGGAGAAGTCGTCACATGAACTCGTAGGGATGATGTACCCCCTAAGCTAATAGACGAACCTTCTTTCTAAGGCTTATTGAAAATATTTTGAGAAATAAAAAAATCCGCCATGCAGTATATATGATGATAAAAAGAATTGGCAATAAACAAATAAATGCAATAAACAAATGAAAACAATAAATAGATAAAGCAAAAAAAATAAATAAATAAAAACCCCGAAGTCAAAACCCTAAAACCTAGAGTTGAGTCCCCAGCAGAGTCGCCAGCTGTTACGATTGGTTTTTAATGTGAGAGTCACCACTATTAGTTTTTATCCTAAGGAATGGAATCTAATAAAAAAACCTAATTCGCAGACAGAGATTCTAGGTTTCGAACTTCATTAGACTAAAGGAAGGTGTTAGGCACCTTTCATCTACCTTATTCCCAATGATATTAGGTTTTAGGTTTGAGTTGAGGAAACAGGACTTAAATTTTATTAGGGGAAAGGGTTTAATTTTTTTATAAGGGAACTCGCTACAATTTTTGATTGTATGCCTATGTATCCTCTTAAGAGGAATCAGAGTCCCAGTTCATAGTTCGTATTGGGGTGGTGTTTTTTAGGGGTCGCAAATGTACGTTGAATCACCTCGTATTTTGGCCGGGAGTAGTGATTGCGGAGATTTTGACTAAATACGTGGTAAGTCAAAATCTGTTTGAAACCCTTTTACAACAACAATTGATTAGCTTAGTTGATTGCGAAAAAATAGTTTGATGATTTGTTTGTGCTTTTTAACTGTGTTAATTGCAAAATTCTTGATTAATGCATGATATAAAAATATTTAATGCAATAATAGAAGATAATGTTCATGAGCTTTTAAATAAAATAATTTGTCATATATGATAAATAATAAACAAAAACATGATAATAATAAGAATATAAGAATTAATATTAATAATCATAATATATATAAATAATAATAATAATAATAGTAATTATTAAAAAAATAATAAAAAAGCAAAAAAGAAAATAAAACAAAGAATTAGAATTAAAAAAATATGGAAAATAAATTAATCAGGGGGGTGTATTAATAGTTAGCAAGTAAATGCAGGGGGTGTAATTAGGATTCTGGGCTAAGCCCATCACGTTTGCTGGACAGGGGGGGTGCGAAGGGTTTTGGTGTTTAGTAATTACTGTCAAGGGGGACGTGGACAGTACTGGGCTTAGGCCCAACGCAGTAAGAGGGATGTCTCATCTGATTACGTGGAGGAGGGAGTAAGATGCCTATCATGGTGACTTGGCCTTCCGACCGTCATATCATGATCAAATGGATATCAATGAGGGAGCATGTTAGTTACTATAGGCGCGTGTGTATGTGATCAAGTAGAACATAAGTATTATTTTAATATTATTACAATCCATTTTTCATTTTTTTATAGTAAACTCTTATCCTCTTTTGTCTCTCTCGTCCCAACAACCCCCTTAACCCTTCAAACCCTAGCGCCCTAAACCCATGGCAGCGCTCTACTAATCCCCTTCTTCCTCACCGTAAATCAAAAACCCAACCCCCTAAATCGCAATACAGTAAATCGCCGCAAAAAGCTAAGTCTCGTTTTACCTTCGCTTTTGATTTCTCTGATATGTGATGTTCCGATCTTGATCCGACCTTTCTCTCTTTTGTAGGTTACGTTGGAAGCGACGCGGTGAAGCTTGAAGGTTGAAGATGGTGGTGTGGCGGAGGTTGCAGATAATAGGCGGAAGATGATGGTGGTAGAAGGCGTGGTGGGGATGTTAGCGAAGCCGGCTAGGGTTCCAAATATTGGAACCCCTGGTTGTTGTTCGTCTTCTGCTCTCGTTCTCCTTCTTCAAGTGTCTTCCCTTCGTCTCGGTATCTCTGTCTCCTCACGATTCTCTCCTCCCCCCTGTATCTATTTTCCTCTTTGTATTTATAGTCTTTTGATTTAGGGTTTTTGAATTAGAAATTAGCTTAGATTAGGGTTAGATTGTTGTAATTGATTCTGAAAATATTGTAATTGATTTGGGTCAACGAATTTACAGAAGAGTTAGGGATTTTGATTTATTAAGATTGATTATGTAATGGATTTGCTTATGTAATAAGAGATTATGGGATTTACTTATTTGTAATTGATTATGTTGCCAATTTTTTTTGCTGTAATAGAGATTGAGATTTTTATTATTTTTCCAGATTTTCTGTTAAACAAATAATATGAGATTTGATCTATTTTTATGCAATGATCTCTACAGTGAATTGTTAGTGCAAAAAACGTGAGTAAAATTAGTTGTGATTGAAACAGTTGTTGTTTTAACTTGGGCCAGTACTTAATTATTATTTTATTGGGCTTGCACTTAGTTATTATTATTTTATCCAGCAAACACTATTATATTACGGCAACATGTTTTTCTTTTAATAACCCGGCCCAATTCCCTTTCAACCAGGTTTTCTCAAATAGTTTTTTTTATAGAAACGATCTTTTAAAACTAAATATCTATTAAAAAATTGTTTCAACAATAGCATTTTTATTTTGAAAGTAAATGACAGATGTTGATTAGGCCTAACAAATTGGCGTTAACAAATCAATCTATCCAAATTTTCCTTAAAATAACACTCTTGATAAAACGTCTAATAAAAAGTGTGTTGAAAGTGCAGTTTTTACGAACTAAAAAATTTTGAACTTGAAGATCGTGGCTCGTTTTGAACCTGTTCTAGTGGCCAAATTTCTGTCTTGATGTCATCTACGTTTTCATCTCTCACGGCTGGAAGCCAATTTCGATCAGAAGGTCTTCTAAAATGCGGATTTATCAAGTATTTTCGTACTGAAAATTTGTGACAGAAATTTATTTGCGTCATATTCCGAAAATCATAACTTGGTCAATTTTCATCGTATTGCGCTGGTTCTGGCACCAAAATTTCACAAATTGAGTTGGTTATGTTTTCACATGAGGTATCAAGTTCGAACGGTATCCAAAAGGTCTTCGTTTTTTACCCAGAGTGCGTGTGACGCGCCAAAAATCCTGAATGCTGAATATTATTTCATCTGGTTTGAAACTTCACAAACTTATAACTCAGTCGATTTTTATCGGATCGGGCCCATATTTTAATAGAAGGTCACTGACTCAGAGATCTACAACTTTTCTTCCAAAGTCGGGACCGGGTTCTGCTCCGATCAATACCAGTTTTTTATTGAAGAACGTATCAGAGTTGACACTGGAGCCCAAAATAAATTTGTTTGAGGAGAAACTTCAAAAATTCATAACTAATTCACTGTTTATCCGATCGAGCCCATTTTCTGACAGGAGTTTGTTCTTTATGTCGGCTATATTTTGATTTCACATTTCAACTTCAAAAATTTCACTAAGTCCCTGCAATTTATCCTGGAACGTGTCAGACTCAAGTGAATAAATATCTGCATTATTGCTTGTGGTTATTGGAGGCCCAATTGCACATTCAAAGCCCATATCTTTGCTCTAATTTCCATTATATAATATCATTCTTTTCACACAAATAGTACATGACAGAAAAACCTTTGCCACAACCTTGTCAAAATTTTAAATTCTTTCAAGAACCCTAGAAATTTTGGAATCCTTGTTACAAACCCCATCTCACGACAAACAAGTCATCCTTGTTACAAACCTCAATCTCACTACAAACAAGTCATCTCATTCTTCAGTAAGGGTAAGGTTGGTTTGTTCTCTATGATCAAAAGGGTGTAGAAGCATTCATACATGCCATATCCGTTTTAACATTACAAAATTTCATATATTTATTTTCTTTGTATTTCATGGTATACTAATTTGTTTAATGTGTTCATGAGATTCAACAATACAGGTTTGGACCATCTAATGGTCCCATGCAGGTTTATTACAAAACGTTGAGGCCAAATCAGAACAACAACCAATTAATGGCTCAGTGGCAAGACAGACATCCTGAGGAGGTTAAAGGCGTGGATTCAATACCCACCCATATTGGTTTTGGTTTTCGTCTATTCTATTTATCCTTTTACCTATTTTCCTTCTTTCTGTTTAAAACCTTTTTCATAAAACCTAACATTTTTCACAAACCTTTAATTTTTCATAATAAACTCGAATAATTAATTTTATCTTTTTTAATTTAATTTTAGGTTTTAAATTAATTTTTAGGTTATTTTTATTTTCTAACCCTATTTTCCATTGATGCTTCTTCCCCTATCTATTTTTTCGCAAACTTAATTTTTTTTGTTAATATTAAACATAAACTTTTTTTTAAAACTTTTTTAATTTAAATTAATTAGGTTTTAGGTTTTTTTAATTAACATTTTTTTTCAAAATTAACCTTTTTTTAATTAAAACTAATTAGGTTTTCGGTTTTTTAATTAACTTTTCTTTCAAAATTAACATTTTTTATTATTAATTAAGATTAATTAGGTTTTAGGTATTTTAATTAAATTTTTTCAAAATTAACTTTTTTTTATTAATTAAAATTAATTAGGGTTTTTATGTTTATTTAATTAATTATCATAAATCATTTTTTTCATAAAAAATCACCAAAACATTTTCTTTGCTATTTTCATCTTATTTTTATTTTCCTAGAGAAAGTGTATAGGGCGCGTTCAACTGTAATAGCGTAGCTTTATTTTTCCTGCATTTTTTTATCATTATCATGTAATTGCTTTCGGGATGTAATAGTTTTAGGATTTCTTTTCCGCACTCTTCACTATTATGTAACTTCCCCAAAGCTCTGTAATAGCCTAGGCTTACATTTCCGCCTTTACCTTCAGCTATAATATTTTATGCAATGCTTAGATTAATAGGATTGTATGAAAAGATAAAAATGAATGATAGAAATCCCTAATTGCAAGATAAATAACCGAACTGAATCATTTGCACACTCTCACCTCTAGGGTAACCTCACTTGTTGCCTTCGGAAAAACAATAGTCATGTCCCTCGAACATAGAGATACGCTTAGCAAAGACCCTCGGTTAAAGTCATCATAAAGATCATAGTCCTTCTATATCCCTCGAGTTGCCTACGAGAAATGATCTTGTCCCTCGATGTTCCCTACAAATATATGATGACAGTCCCTTCGAACTGCTAAGGTATCCTTATATGTTGCCTTCTATGACCATAACAATGACCCGCGCCTGTCCCTCACACATCTAATGATAGGGATACCTACTCACTAATAGTAGGATAACACTGTCTAAAGGTTAAGGAGAAAAGAACGACCTTTTGGAGTATTAGTAGATAAGTTCTTAGAAGCTTGCTCAAAACAACTTTTTGCACCTATAAAAAAATATTTTCAAAAACACTTTCAAAAACATTTGCTTTGTCAACACTCTTGAGGAATGATACAAGAGTTATCACAAAGCGAATCGCCGCACTAAGGCATTTTCAAAACAATTTTCAAAACACATAAAGCATAAGCAATTTTCAAAACATGAGCTAAGCATCTAAGAGCCCGTAGAAAACTACGGATTGAAAGGGTTCTAACACCTTCCCTTTCCATAGTCTACCCCTTTACTCAGAAAATCTGAAAAGGTCTTTTTTCTGTTCTTTTCACCCTTTCCTTTGATGGATAAAAGAAAGTTCGGTGGCGACTCTTGCTTACTGTAACATTTGCGAATACAAAATGCAAAACCAGTATTAACAGTCGGTTCTCCCATCGTATCACAGTATTGGGTTGGTGTTTATTAGGGGTCGCAAACGTACTTTGAATCACCTCACATTTTTGCCGGGAGTAGTGATTGCGGAGATTTTGACTAAATGCGGAGTAAGTCAAAATCTGTTTGGAACCCTTTGGCAACAACAGTTGAATAGCTTAGTTGATTGTGAAAAAAATGGTTTGATGATTTGTTTGTGTTTTTTAACTGTGTTAATTGTAAAATTCTTGATTAATGCATGATATAAAAATATTTAATGCAATAATAGAAAATAACGTTCATGAGCTTTTAAATAAAATAATTTGTTATATATGATAAATAATAAATAAAAACATGATAATAATAATAATATAAGAATTAATATTAATAATCATTATAATTATAAATAATAAAAATAGTAATTATTAAAAAAACAATAAAAAAGAAAAAAAGAAAATAGAATAAAGAATTAGAAATAAAAAAATATAGAAAATAAATTATTCAGGGGGGGTGTATTAATAGTTAGCAAGTAAATGCAGGGGGTGTAATTAAGATTCTGGGCTAAGCCCATCACGTTTGCTGGACAGGGGGGTGCGAAGGGTTTTGGTGTTTAGTAATTACTGGCAAGGGGGTGTGGACAGTACTAGGCTTAGGCCCAACGCAGTAAGAAGGATGTCTCATCTGATTACGTGTGGGAGGGAGTAAGATGCCTATCGTGGTGACTTGGCCTTCTGGCCGTCAGATCATGATCAAACAGATATCAACGAGGGAACATGTTAGTTACTAAGGGCGCGTGTGTATGTGATCAAGCAGAACATAATTATTGTTTTAATATTATTACAATCTAGTTTTCATTTTTTACATTAAACTCTTATCCTATTTTGTCTCTCTCGTCCCAACAACCCCCTTAACCCTTCAAACCCTAGCGCCCTAACCCCATGGCGACGCTCTACTAATCCCTTTCTTCCTCACCGTAAATCAAAAACCCAACCCCCTAAATCGTAATACAGTAAATCGCCGCAAAAATCTTAGTCTTGTTATACCTTCGTTCTTGATTTCTCCGATATGTGACGTCCCGGTCTTGATCCAGCCTTTCTCTCTTTTGTAGGTTACGGTGGAAGTGACGCGGTGAAGCTTGAAGGTTAAAGATGGTGGTGCAGCGGAGGTTACAGATAAGAGGCGGAAGATGATGGTGGTAGAAGGCGCGGTAGGGAGGTTAGCGAAGCCGACTAGGGTTCCAAATATTGGAACCCCAGGTTGTTGTTCGTCTTCCGCTCTTGTTCTCCTTCTTCAAGTATCTTCCCTTCGTCTCGGTATCTCCGTCTCCTCGCGATTCTCTTCTCCCCCCTGTATCTATTTTCCTCTTTGTATTTATAGTCTTTTGATTTAGGGTTTTTGAATTAGAAATTAGCTTAGATTAGGGTTAGATTGTTGTAATTGATTCTGAAAATATTGTAATTGATTTGGGTCAACGAATTTACAGAAGAATTAGGGATTTTGATTTATTGAGATTGATTCTGTAATGGATTTGCTTATGTAATAAGAGATTATGGGATTTACTGATTTGTAATTGATTCTGTTGCCAATTTTTTTTGCTGTAATAGAGATTGAGATTTGTAGAGATTTGTATTATTTTTCCAGATTTTATGTTAAACCAATAATATGAGATTTGATCTATTTTTATGCAATGATCTCTACAGTGAATTGTTAGTGCAAAAAACGTGAGTGAAATTAGTTGTGATTGAAACAATTGTTGTTTTAACTTGGGCCAGTACTTAATTATTATTTTATTGGGCATGCACTTAGTTATTATTATTTTATCCAGCAAACACTATTATATTACAGCAACGTGTTTTTCTTTTAATAACCCGACCCAATTCCCTTTCAACCAGGTTTTCTCAAATTTCTTTTTTTTTAGAAATTATCTTTTAAAACTAAATATCTAATAAAAAATTGTTTCAACAATAGCATTTTTATTTTGAAAAACAATAAATGACAGATGTTGATTAGGCCTAACAAATTGGCGTTAACAAATCAATCTATCCAAATTTTCCTTAAAATAACACTCTTGATAAAACGTCTAATAACCAAGTTTTTTTTAATAAAAGATTTTTTTTATTTTAGTAAATTCACTATAACAAAATTTTTTTTTATTAATTTTCTCTAAACAACAAATAGACTAATTTCAAAAGAACTTTGATGGGCCTTAAATGAAACTCCACACCCCCTTTTCTTTACTAACAACAACAATTTCTAGATGACTTTAATTTAATTTAACTTCAAACAACTTAAACTTAAGTTGGCTTTTAGAATTAAGGACTTAATAGTTTAATAACTTAGTAATTATTAATCTTGAAACGAATTTCCATTTTCGAATCTCATGGTCCATAAGCCAACATGCTTCACGAATAAGTTAATGGGTCTTTCTGATTCAAAAAGCCCCACCTTCCTGAATTAAAATGCACCCCCTGGTTGGCTTAAATTTTAAGATGGGCCATCATATATTGATGTACCATCTTTAATTAAATATTTCTTATATCTTAATCTCGAAAAATAAAATCATCGAGGTAGGACAAATTTGGGGTATGACACCTTCTGAAACTCTTTTGGACAAAGTCGGATGTAGACTCATTCCAAATGCATCTCCTAAAGACAAAGTCAGGTGTAGACTTATTCGGATACTTTTATCAAAGGTTACTTTGGATGGCGTCTATAAGCTCATCTCCGACGACATCCTGTCACTCTTCAAATGGCATCTTTAAGCCCATTCCTGGTACAATCAACCAACAACATAATCTCCTGCACATGCAAGTGTAAATTTCTGGGCACTTAAGTGTTCATTCATCTTCTACCTTCAAGTCACGAATGGAAGACATGCCAATCTAACTCTTCATATTTAAGAAGATTGAACAGGGGCAGTTGTTGTACCCCAAAATTTACCCTCTTCCTTTCGACCTTTTTGGCTTATATTTCATCATTACATACATGCATATTATTGGTTCTATGGTTATGGGATCAAGGTATCTCTAGAAAGCCTTGTCAAGTTACAGGTGACGTTTATTTCATCAATGGATGTTCTCATAGTATTTTCTGTATTGAAGATTGGTTCGCCGTTTCAAAACAATTCAGGGTTCAAAGATTCACAAGTCCAACCCAACGCGTCATATTCAGGTGTTATTTTTCCAAGATATCCCTGGTGATGTATTCTCAAATTCAGGTTCGGCTCGAGAGCCAATTTTTTAAAGAAGGTCTCCGAATGTGCGAGTTTTCTCGAAGAAATGTGGTGAAAAAGTGTGCTAAAAATGCAGTTTTTATACACTAAAAAATTCATAACTTAAAGCCCGTGGCTCATTTTTGAACCTGTTCTGTTGGCCAAAATTCCGCCTTGACAACATCTATATTTTCATCTCTTACAACCGGAAGCCAATTTCATTCAGAAAGTCTCCAAAAATATGGATTTATCAAGTGTTTTCGCACAGGAAATTTGTGACATATGCTTATCTGCTCCGTATTCAAAAAATCATAATTCGGTCGATTTTTATCGTATCAATCTGGTTCAAGTGGAATTGTCTCACAAATTGTGTTAGTTAAATTTTGGTTTTTTATTTTCAAAAGAAAACGGTACCCCAAAGGCTTCTGTTTTTTACCCGAATCGCTGCAACTCACTGAAAATTTTGAAGCTGGAAATTAAGTTGTCTGAGGTGAAACATCAAAAATTCGTAACTAATTCATCATTTATTCGATTAAGCCTATTTTTGAACAAGAGTTTGTTCTCAATGTTGGCTACATTCTGTTTTCATATTTCAACTTCAAAAATCGCACTAAGGTCCCTGCAAATTTGTCTGGAATACGTTAAACTCAAGTGAATAAAAATCTACTATATTTCTTGTGGTTATTGGAGGCTCAAGTGCACATATAAAGTCCATATCTTTGCCCTAATTTCCATTATATAATCTCATTGTTTTCATACAAACAGGGGCACAAAAAAACGCTTGCCACAACCTTGTCAAAATATCAAATTTTTTCAAGAACCCTAGAAATATTGAAATCCTTGTTACAAACCCTTGTCACTAGAAACAAGCCATCTCATTCACTTCCAGGAACTCAGTAGGGTAAGGCTGGTTCAATCTCCATGATCAAAAGGGTGTAGAAGCATTCATACATGTCATATCGGTTTTAACATTACAAAATTTCATATATTTGTTTTCTTTGTATTTCTTGGTATACTAATTTGTTTAATGTGTTCATGAGATTCAACACTACAGGTTTGGATCATCGTAATGGTCCCATGCAAGTTTATTACAAAACGTGCTAAGGCCAGATCCTAACACCAAGGCACGCTTGGCCTGGTGGTGAGCATGTTACTAGAAAGTCCTGAGGGCGTGGGTTCAACACCCACCCCTGACATTTTGTGTGATTTTTGCTTCTAACTTGTTCTTTTCCCTATTGCAATATGGAATGCTAAGGGTGTGGGTTCAACACCCACTCCTGAAATTTTGTGTGATTTTGCTTCTAACTTGTTCTTTTTCCGTATTGTAGTGTGGAAGGCTAAGGACGTGGGTTCAACACCCACCCCTGACACTTTTGGAAAACTTAAGCCTCAATTCACCTAACCATAAAACCACAAACCTTTTTACAAACCTAAAATAATTGTTTTTTTTTGTTAATTAAAATTAATTAATTTGTAGGTTTTTCATCATTAACCTTTTTTATTAATTTAATTAATCAACTATTTTTGTTAATTAAAATTAATTAGTTTTTAGGTTTTTCATCATTAACCTTTTTTAATTAATATAATTAATCAATTATTTTGTTAATTAAAAATAATTAGGTTGTAGGTTTTTTTATCATTAACATTTTTTTAATTAATTTAATTAATCAATTATTTTGTTAATTAAAATTAATTAATTTTTTAGGTTTTTATCGTTAATCTTTTTTTATTATTTTAATTAATCAATTATTTTTTTAATTAAAATTAATAAGTTTTTTGGTTTATTTTAATCGTCATTAAAAAAAACCTTTTCCATAAAAAAATCATCAAAAACATTTCTTTTTTTTTTCTATTTTTATTTTGTTTTATTTTCATAGATAAAGTGAATGGGGTTCGTAATTTGTAAATAGCCTTATCTTCCGCTTTTCCATTATTATGTAACTGCTCTAGTATGTAATAGCTTAGGATTTCTATTTTCCGCTTTTCTATTATGTAACTCCTCCAAAGCCATGTAATAGTGTAGGAATTTTATTTTCTGCACTTTACTTTTCCTGCTATTATTTACTATATTGTTATTAGTAATTAGGGTGTATGGCAAGATAAAACCTGACGATAGAAAACCTTATTCTCAAAGATAAAGTAACTGAAAACAACACACCTCGCACACTCACACCTCTAGGGTAACCTCCCTTGTTGCCTTTTGGAAAACAGTCATGTCCCTCGAATATGGGGACGCTTTAGCAAAGTCCCTCTGAATCAAAAGATCGTAGTCCCTCGATGATCCTTTGATACTGCCTTCGGTAAACGATCTTAGTCCCTTACGATAAAACAACTAAAGCATCCTTACTAGTTGCCTTCGATGATTGTATGATGATCCGTGTCTGTCCCTTCACATTCAATGATAGGACTTTCTACTAACTAATGGTAGGATAGAATTATCTAAGGAGGAGGAAAATAACACGAAATTTCTTTGAGTAGGTTGATAGCTCGTAATCTCTTGCTCACAAAAACAAAATATATTTTTTCACAAACACTTTTCTCAGAAGTATTTTCAAAAACAAACACTTTGTATGCATTCTCAACTGATACGAGAATCATTACAAAGTTTGCCGAACTTAGGCATTTTAAAAATATTTTCAAACATACACAACACAAAGAATTTTCAAACAAAGTGAGCTAGCGATTAAGAGCCCGTAGATAACTATGGATGAAAATGGTGCTAATACCTTCCCTTTTCATAACCTACCCCCCGAACTCAAAAAATTCTCGAAGGCCTTTCCTGTTCTTTTCACTCTTTCCTTATTAGATAAAAGAAAAGTCGATGGGGACTCTTGCTATCCGCAACATTTGCGATAAAACACAAAACCAAAAGTCAGTTCTCCCACCGTATTACATAGGTCTAAGTCAAAATCCTGTCGAGCAACCTGCTTCAACAATTTGACACACCCTTTTGTCGATCAACACGTTGCTTCAACACAAGGAATTATAAACTCAACACACCACCTAATTCATTATGTTTAAGCTATCTATATTATTCATAACTCTTAGTCTTCTAAACACTTTGACCTGCACTCCCTTTGTCATGATGTCTGCAATATGATTCTCAATTTTACAGTGTTACAAGTTCATTTTCCCTTATGCTACTTATTCATAAAGATAATGGAACCTCATTTTGATGTGTTTGCTTCTGTCATGTGCTATCGGGTTCTTCACCAAATTGATAGCTGGCATGTTGTGGACCTTCATGGTAATTACTCCATGATCCTTCCATGTAATCTCTTCGACCAAGTTCACCATCCATGTTGCTTTACATGCATAAAGAGAAGAAACTATGTACTCTGCTTCACATGATGAAAGTGTCACTACTAGTTCTTTTCTCGAACTCCAAGCAACTGGTGCACAACCTAGCATAAACACATAACCAGATGTGGATTTTCGATCCTCAGCATCACAACACCAACTTGAGTTAGTGTATCCTATTAACTTGCATTCTTTTCCTTTATCAACTACTGGAAACAAAATGGCATAGTCAAGAGTTCCTTTGAGATGCCCTAGTATCCTCTCCATCTCTGCTAGATATGATACATTTGGCTTCTGCATGAATCTACTTACCATACCTACATTGTATGCTAATTCAGGTCTTGTGTGACAAAGGTATCTTAATGACCCAATAAGCCTTCTATATTAGGTTGAGTCGACATCATCTCCATCCGAATATTTCAATAGTTGCACTCTTGGTTCAGCAGGTGTCGAAGTCGAGTTGTATTCTTCCATCTCAATCATTTGAGAATTTCACTTGCATATCTTCTTTGATACATCATCAATCCTCTATTACTCTTGTAAAATTTGATGCCAAGGAAATATGAAATGTTACTCAAATCATACATTTCAAATTCCTTGCTAAGATCAACCTTGAGGTCTTTGATCTCTTTCTTGCAACTACCTATTATCAACAAGTCATCGACATAGAGACATAGTATAAGAAATTCACTCTTTCTTCTTCTCATATATACTCCATGTTCAGTTGTTCACTTCACAAATTCTTTCTCCCTTAGAAATCTATATATCTTCTTATTACAAGCTCTTCAAGCTTGTTTAAGTTCATACAGGGCTTTATGCAGCCTATACACCTTTTTCTCTTTGCCATGCTTCACAAACTCAACTAGTTATGCAACATAAACTTCTTCATTTAAGGGGCCAATCAAGAATTCACATTTCACGTCCATCTGACATATGTGCCAACTGTTCATTTCTACTAGACCAACAACCAACGTGATTGTTTCAATCCTAGCAACAGGTGAAAAAACCTCATCGAAGTCGATTCCTTCTTTCAGAAGAAATCCTTTCACCACAACTATTGCCTTGTGTCGAGTTACTTCTCCTTTGGGATTTAACTTCAACTTTTATACCCACTTGACACCAATTTCCTTCTAGCCTTAAGGCAATTCAATAAGTTACTAAGTGTTGTTGACTTCGATGGCTCCATTTTCTCATTCGTTGCTTTCACCCACTTCAAATCCTTCAATGCCTCAATTGCATTGAATAGTTTAACATCTGCATAGAAAGCTTAATATAACAACTCACCTTCATTATCGTAGCATCATCTGATGTGATCACACATTCTTGCAACCTTGCAGGCATGTGTATTTTTCTTTGAGGTTTGCTTGGGTCTGCTTCACATCTGACTTCTTTATGTCAAACTTCTTCTATTTCGACTTTAGTGGTTGGTTCTTCACAAAAGATTTTCATTGAATCTTTCTTGAAATTTTCAGTCCAATCCCATTTTGTAAGCTCATCTATGGTCATTGTAACACCCTTCTAAATCCACATATAATTCGCATATATTTTACGGAATTAAATCAAATAGAATCACCAACAAGGGTGTCACATCTTCATAAAAGCATCATTTAAACATCATGCTCTATAACACGGGTTTTCAAAACATATAAAACAACTAATTCTTTAATATCATCAAATATCACAAATCTAGATTATTGCATCGGAATCATAGTCTCAAAACATCTTTATTAAAAATACTATAATAAGGTCTTCGTCACACTTCATCGTTCATGATTCATAAATCAAACAACTAAGTACCATGAAAGGTAACTCATCATTTTGGAATAAACAAAAGTATAATAGTTTCAGAACAAACATTCCCAACCCAGATGTTACATATTAGAGCAAGAACTTCTAAAATCAACTGAAAATAAACCATGCACTCCGAAGTTAATCCTCTAAGCTTCAATGCACTAATCTTGATCACCTGCAAGTTAACCATGTATAGAGGAAACATATCCAAGCAGAAAGGGTCAGAAATCATAATCATTATAAAATACATCAGGAATAGATATAGTAGTTACAGAACATTAGCAAGATGCCACACCATCAAAACTTCATGTTATACTCACACCTTCACCTCATTATTTATTCATAGAATCATCATATCATTAGTCAACAATCATCACCAAGACATCATTAGTTCACATATTCACAAATCATCACTTAACCAACCATTATGCAATGCCACAAAGAATGTAATTCAACTTTATTAGACTCATGGATGTGGTACTAAAACTTCACTGATGACTTAGTCATCGTTTCTCCAAAGATCCCCACCAATAGGATCGGTTCCTGCTTGGAACCAGAGTACATCACAAAATTGCACTCGAATCCAAACTATGGGATTAAGGCCATCACTAGACTAATCGTCCTATAAACTTCACTGGACTGAAGTCCTAACAACATCACTGGACCAAAGTCCTAATCACATGTCATGAATGCATGATGCGCAACAACACGATAAAACATGACCACCGCTAGTCAAAACGCATCATCATTCATGAATTCATCATAATATCAGCATATACTTCATCATACACACATCCTCATAATAACGTCAATACATCATAAAACACAAGTCAAGGTACAATAAGACATGGTTACATCAATTCATAATAGAAAACACTCATACTATTAAATCAAAACACAATCTCATCATAACAAAATCCTTAGAAAAATACATTATATGATTCATCCTATTCCACTAAAGTATAGTTTATCGCGTTAGATTTATAATGCTTCAAACGACGCGTCAAACGAAGTCCTGAAACTCGAGTTACAGCCTATCGAAGTTTCTGTCAAACACCCCTCACCCGAGACTCGTCCGCCGAAGAAGCTTGCTCACTTGAGGCTCGCCCTACGAGGCTGGGGCGAAAAGCCTTCCCCCATACAAAAATCCAGGAGTGTTTTTTTCTTCAGCCGCCATTCGCTCGCCCCGCGAACTCCTCTCGCTTCCACTTTGCCCGGCGAAGAAGGGGAGAGTCACCCTCTCCATACAAAAATCTAGGGGATCTGTCTTTACCCTCTTTCCCTTTGCCTCTTGCTCGCCTGATGCTGTTTTGGAGAAGCTCACTCGCCCGACGAAGCATATGGCTCACCCAGCGACCCAACGCAAATAGGGAATTACCTATGTATTTTATGCATTGTACCAGTCCCAATTTTCTTACAATTACAACATATAACAAGTTCCAATTCATCACAAATACTCATGTTTTCATCATAAAATACCAACACATCATATTATACATCATATACATCAAATTGTTGCAAAACAATACCATAATTTTATCATTTATCAACAAAGTCATCATATTTTCACCATTAATCAAAACCCCAATACAAACAACCTACAATTATCTAAACCTTCTATCAATTATAATAATAACGATAAACTCCCCTTACCTTAGATTCCTAGCAGTAATTCGGTATCTTCTTGTTTTCCACAGAACTCTTTGAGTTCCTTCGTGCCCTAGGTCTCTTCACATCGTTCTTCTCACTTCTCACGATTGCAACAGAATGAACACTGACACTCACTTTTCCTTGTTTAACCCTTGGACCCTTTCTATGGTCTTCCCATCTTATCCTCACTTACTTCACAATATTACTACCTTGTCCTCATAGTCTCTACCTCTTATTATTTTATTTATTTATTTAATTAACAATAATTCTAAATAATCAAAGCTAATTATCTAAAATTACTAAAACACCCAATATCACTTCACATATATCAAAACATCACATATACTCATAGATACATCAGAAATATTCACAATATTCACAATAAATAATTAAATAAATAGTCTAATTATTTTGGATGTTACAATCATGTCCCTACTGATCATCACTTTCTTGTTCACTAGGTCAAACAACTTATAACCTTCACTCGAATGATATCTTACTAGGACTATCTGAATCGACTTGTCATCAATATTTCTTCTCAACTGATCTAGAACATGTCTATGTGTTATAGATCCAAATATCTTAAGATGACTCAACCTAGGCTTCACACCAACCAACATTCTTCTAGCGTAATTCATTCAAGCTTCTTCGTCAGACATCTGTTCAAAATGTATGTTACAGTCGACACAGCTTCACCCTAAAACTCTTTAGGTAAATGCTTGCCTTTTAAAATACTTCTCACCATATTCATGATGGTTCGATTCTTCCTTTCTGAAGTTCCATTATGTTTTGGAGTGTAGGGTGGCACCATCTCATGCGCAATCCCTTCTTTCTCGCATAACATGTCGAAGTCTTCAACACATTGTAACACCCCAATTATACCCGACAATATATATATAAATCAGAGTTAAAAAAATTCTACAACTCAATCAGGATGCCACAAGTTCAACTTTAAAACAAAGACATTCATTACAGATACATAACACATTAAACTTGGATGAACCAACAACAAACATATTTCAATCTTAAAAAGAAACATCAACTTTCATAACTACGCAGCGGAGTCATAATATTCAACTTAAAGGAATGTAACATCTTTGTCCAACTAAGACAACCTCAAATAACAATAATTTAAAGAATAAAAACTTAAAGTTCAACCAACTGAAATAATAACAACAATAAAACAGCAAGTGTTAATCCCCCCGAGTGTTACGTATCAGAATAATGACACCTACTCGAACTACTTAAGGTAAATCGCCTTCACTCTAGATTACCTGCACATTACCAACAGCAGGGTGACATTCAAACAGAAGAGATGAGATATCAAACATTATAATAGAATTCATGAGTGATACGGTGGGAGAACTGACTTGGGTGTTTTGCGTTTTATCGCAAATATTGCGGTTAGCAAGAGTCGTCACCGACTTTTCTTTTATCCAAAAGGAAATGTGAAAAAGCACAGGAAAGACCTTTGAGATTGTTTCTTGAGTTCGGGGGTAGATTATGAAAAAGGAAGGTATTAGCCCCCTTTTATCCATGGTTTTCCATGGGCTCTTAGCTACTTGCTAGATCACTTGCTTTTGTTTGAAATTGTGCTTTGTGTGGTTTTTGAAAGTATTTTGTAAAGAAGCCATTGTTTAGGCAAACTTTGTAATGATTCTCGTTCGTAAGAATGTATACAAAGATGTTGATCTTTTGAAAATATTTTAAAGTTTGTAAGATGTTTTGAAAGTGTAGGTGTTTATTTTGAAAATAGCAAGGATGATTTATTTTGAAAGGAGCAATTAATTAGGAGCATTCTACCTACTCAAAAGTATTCATGTTGATTTCCTCTTTCTTTTGACATTGTTATCTTACCATTGATTTGGTAAGTAACCCTATCCTTGGATATAAACGGGACGGGCGTGGGTCATCGTATAACCATGATTAGCAATGTTGCAAGGTATCTTAGCATTCTCTTTTAGGGACTAAGGTCATTTAAAAGGCAACATAGATAGCGTCATCGAGGGACTATGATCTTATATTTTGCTTGTTTTTGCTAAGATGCCTCACATGTGTAATATGGCCATTTTGTAAAGCAACCAAGTGGATTTTACCCTAAGGGTGCTTGTGTGCAAGTGTATTGTTTTCATCATTGGTTTTGTCTTTGATTAGGGTTTTCTAATTGATTGGTTTTTAGTCTTACCATACAAACCCTAATTACTAGCATTTGTATATAAAGCGGTAAATTGCGGAATTTAAAATTACTACGTTATTACAATACTTGTGGGAGGGGGTGTGCAAATTACAAATGGGGATTGCTAGAAAATAAACCTAATTATCTATTACACCCATATTGAATTTGGATAAATAATATACAAAAATGAGTAAATATACAAGAATGTAAAATGGAAAGAAAATGGACTTTTATTTGGATTTTTTAGGGAATAGGGATTTTGTTTTAACCTAATTAACTAAAATAAAAATAATTAATTAAATTAGTGAAAAGTAACCTAAATTTACTACGGAAAGAATTTAAATAAAACCCTAATCTATGAATTGATTAAAAAAAAGGAATTAAGTTTATAAGAAGAAAAGTTTTGGTATTTTTGTCTTAAAAATAATTTATAGTATTATAAAATCTCTTTGGTCTTTTTGGTTTTAAAATAATATATTTTAATTGTGTAAAAGAAAATAACTATAAAAAACTAGTTTCTAATTAAATTTACAAATCAATTAGTAAAATAAATGAAGTATGATTAAATAAAATAATTTTTTTGTGTAAAAAATAAATAAACTATATCAAAATATAAATCTTATTTTTTTATTTTTATTTTCTGATTTTTTTAGTGTTAGATAATATATTTAAGAAAATAAATAAATAAAAATGAGAAAAGGAAAATAAAAATGGGTCAGGGTCTGAATAGCCAGCAAGGGGGTCAGAAGTAAAAAAATAAAGCCTAAGGGGATGAGGCCCAACGCTGCCAAAAAAGTCAGAATATGTGAAAAATATGAAAAAAAATCCAAAAGGGTACCACCAGGGGTCGAACCCAGGTCCCTATAGTCACAGGCGTGCGCTTCTACCACTGGGATGGATATACATCCGTTTATTAATATCAAACCATAAATATATATGGTAAACACGTTCTTGAGGCCAACTTCATCTTCAACCTCACGCCCAGCCTGAACCTCTGTATCTTATTCAATTCTCAACAAAAATGAAAAATGTAAACATGAAACTTGTGGCAAATTTCCTCACGATTTCAGAAATGCAAAGCAATAAAATTAGAGATCAAAGACAAACATGAATTTTAATGGCCCTAATCTGAACCCTAAAAATTTCAAAAACTTCAATCTTAAAATTCTATAAGCTCAAGCAATATAAATGAAAACTATGGAAATGGTTAACTTTAGGGCAATGATATCTACATTTTTCATTCACAAGTAAACCATTAGTGATGCTTGTATGAGGATTTCAAAAGTCAGAAAACTCACCTTGCAAGAGGGTATCGTGTTTTGAGTTTGAGTAGCTTTTAGTGAGTTACAGTGATTGGATTAGCTTCCTCAAGTTCCCAAGAAGCTAATGTGATGCTTAGCTTGAGCTGAAAGTGCCTGAAGAGTTCTAGAGAAGTCAAGGTGCAAGGTACTGTTTTTGAAAATGGTGGATGATGATGGAGGTGTTACAGTGGTGTTGCAGGTGTTGGAATTGTTTGTGTATGTTATTTAGAAGCTTTTGAAAGTAAAAGGCCAAGAAACGCACGAGCAAATTTGGATATTGGATTCAAAACTCAAAAATGGCAAGTTTTGAGGTGTTTTTGGCGATTCCGTGTTCTTGGTGTTTTCAGGGCTCAAGCATGTGTGGGATTTGTGGAAAATAACTTGTGTACGTATAAGCAAAAAGCTTGAGTACTTTTGAGAGTCAAAAGTACAAGTTACAATCTAATTTCTATGTTACTTGATTTTCAAGAAAAGTGGGAAAACAAGTTTCAATAGAAAGTACAAGCATGGGCTAGGTGATTGTAAGTGTCTAGATAAACTTCTCTTGAGTTATGGGACTTGTATCATCAGAAGAAAACAAGAGCAAGGCTCAAGAACAAGTTTTATGCAAAAAGCTACTTTATCAAAATGGCATTGTGCACTTTCTTCCAAAAATGGATATAAAGCATGGCCTTGCATTGATTTCTTGAATTGAGACCTCTAACAGCTGTGCAAGCAATTAATTATGGAGTGCCTAACAAGTTTGAGGCCTACAAAGTAGAGTTTATGGAGCATAAGTTTGAATTTTGAATCTTGTTCATCACAAAATGACTTGTAATTAAAAATGATGCAATTGGACTCTTGAAATCATGCTTTAAACCAATTGATCATTTGCTAGGTCAAAAATCAGAAATTGCCCTTTCCAAGTCAAAACCCTAATTTTGACCATTTTGCCCTTTTGAAGATTTGATCAAATTTCTTGAGGAATTATGGTCCAAACTTGATCAAATGATACATGTGAGTTTAAAATGTTTATGTGGATCAAAAATTATGAAGTTTGACTGTAAATTGGCCACAGTTGACTTTTTCCCAATTTAGCTGATTTTTAGGTCAACTGCTCAATTGACTGAGCAAAAGTGTGATCCAAAGCTTGAAACTTGACATGAGTAATCTTGAGGGTCCATAATGATCCATGAAAGTCATATGTGGCATTGGAAGTTCAAATATCCTTGTGTAATCTCTAACCCTAATTTTGGTCATCATTGCTTAAGGAGGTGTCTTGAGCTGATCAACCCTAGTGCAGTCTTGAGCCAAAGGAGATCTTGTGAGAAAATTCTTGATAAATGAGAGGGTAAATTTTGGGGTACAACAGCATGATAAATAAAACATTATAATCAGTTCATACATATTCACCATTCCTCATATTTTTAACAATGTAAACATAATTAGATCAACCACACAACGACTCAGGATGCAACACAGAATGCAACTCATCTTTATGCAAATGCATGTGGTACCAATGGAGAAGAACTCCCATCTTAAAAATTCTGCCAATAAATAGAGGCATCAACAAGGCATAAGCCTTCTTCGCAGTTTGCCAATCCAGACCATCGTAGAGTATGCAAATGTATATGACTCAATGAATGCTCTATCACATACTCATAACAATCATCATTCATCGCAAGGCATAAGCCTATATTACAATTATTACTAGTAAATATAGGTAATTCATCATCATTTAAAATTCCCTGCAACTTCGCATTATCAACAACAATTCACATCAACAATCACAACAACACAACAACTCAACATAAATCAACATTGGAAATAAGCCTACCATATCAATCAACGATTCAATCATTAGCATAATCAGACATAAACTTAACAATAATTCACACAGCATTGGTAACGACCAAAACATAGCATGTACGGGAAAAAGGGATAGGGATCTGTGTGCCCCTCGACATGTGATGCGGTGTATTCGCAAGTGTACGAATCGCGTCAGAGTAATATAAAATATTATCGATCCACAGAGACCAATCGTCAATCTATCATTTCCTATTGTTACGGTGTTTAGCTAAGTCAATATTAAACAGGGAATTGAGCATGCAAGAAAGTAAAGTTTGGCAAAATAAACTTCAGATATAAAAGCATGGTCGAATGTAATTCACATAGTCAGATGATATTCGCAATGCTTCAGAGTAGAACTACTTATAGGACAATATTTTCTACTAAAGAAAAGAACTAATTTAACAGGAACTGTCGCTTTCGTGTAATCATAACCGATTTTACTCTCTAATCAGCCTTCTTATCGTCACTTATAAAAAGGAGCGCATTGCGTTAAAGTAATAACCCTATTTTTAAGAAATAAAGTACTTGACCAAGTTGAAAAGTATTTTGATCTGGAATTTCTAATAAAAAGGGGACCTAACATTAACCCTATAAACGCGTCCGAAAATAGTTTCAAAATTGATTTCTTTGATAATAAAAATCCCTAACTAACCGGACAAAGCACTTTCACTTCCTTTGACCAGTTAGAACTAACCGAGTTTAACAAAGGGTTGGACGACTTTAGATCTTACCCAACAACAATATAGTACAAAAAACTCGTTTTAAAAACCAAAATAGCCCATAAGCATTTCTATTGACACATTATTTGGAATATCGATCTAACTAGATTCCTTACATTCTAGCCCAGCAAGGTTCAGCCTGACAGGGGAATGTAAACAGACATGTTAAAATAAATCATGCGAGGAAGTAAATAATTTAAAGTGCGGTGCGGGAAATAAAAAAAGTAAAAGTAGGTGCGGGAAATAAACAAAGTAAAAGCAGGTGCGGGAAATAAACAAAGTAAAAGCATGTGCGGGAAATAAACAAAGTAAAAGCAGTGCAGAAAATAAACAAAGTAAAAGAAGGTGCGGGAAATAAACAAAGTAAAAGTAGTGCAGAAAATAAACAAAGTAAAAGCAGTGCGGAAAATATAAATAGAAACCTGCTCCAAACAGGGAGGTTTTAAATCTGGTACAAACTGGAAGTAAAATGCGATTGGAAATAAACAGCAGTTGAAAATAAATGTGGCAGGATAAAATTCTTCCGAAGTGCTCCAAACTTGATTACAGACTCAATCTACGAACTCGATCCCAGACTCAATCAACAGTGCAATAATTCCCTGATGTGAAGAATTATCGCTTTACAATGGTGAAATTATATGGCTTAAGTTTTCAACTATGGTTGGATCAAGTTTGCAACTAAGCTTGGGTGAATTGAAATGAAATCAGGAACTTCTATTTATAGAGAATGAAGAATGCAGGAAATCACAGGAATGCAACCCAACTCCTTTTGGGGGGGAAAACATCGTCCAAAGGTGGCGCCCACCATGAGTGTAAATGAAAGGAAGTGGGGAATGTGGCAGTTGAGGTCAATAAGAGGTGGTCCTCGTCATGGCCTACCCTATGGCTGGCGCCATGATGGACTCCATGAGTGCAAATTTGACCTAAACTCTTGTTTTTCATACTGTTTTCCTTCATTTCTTCAAGGGAGATCTAGATAATTGAAATACCTGAAAAGGAAACAAAAGATAGGCATAATACGAGAAAAAAATAATAAAAAACCTAAATAAAATGTGAAATCAAAGTCAAAAACAAGTGTAAAGTAAGTGTTATCAAATTCTCCCACACTTAAACCTTTGCTTGTCCTCAAGCAAAAACTCTAAATAGATTAAGAAGAAAAATGGTGTTAGTGAACAAGTTGGGCTGCAAGGGGCCTCTGGAATTAAAACAGGGATGTATTGATATGTACTGATTGATTCAAATCAAGGATATCGTAGCGACACTCTTCCGTAAAACGGATATAAGCTTCATTCTTTTACGAACCAATCCATATCATGCCACTATGCTTAGGCCTATATTTTTCCTTTTTTCAAATCCTTTTTTATTCAGGCACAATCACATTAAGCCCGTTATTCGTACATGCTCATAGTAAAGTGACCGGGTAGTGATTCTGATCATAAAACGCAAGGCTCTGGTACAAAAAGTTTGTGTAACCCCTTTTATTGACCCATTTATAATTGTGAGGGATCAAATCATAATCCGCCCTACCAAGTTCAACACCAGATACCTCTGAACCAACTAAAGATGGGTAAAAAAAATTCTTTTTCTTTTTCTTCTTCTTTTGCTTTTGCTTTATTTTTCAACATACAACTTTTTTTGAGTTAAATGACTTTGTGAGGGTCACCTATCCCGGGGTTGTAGTTTATAATAAGAACATAGAATATAGATCATTCACTTCTCTTTGGTCTCCTACGTAGAGCATGCTTAGACTGAAGTTGACTGCTAGGATAAACTATTCAAGGATTTAAGAATGAAAATTTTAAGGCCACGGCATAGGGGGTATCGGGATCGAATTCTTAAATTTATGAAGCTTAAGGTGTAAAAACGATGCTGATGCTTCAAAAGGGCTTTCCCAAGTCATACTACATCCTATCTCAACCAGGTCTTATAGCCCAACTAAGTTCAAAACAGTGTTTTTCTTAGAAAAAAATTTCGATTAGGCTCAAGAAATGAGGGAGTGGACATACACTTGACCATACAGATATAGATGACTCGTCAAATACATGTATTATTTTGAAAATAAAGCAAACAAGTAAACTAAAGCAAATAAAGAAGTAAAATAACGAGAAGGAAAATGCAGGAAAGGAAAAATAAAGCGAGAAAATAAAGTGTTAGAAGTATAAGGTGCAGTGTGTGCAAGTGAAGCATGGTGGGGGGGACACAGGTGGGGCATGAGGTTCATCCCTCTGCTCGTATTCTTCATCAGTCTCGTGTCCGTCCCCAATTGGAACATTAGGAGGTAATGGACCCGTAAAAGGTGGAGCATCTAGATCCTAGGTCCAGTTCCTCGCAATTCATACATCAGTACGTCTAGTGCAAGGCAGAATGACTAATGGGATAGCGACACCCCGAACCATAAGTTTAAAGCCACCCGCTCTCCTCACCTTCCACAATTTCATATCTTTTAGAAATTTCAAATGAATTATGAGGGGAGACATGGGTGCTAGGGTAGATATCTCAGCGTCAAGGTGAAGAGCTCTAGCAATAGATGTAACTAGTCCTCTAAAAGCTATGGTCCCTGTGTGTCTCAGGACAACAATCATGTGAGCAATCATAAACGGGACTGAATTAATTCTTCTATCAGTGAGACTACCTTGCAAAAATAGAAGTTCTCTAGCATTTACCTTGTTTGGATTCTCCCGGCCAAAAATGGTACAGGCGAGCATATATCGAAAAATTCGAATAGTCGGGTTATGGATCAATGATGCTAAAATTCCTTCAAAAGAATTTATAGAAGAGTTTGACAATTGACTCCAGAAGGAAAATGCATCAGTGGGCCATTCAGAATCGAAAGGGGTCTCACAAATAGCGCCATCACCATGAGGAATACCCAACAGAGCTGCTAGTTCGTCGGTGCTATATTCATATTCAACATTAAACAGACAAAATTTAACTGTACCGACGGTACTAGTAGTGTCGGGGTGAACAAAATAAATTAGGGAACTTAAGAGTTCCCGAGTTAGCCTCTCAAAGGTGGGATCTTTTCTAGTAAAAATCTCGTGCAATCCTAGGATGTCAGCTAAATGAAAAAAACTATGATAAAGTCCTAAAGTATACAAAAAGTCTTCATCGACATACCTGGTTGAGACAATTTCTTATCCTTGCAATTTTTCAAGGATTTTCCGTTGTCGGTGTCCGGGTTTGCCTTCACGAAGAATGTATCCGTTGAACTCCATTGTTTCTCTTTTGGAAGAAAATTGAAAAAAAATGGGTTTCAAAGTGGGTGTTGGAGATTGGGAGGAGGAAGTTTGAATTTTTATGAAGGTTAGAAAAATGGATGTTGGAATGGTTAATGGGGTAGTAGGTGGTTGATAAAATGAGAGTTTTTGGGTGGTTTTGGGGTTGAAAATGGAGAAAGTGGGAGGTTTTTGAAAATATGCCCGTTATAGTCCCAGACCCCATGGCGAGTGCCATGGTCTTGGTGGCGGGCGCCATGCTTGGAATTTGGCTTGGGCTCAAATTTCTTTGTTTTGTTGGTTTGGGCTTCTTATTACAATTTCTTCTCGTAGGTGCAAACAATAATTCTTGATTTGGTGCTTCCAAGGATTGGTGTATTGAATTTTTTTCTTTTATGTTTATAACTTGAAAATAATAAACTCATAAAAATAAAATAAACAATTAATTAAAGAGAAAAAAATGATAAAATAGACAAATTATGGTAAGTCACGAAAAATAAAAATAAAAAGAAAGTAGAATGCAAGAGTTAGGCATAAAAATAGATAAGTCTGAAAAAGGAAACAACATGATAAAAGAAATAGCAAAACAGTGCAGATATGAATCAAGATCATCAAGGAGTAGTAGGGTCCTTGATCGACTCAGAACCATGAGCTGCAGCTAACTTACTGTGAAGATCATCAATTTCCTGCTGTAGGAGGTCTGCCTCAGTAGAGTGAGTAGCATCGGAAACCATAACCTGAAAAGAGAGGTCTTCAACTGTCTAACGAAGTTGGGCTACCTCTCTATGCAGCTCAGTAACCTGTGCATAGATGTCGAGTTGCTGCAAAGAGAAATTATTAGAGAATATAGTGGTCCTATCTGGCGATGGACATGGATGATACTCAGGTATCGGAGGTGCTTTTCCCTCGTCCACGGTCTCTCCAAGACCTTCTAAGGCATATGTCCAATTGGCAGGGTTATGGACATTGGTCATCATGGGATCAGGCAAGGTAAAATAGTGAATGGTTTCATTATCAATCAGGAGTCTATACTGGTTGGGACTAAAGTAGACTCTTCTCATCAGCCCACGATCCAAACAGAAATCAATGTCCATTGTAGTATATCCACAATAGGAGGTAAGGTGAGATAACTTACTTGTATGACCCAAAGCAGAAGCAATCTGAGTCACTGTCCCTCCCACATGGAGGATGCCTTCAGCAGACTTATAAGTCATCATGAGATTCCACAGCAGAAAATTTCCACAGGCTACAGGGCGAGACTGGGTCGCATAGTAGAGGAAAAAGACCTCCTCCTTGCTAACATGGGTATCAGTATTAGCCTTCCCTAGGAAAGTGTGAGCAATAACCATCTGAAAATACCTGAAAGTGGGGTTGTGAATAATAGGGGATAGCTTAGTGGAAGGATCAAGTCTCCCTCCAGCAGTAATATCTCTCCAGAATTTCTCTATGTCCCTAGTCATGAAATAGCCAACTGATAGCTCAGGTATAGCATCGGGTCTGGTCTGGAAGCCTAGCAAGTCTCCAAACCCCCTCTAGATAAAACAGTATTATATCTCGAATAGTCTGAAAGTGGGATATCCATCTTGGCCATTATAGGGCTCAAACTCGAATGAACTGAGGAATTCTAAGGTGAGGTTCCTGTAGGTCACATTTAGGTCATCTGCATACTCGTCCCACTTTAGCTGGTTGCATAGATACTTGATATCGGCTTCAAAGCCAAGTGCTTCCATGAAAATCTGGTCTGGATATCTGGTCGGTGCCATGGGTCACTGTGAAAGGATTGTATAGCGTTGTCTCTGAGTGTCATCTCGGAAGGAAACATGCATGTCATCGAAATGCTCCATCTTGAAAAATGTAGTTAGCAAATACGGCTAGCAGGTGATGCCTGAAATCATAAATTTTGCAATTGTTAGTATAAAGATAAAAATAACATTTGATAAAGTAAAAAGTAAATAAATGCAAAAAAATAAAAATAAACCCATGGGTTGCCTCCCATGCAGCACTTGTTTAACGTTGTTAGCTTGACGAGTAAACTTCATGTATCGGAAACTGGTACTGGTGGATCAATCAAAGTGTGGCTGGAGTAGTTGGTGGGAATGTCACCTCCTTCGTAGTGCTTCAACCTCTGACATTGATGATGAATGGGCTACAAGAATTGTTCTTGATCTCGACTGCTCCATATCTTAGGATTCTAAAGACCTCAAAAGGACCAGTCCATCTTGAACGTAGCTTGCCAGGAAAAAGTCGCAACTTGGAATTGAAAAGGAGAACAAGGTCGCCTATATTGAAATATTTCTTTACAATTCTTCTGTCATGCCAAGTTTTGGTTCTTTCTTTATATATTATAGCATTCTCATAGGCAGACTGGCGGAATTCCTCCAATTTATGAATGTCAAGGATGCGCTTTTCACCAGCACTCAAATATTCCAAATTCATGGTCTTAATGGCCCAATAGGCTTTATGCTCTAACTCGAAGGGTAAATGACAAGATTTTCCATAGACTAATTGGTAAGGGGTTGTTCCAATAGGGGTTTTAAAAGTTGTTTTGTAGGCCCATAGTGCTTCATGTAGCTTCTGAGACCAATCTTTTCAGGAAATTGAAATAGTTTTTTCTAAGATTTGTTTAATCTCCCTGTTAGACACTTCTACCTGGTTGTTAGTCTGTGGATGATAAGGTGTTGTTACTCTGTGCTTTACTCCATACTTACTCAAAAGCTTATCAAAGATTCTGGATATGAAATGTGATCCTCCATCACTTATAACGAGACAGGGTGTTCCTAACCTCGGAAAAATGATATTCTTAAATAACTTGACTACCACTCTTGTGTCGTTTGTGGGTGATGCAATAGCCTTAATCCATTTAGACATGTAGTCCACAGCTACCAAAATGTACCTATTTCCCATTGAAGGTGTAAATGGTCCCATAAAGTCTATACCCCAAACATCAAAGAGTTCAACTTCCTGGATATTCCTCATTGGCATCTCGTCACGTCTTGATATGTTCCCGGTGCATTGGCATCGGTCTCACTTGAGAATGTAGGCATGAACATCGCGCCATAAAGTTATCCAATAGAGTCCTGCTTGAAGAATCTTGGTGTGCGTTTTAGATATACCTGCATGTCCACCATAAGATGCAGAATGACAGTTTCTGATGATGTATTCTATTTCCTCTTCTGGGACACAACGCCTGAAAATATTATTTATTCCTCTCTTGAATAGGAGTGGTTCATCCCAGTAGAAATGTTTAACATCTTTGAAGAACTTCTTTTTCTGTTGGTAATTTAGATCAAGGGGTATGATATCTGCAGCTAGGTAGTTTACAAAGTCAGCGTACCAAGGTACGCTCTTCATTACTGAAATTTTTTCAAAATCTTTATCTCTGTAAGGCTCAAAATCATCAGTCTTAGCTATAAGTTTGTCATAGGTGAAATCATCATTTATAGGCAATAAGTCGGGTTTTAAGTGTTCTAATCTAGAGAGGTGGTCAGCGACAATATTCTATGTTCCTTTCTTATCCTTAATGTCTAGATCAAACTCTTGGAGTAACAGGATCCATCTAAGTAATCTAGGTTTAGCGTCCTTTTTATTTAATAGATAACGTATGGCAACATGATCAGTGTAAATAATGATCTTTGCTCCAACTAGGTAGGACCTAAACTTATCTATCGCAAAAATTACTGCCAATAATTCTTTCTCTGTTGTTGCATATTTGATCTGGGCGGTATCTAGGGTTCTACTAGCATAATATATAACATGTAATTTCTTATCTTTTCGTTGTCTTAGAATAGCACCAACTGCATAATCATTGGAGTCGCACATGATTTCAAAAGGTTGTGTCTAATCTGGGGGTTGCATGATCGGAGCTGAAATCAGTGCTTGTTTCAAAAATTTAAAAGCTTCAAGACATTTCTCGTCAAAAACAAACTCAACATCCTTCATTAGAAGATTAGTCAAAGGTTTTGTTATTTTAGAGAAGTCTTTTATAAAACACCGATAAAAACCAGCATGTCCAAGAAAACTTCTAATCTCCCTAATGGTTTTAGGTGGGCTGAGGTTTTCTATAACTTCAATTTTGGCTTTATCGACCTCAATGCCTCTTTCGGAGACAATGTGTCCTAATACTAAACCTTCATTAACCATAAAATGGTATTTTCCCCAGTTTAGCACTAGGTTCACCTCTACGCATCTTTCCAGGATTTTTTGAGGTTGGAGAGACAATCTTTAAAATTGAATCAACACACCGAGAAATCGTCCATGAAAACTTCCATTATTCCATCTAGGTAATCTGCAAATATAGACATCATACAACGTTGAAAAGTGGTAGGGGCATTACAGAGTCCAAAGGGCATTCTTCTATAGGCGAATGTTACATAAGGAAAGGTGAAGGTTGTTTTCTCTTGATCCTCAGGGTGAATAGGTATTTGGAAAAATCCTGAGTATCCATTTAGATAACAAAAGTGCGAGTGTCTGGCTAGACGTTCGAGCATTTGATCTATAAATGGAAGAGGGAAATGATCCTTCCTGGTTGCTTTGTTTAATTTTCTATAGTCTATACACATACGCCAACCTCCTTCTGTTCGTTTAGTAGTATGCTCACCTTTCTCATTTTCTATGACTGTGATACCTCCTTTCTTTGGAACCACGTGCACAGGGCTCACCCAATTACTATCTGATATTTGGTAAATTATACCAGACTCTAGTAACTTAAGAACTTCTCTTTTAACAACATTGCTCATTATATGGTTTATTCTTCTTTGATGTTCTCTTGAGGGTTTTGAGTTTTCCTCTAACAAGATCCGGTGCGTGCACACCGATGGACTTATTCCTTTTAAATCAGAGATGTTATACCCTAAAGCTGAGCGATATTTTCGTAAGATCTCTAAGAGTTGGGTTGTCTCGTCTTGACTTAAAATAGCGTTAACTATAACAGGACGATTCATCTCTTTATCTAAGAATTCGTATATGAGATTCTTGGGAAGTTCCTTCAGTTCTAAAGATGGTTTCAAAGGCCAAGGCATGGGATCGGGAGTAAGTGATAAACATTCATAGAGGTCGTCATCGACGTAAGGTTCTAAACTTTTAAATCCATCGTCTTCCATAATGGGGGTCGAAGGTAACTTGATATTTTTGTTAGATTCCTCTCGCTTAAGTTCCAATATACACTCGTCGATGGCATAACAGGAATCTCCTATGACTGGTGACATTAAGAACTTTGAAAGAATAAATTCTATCTTTTCATCACCCACCTCAAATGTTAGTTTTCCTTTCGTAACGTCAATTATGGCTCCGGCTGTTGATAGGAATGGTCTAACTAAGAGGATTTGGATTTCTTTGTCTTCTTTAATATCCATAACCACGAAATCAGTTGGGATATATAGCTGACTGATCTTAACTGGTATGTCCTCAAGTATTCCTATAGGATACTTAACTGATCTATCAGCCAACTGGAGAGACATTTTAGTCGGCTGCAATTCTCCTAATTTTAACCTTCTACAAACTGCTAAAGGCATAAGGCTGACGCTAGCTCCTAGATCTAAGAAGGCTTTGTCAATAGTATGATTTCCTAAGATACAAGGAATGGAAAAACTTCCTGGATCCTTTTCTTTCTTGGCAAGTTTATTTTCTAAAATAAAATTGCATTTGATAGGTTTGGGATCATCAAGTTTACGCTTGTTGGTCAGGATGTCTTTTAGGAATTTAGGATAAGATGGTATCTGAGTGATGGCTTTGGTGAAAGGAATCTCTACATGGAGTTTTTCTATAATTCTAACGAATCTCTGGTATTGATTGTCAAGTTTGGTTTGTTTAAGTCTTTGCGGAAATGGGATTGGGGGTTTGTACGGGGGTGGTGATTTATTAGTTTTATCTTTTAATTCTGGTTCTTTTTGCTTTTCGGGTTCCTCTGGTTCCTCCACTTGGTCTGTAGGAGAAACATTTGTCTTAGGTTGTGAGGGTGTACTCATGGCTGGATTCTTTGGTCCATCGTAAGTAGTCCCACTTTGTAAGGAAATGGCATTAGCTTGCCCTTTAGGATTTGGTTGAGGTTGTCCAGGGAATCGTCCTCCAGTTGTAGTTTGTGGGGCTTGTGTTTGGGCTATCTGTGAGATCTGGGTTTCAAGCATGTTGTTATGCGTAATTATCTGATCAACCTTAGTTCCTAATTGCGTGATTAGTTTGTTTACGTGAATATTCTGATTTAGGAACTCTTTGTTTTGCTGGGTTTGAGCTGCATGAAATTTTCCATGATTTTCTCAAGGTTTGGTTTGGGTGCCACAACTTGCATAGGTTGATTTGGTCTTTGGGCTTGGAAACCTATAGGTCTTGGAGGTGCAGAGTTTTGTATTGGGCTATTGTTTTTATAAGAAAGGTTTGGGTGATTCCTCCACCCGGGTTTGTAAGTGTTTGAAAATGGGTATCCTTGGGTGTAGTTTACTTGTTCTAAGCAAGGCTCATTGAACAAGTTACATTCCACAGGTTGATGTCCTTGGGTCCCATAGAGTTCTCATTCTGAAGCTATTGCGGCTACAGTATTAGAGTTTTGAGACATGTTTTGAACTTTTAAGGCAAGAGCGTCCATTTTAACTTGCATCACGTCTAGAGAACTTATCTCATGTTTTCCTCCTTGGGTCTCCTTTTTCTCTACCGTAGCTCGTTCTGTTCCCCATTGGTAATGGTTTTTGACTATGTCCTCAATGAGAGTGTAGGCGTCTAGGTAAGGTTTATTCATCAATGTGCCACCAGCGGCAGCATCGATAGACATCTTTGTGTTCTAATGGAGTCCATTATAGAAGGTGTGGATGATTAGCCATTGTTCTAGGCCATGGTGTGGACAGGATCTTAACAGGTCCTTATATCTCTCCCATGCTTCAAAAAGTGATTCTCCCAGGTTTTGGTTAAATCTAGTGATTTGGTTTCTAAGGACAGCACTTCTGCTGGGTGAAAAATATCTTGCGAGAAATACTCTCCTAAGGTCTTCCCAGGTTATTATTGAATTGGGTGGAAGGGAATCCAACCAATCTCGTGCTTTATCTCTGAGGGAAAAAGGGAATAATCTAAGTCATATTGCCTCAGGCGAAGCACCATTGCATTTTAAAGTGTCTCCTAATTGTATAAAAGTTTTTAAGTTTTGATTCGGGTTCTCAGTAGCGAGTCCACCGAATTGGTTTTGTTGCACCAATAGTAGCAATGAGAGTTTTAGTTCGAAATTATTTGTGGTTATAGCTGGGTTTACGATACTTGAACTAGGTTCCTCTCTGACGGTTGGGAAAATTCCTTAAGGGGTCTTTGGTTATGATTCTCGGCCATAGTTTTTCTAATTCTACAGAGAAAATGGATATAACGTTCAGGTTCCGCTAAAGGATTGAATAAGGCTTCGGTGCTGCGAGATCTTCGCATCAACTGGACTGTAAAACTTAGTCTAGACAATGCGACTATAGGGTGCAAAATTTAACGAAATTGATTCCCCGGCAACAGCGCCAAAAACTTGATGTGGTGTATTCGCAAGTGTACGAATCGCGTCAGAGTAATATAAAAGATTATCGATCCACAGAGACCAATCGTCAATCTATCGTTTCCTATTGTTACGACGTTTAGCTAAGTCAATATTAAACACGGAATTGAGCATGCAAGAAAGTAAAGTACGGTGAAATAAACTTCAGATATAAAAGCAGGGTCGAATGTAATTCACATAGTCAGATGATATTCACAATGCTTCGGAATAGAACTACTTATAGGGAAATATTTTCTACTAAAGAAAAGAACTAATTTAACAGGAACTGTCGCTTTCGCGTAATCAGAACCGAGTTTACTCTCTAATAAGACCTTCTTATCGTCACTTATAAAAAGGCGCGCATTGCATTAAAGTAATAAACCTATTTTTAAGAAATAAAGTACTTGACCAAGTTGAAAAGTATTTTGATCTAGAATTTCTAATAAAAAGGGGACCTAACTTTAACCCTATAAACGCGTCCGAAAATAGTTTCAAAATTGATTTCTTTGATAATAAAAATCCATAACTAACCAGACAAAGCGCTTTCGCTTCCTTTGACCAGTTAGAACTAACCGAGTTTAACAAAGGGTTGGACGGCTTTCGATCTTACCCAACAACAATATAGTACAGAAAACTCGTATTAAAAACCAAAATAGCCCATAAGCATTTCTATTGACACATTATTTGGAATATCGATCTAACTAGATTTCTTACATTCTAGCCCAGTAAGGTTCAGCCTGACATGGGAATGTAAACAGACATGTTAAAATAAATCATGCGAGAAAGTAAATAATTTAAAGTGCGGTGCGGGAAATAAACAAAGTAAAAGCAGGTGCGGGAAATAAACAAAGTAAAAGCAGGTGCGGGAAATAAACAAAGTAAAAGCAGGTGCGGGAAATAAACAAAGTAAAAGCAGTGCGGAAAATAAACAAAGTAAAAGCAGGTGCGGGAAATAAACAAAGTAAAAGCAATGCAGAAAATAAACAAAGTAAAAGCAGTACAGAAAATAAACAAAGTAAAAGCAGTACGAAAAATATAAATAGAAACCTGCTCCAAACGGGGAGGTTTTAAATCTGGTACAAACTGGAAGTAAAATGTGACTGGAAATAAACAGTAGTTGAAAATAAATGTGGCAGGATAAACTTCTGCCAAAGTTCTCCAAACTCGATTACAGACTCAATCTACAAACTCGATCACTGACTCAATCAACAGTGCAATAATTCCCCGATGTGAAGAATTATCACTTTACAATGGTGAAATTATATGGCTTAAGTTCGTAACTATGGTTGGATCAAGTTTGCAACTAAGCTATGGTGAATTGAAATGAAATCAGGAACTTCTATTTATAGAAGATGAATAATATAGGATATCATAGGAATGCCCCCTAACTCCTTTTTTTTGGGGGGGGGGGGGGGGGGGGGACATCGTCCAAAGGTAGCGCCCGCCATGGAGGCCATGGCGCCCGCCATGAGTGTAAATGAAAGGAAGTGGGGAAAGTGGCAGTTGAGGTCAGCAGGAGGTGGTCCACGTCATGGCCTACCCTATGGCTGGCACCATGGTGGACGCCATGAGTGCAAACTTGACCTAAACTCCTATTTTTCAACCTGATTTCTTCATTTCTTTAGAGGAGCTCTGGATAATTGAAATACCTGAAAAGGAAACAAAAGATAGGCATAATACAAGAAAACAATAATAAAAAACCTAAGTAACATGTGTAATCAGAGTCAAAAACAAATGTAAAGTAAGCGTTATCAACATGCATAGCAACTAGGACAACATTGAAGAAGTGAAAAACACAAGAGGGTGGTGAATTGAAACTTAAAAATCAAAAGAAATAGACACGATGATTTTTATCCTGGTTCGCTTGATCTCAAACTACTCATGTCCACCCGCCAAGGTTATTTCGCCTCTCTCCAACGAGGACTTAATTCACTAATCAAACTGATTACAATTCTACTTTGACAATTTCCAAAGTCTTCTTGAGTACAACCACAACCCGGTTTATCTCAAGGAAATTCACTAATCAAAAGAAGAAATTCAATGTGTAATATATGTTTTTCTTTACAAAAATTGTATCACTACTGTGATGTATTACACAATATTTGAGAATAGAATGAATATAATTTTTGCATCATTTTGAGATTATATAGAGCAGTCGTCAGAAATCGTAAATGATTTAGCCTTTGAGCTTGTTTATATAGGCATAGGAATATGTGAAAATGGAAACATGATAATTAACACTTAATGCACTTTCCATACTGAGAAGATCCTGTCTGGTTGTAGCCGTTGTAAATGATATTGCCTTGATGGAAAAATAACGCTTCAGAACTTGGGGATTCTTGCTTGCTGCTTTGCTTCAAATTTTGGGAAGTCAGAAACATAATGTTCTGTTTGCACGTTAGACTTCCGTTCAGAATCAGGATATCATTCTCTTTAGCGCAAATTCTAATCTTCATACTTTAGAACATTCTGATTACTCAACTTGAGTGCTTCTGTGGCTTAACTTCTGATGCAGTTCAGTCAGAACTTCTGTACAACATAGAATACAAATTTAGAGTGCATATTTGTTCTTTGTGTTTGTTATCATCAAAACTCTTATGAGTGTTGTAGAATCAAACTATGTTCTAACAATCTCCCCCTTTTTGATGATGACAAAAACTAGGATTTTTTAATAAAAGTATACAGAATAAAAAGCTTAAGAGAGTCTCCCCCTGAGTTAAGTACTCAGATAGAGATGAAATACTTCCCTGAAGTTCCTTCTCATCAGAGCTTTTGATGTATCTCCTTCTGTCTTTATCAGAATTTGTTCTTGTTTATGCTTTCAGAAAAAAATAAGGAGTTAAGATATTCGGAATGTTTGAGACTTAGTCCCGGTAAACTGTTATTGAAAATATCTTACGTTATCCCCCTTTTTTGTCAGGTATCAAAAAGCAATATAACCATAAATTATCTGAGTCAAAAAGGATGATTTGTATTAAAAACATATTTCAATTACATCTTTTAGAAATGGAGAAGATAAGATGAAGAATACCGAAAACAAGCTAAAAAATATCTAAGATGGAGGGGGAAGTCGTGTGAACAACCCTTCCAGCAAGCTCTTAATCTGAGTGCTTGACTCTTCTTGCTTTCCCAGCATATCCTTGATTTCTTTGGTTGTGTCTTCTTGCTTATCCAATCTTACGTGGATTATAGCATTCTCCTTCTTCAGCTCTTCCAGAGTTTGCATGACCAGAGATGGAGCTGGTGTTTCCTCAGAGGTTGCAAGTCTTTCAGAACACTCTGCAACATCTTCTGATTCAGCTGCTTCTTCAGTTGCATTTTCCTTTTCTTGAACATTAGCTAGAGGGTGACTAACATAACATGGTTCAGTAACTTCTGAATATTAGTGCTCTTTCCAGAGAGCATTTTCCAGCAGAAAAATTGGCTTCTTTTCCCAGTGGCTCAGAACTTGATCTTTGAAGGCTTTCAGCTGATCACTAAAGTTTTGTTGAGCCATATCATAACTCAATTCTTTCAGCCTCTGGGATTTAGAGTTGAACCATTTTCTGAATCTATCCTAAAGAGAATCAGAAGTAGCTGGATTAGAATTCTCTTGACTTGCTTGCTTCAAAGAATTAACCCATTTCTATATTTCTGTTTCAAAAATCAACAAGTTCTTACCAACATCTGTTTTGGTTAAGGTTGGTTTAGGTTTGGGAATGGAAATTTTATTGGTGGTTGAAGCTAGATGGTCCAGCGCTTCTAAATCAATGACAGTTCTGAGATGATCAGCTGGATGGTTAATTAGAGAGGGAGTGGGAGAATCAGAAATTAGGAATGGTGAGCGAGGAGGGTTTGGTGGAGTGGGATGGTATGGTGAAGGTATTTCTGGAATATCAAGTATGGAGAGAGGTTGACGAACCATGAGAGGTTCTGTTATTCCATGAATAGGGGTAGTGGTATCAAAGTCTGTAAAAGAGTCTTCTGATTGGTTTGCAGTAGCGTGTTGATTGTCTGGTTCAGGGGTTTCAGAGTTTGGATTTTATGTTTGGGGAGTGTGAGGGTTTTCATTTTCTGGTTGAAGAGAGTGGGGGTTTTGATATTCTGGTTGTGGAGAGTTGAGGTTTTGATGTTCTGGTTTTTGAGAATGGAGGTTGGGATTTTCTGAGATAGGTGAATGAAAGTCTTGAGCAAATAGTTCAATACCAGAAAGAACTCTTGCAAGTTCTGGCTGATTTTGTTTTGGATTTGGATTGGGGGAGTGAGGTTCATTTAAGAAACTTCCAAGAGTTACATAGGGATCAAACTCTATGTCAAAATACTCAAATGTTTATGGTGAGGGATCTTCTGTTTGTTGAGGGGGGATGGTTTCAGATGTTGGAAAAATAATAGATTCTACAACAGAAACAAAGTATGTGTTATCTTTCTTATTCAGAGATTTGGGTGTCCTCTGAGAGGATCCTTCTCCTGCTGCCTTCCTCTTTTTGGATTTCTTCAGCACAACATCTAGAGCTGGCTTGTGCAGATCAAGAATGTTGAATTTTGGAATTGTGCCATCTTCCTTGCAAGCTTCAAGGTATCTGACCACAATCTCTGGAGAAGCATCCATCTCAGAAAATAGTGGAAAATCTTTCAGAGGGATTCTCCTAGATGTGATGACTTTGTGAGTGGAAACTGTTGGTTCCTTCTTAATGCTTTCAATAATCTTCATTTTCTTCAGATTCTTGGCATTAAGTGGTTTACCAGCACATGCCTCTAGTGTGCTGATCTGGTGAGCCTCTGTCAGATGCTCTATCAACTTGTTTTCCTTCAGAATATCATAAATCAATCTTCCCAGAGGGATCCAATCCCTCTTTGTCCTTTCTTCTTCCCTTGTTTCTTTTACGCTTGTTCTTAGATGATTGAAGAGAAAGTGTGGAAGATTTATTTTGGTCTTCTTTGAAATGAAGTACAACAGAAATTGTTGATCAATGTTGATGTAGTCATGAGAGCTTGTTGGCTTCCTGTGATTTATACACCCCAGAATGATCCTGGCCCAGATTCTGTAATAATCCTTCAAGTCTCTTATCTTGCCGGATGGTTGTCCAGAAGTGAAAATGACTCTAGCAATGGATTTTAGGTCAGAACACTTGTCAGCCATGTCAATGCATCTAACTCCGCCTCCATTGTACCCAATAAGTTTCCCAATCAAGTCTTTTGTAATCATTATCTTCTTCCCCATAACGTATGATGTAACCTGATGATTGGATGAAGTAGCATGAATCCAGAATTCCTTAACAAGAATGGAGAATACTAGACCTAGAAGACTATAAAAGCATCTGTTCCAGCCTTGCGCCGTTACATCTTCATACAAATCAAAACCATTTTCCTTTAAGCTCTCAAAATTAATGATTAACTCACATAGAACTTCAAGATTATTGACCGGAAAGAGCAACGTTCTTATGGGTTCTTCATATTGTTCTGTTGAAGAAGAACCAGGAGCACTGTGGAGATTTTTGATGCTTGATGAGGATGCCATTGTTCACACAGATTTGTTTTGAAAAATACTGAGAAAAGGGTTTTTGCAAAACGAGAGCAAGAGAGAATAATAGATGCGGTAAGAAGTGAATGAAATAGTGAATATGAATTTGTAAACGCTTTTGAACACTTAATCGGTAACAAAGAGAAAATAAAGTAATGATTATACTGTAATTATGAAACCTGAAATTAGGGGATTGCGTATAGATACTGAACAGTTACCATTGACAAGTGTCTCAATGCATCCAATCAGAGCCTTAGACCCTTCAGAATTTGAACGTGTGTTCAGGCTCAGAAGGTATCTTGTGAGAGGATGACAGATGTTTGATGGTGTGAATTGCACGCCTATATCTTTGAAATGAAAGGTTCAGATCTTCATAGATAGATTCTGAACCAACTGTACTCCTAACTTCTGAAGACATGTTGATCAGATGTTCACAGAAAAAATAAAGTTCTGAGGGTTACAGAATATGCAAATAAAACTTCTTATTTTGGACATAATTTCATGTTGAGATGTTTCAGAATGAAATTAAACCTATCTTCAGAAAGGGGTTTTGTAAAAACATCAGCCCATTGATGGTCTGTGTCAATAAATTTTAAAGTAAGAATTCCTTTCTGAATATAGTCCCTAATAAAATAATGTTTTATTTCTATATGCTTAGCCCTAGAATGCAAAATAGGATTTATGGATAAACAAATTGCAGAAGTATTATCACAGAAAATAGGGATGTTACTCTCAAATATGTTGAAGTCTTCAAGCTGACTTTTCATCTAGAGCATCTGTGTGCTGCATCCAGCAGCTGCAATGTGTGATACAGTGGCAGAACCGACTGTTTTTGTTACTAGTGGTTTTGTGTTTTTTGTTTGCAAATGTACGGTAAGCAAGAGTCGCCATCGTCTTTTATTTTATCTAACAAAGGAAAAGGGAAAAAGAACAGAAAAAACCTTTTTCGAGATGTTTCTGAGCACGTGGGTAGATTATAGAAAGGGAAGGTGTTAGCACTCTTACTGTCTGTGGTTTTCCACAGGCTCTTAGGTACTTGCTCTTTTTTAAATTGCTTTTGTGTGTTTGTGTGCTTTTAAAAAGCTTTGAAATTGCCTTAGTGCGGAGATTCACTTTATGGTAACTCTTGTATCAGTCCTCAAGAGTGTGATAAAGTGTTTTTGAAAACTTTAGTTGAAAAGAGTGTGAAAGTGTAGGGTGTAAGAAGTTGTTGTTTTGAGCAAGTACTTAAAAGTTTCTACCTACTCGAAAAATATTGTTCGTTTTCTTATTTCCTTTAGATAGTGCTATCCTACTATTAAGGAGTAGGTAGCTCCATCGTTGGAGTTTGAGGGACAATCGAAAGGGACGATTACGGTCACGTAAGGCAACAGGGCAAGATCTCTTAGTAGTTGTCCTAAATTTCTAAGATCACTTTTTACCGAGGCAACGTCGAAAGGGTCATCGAGGGACTAGTGATCTTTCGAATTAGAGGAAAGCCATTAAAAATTCTCACGTTTCGAGAATAGTGACCATTTCCGAAGGCAACTGAAGTGGGGAAAAACCCTAGGAGTGAGCATGTGCAAGTGCTTGTTTTTTAGTCAATTATCTTTGCACAGTTAGGGTTTTCTACTATTTTAAATTATTGATCTTTTGCATGCAATCCTATTATCCATCATCTAACAGTTTAATTAATAGTAGAAAATAAAGTGCGAGAAATTTAAACCTAGCTATTCCAAGGCTTTGGGGAAGGGGGTTACATAACCAAAACTTGGGGGGAAAGCGGTAAATAAAAGCAGTAATAAATCTAAGTTAAAAGTTATTACAAACTCGAAACAGATACAATAATTGGAAAAAATAAATAAATAAATGCGCAGAAGAATAAATTAAATACGAGGAATTAAAGTTTAACAAATCTAATTGATTTAGAAGAAAAATATTTTTTCATTTTTTATTTGAGAAAATAATTAATTTTTCCAAATTAAAACTAATCTATAATTGATTTTAATTATGAAAAGGGAATTAAATTATCCTAATTTAAGCTAATCTAATCAATTAATGAAATTAATTATTTTAAGAAAAAACCTAATTCTAATGTTTTGTGATTTTTTTTAAAACAATGATTTTTGTAAAGTAATTAAAAAACCAATAATTAAATAAGGAAATAAAAAAATTAAAATGGGCCTGGTATGAAATAGCAAACTGGGGGGTGCCTTGCTGAGTTTGTGTTAGGCCCAGAATAGCTGGCCCATCTTCCTGCGCAAGATCTAATGGGGATCACCTTTGGAGGGTCTACCATGCTCTTAGCTTGCTGTATGTTGGATCTGATCAGTGGATGATCCAAGGTATGAGATTTTGAGGTGTGTGGTAGAATCCTGACTATGAAGCACGCTGGATCTGAAACAAGAAAATCAGAAAATAGAAAATGTTTGGACCTAGAATCGAACCCAGGCCCTTCCTCTCACACGCGCTTGCTTTTACCAATTGTGCTGGATTGTTAGTCGTGAATGTAGTTAAACAAATAAAATATAACATAAACAAACTATTATGCCTAAAAACACGCGCAAATTCAAATCTCCCATGTGGATGCTGCCACCTGGTCTTCTTTTTCATGGGGTTGTCGCTTTTGATACCTAACCTTTACCTACGGACAAAATTTTCACTAAAAGCTATAGTGACAGTTTTTGTCCATAGTTATAACCCTGCAACATCTCAAAACACAATACAAGCAATATAAATTAAAACTACAGGCAGGGATCAATCAGAAATTTCCCCCTGAATGCTATGGTACCCATAATCTGGTCCAATTTTCCCTAGAGAAGGAAACCCCAAATTCAAGCTTATGAACCCTAGCCATGGCAAGAAGCTATTCCTGAGCTTAAACTATAACCAAACCAATCAAAAACATTGGCAATGTGTTAGCACACGTGGGTATACGATCAAAACAGATTCATGATGGACAAATCATTGGAATCGAGTTTGGAAAAGAAACACAAACTGTGATTGTTAGAGAGCACGATTCTTGACGTTTCAGGCTTGGGGAATGAGTGTGGTAGCTTCCTAGAGATCCAAGGTTTGTTGTTTAGTCCTTGAAATGCTTTGAACTCTCTTGTGGATAGGAATCCGATCTGCACTTTTTTGACAAACAATTGACACTTTGTTCTTGATAAAAAGTTGGCATGTAATAGGCATTTTGTACAAAGAGGTTGACGTCTTAGTAAGAGAACACCGCCGAAAGACAGCAATTATACAATTTGTGTAAAAGAAAGAAAAACAGTTATGTGAAACAACCCCATTGGGTTCCAACTCTGCTATTGCCTTTATATCTTCAAGCGTCTCATCACTTTGCTGCTTGGTCGAAGGTGGATCAGATTGATTGGCTCCGTCTGAGCTTGATAGTTGATACCGAAGTCTGGCTGCGAGATGATCCAATGAGACATAGTGTTACACTTTGATCCCTAATTTTTGTCTAGACCGCCCTTTCAGGTTTTCAGTCCACCAGGATACCCTTTTTTGCCCAAGTCACCTTTTCAGGTTTTCGACTTTCCGGGTGTACAATTATTTTTCATTTTCATCCCTTACTTTTGTCTGAACCCTTTTGGTTCGTGGGGAAGCCCTTATTTTTTCCTAGGTCAGTCAACCTAGCGGGTCTTTGATTATGCGTAGCACCTTTTCACTATGTCTGCATTGACGGGGTGAGGAAGGTCGTCACCATCCGTGGTGGTTAGAATCATAGCTCCTCCCGAGAAAATGTTCTTAACCACAAATGGCCCTTCGTATGTGAGGGTCCATTTGCCCCTGGGATCACCTTGCGGTAGTATGATGTGTTGGATCACTAGATCCCTAACCTGATATTCTCGACGTTTGACTTTCTTATTAAAAGCCTTGATCATTCCCTTTTGATACGTCTGACCATGACAGATAGCAGTAAGTCTCTTTTCATCGATTAGATTCAGCTGATCAAGTAGGGTTTGGATCCAGTCATCTTCGTTCAAACCCACATCCTTCATAATCCTGAGAGAGGGTATCTGGACTTCGATGGGTAGGACTGCATCCATACCATACACCAAAGAGTAGGGTGTTGCCCGTGTCAACGTCTATGCTGAGGTACGGTACCCATGAAGAGTGAATGGTAACATCTCGTGCCAGTCTTTATATGTCACCGTCATCTTCTGTACAATCTTCTTGATGTTCTTGTTAGCCGCTTTAACAGCCCCATTCATCTTAGGCTAGTAGGGAGAAGAGTTATGATGCTGAATCTTGAACTGTTTGCAGAGCTCGGTGATCATTGTGTTATTGAGATTTGTACCATTATCAGTAATAATCCTCTCTGGGACACCATATGGACAAATCAGATTATGTCGGATAAACCGCACCACGACGTTCTTGGTTACTGTAGCAAAGGAAGCTGCCTCAACCCACTTCGTGAAATAATCAATAGCCATCAGAATGAAACGATGCCCGTTAAACGCAGTAGGTATGATCTCGCTAATCATATCAATACCCCACATCGCAAAAGGCCAAGGAGTCGTCAAAACACTCAGGGGAACCGGAGGTACATGCACCTTATCAGCATAAACTTGTCACTTATGACAGGTCCGAGAGTGTTGATAACAATCGGCTTCCATAGTGGACCAGTAATATCCTGCCCGTAGGATTTTCTTCGCCATGGTGTATCCACTAGAATGGGTTCCGAAGGTGCCTTCATGTAACTCTGCCATGATCCTTTCTGCCTCGCTCTTGTCTACACACCGTAGTAAGGTTGAATCATGATTACGCTTATAGAGGATTCCATTACTAATGAAGAACTTTGCAGTGAACCTTCTCAGAAACTTCTTATCATTAACAGATTCCCCCTCGGGGTATTCTTGAGCCTCAAGATACCTCTTTACCTCGTGAAACCAGGGTTTATCTGCTACTTCTTCGATGTCGATCTCACAGCAGTGTGCGGGTTCATCCAACCTCTCAATGGTAATCTAGGGAGCTTCATTGTCCCACATGACTTTGAACATAGAAGACATGGTAGCTAGCGTGCCCGCCAGCTGGTTCTCTTCTCGTGGGAAATGTTCAAAGGTTATTTCCTCAAAGTGTGGGAGCAACATCAGTACATACTCTTTGTAAGGAATAAGATTTGGGTGCTTTGTATCCCACTCGCCTTTGATCTGACTTCTCACTATAGAGGAATCTCTGAATAGACTCAAGAACTTAATCCTCAGGTCAATAGCAGCTTGAAGACCCATGATACACGCTTCATACTCCGCCATATTGTTGGTGCAGCTAAAACATAATCGGGCGGTGAACGAACTATGACAGCCCCCGGGAGATATAATTATAGCGCCAATGCCATTATCCAATGCATTCGAGGCTCCATCAAAATACATAGACCATCGGGATCCCTCCTCGGGTCCTTCATCAGGTCCAGGTTCTTTGTAGTCGGTTAACAACATGATATTCTCATCCGGGAACTCGAAATTCATGGACTTATAGTCATCCACGGCCTGATGCGCCAAATGATCCGCCAATACACTCCCCTTGATCATCTGCCATCTTGATATCCTTCTGGAGAGAGCGGGCTTCTCAAAAATATACTTGATCAGATCCATCTTTGATATCAACAAGGTAGTGTGAGTCAGCATATACTGTCTCAGTCGGCGAGCAGCCCATGCCAAAGTGCAGCAATTTTTCTCGAGCATTGAGTATCGGGTCTCACAGTAGGTAAACTTTTTGCTAAGGTAGTATATTGCATGCTCTTTTCGACCAGACTCGTCATGCTTCCCCAACACACACCCTATTGAATTGTCTAGCACTGTCAGGTATAATATTAAAGGTCTTCCTTCAACTGGAGGCATCAGAATTGGTGGTTCTTGAAGGTATTCCTTAATTCATTCGAAAGCGGTCTGGAATTCATCATTCCACTTTACCACTTGATCTTTCTTCAGCAGCTTGAAGATTGGCTCACAAGTAGCAGTCAGATGTGAAATGAACCTGGCGATGTAATTCAGGTGTCCCAAGAAACCTCTAACTTTCTTCTGTGTGGGGAGCCGACATCTCTTGTATGGCTTTTACCTTTGCAAGGTCTACTTGAATACCTTTGTCACTGACAAAAAAACCCAGAAGCTTACCAGACCTTACCCCGAAGGTGCACTTGTTCGGATTCAACCTCAGCTTGTATGTCTTCAACCTGTCAAACAGTTTCAGGAGATGATCAAGGTGCTCTTCCTCAGTCTGGGACCTGGCTATCATGTCATCAACATAAACCTCGATCTCATGGTGAATCATATCGTGGAACAAAGAAACCATAGTGCGCTGATAAGTTTCCCAAGCATTCTTCAACCCAAAAGGAATTACCTTGTAACAGAAGGTGCCCCACTGTGTAACGAAGGTTGTCTTCTCCATGTCCTCGGGAGCCATCTTGATCTGGTTGTAGCCAGAAAAACCATCCATGAAGGAGAAGATCTTGTGTTACACGGTATTGTCGACTAGAACATCAATGTGAGGAAGTGGGAAGTCATCCTTGGGGCTTGCCCTGTTCAAATCTCTATAGTCCACACACATTCGTACCTTACCATCCTTCTTAGGTACCGGAACGACGTTGGCAACCCACTGCGGATAAGAAGTGACAGCTAAGAATCCTGTGTCGAACTGTTTCATGACCTCTGCCTTGATTTTCTCTGACATTTCAGGGCGCATACGGCGGACCTTCTGCTTTACCGGAGGGCAATCTTCTTTAGTTGGAAGGCGATGTAACATAATAGCAGTGTCCAAACCAGGCATGTCTTCATAGGACCAGGCGAAGATCTCAACATAGTCGTGTAGCATCTGTATTAACCGTTGTTTGACACTAGGCTCCAGATTCGCACCTATTTTAACCTCTTTTTTGTCTTTCTCTGTACCCAAATTCATTGACTCAATTGGATCTTCATGAGGCTGTATGGCCCTTTCTTCCTACTATAATAGTCTAGCAAGTTCTCCGGAACCTCACAATCCTCACCTTCGTCCTCGGCTTGGTTGATCGGATTTTTGAAGTCATAACTGGCAGTAGCAGAGCTGTTATCAATGGGATCCACAGTGGATATGGGTCTACAGTATGATACGTGAGTGTGTGTAAGAAAATAGTTGTTTTGATAAAGTGAGAGACAGAAAAGAAAGATAAGGAGCCCAAAATTTGTATGCAAGAAACGTCCAATGCTTTATTAATGATATATGAAATGACAAATAATATCCCTCACAAGAAAAGCCAAGGTGCCTCGGGCAAGGAACCTGACCATAAAGTTTAAAACTGCTTATTACAAATCTTAAAACAAATGAGTCAATTACTGCGGAATAAAAGAAACAGGTATGAAGTCCCTAGTCGTCTAGTTATTCGGTCCACCGTTGGTTGTTGGGTAGATCCAGCTGTCGATGTCTGAATCCTCTTCACCGTCTTCAATTGCATTAATTCCCCGATTACTGATGTGTAGAGGAGATCTTTCAGACCGAGCGTGCCTAACAGCCCTTTGAGCCCCTGTAGTAAAGCCCAAACCAAATTTGTCAATTTTGTGAGTGAAATCAGGGAGCTGACCCCAATTGGTACACCCACCTTCTTCGACCACAGCCCTAGCGTCCTTGAGAGAAGCCATCTTCAACGGAGGTTTGTTGGTAGTAATTTCAGTTGATGCCAAGATCTGAGGGACTTCTTCGAAATTCTGACAAGGAGTTTCTATGAATTCCCCGTCCATCTCTACGTAGCAGAAGGAATTGAGGTGGCTCACCATATATTCTTCTTCACCCCGCACTGTGACAATATTTCCCTTCACCGGATAATTCAGCATTTGATGGACTGTGGAAGTAACTGCCCCAGCCTCATGGATCCAAGGACGACCCAACAAGCAAGAATACGATGGCCTGATATCCATTCTGTAGAAGGTGGACCCAAAAGTCTGAGAATCCACTTTAACAGGGATGTCCACCTCCCCGTGCACCATTATCTTTGATCGGTCAAAAGCCCTTACCATCATGTTACTAGGCTTTAGAGTCAAACCCTCACAATCCAAATGGTCCAATGCTTTCTTCGGCAGAACATTCAGTGAAGACCCGATATCTACCAGCACATGAGCCATAGTGGTGCCCCTGCACTCAATCGAGACATGCAGAGCATCATTATGATTCCTTCCTTTCGGTGTCAGATCCACATCTGAAAAACCCAGCCCATTGTCAGCAGTCAGGCTGGCCACATAATCTTTGAACTGATCTGTTGAAGTTTCCTGCGGCACATGCGCAGTCTTGAGAAATGCAATAAAAGCCTTCGCATGGGATTTAGAACACAACAGCAGAGACAACATGGATATATTTGATGGGGTCTGCCCTAGCTGCTCGACCATATTGTAGTCACTCTTCTTAATGATTTTCAGTATTTTCTCTATTTCTTGTTTAGAGGCTTCCACCATGATTTTCTTAGGTGCCTCCGTCCGGGTAGGCTCACCTATAATTTCCTTGCCCCGAGTCCCAGATGGCTCAAAAGCAGGGGTAATAACTGGAGTAGGCACAGGAGAAATGTCAGGAGTCCTGGTTGGAGCAGCAGTTGGAATAACAGTAGGCTTGATGATCTGCAGAGAAATCTCAGGAGAGAAAACCCTTCCACTTCAGGTAACCTTACTAGTCCCGACAATATTACTGACATTAGTATCAGCTTCTTCAATCTTCATATCTTGCCTAATGCCATGATATTACACATCAGCACCATAATGCCATGGGACAGCCTTGTCTGAGGTGTACGGGATGGGACCAGGAACAGTGATTATTAGTGGAGCAATTCTTTGAACAGGTGTATTCCTAACAGGTCTTCTCGAGGAAACCTTGGAAGGATTGGCGAAAATGGTTATAATAGCAACGTCTTCATTTAGAACAACAGGAATCATAGTCTTCTCGAACAAAATCTCTTTATTATCCATCAGGCGCTGAACACCTGACTTCAACAAACGGCAACCAGAAGGTAGAATCGAAAATATGTGGCAACCTTCACCACAACCCGGAAATAAACCGGCCAATAGCAAATTCTTCTTAACAGTCATAAGGGGAGTAGAAATTTCTTCAACAGAGGTCACAAACGAATCAGTGTCAACAACATTAACTCCACGACCATGTTTGGGCATGGGAGCAGTTATAACATTTGACTTTCCTGGAGCATCAAACTCTATCTCCTTGGCTTCATGCAAGTCTTGTACTTTGCCTCTCAGAGCCCAACAATCATTTGTATCGTGGTCAGGACTCTCAGAATGGTAGGCGCACCGTGCGTTGGGATTGTATCTGGGAGATATAGTATTTGGATTCTTGGGAGCCTCTCTCAAGGTTGCCAAGTTGGATTTTAATAAGTGAGGTAGAACTTCAGCCAAAGTCATGTTGATGTGGGTAAACTGCCATTGTGGTCTTTCCACCCTTTGTTGATTATTGCTTTGTGGAGCAACTGCGGGTCTTGGTATCACTACAGCATTTACCATTTGACGGTGTTCAGATCTGCTTTGGCCCCTCGGGCTGTAGACCGTAATGGCTTCCTTCTTACCAGCAAAAGGCTTCTTAGTTGAACTCAAGGAGGCATCCTTCTGTAATTTACCACTCCGAATTCCAGCTTCTACTCTTTCTCCAGTTAAAATCAGCTTGGTGAAACCAGATGACGAGGTGCTGATTAAGTGATTGAAAAACGGACCTGACAGCGTACCAAGGAAAACATCCACCAACTCCCTATCAGACAAATGGGGGTTGAACTCTCCCAGCCAAGTCTCTCCACTTTTGAGCATAATCTTTAAAACCATCACCTGCACCAATGGACATACTCTGGAGTTGAGTACGAGTGGGAGCAAGGTCGGCATTATACTGATACTGCTTGTAGAAAGCAGCAGCAAGATCTTCCCAGTTTTGTACACTGGTTACCTCGAACTGGTAGAACCATTCAAGTTGAGTCCCTGACATACTATCTTGAAAGAAGTGTGCCCACAAATTTCTATCAGCGGTGTGGGGTTGAATCTTCCTGACATACGAGCGGAGATGGAGTTTTGAGAAGGACACCCCATCATACTTGGCAAAAACTGGAGCCTTGAACTTATGAGGGATGACCACTCTCGATACCAGTCCCAATTCTCCAAAATCTAAACCAGGTATCTTCTGAACATCCATGGCACTCATACGGTCTTCTAACTGTTTGTATCTATCCTCAGCAGGAGGATATTGCTCATCATCATAATCAGTATCATTGTCAGAGATTGCAGGGCTAGGGTCTTTTTCCCCTTCTTGGTTCTCCCCTTCCTTGGATGAAGAGTTAAGATCGGTTTGATGCTTCAACCTTTCTCCAAACCTTCTGCCCATATTCAGAATACCGACAGCCTTCTTCTTTTTCTCTTTCAGAATGAGGGCTTTCAGATCTTCCTGCCCATTAGCCAGACTTATGAACATCTGTTGGAACTAGGCATTATGTGCCTGAAGATCTTTGATGACTTGATCGGAAGACATTTCTGCTGAAATAAACAGCGAAGAAGATGAGAAACCTATAGTGGTACATGTAATGATGTGTATAATAATGGGATGTGCATGTAATGATTTCAAAGACTTCGGGAAATCTAAATTTGTAAACCAAAATAAACAAAAAACTTTTATTAGCTTAAATTTGAAGGTTCAAAATTCCTTTAAGGCGTTACAAATAAGTACATGAAACAAATCTAAAACTAGAAAAGAAAAATCAAAAATCCCATGGACGCTTCCTCTTTGTGCTGATATAATCATTGAGCACTCTTTCTTCCTGGAGCTGTCTGGTGAGCTTTAGAACCTTCCTCTCTTGATCATGGAACTGTTCCCTGTAAGTATCCCGCTCATTCTTCTCCTGAATCCAAGACCTCTGTAACTCCCCAAGATCAGTGGGCATGTAAGGATAAAGAATCGTGTAAGGAATTCCTTCTTCAGTAGTGGGATCCATAATCACTGGTAATACGGCCACGTAAGGCATCATAAGCTTCTGGACCCGAGCTCGTACCCATTGGAGGTAAGGCTCCATAGGAATGGAAGTCTTTGGTCCCAACTCTTTGGGGTCAGATCTGTTTACCATGCCCCAAGCTCGTATGAACCTTCGGTGATACTCATTAACATCATCCTCATAGTTGAATATAATGCCCTCAATAAGCAACTCATGGGGACCATTCCTTTGAGCATGACCAAATTGTCGCAAAGCTAGACAAGGATTGTAAGTTATACCCCCTCTTATGCCAAGTAATGGAACATTAGGGTACTCCCCACAGCGGTCAATAATAGCAATGTCTTCCATAGCTCGGGAACACCAAAGAATATCCGTATGAGCGAGTGACATTATCCTGTGCGACCAACCCAAACCTTCTTAGTTCTTTGGTACATACCTAGGGAGGTGAGAAATAAACCACCTCGACAGCATCGGAATGCAGCACATAAGAGTCCCTCTTCTTTTCATGGTACGAGTATAGAGAGCGTGCAAAATATCTCCAAGCAAGGTAGGCACAGGGTTGTGAGAAAGGAAAATCTTGATAGAATTCACATCTACGAAGGAGTCCGGATTAGGGAAGGGAACTAAACCAGAGACAAGAAGAGCCAAGACCTCCTCAAAAGCCTGAAAATCCAAATCATCCCAAAATAGTTGAGCTTTGTCTATCATAAATTTGACTAGAAAACCCTCGACTCCGCTTCGAGTTTCCCAATTGGATACCATATTGGCCCGTTTCAAATGCAAAGCTGAGGCAATGACTTCTGGCTTAAGAACTTCTTCTATACCTGTGAAGGGTACCTGTTCAAGAATGGGTATGACCAATAGCTGAGAGAATTCTTCCAAGGTGGGTACCAACTGATAATCTGGAAAGGTGAAGCAGTGATGCTTGGGATCGAAGAACTGAAAAAGTACGGTCATCATCTGTTCATCAAAGTTTGAAGTAACCAGGCTGAGAAGTTGACCATGTCTCTTAATGAAGGTAGAAGTCTCAAAAACAATTGATGCTAGCTCTTTAAGTTGGGAAGGTATCTGCACTAAGCTGATTTGGATAGTATTTCTACGCACGGAAGCCATGATCTGCAAAACAGAACAAAGATAAATTCCCTTGGTCTTTGAAATGGTTAGTGTAATGAAGCATGAACGCCATGTTATGATGCATGATGTCATGATAAACCACATGTATAACAAACACAGGTATAGAAAACACAGTCAAGTCACACCAAGTCCATAGGTTTAAGGCTTGCATGAGGTTAAAGGTAGTACCCTCTTGAAGTTAAGTTGGTTTCAAACCTGTCCTAGTAAAAGTAATCGGGTTCTAGAGGATCTCAATATCACTTACCATCCTTTATCGGTCATGGTTTCAGCTTACGCAATCTTTTCTTGCGGCCGAGATATTTCGAAAGTCTGGTCTCTATGAGTGTAACATCGAGTATCAACCAGTTCTCAGCTCTACACCGAGGCCGGCTATCTCACTACTTTCTAATGGCCAAGTTGGGCAATTAAAGGTTCTAAGGTCAGTTTATGCTTCACGACACCATGCAGCGGCCTCGTATTCTCCTCGTTTCACCATAACGGATACCGATACCAACCAAAGTGCCACACCAACGTAGCTACTACTTCAACTGTATCGGTCTATGCCGTACAGTTCCCTCACAGTCTATTGCTACTTACCTAAAAGGTGTTCCCCAGATTCGGGTGTAGGATCTATAGTAACCCCAAACAAAACCCTCAAAAATAAAGCAGACAAAGCAATCAAGAGAAGCAATTTTAATGACCTAGATCCTAAGGTATACCCCACTTATAAATTCACCAGCAGAGTCTCCAGTTATGTGATACGGTGGCAGAACCGACTGTTAATACTGGTTTGCATTTTGAGTTTTGTGTTTGCAAAATTTCGCGGTAAGCAAGACTCGCCACCGACTTTTATTTCATCCAACCGGAAATGAAAAAAGTACAGAAAAAATCCTTTTTCGAGATTTTGAGTATGGGGGGTAGATTATAGAAAGGGAAGGTGTTAGCACCCTTTCTATCCATGGTTTTCCATGGGCTCTTAGGTACTTGCTCATTTTTAAATTGCTTGTGTTTGTGTGCTTTGTTTTTGAAGAATGTTTTACCTCGTGATAACCCTTGTATCAGTCCTCAAGGGTGTGACAAAGTTGTTTTGAAATTTTTTTTGAAAGGTGTAAGTGTGAAAAGTTTTGATTTGAGCAAGTACCTACTAGCATCTACCTACTCGAAAAAATATTGTTTATATTCTTGTTTCATTTAGACAGCGCTATCCCACTATTGTGAAATAGGTAGCACCGTCGTGGAATTTGTAAGGGTCAATTCGAAAGGGACGTACGATCACTAAAGCAATATTAGGATACCTTAGTGATAACCCTAGAGTCTTAAGATCTTTTCGAGGCAACATTTTTGAGGCAACATTTCCAAGGCAACATTTCTGAGGCATAGTTCGAATGGGACATTTTGATCTTTTTAGACTGGAGGGCAACCACTAAGACATCTTATGCTTAATGATCGTTTACCGAAGGCAACCGAAGTGATAGTATACCCTAAGAGTGATATGTGCGAGTGATTTGTTTCAGTTATTTATCTTTGCACATTAGGGTTTTCTAACCGTTTTAATTTGTCATGCATTCTTGCCATACAATCCTATTAACATACATCTAGGCAGTTAAATATTTGCGAGAATTAAAAATGCAAGAAAATAAACCTAGCTATTACAAGGCTTCGGGGAGGGGGATTAATTACACAACCAAAAATTGGGGATTTAAACAGCAAATAAAAACCCTAAGTTAACTATTACAAACCATGAACAGTTACAAAATATTGGAAAAAATAATTAACAAGCGCGCGGCGAATTAAATGCGAGACAATTAGGGTTTTGACCCTTTGACTAATCCTATTTGCGATTGATTAAAGAAACAAATGTTTTTTTGTCATGTTTTGTTATTTGAGAAAATAATGGAATAATTAAATTAAAAGAAAATCCTAAGTTCTAATTAATATTAATTTTTGAAAATGAATTAATTAATTCTAAACAACCTATTTTTGTATTTTTTGTTTGAAAAAGAAAAGAATTAAATCAAGAACTTAAACCTAATTTTTAATTGTTTTTAATTATAAAAACAAGTTAAAATTTCCCTAAATTAAATTAAACTAAATTAAATTAAATTTGATAAAAAAAACCTAATTCTAATTTTGTGAATTCTTGATTTTTCATGATTTTATAAAAAAGGTGATTAATTTTGTTAATTAAGACAATTAAGAAAGATATTAAAAGAATTAAAAAAGAAAGAAACAAAAAAAGAAGAAATGGGCCTGATAGTGTTGCTGAAAGGGGAGTGTAACTCTGGATTTTCTGGCCCAACACTCCAAAGCTTGTTTGACCATGTTTGATCTGATGTGGGTGTTGACTGGAGGAGCATGGTAAACCTTCATTAGAGAGGCGTGGGATCTGGCTAGCTGGGCATCAAACAGATGAACATTGATGATGTATGATGGTCATCAAGAAGAGCAATGCGCTGGATCAACTAACTTAAAATAATACAAATGAAAACACTGGGACCTGGGAATCGAACTCAGGTCCTTATACTCAAATCCAATGCTTGCTTTCCAGCTACGTTGTGTTATTAACTTGTCATTATAACAACAATAAAGCATAATATAAGAAAAGCAAAAATAAACTGAATCCAAGGCGCGAATATTCAAACATCCCAATGGCTGGTTGACAGGAAAGCGTCTTCTTCCTTTCTCCGTCGTATTAGAAAACAAGACTTTTAACTACAGACGTTTACTGTAGGTACAAACCTGTTCATCTCAAAAATTGCACACGAGCAAGATAAATTAAAAGTGATGGTACCAATCAACTCGTCTCATCCTCACGAGCATCATGGTACCTGATTCAAGTCCTGAGTTTTCCTATATTGAAAATCCCTAAACAAGAACATGAAATCCTAACCATGACAGGTGCATATATAAGCTTTAAAAATGCAATTAAACCATCCTGTTAGCTTGCAAATATGATAATAATCACAACTATGACAATGAAAAGTGCTAAAGATGCGTAAATTGCAATAATCAAATTAGAAAAAGCTTGCAAACTGCGTGCGGTGTAAAGCATGTTTCTGGGCGTGTTGAAGCTTGCAAAGGATGTTGTAGCTTCCTAAGATGTCTAGCAAGCGATTGGAATGGCTAGGAGGGCTTGAGATAGCCTGTGGAATGAAAACCAACTCTCACTTTTCTTTGAATTTGACAGTTTTGTTCTGTGCTTTACACGACCTCTAACCCTCTCTTTTTTTATCTTGAAAGCTTCATTATATAACCTAGAGTAAATTAGGTTAACAAAGATGGCATGAATCTTTGCATTTATCCAAGATTTGATTTGATTTTCTAGTTGTATGATATATTCCTATTTTGAGCCAAATCATGCCTTTCTTGTACCAATTGGCCTTAACTCGATTTGATCTTGTAATCTCAGCATATCTTGATTGCTAAACTGTAAAAAAAACAAATCAAATCATATCTTTATTAATTTTCATCATTTATTTGATTTAATCCACTTTTTAATTAATGAAAAATCAAAATAAATTGAAAAATGAAGCATATAATGGGTGAGTGAATATTTGATTTGTGGACCACATTATAATTGAGGTGCAAGCATAAAAAGTTGGGCTCATTTAGCAACAAATGCAAATTTGAGCATATTTGACTTTTGGCAATTTTGCAAAATTGTCAACTTGGCCAATGCATAACTCTCTCAATGTTGACCCTAGAGAGGTGTTCTTGGACTTTTTAGAAATCTTAGGATGTCCTCTAAGCAACCCTTTTGGTCTCATCTCAATTGAGTCTACCATGTTCATGTATGAAGCTTTGACCCAAAAGGTGTTTTTGTTGACTTTTCAAAAGAACCTATAATGTTAAAATTCATATTTTTTGTGAGTGCATATTCTGAACTTGGGAGCTGAAGATGAATTGTATAGAATTGCATCCTCTTCAAAATGAGCTTTGGATGGGTCATTTCTGATAAAGTATGAGAAAGTTATGCATGGTCAAAGTTGAGTTAACTTTTCCTGCAAAACCCTAATTTAGCAACTTTTGGGTTTTGATGAATTGTGAGCAATCCTTGAGGAATCATGATCAACCCTTGATCAAATTATGGATGATACTTTAAAATGAGGATGTTAACCAAAAAAATTGATGTTTGACTGTATGTGGGCCACAATTGACTTTTGACCTAGCACGGTTGATTTTCAGGCATTTGAGCAATTGACTGAGAAAACTTCTCCTGCAAGGCTTGAAACTTGACATGGATGATCTTGAGAACATATTAGGACAATGGTGAGAATTTTAGTCCTTTGTGGTTCACACATCTTTCTGAAAATGGAACCCCTAATTTGAGGTATATTGCCTTAGGAGAGAGTTTGTCTGGTCAACTCTTGAACTTCCTTGAGCAACTTGGGGACCTCACTTGCCATGTGTTGAGAAATATAAGAGGGAAAATTTTGGGGTACAACAGCTGCCCCTGTTCAATCTTCTTAAACCTGAAGATGTAGATTGGCTCGTCTGCCTTTCGTGATCTGAAGGTGGAAGATGATTGGACACTAGAGTGCCCAGAAATTTGCACGCGCATGAAGTGATACTTGATTTGTGATATCGGGAATGGGCTTACATATTCCATTTGGAAGTAGATGATGGAAGATGGGCTTAAAGATTCCATTCGAAGAAGTGTCGATCACATAAGAGATTCCTTTGCGAGAGCCTGTGTACCTGTTGTTGAGGAGGATTTCGCTGGGGAATGTTGGTCTCTGTCTTGGGAGAAATAGAGTTTTAGGAGCTTCAGTTGTTCGTTACTCTACTGGGGAATGGCTCAGATTTGGGGAAGCAGAAGTGAACTGCGTATCTGGTCGAGGTATATGCTGCACCGCGACTTACTGGAGAGATGTGAAACCAATCGTGTTTGATCGGGTCTCGGTCTTACAGTGTTGTGGACTACTGTCTAGGGATAAGAGAGGAAGAACTAGGATAGTAAGGTTATGAGAGGGAAACTGGATGGTAGGATTACTTTGAGATGAAAGCCTGGATAGTAGGGCTTGAGAGGGAACCTGGATAGTAGGGTTACTTTGATATGAAAGCCTGGATAGTAGGGCTGCAAGAAGGAACCTGGATAGTAGGGTTACTTTGATATGAAAGCCTGGATAGTAGGGTTGCGAGAAGGAACCTGGGTAGTAGGGTTGCTTCGATATGAAATCCTGGATAGTAGGGCTTGAGAAGGAACCTGGATAGTAGGGTTACTTCGATATGAAATCCTGGATAGTAGGGCTTGAGAAGGAACCTGGATAGTAGGGTTACTTCGACATAAAAGCCTGGATAGTGGGGCTATGAGAAGGAACCTGGATAGTAGGGTTACTTCGACATGAAAGCCTTGATAGTAGGGCTGTGAGAAGGAACCTGGATGGTAGGGTTACTTCGAGATGAAAGCATGGATAGTGGGGTTGTGACAAGGAACCTGGATAGTGGGGTTACTTCGATATGAAAGTCCGGATAGTAGGGTTGTGAGAAGGAACATGGGTAAGGTTGCTTGGTGATAAGTTCGTGTAAAACTCCAGGAGGAACCTGGGTAAGGTTATTTTTGTCGCACCGATGATTACTCTGTTTAGCTTCGAGTGTTGATCATGGACCTGCTGGAAATTGTTGATAATAATTTTCTTTCCTGAAAGAAATACAAGGTTAGTTATGTGCGATGCATGAGATGCATTGTGATGAGGTTCTCAAAATAACTGAGATTATGTTATATGTAATGTATGCATATGTCATGATGTATGAACATGAAATGTTGACGTAATAATATGAGTCCGGGAAAATAAATCCCTGACTTCTGTAAAAAACATAGTTCCTCTACTTCTGTTGTGGGTGGTGAACAAAGATGACTAAACTGGGGATTCACATCCATTTGGCTGGTGAATATTCTGCCGGAAGAGACCATGTATGAGGATAACTCTACGGGAAATAACTCTGTTGGAGAGGAGATACTCTATTGATAGATCTGCTGATTTAGTTGGGGATGAATTTCCGTTACTGGTGATAATGAATTCTGTTGGAGATTAAATTTCTGCTTGTGAGAGAAATAAACTCTGCTTGGGGAAAATTTACTGACTCACTCGCGATTGTGAACCTTAGCCGGGGAGAGTTATGTCCTGTTCGGGAAAGCTTAACATCATTGTCTTTGGATACTTTTTACTCTGTGGGGAGTGTATGTACCACTAATCATGTTCTCGAGCTGGCTCTATCCCGGTACCTGATGGGCAGAGTAACTGTAAAGTTTTGGGCACTTCTTATTTTTTCCCTATTCCTGGAATTACGAGTAGTCGTATTTTGTTTCTTGTGTAAATATTTATGAGCAGCAATCATTTTCAAATGCATATATCAAAAATGAATCATTGGACGTTCTTGCAAAACAAAACAGAAAAAGAAAAACAAATTGAAATTTCTTGTGAAAATGAATTGTATTGACTTTGAAGTTGGCCTGTAATAGGCGTTTTGTACAAAGAGGCTGACGTCCTAGTAAGAGAACACCGCCGAAAGACAGAAATTATAAAATTTGTGTAAAATAAAGAAAAACAGCTATTTGAAACAATCCCATTGGGTTCCAACTCTGCTATTTCCTTTATATCTTCAAACGTCTCATCACTTTGCTTCTTGATCGAAGGTGGATCAGATTGATTGGCGTCATCTGAGCTTGATAGTTGATACCGAAGTCTGGCTGCGAGATGATCCAATGAGACATAGTTTTACGCTTTGATCCCTAATTTTTGCCTGGACCACCCTTTTGGGTTTTCAGTCCACCGGGATACCCTTTTTTGCCCAAGTCGCCTTTTCAGGTTTTTGACTTGCCAGGTGTACAGTTTTTTTCCATTTTCATCCCTTACTTTTGTCTGAACCCTTTTGGTTCACCGGGAAGCCCTTATTTTTGCCTAGGCCAATCAACCTAGCGGGTCTTTGATTATGCGTAGTATCTTTTCACTATGTCTGCATTGACGGGGTGAGGAAGGTCGTCACCATCAGTGGTGGTTAGAATCATAGCTCCTCCCGAGAAAATATTCTTAACCACAAATGGCCCTTCGTATGTGGGGGTCCATTTGCCCCTGGGATCACCTTGTGGTAGTATGATGTGTTTGATCACTAGATCCCTGACCTGATATTCTCGACGTCTGACTTTCTTGTTAAAAGTCTTGATCATTCGCTTTTGATACGTCTGACCATGACATATAGCAGTAAGTCTCTTTTCATCAATTAGATTTAGCTGATCAAGTCGGGTTTGGATCCAGTCATCTTCGTTCAAACTCGCATCCTTCATAATCCTAAGAGAGGGTATCTGGACTTCGATGGGTAGGACTGCCTCCATGCCATACACCAAAGAGTAGGGTGTTGCCCCTGTCGACGTCCGTGCTGAGGTACGGTACTCATGAAGAGCGAATGGTAACATCTCGTGCCAGTATTTGTATGTCACCGTCATCTTCTGTACAATCTTCTTGATGTTCTTGTTAGCCGCTTCAACAGCCCCATTCATCTTCGGCCGGTAGGGAGAAGAGTTATGATGCTGAATCTTGAACTGTTTGCAGAGCTCGGTGATCATTGTGTTATTGAGATTGGTACCATTGTCAGTAATAATCCTCTCTGGGACACCATATCGACAAATCAGATTATGTCGGATAAACCGCGCCACGACGTTCTTGGTTACTGTAGCAAAGGAAGCTGCCTCAACCCACTTCGTGAAATAATCAATAGCCACCAGAATGAAACGATGTCTGTTAGACGCAGTAGGTCTGATCACGCCAATCATATCAATACCCCACATCGCAAAAGGCCAATGAGCCGTCAAAAAATTCAGGGGAACCGGAGGTACATGCACCTTATCAGCATAGACTTGGCACTTATAACAGGTCCGAGAGTGCTGATAACAATCGGCTTCCATAGTGGACCTGTAATATTCTGTCCGTAGGATTTTATTCACCATGGTGTGTCCACTAGAATGGGTTCCGAAGGTGCCTTCATCTAACTCTGCCATGATCCTTTCTGCCTCGCTCTTGTCTACACACCGCAGTAAGGTTGAATCATGATTACGCTTATAGAGGATTCCATTACTAACGAAGAACTTCGCAGTGAACCTTCTCAGAAACTTATTATCATTAACAGATGCCCCCTCGGGGTATTCTTGAGCCTCAAGATACCTCTTTACCTCGTGAAACCAGGGTTTATCTGCTACTTCTTCGATGTCGATCTCACAGCAGTGTGCGGGTTCATCCAACCTCTCAATGGTAATCTGGGGAGCTTCATTGTCCCACGTAACTTTGAACATAGAAGACATGGTAGCTAGAACGTCCGCCAGCTGGTTCTCTTCTCGTGGGAAATGTTCAAAGGTTATTTCCTCAAAGTGTGGGAGCAACGTCAGTACATACTCTTTGTAACGAATAAGATTCGGGTGCTTCGTATCCCACTCGCCTTTGATCTGACTTATCACCAGATTGGAATCTCCGAATACACTCAAGAACTTAATCCTCAGGTCAATAGCAGCTCGAAGACCCATGTTTCACGCTTCATACTCCGCCATATTGTTGGTGCAGTTAAAACATAATCGGGCGGTGAACGGAGTATGACAGCCCTCAGGAGATATAATTATAGAGCCGATGCCATTACCTAATGCGTTCGAGGCTCCATCAAATTTCATAGACCATCGAGATCCCTCCTCAGGTCCTTTATCCGGTACAGGTTCTTCGCAGTCGGTTACCAACATGATATTCTCATCCAGGACTGATAGTCATCCATAGCCTGATGCGCCAAATGACCCGCCAATACACTCCCCTTGATTGCCTTTTGGGTTGTGTATTGGATGTCATATTTGGTAAAGATCATCTGCCATCTTTCTATCCTTCCGGAGAGAGCGGGCTTCTCGAAAATATACTTGATCGGATCCATCTTTGATATCAACAAGGTAGTGTGAGTCAGCATATATTGTCTCAGTCGGCGAGCAGCCCATGCCAAAGCACAACAATTTTTCTCGAGCAATGAGTATCGGGTCTCACATCGGTAAACTTTTTGCTAAGGTAGTATATTGCATCCTCTTTTCGACCATACTCGTCATACTGCCCCAGCACACACCCCATTGAATTGTCTAGCACTGTCAGGTATAATATCAAAGGTCTTCCTTCAACTGGAGGCATCAGAATTGGTGGTTCTTGAAGGTATTCCTTGATTCCTTCAAAAGCGGTCTGGCATTCATCATTCCACTTTACCACTTGATCTTTCTTCAGCAGCTTGAAGATTGGCTCACAAGTAGCAGTCATATGTGAAATGAACCTGGCGATGTAATTCAGACGTCCCAAGAAACCTCTAACTTCCTTCTCTGTGCGGGGAGCCGGCATCTCCTGTATGGATTTTACCTTTGCAGGATCTACCTGAATACCTTTGTCACTGACAACAAAACCCAGAAGCTTACCAGACCTTACCCCAAAGGTGCACTTGTTCGGATTCAACCTCATCTTGTACGTCTTCAACCTGTCAAACAGTTTCTGGTGAATCATATCGTGGAACAAAGCAACCATGGCGCGCTGATAAGTTTTCCCCAGCATTCTTTAACCCAAAAGGCATTACCTTGTAACAGAAGGTGCCCCACTGCGTAACGAAGGTTGTCTTCTCCATGTCCTCGGGAGCCATCTTGATCTAGTTGTAGCCAAAAAAACCATCCATGAAGGAGAAGATCTTGTGTTGTGCGGTATTTTCGACTAGAACATCAATGTGAGGAAGTGGGAAGTCATCCTTGGGGCTTCACCTGTTCAGATCTCTGTAGTCCACACACATCCGTACCTTACCATCCTTCTTAGGTACCAGAACAACGTTGGCAACCCATTATGGATAACAAGTGACAGCTAAGAATCCTACTTCGAATTGTTTCATGACCTCTACCTTGATTTTCTCTTACATTTCAGGGCGAATACAGCGGACCTTCTGCTTTACCGAAGGGCAGTCTTCTTTAGTTGGCAAGCGATGTACCACAATATCAGTGTCCAAACCAGGCATATCTTCATAGGACCAGGCGAAGATCTCAACGTAGTCTTGTAGCATCTGTATTAACCGTTGTTTGACACTAGGCTCCAGATTCGCACCTATTTTAACCTCTTTCATGTCTTCCTTTGTACCCAAATTCATTTACTCAACTGGCTCTTCATGAGGTTGTATGGCCCTTTCTTCCTGCTGTAATAGTCTAGCAAGTTCTCCAGGCACCTCACAATCATCCTCACCTTCGTCCTCGGCTTGGTTGATCGAATTTTTGAAGTCATAACTGGAAGTAGCAGAGCTGTTATCAATGGGATCCAGAGTGGATATGGGTCTGCAGTATGATACGTCAGTGTGTGTAAGAAAATAGTTGTTTTGATAAAGTGAGAGACAGAAAAGAAAGACAAGGAGGGCAAAATTTGTATGCAAGAAATGTCCAATGCTTTATTAATGATATATGAAATGACAAATAATAGCCCTCACAAGCAAAGCCAAGGTGCCTCGGGAAAGGCACCAGACCATAAAGTTTCAAACTGTTTATTACAAATCTTAAAACAAATGAGTCAATTACTATGGAATAAAAGAAACAGGTATGAAGTCCCTAGCTGTCCAGTTATTCGGTCCACCATTGGTTGTTGGGTAGATCCAGCTGTCGATGTCTGAATCCTCTTCACCGTCTTCAATTGCATTAATTCCCCGATTACTGATGTGTAGAGGAGATCTTCCAGCCCGAGCGCGCATAATAGCCCTTTGAGCACCTGTAGTAAAGCCCAAACCAAATTTGTCAGTTTTGTGAGTGAAATCAGGGAGCTGACCCCAATTGGTACACCCACCTTCTTCGACCACATCCCTAGCTTCCTTGAGAGAAGCCATGTTCAACGGAGGTTTGTTGGTAGTAATTTCAGTTGATGCCAAGATCTGAGGGACTTCTTCGAAATTCTGACAAGGAATTTCTATGAATTCCCCGTCCATCTCTATGTAGCGGAAGGAATTGAGGTGACTCGCCATATATTCTTCTTCACCCCGCATTGTGACAATCTTTCCCTTCACCGGATACTTCAGCATTTGATGGGTTGTGGAAGTAACTGCCCCAGCCCCATGGATCCAAGGACGACCAAGCAAGCAAGAATACAACGGCCTGATATCCATTATGTAGAAGGTGGGCCCAAAAGTCTGATAACCCACTTTGACAGGGATGTCCACCTCCCCGTGCACCATTCTCTTTGATCCGTCAAAAGCTCTTACCACAATGTTACTAGGCTTTAGAGTCAAACCCTCATAATCCAAACGGTTCAATGCTTTCTTCGGCAGAACATTCAGTGAAGACCTGGTATCTACCAGCACATGAGCCATAGTGGTGCCCCTGCACTCAATCGATACATGCAAAGCCTCATTATGATTCCTTACTTTTGGTGTCATATTCGCATCTGAAAAACCCAGCCCATTGTCAGCAGTCAGGCTGGCTACACAATCTTTGAACTGATCTGTTGAAGTTTCCTGTGGCACATGCACAGTCTTGAGAAATGCAATCAAAGCCTTCGCATGGGCTTCAGAACACAACAGCAGAGACAACATGGATATCTTTGATGGGGTCTTCCCCAGCTGCTCGACCACATTGTAGTCGCTCTTCTTAATGATTTTCAGTATTTCCTCTATTTCTTGTTTAGAGGCTTCCACCACGATTTTCTTAGGTGCCTCCGTCCGGGAAGGCTCACTTATAATTTCCTTGCCCCGAGTCCCAGATGGCTCAACAGCGGGGGTAATAACTGGAGTAGGCACAGGAGAAATGTCAGGAGTACTGGTTGGAGTAGCAGTTGGAATAACAGTAGGCTTGATGATCTGCGGAGAAATCTCAAGAGAGAAAACCCTTCCAGTTCAGGTAACCTTACTAGTCCCGACAATATTACTGACATCAGTATCAGCTTCTTCAATCTTCAGATCTTGCCTAATGCCATGATAGTACACATCAACACCATAATGCCATGGGACAGCCTTATCTGAGGTGTACAGGATGGGACTAGGAACAGTGATTATCAGCGGAGCAATTCTTTGAGCAGGTGTAATCCTAACAGGTCTTCTCGAGGAAACCTTGGAAGGATTGGCGAAAATGGTTATAATAGCAACGTCTTCATTTGGAACAACAGGAATCATAGTCTTCTCGAACAAAATCTCATTATTATCCATCAGGCGCTGAACACCTGACTTCAACAAACGGCAACCAGAAGGTAGAATCGAACATATGTGGCAACCTTCACCACAACCCGGAAATAAACCGGCCAACAGCAAATTCTTCTTAACAGTCATAAGGGGAGTAGAAATTTCTTCAACAGAGGTCACAAACGAATTAGTGTCAATAGCATTAACTCCACGACCATGTTTGGGCATGGGAGCAGTTATAACATTAGGCTTTTCTGGAGCATCAAACTCTATCTCCTTGGCTTCAAGAAAGTATTGTACTTTGTTTCTCAGAGCCTAGCAATCATTTGTTTCGTGGCCAGGACTCTCAGAATGGTAGGCGCACTGCACGTTGGGATTGTATCTGGGAGATGTAGTATTTGGATTCTTGGGAGCCTCTATCCATGTTGCCAAGTTAGATTTTAATAAGTGAGGTAGAACTTCAGCCAAAGTCATGTTGATGCGGGTAAACTGCCGTTGTGGTCTTTCCACCCTTTATTGATTGTTGCATTATGGAGCAACTGCGGGTCTTGGTATCACTACAGCATTTACCGTTTGACAGTGTTCAAATCTGCTTTGGCCCCTCGGGCTATAGACGGCACTGGCTTCCTTCTTACCAGCGAAAGGCTTCTTAGTTGAACTCGAGGAGGCATCCTTCTGTATTTTACCACTCCGAATTCCAGCTTCTACTCTTTCTCCAGTTGAAATCAGCTCGGTGAAACCAGATGACGGGCTGTTGATTAAGTGATTGAAAAACGTACCTGAAAGCGTACCAAGGAACATATCCACCAACTCCCTATCAGACAAAGGGGGTTGAACTCTCCCAGCCAAGTCTCTCCACTTTTGAGCATAATCTTTAAAACCTTCACCTGCACCCATGGACATACTCTGGAGTTGAGTACGAGTGGGAGCAAGGTCGGCATTATACTGATACTGCTTGTAGAAAGCAGCAGCAAGATCTTCCCAGTTTCGAACACTGGTTCCCTCCAACTGGTAGAACCATTCAAGCTGAGTCCCTGACAGACTATCTTGAAAGAAGTTTACCCACAAATTTCTATCAGCGGTGTGGGGTTGAATCTTCCTGACATACGAGCGGAGATGGAGTTTTGGGCAGGACACCCCATCATACTTGGCAAAAACTGGAGCCTTGAACTTATGAGGGATGACCACTCCCGATACCAGTCCCAATTCTCCGAAATCCAAACCAGGTATCTTCTGAACTTCCATGGCACTGAGACGGTCTTCTAACGGTTTGTATCTATCCTCAGCAGGAGGATATTGCTCATCATCATAATCAGTATCATTGTCAAGATTGCAGGGCTAGGCTCTTTTTCCCCTTCTTGGTTTTCCCCTTCCTTGGATGAAGAGGTCAGATCGGTTTGATGCTTCAACCTTTATCCAAACCTTCTGCCCATATTCAGAATACCGACATCCTTCTAATTCTTCTTCTTTTTCTCTTTCAGAATGAGGGCTTTCAGATCCTCCTGCCTCTTAGCCAGACTTATGAACATCTGTTGGAACTGGGCGTTCTGTTCCTAAAGATCTTTGATGACTTGATCGGAAGACATTTCTGCTGAAATAAAATGCGAAGATGATGCGAAACCTGTAGTGGTACCTGTAATGATGTGTATGATAATGGGATGCGCATGTAAAGATTTCAAAGACTTCGGGAAATTTAAATTTGCAAGCCAAAATAAACAAAAACTTTTATTAGCTTAAATTTGAAGGTTCAAAATGTCTTTAAGACGTTACAAATAAGTACATGAAACAAATCTAAAACTAGAAAAGAAAAATCAAAAATCCCATGGACGCTTCCTCTTTGTGTTGATATAATCATTGAGCACTCTTTCTTCCTGGAGATGCCTGGTGAGCTTTAGAACCTTCCTCTCTTGATCATGGAACTGTTCCCTGTAAGTATCCCGCTCATTCTTCAGCTGAATCCAAGACCTCTGTAACTCCCCAAGATCAGTGGGCATGTAAGGATAAAGAACCGTGTAAAGAATTCCTTCTTCAGTAGTGGGATCCATAATCGCTGGTAATACAGCCACGTAAGGCATCAAAAGCTTCTAGACCCGAGCTCGTACCCATTGAGGGTAAGGCTCCATAGGAATGGAAGTGTTTGGTCCCAACTCTTTGGGGTCAGATCTATTTACCATGCCCCAAGCTCGTATGAACCTCCGGCGATACTCATTAATATCATCCTCATAGTTGAATACAATTCCCTCAATAAGTAACTCATGGGGACCATTCCTTCGAGCATGACCAAATTGTCGCAAAGCTAGACAAGGATTATAAGTTATACCCCCTCTGATGCCAAGTAATGGGACATTAGGGTACTCCCCACAACGGTCAATAATAGCAATGTCTTACATAGCTCGGGAGCACCAAAGAATATCCATATGAGCGAGTGACATTTTCCTGTGTAACCAACCTAAACCTTCTTCGTTCTTTGGTACATACCTAGGGAGGTGAGAAATAAACCACCTCGACAGCAACGGCATGCAGCACATAAGAGTCCCTCTTCTTTTCATGGTACGAGTATGGAGAGCGTGCAAAATATCTCCAAACAAGGTAGGCACGGGGTTGTGAGAAAGGAAAATCTTGATAGCATTCACATCTACGAAGGAGTCCGGATTAGGGAAGAGAACTAAACCATAGACAAGAAGAGCCAAGACCTCCTCAAAAGCCTGAAAATCCAAATCATCCCAAAATAGCTGAGCTTTTTCTATCAGAAATTTGACTTAAAAACCCTTGACTCCGCTTCGAGTTTCCCAATTGGATACCACATCGGCCCGTTTCAAATGTAAAGCTGAGGCAATGACTTCTGGCTTAGGAACTTCTTCTATACCTGTGAAGGGTACCTGTTCAAGAATGGGTATGACCAATAGCTGAGAGAATTCTTCCAAGGTGGGTACCAACTGATAATCTGGAAAGGTGAAGCAGTGATGCTTGGGATCGAAGAAATGAAAAAGTATGCTCATCATCTGTTCATCAAAGTTTGAAGTAACCAGGCTGAGAATTTGACAGTGTCTCTTAATGAAGGTAGAGGTCTCAGAAACTCTTGATTCTAGCTCTTTAAGTTGGGAAGGTATCTGCACAAAGCTGATTTGGATAGTATTTCTACACACGGAAGCCATGATCTGCAAAACAGAACAAAGATAAATTCCTTTGGTCTTTGAAATGGTTAGTGTAATGAAGCATGAATGCCATGTTATGATGCATGATGTCATGATAAACCACGAGTATAGCAAACACAGGTATAGCAAACACAGTCAAGTCACACCAAGTCCTTAGGTTTAAGGCTTGCATGAGGTTAAAGGTAGTACCCTCTTGAAGTTAAGTTGGTTTCAAACCTGTCCTAGAAAAAGTAATCGGGTTCTAGAGGATCTCAATATCACTGACCATCCTTTATCGGTCATGGTTTCAGCTCACACAATCTTTTCTTGCGGCCAAAATATTCCGAAAGTCTGGTCTCTATGAGTGTAGCATCGAGTATCAACCAGTTCTCAGCTCTACACCGAGGCCGGCTATCTCACTACTTTATAATGGCCAAGTTGGGCAATTAAAGGTTCTAAGGTCAGTTGATGCTTCACGACACCATGCAGCAGCCCCGTATTCTCCTCGTTTCACCACAAGGGATACCGATACCAACCAAAGTTCCACACCAACGTAGCTACTGCTTCAACCGTATCAGTCTACGTCGTACAGTTCCCTCACAGTCTATTGCTACTTATTAAAAGGTGTTCCCCAGATCCGGGTGTAGGATCTATAGTAACCCTAAACAAAACCCTCAAAAATAAAGCAGACAAAGTAATCAAGAGAACCAATTTTTATGACCTAGATCCTAAGGTATACCCCACTTATAAATTCCCCAGCAGAGTCGCCAGTTCTGTGATATGGTGGCAGAACCGACTGTTAATACTGGTTTGCATTTTGAATTTTGTGTTCGCAAAATGTCGCGGTAAGCAAGAGTCGCCACTGACTTTTATTTCATCCAACCGGAAAGGAAAAAAGTACAGAAAAAATCCTTTTTCGAGATTTTGAGTACGGGGGGTAGATTATAGAAAGGGAAGGTGTTAGCACTCTTTCTATCCATGGTTTTCCATGGGCTCTTAGGTATTTTCTCATTTTTAAATTGCTTGTGTTTGTGTGCTTTGATTTTGAAGAATGTTTTACCTCGTGATAACCCTTGTATCATTCCTCAAGGGTGTGACGAAGTTGTTTTGAAAATTATTTTGAAAGGTGTAAGTGTGAAAAGTTTTGATTTGAGCATGTACCTACTAGCATCTACCTACTCGAAAAAAGATCGTTTCTATTCTTGTTTCCTTTAGACAGTGCTATCCCACTATTGAGAAATAGGTAGCACCGTCGTGGAATTTGTAACGGTCAATTCGAAGGGGACGTACGATCACTAAAGAAATATTAGGATACCTTAGTGATAACCCTAGAGTCTTAAGATCTTTTCGAGGCAACATTTCCGAGGCAACATTTTCGAGGCAACGTTCGAATGGAACATTTTGATCTTTTTAGACTGGAGGGCAACCACTAAGACATCCTATGCTTAATGATCGTTTACCGAAGGCAACCGAAGTGAGAGTATACCCTAAGAGTGATATGTGCGAGTGATTTGTTTCAGTTATTTATCTTTGCACATTAGGGTTTTCTAACCGTTTTAATTTGTCATGCATTCTTGCCATACAATCCTATTAGCATACATCTAGGCAGTTAAATATTTGTGAGAATTAAAAATGCGAGAAAATAAACCTAGCTATTACAAGGCTTCGGGGAAGGGCATTAATTACACAACCAAAAATCGGGGATTTAAACAGCAAATAAAAACCCTAAGTTAACTATTACAAACCATGAACAGTTACAAAATATTGGAAAAAATAAATAACAAGCGCGCGGAGAATTAAATGCGAGACAATTAGGGTTTTGACCCTTTGACTAATCCTATTTGCGATTGATTAAAGAAACAAATGTTTTTTTGTCATGTTTTGTTATTTGAGAAAATAATGGAATAATTAAATTAAAAGAAAATCCTAAGTTCTAATTAATATTATTTTTGAAAATTAATTAATTAATTCTAAACAACCTATTTTTGTATTTTTTTTGTTTGAAAAAGAAAACAAATTAAATCAAGAACTTGAACCTAATTTTTAATTGGTTTTAATTATAAAAACAAGTTAAAAATTCCCTAAATTAAATTAAACTAAATTAAATTAAATTTGATTAAAAAAACCTAATTCTAATTTTGTGAATTCTTGATTTTTCATGATTTTATAAAAAAGGTGATTAATTTTTTTAATTAAGACAATTAAGAAAAATATTAAAAGAATTAAAAATGAAAGAAACAAAAAAATAGAAATGGGTCTGATAGTGTTGCTGAAGAGGGGGGTGTAACTTTGGATTTTCTGGCCCAACACTCCAAAGCTTGTTTGACCACGTTTGATCTGATGTAGGTGTTGACTGGAGGAGCATGGTAGACCTTCATTGGAGAGGCGTGTGATCTGGCTAGCTGGCCATCAAACGGATGAACGTTGATGATGTATGATGGTCATCAAGAAGAGCAACGCGCTGGATCAACTAACTAAAAATAATACAAATGAAAATGCTGGGACCTGGGAATCGAACCCATGTCCTTATACTTAAATCCAATGCTTGCTTGCCAGCTACGCCGCGTTGTTAACTTGTCATTATAACAACAATAAAGCATAATACAAGAAAAGCAAAAAGAAATTGAATCCAAGGCGCGAATATTCAAACGTCCCAATGGTTGGCTGACACGCAAGCGTCTTCTTCCTTTCTCCGTCTTCTTAGAAAACAAGACTTTTACCTACAGACGTTTATTGTAGGTACAAACATGTTCATCTCAAAAATTGCACACGAGCAAGATAAATGAAAAGTGATGGTACCAATCAACTCGTCTCATCCTCACGAGCATCATGGTACCTGATTCAAGTCCTAATTTTTCCTATATTGAAAACCCCTAAACAAGAACATAAAACCCTAACCATGGCAGGTGCGTATATAAGCTTCAAAAATGCAATTAAACCATCCTGTTAGCTTACAAACATGATAATAATCACAACTATGACAATTAAAAGTGCTAAAGATGCATAAATTGTAATAATTAAATTTGAAAAAGCTTGCAAACGGTGTGAGGTATAGAGCACGTTTCTGGGCGTGTTGAAGCTTGCAAAGGATGATGTTATCTTCCTAAGATGTCTAGCAAGCGATTGGAATGGCTAGGAGGGCTTGAGATAGCTTGTGGAATGAAAAACAACTCCCACTTTTCTTTGAATTTTTCAGTTTTGTTCTATGCTTTACACGACCTCCAGCCATCTCTTTTTTGATCTAGAAAGCTTCATTATATAACCTAGAGTGAATTAGGTTAACAAACATGGCATGAATCTTTGTATTTATCCAAGATTTGATTTGATTTTCAAGTTGTATGATATGTTCCTATTTAGAGCCAAATCATGCCTTTCTTGTACCAATTGGCCTTAACTCGATTTGATCTTGTAATCTCAGCATATCTTGATTGCTAAACTTAAAAAAAAACAAATCAAATCATATCTTTATTAGTTTTCATCATTTATTTGATTTAATCCAATTTTTAATTAATGAAAAATCAAAATAAATTGAAAAATGAAGCATATAATGGGTGAGTGAACATTTGAGTCGTGGACCACATTATAATTGAGGTGCAAGCATAAATGTTGGGCCCATTTAGCAACAAATGCAAATTTGAGCATATTTGACTTTTGGCAATTTTGCAAAAATGGTCAACTTGACCAATGCATAACTCTCTCAATTTTGACCTTAGGTAGGTGTTCTTGGACTTTTTAGAAAGCTTAGGATGTCCTCTAAGAAACCTTTTTGGTATAATCCCAATTGAGTCTTCCATGTTCATGTATGAAGCTTTTACCCAAAAGGTGTTTTTGTTGACTTTTCAAAAGGACCTATGATGTCAAAATTCATATCTTTTTTTGAGTGCATATTCTGAACTTGGGAGATGAAGATGAATTGTAGGGAATTGTGTGATACCGTGGCAGAACCGACTGTTTTTGAAAATGTTGGTGTGCGTTTTGTGTCTTTTTGTTCGCAAAATGTCGCGGTAAGGAAGAGTCGCCACCGACTTTCATTTCATCCAATCAGAAAGGAAAAAAGTACAGAAAAAATCCTTTTTTCGAGATTTTGAGTACAGGAGGTAGATTACAGAAAGGGAAGGTGTTAGCACCCTTTCTATCCATGGTTTTCCATGGGCTCTTAGGTACTTGCTCATCTTAAAAATTGCTTGTGTACGTGCTTTGTTTTGAAAAGTTTGACTTCGTGATAACCCTTGTATCAGTCCTGAAAGGTGTGACGAAGTTTGTTTTGAAAATTTGTTTGAAATGTGTAAGTGTGAAAAAATTTGTTTGGAGCAAGTACCTACTAGCATCTACCTACTCGAAAAAAGATCATTTCTATTCTCGTTTCCTTTAGACAACGCTATCCTACTATTGAGAAATAGGTATCACTGTCGTTGGAGTTGTAAGGGTCAATTCGAAAGGGACGTACAATCACTAAAGCAATGTTAAGACATCTTAGTAATAACCCTAGAGTCTTAAGATCATATTCGAGGCAACATTTCTGAGGTGACGTTCCCGAGGCAACATTTCTGAGGCAACATTTTTGAATGGGACATTTGATCTTTGTTAGACAGGAGGGCAACCACTAAGACACCCTATACTTAATGATCGTTTACCGAAGGCAACCGAAGTGAGGGTATACCCTAAGAGTGATATGTGCGAGTGATTAGTTTAGGTTATTATCTTTGCACATTAGGGTTTTCTAACCATTTTAAATTATCATGCAATCTTTTCATACAATCCTATCAACATACACCTAAGCAGTTAATATTTACGAGAATTAAAATGCGGGAAAGTAAACCTATGCTATTACAAGGCTTCGGGGAGAGGATTAATTACATAGCCAAAAACCCGCAAAAGACGATAAATAAAAGAAAGTCCTAGATAAAACTATTACATACCGTGAACAGTTACATCAATATTGTAAAAAAATAATAAACATGCACGATGAATCGAATACAAGATAACTAGGGTTTTGACCCTTAACTTAAACCTAATTGCGATTAGTTAAAAAAAATGTTTTTGTTGTTTTGTTTTGTTTATTTAGGAAAATAGAGAAATTGTTACATTAAATTAGAAAAGAAGAAAAGCCTAATTCTAATTAATTTTAATTTTAAGAAAAAAATTGAATTAATTTATTCTAAAACTTATTTTTGATATTTATTTTGAGAAAGAAATAAAAATTAAATCAAGTGTTTTAACCCTAATTTTTCTAATTGGTTTTAATTAAAAAAAGGTTAGAATTTCCCTAAATTAAGTCAAACTAAATTATATTAACAAAATTATTTTTTGATAAAAAAAAAATCTAATTCTAATTTTTTTGTGAATTTTTTATTTTTATATTTTTTTTTGTGAAAAATTAATTAGCTTGTAAATTAAATGAATAAAGAAAATTAAAAGAATAAAAAGAAATAAAAAAGAAATATAAAGAGGATTAGTAATGGGCCTGATGTTTAGCAAAGGGGGGGGGGGGGGTGTTGTTTGAAATTCTGAGCCCAACAAGTCCAGGCCTTTTTGACTTTGCCCAATCCCATGTACACGCTTGACTGGAGCGCATGGTGGTCCTTCAGGGGGAAGGCGTTAGATCTGAAGCCTTGGTGGATTGAACGGTCAGATCTGGATAGCACATGGTGGATCCCTTAACATGTAATACGCTGGATTGCCTGTTCAAGAAAAGCATGAATAAAAGTTGGGACCTGGGGATCGAACCCGGGTCCTTATGCATTCTTCCCTTGCACGCTTGCCAACTGAGCTGGCTGTTTTAGTTGTATATACAATAATAAACAAATATTATATAATGAAAACAAAATGTTAAACTTTAAAACGTGTGAAATTCAAACTGGCAAGTCAGGGAGCGCCACGTATTGTCGTCTTCCTCCCCACCGTCGCTTTAGATTTTGCAACTTTTACCTACAAACATCAAGCGTAGGTATAGCCCCTGTCCATTCCAAAATCTTGTACGCGCATGATAAATGAAAACTAATGGTACCAATCAACTCGTTTCAACCTCACGAGCATCATGGTACCATTATCAATGCCCAATTTTTCCTGTATAAGAAACCCCTAAAAACAAAGAACAAACCCTAGCCATGGCAGTTTTACGTACAGTCAATAAAAATGCAATTGAATATAGTGATTAGCTTGCAAACTCAATAAGGAACAAGAATATGTAATCTAAACGTGCAAATGATGTATAAATCAATAAAAATGAAAACGAATTTCAAAGCTAACCATGTGACGGCTACAATGCGTTTCAGGGCGTTGGGAGGCTTGCTAATGATTGAAACACGGTCCTGAGACGTCCAGCAATTGATTGGTATGGTTAGGATGGCTTGAGATGGCCTGAAAATTGGAATTTGATCTGCACTTTTTCTTTCAAATTTTGTAATTGGTTCTTCCTCTTTCACGATCTCTCCCACCCTCCTTTTGGCCTGCCTTTGTTTACTATCTATAATAGAGTGAATTAGGGTTAAAGTTTGCATCAAATCTTTGCCATTTATGAAGATTGATCAATGATTTATTCCTTGCACCAAATCTTTACAAAACAAGCATTTTCAATCTTTTTCTGTCCATATGAAGCCTTGCACGATTTGATCTTGTCTCCAGTTGTATAATGACTTTAATCATGCACAAAATCTCAAGGTTTAATTGATTTTTGATGTTTTCATTATTTTATATTGATTTTATTTGATTTATATGAAATAAAATCAAAATAAATAACAAAAATAAAATAATGACAAGTGGAAGGGCTCATGGGTCGTGGATCACATTGCAAACTCAGTGCAAGCATAAAAGGTTGGGCCCATTTAGCAAAAAATGCAATTTTGGACACATTTGACTTTTGGCAATTTTGAAAAAAGGGTCAACTTGGCCAATGCATAACTCTCTCAATTTTGACTCTAGAGAGGTGTTCTTGGACTTTTTAGAAATCTTAAGATGTACTCTAAGCAAAACTTTTGGTCTCATGTCAATTGAGTCTTCCATGTTCATGTATGAAGCTTTGAAACAAAAGGTGTTTTTGTTGACTTTTCAAAATTACCTATAATGTCCAAATTCATATCTTCTTGTGAGTACATATTTTGACCTTGGGAGTTGAAGATGAATTGTAGGTAATTACATCCTCTTCAAAATGAGCTTTGGATGGGTCATTTTTGATAAAGTATGAGAAAGTTATGCTTGGTCAAAGTTGAGTTGACGTTTCCTGCAAAACCCTAATTTAGCAACTTTTGGGTTTTGATGAATTGTGAGCAATCCTTGAGGAATCATGATCAACCCTTGATAAAATGATGAATGATACTTTAAAATAAGGATGTTAACAAAAATCTTGAGGTTTGACTGTATATGGGCCACAGTTGACTCTTGACCTAGCGCAGTCGATTTCTAGGTATTTTAGCAAATTGACTGAGCAAACTTCCTCTGCAAGGCTTGAAACTTGATATGGATGATCTTGAGAACATATTAGGACAATGGTGAGAATTTGGGATCCTTTGGACTCAAGCATATTGATGTAAAATGAAACCCTAATTTAGAGTAGACTGTCTTAGGAGAGAGTTTGTCTGGTCAACTCTTGGACCTCCTTGAGCAATTTGAGAACCTCACTTGACATGTATTGAGAAATATAGGGGGTCAAATTTTGGAGTACAACAGCTGCCCCTGATCAATCTTCTTAAACCTGAGGATGTAGATTGGCTTGTCTGCCTTTCATGATCTGAAGGTGGAAGATGATCTAACACTAGAGTGCCCAGAAATTTGCACTCGCATGAAGTGATACGTGTCTTGTGATATCGAGAATTGGCTTATAGATGCCACTTGGAAGAAGTGTCGATCGCATAAGAGACTCCTTTTCGAGAACCCGTGTACCTGTTGTTAAGGAGGACTTCGCTGGGGAATGTTGGTCTCTGTCTTGAGAGAAATGGAGTTTTAGGAGCTTCAGTTGTCCGTTACTCTACTGGGGAATAATTCTGTTTTGGGAAGCGGAGGTGAACTGTGTATCTGGTCGGGGTATATGCTGCACCGTGACTTTCTGGGGGAATGTGAAATCAATTGTGTTTGATCGGGTCCTGGTCTCACAGTGTTGTGGACTGCTATTTGGGGATAATTGAGGAAGAAAACCAGGATGAGAAGGAACCTGGATAGTAGGGTTACTTCGATATGAAAGCATGGGTAGTAGGGTTGTGAGAAGGAACATGGGTAGTAGGGTTACTTCGATATGAGAGCCTGGATAGTAGGGCTGTGAGAAGGAACCTGGATAGCAGGGTTACTTCGATATGAAAGCCTGGGTAGTAGGGCTGTGAAAACGAACCTGGATAGTAGGGTTACTTCGATATGAGAGCCTGGATAGTAAGGTTGTGAGAAGGAACCTAGATAGTAGGGTTACTTCGATATGAGAGCCTGGATAGTAGGGCTGTGAGAAGGAACCTGGATAGTAGGGTTACTTCGATATGAAATCCTGGGTAGTATGGCTGTGAGAAGGAACCTGGATAGTAGGGTTATTTCGATATGGGAGCCTGGATAGTTGGGCTGTGAGAAGGAACCTGGATAGTAGGGTTACTTCGATATGAAAGCCTGGGTAGTAGGGCTGTGAGAAGGAACTTGGATAGTAGGGTTGCTTCGATATGAGAGCCTGGATAGTAGGGCTGTGAGAAGGAACCTGGATAGTAGGGTTACTTCGATATGAAAGCCTGGGTAGTAGGGCTGTGAGAAGGAACCTGGATAGTAGGGTTACTTCGATATGAGAGCTTGGATAGTAGGGTTGTGAGAAGGAACCTGGATAGTAGGGTTACTTCAATATGAAATCCTGGATAGTAGGGCTGTGAGAAGGAACATGGATATTAGGGTTACTTCGATATGAAATCCTGGATAGTAGGGCTGCAAGAAGGAACCTGGGTAGTAGGGTTACTTTGATATGAAAGCCGGGATAGTAGGGCTGTGAGAAGGAACCCGGGTAGTAGGGTTACTTCGATATGAAAGTCGGGATAGTAGGTTGCTTCTGAATGAGTTTGGGTAAAACTGCAGAGGGAACCTGGGTAAGGTTGCTTTTGTCGCACCGATGATTACTCTATTTAGCTTCGAGTGTTGATCATGGGCTTGTTGGAAATTGTTGATAATAATGTCTTTCCTGAAATAAATACAGGGTTAGTTATATGTGATGCATGAGATGCACTGTGTGTTAACATTCTCAAAATAAATGAGACCATGTTATATATGGTGTACGCATATGTCATGATGTATGAACATGAAATGCTGATGTGATAACCGGAATCGGGGAAAATAAATCCCTGATTGCCATGAAAACCATAGTTCCTCCACCTCTGTTGGGGATGGTGAACAAAGATTATCGTGCTGGGGATTTGCCCCTTGGCTGGTAAATATTCTGCCGGACGAGACTCGGTCTGAGGATGACTTTGTGGCGAATAACTCTGTCGGAGATGAGACACTCTGTCGATGGATCATGCTGTTTTGGAGAAATAAACTCAGCTTGGGATGAATTTCTGTTGCTGGTGACAAAGAATTCTGTCGAAGATTAAATTCCTGCTTGTGAGAGAAATAAACTCTGCTTGGGGAAGAAATTTACTGACTCACTCGCAAATGTGGACCTTAGCTGGGGAGAGTTGTGCCCTGTTGGGAAAGTTAACACCATTGTCTTTGGATACTTCTTACCTTGTAGGGAGTGTATGTACCACTACTCATGTTCTCAAGCTGGTTCTATCCCGGTACCTGATGGGTAGAGTAACTGTAAGATTTGGGCACTTCTTGTTTTCCCTATTCTTGGAATTACGAGTAATTGTCTTTTGTTTTTTCATGTAAATTTTATGAGCAGCAATTATTTTCAAATGCATATATCAAAAATGAATCATTGGACGTTCTCGCAAAATAAAACAGAAAAAAAACAAGTTTGAAATTTCTTGTGAAAATAAATTGTATTGATTTTTGAAGTTGGCCTGTAATAGGCGTTTTGTACAAGAGGTTGACGTCCTAGTAAGAGAACGCCGCCGAAAGATAGAAATTATACAATTTGTGAAAAAGAAAGAAAAACAACTATGTGAAACAATCCCATTGGGTTCCAACTCTGCTATTTCCTTTATATCTTCAAGCATCTCATCACTTTACCGCTTGGTCGAAGGTGGATTAGATTGATTGGCGCCATCTGAGCTTGATAGTCGATACCGAAGTCTAGTTACAAGATGATCCAACGAGACATAGTGTTACACTTCAATCCCTAATTTTTGCCTGGACCGCTTTTTTGGGTTTTCAATCCAACGGGATACCCTTTTTTGCCCGAGCTTCCTTTTCAGGTTTTCGACTTGTCGGGTGTACAGTTTTTTCATTTTCATCCCTTACTTTTGCCCGAACCCTTTTGGTTCGCTGGGAAGCCCTTATTTTTTCCTAGGCCAGTCAACCTAGCGGGTCTTTAATTATGTGTAGTATCTTTTCACTATGTCTTCATTGACGGGGTGAGGAAGGTCGTCACCCTCCATGGGGGTTAGAATCATAGCTCCTCCCGAGAAAATGTTCTTAACCACAAATGGCCCTTCGTATGTGGGGGTCCATTTTCCCCTGGGATCACCTTGTGGCAGTATGATGCGTTTGATCACCAGATCCCCGACTTGATATTCTTGGCGTATGACTTTCTTGTTAAATGCCTTAATTATTCGCTTTTGATACGTCTGACCATGACAAATAGCAGTAAGCCTCTTTTCATCAATTAGATTCAGCTGATCAAGTCGGGTCTGGATCCAGTCGTCTTCGTTCAAACCCGCATCCTTCATAATCCTGAGAGAGGGTATCTGGACTTCGATGGGTAGGACTGCCTCCATGTCGTATACCAAAGAGTAGGGTGTTTCCCCTGTTGACGTCCTTGCCGAGGTACGATATCCATGTAGAGCGAATTGTAGCATCTCAGGCCAGTCTTTATAGGTCACCGTCATCTTCTACACAATCTTCTTGATGTTCTTGTTAGTTGCTTCAACAGCCCCATTCATCTTCGGCCGGTAGGGAGAAGAGTTATGATGTTGTATCTTGAACTATTTGCAGAGCTCGACGATCATTGTATTATTGAGATTTGTACCATTGTCCGTAATGATCCTTTCTGGTACACCATATCGACAAATCAGGTTGTGCCGGATAAACCACGCCACGACGTTCTTGGGTACTGTAGCAAAGGAAGTTGCTTCGACCCACTTCGTAAAGTAATCAATAGCTACCAAAATGAAACGATGCCCGTTGGACGCAGTAGGTCTGATCTCGCCGATCATGTCAATGCCCCACATTGCAAAAGGCCAAGGAGCTGTCAAAACATTCAGAGGAACTGGAGGTACATGCACCTTATCAGCATAGACTTGGCACTTATGACAGATCTGAGAATGCTGATAAAAATCGGCTTCCATAGTAGACCAGTAATATCCTGCCCGTAGGATTTTCTTTGCCATGGTATGTCCACTGGAATGAGTTCCGAAGGTACCTTCATGTAACTCTGCCATGATCCTTTCTGCCTCGCTTTTGTCCACACATCGCAGTAAGGTTGAATCATGGTTACGCTTATAATGGATCCCATTGCTGACGAAGAACTTCGCAGCGAACCTTCTCAAAAACTTCTTATCATTAACAGATTCCCCTTCGGGGTATTCTTGGGCCTCAAGATACCTCTTAACCTCGTGAAACCAGGGTTTATCTGCTACCTCTTCAGTCTCAATGTCACAGCAATGTGTGTGTTCATCCAACCTCTCGATGGTAATCTGGGGAGCTTCATTGTCCCACCAGACTTCTAGCGTGTCCGCTAACTGGTTCTCCTCTCTCAGGAAGTGTTCAAAGGTTATCTCCTCAAAATGTGGGAGCAATGTTAGTACATATTCTTTGTAAGGAATAAGATTTGGGTGCTTTGTATCCCACTCGCCTTTGATCTAACTGATCACTAGAGTAGAATCTCTGAATACACTTAAGAACTTAATCCTCATGTCAATAGCAGCTCGAAGACCCAGGATACATGCTTCATACTCCGCCATATTGTTGGTGCAATTAAAGCATAATCGGGCGATGAACGGAGTATGACATCCCTCAGGAGATATAATTACACTGCCAATGCTGTTACCCAAAGCGTTTGATGCTCCATCAAAATACATAGACAATCGGGATCCATCCTCAGATCCTTCATCCGATCCAGGTTCTTCACAGTCGGTCACCAACATGATGTTCTCATCCGGGAACTCGAAATTCATGGATTGGTAGTCATCCACGGCCTGATGCACCAAATGATCCGCCAATACAATCCCCTTGATTGCTTTTTGGGTGGTGTATTAGATGTCGTACTCGGTTAGGATCACCTGCCATCTCGCTATTCTTCCGGACAGGGCAGGCTTTTCAAAAATATACTTGATTGGATCCATTTTTGATATCAATAGGGTAGTATGAGTCAGCATATACTGTCTCAGCTAGCAAGCAGCCCATGCCAAAGCACAGCAAGTTTTCTCGAGCAATGAGTATCGGGTCTCACAGTCGGTGAACTTTTTTCTAAGGTAGTAAATAGCGTGCTCTTTTCGGCCAGACTCGTCATGTTGCCCCAGCACACACCCCATTGAACTATCCAGTACTGTCAAGTATAAGATCAAAGGTCTTCCTTCAACTGGAGGCATCAAAATTGGTGGCTCTTTAAGGTATTCTTTGATTCTTTCTAAAGCGGTCTGACATTCATCATTCCATTTTACCACTTGATCTTTCTTCAGAAGCTTGAAGATTGGCTCACAAGTGGTAGTCAGATATGAAATGAACCGGGAGATGTAGTTCATACGTCCCAAAAAGCCTCTAACCTCTTTTTCTATGCAGGGAGCTGGCATCTCTTGTATGGATTTTACCTTTGCGGGGTCCACCTAAATACCTTTATCACTGACAACAAAACCTAGAAGCTTACCAGACCTTACCCCGAAGGTGCACTTGTTCGGATTCAACCTCAGCTTGTACATCTTCAACCTGTCAAACAGTTTCTGGAGATGATCAAGGTGCTCTTCTTCAGTCTGGGACCTGGCTATCATATCATCAACATAAACCTCGATCTCATGGTGAATCATGTCGTGGAACAAAGCGACCATGGCGCACTAATAAGTTGCCCCCGCATTCTTCAACCCGAAAGGCATTACCTTGTAATAGAAGGTACCCCACTGTGTAACGAAGGTTGTCTTCTCCATGTCTTCAGGAGCCATCTTGATCTGGTTGTAGCCAGAAAAACCATCCATGAAGGATAAGATCTTATGCTACGCGGTGTTGTCGACCAGAACATCGATATGAGGAAGTAGGAAATCATTCTTGGGGCTTTCCCTGTTTAGATCTCTATATTCCACACACATTCGTACCTTACCATCCTTCTTAGGTACTGGGACAACATTGGCAACCCACTGTGGATAAGAAGTGATAGCTAAGAACCCTGCATCGAACTATTTCATAACCTCTGCTTTGATTTTCTCTGACATTTCGGGGCGCATACGGTGAACCTTCTACTTTACCGGTGGGCAGTCTTCTTTAGTTGGCAAGCGATGAACCACAATATCAGTGTCCAAACCAGGCATATCTTCGTAAGACCAGGCGAAGATCTCAACATGGTCATGTAGCATCTGTACCAACCTCTGTTTGACACTTGGCTCCAGATTCGCACCTATTTTGACCTATTTCTTGTCTTCCTCTGTACCCAAATTTACTGATTCAACTGGCTCTTCATGAGGCTGTATGGCCCTCTCTTCCTGCTGTAACAGTCTAGAAAGTTCTCTAGGCACCTCACAATCATCCTCACCTTCGTCCTCGGCTTGGTTGATCAGATTTTCAAAGTCATAACTGGCAGTAGCAGAGTTATTATCAATGGGATCCAGAGTGGATATGGATCTGCATTATGATACGTGAGTGTGTGTAAGAGAATAGCTGTTTTGATAGAGTGGGAGACAGAAAAGAAAAACAAAGAGCGCAAAATTTGTAATGCAAGAAAACGTCCAATGTTTTATTAATGATATATGAAAAATGACAAATAATAAGCCCTCACAAGCAAAGCCAAGGTGCCTCGTGCAAGGCATCGGGCCGTAAAGTTTCAAACTGTCTATTACAACTCTTAAAACAAAAGTCAATTACTGTGGAATAAAAGAAACAGGTATGAAGTCCTTCGCCGTCCAGTTGTTCAGTCCACCGTTGGTTGTAGGGTAGATCCATCTGTCGATGTTTGAGTCCTCTTCACTGTCCTCAATTGCATTGACTCCCTGATTGTTGATGTGCAGAGGAGGTCTTCCAATCCGTTCGCGCCTAACAGCCCTTTGAGCCCCTGTAGTAAAGCCCAAACCAAATTCATCAGTTTTGTGCGTGAAATCAGGGAGCTGACCCCAATTGGTACACCCACCTTCTTCAGTTACAGCCCTGGAATCCTTGAGAGAAACCATCTTTAGCAGAGGATTGTTGGTAGCAACTTCAGTTGACGCTAAAGTCTGAGGGACCTCTTCAAAGTTCTGACAAGGGGTTTCGATGAATTCCCCATCCATCTCCATGTAGCGGAAGGAATTGAGATGACTCACCATATACTCCTCCTCACCTTGTACCGTGACAATCTTTCCCTTCACCGGGTATTTCAAAATTTGATAGAGCATAGGAGTCACTGCCCCAGCCTTATGAATTCAAGGACAACCCAGCAAGCAAGAATATGATGGTCTGATATCCATCACATAGAAGGTGGATGCAAAAGTCTGAGAGCCAACTTTAACAAGGATGTCCACCTCCCCGTGCACCATTCTCTTTGACCTGTCGAAAGCCCTAACCACGATATTGCTCGGCTTTAGAATCAAACCTTCACAGTCCAGACGGTCTAATGCTTTCTTTGGCAGAACATTCAACGAGGACCCGGTATCCACCAGTACATGGGCCATAGTGGTGCCCCTGCACTCGATCGAGACGTGTAGAGCATCATTGTGATTTTTCCCCTTAGCGGTCAGATATGCATCTGAGAAACCCAACCCATTGTCGGCAGTCAGGCTAGCTACGTAATCTTTGAATTGATCGGCTGAAGTTTCCTGCGGCACATGCGCAGTTTTGAGGAATGCAATTAAAGCCTTTGCATGGGCTTCAGAGCACAACAACAAGGACAACATGGAGATTTTTGACGGGGTCTTCCCCAGCTGCTCGACTACGTTGTAGTCGCTCTTTTTGATGATTTTCAAAATTTCCTTTATCTCTTGTTTAGAGGTTTCTACAATGATCTTCTTAGGCGCCTCCGTCCGGGAAGGCTCACCTGTGCTTTCTTTGCCCCGAGTCCCAGATGGCTCGGCGACAGGGGTGATAACTATAATAGGAATTGGGATAGTAGTTGATGTACTACCAGATGGAATGACAACAGGTTTATGGACAGTCGGAGGGGAGATCTCGGGATAAAAGAGTCTTCCACTTCTGGTGACCTTGCTTGTCCCAACAATATTATTGATATCCATATCGGCTTCTTCAGCCCTTAGATATTGTTTAACACCATGGTAATATACATCAGCACCGTAATGCCATGGGATAGCCTTATCTGAGGTATATGGGATGGGACCTAGAGTGGTGATTATTAACAGAGCAATTCTTGGAACGGGTGTAACCCTACAGGTTTTCTCGAGGAAACCTTGGAAGGGTTGGCGGAAATGGTGATAATGGCAACATCTTCAAACGGAATCATAGTCTTCTCAAACAAAATTTCCTTATTATCCATCAGGCATTGAACACCTGACTTCAATAAACAGCAACCGGAAGGCAGAATTGAACACATGTGGCAACCTTCACCACAACCCGAAAATAAATCGGCCAACAATAAATTCTTCTTAACCGTTACCAAAGGAGTAGAGATCTCTTCCACGGAGGTTACAAACGAATTGGTGTCCACAACATTGACTCCATGACCATGCTTTGGCATAGGAGCAGTTATAACATTGGGCTTTTCCGGAGCATCAAACTCAATCTCTTTAGCTTCTAGCAAATCTTGCACTTTATTCCTCAGAGCCCAGCAGTCGTTTGTGTCGTGGCCAGGACTCTCTGAATGGTAGGCGCACTGCGGTTGGGATTGTATCTGGGAGAAGCGGTGTTGGGATTCTTGGGAGCCTCTTTCAAGGTTACCAAGTTGGACTTTAACAGATGAGGCAGAACTTCAGCCAAAGTCATGTTGATACGGGTAAACTGCCGTTGTGGTCTTTCCACCCTTTGTTGATTGTTGCATTGTGGAGCAACTGCGGGTCTCGATATCACTACAACATTTAACATTTGACGGTGTTCAGGTCTGCTTTGGCTCCTCGGGCCATAGACTGCACTAGCTTCTTTCTTACCAGTGAAAGGCTTCTTTGTTGCACTTGACGAAGCATCCTTCTGTATTTTACCACTTCGAATGCCAGCTTCTACTCTCTCTCCAGTCAAAATCAACTCAGTAAACCCAGATGACGAACTGCCGATCAGATTATTGAAAAATGAACTAGATGGCGTCCCTAGAAACATGTCGACCAACTCCCTATCAGACAAAGGAGGTTGGAATCTTCCCGCCAAGTCTCTCCACTTTTGAGCATAGTCCTTAAAACCTTCACTTTCACCCATAGACATACCCTGGAGCTGAGTACGAGTGGGAGCAAGGTCGGTGTTATACTAGTACTGCCTGTAAAAAGCAGCAGCAAAGTCTTCCCAGTTTCGGACACTGGATCCTTCCAACTGATAAAACCATTCAAGTTGAGTCCCTGACAGACTATCTTGAAAGAAGTGTACCCACAAATTTCTATCAGCAGTATGGGGTTGGATTTTTCTTACGTAAGAGCGGAGATGGAGTTTTGGACCGGATACTCCATCGTACTTGGAAAAAACCTGAGCTTTGAACTTATGAGGAATCACCACTCCCGACACCAGTCCTAGTTTTCCGAAATCTAAACCAGGGATCTTCTAAATCTCCATAGCACTCAGACGGTCTTCTAGCTGCTTGTACCTATCCTCAGCAGGAGGATATTGCTCATCATCGTAATCTGTATCGTTATCAGAAACTGCTGGACTAGGGTCTTTTACCCTTTCTTGGTTCTCCCTGTCCTTGGATGAGGAGGTCAGATCAGCTGATTGTCTTATCCTTTCTCCGAATCTTCTACCCATGTTCAGAATACCAACCTTCTTCTTCTTCTTTTCTTTCAGAATAAGGGTCTTCAGGTCCTCTTGCCCTTTAGCCAGACTTAGGAACATCTGTTGGAATTGGGCGTTCTGTGCCTGAAGATCTTTGATGGCTTGATCGAAAGACATTTCTGCTGAAATAAACAGCGAAGATGATGAGAAAACTGTAACGGTACCTTTAATGGTGTGCATGCTAATGGGATGCATGTAATGATTTCAAAGACTTTGGGAAATTTAAATTTACAAACCAAAAATAAACAAACTTTATTAGATTAACTTGTAAAAGGTTCAACAATGCCTTTAAGGCGTTACAAAGAAGTAAATGGAAAACAAATCTAAAACTAGAAAAAGCAAAATCAAAAGTCCCATGGACGCTTCCTCTTTGTGCCAATGTAGTCATTGATCACTCTTTCTTCCTCGAGCTTCCTGGTGAGCTTCAAAATCATCCTTTCTTGCTCATGGTACTTTTCTCGGTAAGTATCCCGCTCATCCTTCAGCTGAATCCAAGACCTCTACAACTCCCCAGGATCAGTGGGCATGTAAGGATAGAGAACCGTGTAAGGAATGACCTCTTCATTAGTGGGCTACACAATCACTGGCAATACAGCTTCATAGGGCATCCCAAGCTTCTGGGCACGAGCTCGGACCCATTTTACGTAAGGCTGCATAGGAAGGGAAGTCCTTGGTCCCAGCTCTTGGGGGTCAGATCTGTTCACCATGCCACAAGCTCGTATAAACCTCCGGAGATGTTCCTGAACATCCTTCTTATAGTCAAATGTAATATCCTCAAGAAGTAGCTCGTGGGGACCATCTCTCCGAGCACGACCAAATTGTCGTAAAGCTAGACAAGGATTGTAGGTTATACCCCCTCTGATTCCAAGCAATAGGACATTAGGGTATCCCCCACAAAGATTAATAACAACGGTGTCTTCCATAGTACGGGAGCTCCAAAGAATATCTGTATGGGCAGGTGACATTATCCTGTAGGACCAACCCAATCCTTCTTCGTTCTTTAGCATAGACTTAGGGAGGTGCGAAATAAACCACCTCGACAGCAACGGCATGCAACATATAAGAGTCCCTCTTCTTTGCACGATACGAGTATAGAGGGCATGCAAGATATCACCCAGCAGGGTAGGCACCGGATTGCGAGAAAGGAAAATCTTGGCAGCGTTCACATCTATAAAGGAATCTGGATTCGGGAAGAGAACCAACCCATAGATAAGGAGAGCCAAGATATCTTCGAAAGCCTGAAAATCCAAATTATCCCAGAATAGCTGAGCCTGGTCTATCAGAAATTTGGCTAGAAAACCTTCGACCCCTCTTCGTGTTTCCCAATTGGATACTACATCAGCCTGTTTCAGATGCAGAGCTGAGGCAATGTCTTCTGGTCTAGGAACCTCTTCCATACCTATGAAGGGTATCTGTTCAAGGATGGATATCCCCAATAGGTGAGAGAACTCTTCCAAGGTGGGAACCAGTTGGTAATTTGGAAAGGTGAAGCAATGATGCACAGGATCGAAGAACTGGAAAATTACACTCATCATCTGCTCATCAAGATTTGAAGTAACCAGGCTAAGAAGCAGACCATGTCTCTTAATGAACATAGAAGTCTCAGAAACTCTCAAGGCTAACTTTTTAAGTTGCGCAGGTATTTGCACAAAGTTGACTCGGGTGGTATTTCTGCGTACGGAAGCCATAATCTGCAAAACAGAACAAAGATAAATTCCCTTGGTCTTTGAAACGGTTAGTATAATTGTGATCGTTGGATCTAGAACTGACTGTTTAACGCTGGTTCACGAAATATCGCGGAAGCAAGATTCGCCACCGTCTTTTATTTTCTCCAAAGGGAAAGGACAAAAGCACAGAAAAATTCCTTATAGAGATTGCTCTCGGTTCGGGAGGTAGATTTATAGAAAGGGAAGGTGTTAGCACCCTTTCTATCCATGGTTATCCATGGGCTCTTAGATACTTGCTCATTTGTGTTTTCAAAATGTTTTGTTTGCTTTTCAACTGTGGGTTTAAAAAAAGTTTCGTTTAAAATTTCAGTTCGACTCTTGTATCAGTCCTCAAGAGTGTTTGAAAAATTGTTTTTGAAAGCTTTTTGAAAAGTGTAGGTGTGAAAAGAAGTTTTTGATTTGTTTTGAAATTAGAGCAAGCATCTATGAGTCATCTACCTACCCTAAGAAATTCGTCTGTGTAAATGTCCTTAAAGTAGTGCCATCCCACCATTGAGAGGTAGGCAGCACCACTGTTGGAGGTGTTCGGGTCAATTCGAGGGTTCGGGACATTGTGGTCACCAGAGCAATAGGAAGACACCTTAGAAGCTACCCCCATGCCATGTTCATGGACATGAGGACTTACTAAAACATCCTCTACTCGACGACCACTTTTCGAGGGGCAAGGCAACAGTGAGGCGTACCCTAGGGGTGGTGTGTGAATTGTGTGTCCTTTTCAGTTATATTTGTCTTGTTCATGCATCGGTGATCTACGCTTTGTTTTTATTTTTGGCATTCATTCTTTCATGTGAATTATTAACAGTTTAAAGGTGCGGAATTTAAAAGTCCTACGCTATTACAAAGGCGCGGGTCTACATCGCCAAATTAATCCAAGACCCGATTTAAAATAAATAAACTGCGGAAAGATAAATGTCCTAATTAATCTATTACAAGGCTTTGGAGTAATTACATGAAATTTATAAGAAAAGAAATAAAATAAGCGCGTGAAACAAAATTATAATCGAAAGCGAGGGCGTTGGACCCTTTTAAAGGAATTAAATTGAAATTATGAAATTAATTAAATTAAATAAAGGAAAAAGACTTATTTTTTGATATTTTTTTGTACTTTATGAAATTAAGAAAATTAATGGAGTTAAAAACCCTAATTCTACGTATTTTTTAATTATTAAAGAAATAAATTCAAGTTTGACCTAATTTACATTAACTATTTACATGGTATATTTATTTATAAAAATAATTAATATTTAATAATGGTAAAAGAAAAGAAAAAGAATAAATGTATTTAAAACCCTAATTCTACATTTTTTTAGTTTATTCAAAAAAATATTAAAATTAAACCTAAAATTAAAACTAAATTAATTAATAAAATTTATTTACAAAAACTATTAAATAAAATATATTTTTATTTTTTGGTCTTTTCTGATTTTTTGTAGTTTTATATCATTCAAAATTAATTTAAGGAATTAAAACAAAACAATTAAATTGAAACAAATAAATAAATAAATAAAAAAAAGGGATAGAGATGCAAACAAGAGGGGTGGTAGACCCAGTTTGGGAGGTATGATCAGCAGTGATTTGGCCCAATAGCAGCTTGGCCACGTTGACTTTTCTGGCTTGTATGCACATGGTTGACTGAGGATGCATGGAGGACTAAGTGATCTGACCATTAGATGAATCTCCTGAGACACGTGGCAAGCTTCAGCGCTGGATGTTTGGTAGACTTCTGGACACGTTGAGTACCTAATCACGTTATAAGAAAAAATAGAAGGAAATATGGGGGACCTGGGGATCGAACCCAGGTCCCAACGCTTACCGTGCCAACGCTTTGCCAGCTGCGCTGCTTATGCTCTTTGTTATTAATATAGGACACAAATAATATAAGAGAAACATGCAATTATTCTGGAATTAACAAAAAAAACGCGCCAACGATTTGAACGCACCAATCACACTCCTCCATGCATCGTCTTCTCCACTTGTTCTTTATTTTGCCTGAAAAAATAACATCAAATAGCGGGGGTTTTAAACCCCCAATAACTCAAACCTGGAAAATAACGATTAGGCCATACTCAAATATAAAAAGGGCGTGACCTATTGAATTGAATCGTCCAGATGCCCTGAGTTCAATGATATAGGTCTTGTGGTTCAATTTTTCCCTATGAAAGAAGCCCTCTTTTTAAGCTTTTGAAACCCTAATGCGTGTTCATGGCAATTTTGCATACAATCGTCCAAAACTCAATTGAATGGTACCAATGGCTTTAGAAATATCACGTTAGTATAAATCACATATTAAAAGTCATGAATAACGTATGAAAATGCAAACACGATTGTAAAATTTTTACAGAAAAGTTAGACTCCTATCTACCAATTCTTTGCGCTTGGAGGGTTGATGTTGATTGGAGTAGCTTCCTGGATGCCTTGGCAAGCTATTGGAATGGTTATTTTGCTTTTAATTGCGCTGGAACTGTGTCTTCAGTTTTGACTTTTTCACAAAAAAATGCAAAGTGTGTATGTTCTTCTGAGCGCAGCTTTAAGGTTCTGAGCATTAGGGTTGGGTTTATACTTATGTGTGGAATGAATTAGGGTAGAAATTTCAACCAAAAACCTTTGCATTCAATGTTTTTGAGATTTGATTTCCATGGATCTTTTTCAATCTTTTCCATGCCCGTTTGATATCAATCATGGCCAAATCTTTCCAAATTGAGTGTGCACGAAATCTGGGAGTTATGATAGACCTATTAGCTGCATAAAAAGATTTAAAATGCATGCTTGAGTATTTTTGTCATATTTTATTTAATTAAATGAATTAATGGTGATAAAAATTTAAATAAATAATAAAAATGATGAAATAACTCCCCTTTGGGTCAATGGGTCGTGCATAACTTTTGGATGATGATTCTTGGAAGAAAATGTGGCCCATTAGCAATTTTGAGGCATTTGAAGCAAAGTTGACTTTTCAAAATTCCCAAAAATTTCCCAACTTCCACAAGGCATATCTTGCTCAATTTTTAAGCTTTGATCATGTTCTTGGACATTTTGGAAAGGTCTTGAAGTCCTATAACCAATGCCTTTGGTCCCATGTCATTTTGATTTACCAATATCAAGTTATGGCCTTTGACTTAAAGTGCCTTTTTGTTGACTTTTGAAAATGACCTATAATGTTGAGATTGATAACTTTTTGTGAGAGCATTTCTTGGAATTGAAGTGTGAAGAGGAGTTGTAGGCAATGTCATTCTCTTCAAAATGAGCTTTGGATGGAATTTTTCTGATGAACCATGTGGAAGTTATGCCTTGGTCAAGTTACAGTTGACTTTTTCAACTGTCCAAATATAGCAACTTTTGCATCTTGACACTTTTTGAGCCATACCTTGAAAATCATGATCAAGAATTGATCAAATGATGTTTGTGGCCTCAAAATAAGATGTTGACCAAAAATTTTGACTTTTGACTGTCAAATGACCATTTTGCCCCTGCAGTTGACTGTTGGGCAATTAGGGTTTTTGACTGTGCAATTTTGTGTTATGAGTCTTGAAACTTGGCATAAGGATACTTGACAATGTTTATAGGCATGTGGGACTTGTTTGGACCCTTGGAAACTTCAACTTCTTCGCCAGAACCAAAACCCTAGTTTTTGACTGTTAGGAGGCCCTTGAACTGTGCAACCCTTGGGGAGATTTTGAAGCATGCTCTTTGCAAATCTTGAAGAATATGGGAGGGCAAATTTTGGGGTACAACAGTTGCCCCTGTTCAATCTTCTTAAACCTGAGGATGCAGATTGGCTGACGTGCCTTTCGTAATCCGAAGGTGGAAGATGATTGAACACTAGAGTGCCCAGAAATTTGCGCTCACATAGTAGTGTGATGGTGGGAATGGGCTTATAGATGCCATTTGGAGATTGATGGATAGGATGATGGGCTTACAGATGCCATGTTTTAGAGATGATGGATAGGTGGATGGGCTTATAGATGCCATCTGGGTGTTGATCGCGTAAGAGATTCCTTAGAGAGAATTTGCATACCTGAAAAAAAGAAAATGATTACCTGGCCTGTTACAGGAGCTGGTCTTCAAACTCTTTGTGTAGATGTGCCCGGACTGGTTACAGGAATTGAATCTGGAGCTTCAAAAGGTGATGAATGAACCAGGGATGGTTACTACCTCAACAGTGATGATGAGAGAACCTTGGATGATTACTACCTCAACAGGAACGCTGAGAGAATCTTGGGCGATTACTACCTCCACAGTAACGATGGGAGAACCTTGGATGTCTTCTACTGGGATACGAATCAAGGAGATCTTAGGGTCGATCTGACTGAACCGGAGAAGGCATTAGAATATCTTCAACTGGATAAGAATCAGGGAGATCTTAGGGTCGATCTGACTGAACCAGAGAAGGCCTTTGACTGGATAAGAATCAGAGAAATCTTTGGAGTCGATTTAACTGAACCGGACAAAGTCTTGGAATCTTCAACTGGATAAGAATCAGAGAGATCTTAGGGTCGATCTGACTGAACCAGAGAAGGCCTTTGACTGGATAAGAATCAGAGAAACCTTTGGAGTCGATTTAACTGAACCAGGCTAGGTATTGAAATATAGCTGAGAACTTAACTGAATCTTTCCTGGAAGGTAAAGGTCAGTCATATGCAATGCATGACGTGGATCAAGCAATGATGTTCTCAACATAAATGAGATTGTAAGATATGATGCGTATATGCATGCTATAATGTGTGGAAATGCGATGTTTATGAATGTATGTTTTTGTCTAGGAAAGTAAATCCTTGACGGGTGCCGGGAAGTCACATCCTGGGCTGATGTTTGTAGAATAGTGCTTTGTTGTTTCCGCTGGGGATGATAGTTGCAAGAATACCGGTAGGAGAAGATAACTTCGTTGGGGAATAAACTTGGCGAATGGATTATTCTGCGGGGAAAGGATACTCTAGCTACCTTGCTGGGGAACCATACTCTGTGGGGAGAGAGATACTTCACTGGGATGATGATAACTCCGCTGGGGATACCATTGATGTTGGAAGTGTTAATAGACTTCGCTGGGGATAGGAAGACTTTGCCGAGGACGATCTTTCCGTGGCTTTTGGCTGAGGATAACCCAGTTATATCCTGGTATGGAAATAACCTTTGAATAAAGCCGGGAGACGCGTTCGTGCTCTGCGGGTGGCAAGCTTCCAGAATCTACTGGGGATAAGCTTCCTGCTGGGGAGATGGATTCAAACTTCCTGGGGAAATCTTGATTGGACTCTCCTGGGGAAATTTTTGAGATGTACTGGGGAAGTGGCTCCGCTGAATGTCTGGTATACCGTCGGGGAACAATCTTAGATCAAGACTGCCGGGGATGCTTGTTTAAGAATATCTGTATATTGTGCTGGGGAATGTTGAGATTTGCGGGGGTACCCAACTTCCTTAAGGCTGATAATATAGCTTTGCTTGGGGAGAGTGCATGGACTTGCTGGCTCACTCTCTGGGGAATTAAGGCATACTGGTTATGTTCTTCGACTGAACTTACCTTGGTACCTTGGTGGACAGAACAATTAGATAGCTTAGACAAACATTATTGCCCCTGTTTCTAATGTTACCTGTAATTAATCCTTTGTTCCATATGCAAATATTTATGAACCTTGGACGTTCTTCGCAAAACAAAACATTAGTGGCATATATCACAAATTGAACCTTGGACGTTCTTCGCAAAACAAAACAGAAAAAGGAAAAACAATTGGTAATTGACTGAAAAGTGTATTTATATTGATTTTCGAATTTGCCTGTAAATAGGCGTTTTATGTACAAGAGGCTGACGTCCCAGTAAGAGAACGCCGCCGGACAAAAGAGTTTATACAATTTGTACAAAAGTAAAATAAAACAGCTGTGTGAAAAGAATAATCCCACTGGGTTTCAACTCTGCTATCGCCTTTATATCTTCGAGCGTCTCATCACTTGATGACCTAAATGAAGATGAAGCTGATTGATCGATGCCGTTAGAACTTGGTGTTGATACCGGATTCTGGATGTGGGGTGATCCAATGAGATATAGTTTTACGCTTTATCCCTAACTTTTGCCTGGACCGCCCTTTCGGGTTTTCAGTCCACCGGGATACCCATTTTTGCCCAAGCCGCCTTTTCAGGTTTTCGACTTGCCGGGTGTACAGATTTTTTTCATTTCATCCCTTCATTTTGCCCGAACCCTTTTGGTTCGCCGGGAAGCCCTAATTTTTGCCTAGGTATGTCAACCTAGCGGGTCTTTTTTCATGCGTAGTATCTTTTTACTATGTCTGCATTGGCGGGGTGAGGAAGGTCGTCACCATCCATGTTGGTTAGAATCATGGCTCCTCCTGAGAACACATGTTTAACCACGAATGGCCCTTCGTATGTAGGGGTCCATTTTCCCCTTGGATCACTCTGAGGAAGGATGATACGCTTGATTACCAGATCCCCAACTTGATACTCTTGTGGTCTGACCTTCTTGTTAAATGCCCTGATCATCCGTTTTTGATACGTCTGACCATGACAAATAGCAGCAAGTCTCTTTTCGTCAATCAGGTTTAGCTGATCAAGTCGTGTCTGGATCCAATCATCTTCGTTTAGATCTGCATCCTTCATTATCCGGAGAGAGGGTATCTGCACTTCGATCGGCAAGACTGCCTCCATACCGTAGACCAAGGAAAAAGGAGTTACCCCGGTTGATGTCCTGGCTGAGGTACGGTACCCATGTAGAGCGAACGGTAACATCTCGTGCCAATCTTTATAAGTCACTGTCATCTTCTGCACAATTTTCTTAATGTTCTTATTTGCTGCTTCTACAGCCCCATTCATCTTCGGTCTGTAAGGCGAAGAGTTGTGGTGCTGTATTTTGAATTGCTCGCAGAGCTCAGTGATCATTTTGTTATTGAGATTGGTACTGTTGTCTGTAATGATCCTTTCAGGGACGCCGTATCGACAGATCAAGTTATGCCGAATGAATCGTGCCACAACACTCTTGGTTACAGTGGCGTAGGACGCTGCTTCAACCCACTTCGTGAAATAATCAATCGCCACCAGGATGAAGCGATGCCCATTAGATGCTGTAGGTTTAATCTCGCCGATCATATCTATACCCCACATTGCAAACGGCCAAGGTGCTGTTAAGACATTCAGAGGGACAGGAGGAACATGCACCTTGTCTGCATAAATCTGGCACTTATGGCACGTCCGAGAATGTTGGTAGCAATCAGCTTCCATTGTGGACCAGAAATATCCTTCCCGAAGGATCTTCTTCGCCATAGTGTGTCCACTGGAATGTGTTCCGAAGGTCCCTTCATGTAGCTCTTCCATGATCCTTTCTGCTTCAGTCTTATCCACACAACGCAGTAAGGTCGAATCATGGTTTCGCTTATACAGAATGTCGTTGCTAAGGAAGAACTTCGCTGCGAACCTTCTCAGAAACTTCTTATCTTTGACAGAGGCACCTTCAGGGTATTCCTGAGCTTCCAAGTATCTCTTCACCTCATGGTACCAGGGTTTCTCAGTTGCCAATTCAGTCTCAAGATCACAACAGTATGCTGGTTCGTCCAGTTTCCAGATAATGACCTGGGGAGCCTCATTGTCCCATTTGACTTTGAACATGGAAGACATTGTAGCTAACGCGTCCGCTAGCTGATTCTCCTCTCTCGGGAAGTGTTCAAAGGTTATCTCTGTGAAGTGGGGGATCAATGTCAACACACATTCTCTGTAAGGAATAAGATTCGGATGTTTCGTATCCCACTCTCCTTTGATCTGATTGATCACGAGAGCGGAATCTCCGAAGACACTCAGAAACTTGATCCTTAAGTCGATCGCAGCTTGGAGACCCATGATGCATGCCTCATACTCCACCATGTTGTTGGTGCAGTTGAAACATAGCCGGGCAGTGAGTGGAGTATGAGTGCCTTGAGGGGATATGATCACAGCGCCGATACCGTTACCCAAAGCATTGGAGGCTCCATCAAAGTGCATAGACCATCGGGATCCTTCCTCAGGTCCTTCATCCGGTCCAGGTACTTCGCAATCAGTCACAATCATGATACTCTCGTCAGGAAATTCAAAGTTCATTGACTGATAGTCGTCTACTGCCTGATGTGCCAAGTGGTCTGCCCATACACTTCCTTTGATGGCTTTCTGGGTCGTGTACTGGATGTCGTATTCTGTCAAGATCATTTGCCATCTTGCTATTCTCCCAGACAGAGCAGGCTTTTAAAATATGTACTTGATTGGATCCATCTTTGAGATCAACAAAGTAGTGTGAGTCAGCATATACTGTCTCAGCCGGCGAGCAGCCCATACCAAAGCGCATCAAGTTTTCTCAAGCAGCGAGTATCGGGTCTCACAGTCGATAAACTTTTTGCTAAGGTAATAAATGGCATGCTCTTTTCGGCCAGACTCGTCATGCTGCCCCAGCACACACCCCATTGAGTTGTCAAGTACTGTCAGGTATAGTATCAGAGGTCTCCCTTCAACCGGTGGCATAAGGATGGGTGGTTCTTGGAGATACTCTTTGATTTTGTCAAAAGCGGCCTGACATTCATCATTCCAACGTACTACCTGATCTTTCTTCAGCAGCTTGAAGATTGGCTCGCAGGTAGCAGTTAGGTGCGAGATGAACCGAGCAATGTAATTCAGGCGTCCTAGAAAGCCTCTGACCTCTTTCTCTGTCTTAGGAACTGGCATCTCTTGAATGGCTTTAACCTTGGCAGGGTCCACTTGAATACCCTTATCACTTACCACGAAGCCTAGCAACTTTCCAGATCTAACCCCGAAGGTGCATTTGTTCGGGTTCAACCTTAGCTTGTACAACTTCAGACGGTCAAACAATTTCTGCAGATGATCAAGGTGTTCTTCCTCAGTTTGGGACCTTGCAATCATGTCGTCGACATACACTTCAATCTCATGATGGATCATGTCATGAAATAAAGCAACCATGGCACGTTGGTAGGTTGCCCCAGCATTCTTCAACCCGAATGGCATGACCTTGTAGCAGAAGGTGCCCCACTGAGTAACAAAGGTAGTCTTTTCCATGTCTTCAGGAGCCATCTTGATTTGATTATAGCCTGAAAAACCATCCATGAAAGAGAACACCTTATGCTGAGCAGTATTGTCAACAAGGACATCAATATGAGGTAGAGGGAAGTCATCTTTGGGGCTGGCCCTGTTCAGATCCCTGTAATCAACACACATTCTGACCTTTCCATCTTTCTTTGGTACCGGCACCACATTAGCAACCCACTGAGGATAAGAAGTCACTGCAAGGAACCCGACATCAAATTGTTTCATAACCTCGGCTTTGGTCTTCTCAGACATCTCTGGACGCATACGGCGGACCTTTTGCTTAACCGGAGGGCAGTCTTCCTTGGTAGGCAAATGATGAACCACGATGTCGGTATCCAACCCAGGCATGTCTTCGTAGGACCAGGCAAAGATCTCTATATAATCGTGTAACATCTGAGTCAACCGTTGCTTCACGCTGAGCTCTAGGTTGGCACCAATCTTGACCTCCTTCCTATTTGCCTCAGTACCCACATTTATTGTTTCCACCGGCTCTTCATGTGGTTGAATTGCCCTCTCTTCCTGGAGTAACAGTCTTGCAAGCTCACCAGGAACTTCGCAATCATCTTCACCTTCGTTTTCGGCTAAGTTGATCAGATTTTCTAAGTCATAACTGGCAGTAGCAGAGTCGTTACCAGTGAGATCCAGAGTGGATTGAAACCTGTATGAGTGAGTGTGTGTAAATACAGCTGTTTTGCACTATATAAAGAAAGGAAAGAAATAAAAGGAACATAAGATTTGAAATGCGAGAAAACGTCCAAAGTCTTTATTCATGATATATGAAATGACAATTAATATGCCCTCACAAATGAAGCCACAGTGCCCCGGGTAAGACACCGGGCCATAGAGTTTTAATTCATTGTTTATTACAAATAACAAAAACAGAAGAATTCATTACTCCGTAACAAAAGTAACAGGTAGGTTGTCCTTTGCAATCCAATTACTAGGTCCACTGTCGGTCGTCGGATAAATCCAACTGTCGAACTCAGCTTCATCCACTTCATCATCCTCCCTGATAGCATTCACTCCATGGTTAGGCATGGGAGCAGTCACCATATTGGGCTTCTCAGGTGCCTCAAACTGTACCTCCTTTGCATCAATAAGGTCTTGCACCTTATTCCTTAAGTTCCAGCAGTCATCAGTGGAATGCCCCGGGCTATCGGAGTGATAAGCACAGCGGGCATTTGGATTATACTTGGGAGAGGCAGTATTCACAACCTTCGGGGCCTCCCTGACAGTCACCAAGTTGGTGGATAGCAACTGCGGCAAGATTTGTGATAGGGTCATACTCAGACGGGTGAACTCTCTTCTGGGTCTTTCAGCCCTTTGTGGATTGGTTTGCCGAGGAGCGGCAGCAGGTTTAGCAATCATTACCGCGTTGACAGATTGGCGGCGTTCTGGTTTATCATGTCTTCTAGGCCCATATACAGCACTGGCCTCCTTCTTAAAGGGCTTCTTCTCAGAACCTGAAGATGTACCCTTCTGAATTTTACCGGACTTCATTCCAGCCTCTATTCTCTCCCCAGTCAGAATAAGATCAGTGAACCCTGCAGACGAGTTACCGATAAGATGATTGAAAAATGGCCCAGATAGGGTCCCCAAGAACATATCCACCAGCTCACGGTCAGTCAATGGAGGCTGCACCCTTCCAGCCAGATCCCTCCACTTATGTGCATACTCTTTGAAACCTTCGCTTGATCCTAGCGACATACCCTGGAGTTGGGTACGTGTAGGAGAAAGGTCGGCATTATATTGATATTGCTTGTAAAAAGCAGTAGCCAACTCCTCCCAGTTACGAACTTTGGTCCCATCCAGCTGATAGAACCATTCGAGACGAGTCCCTGAAAGACTCTCCTGGAAGAAGTGGATCCACAAGTTCTTGTCTGCTGTGTACGGTTGAATCTTCCGCACATAAGATCTGAGGTGTAGTTGGGACAAGACGCCCCGTCATACTTGGTGAAAGATGGTGCCTTAAACTTGTGAGGAATAATCACACCAGTAGATAAGCCCAAGTCTCCGAAATCCAGCCCAGGCACTTGTTGGATCTCCATTGCATTCAGTCTGTCTTCCAACTGCTTATACCGGTCTTCAGCAGGAGGATACTGTTCCTTATTAAAGTCAGTCTCGTTGTCAGAGACTACTGGACTCGAAGCCTTTCCCCCCTGGGGACTGTCTTTGCCTACAGACGAACCAGCTTCTTCATTCTGCAGAGTGTTACCTAACCTCCGGCCCGAGTTGAAAAGAACAGTTCTCTTCTTCTTCTTCCCCTTCTTCAGGAGTAAAGCCTTCAGCTCTTCTTGGCCTTGAGCCAAACCCATGATCAGCTCCTGAAATTGTGCGTTCTGCGCCTGAAGGGCCTTGATAGACATCTCGGTTGATGATGAGTCAGGGTTCATGATGCTGAAATAAACAGCGAAGAACAGTAAGCAACCTGAAAAGAAGAGAACCTGCTATGCACATGATGAATGATATGTGTTTATGCAATGCATTCAAGGGTTCGAAAGTTCAAATTTGTTGTAGACAAAAAAGGAACACACGTTATCATTAAGGAAATAATTATTCAGTACATCAAAGCCTCATGGGCACATATTACAAAGCAAATCAATCCCAAAAGACACTACGCATCCTCTTTGGAGCTATGTAGGTGTTGAGATTCCTTTCCTCGTGCAGTAGGCGGGTGAGCTCCAAGACCTTCTTTTCACTGGCATGTAGACTAGTCTCAAGAGAATTTCGTTCTTCCTTAAGCTGGATCCAGCTCTTCTGCATCTCTTCCCAGGATGTGGGCATGTCAGGATATTGAATGGTATAGGACACCTCTCCCTCCAAGACTGGCTCTTTGATCACAGGGAGCATATGAGGATATGGCATCACTAACTTCTGGGAGCGGGCCCGTACCCACTTGAGATAAGGTTCCAACGGGATGGAATTCCTGTGCCCCAGGGTCTTGCCGTCTATCCTACTTGGCATCCTCCAAGCTCTGATAAATCTCTGGCGAAGTCCTTGTGCATCGTTGTCGAAGTCAAAAACTATGTCAGGAATTAACATGTCGTGAGGGCCGTCCCTCCGAGCATAACCAAACTGTCTCCAAGCCAGGCATGGGTTGTAAGTAATACCTCCTCTGATTCCAAGTAAAGGAACATTAGGGTACTCCCCGCAACGATCAATGATAGTGACATCCTCTCTGGACCGAGGGCACCAATGTATATCTGCATGTGTAAGAGTCATCAACCGTTGTGACCACCTCAAACCCCGCTCGTTCTTCAAAACTGATTGCGGAAGGTGCGAAATAAACCACCTCCCCAGGAGAGGAGTGCAACACATAAGGACACCTCTTTTTCTCATGGTTCGAGTGTAACATGAGTGAAGGATGTCCCCCAGCAACGTAGGTATAGGATTCCTGGACATGAAGATCTGGACAGCACTGATATTTATAAGCTGATCTGGGTTAGGGAACAACACCAAACCATAGACTAGGAGGGCCATAACTTCTTCAAAAGCTTGCAGGTCAAGGGAGTTCCAACATTCCTGGGCCTTTTCAAACAGAAACCTGGCTAAGAACCCTTTGATGCCACTTCTAACTTCCCAATGTCCCTTGAGGTCAGATGGTTGTAGGTGTAAGGCTTTAGCAATCTCTTCAAGCTTGGGTTCCTTTTCCGTACCGTTGTAGGGTAGTTGATCAAGGATAGGGATCTTCAGAAGCCAGGAGAACTCTTCCAATGTAGGTACCAGTTGATAATCCAGGAAAGTGAAACAGTGATGCAGAGGGTCAAAGAACTGGAACATGACCTTTATCATATCTTCCTCAATGTTGGTATTGACCAAGCTGATGAGTCTTCCATGTCTTTCACTGAATGAAGAGCTCTCGGGAATTCTGGATATAAGCTCCTTAAGCTGAGGAGGGATCCTTACAAGGCTGATTTGAATTGTCTTTCTGCGAACAGTTTCCATATCCTACAAAACAAGAACAAATATGAAGATTCGAACCCCTGAAATGGTTAGTCAATGCATATGATGCTGGATGATGTCATGATGCTATGATTAAACACACCACAAATATTTACAAAGGCAAACATGTAAGGCACACAAGTCACACAAGACAAGCCCTTAGAGTTTAGGCCAGCATGGGGTCTGGGTATTACCCTCTTGAAGTTGGTGGGCTCAACCTGTCCTATTAGAAGTAACCGGGTTCTAAGGATCCCAATATCACTGGATTGCTTTCATTGTTCATCGTTTCGATTTAGCCACTGAACTGGCGACCGAAATATTCCAGGAAAGCAACCCTCAATTGAGTGTAGTATCGAGTATCAACCAACCTCGGACTGCACCAAAGTCAGTTATCTCACTACCCTAAAGAGGCCAAGATAGTTCAATTAAGGTTCCTAAGGTCAGTTGATGCTTCACGATACCACATGGAGGCCCCGTACTCTCCTTGACTGAACTCAAGGGTTACCGGTACACACCAAAGTGCCACATCAACGTAGCAGACTGTTTCAACCATGTCGGTATACCCCGCACAGTTCCCTCACAGCCTTGTTTCTACTTTCTAAGAAGGTATCCCCAGATCCGAGTTAGGATCTATGTAACTCCCATGCAACCCACAATTTAAAGAAAACAAGTCAATACAATTGAAAACACAGCTATGAACTATCCTAAGGTACACCTCACTTTAAAAAGTATCCCCAGCAGAGTCACCAGTTCTGTGATCGGTGGATCTGGAACTGACTGTTTAACGCTGGTTCGCGAAATGTCGCGGAAGCAAGAGTCGCCACCGTCTTTTATTTTCTCCAAAGGGAAAGGACAAAAGCACAGAAAAATTCCTTATAGAGATTGCTCTCGGTTCGGGAGGTAGATTTATAGAAAGGGAAGATGTTAGCACCCTTTCTATCCATGGTTATCCATGGGCTCTTAGATACTTGCTCATTTGTGTTTTCAAAATGTTTTGTTTGCTTTTCAACTGTGGGTTTAAAAAAAGTTTCGTTTAAAATTTCAGTTCGACTCTTGTATCAGTCCTCAAGAGTGTTTGAAAAATTGTTTTTGAAAGCTTTTTGAAAAGTGTAGGTGTGAAAAGAAGTTTTTGATTTGTTTTGAAATTAGAGCAAGCATTTATGAGTCATCTACCTACCCTAAGAAATTCGTCTGTGTAAATGTCCTTAAAGTAGTGCCATCCCACCATTGAGAGGTAGGCAGCACCACCGTTGGAGGTGTTCGGGTCAATTCGAGGGTTCGGGACATTGTGGTCACCAGAGCAATAGGAAGACACCTTAGAAGCTACCCCCATGCCATGTTCATGGACATGAGGACTTACTAAAACATCCTCTACTCGACGACCACTTTTCGAGGGGCAAGGAAACAGTGAGGCGTACCCTAGGGGTGGTGTGTGAATTGTGTGTCCTTTTCAGTTATATTTGTCTTGTTCATGCATCGGTGATCTACGCTTTGTTTTTATTTTTGGCATTCATTCTTTCATGTGAATTATTAACAGTTTAAAGGTGCGGAATTTAAAAGTCCTACGCTATTACAAAGGCGCGAGTCTACATCGCCAAATTAATCCAAGACCCGATTTAAAATAAATAAACTGCGGAAAGATAAATGTCCTAATTAATCTATTACAAGGCTTTGGAGTAATTACATGAAATTTATAAGAAAAGAAATAAAATAAGCGCGTGAAACGAAATTATAATCGAAAGCGAGGGCGTTGGACCCTTTTAAAGGAATTAAATTGAAATTATGAAATTAATTAAATTAAATAAAGGAAAAAGACTTATTTTTTGATATTTTTTTGTACTTTATGAAATTAAGAAAATTAATGGAATTAAAAACCCTAATTCTACATATTTTTTAATTATTAAAGAAATAAATTCAAGTTTGACCTAATTTACATTAATTATTTACATGGTATATTTATTTATAAAAATAATTAATATTTAATAATGGTAAAAGAAAAGAAAAAGAATAAAAGTATTTAAAACCCTAATTCTACATTTTTTTAGTTTATTCAAAAAAATATTAAAATTAAACCTAAAATTAAAACTAAATTAATTAATAAAATTTATTTACAAAAACTATTAAATAAAATATATTTTTATTTTTTGGTCTTTTCTGATTTTTTTGTAGTTTTATATCATTCAAAATTAATTTAAGGAATTAAAACAAAACAATTAAATTGAAACAAATAAATAAATAAAAGAAAAGAAAGGGGATAGAGATGCAAACAAGAGGGGTGGTAGACCCAGTTTGGGAGGTATGATCAGCAGTGATTTGGCCCAATAGCAGCTTGGCCACGTTGACTTTTCTGGCTTGTAAGCACATGGTTGACTGAGGATGCATGGAGGACTAAGTGATCTGACCATTAGATGAATCTCCTGAGACGCGTGGCAAGCTTCAGCGCTGGATGTTTGGTGGACTTCTGGACACGTTGAGTACCTAATCACGTTATAAGAAAAAATAGAAGGAAATATGGGGGACCTGGGGATCGAACCCAGGTCCCAACGCTTACCGTGCCAATGCTTTGCCAGCTGCGCTGCTTATGCTCTTTGTTATTAATATAGGACACAAATAATATAAGAGAAACATGCAATTATTCTGGAATTAACAAAAAAACGCGCCAACAATTTGAACGCACCAATCACACTCCTCCACGCATCGTCTTCTCCACTTGTTCTTTATTTTGCCTGAAAAAATAACATCAAATAGCGGGGGTTTTAAACCCCCACTAACTCAAACCTGGAAAATAACGATTAGGCCATACTCAAATATAAAAAGGGCGCGACCTATTGAATTGAATCGTCCAGATGCCCTGAGTTCAATGATATAGGTCTTGTGGTTCAATTTTTCCCTATGAAAGAAGCCCTCTTTTTAAGCTTCTGAAACCCTAATGCGTGTTCATGGCAATTTTGCATACAATCGTCCAAAACTCAATTGAATGGTACCAATGGCTTTAGAAACATCACGTTAGTATAAATCACATATTAAAAGTCATGAATAACGTATGAAAATGCAAACACGATTGTAAAATTTTTACAGAAAAGTTAGACTCCTATCCTCCAATTCTTTGCGCTTGGAGGGTTGATGTTGATTGGAGTAGCTTCCTGGATGCCTTGGCAAGCTATTGGAATGGTTATTTTGCTTTGAATTGCGCTGGAACTGTGTCTTCAGTTTTGACTTTTTCACAAAAAAATGCAAAGTGTGTATGTTCTTCTGAGCGCAGCTTTAAGGTTCTGAGCATTAGGGTTGGGTTTATACTTATGTGAGGAATGAATTAGGGTAGAAATTTCAACCAAAAACCTTTGCATTCAATGTTTTTGAGATTTGATTTCCATGGATCTTTTTCAATCTTTTCCATGCCCTTTTGATATCAATCATGGCCAAATCTTTCCAAATTGAGTGTGCACGAAATCTGGGAGTTATGATAGACCTATTAGCTGCATAAAAAGATTTAAAATGCATGCTTGAGTATTTTTGTCATATTTTATTTAATTAAATGAATTAATAGTGATAAAAATTCAAATAAATAATAAAAATGATGAAATAACTCCCCTTTGGGTCAATGGGTCGTGCATAACTTTTGGATGATGATTCTTGGAAGAAAATGTGGCCCATTAGCAATTTTGAGGCATTTGAAGCAAAGTTGACTTTTCAAAATTCCCAAAAATTTCCCAACTTCCACAAGTCATATCTTGCCCAATTTTTAAGCTTTGATCATGTTCTTGAACATTTTGGAAAGGTATTGAGGTCCTCTAACCAATGCCTTTGGTCCCATGTCATTTTGATTTACCAATCTCAAGTTATGGCCTTTGACTTAAAGTGCCTTTTTGTTGACTTTTGAAAATGACCTATAATGTTGAGATTGATAATTTTTTGTGAGAGAATTTCTTGGACTTGAAGTGTGAAGAGGAGTTGTAGGCAATGTCATTCTCTTAAAAATGAGCTTTGGATGGAATTTTTCTGATGAACCATGTGGAAGTTATGCCTTGGTCAAGTTACAGTTGACTTTTTCAACTATCCAAATATAGCAACTTTTGCATCTTGAGACTTTTTGAGCCATGCCTTAAAAATCATGATCAATAATTGATCAAATGATGTTTGTGGCCTCAAAATAAGATGTTGACCAAAAATTTTGACTTTTGACTGTCAAATGACCATTTTGCCCCTGTAGTTGACTGTTGGGTAATTAGGGTTTTTGACTGTGCAATTTTGTGCTGTGAGTCTTGAAACTTGGCATAAGGATACTTGACAATGTTTATAGGCATGTGGGACTTGTTTGGACCCTTGGAAACTTCAACTTCTTCGCCAGAACCAAAACCCTAGTTTTTGACTGTTAGGAGGCCCTTGAACTGTGCAACCCTTGGGGAGATTTTGAAGCATGCTCTTTGCAAATCTTGAAGAATATGGGAGGGCAAATTTTGGGGTACAACAATAATGAAATATGAATGCCATGTTATGATGCATGATGTCATGATAAAAAAACAAAAGGTATAAAAGATAACAGGCATGGCAAAGACAAACAAGTCACACAAAGCCCTTAAGTTTAAGGCTTGCATGAGGTCAAAGGTATTACCCTCTTGAAGTTTAGTTGGTTTCAACCTGTCCTAGCAAAAGTAACCGGGTTCTAGAGGATCTCATTATCACTGACCATCCTCCATCGGTCATGGTTTCAGCTCACGCAATCTTTTCTTACGGCCGGAACTATCGCGAGAGTATGGTCTCAATGAGTGTAGCATCGAGTATCAACCAGTTCTCAGCTTTACACCGAGGCCGGCTATCTCACTATTTTCTAATGGCCAAGTTGGTCGATTAAAGGTTCTAAGGTCAGTTGATGCTTAATGACACCACGCAGCAGCCCCGTATTCTTCTCGTTTCTCCACAAGGGATACCGGTACCAACCAATGTGCCACATCAACGTAGCTACTGCTTCAACTGTATCGGTCTACGTCGTACAGTTCCCTCATAGTTTATTGCTACTTACCTAAAAGGTGTCCCCAGATTCGGGTTAGGATCTATAGTAACTCCCAAACAAAACCCTTAAAAGTAAAGCAATCAAAGCAAACATGAGAAGCAATTAAGATGAACTAGATCCTAAGATATACCCCACTTATTATGTCCCCAGCAGAGTCGCCATTTATGTGATACGGTGGCAGAACCGACTGTTTTTGAAAATGCTGGTGTGTGTTTTGCATTTTTTTGTTTGCAAAATGTTGCGGTAAGCAAGAGTCGCCACCAACTTTTATTAAATCCAATCGGAAAGGAAAAAAGTACAGAAAAAATCCTTTTTTCGAGATTTTGAGTACGGGGGGTAGATTATAGAAAGGGAAGGTGTTAGCACCCTTTCTATCCATGGTTTTCCATGGGCTCTTAGGTACTTTCTCATCTTTAAAATTGCTTCTGTACGTGCTTTATTTTAAAAAGTTTGACTTTGTGATAACCCTTGTATCAGTTCTCAAAGGTGTGACGAAGTTTGTTTTGAAAATTTGTTTGAAATGTGTAAGTGTGAAAAAATTTGTTTGGAGCAAGTACCTACTAGCATCTACCTACTCGAAAAAAGATCATTTCTATTCTCGTTTCCTTTAGACAGCGCTATCCTACTATTGAGAAATAGGTAGCACTATCGTTGGAGTTGTAAGGGTCAATTTGAAAGGGACGTACGATCACTAAACCAATGTTAAGGCGTCTTAGTAATAACCCTAGAGTCTTAAGATCATATTCAAGGCAACATTTCTGAGGCAACGTTTCCAAGGCAACATTTCTGAGGCAACATTTCCGAATGGGACATTTTATCTTTGTTAGACAGGAGGGCAACCACTAAGACACCCTATACTTAATGATCGTTTACCGAAGGCAACCGAAGTGAGGGTATACCCTAAGAGTGATATGTGCGAGTGATTAGTTTCAGTTATTATCTTTGCACATTAGGGTTTCCTAACCGTTTTAAATTATCATGCAATCTTGTCATACAATCCTATCAACATGCATCTAATCAGTTAATATTTGCGAGAATTAAAATGCGAGAAAGTAAACCTACGCTATTACAAGGCTTCGGGGAGGGGATTAATTACATAGCCAAAAACCCGCAAAAGACGATAAATAAAAGAAAGTCCTAGATAAAACTATTACATACCGTGAACAGTTACATCAATATCGTAAAAAATAATAAACACGCACGATGAATCGAATACAAGATAACTAGGGTTTTGACCCTTAACTTAAACCTAATTGCGATTAGTTAAAAAAATGTTTTTGTTGTTTTGTTTTGTTTATTTATGAAAATAGAGAAATTGTTACATTTAATTAAAAAAGAAGAAAATCGTAATTCTAATTAATTTTAATTTTAAGAAAAAAATTGAATTAATTTATTCTAAAACTTATTTTTGATATTTATTTTGAGAAAGAAATAAAAATTAAATCAAGCATTTTAACCCTAATTTTTCTAATTGGTTTTAATTAAAAAAAGGTTAGAATTTCCCTAAATTAAGTCAAACTAAATTATATTAACAAAATTAATTTTTGATAAAAAAAATCTAATTCTAATTTTTTTTCTGAATTTTTTATTTTTATATTTTTTTGTGAAAAATTAATTAGCTTGTAAATTAAATGAATAAAGAAAATTAAAAGAATAAAAAGAAATAAAAAAAGAAATATAAAGAGGATTAGTAATGGGCCTGATGTTTAGCAAAGGGGGGGTGTTGTTTGAAATTCTGAGCCCAACAAGTCCAGGCCTTTTTTACTTTGCCCAATCCCATGTACACGCTTGACTGGAACGCATGGTGGTCCTTCAGGGGGGAGGCTTTAGATCTAAAGCCTTGGTGGATTGAACGGTCAGATCTGGATAGCACATGGTGGATCCCTTGACATGTAATACGCTGGATTGCTTGTTCAAGAAAAGCATGAATAAAAGTTAGAACCTAGGGATCGAACCCAGGTCCTTATGCATTCTTCCCTTGCACGCTTGCCAACTGAGCTGGCTGTTTTAGTTGTATATACAATAATAAACAAATATTATATAATGAAAACAAAATGTTAAACTTTAAAACGCGCGAAATTCAAACTGGCAAGTCAGGGAGCGCCACGTATTGTCGTCTTCCTCCCCACCGTCGCTTTAGATTTTGCAACTTTTACCTACAGACATCAAGCGTAGGTATAGCCCCTGTCCATTCCAAAATCATGTACGCGCGTGATAAATGAAAACTAATGTACCAATCAACTCGTTTCAACCTCACGAGCATCATGGTACCATTATCAATGCCCAATTTTTCTTGTATAAGAAACCCCTAAAAACAAAGAACAAACCCTAGCCATGGCAGTTTTACGTACAGTCAATAAAAATGCAATTGAATATAGTGATTATCTTGCAAACTCAATAAGGAACAAGAATATGTAATCCAAGCGTGCAAATGATGTATAAATCAATAAAAACGAAAATGAATTTCTAAGATAACCGTGTGACTGCTACAACACGTTTCAGGGCGTGGGGAGGCTTGCTAATGATTGAAACACGATCCTGAGACGTCCATCAATTGATTGGTATGGTTAGGATGGCTTGAGATGGCCTGCAACTTGGAATTTGATCTGCACTTTTTCTTTGAAATTTTGCAATTGGTTCTGCATCTTTCACGATCTCTCCCACCCTCCTTTTGGCCTGCCTTTGTTTACTATCTATAATGGAGTGCATTAGGGTTAAAGTTTGCATCAAATCTTTGCTATTTATGAAGATTGATCAATGATTTATTCCTTGCACCAAATCTTTCCAAAACAAGCATTTTCAATCTTTCTCTGTCCATATGAAGCCTTGCACGATTTGATCTTGTCTCCAACTGTATGATGACTCTAATCGTGCATAAAATCTCAAGGTTTATTTGATTTTTAATATTTTCATTATTTTATATTGATTTTATTTGATTTAAATGAAATAAAATCAAAATAAGTAACAAAAATAAAAGAATGACAAGTGGAAGGGCTCATGGGTCGTGGATCACATTACAAACTCAGTGCAAGCATAAAAGGTTGGGCCCATTTAGCAAAAAATGCAATTTTGGACACATTTGACTTTTGGCAATTTTGCAAAAAGGGTCAACTTGGCCAATACATAACTTTCTCAATTTTGACCCTAGAGAGGTGTTCTTGACTTTTTAGAAAGCTTAATATGTCCTATAAGCAACACTTTTGGTCTCATCTCAATTGAGTCTTCCATTTTCATGTATGAAGTTTTGACCCAAAAGGTGTTTTTGTTGACTTTTCAAAATGACCTATAATGTCCAAATTCATATCTTATTGTGAGTGCATATTTTGAACTTGGGAGCTGAATATGAATTGTATGGAATTAAATCCTCTTAAAAATGAGCTTTGAATGGGTCATTTTTTATAAAGTATGTGAAAGTTATGCTTGGTCAAAGTTGAGTTGACTTTTCCTACAAAACCCTAATTTAACAACTTTTGGGTTTTGATGAATTGTGAGCAATCCTTGAGGAATCATGATCAAACCTTGATCAAATGATTAATGATACTTCAAAATGAGTATTTTTGACAAAAATCTTGAGGTTTGACTGTATGTGGGCCGTAGTTGACTTTTGACCTAGCACAGTCGATTTCTAGGTATTTGAGCAAATTGACTGAGCAAACTTCCTCTGCAAGGCTTGAAACTTGATATGGATGATCTTGAGAACATATTAGGACAATGGTGAGCATTTGGGATCCTTTGGACTCAAGCATCTTGATGTAAAATGAAACCCTAATTTGGAGTAGATTGTCTTAGGAGAGAGTTTGTGTGGTCAACTCTTGGACCTCCTTGAGCAATTTGAGGACCTCACTTGACATGTATTGAGAAATATGGGAGGGAAAATTTTGGGGTACAAAAAATTGCATCCTCTTCAAAATGAGCTTTGGATGGGTCATTTCTGATAAAGTATGAGAAAGTTATGCTTGGTCAAAGTTGAGTTGACTTTTCCTGCAAAACCCTAATTTAGCAACTTTTGGGTTTTGATGAATTGTGAGCAATCCTTGAGGAATCATGGTCAACCCTTGATCAAATGATGGATGATACTTAAAAATGAGTATTTTGACCCAAAAAATTGAGGTTTGATTGTATGTGGGCCACAGTTGACTTTTGACCTAGCACAGTTGATTTTCAGGCATTTGAGCAATTGATTGAGCAAACTTCTTATGCAAGGCTTGAAACTTGACATGGATGATCTTGAGAACATATTAGGACAATGGTGAGCATTTGAGTCCTTTGTGGTTCACACATCTTGATGAAAATGGAAACCCTATTTTGTGGTATACTGCCTTAGGAGAGAGTTTGTCTGGTCAACTCTTGAACTTCCTTGAGCAACTTGGGGGCCTCACTTGCCATGTGTTGAGAAATATAGGAGGGAAAATTTTGGGGTACAACAATATCTCTCTCAATTTTGAACCTAAGATGGTGTTCTTGTACTTTTTAGAAAGCTTAGGATGTCCTATAAACAACCCTTTTGGTTTCATCTCCATTGGATCTTCCATGTTCATGTAAGGAGCTTTGACCCAAAAGGTGTTTTTGTTGACTTTTTGAAATGACCTATAATGTATGAACTTGTATCTTTTGATTGAGGCATTTCTTGACCTTGAGGGCTGAAGATGAGTTATAGGTAGTGGGATTCTCTTCAAAATGAGCCTTGGATGAGAAATTTATGATAAAGTATGAGAAAGTTATGCCTGGTCAAAGTTTGGTTGACTTTTCCTATAGGAACCCTAACTTAGCAACTTTTGAATTTTGATAAATTAGGAGCATTCCTTGAAGAATCATGATCAACCCTTTATCAAATGATGTATATCACTTCAAAATGTTGATGTTGACCAAAAATCTTGAAGTTTGACTATATGTGGGTCACTGTTGAATTTTGACCTAGTACAGTTGATTTTCAGGCATTTGAGCAGTTTACTGAGCAAGCTTCTTGCGCAAGGCATGAAACTTGGCGTGGATGATCTTGAGTACATATTGGGGCAACGGAAACCATTTAGGACCCTTGGAAGCTCATACATCTTGATGAAAAGTGAAACCCTAGTTGGAGGTTCATTGCCTTAGGATGAGAACTTGTCTGGTCAATCTTTGGGCATCCTTGGGCAAGTTGGGAACCTCAATGGGCATGTGTTAAATAAAATGAGAGGGAAAATTTTGGGGTACAACAGATGCCCATGTTCAATCTTCTTAAACCTGAGGATGTAGATTGGCTTGTGTGCCTTTCGTGATCTAAAGGTGGAAGATGATTGAATACTAGAGTACCCATAAATTTGCACTCACATGAAGTGAATATCGATCGATAATATCAGGAATGGGCTTACAGATGTCATTTAGAAGGCGACGGAGAATCGTCGGGGATGGGCTTAAAGGTTCCATCCAGAAAAGATATAGTTTTCATAAGAGATTCCTTTGTGAGAACCCCCATACCTGCCGTTGGGGAGGACTTCACTAGGGAATGTTGATTTATGTCCTGGGAAATTGAGTCTAGAAGCTTCGGTTGTCCATTACTCTACTGGGGAATTAACTCTTGATTGATGAGACAAAAGTGAGAGGTTATCTGGTCGAGTCCAGGCTTCACAGTGACTTATTGAGGATGATAAGGCTGACTGCTATCTGGTCGTATTCCAGGCTTCACAGCGACTTACTAGGGAAATGTGAAATCGACCGTATCTGGTCGGGTCTAGGTTTTACAGTGTTGTAAACTGTTGTTTGGAGATAAAAGAGAAGGAGCATGTATACGGCTTTCTCGGGACAAGTCCATGTAAAACTGCGTCAGGTAATTCATGAAAAGGAGCCTCGATAGTAGGGCTATGAGAAGGAACTTGGGTAGTAGGGTTACTTTGAAATAAAGCATGTGTGGTATGGATATGAGAAGGAACCTGGGTAGTAGGGTTACTTCAAAATAAAGCATGGGTGGTAGGGCTATGAGAAGGAACATGGGTAGTACGGTTACTTCGACATAAAAGCCTGGGTAGTAGGGTTATGAGAAGGAACTTGGGTAGTAGGGTTAATTTAAAATAAAACCTGGGTAGTAGGGCTGCTTAGGAATAAATCCTGGATGGTAGGGTTGTGAGAAGGAACCTGGGTAGTAGGGTTACTTCGAAATAAAGCTTGGGTAGTAGGACTGCTTCTGAATAAAGCATGGGTGGTAGGGCTATGAGAAGGAACCTGGGTAGTAGGGTTACTTCGAAATAAAGCCTGGATAGTAGGGCTGCTTCAGAATAAATCATGGGTGGTAGGGTTGTGAGAAGGAACCTGGGTAGTAGGGTTACTTCAAAATAAAGCCTGGGTAGTAGGGCTGCCTCATTTGATCACGTAGATTAGTTGACCCGTTTTGTTTCGGGAACTGATTTTCCATTAGTTGTCTGCAGATATGACATGTATAGCTTCATGGATTTAACCTTGAACTGTTAGAATTGTTTATGATAACCATCTTTCTTGAAAAGGTACAGGATTAATTATATGAGATGTATGAAATGCCTTTGTGATGATGTTCTCAAAATAAATGAGATTATGATGTATGCAATATGTATGTGCATGTCATTATGTATGAACATGAAATGCTATTGTGACATATCCGAGTCTGGGAAAATAAATCCCTGACTGCTGCTGGAGAATACTGGAAATTGAATTACTGACTGTTGTAGAAAAAGTGGTTCTTCTACTTCCGTTGGGGATGGTGAACAGAGATAACTATGTTGTGGATTTACTCCTTTCTGTTTGTGAATATTCTGTCGGGGAGAGACTCTGCTTGAGAATAACTCTGAGGGAATAACTCTATCTAAGAGAGGGGATGCTTTGCTGGAAGATTTTTCCAATTCGCTCCGCTAGGGGATGAACTTCCATAGCTGGAGAAATAAACTCTGTTGGGAATTGAGCTTCTGTATTCAGAGAAATAAACTCTGCTCGGGAGAAAACTTTATGAACCGCTTGTGATTATAAAATTTGGCTGGGGAATATAGACGTCGGCTCTCTAAAGGAACTTTGCTGGGGAAAGTAACTCCTATTTGGGGAAGCCGATGTCAAAGCTTTGGTTGCCTCTACTCTGTTGGGAGTGTAGACGTCACGGGGTCGCAGGTAATGGTGACTTCGTTTCAAAGTTGTCCCTGCCCCTGTTTCTTAAGTTATAAGCAGTTGTCTTTCTGTTTCTTATGAGAATATTTGTGAATAGCAATCATATTCAAATGCATATGTCAAGAATAAATCATTGGACGTTTTTGCAAAACAAAACAGAAAAAGAAAAACAAATGGTTTTGTAAAAATGGCTTGTATTAATTTCTGAAGTTGGCCTATAACAGGCGTTTTGTACAAGGAAGTTGACGCTCAAGTAAGAGAACTCCGCCGTGGAAATGAAAGCTATACAATATTGTGTACAAAGAGAAGAAAACATCTATGTGTAATAATCCCATTGAGTTTCAATTCTACTATTGCCGCTATGTCCTCGAGCGTCTCATCACTTTGTTGCTTGTCTGAAGCTGACTGGATTGATTGGGGTCGTTTGAACTTGATAGTTGATACTGAAGTTTGGTCGCAAGGTGATCCAATGGTACATAGTGATATGCTTTAAATCCCTAACTTTTTCTTGGACTTCCCTTTCGGGTTTTCAGTCCATCGGGATACCCCTTTTTGCCCAAGCGGCCTTTTCAGGTTTTCGACTTGCCGGGTGTACAGATTTTTTATTTTCATCCCAAATTTTTGCCCGAACCCTTTTGGTTTGCCGGGAAGCCCTTATTTTTTCCTAGGCAAGTCAACCTAGCGGGTCTTTAATCATGCGTAGTATCTTTTCACTATGTCCGCATTGACAGGGTGAGGAAGATCGTCACTGCCCATGGTGGTCAGAATCATGGCTCCACCAGAAAATATACTTTTGATCACAAATAGCCCTTCGTCTATGGGAGTACATTTTCCCCTGGGATCACCTTGCGGCAGTATGATACGCTTGATCACTAGATCCCCAACTTGATATGCTTGGCGCCTGACCTTTTTGTTGAAAACCTTAATCATCCATTTTTAATACATTTGACCATGACAGACAGCAGTAAGTCTCTTCTCATCGATCAGATTTAATTGATCAAGTCGAGTCTAGATCCAATCATCTTCATTCAGACCTGCATCCTTCATGATTCTCAGAGAAAGGATCTGGACCTCAATAGGCAGGACATCCTCCATGCCATATACCAGAGAGTAGGGTGTTTCCCCTGTCGATGTTCGCGCTGAGGTGCGGTAACCATGAAGAGCAAATGGTAACATCTCATGCCAGTATTTGTATGTCACCGTTATCTTCTATACAATTTTCTTGATATTCTTATTAGCAGCTTCGACAGCGCCATTCATCTTCGGCCGGTAAGGGGACGAATTATGATGCTGGATCTTGAATTGTTTACAGAGTTTGGTGATCATTGTATTGTTAACATTCGTACCATTGTCAGTGATGATTCTTTCAGGGACACCGTAACAAAAAACCAGGTTATGCTTGATAAACCGCGCCATAACGTTCTTGGTAACGGCAGCAAAGGAGACAGCCTTAACCCACTTCGTGAAGTAATCAATAGCCACCAAGATGAAGCGATGTCCATTGGAAGCGGTAGGTCTAATCTCTTCGATCATGTAAATGCCCCACGTTGCAAAGGGACAAGGATCCGTCAAGACATTCAATGGGACCGGAGGTACATACACCTTATCAGTATAGATCTGGCATTTGTGACAAGTTTGGGAGTGTTGATAACAATCTGCTTCCATAGTGGACCAATAGTATCCTTCCCGTAGGATCTTCTTAGCCATGGTATGTCCACTTGAATGGGTTTCGAAGGTACCTTCATGTAGATCTATCATAATCCTCTCCATTTCGTTCTTGTCTACACACCGCAGTAAGGTAGAGTCATGGTTGCGCTTGTAGAGGATTCCATTAATGAGGAAGAACTTTGCGGCGAACCTTCTCAAAAACTTTTTGTCATTGATAGATGCCCCCTCAGGGTATTCTTGAGCCTCGAGATACCTTTTTACTTCGTGAAACCAAGGTTTGTCTGTTACCTCTTCAGTATCAATCTCACAGCAGTACGCTGCTTCATCCAACCTCTCAATGGTGATTCGGGGAGCTTCATTGTCCCACCTGACCTTGATCATAGAAGACATGGTAGCTAGCGCGTCTGCTAACTGATTCTCCTCTCGTGGAAAATGTTCAAAGGTGATCTCTTCAAAGTGTGGAAGTAATGACAGCACGTGTTCTTTGTACGGGATGAGATTCGGGTGCTTCGTATCTCACTCTCCTTTGATCTGACTTATCACCAAGGCTGAATCACTGAAAATGTTTAAGAACTTGATCCTCAGGTCGATAGCAGCTTTGAGACCCATGATGCATGCTTCATACTCCGCCATGTTGTTGGTACAGTTGAAGCATAGTCAGGTAGTGAAAGAAGTATGACAGCCTTTAGGAGATATGATTACAGCACCAATGCCTTTACCGAGTGCGTTCAAAGCTCTGTCAAAGACCATAGTCCATCAGGATCCTTCTTCAGGTTCTTCATCCTGTTCAAGTTCTTCATAGTCAGTTACTAGCATAATATTCTCGTTCGGGAACTCAAAATTCATGGACTGGTATTCATCCACGGCCTGATGAGCCAAATGATCAGCTAATACACTTCCCTTGATTGCTTTATGGGTTGTATATTGGATATCATATTCGGTCAAGATCATTTGCCATCTTCCTATTCTTCCGGAGAGAGCGGGCTTCTCGAAAATGTACTTGATCGGATCCATCTTAGATATCAGCAAAGTTGTGTTGGTCAACATATATTGTCTTAGTCGGTGATCAGCCCATGCCAAAGCGCAAGAAGTTTTCTCGAGCAGTGAATATCTTGTCTCACAGTCGGTAAACTTTTTGCTAAGGTAGTATATTGTGTGCTCTTTTTTACCAGACTCGTCATGCTGCCCCGGCACACACCCCATTGAATTGTCTAACACTGTCAAGTACATTATCAAAGGTTTTCCTTCAATCGGAGGCATCAGAATGGGAGGCTCTTTGAGGTATTCCTTGATTCTGTCAAAGGCAACCTGGCATTCTTCATTCCACTTTACCACTTGATCTTTCTTCAGGAGTTTGAAGATCGGCTCACAAGTAGCAGTCAGATGTGAAATGAACCTGGCGATATAATTAAGCGTCCCAAGAAACCTCTAACTTCCTTCTTAGTACGGGGAGCCGGCATCTCTTGTATGGCCTTCACCTTTGCAGGGTCTACCTGAATATCTTTGTCACTGACGATGAACCCCAGAAGTTTACCAGACCTTACCCTGAAGGTGCACTTATTAGGATTTAACCTCAACTTGTATGTCTTCAACCTGTCAAACAGCTTTTGAATATGATCAAGGTGTTCTTCCTCAGTTTGAGACATGTCTATCATGTCATCAACATAAACCTCTATCTCATGGTGAATCATATCATGGAACAAATCTACCATGGCTCGCTGATAAGTTTCCCCAGCATTCTTCAACCCAAAAGGCATCACCTTGTAACAGAAAGTGCCCCACTCTGTGATGAAGATTCTCTTCTCCATGTCTTCGGGTGCCATCTTAATCTGGTTGTAGCCATAGAAACCATCCATGAAGGAAAAGATTTTGTGTTGTGCAGTGTTGTCAACCAGAACATCGATGTGGGGAAGAGGGAAGTCATCCTTGGGGCTTTCCCTGCTCAGGTCTCTGTAGTCCACACACATTCGTACTTTACCGTCTTTCTTAGGTAACAGTACCACGTTAGCAACCCACTACGGATAGGAGGTGACACCTAAGAACTCAGTGTTGAACTGTTTCATAACTTCTGCTTTGATCTTCTCTGACATTTCAGGATGCATACGGCGAACCTTTTGCTTCACTGGAGGGCAATCTTCTTTAGTCGGAAGATGGTGAACCACTATATATGTGTCTAGTCCTGGCATGTCTTCATATGACCAGGAGAAGATCTCAACATAATCGTGCAACATCTGTATCAACCGCTGTTTGACATTAATCTCCAAATTTGCGCCGATCTTGACTTCTTTTCTGTCTACCTCTGTGCCCATGTTTATTGTCGTAATTGGCTCTTCATGAGGTTGTATAGCCCTCTCTTTCTGCTGTAACAGTCTAGCAAGTTCTCCAGGTACCTCACAATCTTCCTCACCTTCGTCCTCGGCTTGGTTGATCGGATTTTTAAAGTTATAACTGGCAATAGCAGAACTGTTATCAATGGGATCCAGAGTGGATATGGATCTGCAGTTTGATATGTGAGTGTGTGTAAGAGCATTACTGTATTAATAAAGTGAAAAGCAGAAAAGAAAAACAGAGAGCGCAAAATTTGTATGCAAGAACGTCCAATGTTTTATTGATGACATATGATAATGACATATAAGAACCCTCACAAATAAACCATTGTGCCTCGGGTAAGACACAAGGCCATAGAGTTTATATTGTTTATTACAAATCCGAAAAACAAGATAATTATTGCTGAACAAAAGTAATCGGCACAAAATCTCTGGTTGTCCAGTTACTAGGTCCACCGTTGGTAGTAGGGTAGATCCAGCTGTCAATATCATCCTCATTGTCAGCATCTTCTGTGGCGGAGACAACCTCAATAGCATTTATTCCCGAGCCATGCTTGCACATGGGTGCAGTTATGACGTTGGGAGTCTCAGTGGGATCGAATTCAATCTCCTTTGCCTCTATTAGATCTTGCACCTTGTTCTTCAAAGCCCGACAGTTGTTGGTATCATGGCCTGGACTTTCAGAATGGTAAGCACAACGAGCCTTAGGGTTGTAGGGAGGAGAGGTAGTGTTGGGATTCTTTGGAGCTTCCCGTAGGATTACCAGATTGGTCTTCAATAATTGTGGCAAGATTTGAGACAGAGTCATGTTTATCCAGGTAAACTATCTTACCGGCCTTTCTGTCCTCGGTTGATTGTTCCTTTGTTGGGTAGGTTCTGACTTAGAGATCATGACAGCCCCTACCGCTGGACGGTACTCGGTTCTATTCTGAGTTCTTGATTGTAAATAGCATTGACCTCCTTCTTACCCATGAATGGATTTTTCACTGTACTTGAAGAGGTGTCTTTCTGGATCTTGCCACTTCGGATCCCAACTTCTACCCTTTCTCCAGTCAATATCAGCTCAGTAAAACCAGCTGAGGAGCTACCAATCAAATGAATAAAGAACGTACCAGATAGTGTACCAAGAAACATGTCCACCAACTCTCTATCAGACAAAGGGGGTTGGACTCTCCCTGCCAAATCTCTCCACTTCTGAGCGTAGTCCTTAAAACCTTCACTTGTACCCATAGACATACTCTAGAGTTGAGTACGGGTAGGAGCAAGGTCAGCGTTATATTGATACTGCTTATAAAAAGCAGCGGCCAGATCTTCTCAATTGCGGACATTGATTCCCTCCAGCTGATAGAACCACTCAAGTTGAGTCCCAGACAGACTGTCTTGAAAGAAATGGACCCACAAGTTCCTGTCAGCAGTGTGAGGCTGAATCTTCCTCACATAAGAATGGAGATGAAGCTTGGGACAAGAAACCCCATCATACTTTGTAAATACCAGAACTTTGAACTTTTGTGGGATGGCAACCCTAGATACCAAACCCAGCTCTTCAAAATCCAGCCCTGGTACTCTTTAGATCTCCATTGCATTTAGACGATCCTCTGGTTGTTTGTACCTTTCATCAGCTGGAGGATACTGCTCTTCATTATAATCAGTGTCATTATCAGATTCCCCTGGACTAGGTTCTTCCTCCCTTGTCTCGCCCTTTTTGGTTCTCCCCTTCTTTGGATGAAGAGGTCATATCAACCATTTGCTTTAGCGGTCCCTTGAATCTTCTGCCCAGATTCAGGACACCAGCGGTCTTCTTCGCCTTCTTCTTTCTATCTTTCAGAATAAGGGCCTTCAGATCTTCCTGCACTTTAGCCAAAGCTATGAACATTTGCTGAAATTGGGCATTTTATACCTGGAGATCCTTGATACTTTGTTCAGAAGCCATTACTGCTGAAATAGACAGTGAAGAAGATGAGGATCCTTCTTTGAAACCTGTTTATGCAATGTCATGGATGATATGCGTATGCAGTGATTTCAAGGATTCTTAAAGACTCAAATTTGCTTAAACAAAAGAAACACACGTTAATTGTATTAATAAGTTCGAATTATTACAAAGAGTTCCCTTTAGGCATACAATCAAACAAAATAAAACTTAAAGCAAAAAGAAAATTAGGCTTCCCATAAGCGCATCCTCTTTGGTGCAATGTAGGCGTTTATATTCCTCTCTTCATGAAGTAGCTTAGTGAGTTCCAGGACTTTCTTCTCGCTGGCGTAGAATTAAGCTTCAAACGTATCCCACTCCTCTTTAAGTTGAACCCAGGATTTTTGTAACTCCTCGTGATCAGTTGGCATGTCGGGATGAAGAACAGGATAAGGAGTGTCTCCTTTAGCAACCAGTTCCATAATCATGGGTAGGATGGAGGGGTAAGGCATCATAAGACTTTGAGCACGGGCTCGTACCCATTTGAGATAAGGCTCAAGAGGGATTGAATTCTTGTTCCCAAATCTCTTGCTATCAACTCTATGTACCATGCCCCAAGCACGCATGAACCTTTTACGGTAACCCTGAGCATCATTCTCATAGTCGGAGGCGATTCCTTGGATAAGTGTATCATGAGGACCATCCCTTCTCGCATATCCAAACTGTCGCAGTTCCAAACAAGGATTGTAAGTGATTCCTCCCCTAATGCCTAAGAGAGGGACATTAGGGAATTCTCCGCATCGATCAATGATGGTAACATTCTCCGAGGATCGAGGACACCAATGAATACCTGAATGTGTAAGAGTCATTAGCCTATGAGACCATCTCAAATCCTGTTCATTCTTCAAGATGGATCCGGGTAGGTGCGAAATAAACCACCTAGCCAAAAGAGGAGTGCAACACAGAAGGGTCCCTCTTTTCTTTATAGTGAGAGTATGCAGAGAATGTAGGATATCTCCAAGCAGAGTAGGTGCCGGATTACGTGACAGGAAAACCTTAACCGTATTCACGTCTATGAGCTGGTCTGGATTAGGAAACAGTACCAACCCATAGATGAGAAGGGATAACACCTCTTCAAAAGCTTGTAAGTCCAGGGTATCCCAAAAATGATGAGATTTCTCAAACAAGAACTTAGCCAAAATACCCTTGGCACCTCTCCTGGTTTCCTAATTTGCTACTACGCCAGACCGTTGTAAGGACAGAGCTTTAGCAATATATTAAGGTTTAGGGTATCTTTCCATACCATTGAAAGGTACCTTGTTAAGGATAGGCACTCCCGGTAACAGATAAAACTCCTCCATAGTAGGCACTAACTGGTAATCCGGAAAAGTGAAGCAGTGATGTAGAGGGTCAAAGAATTGAAAGAGCACTTTTAACATTTCTTCATCAGGGTTTGAGGTGACCAAGCCAAGAAGTCGACCATGTCTTTCAGTGAAGGGAGAGCTTTCAGGAACCCTTGATACCAACTCCTTAAGCTGAGGAGGTACCTTTACCAGACTAACTTGGATAGTGAATCTGCGCGAGGGCCATGTCCTACAAAACAAGACAAAAATAAATCCTAAGAATCCTTGAAATGGTTAGTATGATATGCTATGTTATAATGTCATGATTATGCTCATATATAGCAGATATAGCAAACACAAGCAAATCACACAGAGACCTTAGGTTTAAGGCTTGCATGGATTTTAAGGTAATACCCTCTTGAAGTTGGGTTGGTTCAACCTATCCTAAATATAGTAACTGGGTTCTAAGGGATCTCAATGTCACCGATCTTTCCCCCAAATTTCATTCCGATAGACAATTGACTTTCCACCAAACAAAACTCAAGAGTCAAACCTTAATGAGTGTAGCATCGAGTATCAACCGACTTTGGGTTTACACCAAAGACGGTTATCTCACTACGTCCTAAAAAGCCAAGTTGGTCAGTTAAGGTGCTAAGGTCAGTTGACGTTTTATGATACCCTGCAGTGGCCCCGTATTCTCCTTGATTACTCAAGGGCTACCAGTACACACCAAAGTATCGCATCAATGTAGCTACTGTTTCAACCGCGTCGGTATACCCCGCACAGCTCCCTCACAGTTTATTTCTACTTACCTAAAAGGAATTCCCCGATTCGGGTTTAGGATCCAAACAGATACCCTTAAAAGTAAATCAAACAATACAAGCCAAAGAAGCAATTAAAATGACCTAGATCCTAAGGTAAACCCCACTTTTTATAATCCCCAGCAGAGTCGCCAATTCTGTGATACGGTGGCAGAACCGACTGTTTTTTGTTACTACTGGTTTTGCATTCTTTGTTTGCAAATGTACGATAAGCAAGAGTCGTCTCCGTCTTTTATTTTATCCAACAAAGGAAAATGGAAAAAGAATAAAAAAAACCTTTTTCGAGATGTTTCTCAGTACGGGGGGTAGATTATAGAAAGGGAAGGTGTTAGCACCCTTTTTATCCGTGGTTTTCCACAGGCTCTTAGGTACTTGCTCATTTTTAAATTGCTTTTGTGTGTTTGTGTGCTTTTAAAAAGTTTTGAAATTGCCTTAGTGCGGCGATTCACTTTATGGTAACTCTTGTATCAGTTCTCAAGAGTGTGATAAAGTGTTTTTGAAAACTTTAGTTGAAAAGAGTGTGAAAGTGTAGGGTGTAAAAAGTTGTTGTTTTGAACAAGTACTTAAAAGTTTCTACCTACTCGAAAAAGACTGTTCATTTTCTTATTTCCTTTAGATAGTGCTATCCTACTATTAAGGAGTAGGTAGCTCCATCGTTGGAGTTTGAGGGAAAATCGAAAGGGACGATTACGGTCACTTAAGGCAACAGGGCATGATCTCTTAGTAGCTGTCCTAAAGTTCTAAGATCACTTTTTACTGAGGCAACATCGAAAGGGTTATCGAGGGACTAGTGATCTTTCGAATTAGAGGACAGCCATTAAAAATTCTCACGTTTCGAGAATAGTGATTGTTTTCCAAAGGCAACCAAAGTGGGGAAAAACCCTAGGAGTGAGCTTGTGCAAGTGCTTGTTTTTCAGTCAATTATCTTTGCGCAGTTAGGGTTTTCTACTGTTTTAAATTATTGATCTTTTGCATACAATCCTATTATCCATCATCTAACAGTTTAATTAATAGCAAAAAATAAAGTGCGAGAAATTTAAACCTAGCTATTACAAGGCTTTGGGGAAGGGGATTACATAACCAAAACATGGGGGAAAAGCGGTAAATAAAAGCAGTAACAAATTTAAGTTAAAAGTTATTACAAACTCGAAACAGATAAAATAATTGGAATAAATAAATAAATAAATGTGCGCGAGAGTAAATTAAATACGAGGAATTAAAGTTTAACGAATCTAATTGATTTACAAGAAAAATATTTTTTTTATTTTTTATTTGAGAAAATAATTAATTTTTGCAAATTAAAACTAATCTCTAATTGATTTTAATTATGAAAAGGGAATTAAATTATCTTAATTTAAGCTAATCTAATCAATTAATGAAATTAATTATTTTATGAAAAAACCTAATTCTAATGTTTTGTGATTTATTTTTTTTAAAAACAATGATTTTTGTAAAGTAATTAAAAAACCAATAATTAAATAAAGAAATTAAAAAAATTAAAATGGGCCTGGTATGAAATAGAAAACTGGGGGGTGCCTTGCTGAATTTGTGTTAGGCCCAGAATAGCTGGCCTATCTGCCTGCGCATGATCTAATGGGGATCACCTTTGGATGGTCTACCATGCTCTTAGCTTGTTGTATGTTGGATCTGATTAGTGGATGATCCAAGGTATGAGATTTTGAGGTGTATGGTGGAATCCTGACTACGAAGCACGTTAGATCTGAAACAACAAAATCAGAAAATAGAAAATGTCTGGTCCTGGGATCGAACCCAGGCCTTTCCTCTCACACGTGCTTGCTTTTACCATTTGTGCTGGATTGTTAGTCGTGAATATATTTAAACAAGTAAAATATAACATAAATAAACTATTATGCCCAGAAATGCATGCAAATTCAAATCTCCCAATGAGATGCTATCACATGATCTTCTTCTTCGTGAGACTGTCGCTTTTGATACCTGACCTTTACCTACGGACAAAATTGTCACTAAAATCTATAGTGACAGTTTTTGCCCATAGCTATAACCCTGCAACATCTCAAAATGCAATGCAAGCAATATAGATTAAAACTACAGCCAGGGATCAATCAGAAATTTTCCCCTGAATGCTATGGTACCCATAATCTGGTCCAATTTTCCCTAGAGAAGGAAACCCCAAATTCAAGCTTATGAACCCTAGCCATGGAAAGAAGCTATTCATGCGCTTAAACTTTAATCAAACCAATCAAAAACATTTCAAATGTTATAGCACGCATGGGTATACGATCAAAACAGATTCATGATGGACAAATCATTGGAATCGAGTTTGGAAAAGAAACACAAACCGTGACTGTTAGAGAGCATGATTCTTGACATTTCAGGCTTGGGGAATGAGTGTGGTAGCTTCCTAGAGATCCAAGGATTGTTTTTTAGTCCTTTAAATGCTTTGAAGTCTCCTGTGGAGAGGAATCCGATCTGCACTTTTTTGACAAAAAATTGACACTTTGTTCTTGCTCTTAGAGGCAGCTGTGCATCTGAAACCTTTTGTTCTAGGGTTGCAATACATTGGCATATATAGTGAATCAGATTAGGTCATTAGAATTAGAAAGAATCCAAGATATAATGGTCATGAATTTTTTATTCTAATCTTTCCACATTTGAAGATTTCCTCTTGTTTTGAGCTTGCACGATTTTGTTCTTTATTTTATAGCTCATGAGATATTCAATCAATGCCAAAACAAATCTTATCCCATTTATTTGATTTATTTTTTATTTTATTTGAATTTTAAATAAATAAAACCAAAATAAATTAAATAAATAAGTGAATAGGGAATGGAGGGTCCCATAGGTCGTGGACCATGCTAGGACTGAGATTCAATCTTGAAAAGATGGGCCCATGTGGAAAAAATGCAATTTTGGGCATTGTTGACTTTGTGCAAATTTCCAAAAATGGCCAACTTTGGCAGTGCATATCTCTCTTAATTTTGACCCTAGGAGGGTGTTCTTGGACTTTTTAGAATGCTTAGGATGTTCTCTAAACAATCCTTTTTGTTTCATCTCCGTTGGAGCTTTGACCCAAAAGGTGATTTTGTTGACTTTTTTAAATGACCTATAATGTATGAACTTGTATCTTTTGATTGAGGCATTTCTTGACCTTGAGGGCTGAAGATGAGTTATAGGTAATTGGATTCTCTTCAAAATGAGCCTTTGATGAGAAATTTCTGATAAAGTATGAGAAAGTTATGCCTAGTAAAAGTTTGGTTGACTTTTTCTATAGGAACCCTAGTTTAGCAACTTTTGAATTTTGATGAATTAGGAGCATTCCTTGAGGAATAATGATCAACCCTTGATAAAATAATGGATATCACTTCAAATTGTTGATGTTGACCAAAAATCTTGAAGTTTGATTGTATGTGGGTCACAATTGACTTTTGACCTAGTATAGTTGAGTTTCAGGCATTTGAGCAGTTGACTGAGCAAACTTCTTGTGCAAGGCATGAAACTTGGCATGGATGATCTTGAGTACATATTAGGTCAATGGAAACCATTTAGGATCCTTGTAAGCTCATACATCTTGATGAAAAGTGAAACCTTAGTTGGAGGTTCATTGGTCAATCTTTGGGCATCCTTGGGCAAGTTGGGGACCTCAATGGGCATGTGTTGAATAAAATGAGAAGGAAAATTTTGGGGTACAACACAATGTATTCAGCTTCTGCTGTTGACAATGCAATTGTAGAGTGCCTCTTGTTGGTCCATGAGATCAGATTGCCTCCCAGAAACTGGCAGCTTCTAGAAGTACTTTTATGTTCTACTTTGTCTCCAGCAAAATCAGCATCACAATATCCTACTAAGCTGTATTCATTGGTTTTTCTATAAAACAAACCCAGGTTAGTAGTACCTTTTAGATACTTGAAAATTTACTTAATTGCTATTAAGTGAGATTCTCTAGGATCTGATTGGAATCTAGCACATAAACAAACGATGTATAAAATGCCAGGCCTTGAAGCAGTCAGATAAAGGAGAGAACCAATCATACCTATGTAGATCTTTTGCTCTACCTTTTTTACTTACCTCTTCCTTTTCTAGAATGCACGTCGGATGCATTGGAGTCTTTGATGGCTTACATTCTGAGAGGTCAAATTTCTTCATAAGTTCTCTGACGTATTTTCTCTGGTGAAAGTAAGTTCCTTCTGGAGTCTGATTGATCTGAATGCCCAGAAAGAATTTAAGTTCTCCCATCAAGCTCATCTCAAACTCTTCCTGCATAGACTTAGCAAATTCTCTTCCCATAGAAGGTTTAGTAGATCCAAATATAATATCATCTACATAAATCTGACAAACTAAAATGTCATTCTTAAGTGTCTTACAGAACAAGGTTGTGTCCACTTTCCCTCTGGTGAATTCCTTTTCTAACAGAAAGTTACTTAGTCTTTCATGCAAAGCTCTGGGAGCTTGTTTCAGTCCATAAAGTGACTTCTTTAGTTTGAAAACATATTCTGGGTGTTTGGAATTTTCAAACCCAGGGGGTTTGTGCACATATACCTCTTCATCAATGTAACCATTTAAGAATGCGCTTTTGACATCCATCTGATACAGAGTAATGCCATTATTAACAGCAAAAGAGATTAAGAGTCTGATAGATTCTAACCTGGAGACTGGAGAAAAGGTTTATGTATAGTCTATCCCTTCTTGCTGACTATAACCTTGTGCCACCAGTCGTGCCATATTTCTGATGACTTCTCCTTGTTCATTCATTTTGTTTCTGAGCACCCACTTTGTTCCAATGACGTTGAATCCTTTTGGTTTGGGAACCAGATCCCATACATCATTTCTGGTGAATTGGTTTAAATCCCCCTGCATAGCCAGAATCTAATCATTGTCCAGAAGAGCTTCATCAATTGTTGTTGGTTCAATCAGAGATACCAATCCCATGAGGGATTCTTCAGAATTTCTGAATGTTGATCTTATTCTGATTGGATCATCCTTCTTTCCCATAATCTTATCTTCAGGGTGAGCTATGCTGCTTTTGGATAATATTTTCTGCAGTTGTTCAACATAAGTTGCTGGAGTGCTTGTGACATTTCCTTCTGATGTTGTTGGAGAATCTCTGTTGGGAACTTCTGATGAGTTTCCTTCAACACCTGTGAATTCAACTTCTATATCTGCAAAAGATTCATTCTGCTTTGACTTTTAAGGGTTAAGCTTATCATCAAATCTAACACTGATTGACTCCTCTACAATCTGTGTTTATGTATTGTATACTTTGTACCCTCTTGAGCGTTTAGAGTATCCTAACATAATACACTTCTATGCTTTAGAGTCAAACTTGTTCATATGTTCTTTAGTGTTCAAAATGAAACATGTACATCCAAAAGGATAGAAATAAGAAATGTTGGGATTTATGTTCTTCCACAATTAATATGGAGTCTTATCCAGAATAGGTCTTATAGAGATTCTATTCTGAATGTAACATGTTGTGTTAATTGCTTCTGCCCGGAAGATCTTAGCAATGTTAGTCTCATTGATCATGGTTCTGGCTATTTCTTGCAATGTTCTGTTCTTTCGTTCTACAACTCCATTTTGTTGGGGAGTTCTAGGACAAGAGAAATCATGCAACATGCCATTTTCATTAAAAAATATTTCAAATTTTTTGTTTTCAAACTCTCCACCATGATCACTTATGACTTTGACAATTCTAAGATCCTTTTCATTCTGAACTTGGTTATAGAAAGCAATGAACACAGAATGTGACTCGTCCTTGTGTCTTAAGAACTTTACCCATGTCCATCTGCTATAGTCATAGATCACTAACCCATACTTCTTGCCACTAACAGATGCAGTTTTCACTGGTCCAAATAAATCTATGTGCAGAAGTTCTAATGGCCTAGAGGTAGAAACAACATTTTTAGCTTTAAAAGCAAGTTTTGCAAATTTGCCTTTCTGGCATGCTTCACACAAAGCATTTGAGCTGAACTTCATATTTGGAAGTCCTCTTATCAGATTGAGTTTGTTAATCTGAGATATTCTTCTCATACTAACATGCCCCAATCTTCTGTGCCAGACCCATTGCTCGTTGTTAACAGAAAGAAGGCATTTTAAATTCTGACTCTTTAGTTCATAAAGTTTTATCTTATAAATGTTGTTTTTCCTCTTTCCATTAAACAGGATAGTTCCATCTTTCTGACTAACAGCTTTGCATGAATTTTAATTAAAGATTATATTATAACCGCTATCACTTAATTGACTTATGGATAACAGGTTATGCATTAATCCATCAACTAACAGCACGTTATTAATAGAATGGAGATTACCATTACCTAATGTCCCAGAGCCAATAATCTTCCCTCTTTGATTGCCTCAAAAGCCCACGTAACCTTCAGGATTTAGAACATATGATTTCTTCCCGTCATGTGTCGAGAGCATCCAGAGTCCAGGTACCATGACTGGTGTTTTAGCCTTGCTGCTAAAGATATCTGCTACATATATAATTTTTTCCTTAGGTACCCATATCATTTTGGGTCCTTGTTTGTTAGTTTTACCAAAATTCTGTTTGAATTTTGGTTTGGCAGAATAATCATTGCTAGTGTATTTCAGATCATGTGTGTGCCCATAAGTGAAGTGAGATTTTAATGGTGTACGTTTAATTACTAAGTCCATGACTTTCTTAGGTGGAGATACCTTACCTTGGTATCATATTCCTTTTCTTCCATTTCTTCTAACTCCATAGATCATTGAAGCCATCTTACTTCTATCTATTTTTTTAGCCAGAAACTTCTGAAAGCTATGATCATATTATTTTATGATCTTATCAGCATTACTGGGAGCCTCTGAGATTATTTCCTTCTGAGAGTTTTGTAAATCATTTTCTAGTTTGGAAATCTTTTCTTTTAACTCAGAATTTTCTAATCTAAGACTCTCAGTTTCTTCAGAGTCAGAAACAAGATCCTTTTTCAGGTTCTTGAATTTGACTCTGAGTTGTTGATACCTTTCCAGAATTTCACTCAGACTTTATCCTAGTTCAGCTTTGGTAAAATTAACAGTAAAGTCAAGAAATACCTTTTCTGTGTCTGATTCTGAGTCTGACCCAGATGCTTCGCTGTCTTCTGTGACATTTTCCATAAGAGAAATGTTTTCTCTTTGATCATCTGACTTTGTGTCTGCGTCAGAAGTATCTGAATCATCCCATGTTGCCATGAGACTTTTCTTCTTCTCCTTGAAGAACTTCTTTTTAGGCTTCTCCTTCTGAAGCCTTGGACAATCACTTTTTTAGTGCCCTTGTTCATTGCACTCATAGCAGATGATGTCTCTGTTGCTTGACTTTCTGTGACCAGAAGAAGCTTCGGACCTTCTGTGTCAAGAGGAGGGCTCAGACTCTCTGTATCCAAAGGAGGATTCATTCTGATTCCCTGATCTTCTGGAGTTTCTGAATTTTCTTTGCCTCTGCTTCCACAGTTGATTGACCCTTCTGGAGAGAAGAGACAATTCATATTCTTCTGATGAGGATCCATCAGAGGTTTGTTCCACAGCCTGCAAAACTTAATAATCAAGTTTTTTGTTAGATTTTAGTGCTAAAGGCTTACCTTGATTATGAGGCTCGTCATCTTCTAGCTCTATCTCATGGCTTCTGAGGGAGCTAACAAGTTCCTCTAGAGATATCTTGTTGAGATCTTTTGCCAGCTTGAGAGTAGTGACCATTGGCTTCCATTGCTTTGGTAAACTTCTGATGATCTTCTTTACGTGATCAGCAGTAGAATACCCTTTGTTAAGAACTCTCAGCCCATCAACTAGAATCTGGAATCTTGAGAACATTGCTTCTATGGATTCACTTTCTTCCATCTTGAAGGCTTCGTATTTCTGAATGAGCGCAAGGGCTTTGGTTTATTTAACTTGTATGTTGCCTTCATGCGTCATTCTCAGAGAGTCAAACATGTTTTTGGTTGTCTCTCTGTTTGAGATCTTCTTATACTCTGAATATGAGATGGCACTAAGAAGAATTATTCTAGCCTTATGATGGTTTCTGAAGTCACGCTTTTGTTGGTCAGACATTCTTTTTCTATCTATCTTCTGACCACTTTCATCCACGGGATGCATGTATCCATCAATTACCATATCCCATAAGTCAGCATCACGAGCCAGAAAGAAGCTCTCAATTTTGTCTTTCCAGTAGTCAAAATTTTCTCCATCAAAGACTGGAGGTTTGCCGCTGATTCTGTCCTTATCATCATGTTAGTCATTGCTGAGGTTTTGACTTGGTCCCACCATAGTGTTTTTCTAAAGCTTGTATCTTATACTGACACGGTTAAGGGGATAAGCTCAGAACCAGGTGCTCTGATGCCAATTGAAGAAGTAAAAAACACAAGAAAGGGGGGTTGAATTGAAACTTAAAAATCAAAAGCAATAGACACGATCATTTTTATCCTGGTTCACTAGATCTCAAACTACTCCAGTCCACCCGCCAAGGTGATTTCGCCTCTCTCCAACGAGGACTTAATTCACTAATTAAACTGATTACAATTCTACTTTGACAACTGCCAAAGTCTTCTTGAGTACAACCACAACCCGGTTTATCTCAAGGAAATTCACTAATCAAAAGAAGAAATTCATTGTGTACTATATGTTTTTCTTTACAAAAACTGTATCACTACTGTGATGTATTACACAATATTTGAGAATAGAATGAATATAATTTTTGCAGCATTTTGAGATTGTATAGAACAGTCGTGAGAAATTGTAAACAATTTAGCCTTTGAGCTTGTTTATATACACGTAGCAATCTGTGCAAATGGAAACATGATAATTAGCACTTAATGCACTTTCCATACTGAGAAGATCCTGTCTAATTGTAGTCGTTGTAAATGATATTGCCTTGATGGAAAAATAACTCTTCCGAACTTGAGGATTCTTGCTTGCTACTTTGCTTCAGATCTTGGGAATTCGGAAACATAATGTTCTGTTTTCACGTTAGACTTCCGTTTAGAATCATGATATGTTTCTCTTTAGCGCAAATTCTGATCTTCATACTTCAGAACATTCTGATTACTCAACTTGAGCGCTTCCGTGGCTTAACTTCTGATGCAGTTCAGTCAGAACTTCTGTACAACATAGACTACAAATTTAGAGTGCATATTTGTTATTTGTGTTTATTATCATTGAAACTCTTATGAGGGTTGTAGTATCAAACTATGTTCTAACAAGCATAACAACTAATTCATACTCCTCAACACACACAGAGAAACAGAATAAGAACTAACTTATGCTCCTCGATACGTCCTGTAACCTAATACCGCTCGACAATCCAACACATAATCCCCCGACACACCTTGCAGCCTAAATGCCGCTCGATACCTAACACCACCAACATCCTTCTCGACCACTAGTTCATCCAACAGCATAGACACAATACAACGTCTTAACGACCATGCCACTACAATTCATAGTTTTCGGCCAACCGCTCAGAATAACACAGGACGGGCAACTATATTTCCTATCAACTGATACATTAATTATACAAGACATGTCACGCAGAAATCTCCCTAAAACGACCACTTCAGCAATTTACTAATTTTCCTGCCAATCTGCTCAGAATATCCTAACATCCTAACGACCACCCCGACCAGTGATCAACTATCTTAACCTATCCATCAATTAAACCGAGCAGTCACACAAATAACTTAAAACATCCACAACAAACAACCAGGCAACTTCCTATAACATGTTCATTGAACAGTCATACGGTACTTCCCAGCGACCACAACATGAATAGGCGGGCAACTTCGATAGCAAATTCAGAAACATCAACGCACAACAAGCCTACAACAACCAATTCCTACGTGATACACATCATAAATCCCATTATAAGGTCAGAACCCCACCCTTACCTGGATTGAAGGTCTCTCCACCAATGCTCCGACCGTAATCCTTGATTTGCTCTGCTCGACACCGGGCAGCTTGCTCCTTTTCCGTGCAACTCTTCTGGTCAACATACAGAACTTCTTATTCTTCAACTAAAACAAATCCTTATGTCAGCTTAACCTTATATATCAATCCTATTGGGCCTAACCTACACACCCCCACTTTACTACTTCAAACCAATAACATAAGTCCAACACTATATATTCCATTAATTTCCAACATTATAATTATTATTAATCAACTAATTAATTAATTAATAATAATCTAACAACTTATACCAATAATTATCAACATCTCGCAACTTCGACAAATAATCCAAAAATAATTTAATTAAATAATAAATTAAATTAACGGACGTTACAACTCTCCCCCATTTAGAATATTTTCGTCCTAAATTTTTTACCTTATTCGAACAACTCAGGATAGAAGTCCCGCATCTTGCTTTCCAACTCCCAAGTCATGCTTTCTCCGGTAGCTCCTAACTAGACTACTTTCACCAAAGCAATCTCCTTGCCTCTTAGAGTCTTCATTTCACGATCCGCGATTCGTACAAGCATCATCTCCATAGTAAGATTATACCGTACTTGCACATTGTGATACGGTGGGAGAACTAACTTGAGGGTTTTGCGTTTTATCGCAAATATTGCGGTTAGCAAGAGTCGCCGCTGACTTTTCTTTTATCCAAAAGGAAAGGTGAAAAAGCACAGGAAAGACCTTTGAGATGTTTTCTTGAGTTCGGGGGGTAGATTATGAAAAGGGAAGGTGTTAGCACCTTTTTCATCCATGGTTTTCTACTGGCTCTTAGTTACTTGCTAGATCACTTGCTTTTGTTGTTTGAAAATGTGTTTGGTGTGGTTTTGAAAGTATTTTGTAAAAGAAGCCATTCGTTTAGGCAATATTTGTAATGATTCTCGTTCGTAAGAATGTATACAAAGATGTTTGTCTTTTTGAAAAAAATTTCAATGTTTGTAAGATGTTTCTGAAATGTGTGTGTTTGTTTTGAAAATAGCAAGGATAGTTGTTTGAAAATAGAGCAAGTAACTAGAAGTAATCTACCTACTCAAATGTCTTTCTTGTGTATTTCCTATTCCTTTGACATTGTTGTCTTACCATTGATTTGGTAAGAAACCCTATCTTTGGATGTAAACCGGGCGGGCATGGGTCATCGTATAACCATGATTAGCAATATTGCAAAGTATCTTAGCATTTTGAGGGACCAAGATCATTTGTAAGGCAACTTAGAATAGCGTCATCGAGGGACTATGATCTTATATTTGTTTGTTTTGCCAAGATACTTCGCATGCGTAATATGGACATTTTTGTATAAGGCAACCAAGTGGAGAAACCCTAAGGATGCTTGTGTGCAAGTGTGTTATTTTCATGTTTTGTTCATCTTGTATTAGGGTTTTCTATTTGCTTTGTTTTGATCTTATCATACAAACCCTAATTACTAACATGGCATGTAAAGCGGTAAATTGTGTAATGTAAAAAATACTAAGCTATTACAACAATTTATGGGAGAGGGGAATACAATTTTGAATGGGGATTTGGAAGAATGTAAATCTAAATAAGCTATTACAACCAAATCGAATTTATACGAATATTGGAATAAACAAATACAATATTTAAATATGCAATATTATGTACATGCAAGAAAAAGATTTTTTTTTTGTTTTGTTTCTTATGTAAAAAAGTTTTGAATTAAACCTATTAAATTAAGAAAAAGAAATTAATTCTTGAAATCCTAAATTAACCCTAATTTCTAGTTTAAAAGAAAATAAAGTTCTTATGTATTATTTTTTAGGTATTTTTTGTATTAAAATTAATAAATAATATTTTATGAAAATATTTAGTTTTTATATATGCCAAAAATAAATATTTACAAGTATGGAATGAAAAGAAAATAAAAAAAATTAAACTAAACCTATTTTATTTATGTTTACAAGTTTATTCAAGAAAAATAATTAATATATAGTTTAATAAAAATATTTTTTAATGTGAAAATAAAAAAAAAATAAAAAAAATGCAAAATTATCATATTTTATATTTTTCATGGTTTTATATATTTAAGAAAATATTTAATAAAACAAAAAATAATAATAAAACAAATAAATAAAAGTATGGGCCACGGGTGCTGTAAGGAGACAGGGAGTAATATGTTAGCAAAACAACTAAAGCCCAAGGAAACAAGCCCAATATGCAAAACAGCAAAAAAATGGAAATGGAAAAATGTGAAGAAAAAAACAAAAGGTAGCGCCAAGGTTCGAACACAGGACCTGGGCCTCACCAGCACGCTACCTTGCCACTGGGGTGGCTATACATCCGTTGATTTATGTGAAACAAAAACAACATAACACAAACAAAGTTCTTGCCATGTACTTCATCTTCTTCCTCAAGCTGGCCAGAAGCTCTATAACTTTCTCATCTCTCAATAAAAATGGAAACTGATAACATGAATGTTGTAGCATTTTTTTCTCACGATTCTAACCATGTAAATCATATAAGCTAACAATCAAAGATCAAAACGAATTTTAAAAGCCCTAAATTTAAACCTAATTTTTCCAGGAACTTTAAGTTCAAAATTCTCTTAACTCAGGCCAAATAAATGCAAGTTATAGATATGTACAACTTCGTAGCAATGAGGTCTACATTGTTTAAGAGATAGAAGTTGAGATTTTTACCTCTTTCAGTTGAAATCGTGAATGGAGTCTGGGTGAGTTTTATGAAGTCCTGATGATTGCTTGAGCTTACTTGAACCTCCCTGAGTGTGTTCCAATCCTTGCCTTGCTTTGGAAGTGCCTGGAACTCTCTATCCAAGTCAACCTGCAAGCTTTGAAAACAAAAATGGAATATGATGGAGAAGGAGTTACAGTGCAGGGATGATGGTCTGGATCACTTAGATATCAAGTAGGTAAAGTGTTTGGATGATTGAAACTTGAAACGCACGAGCCAATTGATGGATTACTATGCTTATGCAAAAACTGCAAGTTTTTTACAGTTTTCTGGTGATATGGAGTGTTTGAATGTTCCAAGCCTCTTTCATTCGTGTTTCTAGTGGTAATGTGTTTGTGTATTAGTATGGAAAGGGTTTCAAGTCATCTCTTTAACAGATCCTTGAGTTCTAGCCTTTTGGCAAACTTTCTTGCTTTTGAAGCAAAGTGAAGAGACAAGTCTTCACATGCTTGTACTGGATTGCTTAGGGTTGGTATATGCTCTATACAAGTTGCCTTAGGCCTGGAGGATTTGTGTGTGCAGAGAGGATAGGTCCAATGCTCAAGATTTGTAAAGTTGCAAAAAGTGAACCTTTTCCAAAATGGCAATGGCAACTTTGTGCCATTTATGGAATTACAACTTGGATAAAGACTCTAGGGCTTGGATTAAAGCTTTTTCAACTGAATAAGCATTAAATTATGGAGTAAGAAACAAGTTTGGGACCTGTAAAGCATGGATTATGCAGCATAGGTACTGATTTGAAATTTGTTCTTCATAAAATGGCTTGAATTCAAAGTGAGAAATTGTCAACTTCATCTCTTCTATTCTCCCTACTCAAAAATTATCTCAAGGAGTTCTTGGACATTTTAGAAAGCTTGCAATGTTCTCTATAACTCATCTTTTAAATTAATTTCAAGACTCCTCTTGGAACTAGGTTAAACATTTCCATGAAGTTGGGTCCAAAACCTGCCTAAATTAGGGCAAAATTTCACTATCTAGTTCATGAGCATGTATTCATAAAATTATATCTTGAGATCCAAGCATCTTTAAGGAAAAGTGTGTGAAGAAAAGTTGTAGATTTCATGGATGTATACAACTTTTATTTTGGGAACTTTCCTTGAATCATCTTGTATCATGGTTAAAAAATGGCTTAAAGTTGAGAAAAAATAAGAAATTTTCTATACTTAGAAAAATTTCTAAGTTAAGAAAATTTCCAATTTTAAAACCTAATCTTCAATCCTTGATTTCTTGATGAACAAGTTTCACATTTTGACATTTTTTGATTAATTGTGACCCTTGGCACTTGATTTTGACCAAAATGTCAAAGTTTGACTTTTTAGTGTACAGTTGACTTTTGATCAGTTGACTGCAAATTTCATCTGTCTATCCAATGGATTTGCAATGTTTTGAAATATGTAATTAGATCAAGATGATACAAATGAACCCTTGAAATCATGCTTCAAATCAACTGGTCATTTGCTAGGTCAAAAATCAGAAATTGCCATTTCTCAGTCAAAACCCTAATTTTGACCATTTTGCCCTTTTGATGATTTGATCAAATTTCTTGAGGAGTTGTGGTCCAAACTTGACCAAATGATACATATGAGTCTAAAATGTTGATTTTGATCAAAAATTATGAAGTTTGACTGTAAATTGGCCATGGTTGACTTTTTCCCCAATACAGCTGATTTTTAGGTCAACTGTCCAATTGACTGATCAAAATATGGTTCAAAGCCTGAAACTTGTCATGAGTAATCTTAGGGGTCCATAATGATGTTTGAAAGTCATATGAAGCATTGATAGTCCAAGAATCCTTATGCAAACTCAAACCCTAATTTTGGATGATCAGTGTGTGATGAGAGGTCTTGAGCTGGTCAAACCCTAATCCAGTCTTGAGTTTAAGAGATCTTGTAAGAATAATCTTGATAAATGAGAGGGAATATTTTGGGGTACAACAGCTGCCCCTGTTCAATCTTCTTAAACCTGAAGAGTTAGATTGGCGAGTTTTTCCATTCGTGGCTCGAAGGTGAGAGAATGATTGGACACTAGAGTGCCCAGAAATTTGCACTCGACAACGTGTAGTTGAGGGAATGGGATTAAAGATGCCATTTGGAGAAGTGATAAAATATTTTTGGAGATGGGCTTGTAGATGCCATCCAAAGATATTTGTTGAATTCTAAGTTGTATGCTGAAAGAATGAGTATCAGAATGGCATCTGCGTCCAGAACGTATCTGAACTGTATCTGAACTTGAAATTTGAATGAGTATTAGAATGTCATCCGTGTTTGGAGCGTATCCAAATTGTATCATGAAAGTTGAATCTGAATGAGTATTAGAATGGCATCCGTGTCTGGAGCGTATCCATACTGTATCTGAAGTTGTAATCTGAATGAGTAACAAAATGGCATCCGTGTCTGGAGCGTATCCATATTGTATCTGAAGTTGTAATCTGAATGAGTAACAGAATGGCATCCGTGTCTGGAGCATATCTGAACTGTATCATGAAAGTTGGATCTGAATGAGTATTAGAATGGCATCCGTGTCTGGAGCGTATCCGTACTGTATCATGATTGCATATTGTTAATGATAGATGTTTTAATCTTATCCTGAAAAGGGTAAAATGTTAGCTGAAACAAAGTTATATTGTATGAAATGTATGATGCAATGTATTTGCTTTATCAATGTTTATGATATGTGGATGTAATGTATGCGCATGTAAGCTGATTTTCTGTATTGCTGCTTGATTGAGGAAAATAAATTATTGGATGTTGTTGAGGATAAGTTGAATTTTCATGCCTTGAAGTTGAAGTACTGACAAAGTCTTGTTGAGGGAAGTAAATTCCGTTGTGAGGGAAATGCCATATACTACTTGAGGAATCCTGAGAAATTTGACGATCTCCACTGGGGATTAATAATTTGAAGTTTTTGTTCCACTGGGGATCTAAATGATGTACTGTGGGGATTGCTTTATGGAATAGCTTAGAGATGTTTTCCTGTTCTTTCAAACTATCAGTAATTATCTTTCCTATTTTGTTTATTTGTAAACAATAATTATGTTCAAATGCATATGTTCATCAATGAATCATTAGACGTTTTTGCAAACAAAATACAATCGTAAAGAAAAGACAAATAGTTTTTGCACTTTCAAAGAGATATCTTTGTATTGACTTTGAATAAGTATTTTGTACGAAGGAGACAAACATTCTAGTAGGAGAATAGTTCCATAAAACAAGAAAATTTTATACAAAGAAAGATAGCTATGTGTAATAATCCCATGGGGTTCCCATTCTGCTATAGCCTTTGTATCTCTGAGCATCTTGTCTATTTGTTGCTTCATCCGAAGATGATTGGATTGATCAGAAACTCTGAATTTGTCAGTGGAAGTCGAATGTTGTCCGTAAAGTGATCCGACGGGACATAGTCATACGCTTTAATTCCCTAAATTTTGCCTGGACCGCGCTTTCGGGTTTTCAGTCCACCGGGAAACCCTTTTTTGCCTAAGTCTCCCTTTCGGGTTTTCAACTTGCTGGGTGTAAATATTTTTTTTATTTTATCCCTAATTTTTTCCCGAACCTTTTTGGTTCGCCGGGATGCCCTTGTTTTGCCTAGGTGTGTCAACCTAGCGGGTCTCTTATGCGTAGTATCTTTTGACTATATCCGCATTCGCAGGGTGTGGCAAGTCGTTGCCATCCATGGTGGTCAAGATCATCACTCCACCGGACAATATGTTCTTGATTACAAACGGCCCTTCATAGGTAGGAGTCCATTTGCCCCTAGGATCACTTTGTGGCAAGATGATACGTTTGATCACTAGATCTCCGACTTGGTATACTTGGCGTCTGACTTTCTTGTTGAAGGCCTTGATCATCCATTTTTGATACATTTGACCATGGCAAACAGCAGTAAATCTCTTTTCATCAATTAAGTTCAGTTGATCAAGTCGGGTCTGGATTCAATCGTCTTCATTCAAACCTGCATCCTTCATAATCCTTAGAGAGGGGGTCTGAACTTCAATGGGCAAGACAACCTCCATGCCATATACCAAAGAATAGGGTGTTTCCCCAGTTGATGTGCGGGCCGTGGTACGGTACCTGTGGAGAGCGAATGGTAGCATCTCATGTCAGTCCTTGTATGTGACTGTCATCTTTTGTATGATCTTTTTAATGTTTTTATTTGCAGCTTCAACAGCACCATTCATCTTTGGCCGATAGGGAGAAGAATTGTGATGTTGAATCTTGAATTGCTCGCACAAAGCGGTGATCATAGAGTTATTAAGATTTGTACCATTGTCAGTGATGATCCTTTCTGGGATACCGTACCGGCAAATGATATTTTGTCTGATGAAGCGGGCAACAACATTCTTAGTAATGGAAGTGAAGGAAGCTGCTTTGACCCATTTTGTAAAATAGTCAATGGCCACTAGGATGAAGCGTTGTCCATTGGAGGTTGTTGGCTTGATCTCTCCAATCATATCAATTCCCCACATAGCAAAGGGCCAAGGAGCCGTCAAGACATTCATAGGATTCGGAGGTACGTGCACCTTGTCCGTATAAATTTGACACTTATGACAGGTCTGGGAGTGTTGATAGTAATTTGCTTCCATGGTAGACCAATAATATCCTTCCTGTAGGATTTTCTTCGCCATCGTATGCCCACTGGAGTGAGTGCCAAAAGTACCTTCATGTAATTCAGCTATGATCTTTTCTGCCTCAATCTTATCCATACACCGAAGCAGAATGAAGTCATGATTGCATTTGTACAGGATGCTATTACTAAGGAAGAACTTCACAGAGAATCTCCTTAAGAACTTCTTATCATTAATTGAAGCTCCTTCTGGGTATTCTTGAGCCTCGAGATAACTCTTCACTTCATGAAACCAAGGCTGGTCCACTACCTCTTCAATATTAATCTCGTGACAGTGTGTTGGTTCATCCATTCGTTCGATGGTAATCTGGGGAGCCTCGTTATCCCAATCAAGTTTAAACATAGATGAAATTGTGGCTAGAGTGTCTGCTAACTGATTTTCTTCTCGCGGGAAATGCTCAAAGGTAATCTTCTCCAAAATGTGGTAGCAATGTCAAAACGTGTTCTTTGTAAGGGATAAGATTTGGGTTCTTAGTGTCCCATTCCCCTTTGATCTGACTGATGACCAAAGCGGAATCTCTGAATACATCTAAGGATTTGATTCCCAAGTCTATGGCAGCTCTGAGACCAAAGATGCATGCTTCGTACTCTGCCATGTTGTTTGTATAATTGAAGCAAAGTATGGAAGTAAAGGGAGTATGACACCCTTCTAGAGATATGAGTACAGCGCCGATACCATTACCAAGTGCATTGGATGCCCCATCAAAGAACAGGGTCCATCGGGATCCTTATTCAGGTCCGTCATATGGTCTGATTTCTTCACAGTTGTCTAATGTCATGATGTCTTCATCCGGGAATTCAAACTTCATGGACTGATAATCTTCTACAGCTTGATGAGCAAGATGATCATCTAGCACACTTCCCTTTATAGCTTTCTGGGTAGTATATTGTATGTCATATTCTGTTAGGATCATCTGCCATCTAGTTATCCTCCCAGACAGAGCAGGCTTCTCGAAGATGTATTTTATCGGATCCATCTTAGATATCAACAAGGTAGTATGAGTCAGAATATATTGTCTTAGCCGGCGAGCAGCCCATGCCAGAGCGCAGCAAGTTTTCTCGAGCAGTGAATATCTGGTTTCACAGTCGGTAAACTTTTTGCTCAGGTAGTAAATAGCGTGCTCTTTTCGGCCAGACTCGACATGCTGCCCCAATACACACCCCATTGAGTTCTCTAAAACGGTCAGATACATGATTAGTGGTCTTCCCTCGACTGGTGGCATCAAAACAGGAGGCTCTTGTAAGTACTCTTTGATTTTGTCGAAAGCAGTCTGGCATTCATCATTCCATTTGACTACTTGATCTTTCTTCAATAGTTTGAAGATTGGCTCACAAGTAGCTGTTAGGTGAGAAATAAATCTGGCAATATAGTTCAGGCGTCCCAAGAATCCTCTGACTTCCTTCTCAGTACGAGGAGCAAGCATTTCTTGAATCGCTTTAACTTTGGAAGGATCAACCTCGATGCCTTTGTTACTGACGATAAAACCTAAAAGTTTACCGGATCGTACTCCGAATGTGCATTTCTTTGGATTCAACCTTAACTTGTATTCCTTCAATCTCTCAAACAACTTTTGTAAGTGATCAAGGTGCTCTTCTTCTGTTTGTGATCGGGCTATCATGTCATCTACGTAGACCTCTATTTCATGATGTATCATATCATGAAACAAAGCTACCATGGCGCGCTGATAGGTGGCCCCGGCATTCTTCAGTCCGAATGGCATCACTTTGTAGCATAATGTGCCCCACTGTGTGACAAATGTAGTTTTCTCCATGTCCTCGGGCGCCATTTTGATTTGATTATAACCTGAGAATATGTCCATGAAGGAAAACACCTTGTGTTGGGTTGTATTGTCAACCAGGATATCTATGTGGGGGAGTGGAAAATCATCTTTAGGGATGGCCCTATTCAAATCTCTATAGTCCACGCACATTCGTACTTTTCCATCCTTTTTAGGCACGGGAACAATGTTAGCAACCCATTAAGGATAGGAAGTGACAGCCAATAATCCAACATTGAATTGTTTCATGACTTCCTCTTTGATATTCTCTGACATGTCAGGTCTCATGTGGCGGACTTTTTGTTTTACTGGTGGACAGTCTTCTCTTGTTGGAAGACGATGTACCACGATGTCTGCACCAAGTCCTGGCATGTCTTCATATGACCAGGCAAAGATCTCAACATAATCATGCAACAGCTGAATCAGACGTTCCTTGACACTAGGCTCCAGATTGGCACCCACCTTGACCTCTTTTCTATCCTCCTCAGTACCCAAGTTGATTGTATCCACCGATTCCTCATGAGGCTGAATAGCTCTTTCCTCTTGTTGTAGTAGTCTGGCCAGTTCCCCTGGTACTTCACAATCTTCCTCACCTTCGTCTTCGGCTTGGTAGATTAGATCCTCAGAGTTACAAAAGGCCATAGCAGTATCGTTACCCATGGGATCCGGAATGGATGGGTACCTGCATTTATGAGTGTGGGTGTGTGTAAGGGTATAGCCATCTTTAAACAATAAAATGTAAAAGAAAGACAATGAGCGCAAAAGTTTGTATGTGAAAAACGTCCATGATTCATTGAATGTCATATGAAGATGAAATAAAAACCCTTAGAAATGGACCATTGTGCCTCTGGCAAGACACAAGGTTTTAAATGTGTGAATTGTTTGTGAATATTACAAGTCCAACAGAAATGTAAAAGATAAATTACTGAGGGATGAAACTTATTGGGACAAAGTCTCTGGCTTCCCAATTGCGAAGTCCTCCGTTGATAGTAGGAAAGATCCAATCCTCCAAGCTGCAATCCTCTTCACCATCTTCCACCGCATTGACCTCTTGGTTGCTAATCTTCAAGGGTGGCCCTCCCGCACAGGCACGGCGCACAGCCTTCTGAGCACTTGAAGTAAACCCTAAGCCAAACTTGTCAGATTTGTACGGAATATCCGGAAGTTGCCCCTAGATGGTGCATCCACCCTCCTCTACTATTTCCTTGGCGTCCTTCAGAAATGACATCTGGAGCGGAGGTCTTGTGATCTTGGGGATCTGGGATACCGTCTTGGTTACTGCTACCTCTTGAGAGACTTCTTCAAAATGTTGAAAAGGAGTTTCAATGAACTCGCCGTCCAGTTCCACATATCGGAAGGAATTGAGGTGGCTAATCATATACTCTTCCTCTCCGTGGACAGTGATAATCTTTCCATGGACTGGATATTTCAGCATCTGGTGCAGTGTAGAGGTGACAGCACCGGCATTATGGATCCACGGCCGTCCTAACAGACAGGAGTAAGAGGGCGGATGTCCATTACATAGAAGGTTGAGTTGAAAGTTTGAGTCCCAACTTTTATGGGGATGTCCACCTCCCCGTGGACCACCCTCTTTGAACCATCAAATGCCCTTACAACTATGTTACTGGGTTTCAACGTTACTCCTTCACAATCTAGTCTGTCGAGAGCTTTCTTCGGTAAAACATTCAAAGATGAGCCAGTGTCCACCAAGACATGGGCCAGAGTTGTTCCTCTACATTCCACAGAGACATGCAATTCCTCGTTGTGCTTTCTTCCCTTTGGTGTCAGATCAGCATCCGAGAAGCCTAGGCCGTTATCCGCCGTCAAACTGGCCACACAATCTTGAAATTGGTCAGCTGACGTCTCTTGAGGCACATGGGTTGTCTTCAGAAACTTCACCAGGGCTTTCGCATGTGCCTCAGAGCACAGTAACAATTCCAGCATGGAGATTTTGGAGGGAGTTTGCCCCAACTGTTCAACTACGTCGTAGTCGCTCTTCTTTATTATTCTCAAGATCTCCTCTGTTTCCTTCTTGGAGGTTTCGGGGATAGTCAGTGGTTTAGCCTTCGTTCGGACAGGCTCTTCTTGAATACTTTTTCCTCGAGTTTCATCAGTAGAAGTGTTGGTAGGGATAACAGCAGGGGTTGTGTCGTCTTTGTCAATAGGAGCACTTGCAAATATGATTATTGGTACGGAGGTAACCTTTGGAACAGCCACGGGTCTAAAAACTACCTTTGGAGGGGAAATTTCTGGAGAGAAGATTCTACCGCTACAGGTAATCTTACTGGTTCCGATAATATGGATAATGTCAGAGTCTTCTTCTTCGGAGCTCATCTCTTCGGCGGCCAGCCCATCTTGTTTGATACCATGGCAGTAGATGTCTCCACCATAATTCCACGGTACTGTTTTGTCTGATTCATACGGGATTGGCCCGGGCATTGTGATTATAAGAGGAGTAGTTTTTGGAACCGATGTAATCCTAACGGGTCTTTTGGGGACCCTGGAAGAATTGGCGGAGATGGTTATGATTGAAACGTCTTCAACAGGAACAGGTGAAACAGGAGCACTTTCAAACAGAATCTCTTGGTTGTCTATCAGGCGTTGAATGCCTGTTTTCAACAAAAGGCAATCAGTTGGTGAGGATAAGCAAAGATGGAAGTCTTCATTACAACCCGGGAATACACCAGCTTTTAACAAGTTTATCTTGATGATTAGGAGTGGAGTCAAGAGTTCATCAACTGTGGTAATAAACAAATCTTCTTCTATTGCATTGATGTCGTGACCATGCCTAGGCATAGGAGCATAAATGATGTTTGGCTTCTCGGGCGTATCAAACTCAATCTCTTTTGCATCTATAAGGTCTTGAATTTTGTTTTTCAGGGCCCAACAGTTGTTAGTGTCATGACCCGGACTTTCGGAATGATATCCGCATCTGGCATTTGGGTGATAATGAGGGGACGCCGTGTTGGGGTTCTTTGGAGCTTCTTTTAAATTTGCCAGATTGGATTTCAGAAGATGCGGTAAAACTTGGGCTAGAGTCATATTAATTCTGGTGAATTGCCGGACTAGCCTTTCCACCCTCGGTTGATTACTTCTAGGTTGATCAGATGTAGGCTTTGGGATCATAACATCTCCTACCATTGGTCGGCGTTCAGCTCTCCCTTGGTTCCTTTGTGGATAAATAGCAGATACCTCCTTCTTCCCAGTGAAAGGCTTTCTCACAGCTGTAGAGGCAGATGAATCCTTCTGAATCTTTCCACTTTTTATGCCATCTTCCACCCTCTCTCCTATTAGTATTAACTCAGTAAATCCTGCGGATGAGCTTCCAATCAGATGGTTGAAGAAAGGGCCTGATAGAGTGCCTAAGAACATATCCACCAACTCCCTTTCAGACAGAGGGGGTTGTACTCTCCCAGCTAGATCTCTCCATTTCTGCGAGTAATCTTTGAAACCCTCATTTTAAGCCATAGCCATACTGAAGTTGAGTACAGGTAGGCGCCAAATCTGTATTATACTGGTATTTCTTATAGAAAGTTGCGGCCAGATCTTCCCAGTTGTGGATGTCGGCCATTTCCAATTGGTAAAACCAATCGAGTTGTGTTCCAGATAGGCTATCTTGGAAAAAAATGCACCCGTAGGTCTTTATCGGCGGAGTGTGGCTGGATCTTTATCACATATGATCGGAGGTGCATCTTAGGACATGACACCCCATCATATTTAACAAACAACGACACTTTGAACTTCGGTGGGATCACAATTCCCGACACTAGTCCCAATTCATCAAAGTCTAGACCTGGCACCCTTTGTATTTCCATAGCGTTCAAACGCTCTTCAAGATGTCTGTACTTATCATCAGCTGGAGGATACTGTTCCTCGGAATAGTCTTCCTCTTCTTCCCCCTTTTCAGATTCTGACGGAATCGTTGTTTCCTTTCCTTTTCCTTCTCCTTCATCAGATGTTGTTGCGAAATTCAAGGTTCTTCTAGTTTGTCCTTGAAACCTTCTCCCCATGATTACAACACCGGTTGGTTTCTTCTCTTTCTTCTTCTTCTCTTTGGCCAACAGAGTCTTCAACTCCTCTTGTCCTTTGGCCAGGGTTGTGAGTAACTTTTGAAATTGCGTGTTTTGAACTTGCAGATCTTTGACTGTCTGTTCGAGATCCATCTTACTGAAATAAACAGTAGAGAGATGAGGAAACTCGTTGTAAAAGACCTGTTTATGTTATGATGAATGATATGTGCATATGTAATGTTTTCAAGGATTTTTAAAGATTCAAGTTCATTTTAGACAAAAAGAAACACACGTTATATTAATAAGATAGATTTTGAGTACATCAATGCCCCTTGGGATAAATGATACAAAACTCTAAGATAAAAAAGTAGTGCGCGTCCTCTTTGGTGTAATGTAGGCATTTAGAGTCTGCTCCTTATGAAGTAGCCTAGTGAGTTCCAAAACCTTCTTCTCGCTTGCATAGAATTGGGCTTCGAAAGTATCTCGCTCTCCTTTGAGCTGTATCCAATCCCTTTGTAGGTCTTCAAGAGATGTGGGCATGTCAGGATGTAGGATAGTGTATGGAACTTCCCCTTCCTTAACAGGCTCAATGATCACTGGGAGAATTGAGGGATAAGGCATCATAAGACTTTGAGCGCGGGTTCGTACCCACTTGAGGTAAGGCTCAAGAGGGATGGAATTCTTGTGTCCCAAAGTCTTACTATCCACCTTGTTTAGCATCCTCCAAGCTCGGATGAATCTCTGGCGAAGACCTTGATCGTCGTTGTCGTAGTCGAATACCAAGCCTTGAATCAGCATCTCATACGGGCCATCCCTTTGGGCATAACCAAACTGTCTTAGAGCTAAGCATGGGTTGTAGGTGATGCCTCCCCTAATGCCAAGTAGAGGGACATTAGGGAATTCCCCACAATGGTCAACAATGATAACATTCTCTTTGGATTCAGAGCACCAATGAATATCTGAATGTTTGAGCGTCATTAACCTTTGTGACCACGTTAATCCTTGCTCATTCTTTAAGACTGATTGGGGAAGATGAAAAATAAACCATCTTGCCAAGAGGGGAGTGCAACACATAAGTACACCTCTTTTCCTCATTGTGCGAGTGTGAAAAGAGTGTAGGATATCCCCTAGCAATGTAGGCACCGGATTGCGTGACATGAAGATTTTGACGGCACTTACATCTATGAGTTGGTCAAGATTGGGGAACAAGACCACCCCATAGATAAGAAGAGCCATAATTTCTTCAAAGTCTTGCAAGTCTAGGGAATTCCAACAGCTTTGGGCTTTCTCAAATAGAAACTTTGCTAAGAAGCCTTTGACACCACTTCTAGTTTCCCAATGAGTTGTGACATCAGATGAGTGCAAGTGCAGATCTTGAGCAATCTCTTCTGGCTTTGGGTCTCTTTCCATACTGTTGAAAGGTAGTTGATTGAGAATGGGAATCCTCAAGAGTTGGGAGAATTCTTCCAAAGTAGGCATAAGTTGATAGTCAGGAAATATGAAGCAATGGTGCAAAGGATCAAAGAACTGGAAAAGCACCTTCACCATATCCTCCTCTGTGTTGGAGGTGACCAAGTTGAGTAGGCGACCATGCCTCTCGGTGAATGGAGAGTTCTCAGGGATCCTTGAACCTAGCTCATTGAGTTTTAGAGGAATTCTTACAAGGTTGACTTGGATAGTTTTCCTGCGAAGTGAATCCATATCCTACAAAACAAGAACAAAGATGAATCTCCAAAATCCTTGAAATGGTTAGTGAATGCATATGATGTTCATGATGTCCATGATGTTATGTTCAAGTATGCATATACAAGCAAAACAAATAAGTTCTTAGTTTAGGCTTGCATGGGGTTTTATAGGTAAGTACCCTCTTGAAGTTTAGTTGGCTTAAACTTGTCCTAGTAATAGTAACCGGGTTATAAGGAGCTCAATATCACTGGATTGTTTCCTTGGTCATTGTTTCAGCTCAAGCCTCTTTAATGGCGACCGAAATATCCCAAGAAACCAACCCTCAATGAGTGTAGTATCGAGTATCTACCAACTTCAGACTGCACCAAAGTCGGTCATCTCACTACATCCTAAAGGCCAAGTTGGTCAAGTAAAGGGTTCTAGAAGTTCATTAGTGCTTCATGACATCACTCAGCGGCCCCGTATTCTCTTTGATTGACTCAAAGGCTACCGGTACCCACAAATATGTCACACTAACATAGCTATTTCTTAGACCATGTCGGTATACCCCACATAGTTTCCACAATGTATTGCTATTTACCTATAATGTTTCCCAAATCCGGGTGGAGGATTCAAACCCAAACAAAGAACCATAATGTAAAGAAAACAAGTCAAACAATGTAAGCAAATAAATGTGATCTAGCCCTAAGGTAACCCCACTTTTTTTATAAAATTCCCCAGCAGAGTCGCCAGTTCTGTGATATGGTGGGAGAACTGACTTGAGGCTTTTACGTTTTATCGCAAATGTTGTGGTTAGCAAGAGTCGCCACCGACTTTTCTTTTATCCAAAAGGAAAGGTGAAAAATCACAGAAAAGACCTTTGAGATGTTTTCTTCAGTTCGGGGGGTAGATTATGAAAAGGAAAGGTGTTATTACCCTTTTCATCCATGGTTTTCCATGGGTTCTTAGGTACTTGCTAGATCACTTGCTTTTGTTGTTTGAAAATGTGTTTGGTGTGGTTTTGAAAGTATTTTGTAAAAGAGGCCATTCGTTTAGGAAATCTTTGTAATGATTCCCGTTCGTAAGAATGTATACAAAGATGTTTTTCTTTTTGAAAATGTTTTCAATGTTTGTAAGATGTTTTTGAGATGTGTGTGTTTGTTTTGAAAATAGCAAGAATAGTTGTTTGAAAATAGAGCAAATAACTAGAAGTAATCTACCTACTCAAATGTCTTTCTTGTGCATTTCCTATTCCTTTGACATTGTTGTCTTACCATTGATTTGGTAAGAAACCCTATCTTTGGATGTAAACGGGATAGGCATGGATCATCGTATAACCATGATTAGAAATATTGCAAAGTGTCTTAGTATTTTGAGGGACCAAGATCATTTATAAGGCAACTTAGAATAGCGTCAGCGAGGGACTATGATCTTATATTTGTTTGTTTTGCCAAGATACTTCGCATGCGTAATATGGCCATTTTTGTATAACGCAACCAAGTGGAGAAACCCTAAGTGTGCTTGTGTGAAAGTGTGTTATTTTCATGCTTTGTTCATCTTGTATTAGGGTTTTCTATTTGCTTTGTTTTGATCTTATCATACAAACCCTAGTTACTAACATGGCATGTAAAGCGGTAAATTGTGTAATGTAAAAAATTACTAAGCTATTACAACAATTTATGGGAGAGGGGAATACAAATTTGAATGGGGATTTGCAAGAATGTAAATCTAAATAAGCTATTACAACCAAATCGAATTTATACGAATATTGGAATAAACAAATACAATATTTAAATATGCAATCTTATGTACATGCAAGAAAAAGATTTTTTTGTTTTGTTTCTTATGTAAAAAAGTTTTGAATTAAACCTATTAAATTAAGAAAAAGAAATTAATTCTTGAAATCCAAAATTAATCCTAATTTCTAGTTTAAAAGAAAATAAAGTTCTTATGTATTATTTTTTAGGTATTTTTTGTATTAAAAATAATAAATAATATTTTATGAAAATATTTAGTTTTTATATATGCCAAAAATAAATATTTACAAGTATGGAATGAAAAGAAAATAAAACAAATTAAACTAAACCTATTTTATTTATGTTTACAAGTTTATTCAAGAAAAATAATTAATATATAGTTTAATAAAAATATTTTTTAATGTGAAAATAAAATAAAATAAAATAAAATGCAAAATTATCATATTTTATATTTTCAGGATTTTATATATTTAAGAAAATATTTAATAAAACAAAAAAAAATAAAATAAAACAAATAAATAAAAGTATGGGTCAGGTGTGTTGTAAGGAGACAGGGAGTAATATGTTAGCAAAACAACTAAAGCCCAAGGAAACAAGCCCAATCTGCAAAACAGCAAAAAAAATGGAAATGGAAAAATGTGAAAAAAAACAAAAGGTAGCGCCAAGGTTCGAACCCAGGACCTGGACCTCACCAGCGCGCTACCTTGCCACTGGGGTGGCTATACATCTGTTGATTTATGTGAAACAAAAACAACATAAGACAAACAAAGTCCTTACCCTGTACTTCATGTTCTTCCTCAAGCTGGCCAGAAACTCTGTAACTTTCTCATCTCTCAATAAAAATGGAAACTAATAACATGAATGTTGTAGCATTTTGTCTCATGATTCTAACCATGTAAATCATGTAAGCTAACAATCAAAGATCAAAACGAATTTTAAAAGCCCTAAATTTAAACCTAATTTTTCCAGGAACTTCAAGTTCAAAATTCTCTTAACTCAGGCCAAATAAATGTAAGTTATAGATATGTACAGCTTCGTAGCAATGAGGTCTACATTGTTTATTCACAAATCGTGGCCAATGGATGCATGTATGAAGATATAGAAGTTGAGATTTTTACCTCTTTCAGTTGAAATCATGAATGGAGTCTGGGTGAGTTTTATGAAGGTCTGATGATTGCTTGAGCTTACTTGAACCTCCCTGAGTGTGTTCCAATCCTTGCCTTGCTTTAGAAGTGCCTAAAACTCTCTATCCAAGTCAACATGCAAGCTTTGAAAACAAAAATGGCAGATGATGGAGAAGGAGTTACATTGCATGGATGATGGTCTGGATCACTTAGATATCAAGTAGGTAAAGCGTTTGGATGATTGAAACTTGAAACGCACGAGCCAATTAATGGATTGCTATGCTTATGCAAAAACTGCAATTTTTTGACAGTTTTCTGGTGATATGGAGTGTTTGAATGTTTCGGGCCTCTTTAAATCGTGTTTCTAGTGGTAATGTATTTGTGTATTAGTATGGAAAGGGTTTCAAGTCAGCTCTTTAACAGATCCTTGAGTTCTAGCCTTTTGGCACACTTTCTTGCTTTTGAAGCAAAGTGAAGAGACAAGTCTTCACATGTTTGTACTGGCTAGCTTAGGGTTGGTATATGCTCTATACAAGTTGCCTTTGGCCTGGAGGATTTGTGTGTGCAGAGAGGATAGGTCCAATGCTCAAGATTTGTAAAGTTGCAAAAAGTGAACCTTTTCCAAAATGGCAATGGCAACTTATGCCATTTATGGAATTACAACTTGGATAGAGACTCTAGGGCTTGGATTAAATATTTTTCAATTGAATAAGCATTAAATCATGGAGTAAGAAACAAGTTTGGGACCAGTAAAGCATGGATTAGGCAGCATAGGTACTGATTTGAAATTTGTTCTTCATGAAATGGCTTGAATTCAAAGTGAGAAATTGCCAATTTCATCTCTTCGATTCTCCCTACTCAAAAATGATCTCAATGAGTTATTGGACATTTTGGAAAGCTTGAAATATGCTATATAACTCATATTTGAAATGAATTTCAAGACTCCTCTTTAAACTAGGTTAAAAATTGCCATGAAGTTGGGTCCAAAACCTGCCTAAATTAGGGCAAAATTTCACTAAGTTATCTAGTTCATGAGCATGTATTCATAAAATTATATCTTGAGATCCAAGCATATTTAGGAAAAAGTGTGTGAAGAAAAGTTGTATATTTCATGAATGTCTACAACTTTTATGTTGGGAACTTTCCTTGAATCATCTTGTATCATGGTGAAAAAATGGCTTAAAGTTGAGAAAAAATAAGAAATTTTCTATACTTAGAAAATTTTCTAAGTTAAGAAAATTTCCAATTTTAAAACCTAATCTTCAATCCTTGATTTCTTAATGAACAAGGTTCACGTTTTGACATTTTTTGATGAATTGTGACCCTTGGCACTTGATTTTGACCAAAAAGTCAAAGTTTGACTTTTCAGTGTACAGTTGACTTTTGATCAGTTGACTGCAAATTTCATCTGTCTATCCAATGGATTTGCAATGTTTTGAACTATGTAATTAGGTCAACATGATACAAATGAACCCTTGAAATCATGCTTCAAATCAATCATTCATTTTCTAGGTCAAAAATCAGAAATTGCCCTTTCTCAGTCAAAACCCTAATTTTGACCATTTTGCCCTTTTGATGATTTGATCAAATTTCTTGAGGAGTTGTGGTCCAAACTTGACCAAATGATACATATGAGTCTAAAATGTTGATGTTGATCAAACATTATGAAGTTTGACTGTAAATTGGCCATGGTTAACCTTTTCCCCAATATAGTTGATTTTTAGGTCAACTGTCCAATTGACTGATCAAAATGTGGTTCAAAGCCTGAAACTTGTCATGAGTAATCTTAGGGGTCCATAATGATGTTTGAAAGTCATATGCAGCATTGATAGTCCAAGAATCCTTGTGCAAACTCAAACCCTAATATTGGGTGATCAGTGCATGATGAGAGGTCTTGAGTTGGTCAAACCCTAATCCAGTCTTGAGTTTAAGAGGTCATGTGAGAATAATCTTGATAAATGAGAGGGCAAATTTTGGGGTACAACACACATCATCAATATGAATCACATGAGATGGATCTGAAATATACTTCCGGAGTTGTGATACATGAAACATATCATGCAAATTCGAAATATTAGGCGGTAAAGTCACTCTATAAGCAACATTCCCAACTCTTTCTGAGATCTGATATGGACCAATAAAATGAGAAGTGGGCTTCTTAGACTTCAATGCTCTCCCAACACCAGTTACATGTGTAACTCTCAAAAACACATGGTCACCTGCTTAAATTTCTAAGTCTTTCCTTCGCTTGTCATGATAACTCTTCTATCTACTTTGGGAAGCTTTCATATTTTCTCAAATCAAGTTCACCTTCTCAGTAGTCTCGCGAACAATTTTTGGTCCCAGCACTACACTTTCTCTAGATGCATGCCAACATAAAGGAGTTCTACATCTTTGACTATGCAACGCTTCAAAAGGTGTCATTCCAATACTAGAATGGTAACTATTATTATAAGTGAACTCTATTAACGGAAGGTAAGTATCCCACGAACCTCCTTGTTCAAGAACACATGCTCTCAATAAATCTTCTAACGACTGAGTAGTCCTTTTAGTTTGACCATCCATATGCGGATGATACGCCGAACTCAACCTTAACTTAGAACCCAATTCCTCTTGCAAACTCTTCCAAAAATTAGACATAAACCTAGGATCTCTATTCGACACAATGCACAAAGGAACACCATGCAACTTTACAATTACACTAGTGTAAATCTCTGTCAACTTTGATACTGGAAAATTGATGTTAATAGGAATAAAATGAGCCGACTTCGTATGCCTATCAACAATCACCCAAATTGTATCATGTCCCCTTGAAGTATTGGGTAACCCCGTCACAAAGTATATCGAAATGCTATCCCATTTCCATTTTGGAACTTCTAACAGTTGCATCAACCCTGCAGGCTTCTGGTATTCAACTTTCGACTTTTAACAAGTCAAACATGCATACACAAACCGAGCCACATCAATCTTTATCCCAGGCCACCAAAACAAATTCTTCAAATCCTGATACATCTTTGTAGCTCCTGGATGAATACTCAACTTGCTTCTATGTGTTGTAACCTAAAATTTTCCCTCTCATTTCTCAAAGGATCATCATGGACCCTCAGGATTGCTTCTGTCAAGTTTCAAGTCTCGAATTACAATTTTTCAAGAAAAGTCATTCACATGGGCAAAATGGTCAAAAGCACACTAAAAAGTCAAACTTTGACTTTTTGATCAAAAATTAAGTTTCAACAATCATATTTTCACCAAGACATGAAATCGGCTCATCAAGAAATCGAAAGTTAGAAATTAATTTGAAAAAATCAAATTTCTAAACACTTTGAAAATTTTCTAAGTATTAAAGAAATATGACAATTTCAGAACTTCTGGGCCAGATTTCACGCAAGCGCAATCAGAATTTGCAAAGATGGTTCAGATCATGACTCTTCAATCAGAACATGACTCATCAGCATATAGAGACTATGTTCTACGCTTCGATCAGAACATCACCCTCTGAATCTCATTCTGGTCTTCTTTGATCAGATCATCACCAAGCCCCAAAACCTCGTTTGAACAGTCTGTTGCACTGCTATGGCATAGTCCTGCATCCAGCTGCCACAACACTCCAAATTGCTGCTGATCCAGTCCACGCCTGCATTTTTCTCAAACCCCATATTTGCACCAAATTAGCATATAAAAGCTGTGTTTAAAAAGCAATTGAACAGTATGCCAAAAAGGTTTTAATCCCATTTGTTTTCCCCCCAAAACCACAGCAAACTCATCTACAAATAACTTGTTCCATCACACGTTTAAGGGGCTGGCTTTTGGAAAGAGAGAGTGATCAAATACAAAAAAGAGAGAGAAAAGAAAATATTCAAACATTCTCAAAACCCAGAATTCTCAAAACAATATCTTTGTTCTTCCCTGTGAATCAAAGAACATAATATTTTATGATTCGTTTCTTGCTGACTGCAGAACATTCAAAGGCAGCAGCTCAGGCCCCAAACGTACGCTTCAGAGTTAAGGTAAGTCATTCTGACTTTGAAATTTTCATTCAGAACATCATTAAATATGTAAATATCATAATGTTGATATTGTCCATATCATTGCCTAAGTAGAAAAACTATGGATCAGAACTTCTTGAAGAAAACTAGGCTCAGAATTAGGATCAGAACTTATATAAATTGTCGTGTTTTTATTTTTTCTGTTTTGTTGTTGTTAAGAACCGAATAAGTTGCAGATGCTCTGGCTAATATAAAGAAGGAGGTGTAGTGTAACACGGAACTTCTGATTTGTTTTTCTCACTGTTAACACAACACAGAACTTTTAGGTGTTTTACTCATTGTTGTAATGCACAGAACTTCTAGGCTTTCTCACTGTTGTAACACAGCACACGGAACTTCTAGTTGTTTTTCTTACTGTTTTAACACACACAGAACTTCTATGCTTTCTTATTGTTTTAACACACACAGAACTTCTAGGTTTTCTCACTGTTTTAGCACAACACAGAACTTATGGGTTCCTCTAATGTTTCTTTTATAACTTCAGCGTGCAGCACCCCATAACTTCTGGTCTCCTTCGATGTTTCCTTCTGAACTACAGCATGCCTAGCATCAGAACTTATGTTCCCCCTCACTTTTGTTTTCAGCAACATGTTGATCATGTTTCGTTATTTTTTTTTCCTTTTTCTTTCTTACTCATATTATTTTAAGTATTAATATTGTTTTTTTTAATATAAAAGAGACTTAAAAAACCTTTTTTTATTAACTAATTATTTTTCCTTTTCATTTATTAAGACAAAAAACCATTTTCAAAACAAATCCTTTTTTTTATATATATATTGTACAATTCAATATGGTTGTAATAGACAATTAGGATTTAAATTCTTGCAAATCCCCATTCGTAAACATGTACCCCCATCCCCGAAATGATGTAATAGCTTAGGATTTATTTTTATGCATTTTATTTGCTTTCATATATTGTTGGTAATAAGGATGTATGACAAGATAAAATCAATAAGTAGATGACCTTTAAATGCAAGACAAAATGCATGCAATCAAACACACTTGCACACACTAACACCTCTAAGGTAATCTCACTTTGTTGCCTATTAGAAAATAGTCATGTCCCTCGATTATAGGCGTTTTAGCAAAGACCCTCGATAAAAGATCATAGTCCCTTGATGACCCTCAATGTTGCCTTCAGTAAATGATCTAGCCCCTAAACGACATTGCTAAAATGTCCCAAAACGCCGCGAACTCATCCCTTCACATCCAACGATGGGGTTTCTTACAAAAACAATGGTAATATAACAACATCTAAAGGAGGAGGAAAAGAACATTGAAGACCTTTTGAGTAGGTAGGTTGCTCCTAGTTGCTCGCTTGCTCACAATAAAAACATTTTATACACCCACCATTTCACTTTGAAACATTTTTAAAAGTTAAAACACTTTGCACGCGTTCTTATAGAGACGAGAACCATTACAAAGACACTCTTCTTTAAAACACTTTCAAAACCCATATCACAAGCACATTTTCAAACAAAAGCAAGTGATCTAGCAAGCAACTAAGAGCCCGTAGATAATTACGGGTGAAAAGGGTGCTAACACCTTCCCTTTTCATAACCTACCCCCCGAACTCAAGAAACAATCTCGAAAGGTCTTTCCCTTTCTTTTCAACCTTTCCTTATTGGATAAAAGAAAAGTCGGCGGTGCCTGTTGTTATCTGCAACAATTGTAATAAAACGCAAAACACCCAAGTCAGTTCTCCCACCGTGTTACACTATGACTTTCCTCAAGAATCACTTTCTTCATCTCCGCATCATCAGGAATACAAATCTGATTACGGAATCTCAACACATCTTGTGCATCTAACTTAAAATCACTATTCTCATATTGATTGATTCCAACCATCAAATCTACCAGTTTCACATCTAACTTCTGAGCTTCTCTGATACTATCCAGAAAATCATTATTAATCTTCAAAATTCCCAACATAATGCTCTGCGGTGTCACCTCGCAAACTAAGCTCATATATCTTAATTGCTCAATTAATTCCAACTCTTTAACCATCATTGTTAAGATGTGTAAAGTCTTTCGACTCAACGCATTAGATACCTCATTCGCTCTTCCTGGTTGATAATTTAAACCAAAATCATAATCCTTTAACAAATCCAACCATCTTCGTTGTCTCATATTCAATTCCTTCTTATCAAATAAATACTTTAAGCTCTTATGGTCACTAAACACTTCAAATCTAGAACCATAAAGATAATGCCTCCAAATTTTCAACACAAAAAACCTGCAGCAAGCTCTAAATCATGCGTATGATAGTTCTTCTCATGAGTCCTCAACTTCCTTGATGCATAAGCAACTACCTTTTCATTCTGCATAAGCACACCTCCTAAACCCATCTTAGAAGCATCACAATATACCACAAAAGGTTCTCCTGGAATAGGTAATGTCAAAATTGGAGCCTACGTCAATCTCTTCTTCAATTCTGCAAAACTTTCTTCACACTAAACATCCCATACAAAAGCTCTACCTTTACAAGTTAACTTAGTCAACGGAAGTGCCAACTTAGAAAAACCTTCGATAAACCTTATATAATAACCAGCTAAACCTGAAAAGCTTCTAATCTTGGTAGCTGACTTTTGAGTTTCCCATAGCAACACAGCATCTACCTTCGATGGATCTACAACAACGCCGCTACCTGAGATCACATGACCATGAAAACTAACCTCCTTTAACCAAAATTCACACTTAGACAGCTTTGCATACAACTTCTTCTCTTTCAAAACTTGCAATACTATTCTTAGGTGTTTTGCATGCTCTTCTTCCGACTTAGAGTAAATCAAAATGTCATCAATGAACACCACTACAAATCGATCCAAATAAGTATGAAAGGTGTGATTCATGTATTCCATGAATACTTCCAGCGCATTAGTAACACCGAAAGGCATCACCGAATACTCATAATGTCCATAACGCGTTCTAAAAGCTGTCTTCTGGATATCTTCATCCTTCACTTTAATCTGATGATAACCCGGCCTCAAATAAATCTTACTAAACACACGAGAATCCACCAATTGATCCATCAAGTCATATATTCTTGGAAGTGGATACTTGTTCTTAATTGTCGCTTTATTCAACTGTCTATAATCAACACAAAGCCTCATACTTCCATCTTTCTTCTTTACTAACAACATTGGAGCTCCCCACGACGATACACTTGGTCTCACAAACTTCTTTTCAAGTAACTCTTCCAATTGCTTCTTTAATTTCGACAGTTCAGATGCACACATCCTGTATGGTGCCATAGACACAGGTCTGGTACCAAGTACAAGATCAATAGAAAATTCAACTTCTCTCTATGGCGGTACATCAGGAATTTCATCAAGGAAAACTTCAGGAAATTCACGCACTACCTGTAATTCCTAAATTATAGCTTGATTCTCGACAAATAGAGATGCCATCAACGAGAACATCTGAGCCTCTTCTTGTATTAACTGCCGCGACTTTCTAGTAGACAATAGATTATTTTCCTCTTCTTCAGAAGTAGAAAACCTCACAGACTTGTTATAACAGTTAATATGAACATAGTTATGCTCTAACCAATTCATACCCAGAATCACATCCAACCCTCTTAAAGGCAAACAAACCAAATCAACAGCAAAGTCTCTGTCGAAGATCGACAAAGGACACTTTAAACACACAAAATAAGTAGTCACCGACCCCTTGGCTGGAGTGTCGATGACCATCTCTACATTCATAGAAGACAACATAAGACCCAGTCTTTCAACACAGTCAGCAGCAATAAAACAATGAGTAGCATCGGTATCAATAATAGTAATTAAAGGAGTACTACTAATGAAACATGTAACTCTGATGATACTGTCCTCATTAGCCGTCTGATTCTCAGCCAAAGCGAATACCTTGCCACTGGTTTGCGCCTTCTTTGGTTTCTGACACTGACTACCAATGTGTCCTCCTTCACCATAATTGAAACAAATCACCTCATTATGCTTGCACTCAGATACAACATGTCAAGTCTTACCACAACGAAAAACACATCTTCACCTCAGCAGTACATACATTACTCTTATTCCCAAATTTTCTACATTTGAAACAAACCACACCAGCATGAGCATTTCCCTCACTAGTCCTCTGACCCTGAGCAACTTTCTGTTTACCTTTACCAGCTGGGGCATCATAAGGCTTACCACAATTCTGTTGGTGATTACCCCTCTTCTCACTGATAATCTTATAATGAGCATTATTATCCTCTTCATAAATTCTACAACTATCAATCAAATCGGCAAAGACACGAATATTCTAGTATCCAACTGCCTTCTTGATCTATGGGTGCAACTTGTTCTCAAACTTGATGCACTTTTAAAACTCAGCATTTTCCTCGCTATAGTGCGGATAAATCTTAGCCAACTCAGTAAACTTTGCAGCATACTCAACAACCGACATACTCCCTTGCTTCAGCTCAAGGAACTCCATTTCCTTCTTACCACGAACATCTTTAGGGAAATACTTCCTCCGAAATTCCCTATGAAACACAGTCCAAGTGAAATTTGCACCTGCAGCTTCCAATCTCTGATACGTCTCTAGCCACCAGTCATCAACTCTGACTGCTAGCATATGAGTACCATATCGAACCTTCTGTGCTGGAGTGTAGTCCATCATACGGAAGATTCTCTCAATCTCTTTCAACTAATCCAATGCTCCGTCAGGATCATACTTACCCTTGAAGGTAGGCGGATTTTCCCTCTGGAAAGTTGCTAAACTATGAGATCTAGCATTCATGTCCGTGTTTGGCTGATTCTCCATAGGATGTGCCATTGCTTCTAAAGCAGCAGCAAGTTCAGCATCATTCCTTCCAGTCATCTTAACTTATCACTACAACATAAACAACGGTTAGAACTCAAATTAATAATACTCGATTGTTAAACAAAACTACGACTCAACAACTTGGCCGGACGAACCAACTTGCTCTGATACCAACTTTGTAACACCCCAATTCTACCTGACAATATATATAAATCAGAGTTATAGAAATTCTACAACTGAATCAAGATGCCACAAATTCAACTTTAAAACAACGGCATTCATTACAGATACATAACACATTAAACTTGGATGAACCAACAACAAACATAATTCAATCTTAAAAAGAAACATCAACTTTCATAACTACGGAGCGGAGTCATACTATTCAACTTAAAGGAATGTAACATCTTTTTCCAACTAAGACAACTTCAAATAACAATCATTTAAAGAATAACAACTTAAAGTTCAATCAACTGAAATAATAACAATAATAAAACAGCAAGCGTTCATCCCCCCGAGTGTTACGTATCAGAGCAATGACACCGACTCAAACTACTGAAGGTAAACCGCCTTCACTCTGGATTACCTGCACGTTACCAACATCGGCGTAAAATTCAAACAGAAGGGGTGAGATATCGAACATTATAATATAATGCATGATAAATAAAACATTAGAATCAGTTCATACATATTCACCACTCCTTATATTTTTAACAACATAAACATAATTAGATCAACCATACAACGACTCAGGATGCAACACAGAATGCAACTCATCTTTATGCAAATGCATGTGGTACCAATGGAGCAGAACTCCCATCTTAAAAATTCTGCCAATAAATAGAGGCATCAACAAGGCATAAGCCTTCTTTGCAGTTTGCCAATCCAGGCCGTCACAGAGTATGCAAATGTATATGACTCAATGAATGTACTATCACATACTCACAACAATCATCATTCTTCACAAGGCATAAGCCTATATCACCATTATTACCAATAAATAGATGGGAAACTTCGATAGCAAATTCAGAAACATCAACGCGCAACAGGCCTACAACAACCAATTCCCACGTGATACACATCATAAATCCCATTATAAGGTTAGAACCCCACCCTTACCTGGATTGAAGGTCGCTCCACCAAATCTCCGACCGTAATCCTTGATTTGCTCTGCTCGACACCGGGCAGCTTGCTCCTCTTCCGCACAACTCTTCTGGTCAACATACAGAACTTCTTATTCTTCAACTAAAACAAATCCTTGTGTCAGCTTAACCTTATATATCAATCCTATTGGGCCTAACCTACACACCCCCACTTTACTACTTCCAACCAATAACATAAGTCCAACACTATATATTCCATTAATTTCCAACATTATAATTATTATTAATCAACTAACTAATTAATTAATAATAATCCAACAACTTATACCAATAATTCTCAACATCTAGCAACTTCGACAAATAATCCAAAAATAATTTAATTAAATAATAAATTAAATTAACGGGCGTTACAACTCTCCCTCACTTAGAATATTTTCGTCCTCGAAAGTTTACCTTATTCGAACAACTCGGGATAGGAGTCTCGCATCTTGCTTTCCAACTCCCAAGTCATGCTTTCTCCAGCAGCTCCTAACCAGACTACTTTCACCAAAGCAATCTCCTTTCCTCTTAGAGTCTTCATTTCATGATCCGCGATTCGTACAGGTATCGTCTCCACGGTAAGATTATACTGTACTTGCATATCATCCATATGAATCACATGAGATGGATCTGAAATATACTTCGGGAGTTGTGACGCATGAAACACATCATGCAAATTCGAAATATTAGGTGGTAAAGTCACTCTATAAGCAACATTCCCAACTCTTTCTGAGATCTGATACGGACCAATAAAACGAGAAGTGGGCTTCTTAGACTTCAATGCTCTCCCAACACCAGTTACAGGTGTAAATCTCAAAAACACATGGTCACCTGCTTAAATTTCTAAGTCTTTCCTTCGCTTGTCATGATAACTCTTTTGTCTAGTTTGGGAAGCTTTCATCTTTTATCGAATCAACTTCACCTTCTCAGTAGTCTCGCGAACAATTTCTGGTCCCAGCACTACACTTTCTCCAGATTCATGCCAACATAAAGGAGTTCTACATCCTCGACCATGCGAAGCTTCAAAAGGTGCCATTCCAATACTAGAATGGTAACTGTTATTATAAGTGAACTCTATTAACGGAAGGTAAGTATCCCACGAACCTCCATGTTCAAGAACACATGCTCTCAATAAATCTTCTAACGACTGAATAGTCCTTTTAGTTTGACCATCCATCTGAGGATGATACGCCGAACTCAATCTTAACTTATAACCCAATGCCTCTTGCAAACTCTTCCAAAAATTATACGTAAACCTCAGATCTCTATTCAACACAATGCTCAAAGGAACACCATGCAACTTTACAATTACACTAGTGTAAATCTCTGCCAACTTTGATACTAGAAAATTGATGTTAATAGGAATAAAATGAGCCGACTTCGTAAGCCTATCAACAATCACCCAAATTGTATCATGTCCCCTTGAAGTATTAGGTAACCCCGTCACAAAGTCTATCGAAATGCTATCCCATTTCCATTCTGGAACTTCTAACAGTTGTATCAACCCTGTAGGCTTCTGGTATTCAACTTTCGACTTCTAACAAGTCAAACATGCATACACAAACCGAGCCACATTGTGATCGGTGGATCTGGAACTGACTGTTTAACGTTGGTTCGCGAAATGTCGCGGAAGCAAGAGTCGCCACCGTCTTTTATTTTCTCCAAATGTAAAGGACAAAAGCACAGAAAAATTCCTTAAAGAGATAGCTCTCGGTTCGGGAGGTAGGTTATAGAAAGGGAAGGTGTTAGCACCCTTTCTATCCATGGTTATCCATGGGCTCTTAGATACTTGCTCATTTGTGTTTTCAAAAATGGTTTGTTTGCTTTTCAACTGTGGGTTTTAAAAAAGTTTCTTTGAAAATTCCAGTTCGACTCTTGTATCGATCCTCAAGAGTGTTTGAAAAATTGCTTTCGAAAGCTTTTCGAAAAGGTGTCGGTGTGAAAGGTATTTTTGAATTTGTTTGAAATTTAGAGCAAGTATCTAGAGTCGTCTACCTACCCTAAGGAATTCGTCTGTGTAAATGTCCTTTAAAGTAGTGCCATCCCACCATTGAGAGGTAGGTAGCACCACTGTTGGAGGTGTTCGGGTCAATTCGAAGGTTCGGGACATGGTGATCACCAGAGCAATGGGAAGACACCTTAGAAGCTACCCTCATGCCAGGTTCCCGGATCATGAGGACTTACTAAGACATCCTCTACTCGACGATCACCTTTCGAGGCAAGGCAACAGTGAGGCGTACCCTAGGGGTGGTGTGTGATTTGTGTGTCAGATTCAGTTATTTTGTCTTGTCATGTCAAAGTGATCTACGCGTTTGTTTTTATTTTAGGCCATTCATTCTTGCATGCATTTATTTAACAGTCAAAAAGATGCGGAAATTAAAAGTTCTAAACTATTACAAAGGCGCGGGTCCATATCGCCAAAATTAATCCAGGACCCGATTTGACAGAAAGTAAATAAAGAAATAAAGTAAAGTGCGAGAAATTAAGTTTACACGGCTTTGGGAGAATTACATAAATATTTAAAAGAAGGAAATAAATAAAATGCGCGAATTGGAATTAAAATTGGAAACGAGGGCGTTGGACCCTTTTTAATGAAATTAAATTAAATGATTAAATTAATTAAATTAAAATAAAAGAAATTATTTTTCTAGTTTTTTGTATTCATGGTTTTTTTAATAAGAGAATTAAATGAGATTGAGAAATTAACCCTAATTCTAATTATTTTTTTATTTATTAAGAAAAAACATATTAAAATTAAGCCTAAAATTAATCTAATTATTTACATGCAATTTGATTTATAAAAATAAATAATATTTAATTATTAATAATTAATATGGTGAAAAAGGAAAAAAGATAAAAAAATGCTTGAAACCCTAATGCTACCAATTTTAGGTTTATTAAGAAAAGATTTTAAAATTAACCCTAGAATAAAACTAATTAATTGGTGAAATTTTATTTACAAAACATAATAACATTAAATAAAAATACTTATTTTTGTCTTTTTTCTGATTTTATATTGTTTTTATGTTTTTCATGAAAATAAGCTAAATTAAAGAAATTAATTAAAAAAGAAATAGTTGAATCAAATAAAAAAATGGAAAATATATAAAAGAAATTGCAAACCTATGGGGGTCTATCCCCAAATTGGGAGGTAGAGTCCAGTATTTCAGGCCCATTAAGCCTTTGGCCTTGTTGACTCTGACGCTAGCATGTGGCATCTTTGACTTGTGTCCAGGATGATCTTCAAACCATGCCCCTTGGATTGGTCTTAGCATATGCGTGGCAAGCTGGATGGTAAGTTGCATGGTGGACTTCTTGGATGGAAGCTACACAAGAACATGGTTAAGGGAAAAATATAAGGAAAGGGAGGGGGACCTGGGATCGAACCCAGGTCCTGTAGATTACCAATGTACACGCCTACCACTGGAGCTCTTAGTGCGCTTTGTATATATGGTAACCAATAAATAATATGAAACAAGACAATGGTTAGTGAATAAATTCAGCGCGAAAATTCAAATCACCCTATCATGCTTTGACACTTCATCATCTTCTTCGTTTGGCTCTTTTTCCTGAAATATAAAAGGTGGTTAGCGGGGGTTTTGAACCCCCCCAAAATATGTGTTTTCCAGTAATAGCGATTAAGCCGTCTTGGAGTATAAATTAGGCGCGAGGGTTCTATTCAGATCGTCCAAGCATGCTGAGTACGGTCATGGTATTATGGTGTTCCAATTTTTCCAGAATAGAGAAGCCCTAAATTAGAACCTCTGCAACCCTAAAATATAACAATGGCGTTTTTGCATATAGTGTGTAAAAACTCAATCAAAGTATGTGGTTAGCTTCAGAATACATCAATTAGTATGAATCCATAAATAAAATGCCATGAGAATGCTTGAAAATCAAAACACGAATATGCATTTTATATGAAAAATTTTGATTTCTGTATACCGATTCAAGGCGTTAGAGTTGATGTTCTTGATTGGAATAGTCTCATGGTCACCTTGGCAAGCTAATGGAGTGGTTATTTGATCTTGAAAAGCTCTGTAACCTAGTTTTCAGTTTTGAGTTTTTTCACAAAAAAATGCAAAAGTGTTGATGAGGTTCCTGCGCAGCTGGGAGGTTATATGCATTAGGGTTAGCATCAATATATACATGTGAATGATTAGGGTTGGTTTTTTGTCCAAAGAATCCATGAATTGAAGGAATCAATCTTTGATTTTTATGCCATAATTTTCCAATCTTTTTCAAGCATATTTGGTCTCAATCATATCCAATCACCATAATTCCTTCCAAATCTGATCATACACGAAATCTTAAGCCTATTCTATGCACAAAAAGATTTAGAAAATTAGGTTTAGTATTTTTCACTTATTTATTTTAATTAAATGAATTATTAATTATTAAAAATCCAAATAAATAAATAAAAATGATAAAAAAACTTCCCTTTGGGCCAAATGGTCGTGCACATGCCTTGGATAATGAATTGTGGAAGAAAAAGAGGCCCATTAGCAATTTTAAGACTTTTGAAGCAATGTTGACTTTTCAAAATATCTAAAAATTTCCCAACTTCCACAAGGCATTACTTGCTCAATTTTTAAGCTTTGCTCATGTTCTTGGACATTTTGGAAAGGTCTTTGAGTACTCTAACCAATGCCTTTGGTCCCATGTCATTTTGATTTACCAATCTCAAGTTATGGCCTTTGACTTAAAGTCCCTTTTTGTTGACTTTTGAAAATGACCTATAATGTTGAAATTGATAACTTTTTGTGAGAGCATTTCTTGGACTTGAAGTATGAAAAGGAGTTGTAGGAAATGTCTTTATCTTCAAAATGAGCTTTGGATGGAATTTTTATGATAATCCATGTGGAAGTTATGCCCTGGTCAAGTTACAGTTGACTTTTTCAACTGTCCAAATATGGAAACTTTTGCATCTTGAGACTTTTTGAGCCAAGCTTTGAGAATCATGATCAAGCATTGATCAAATGATGTTTGTGGCTTCAAAATGAGATGTTGACCCAAAATTTGAACTTTTGACTGTCAAATGACCATTTTGCCCCTGCAGTTGACTGCAGTGCAATTAGGGTTTTTGACTGTGCAATTTTGTGCTGTAAGTCTTGAAACTTGGTATGAGGATGTTTGACCATGTTTGTAGGCATGTGGGACTTGATTGGACCCTTGGAAACTTCATTTTCTTTGTCAGAACCAAAACCCTAGTTTTTGACTGTTAGGAAGCCCTTGAACTGTGCAACCCTTGGAGAGATTTTGAAGCTTTGACTTGGCAAATTTTGAAGAATATGGGAGGGCAAATTTTGGGGTACAACAGTTGCCCCTGTTCAATCTTCTTAGACCTGAGGATGCAGATTGGCTGACGTGCCTTTCGTAATCCGAAGGTGGAAGATGATTGAACACTAGAGTGCCCAGAAATTTGCGCTCACATAGTAGTGTGATGGTGGGAATGGGCTTATAGATGCCATTTGGAGATTGATGGGTAGGATGATGGGCTTATAGATGCCATGCTAAGAGATGGTGGAAGGTGGATGGGCTTATAGATGCCATCTGGATGTTGGTCGCGTAAGAGATTCTTTAGCGAGAACTTGCGTACCTACAAAAAAGAAAAATGATTACCTGACCTGTTACAGGAGCTGGTCTTCAAATTCTTGTGTAGATGTGTCCTGACTGGTTACAGGAGCTGGATCTGGATCTTCAAAAGGTGATGAATGAACCAGGGGTGGTTACTACCTCAACAGGAACGGTGAGAGAACCTTGGACGACTTCAACCTCAACAGTAATCATTGAGAGAATCTTGGGCGACCTCAACCTCAACAGTAATCATTGAGAGAATCTTGGGCGATTACTACCTTCGCAGTAACGTGGAGAGAACCACAGGCGACTACAACCTCAACAGTAATCATTGAGAGAATCTTGGGCGACTTCAACCTCAACAGTAATCATTGAGAGAATCTTGGATGACTTCGACTTCAACAGTAACGTTGAGCGAATCTGGGGATGATTACTACCTACGCAGTATCGGGGAGAGAACCATAGGCGACTACAACCTCAACAACAATCATTGAGAGAATCTTGGATGACTTCGACTTCAACAGTAACGCTGAGCGAATCTGGGGATGATTACTACCTCCGCAGTATCAGGGAGAGAACCATAGGCGACTACAACCTCAACAGCAATCATTGAGAGAATCTTGGATATCTTCTACTGAGTCCTTATCAGGAAAATCTGTTAGGGGTCGATTTAGCTGGACTAGAGAAGGCCTTGGACTGGATAAGAAACAGAAAATCTTAGGGTCGATTTAACTGAACCGGTCTAGGTCTTGAAATCTTCAACTGGATAAGAAACAGGGAGATCTTAGGGTCGATCTGACTGAACCAGAGAGGGCCTTTGATGGGATAAGAAACAGAAAAATCTTAGGGTCGACTTAACTGAACCGGTCTAGGTCTTGATGTCTTCTACTAGATAAGAAACAGGGAGATCTTAGGGTCGATCTGACTGAACTAGAGAAGGCCTTTGACTGGATAAGAAACAGAAAAGTCTTAGGGTCGACTTAACTGAACCGGTCTAGGTCTTGAATATAGCTGAGAACTTAACTGAATCTTTCCTGAAAGGTAAAGGTCAGTCATATGCAATGCGTGATATGGATCAAGAAATGATGTTCTCAACATAAATGAGATTTGTAAGATATGATGCGTATATGCATGCTATAATGTATGGAAATGTGACGTTTATGAATGTATGTTTTTTTCCGTCTAGGAAAGTAAATCCTTGACGGGTGCCGGGAAGTCACTCCTGGGCTGGTGTTGGAGAATAGATTTTGCTTCCGCTGGATGATGGTTGCAAGAATACCGATAGGAGAAGATAACTCCGTTGGGGAATAAACTTGGCGAATGGATTACTCTGCGGGGAGAAAAGTACTCTAGTGATCTTGCCGGGAAGCAATACTCCGTGGGGAGAGAGATACTTTGCTGAGCTGTTGATAATAACTTGCTGGGGATACCTTTGTTGTGTTGGAAGTGTTAATAGACTTCGCTGGGGATAAGAAGACTTCGTCGAGGACGCTCTTTCCGTGGCTTTTGGCTGAGGATAACCCAGTTATATCCTGGTAAGGAAATAACTCTTTGAATAAAGCCGGGAGACGCGTTCGTGCTCTGCGAGGATAAGTTTCCAGAATCTACTAGGGATAAGCTTACTGCTTGGGGAGATGGATTCCAACTTTCCTAGGGAAGCTGGATTGGACTCTCTTGGGGAAGTGACTCCATTGAATGTTTGATATACCGCCGGGGAACAATCTTTAGACCAAGACTGCCGGGGATGCTTGTTAGGAATGCCTGTATATTGCTGGAGAATGTTGAGATCTGCTGGAGGATACCCAACTTCCTTAAGGTTGATAATAGCTTTGCTTGAGGAGAGTGCACTGACTTGCTGGCTCACTCTCTGGGGAATTGAGATACTTGGTTATATTCTCTAGCTGAACCTACCTTGGTACCTTGGAGGATAGAACAATTAGATTGCTTAGACAACTCTTTATTGCCCCTGTTTCTAATGTTACTTGTAATTAATCCTTTGTTTCGTATTCAAATATTCATGAGTTAGCAAATTATCGTCAATGCATATATCACAAATTGAACCTTGGACGTTCTTCGCAAAACAAAACAGAAAAGGAAAAACAATTGGCAATTTTAACTGAAAAGTGTATTTGTATTGATTTTTGAATTGCCTGTAAATAGGCATTTTATGTACAAGAGGCTAACGTCCTAGTAAGAGAACGCCGCCGAACAAAAGAGTTTATACAAATTTTGTACAAGAGAAAATAAAACAGATGTGTGAAATGAATGATCCCACGGGGTTTCAACTCTACTATTGCCTTTATATCTCCGAGCGTCTCATCACTTGATGACCTTAGTTGAAGATGAAGCTGACTGATCGATGTCGTCTGAGCTTGATGTAGATACCGGATTCTGGATGCAAAGTGATCCAATGAGACATAGTATTATGCTTTATCCCTAACTTTTGCCTGGACCGCCCTTTCGGGTTTTCAGTCCACCGGGATACCCATTTTTGCCCAAGCCGCCTTTTCAGGTTTTCGACTTGCCGGGTGTACAGATTTTTTCATTTCATCCCTTCATTTTGCCCGAACCCTTTTGGTTCGTCGGGAAGCCCTAATTTTTTCCTAGGCATGTCAGCCTAGCGGGTCTTTTTTATGCGTAGTATCTTTTTACTATGTCTGCATTGGCGGGGTGAGGAAGGTCGTCACCATCCATGTTGGTTAAAATCATGGCTCCTCCTGAGAACACATGTTTAACCACAAATGGCCCTTCGTACGTAGGGGTCCATTTTCCCCTTGGATCACTCTGAGGAAGGATGATTCGCTTGATTACCAGATCCCCAACTTGATATTCCTGTGGTCTGACCTTTTTGTTAAATGCCCTGATCATCCGTTTTTGGTACGTCTGACCATGGCAGATAGCAGCAAGTCTCTTTTCATCAATAAGGTTTAGCTGATCAAGTCGTGTCTGGATCCAATCATCTTCGTTCAGATTTGCATCCTTCATTATCTGGAGAGAGGGTATTTGCACTTTAATTGGTAAGACTGCCTCCATACCGTAGACCAAGGAGAAAGGAGTTGCCCCGGTTGACGTCCTGGCTGAGGTACGGTACCCATGTAGAGCGAACGGTAACATCTCGTGCCAATCTTTATAAGTCACTGTCATTTTCTGCATGATTTTCTTGATATTTTTATTTGCTGCTTCTACAGCCCCATTCATCTTCGGTCTGTAAGGAGAAGAGTTATGGTGCTGTATTTTAAACTGCTCGCAGAGCTCAGTGATCATCTTGTTATTGAGATTGGTACCGTTGTCTGTAATAATTCTTTCTGGGACGCCGTATCGACAGATCAGGTTATGCCGAATGAACCGTGCCACAACAGTCTTGGTTACCGTAGCGTAGGAAGCTGCTTCAACCCACTTCGTGAAGTAGTCAATCGCTACCAGGATGAAGCGATGCCCGTTGGATGCCGTAGGTTTAATCTCACCGATCATGTCTATGCCCCACATTGCAAACGGCCAAGGCACAGTCATAACATTCAGAGAAACTGGAGGAACATGCACCTTGTCTGCATATATCTGGCATTTATGGCATGTCCGAGAATGTTGGTAGCAGTCTGCTTCCATTGTGGACCAGAAATACCCTGCTCGAAGGATCTTCTTTGCCATAGTGTGTCCACTGGAATGTGTACCAAAGGTCCCTTCATGTAGCTCTTCCATGATCTTTTCTGCTTCTGTCTTATCCACACAACGCAGTAAGGTCGAATCATGGTTTCGCTTGTACAAGATACCGTTGCTAAGGAAGAACTTCGCTGCGAACCTTCTCAGAAACTTCTTATCGTTGACAGATGCACCTTCAGGGTATTCCTGAGCTTCCAAATATCTCTTCACCTCATGGTACCAAGGCTTCTCAGTCACCAATTCAGCCTCGAGATCACAACAGTATGCCGGTTTGTCCAATTTCCAGATGATGATCCGGGGAGCCTCATTGTCCCATTTGACTTTGAACATGGAAGACATCGTAGCCAACGCGTCCGCCAACTGATTCTCCTCTCTTGGGAAATGTTCAAAGGTTATCTCTGTGAAATGGGGGATCAATGTCAACACACATTCTCTATAAGGAATAAGATTCGGATGTTTCGTATCCCACTCGCCTTTGATCTGATTGATCACGAGAGAGGAATCTCTGAAGACACTCAGAAACTTGATCCTTAAGTCGATCGCAGCTCGAAGACCCATGATGCACGCCTCATACTCCGCCATGTTGTTGGTGCAGTTGAAACATAGTCGGGCAGTGAGTGGAGTATGAGTGCCTTGAGGGGATATGATTACAGCGCCGATACCGTTACCCAAAGCATTGGAGGCTCCGTCAAAGTGCATAGACCATCGGGATCCTTCCTCAGGTCCTTCATCCGGTCCAGGTACTTCACAATCAGTCACTATCATGATGCTCTCGTCTGGAAACTCGAAGTTCATTGACTGATAGTCGTCTACTGCTTGATGTGCCAGGTGGTCTTCCAATACACTTCTGTTGATGGCTTTCTGGGTAGTGTACTGAATGTCGTATTCCGTCAAGATCATTTGCCATCTTGCTATTCTCCCAGACAGAGCAGGCTTTTCAAATATGTACTTTATAGGATCCATCTTTGAGATCAACAAGGTAGTGTGAGTCAGCATATACTGTCTCAGCCGGCGAGCAGCCCATACCAAAGCGCAGCAAGTTTTCTCAAGCAGTGAGTATCGGGTCTCACAGTCGGTAAACTTTTTGCTAAGGTAATAAATGGAATGCTCTTTTCGGCCAGACTCGTCATGCTGCCCCAGCACACACCCCATTGAGTTGTCGAGTACTGTCAGGTATAGTATCAGAGGTCTCCCTTCAACCGGTGGCATAAGAATGGGTGGTTCTTGGAGATACTCCTTGATTCTGTCAAAAGCAGCCTGACATTCATCATTCCAACGTACTACCTGATCTTTCTTCAGCAGCTTGAAGATTGGTTCACAAGTAGCAGTCAGATGCGAGATGAATCGAGCAATGTAATTCAAGCGTCCTAGAAAGCCTCTGACCTCTTTCTCTGTCTTAGGAACTGGCATCTCTTGAATAGCTTTAACCTTGGCAGGGTCCACTTGAATACCCTTATCACTTACAACGAAGCCTAGCAACTTTCCAGATCTTACCCCGAAGGTGCACTTGTTAGGGTTCAACCTCAGTTTGTACAACTTCAGACGGTCAAACAACTTCTGCAGATGATCTAGGTGTTCTTCCTCAGTCTAGGACCTTGCGATCATGTCGTCAACATATACTTCTATCTCATGATGGATCATATCATGAAATAAAGCAACCATGGCACGTTGGTAGGTTGCCCCAGCATTTTTCAGTCCAAAAGGCATGACCTTATAGCAGAAGGTGCCCCACTGAGTAACAAAGGTAGTTTTCTCCATGTCCTCAGGAGCCATCTTGATCTGGTTGTAACCTGAAAAACCATCCATGAAAGAGAACACTTTATGCTGAGCAGTATTGTCAACAAGGATGTCAATGTGAGGTAGGGGAAGTCATCCTTGGGACTGGCCCTATTCAGATCCCTGTAATCAACACACATTCTGACCTTACCGTCTTTCTTTGGTACCGGCACCACATTAGCAACCCACTGCGGGTAAGAAGTCACTGCAAGGAATCCGGCATCAAACTGTTTCATAACCTCGGCTTTGATCTTCTCAGACATCTCCGGACGCATACGGCGGACCTTTTGCTTAACCGGAGGGCAGTCTTCCTTAGTAGGCAAGTGATGGACCACAATATCGGTATCCAACCCGGGCATGTCTTCGTAGGACCAGGCAAAGATCTCCATATAATCATGTAGCATCTGAGTTAACCGTTGCTTCACGCTGAGCTCTAGGTTGGCACCAATCTTTACCTCCTTCCTGTCTGTCTTAGTACCCAGATTTATTATTTCCACTGGCTCTTCATGTGGTTGAATTGCCCTCTCTTCCTGGAGTAACAGTCTTGCAAGCTCGCCAGGCACTTCGCAATCATCTTCACCTTCGTCTTCGTCTAAGTTGATCGGATTTTCGAAGTCATAACTGGCAGTAGCAGAGTCGTTACCAGTGAGATCCAGAGTGGATTGAAACCTGTATGAGTGAGTGTGTGTAAATACAGCTGTTTTGAAATATATATAAAGGAAAGAAAGACAGAAAAGGAGCATAAGATTTGAAATGTGAGAAAACGTCCAAGATTTTTATTCATGATATATGAAATGACAATTTATATGCCCTCACAAATGAAACCACGGTGCCTCGGGTAAGACATCGGGCCATAGAGTTTTAATTGTTTATTACAAATAACCAAAACAAAGAAGTTTATTACTGCGTAACAAAAGTAACAGGAGTATGGTCTTTGGCAATCCAATTGGTCAATCCGCCTTCAGTCGTCGGATAGATCCAACTATTGAACTCAGCTTCATCCACTTCATTATCCTCCCCGACAACATTCACTCCTGGATTTGTAATGAGCACAAGAGGTCTTCTGGTCTTCGCCTTCCGCATAGCTTTCTGTCCCTCTACAGTAAAACCCAGTCCAAATTTGTCAGTTTTCTGTGTAAAGTCGGGAAGCCTGCCCCAGTTAGCACATTCACCTTTCTGAACCACAGCCCGGGCATCCTTCAGGGAAGCCATCTTCAAAGGAACGTCCTCTTCGACCACTGTTTCTGCTGCTGCTGAAATTGGAAGTACCTCTTCGAAATGCTGAAAGGGGGTCTCAATAAACTCCCCGTCCATCTCAATATACCTGAAGGAATTCAAATGGCTCACCATATACTCCTCCTCTCCCTGCACAGTGACAATCTTCCCTCTGACGGGGTATTTCAGCTTCTGGTGCAAGGTAGAAGTCACTGCCCCAGCTTTATGGATCCAAGGTCGACCCAGTAGACAAGAATACGATGGACGGATATCCATGACATAGAACGTATAGTCGAACACCTTAGAACCCACACGAATAGGAATGTCAACCTCTCCATGAACCATCCTCTTGGAACCGTCAAAGGCTCTGACGATAATATTGCTGGGTTTTAGTTCCAAGCCTTCACAATCCAGACGGTCTAAGGCCTTCTTGGGTAGCACATTCAAGGAAGAACCAGTGTCCACCAACACATGCGCCAGAGTAGTACCCCTGCATTCAATAGAGACATGCAGGGCATCATTGTGGTCTCTTCCCTTGGCATTAAGGTCAGCATCTGAGAAACCCAAGCCATTGTCCGCTGTCAGATTTGCTACGCAATCAGTGAACTGGACTGCGGATGTCTCCTGTGGCACATGGGCCGTCTTGAGAAATGAGATTAAGGCCTTAGCATGGGCCTCTGAACACAGTAATAAGGAGAGCATGGAGATTTTGGAGGGCGTATGCCCCAGCTGTTCCACAACATTAAAGTCACTCTTCTTTATTATTTTCAGGATTTCCTCCATCTCTTGTTGGGAGGCCTCAGCATTTATAGGTATTGGTGCCTCCATTCGGGCAGGCTCGTCTTCAATCCCTTTGCCCCGAGCATTGGATGACTCGGCAGCAGGGGAAACAACTTGATCAGAAACCAGAGCAGGTACACTTGTAGGGGTTATTGTGAGGGGTCTTCGAGCAGCGGGTGGTGCAATGTCAGGCGAGAAGAGCCTGCCACTGCGGGTAACTTTGGCTGGACCAGTGATATCGCAGATACTGGCGCCAGTGTTGAACTCTTGTTTGATTCCATTCACATACACATCTGCCCCATAGTGCCAGGGGACAGCTTTATCAGATACGTAGGGGAGAGGCCCCGGGACAGTAATAACAACAGGTGCGACAGTCATGATTTGGACGGGCTTCCTTGGGAGAGCCTTGATTGGATTATTGAAGATAGTGACCACAGAAACTTCTTCTACCGGGACCAACTGAACAGCAGACTTTTTAAACAGAATCTCCTTGCTGTCCATTAAGCTTTGGATGCCCAACTTCAGCAAAGGACAACCAGAGAGAGAAACAGCACAGAACAGGCAACTCTCACTGCAACCCGGAAATAAACCGGCCAGCAGTAGGTTCTTCTTGACAGTCATTAAGGGAGTGGCTAGATCATCCACGGAAACAGCATATACATCTTCGTCAACAGCATTTACTCCATGTTGGGGCATGGGAGCAGTTACCACATTCGGCCTCTCAGGCGCTTCAAACTGTATCTCTTTTGCGCCAATAAGGTCTTGCACCTTATTCCTTAATGCCTAACAGTCATCAGTGGAATGCCCTGGGCTATCGGAGTGATAAGCACAGCGGGCATTTGGATTATATTTTGGAGAGGCAGTGTTTACAACCTTTGGCGCCTCTCTGACAGTCACTAGGTTTGTGGACAGCAACTGTGGCAAGATCTGCGATAGAGTCATGCTCAGCCGGGTGAACTCTCTCCGGGGTCTTTCAGCCCTTTGAGGATTGTTTTGCCGAGGAGCGGCAGCAGGCTTAGCAATCATTACCGCACTGACAGATTGGCGGCGCTCAGGTTTCTCTTGTCTTCTAGACCCGTATACAACACTGGCCTCCTTCTTGAAGGGTTTCTTCTCAGAACTAGACGATGCACCCTTCGGAATCTTACCAGACTTCAACCCAGCCTCAATTCTCTCTCCGGTCAGAATAAGATCAGTAAACCCTGCAGATGAGTTACCGATAAGATGGTTGAAAAAAGGCCCAGATAGGGTCCCCAGGAACATGTCTACCAACTCCCGATCAGTCAACGGAGGCTGCACCCTGCCAGCCAGATCCCTCCACTTCTGAGCGTACTCTTTAAAACCTTCGCTTGCGCCTAACGACATACCCTGGAGTTGGGTACGTGTAGGGGCAAGGTCGGCATTATATTGATACTGCTTATAGAAAGCAGTAGCCAACTCCTCCCAGTTACGAATCTTGGTCCCATCCAGCTGATAGAACCATTCGAGATGAGTCCCTGAAAGACTCTCCTGGAAGAAGTGGATCCACAAATTCTTATCCACTGAGTACGGTTGAATCTTCCGCACATACGACCTGAGGTGTAATTTGGGATAAGATGCCCCGTCATACTTGGTAAAGGATGGTGCTTTGAACTTACGAGGAATGATCACACCAGTAGACAAACCCAAATCTCCAAAATCCAGCCCAGGTACCTGTTGTATCTCCATAGCATTCAGCCTGTCCTCCAACTGCTTATATATGTCTTCTGCAGGAGGATATTGCTCTTCATCAAAATCAGTCTCGTTGTCGGAGACTACCGGACTAGGACCTTTTCCTTCTTGAGGACTACCCTTGCCTATAGAAGAACCAGCCTCTTCATTTTGCAGAGTGTTGCCAAACCTTCGGCCCGAGTTGAAAAGGACAGTCCTTATCTTCTTCTTCTTTTCCTTCTTCAGGAGGAGAGCCTTCAGCTCTTCCTGGCCCTGAGCCAAACCCATGATTAATTCCTGAAATTGCGCATTCTGCGCCTGAAGAGCCTTGATGGACATCTCAGTTGATGATGAGTCAGGATTCATGATGCTGAAATAAATAGCGAAGAACTGTAAGCAACCTGAAAAGAAGAAAACCTGCTATGCACATGATGAATGATATGTGTTTATGCAATGCATTCAAGGGTTTGAAAGTTCAAATTTGTTGTAGACAAAAAAGAACACACGTTATCATTAAGGAAATAATTGTTCAGTACATCAAAGCCTCATGGGCACAAATTACAAAGCAAATCAATCCCAAAAGACACTACGCATCCTCTTCAGAGCTATGTAGGTGTTGAGATTCCTCTCCTCGTGCAATAGGCGGGTGAGCTCCAAGACCTTCCTTTCACTAGCATGTAGACTGGTCTCAAGAGAATTCCGTTCTTCCTTAAGCTGGATCTAGTTCTTCTGCATCTCTTCCCAGGATGTGGGCAAATCAGGATGTTGAATGGTGTAAGACACTTCTCCTTCCAAGACTGGCTCTTTGATTATCGGGAGCATATGAGGATAAGGCATTACTAACTTCTGGGAGCGGGCGCGTACCCACTTGAGATAAGGTTCCAATGGGATGGAGTTCCTGTGCCCCAGTGTCTTGCTGTCTATCCTACTGGGCATCCTCCAAGCTCTGATAAATCTCTGGCGAAGTCCTTGTGCATCGTTGTCGAAGTCAAAAACTATGTCAGGAATTAACATGTCATGAGGGCCATCCCTCCGAGCATAACCAAACTGTCTCCAAGCCAGACATGGGTTGTAAGTAATACCTCCTCTGATTCCAAGTAAAGGAACATTAGGATACTCCCCGCAACGATCAATGATAGTGACATCCTCTCTGGACCTAGGGCACCAATGTATATCTGCATGTGTAAGAGTCATCAACCATTGTGACCATCTCAAACCCCGCTCGTTCTTCAAAACTGATTGCGGAAGGTGCGAAATAAACCACCTTCCCAGGAGAGGAGTGCAACACATAAGGACACCTCTTTTTCTCATGGTTCGAGTGTAACATGAGTGAAGGATGTCCCCCAGCAATGTAGGTATAGGATTCCTGGACATAAAGATCTGGACAGCACTGATATATATAAGCTGATCTGGGTTAGGGAACAACAGCAAACCATAGACAAGGAGGGCCACAACTTCTTCAAAAGCTTGTAAGTCAAGGGAGTTCCAACATTCATGGGCCTTTTCAAACAGAAACCTGGCTAAGAACCCTTTGATACCACTTCTAACTTCCCAATGTCCCTTGAGGTCAGATAATTGTAGGTGTAAGGCTTTAGCAATCTCTTCAAGCTTGGGTTCCTTTTCTGTACCGTTGTAGGGTAGTTGATCAAGGATAGGGATCTTTAGGAGCCGGGAGAACTCCTCCAATGTAGGTACCAGCTGATAATCCAAGAAGGTGAAACAGTGATGCAGAGGGTCAAAGAACTGGAACAGGACCTTTATCATGTCTTCCTCAATGTTGGTGTTGACCAAGCTAATGAGTCTTCCATGTCTCTCACTGAATGAAGAACTCTCGGGAATCCTGGATATAAGTTCCTTAAGCTGAGGAGGGACCCTTACAAGGCTGACTTGAATTGTCTTTCTGCGAACAGTTTCCATGTCCTACAAAACAAGAACAAAGATGAAGATTCGAACCCCTGAAATGGTTAGTCAATGCATATGATGCTGGATGATGTCATGATGCTATGATTAAACACACCACAGATATTTACAAAGACAAACATGTAAGGCACACAAGGCACACAAGACAAGCCCTTAGGGTTTAAGTCCAGCATGGGGTCTGGGTATTACCCTCTTGAAGTTGGTGGGTTCAACCTGTCCTATTAGAAGTAACCGGGTTCTAAGGATCCCAATATCACGTGATTGCTTTCATTGTTCATCGTTTCGATTTAGCCACTGAATTGGCGAGCGAAATATTCCAGGAAAGCAACCCTCAATTGAGTGTAGTATCGAGTATCAACCAACCTCGGACTGCACCAAAGTCAGTTATCTCACTACCCTAAAGAGGCCAAGATAGTTCAATTAAGGTTCCTAAGGTCTGTTGATGCTTCACGACACCACGCGGAGGCCCCGTACTCTCCTTGACTGAACTCAAGGGTTACCGGTACACACCAAAGTGCCACATCAACGTAGCAGGCTATTTCAACCATGTCGGTATACCCCACACAGTTCCCTCACAGCCTTGTTGCTATTTTCTAAGAAGGTATCCCCCAGATCCGGGTTAGGATCTATAGAACTCCCAAACAACCCACCATTTAAAGCAAGCAAAGAAAGCAATTGAAAACACAGTTATGAACTAACCCTAAGGTACACCTCACTTTATAAGTTTGTCCCCAGCAGAGTCACCAGTTCTGTGATCGGTGGATCTGGAACTGATTGTTTAACGTTGGTTCGCGAAATGTCGCGGAAGCAAGAGTCGCCACCGTCTTTTATTTTCTCCAAATGGAAAGGACAAAAGCACAGAAAAATTCCTTAAAGAGATAGCTCTCGGTTCGGGAGGTAGGTTATAGAAAGGGAAGGTGTTAGCACCCTTTCTATCCATGGTTATCCATGGGCTCTTAGATACTTGCTCATTTGTGTTTTCAAAAATGGTTTGTTTGCTTTTCAACTGTGGGTTTTAAAAAAGTTTCTTTGAAAATTCCAGTTCGACTCTTGTATCGGTCCTCAAGAGTGTTTGAAAAATTGCTTTCGAAAGCTTTTCGAAAAGGTGTCGGTGTGAAAAGTATTTTTGAATTTGTTTGAAATTTAGAGCAAGTATCTAGAGTCGTCTACCTACCCTAAGGAATTCGTCTGTGTAAATGTCCTTTAAAGTAGTACCATCCCACCATTGAGAGGTAGGTAGCACCACCGTTGGAGGTGTTCGGGTCAATTCGAAGGTTCGGGACATGGTGATCACCAGAGCAATGGGAAGACACCTTAGAAGCTACCCTCATGCCAGGTTCCCGGATCATGAGGACTTACTAAGACATCCTCTACTCGACGATCACCTTTCGAGGCAAGGCAACAGTGAGGCGTACCCTAGGGGTGGTGTGTGATTTGTGTGTCAGATTCAGTTATTTTGTCTTGTCATGTCAAAGTGATCTACGCGTTTGTTTTTATTTTAGGCCATTCATTCTTGCATGCATTTATTTAATAGTCAAAAAGATGCGGAAATTAAAAGTTCTAAACTATTACAAAGGCGCGGGTCCACATCGCCAAAATTAATCCAGGACCCGATTTGACAGAAAGTAAATAAAGAAATAAAGTAAAGTGCGAGAAATTAAGTTTACACGGCTTTGGGAGAATTACATAAATATTTAAAAGAAGGAAATAAATAAAATGCGCGAATTGGAATTAAAATTGGAAACGAGGGCGTTGGACCCTTTTTAATGAAATTAAATTAAATGATTAAATTAATTAAATTAAAATAAAAGAAATTATTTTTCTAGTTTTTTGTATTCATGGTTTTTTTAATAAGAAAATTAAATGAGATTGAGAAATTAACCCTAATTCTATTTTTTTTATTAAGAAAAAACATATTAAAATTAAGCCTAAAATTAATCTAATTATTTACATGCAATTTGATTTATAAAAATAAATAATATTTAATTATTAATAATTAATATGGTGAAAAAGGAAAAAAGATAAAAAATGCTTGAAACCCTAATGCTACCAATTTTAGGTTTATTAAGAAAAGATTTTAAAATTAACCCTAGAATAAAACTAATTAATTGGTGAAATTTTATTTACAAAACATAATAACATTAAATAAAAATACTTATTTTTGTCTTTTTTCTGATTTTATATTGTTTTTATGTTTTTCATGAAAATAAGCTAAATTAAAGAAATTAATTAAAAAAGAAATAGTTGAATCAAATAAAAAAATGGAAAATATATAAAAGAAATTGCAAACCTAGGGGGGTCTGTCCCCAAATTGGGAGGTAGAGTCCAGTATTTCAGGCCCATTAAGCCTTTGGCCTTGTTGACTCTGACACTAGCATGTGGCATCTTTGACTTGTGTCCAGGATGATCTTCAAACCATGCCCCTTGGATTGGTCTTAGCATATGCGTGGCAAGCTGGATGGTAAGTTGCATGGTGGACTTCTTGGACGGAAGCTACACAAGAACATGGTTAAGGGAAAAATATAAGGAAAGGGAGGGGGACCTGGGATCGAACCCAGGTCCTGTAGATTACCAATGTACACGCCTACCACTGGAGCTCTTAGTGCGCTTTGTATATATGGTAACCAATAAATAATATGAAACAAGACAATGGTTAGTGAATAAATTCAGCGCGAAAATTCAAATCACCCTATCATGCTTTGACACTTCATCATCTTCTTCGTTTGGCTCTTTTTCCTGAAATATAAAAGGTGGTTAGCGGGGGTTTTGAACCCCCCCAAAATATGCGTTTTCCAGTAATAGCGATTAAGCCGTCTTGGAGTATAAATTAGGCGCGAGGGTTCTATTCAGATCGTCCAAGCATGCTGAGTACGGTCATGGTATTATGGTGTTCCAATTTTTCCAGAATAGAGAAGCCCTAAATTAGAACCTCTGCAACCCTAAAATATAACAACGGCGTTTTTGCATATAGTGTGTAAAAACTCAATCAAAGTATGTGGTTAGCTTCAGAATACATCAATTAGTATGAATCCATAAATAAAATGCCATGAGAATGCTTGAAAATCAAAACACGAATATGCATTTTATATGAAAAATTTTGATTTCTGTATACCGATTCAAGGCGTTAGAGTTGATGTTCTTGATTGGAATAGTCTCCTGGTCACCTTGGCAAGCTAATGGAGTGGTTATTTGATCTTGAAAAGCTCTAACCTAGTTTTCAGTTTTCAGTTTTTTCACAAAAAAATGCAAAAGTGTTGATGAGGTTCCTGCGCAGCTGGGAGGTTATATGCATTAGGGTTAGCATCAATATATACATGTGAATGATTAGGGTTGGTTTTTTGTCCAAAGAATCCATGAATTGAAGGAATCAATCTTTGATTTTTATGCCATAATTTTCCAATCTTTTTCAAGCATATTTGGTCTCAATCATATCCAATCACCATAATTCCTTCCAAATCTGATCATACACAAAATCTTAAGCCTATTCTATGCACAAAAAGATTTAGAAAATTAGGTTTAGTATTTTTCACCTATTTATTTTAATTAAATGAATTATTAATTATTAAAAATCCAAATAAATAAATAAAAATGATAAAAAAAACTTCCCTTTGGGCCAAATGGTCGTGCACATGCCTTGCATGATGAATTGTGTAAGAAAAAGAGGCCCATTAGCAATTTTAAGACTTTTGAAGCAATGTTGACTTTTCAAAATATCCAAACATTTCCCAACTTCCACAAGGCATAACTTGCTCAATTTTTAAGCTTTGCTCATGTGCTTGGACATTTTGGAAAGGTCTTTGAGTCCTCTAACCAATGCCTTTGGTCCCATGTCATTTTGATTTACCAATCTCAAGTTATGGCCTTTGACTTAAAGTCCCTTTTTGTTGACTTTTGAAAATGACCTATAATGTTGAAATTGATAACTTTTTGTGAGAGCATTTCTTGGACTTGAAGTATGAAAAGGAGTTGTAGGAAATGTCTTTATCTTCAAAATGAGCTTTGGATGGAATTTTTCTGATAATCCATGTGGAAGTTATGCCCTGGTCAAGTTACAGTTGACTTTTTCAACTGTCCAAATATGGAAACTTTTGCATCTTGAGACTTTTTGAGCCAAGCTTTGAGAATCATGATCAAGCATTGATCAAATGATGTTTGTGGCTTCAAAATGAGATGTTTACCCAAAATTTGAACTTTTGACTGTCAAATGACCATTTTGCCCCTGCAGTTGACTGCAGTGCAATTAGGGTTTTTGACTGTGCAATTTTGTGCTGTAAGTCTTGAAACTTGGTATGAGGATGGTTGACCATGTTTGTAGGCATGTGGGACTTGATTGGACCCTTGGAAACTTCATTTTCTTTGTCAGAACCAAAACCCTAGTTTTTGACTGTTAGGAGGCCCTTGAACTATGCAACCCTTAGAGAGATTTTGAAGCTTTGACTTGGCAAATTTTGAAGAATATGGGAGGGAAAATTTTGGGGTACAACACACATCACTCTTTATCCCAGGCCACCAAAACAAATTCTTCAAATCCTCATACATCTTTGTAGCTCCTGGATGAATACTCAACTTACTTCTATGTGTTGGACCCCAAATTTTGCCCTCTCATTTCTCAAAGGATCATCCTGGACCCTCAGGATTGCTTCTGTCAAGTTTCAAGTCTCGAATTACAATTTTTCAAGACAAGTTATTCACAAGGGAAAAATGTTCAAAAGCCCACTGAAAAGTAAAACTTTGACTTTTTGATCAAAAATCAAGTTTCAAAAATCATATTTTCATCAAGATGTAAAATTTGTTCATCAAGAAATCGAAAGTCAGAAATTACTTTGAAAAAATCAAATTTCTAAACACTTGGAAAATTTTCTAAGTATTAAGGAAATATGACAATTTCAGAACTTCTGGGCCAGATTTCACGCAAGCGTAATCAGAATTTGCAAAGACGGTTCAGATCACGACTCTTCAATCAGAATATATGGAAATTGTGTTCTTCGATCAGAACATGACTCTTCAGCATATAGAGACTATGTTCTACACTTCGATCAGAACATCACCTTCTGAATCTCATTTTGGTCTTCTTCGATCAGAACATCACCAAACCCCAAAACCTCATTTGAACAGTCTGCTGCACTGCTATGGCATAGTCCTGCATCCAGCTGCCTCAACACTCCAAATTGCTGATGATCCAGTCCACGCCTGCATTTTTCTCAAACCCCATATTTGCACCAAATTAGCATATAAAAGCTGTGTTTAAAAAGCAATGGAACAGTATGCCAAAAAGGTTTTAATCCCATTTGTTTTCCCCCTAAAACCACAGAAAACTCATCTATAAGTAAGTGTTCCATCACACGTTTAAGGGGCTGGCTTTTGGAAAGAGAGAGTGATCAAATACAAAAAAGAGAGAGAAAAGAAAATATTCAAAAATTCTCAAAACCCGGAATTCTCAAAACAATATCTTTGTTCTTCCCTGTGAATAAAAGAACATAATATTTTCTGTTTCGTTTCTTGCTGACCCCAGAACATTCAAAGGCAGCAGCTCAGGTCCTAAAGCACGCTTCAGAGTTAAGGTAAGTCATTCTGACTTTGAAATTTTCATTCAGAACATCATTAAATATGTAAATATCATAATGTTGATATTCTCCATATCATTGCCTAAGTAGAAAAACTATGGATCAGAACTTCTTGAAGAAAACTAGGCTCAGAATTAGGATCAGAACTTATATAAGCTGTCATGTTTTTATTTTTTCTGTTTTGCTGTTGTTAAGAACTGAATAAGTTGCATATGCTCTTGCTAATGTAAAGAAGGAGGTGTAGTGTAACACGGAACTTCTGATTTGATTTTATCATTGTTAACATAACACAAAACTTCTAGGCGTTTTACTCACTGTTGTAATGCACAGAACTTCTAGGCTTTCTCACTGTTGTAACACAGCACACAGAACTTCTAGTTGTTTTTCTTACTGTTTTAACACACATAGAACTTCTAGGCTTTCTTACTGTTTTAACACACACATAACTTCTAGGTTTTCTCACTGTTTTAGCACAACACAGAACTTTTGGGTTCCTCTAATGTTTCTTTCAGAACTTCAGCGTGCAGTAACCCAGAACTTCTGGTCTCCTTCGATGTTTCCTTCTGAACTACAGTGTGCCTAGCATCAGAACTTCTGATCCCCCTCACTTTTGTTTTCAGCAACATGCTGATCATGTTTCGTTATTTTTTTTCCTTTTTCTTTCTTATTCATATTATTTTCAGTATTAATATTATTTTTTTTAATATAAAAGATACTTAAAAAACCTTTTTTTATTAACTAATTATTTTTCCTTTTAATTTATTAAGACAAAAAACCATTTTCAAAACAAATCCTTTCTTTTTTTTATATATTGTACAATTCAATATGGTTGTAATAGACAATTAAGATTTAAATTCTTGCAAATCCCCATTTGTAAACATGTACCCCATCCCTGAAATGATGTAATAGCTTAGGATTTATTTTTCTGCATTTTATTTGCTTTCATATATTGTTAGTAATTAGGATGTATGACAAGATAAAATCAATAAGTAGATAACCTTTAAATGCAAGACAAAATGCATGCAATCAAACACACTTGCACACACTAGCACCACTAGGGTAATCTCACTTTGTTGCCTTTCAGAAAATAGTCATGTCCCTCGAATATAGGCGTTTTATCAAAGACCCTCGATAAAAGATCACAATCCCTTGATGACTCTCAATGTTGCCTTCGGTAAACGATCTAGTCCCTAAACGACATTGCTAAAATGTCCCATAGGTTGCCTTCTATGACTATACAAAACGCCTCGAACCCGTCCCTTCACATCCAACGATGGGGTTTCTTACCAAAAAAATGGTAAGATAACAACCTCTAAAGGAGGAGGAAAAGAACATTTAAGACCTTTTGAGTAGTAGGTTGCTCCTAGTTGCTTGCTTTCTCACAATAAAAACATTTTATACACCCACAATTTCACTTTGAAACATTTTTAAAAGTTAAAACACTTTGCACGCGTTCTTATAGAGACGAGAACCATTACAAAGACACTCTTCTTTAAAATACTTTCAAAACCCATATCACAAGCACATTTTCAAATAAAAGCAAGTGATATAGCAAGCAAGTAAGAGCCCGTAGATAACTACAGATGAAAAGGGTGCTAACACCTTCCCTTTTCATAACCTACCCCCTGAACTCAAGAAACAATCTCGAAAGGTCTTTCCCGTTCTTTTCAACCTTTCCTTATTGGATAAAAGAAAAGTCGGTGGCGCCTGTTGCTATCCGCAACAATTGTGATAAAATGCAAAACACCCAAGTCAGTTCTCCCACCGTGTTACAATATGACTTTCCTCAAGAATCACTTTCTTCATCTCCACATCATCGGGAATACAAATCCGATTACGGAATCTCAACACATCTTGCGCATCTAACTTAAAATCACTATTCTCATATTGATCGATTACAACCATCAAATCTACCAGTTTCACATCTAACTTTTGAGCTTCTCTGATACTATCCAGAAAATCATTATTAATCTTCAACATTCCTAACATAACGCTTCGCGGTGTCACCTCGCAAACTAAGCTCATATCTCTGAATTGCTCAATTAATTCCAACTCTTTAACCATCATTGTTGACATGTGTAAAGTCTTTCGACTCAATGTATTATCTACCTTATTCGCTCTTCCTGGATGATAATTTAAACCGAAATCATAATCCTTTAACAACTCCAACCATCTTCGTTGTCTCATATTCAATTCCTTTTTATCAAATAAATACTTTAAGCTCTTATGGTCACTAAACACTTTAAATCTAGAACCATAAAGATAATGCCTCCAAATTTTCAACACAAAAAAACCTGCAGCAAGCTCTAAATCATGCGTAGGATAGTTCTTCTCGTGAGTCCTCAACTTCCTTGATGCATAAGATACTACCTTTTCATTCTGCATAAGCACACCTCCTAAACCCATCTTAGAAGCATCACAATATACCACAAAAGGTTCTCCTGGAATAGGTAATGTCAAAATTGGAGCCTACGTCAATCTCTTCTTCAATTCTGCAAAACTTTCTTCACACTAAACATCCCACACAAAAGCTCTACCTTTAGAAGTCAACTTAGTCAACGGAAGTGCCAACTTAGAAAAACCTTCGATAAACCTTATATAATAACCAGCTAATCCTGAAAAGCTAATAATCTCGGTAGCCAACTGTTGTACCCCAAAATTTGCCCTCGCATTTTGCTACAAACAATCTCAGCTTCAGACATTTCCTGACTTTTCAAACTGGCGCAAGAATCGGACAAACGGACTTTTCTTGACAGTCAAGCAAAATTAGGGTTTTTACTGATGTTCAGAGCTCTGATTTGTCTCATACAGTTGGCTTAGGGTTGGGATGATTTTTGGTTCAATTTCGATCAGGCGAGCGTTATCTAGCATTTAATCAGAAATTAAGGTTTTATGGGCATATTCTCAGAAGAATTTAAATTCTACCGCACTTTACAGTTTATTCCGAGATTCGGGTTAAAATTCGCGTTATCTGGATTTAATCAGTAAATGAGGCAGTTGGTTGGAATTCACCAGTCAAAAGGGATGTGTGCAATGTGGAATTACAGTGTTTGGCAAAAGAATCAGTGAAAAAAAAAAGGGATTGCCTCTGATTAAGTTTTTGTGTTCGACTGTACGTTGCTTTGAATAATGGATACGTCGAATTCATTTATTTTGATCATTGAAGGTTTAGTTGGTTATTTATGATTCTAAGAATTAAAATATTTGAAGTTTAAACCTTCATTTTATTTTATTTTAAGAAACTATAAATAACAAATGAACAATTAAAGAAAAGGAATTGAAAGAAAATTAAATATCAAATGAATTTTTATTTCACATTTAATAATTGTTACAATTGTTATTATTTGGATACTAATATTTATTACAAAGTATTTAAATAATAATAATGTACAAGAATTAAACTGAAAATAAAAATTCTATCCTATTTCTAAATTCTTCATTCTCCACTTCATGCCGGTGCTCCATTTTTTTTTTATCTGCAAAAAGAAAGAGGAAGTCAGAAAGCAATTGAAATTGGAAAAGACTGTTAAAAAATTCGCTCATCATTAGGGGCCACTGACGGGGATCAGTTGACCCTCTCTGCAAATCACGGGATTTCTCCCGGTTCACAGAGAGGGAAGATTTTTTGTTCATGAAATGCAAATGTCAAATGCATAATTTCTAAAAATTCAAGCTGCATAGAATCTCAATTTCCAATTCAAACTAAACTGAAAAAATCCAATTCCAACTTTCTATCCAAAGCAAAAAGGGAAGTTGCTGTCAAAATGCCTAAGGATTACCCACAAGTACACTTGCTGCAAAGTCAAAATGCCAAGATATCAAAGAAATGCAAAAAGTGTAGCAAAGCTGTCAAAAGCAGAATAAGAATGCAGAGAAGTATATGCAAACAAGTTGATCCGTTTCATCATTTCCCAGCATAAGAGGGGGCCCCTTCAGAACCATAGTACAATAAAAATCATATAATAATTCTAAACTGTACTATGAGTGAGAAAAAGAGAGATAAAGAGCATAGGCAGAGTTCAGGTTAGGCATAGGCAGTAGGACAGCAGAAAAGATATACAAAAAAGAAGACACAATTCAGCATTGTTCAAAACTACACAGCATGGACAGTTACTAAAAATGGAAAAGATGCCAAGAAATTTTGTCAAACTACCCAGCAAGCGTGGATCAAAGAGAAGACCAAAGTTTGAAATAAGGTTGGGCGCCAAAGACCAATAGCAAAAGGACAAAATAATACAAGAAAAGAGACTGATTGAGCCAAGCACCAATATCACCCATATAACTCAGAACTGAACCAATAGAGGCCAGAAGCTGATACCTGTCTAAAAAACACAAGTTATCAAAAACACAATCAAACCTCATACCAGTACCATAACCTGAAAATGCAACCTCAAGCTTCAAAAAAAAACTGATAACCTGCTAATGCCTTAACCATACTGTCAAACACAAACCCATTAGCAATCAAACCTCATAAAAACCATAACCTGAAAACATCATGACTTGCCTACTGTCCAGTCACCCAAAACACTATCAAACCTGAGCAACCTCAAACTTGGCCAAGCCCAACAAACACACTGAAGCATAACCTGTAAACTAGGTTATCAAGCCAAACTGAACATCTCAGACCTGATAACACCAGAATCACAAACACCCAATACCCTGTCACAACATGAACCTGTCAAAGCTTGAATATACAAACACATAAGCTGACTTACCAAAGTCCCTGTAAAACCATAACACCTTGCCTTCACCACGAAAGCCTAACCATCAAACACAACCTCAAATTTCAAACATTCAAAAGAAACCTGATAAGCAAATTACAAAGCCTGCTAATGCCCTGAAGCAAACACATTACCAACATCCTGTCACACCAGCACCATGCCCATTGCCTAATCTCAAGACACCATACTGTCAACAAATTCATAAGCATAAGAGTTCAAGGCAATACAGATGAGGCAACCCGCGAGCCCTCAGTACAAGCATCATAGGGCAATAAAAACATGACATCCAACTCAACGAAAGCGTCAAGGGCATCAAAAATCTAAAGGCAAGCAAACGTACAAAAGGGCAAGTTCAAGATAACACAGAAAAATCATTCAAGGCAACATAGGCCCTCAGATCTCAGAGATCATCACTGGGCATCTCAGGCAACATACAAATTCCCAAGGCAACACATAGTGGAAGAAGAAGATAAAGAAGTGAATATATTAGGGTTTCTCAGTACACGTCATCATCAAAACCTAGAAAAATATCAATCAGATAAAGTTACCAGGGTCACCAAGAGCAAGCGTCACGTTTCCCTCATTGTTCCGGCCGTCCTCAACGCTTCCACATCCTCCGCCTCTCCTCCATCTCCAAGGAACGAAGGTAGCCATTCTTCTCCCTCTTTCTTCTTCACCACCTCATATTAACACAGGTTTAAGAATCAAAGTTCAAACTAAAACCACGCATGTAATTCATAAAAGAAAAAGGAACATAAAGATCAAAACCAAACCTCGTGCACCAAGATTGCTGAGTCCGTGCCATGGAGGGAAGAGAGGGTTGGACGATGACGTTGATGGCCGGATGGGGAATCATTCAGGAAGCTTGGTCGGAGAAGACGAACGCACGGCGCCGTTGCTAACCCTACGTTTTCATCTCACTTGACTGAACAAAACGCGTGAAACCCTAATTTTGCCTTTGGTTTGATATGGGCTCGACCCGTTGCTGCTTTCCCCAAAGCCCATCAAAAAAATCATTAACATTTCTAACCAAACATTTTCATTAATACTAACCTATTCTTTTTTTTTCTTTTTATAAATCAAACACATTTTTTATTACAAAATCATCATAAATAATATCATACTTTTTTTTTTGTTATCATATAGTTAAACTTTTTTTTCTATTATGTATATTTGTACATAACAATAACAAAACATTTTTTATACCTAATTAACTTGAAAATATTTCTTAATACATATTAAAATATATTTGTATATAAAATAATACATATCATTTTTATCATGTAATTAAAATTGAAAACCTTCTTTTTATTAATATACATATTTATACACAACAATTTAAATACCTTTTTCTAATATTGAAATTCACAAACATTTAATTAAAAAACACTTTCTTTTTTTCTTTTTATAATTAAGCCATATAAATCAAAGATTCATTTAAAACATCTCTAGGTCAAACCCTAATACGACTCAATTTCACATTTCGCACTTGTACATAATTACACAATTCATATACATATACATCTCGCACTTACACTTACACAATACATTGCCCTATACACATTTTTATCTCATATTTGTATATTCGATATTTACATTTTTTTGATCGCACATTCGATTTGGTTGTAAATACTATAAGTCTCATCCCCTTGTACATTTATACCCCCACTCCCTGATACTATTTTGTAATAGCGTAGATTTACATTCCGCAATTTACAGTTTTCCAATTATACCATGGTTAGACCTAGGGTTTATATGTACATAAAACCAAACGCTAGATAACCTAATACAAGACAAACGCATGTAATCAATACACAATCACACTTTCACCCTCTAGGGTAATCCCACATGATGCCTTCCAAAAGGGGCCATGCTTGCACGTCGAGTATCTTTGGCAAAACAAAATCAAATGATCATAGTCCCTTCAAAACAAATTGCCAAAGACACTTGGCATCATTGCATTCATGGTCCATACGATGACCCACGCCCGTCCCGAATAAACTTCCTAAATACAAGATTGCCTACCAATTCAATGGTAGAACAAAATTGTCAAAGGGGTTAAAACACGACGAAAATCTTTGAGAAAGCTTTAGGGTAGATAAACTCTTAAGTACTTGTCAATTTGCAAAGAAAACACTTGCCTAATTTCAAAACCCACTTCACAAACACTTTCAAAAATCAAACTTTTCAAACCCTTGAAACATCTTTTTAAAAGATAAAACACCTTTTGTAAAACATTCGAGTAAAGAATTGTTACAAGGTTAGCCTAGCACAAGGCATCTTTTCAAAACATTTTCAAAACAACACACAAAGCACCATTTCATACAATTGAAAACCAAGGCAAGATTGATCTAAGCAAGTACCTAAGAGCCCATGGATAACCATGGATGAAAAGGGTGCTAATACCTTCCCTTTTCATAATCTACCCCCCGAACCCACGAAATATCTCAAAAGGTTTTTGCTGTGCTTTTTTAACCTTTCCTTTAGGATAAAATAAAAAGTCGGTGGCGACTCTTGCTCAACCGCACAAGTGCGAATACGAACGCAAAATACTAGTCAGTTCTCCCACCGTATCACAGAACTGGCGACTCTGCTGGGGAAAACTTTTAAGTGGGGTTACCTTAGGGCTTAGATCACCTTCTTGCATGACTAATTGTTTGATTTGCTTGCTTTATACCTTGGCTCTATTGTTTGGGTTTACAATCCTCCACCCGGATTTTGGGAAACATTCATAGATAGCAATACGTTGTGGAAACTGTGCGGGGTATACCGACACGGTCTAAGCAATAGCTATATTAGTGCGACATATTTGTGGGTACCGGTAACCCTTGAGTTCAATCAAGGAGAGTACGGGGCCGCTGAGTGATGTCACTAAGCACTAATGACCTAGAACCTTACTTGACCATCTTGGCCTTTTATTAGGGGTAGTGAGATGACCGGCTTTGGTGCAGTCCGAAGTTGGTAGATACTCGATACTACACTCATTGAGGGTTGTTTTCTTGGAATATTTTGGTCGCTAGTTAAGTGGCTAAACCAAAACAATGAACAACGAAAAAAATCCAGTGATATTGAGCTCCTTAGAACCCGGTTACTATTTATAGGACAGGTTTTTAAGCCAACTACACTCAAGAGGGTACTTACCTGTGAAACCCCATGCAAGCCTGAAACTAGGGTTTGGTGTGATTTGCTTGTACATATGTTTTATGCATACATCATAAACATCATGAAGCATCATATGCATTTACTAACCATTTCAAGGGTTTGGATCTTCATCATTGTTCTTGTTTTGTAGGTCATGGAAATACCTCACCGAAATACCATTCAAGTCAACCTTGTGAGAATCTCTCCTCAACTCAAGGAGATCACTTCAAGAATTCCGGAAAATTCATCCTTCAGTGAAAGACATGGTAGACTGCTCAACCTAGTCAACACCAACATTGAAGAAGACATGATGAAAGTGCTATTCCAGTTCTTTGACCCCCTTCACCATTGCTTCACTTTCCCTGATTATCAGTTGGTGCCCACTTTGGAGGAGTTTTCTCAACTCCTAAGAATCCCTATCCTTAATCAACTACCCTTCAACGGTATGGAGAAGGAGCCAAAGCCTGAAGATGTTGCTCGAGCATTACATCTACAACCATCTGAAATCAAGGGGCATTGGGAAACCAGAAGCGGCGTCAAAGGATTCTTAGCAAAATTCTTGTTGGAGAAGGCACAAGAATGTTGGAACTCATTGGACCAACAAGCATTTGAAGAAATTGTGGCACTCCTTATCTATGGGTTGGTCCTGTTCCCAAATCCTGACCAATTGGTAGATGTCAACGCTGTCAAAATCTTCTTGTCCAGAAATCCAATACCAACATTGCTTGGAGACATCCTTCACTCATTTTACACACGAACAATGAGAAAGAGGGGTGTTCTCATGTGCTGTACTCCTATCCTCGCAAGGTGGTTTATTTCGCACCTTCCACAATCTGTCTTGAAGAATGATCAAGGTATAAGGTGGTCCCAGCGATTGATGACTCTCACTCATTCTGATGTGCATTGGTGTTCTCGGTCCAGAGAAAATGTCATCATCGTCGATCGTTGCGGAGAATTTCCTAATGTCCCCTTACTTGGAATTAGGGGAGGTATCACCTACAACCCTTGCCTAGCTTTGAGGCAATTTGGATATGCACGGAGGGATGGCCCTCATGACATGTTGATTCCTAGCCTAGTTTTTGACTTCGACAACGATGCGCAAGGACTTCGCCTAAGATTCATCAGAGCTTGGGGAAAACTCAACAAGGTTGATAGCAAGACTCTGGGACACAAGAACTCCATCCCTCTTGAGCCCTATCTCAAGTGGGTACGAGCCCGAGCCCAAAGTCTGATGATGCCTTATCCCCATGTACTCCCAGTGATTAAGGAGCCCGTCAATGAAGGAGAGGTCCCCTACACCATCCTGCATCCAGACATGCCTACATCGTGGGAGGAAATGCAGAAGAGTTGGATTCAGCTCAAGGAGGAACGGAACACTTTTGAAGCTAGCTACTACGCCAGTGAAAAGAAGGTTCTAGAGCTTACCCGCCAACTCCATGAGCAAGAGGCCCTCAATACCTACATCGCACCAAAGAGGATGCGCAATGTCTTTCTGCCTTGAGAAGTTTATGTTGTAACATTTGGCCCATGGGCCATTTATGTACTAACAGATTTCTTCTTATTAATATGACGTGCGTTCTTATTTGTCTGAAACAATTTTGAATGTCCCAAATCCTTGAATGCATTGCATACATCAGCATACCATTCATCATGTGCATAAGCAGGTCTCGCTCCAGGTTTCCTTATCTATCTGCTGTTTATTTCAGTAGGATGGATCTCGAGCAAACGGTCAAAGACCTACAAGCCCAGAATGCACAGTTCCAGCAACTCTTGACGACCTTGGTCAAGAGTCAAGAGGATATCAAGGCTCATCTGGAGAGCAAGGACCCAGTGAAGAAGAAAAAGAGGGTCGGAGTGGCTACTTTGGGGAGAAGATTTGACAGAGAAGCTCGGAGGGTGCTTGAATTTCCTCCTACTTCTGATGAAGGGACTAGTAAAAGAGATCGGGTTGCGGTGCCTTCCGAGTCTGATGCAGAGGAGGAAGAGGTTGAAGAGGACGAGGATTATTCTGACCAACAGTATCCTCCAGCTGATGACAAGTACAAGGGTTTAGAAGACAGATTGGCTGCCATGGAATTGCAAAGGGTACCGGGTTTGGATTTTGAAGACATGGGCTTGGTCGCCGGAATTGTGATTCCCCCAAAATTCAAGGTGCCGGTGTTTGTAAGGTATGACGGGCTGTCCTGCCCCAAAATGCACCTCAGGTCCTATGTGAGAAAGATTCAGCCCTATACAGCAGATAAAAATCTCTGGATTCATTTCTTTCAAGACAGCCTGTCGGGAGCCCAGTTGGAATGGTTTTATCAGTTAGAAGGAACCAGTGTCAGGAATTGGGAAGATTTGGCCACCGCTTTCTATAAACAATACCAGTATAATTCCGATCTTGCTCCTACCCGTACCCAACTTCAGGGTATGTCGCTAGGAACAAGTGAGGGATTCAAGGAATACGCACAAAAATGGAGGGATTTGGCTGGCAGGGTGCAGCCTCCTTTAACCGATCGTGAGCTCGTTGATATGTTTCTTGGGACCCTATCTGGGCCATTTTTCAATCATTTAATCGGTAACTCTTCCGCGGGGTTTACTGATTTGATCTTAACGGGCGAAAGAATCGAGGCTGGCATCAAGTCAGGAAAAATTCAGAAGGGTGTCGCTGCAAGTGTGGAGAAGAAGCCGTTTAAGAAGGAGACAGCTATGGTATATTCTCAAAGAAGAGCGGGGAAGGTGGAGCGTCGGCCGACTGTGGGGGCCGTAATGATTCAAAACACTCCGAGTGAGCAGCCTCGCTACAACCAATCCAGACCAAATCAGCAACGGGTGGAAAGGCCATAACGGCAGTTCACTCGTATTAATATGACCCTAGCGCAGGTGCTTCCCCATCTGTTGAAATTGAATCTTGCCACTATCAAGGAGGCGCCAAAGAATGTAAATACATCCTCTCCACATTACCATGCCAATGCTAAGTGCGCCTATCATTCAGACAGTGTTGGGCATGACACCAACGATTGCTGGGCACTCAAGCATAAGATCCAGGACTTGATAGATTCCAAGGAGGTAGAGTTTGACGCTCCAGAAAAGCCCAATGTGATCTCTGCACCTATGCCGAAGCACGGTCGGAACGTCAACGCCATTGAGGAGGATCGGTATGTTGCTGACGTTAGTGATCTGACTACTCCACTGTTAACCATTAAGTTGAATTTGTTAAGGGCCGGGATCTTCCCGGGATGTAAAAGAGACTGTTACTGTTGCCACTCTCTGTCGTTGGATTGTCCGCTACTAAAGGAAGGCATCCAAGGCCTCATGGATAGCCGACAAATTTTGTTCGAAAAAGTTCCTGCTGTTCCAGTTCATGTTGAAAATATCTCAATCATAACCATTCACGCCAATCTTTCCGAGGCCGTCAAAAAGCCAGTTAAGATTACACCAGCTGCAAAGTCTATACCTTTGAAGATAACAATGCCGGGGCCTGTTCCCTATGTCTCCGAGAAGTCGATACCTTGGAACTATGGTGGTGACATCTACTACCATGGTATCAAGCAAGTTGAAATAATTGAAGAAGATTCAGATGATGATGAAGCCAGCATTAGTAACATTGCGGGCACCAGCAAAATCACCAGGAGTGGGAGGATATTTTCTCCAGAGATTGCTCCTCCAAAAGCAGTCTTTGGACCCTCATCAGTAAAAGAAGTCATCCCTGCACCAGCAAAGCTCTCTGCCAGAACTCCTTTGATCGAAGAAATTTTCGTTCCTAGTGCTGTCTCTCCTACCATTGCCGATAAAGGAAAAGGAATACAAGATGAGCCCGTCAGGACGAGGGCTCAACCCTTGGTGATTCTGGAAGCCTCCAAGAAAGAGATGGACGAAATTTTGAGGATAATCAAGAAAAGTGATTATGATGTGGTGGAACAGTTGGGGCAAACCCCCTCCAAGATCTCCATGCTGGAACTGTTGCTTTGCTCAGAAGCGCACGCTCAAGCTTTGATTAAGTTTCTAAAGGCAGCTCATGTGCCCCAAGAAACCTCTGCAGATCAATTTCAACATTGCGTGGCTAGCCTGACTGCAGACAATGGATTAGGCTTTTCTGATGCCGACCTGACCCCTAAAGGCCGAAATCACAATGATGCGTTGCATATTTCAATCGAGTGTCGCGGAACCACCCTTGCGCATGTTTTGGTTGATACCGGTTCATCGCTGAATGTTTTGCCTAAGAAGGCCTTGGACCGGCTAGATTGCGAAGGGTTGGAATTGAAGCCGAGTGATATTGTCGTCAGAGCCTTCGATGGGTCGAAAAGAATGGTCCATGGAGAAGTTGAAATTCCTGTCAAGATAGGATCCGAGGTGTTCAAATCCACTTTCTATGTAATGGACATCCGTCCATCATACTCCTGCCTGCTGGGTAGACCTTGGATACACCATGCTGGGGCAGTCACCTCCTCCTTGCACCAGATGCTGAAATATCCTGTAAAGGGAAAGATCATTACTGTCCATGGCGAGGAAGAGTACATGATTAGCCATTTAAATTCTTTCCGGTATGTGGAGGTCGAAGGGGAGTTCATTGAGACACCGTTTCAACATTTCGAAGAAGTACTCCCTGAGATAGCAGTGGCAAAGTTGGCAGCTGAGACACCAAGACAGATGGCCAGGATGGCATCTCTGGAGGATGCAAGGGCTGCAGTTAAAGAAGGAAAGAATTCAGCGTGGGGGCAGCTACCCGATTTTCCGCATAAGGTTGATAAGCTTGGATTAGGTTTCACCACCGCTGGCCAGAAGGCCATGCGCCGGTCAAAGATTGAGAGAGCGCCAGTCAAGATTTCTCCTTACCGAATCAACGCCCTGGAAGATGAAGACAAAGAAAGCAACTTTGAAGAGTGGATTCATCCGACTGTCAGAGGAGGGTTGAGCAATTGGGAGGCTAAAGACTTTGTCCCCGTCACTTTTATTCCTCAGTAATTTATCTATCAAACATTTTCTATTTTGGTCTGTAATATTTTACTTTCAAACAATCCGTACACTATCTTTCCACCTCCTGCCTTACCTGGGGCATGTAGGTCCACTTGTAAGGGTTTTGACTATCTTTCATATTCATATGCCATGTTTAATGATTCATTGGACGTTTTTCATTTGATAAACTGCTTGTGTTCATTATCTTTCCTTTTGCGTTTTTTTGTTGTTGTTTAAGGATGGCTATCCCTTACACACACCCACCACTCACCAATGCAGGTACCCATCCACTCCGGATTCCATGGGTGACTATCCTGCTGTATCTTTCAATAACTCGGAAGACCTGGTCAATCTAGCCGAGTATGAGGATGACGAAGGTTGTGAAGTACCCGGGGAACTAGCCAGACTCCTGCAACAAGAGGAAAGGGCCATCTTACCGCATGAAGAGCCGTTGGAAACTATTAACTTGGGAACCGAGGAGAATCGGAAGGAGGTACAAATGGGTGCCAACCTGGAACCAGAAGTCAAGAAACGCTTGGTACAGTTATTGAATGAGTATGTTGAAATCTTCGCTTGGTCCTATGAAGACATGCCGGGCCTAGACACCGACATCGTGGTTCACCGTCTCCCCACAAGAGAAGACTGTCCACCGATCAAGCAAAAAGTTCGCCGAATGAGGCCTGACATGTCCGAAAAAATCAAAGCAGAAGTGATGAAGCAGTTCAATGCTGGCTTTCTGGATGTTACGTCCTATCCTCAATGGGTCGCTAATATTGTGCCAGTACCTAAGAAGGATGGCAAAGTCAGAATGTGTGTGGACTACAGGGATTTGAATAGGGCCAGCCCTAAGGATGATTTTCCGCTACCTCATATTGACATCCTGATTGACAATACAGCTCAGCATAAGGTGTTTTCTTTCATGGACGAATTCTCGGGCTACAATCAAATCAAAATGGCCCCCGAGGACATGGAGAAAACAACTTTTGTCACGCAATGGGGCCCTTTCTGTTACAAAGTGATGCCGTTCGGGCTGAAGAACGCAGGAGCAACTTATCAACGCGCCATGGTAGCTCTATTTCATGACATGATACATCATGAGATTGAAGTTTACGTAGACGATATGATAGCTCGGTCACAAACAGAGGAAGAGCACCTTGAACATCTGGAAAAGCTGTTTGCCAGATTGAAAGAATACAAGCTCAGGCTGAATCCAAGTAAATGCACTTTTGGAGTTAGGTCCGGTAAACTCCTGGGATTCATTGTAAGCAACAAAGGCATTGAGGTCGATCCGGAAAAAGTAAAAGCAATACAAGAGATGCATGCTCCTCGTACTGAAAAGGAAGTTAGAGGTTTCTTGGGGCGCATAAACTATATTGCCAGATTCATTTCACATCTGACTTCTACCTGTGAGCCAATTTTCAAACTCTTGAAGAAAGATCAGGTAATTGAATGGAACGACGACTGCCAAGCTGCTTTTGATAGAATCAAGGAATATTTGCTAGAACCTCCTATTCTGATGCCACCCGTCGAAGGAAGACCATTGATCATGTATTTGACCGTTTTGGACAACTCAATGGGGTGTGTTTTGGGCCAGCATGACGAGTCTGGTCGAAAAGAGCATGCTATTTATTACCTTAGCAAAAAGTTTACCGACTGTGAGACTCGCTACTCGCTGCTCGAGAAAACTTGTTGCGCTTTGGTATGGGCTGCTCGCCGACTAAGACAGTATATGTTGACTCATACTACCTTGTTGATATCCAAAATGGACCCTATCAAATATATCTTCGAAAAGCCCGCTTTATCATGAAGGATAGCCAGATGGCAAATGATCTTGACCGAGTATGACATCCAATACACCACCCAAAAAGCTATAAAAGGGAGTGTACTAGCTGACCATCTGGCTCATCAGGCTATCGAAGACTATCAACCCATGAGATTTGATTTCCCAGACGAGGACATCATGAATTTGGACAACATCAAAGGCGACAGACCGTATGACGGACCCGAAAAGGGATCCCGATGGACCCTGTACTTTGATGGTGCCTCAAATGCACTTGGAAACGGCATTGGCGCGGTACTTATTTCTCCGGAAGGATGCCACACTCCTTTCACGGCCCGACTTTGTTTCAGCTGCACAAACAATATGGCGGAGTATGAAGCCTGCATCTTTGGTCTCAAGGCTGCTATAGACTTGGGGATCAAATCTCTGATCGTATTCGGGGACTCGGCTTTGGTCATTAGCCAAATCAAAGGAGACTGGGATACCAAGTATCCTAATCTTATTCCATACAAAGAACATGTTCTGACATTGTTGCCTCACTTCGAGCAAATTACCTTCGAGCACTTTCCGCGAGAAGAGAATCAGCTAGCAGATGCTCTAGCCACAATGTCCTCCATGTTTAAACTCAACTGGGATAACGAGGCTCCCCAAATCACCATCGAGCGAATGGATGAACCCGCGCATTGTCACGAGATTAACACCGAAGAAGTAGTGGAACAACCTTGGTTCCATGAAATCAAAAGGTATCTCGAGACCCAAGATTATCCTGAAGGAGCTTTCGTGAATGACAAGAAGTTCTTAAGGAAATTCGCTGCTAAGTTCTTCCTGAGCAACGGCATCCTTTACAAACGAAGCCATGATTGTGTATTACTCCGATGTGTTGATAAGGCTGAAGCAGAGTTAATCATGACTGATATACACAGCGGCACATTTGGCACTCACCTAAGCGGGCATACAATGGCTAAGAAGATCCTAAGGGCAGGCTATTATTGGTCTACCATGGAGGCTGATTGCCATCAACATTCCCGTACTTGTCACAAGTGTCAAGTCTATGCTGACAAAGTTCATGTCCCTCCGGTTCCTCTCAACGTCCTAACTGCTCCATGGCCCTTTGCAATGTGGGGCATTGATATGATTGGAGAGATCAAACCCACGGCTTCCAACGGACATCGCTTCATCCTGGTTGCCATTGACTACTTCACTAAATGGGTCGAAGCAGCTTCCTTCGCCTCCGTCACCAAAAATGTGGTTGCCCGCTTTATCAAGCAAAATCTCATATGTCGGTATGGTGTTCCAGACAGAATCATCACAGACAATGGTACAAATCTGAATAATACAATGATCACTGCATTATGCGAATAGTTCAAGATTTATCATCACAATTCATCTCCCTATAGACCGAAGATGAACGGTGCTGTTGAAGCTGCGAACAAAAATATCAAGAAGATTATTCAGAAAATGACAGTCACTTACAAAGACTGGCATGAGATGTTACCATTTGCGCTGCATGGATACCGTACGACGATACGTACCTCAACTGGGGCAACCCCATTTTCTTTGGTTTATGGCATGGAAGATGTTTTGCCTATGGAAGTTCAGATCCCGTCTCTAAGGATTATGAAGGACGCAGGTTTGAATGAAGATGATTGGATTCAGACCCGACTTGATCAACTCAATCTGATCGACGAAAAGCGACTTGCTGCTATATGCCATGGTCAGACGTATCAAAAACGGATGATCAAGGCCTTCAATAAGAAAGTCAGACGTCAAGTGTATCAAGTCGGAGATCTAGTAGTCAAGCGGATTATCTTGCCGCAAAGTGATCCCAGGGGCAAATGGACTCCTACATACGAAGGGCCATTTGTAATCAAGAGCGTATTTTCTGGTGGTGCGATGATTCTGACCACCATGGATGGCGACGATTTGCCACACCCTACGAACGCAGACATAGTCAAAAGATACTACGCATAAAGTAACCCGACAAGTCGAAAACCCGAAAGGGCGGCTTGGGCAAAAATGGGCATCCCGGTGGATCGAAAACCCGAAAGGGCGGTTCAGGCAAAAATTAGGGATAAAAACAAAAAAATCCGTACACCCGGCAAGTCGAAAACCCGAAAGGGCGGCTTGGGCAAAAAGGGGTTTCTCGGTGGATCGAAAACCCGAAAGGGCGATTCAGGCAAAAATTAGGGAATTAAAGCGTATGACTATGTCTCGTCGGATCATTTCAAAGACAATCTCTTCATCAACCGGTTCCAGGTTTCTGATCAATCCAGCCATCGTCAAACGAAGCATTGAATGGACAGAGGTTCAGAGTTGTGAAAGCTACAGCAGAATGGAATCCCATGGAATTATTTCACATAGCCATCTTTATTTTGTATAAATTTTTCAAATATTTACGACAAGATCCTCTTACTAGGATGATTGTCTCCTTTGTACAAGCATACTCAAAGAAAATCAATACGAATACTCTTCCCAAAATTTGTGTCATTTCCCTTTTTCTTTTTCTCTTGCACTATTTGTTTTATTTTGAGAAACGTCCAATGTTTTGTTAAATAGGCATATGCATTTGAAACATGATCACTTCCTAATTGAACCCAAGGAAAAGGATTACTGATAGGATAAAAGTACAAACGGATATTTTGACACCCTTTCAAAGGAAATCCCTCGAGATCTGTAATCCACGTCCCTGACAAACCTTGAGGTCTATCTCCAGCAGACCCTTGGAGCTTATCCCCAGTAAGGTTCTGAAAGGTATTCCCCGCAGAGTACGGACGTCCCTTCCAAGTTTTATTCAAAGTTATTCTCACAAAGGCTTATAACTGGGTTATCCTCAGCTAACCATCAGGGGAGGTCACGCTCGCCAGAATTCTTCCCATCCCCAGCGGAGTTCCTCAAAATTCCCCCAACAATAACTTATCAATACTATCCCCGGAGGAGTTTATCTTTGCAAATCCCCAGCCAAAGAATCTTCCGGAAATCATTTTCCCTCAGAGTTAAGCTTCTGTACCCCCAGCAGATCAAAAGCTTCAAATGGACAATCCCCAGCGGAGTCAGACTTTTAAATCTTCTCCCCACAGAGTTTTTAGAAGAAAAAATCTTGAATTCCCCAGTAAAGTCTCAAGAGATACTTCTCTCCTAGCTGAAGATTCTCAATCTGGCCTCCTCAGCATTAAGTCCACTAGTTCGGTACTCCCCAGTAGAAGAATTCAGGAGTTCCCCAGAAGATTGGTATACAATCAAAGCTCCAGGTTCCCCAGCAACGACCCAGGATTTATTTTCCCCGGCAGCAGTCAAGATACTTCTATCTTCCGATGTCCCGGATTCATCTATCCTATGCAAGACAGCTCTCCAGCTTACATGCACATCCATTTACATTCATAAAACCATGATATACATTGTATCATGCATCATAGCATTGCATCCAACTAACTCTTTGCCTTTTTCAGGTAAGATCAGTCGACAGACTAAAATCATTCAATCTCAAGATTTCTGAAAACAGTTCACGGGTTCTCCAAGTAAACGGATGTTAACCTATCACTTGTTCAGATTCTTCCCAAGATTTTTGAAAACAGTTCATGGATTCTTCCCAAGTAACGGATGTTAATCTATCAGCTTGTTCAGATGCACCTTTGAATTCAGTTTACAGAAGCTTCCCAACAACGGATGCTGCTCTATTACTGATTCAACTTCAAGATTTCTGAAAACAGTTCACGGGTTCTCCAAGTAAACGGATGTTAACCTATCACTTGTTCAGTTTCTTTTTCCAGACTTCTGAAAGCGGTTCATGGATTCTTCCCAAGTAACGGATGTTAATCTATCAGCTTGTTCAGATGCACCTTTGAATTCAGTTTACAGAAGCTTCCCAACAACGGATGCTGCTCTATTACTGATTCAACTTCAAGATTTCTGAAAACAGTTCACGGGTTCTCCAAGTAAACGGATGTTAACCTATCACTTGTTCAGTTTCTTTTTCCAGACTTCTGAAAGCGGTTCATGGATTCTTCCCAAGTAACGGATGTTAATCTATCAGCTTGTTCAGATGCACCTTTGAATTCAGTTTACAGAAGCTTCCCAACAACGGATGCTGCTCTATTACTGATTCAACTTCAAGATTTCTGAAAACAGTTCACGGGTTCTCCAAGTAAACGGATGTTAACCTATCACTTGTTCAGTTTCTTCTTCCAGACTTCTGAAAGCGGTTCATGGATTCTTCCCAAATAACGGATGTTAATCTATCAACTTATTTAGAGGCGACTTCCTGAAAATAGCTTGCAGGTTCCTCCCAACAACGGATGTCAACCTATTGCTTGTTCAGACCCCAGTTCAGAAATGGTCCAAAGCTGGGACACTTTCCTGATGTTCCCTTCCAGATGGCATCTTTAAGCCCATCCCCGACACGTTTCTGTCACTCTACCAGATGGCATCGTTAAGCCCATCTCCAAATGGCATCTCTAAGCCCATTCCCGCATCCAGTGCTTTGATGAGTGCAAATTTCCGGGCACTCTAATGTCCAATCTCCTTTTACCTTCTAGTCGCGAAAGGCAAACTTGCCAATCTAACTCCTCAGGTCTAAGAAGATTGAACAGGGGCAACTGTTGTACCCCAAAATTTGCCCTCGCATTTTGCTACAAACAATCTCAGCTTCAGACATTTCCTGACTTTTCAAACTGGCGCAAGAATCGGACAAACGGACTTTTCTTGACAGTCAAGCAAAATTAGGGTTTTTACTGATGTTCAGAGCTCTGATTTGTCTCATACAGTTGGCTTAGGGTTGGGATGATTTTTGGTTCAATTTCGATCAGGCGAGCGTTATCTAGCATTTAATCAGAAATTAAGGTTTTATGGGCATATTCTCAGAAGAATTTAAATTCTACCGCACTTTACAGTTTATTCCGAGATTCGGGTTAAAATTCGCGTTATCTGGATTTAATCAGTAAATGAGGCAGTTGGTTGGAATTCACCAGTCAAAAGGGATGTGTGCAATGTGGAATTACAGTGTTTGGCAAAAGAATCAGTGAGAAAAAAAAGGGATTGCCTCTGATTAAGTTTTTGTGTTCGACTGTACGTTGCTTTGAATAATGGATACGTCGAATTCATTTATTTTGATCATTGAAGGTTTAGTTGGTTATTTATGATTCTAAGAATTAAAATATTTGAAGTTTAAACCTTCATTTTATTTTATTTTAAGAAACTATAAATAACAAATGAACAATTAAAGAAAAGGAATTGAAAGAAAATTAAATATCAAATGAATTTTTATTTCACATTTAATAATTGTTACAATTGTTATTATTTGGATACTAATATTTATTACAAAGTATTTAAATAATAATAATGTACAAGAATTAAACTGAAAATAAAAATTCTATCCTATTTCTAAATTCTTCATTCTCCACTTCATGCCGGTGCTCCATTTTTTTTTATCTGCAAAAAGAAAGAGGAAGTCAGAAAGCAATTGAAATTGGAAAAGACTGTTAAAAAATTCGCTCATCATTAGGGGCCACTGACGGGGATCAGTTGACCCTCTCTGCAAATCACGGGATTTCTCCCGGTTCACAGAGAGGGAAGATTTTTTGTTCATGAAATGCAAATGTCAAATGCATAATTTCTAAAAATTCAAGCTGCATAGAATCTCAATTTCCAATTCAAACTAAACTGAAAAAATCCAATTCCAACTTTCTATCCAAAGCAAAAAGGGAAGTTGCTGTCAAAATGCCTAAGGATTACCCACAAGTACACTTGCTGCAAAGTCAAAATGCCAAGATATCAAAGAAATGCAAAAAGTGTAGCAAAGCTGTCAAAAGCAGAATAAGAATGCAGAGAAGTATATGCAAACAAGTTGATCCGTTTCATCATTTCCCAGCATAAGAGGGGGCCCCTTCAGAACCATAGTACAATAAAAATCATATAATAATTCTAAACTGTACTATGAGTGAGAAAAAGAGAGATAAAGAGCATAGGCAGAGTTCAGGTTAGGCATAGGCAGTAGGACAGCAGAAAAGATATACAAAAAAGAAGACACAATTCGGCATTGTTCAAAACTACACAACATGGACAGTTACTAAAAATGGAAAAGATGCCAAGAAATTTTGTCAAACTACCCAGCAAGCGTGGATCAAAGAGAAGACCAAAGTTTGAAATAAGGTTGGGCGCCAAAGACCAATAGCAAAAGGACAAAATAATACAAGAAAAGAGACTGATTGAGCCAAGCACCAATATCACCCATATAACTCAGAACTGAACCAATAGAGGCCAGAAGCTGATACCTGTCTAAAAAACACAAGTTATCAAAAACACAATCAAACCTCATACCAGTACCATAACCTGAAAATGCAACCTCAAGCTTCAAAAAAAAACTGATAACTTGCTAATGCCTTAACCATACTGTCAAACACAAACCCATTAGCAATCAAACCTCATAAAAACCATAACCTGAAAACATCATGACTTGCCTACTGTCCAGTCACCCAAAACACTATCAAACCTGAGCAACCTCAAACTTGGCCAAGCCCAACAAACACACTGAAGCATAACCTGTAAACTAGGTTATCAAGCCAAACTGAACATCTCAGACCTGATAACACCAGAATCACAAACACCCAATACCCTGTCACAACATGAACCTGTCAAAGCTTGAATATACAAACACATAAGCTGACTTACCAAAGTCCCTGTAAAACCATAACACCTTGCCTTCACCACGAAAGCCTAACCATCAAACACAACCTCAAATTTCAAACATTCAAAAGAAACCTGATAAGCAAATTACAAAGCCTGCTAATGCCCTGAAGCAAACACATTACCAACATCCTGTCACACCAGCACCATGCCCATTGCCTAATCTCAAGACACCATACTGTCAACAAATTCATAAGCATAAGAGTTCAAGGCAATACAGATGAGGCAACCCGCGAGCCCTCAGTACAAGCATCATAGGGCAATAAAAACATGACATCCAACTCAACGAAAGCGTCAAGGGCATCAAAAATCTAAAGGCAAGCAAACGTACAAAAGGGCAAGTTCAAGATAACACAGAAAAATCATTCAAGGCAACATAGGCCCTCAGATCTCAGAGATCATCACTGGGCATCTCAGGCAACATACAAATTCCCAAGGCAACACATAGTGGAAGAAGAAGATAAAGAAGTGAATATATTAGGGTTTCTCAGTACACGTCATCATCAAAACCTAGAAAAATATCAATCAGATAAAGTTACCAGGGTCACCAAGAGCAAGCGTCACGTTTCCCTCATTGTTCCGGCCGTCCTCAACGCTTCCACATCCTCCGCCTCTCCTCCATCTCCAAGGAACGAAGGTAGCCATTCTTCTCCCTCTTTCTTCTTCACCACCTCATATTAACACAGGTTTAAGAATCAAAGTTCAAACTAAAACCACGCATGTAATTCATAAAAGAAAAAGGAACATAAAGATCAAAACCAAACCTCGTGCACCAAGATTGCTGAGTCCGTGCCATGGAGGGAAGAGAGGGTTGGACGATGACGTTGATGGCCGGATGGGGAATCGTTCAGGAAGCTTGGTCGGAGAAGACGAACGCACGGCGCCGCTGCTAACCCTACGTTTTCATCTCACTTGACTGAACAAAACGCGTGAAACCCTAATTTTGCCTTTGGTTTGATATGGGCTCGACCCGTTGCTGCTTTCCCCAAAGCCCATCAAAAAAATCATTAACATTTCTAACCAAACATTTTCATTAATACTAACCTATTCTTTTTTTTTATTTTTATAAATCAAACACATTTTTTATTACAAAATCATCATAAATAATATCATACTTTTTTTTTTGTTATCATATAGTTAAACTTTTTTTTCTATTATGTATATTTTTACATAACAATAACAAAACATTTTTTATACCTAATTAACTTGAAAATATTTCTTAATACATATTAAAATATATTTGTATATAAAATAATACATATCATTTTTATCATGTAATTAAAATTGAAAACCTTCTTTTTATTAATATACATATTTATACACAACAATTTAAATACCTTTTTCTAATATTGAAATTCACAAACATTTAATTAAAAAACACTTTCTTTTTTTCTTTTTATAATTAAGCCATATAAATCAAAGATTCATTTAAAACATCTCTAGGTCAAACCCTAATACGACTCAATTTCACATTTCGCACTTGTACATAATTACACAATTCATATACATATACATCTCGCACTTACACTTACACAATACATTGCCCTATACACATTTTTATCTCATATTTGTATATTCGATATTTACATTTTTTTGATCGCACATTCGATTTGGTTGTAAATACTATAAGTCTCATCCCCTTGTACATTTATACCCCCACTCCCTGATATTATTTTGTAATAGCGTAGATTTACATTCCGTAATTTACAGTTTTCCAATTATACCATGGTTAGACCTAGGGTTTATATGTACATAAAACCAAACGCTAGATAACCTAATACAAGACAAACGCATGTAATCAATACACAATCACACTTGCACCCTCTAGGGTAATCCCACATGATGCCTTCCAAAAGGGGCCATGCTTGCACGTCGAGTATCTTTGGCAAAACAAAATCAAATGATCATAGTCCCTTCAAAACAAATTGCCAAAGACACTTGGCATCATTGCATTCATGGTCCATACGATGACCCACGCCCGTCCCGAATAAACTTCCTAAATACAAGATTGCCTACCAATTTCAATGGTAGAACAAAATTGTCAAAGGGGTTAAAACACGACGAAAATCTTTGAGAAAGCTTTAGGGTAGATAAACTCTTAAGTACTTGTCAATTTGCAAAGAAAACACTTGCCTAATTTCAAAACCCACTTCACAAACACTTTCAAAAATCAAACTTTTCAAACCCTTGAAACATCTTTTTAAAAGATAAAACACCTTTTGTAAAAAATTCGAGTAAAGAATTGTTACAAGGTTAGCCTAGCACAAGGCATCTTTTCAAAACATTTTCAAAACAACACACAAAGCACCATTTCATACAATTGAAAACCAAGGCAAGATTGATCTAAGCAAGTACCTAAGAGCCCATGGATAACCATGGATGAAAAGGGTGCTAATACCTTCCCTTTTCATAATCTACCCCCCGAACCCACGAAATATCTCAAAAGGTTTTTGCTGTGCTTTTTTAACCTTTCCTTTAGGATAAAATAAAAAGTCGGTGGCGACTCTTGCTCAACCGCACAAGTGCGAATACGAACGCAAAATACTAGTCAGTTCTCCCACCGTATCACACCAACTTTTGAGTTTCCCATAGCAACACAGCATCTACCTTCGATGGGTCTACAGCAATGCCACTACCTGAGATCACTTGACCAAGAAAACTAACCTCCTTTAACCAAAATTCACACTTAGACAACTTTGCATACAACTTCTTCTCTTTCAAAACTTGCAATAGTATTCTTAGGTGTTTTGCATGCTCTTCTTCTGACTTAGAGTAAATCAAAATGTCATCAATGAACACCATTACAAATCGATCCAAATAAGTATGATAGGTGTGATTCATGTATTCCATGAATACTTCCGGCGCATTAGTAACACCGAAAGGCATCACCGAGTACTCATAACGCGTTCTGAAAGCCGTCTTCTAGATATCTTCATCCTTCACTTTAATCTGATGATAACCCGGCCTCAAATAAATCTTACTAAACATACGAGCATCCACCAATTGATCCATCAAGTCATATATTCTTGGAAGCGGATACTTGTTCTTAATCATCACTTTATTCAACTGTCTATAATCAACACAAAGCCTCATACTTCCATCTTTCTTCTTTACTAACAACATTGGAGCTCCCCACGATGATACACTTGGTGTCACAAACTTCTTTTCAAGTAACTCTTCCAATTGCTTCTTTAATTCCGACAGTTCAGATGCACACATCTTGTATAGTGCCATAGACACAGGTCTGGTACCAAGTGCAAGATCAATAGAAAATTCAACTTCTCTCTCTGGTGGTACATCAGGAATTTCATCAGGGAAAACTTCAGGAAATTCACGCACTACCTGCAATTCCTCAATTATAGCTTGATTCTCGACAGATAGAGACGCCATCAATGAGAACATCTGAGCCTCTTCTTGCATCAACTTTCGCAAATGTCTAGTAGACAACAGACTATCTTCCTCTTCTTCAAGAGTAGAAAACCTCACAGACTTGTTATAACAGTTAATATGAACATAGTTATGCTCTAACCAGTTCATACCCAGAATCACATCCAACCCTCTTAAAGGAAAACGAACCAAATCAACAGCAAAGTCTCTGTCGAAGATCGACAAAGGACACTTTAAACACACAAAAGAAGTAGTCACTGACCCCTTGACTGGAGTGTCGACGACCATCTCTACATTCATAGAAGACAACATAAGACCCAGTCTTTCAACACAGTCAACAGCAATAAAACAATGAGTAGCACCGGTATCAATAATAGTAATTAAAGGAGTACTACTAATGAAACATGTACCTCTGATGAGTTTGTCCTCATTAGCCGTCTGATTCTCATCCAAAGTGAATACCTTACCACTGGTTTGCGCCTTATTTGGTTTTTGACACTGACTACCAATGTGTCCTCCTTCACCATAATTGAAACAAATCACCTACTTATGCTTGCACTCAGATACAACATGTCCAGTCTTACCACAATGAAAACACATCTTCACCTTAGCAGTACACACATTACTCTTATTCTCGGGTTTTCTACATTTGAAACAAACCACACCAGCAGGAGCATCTCCCTCACTAGTCCTCTGACCTTGAGCAACTTTCTGTTTACCTTTACCAGCTGGGGCATCATAAGGATTACCATAATTCTGTTGGTGCTTACCCCTCTTCTCACTGATAATCTTATAGTAAGCAGTATTATCCTCTTCATAAATTCTGCAACTATCAATCAAATCGACAAAGACACGAATATTCTGGTATCCAACTGCCTTCTTGATCTATGGGCGCAACCTGTTCTCAAACTTGATGCACTTTTAAAACTCAGCATTTTGCTCCCTATAGTGCGGATAAATCTTAGCTAACTCAGAAAACTTTACAGCATACTCAACAACCGACATATTCCCTTGCTTCAGCTTCAGGAACTCAATTTCCTTCTTACCACGAACGTCTTCAGGGAAACACTTCCTCATAAATTCCCTATGAAACACAGCCCAAGTGACATTTTCACCTGCAGCTTCCAACCTCTGACACGTCTCTAGCCACCAGTCATCAGCTCTGACTGCTAGCATATGAGTACCATATCGAACCTTCTGCGATGGAGTGTAGTCCATCACACGGAAGATTCTCTCAATCTCTTTCAACTAATCCAGTGCTCCGTCAGGATCATACTTACCCTTGAAGGTAGGCGGATTTTCCCTCTGGAAAGTTGCTAAACTACGAGATCCAGCATTATGTCCGTGTTCGGCTGATTCTCCATAGGATGTGCCATTGCTTCTAAAGCAGCAGCAAGTTCAGCATCATTCCTTCCAGTCATCTTAACTTATCACTACAACATAAACAACGGTTAGAACTCAAATTAATAATACTCGATCGTTAAACAAAACTACGACTCGACAACTTGGTTAGACGAACCGACTTGCTCTGATACCAACTTTGTAACACCCTAATTTTACCTGACAATATATATAAATCAGAGTTATAAAAATTCTACAATTGAATCAGGATGCCACATATTCAACTTTAAAACAACGACATTCATTACAGATACATAACACATTAAACTTGGATGAACCAACATCAAACACAATTCAATCTTAAAAAGAAACATCAACTTTCATAACTACGAAGCGGAGTCATACTATTCAACTTAAAGGAATGTAACATCTTTGTCCAACTAAGACAACTTCAAATAACAATCATTTAAAGAACAACAACTTAAAGTTCAATCAACTGAAATAATAACAACAATAAAACATCAAGCGCTCATCCCCCAGAGTGTTACGTATCAGAGCAATGACACTGACTCAAACTACTGAAGGTAAACCGCCTTTACTCTGGATTACCTGCACGTTACCAACATCGGCGTAACATTCAAACAGAAGGGGTGAGATATCGAACATTATAATAGAATGCATGATAAATAAAACATTAGAATCAGTTCATACATATTCACCACTCCTCATATTTTTAACAACATAAACATAATTAGATCAACCATACAACGACTCGGGATGCAACACAGAATGCAACTTATCTTTATGCAAATGCGTGTGGTACCAATGGAGCATAACTCCCATCTTAAAAATTCTACCAATAAATAGAGGCATCAATAAGGCATAAGCCTTCTTTGCAGTTTGCCAATCCAGGCCGTCACAGAGTATGCAAATGTATATGACTCAATGAATGCACTATCACATACTCACAACAATCATCATTCTTCATAAGGCATAAGCCTATATCACCATTATTACCAGTAAATAGAGGTAATTCATCATCATTTAGAATTCCCTGTAACTTCGCATTATCAACAAGAATTCACAGCGACAATCACAATAACACAATAACTCAACATAAATCAACATTGGCCATAAGCCTACCACATCAATCAACGATTCAATAATTAGCATAATCAGACAACAACTTAACAATAATTCACACAACACTGGTAACGACCAAAACATAGCATGTATGGGCAAAAGGGATAGGGAACTACGTGCCCCTCAACATGCATAGCAACTAGGACAACATAACAACTAATTCATACTCCTCGACACGTGCGGAGAAAATAATAACAACTAACTTATGCTCCTCGGCACGTCCTGTAACCTAATACCTCTTGACAATCCAACATATAACCCCCCGACACACCTCGCAGCCTAAATGCCGCTCGGTACCTAACACCATCAACATCCTCCTCGGCCACTAGTTCGGCCAACATCACAGACACAATACAACGTCTTAACGACCACGCCACTACAATTCATAATTTCTGGCCAACCGCTCGGAATAACATAGCAACGAGAAACTTTATTTCCTATCAACATATTCATTAATCATTCAAGACATGTCACGCGGAAACCTCCCTAAAACGACCACTTCAGCAATTTACTAATTTTCCTGCCAATCCGCTCGGAATATCCTAACGTCCTAATGACCACCCCGACCAGTGATCAACTATCCTAACCTATCCATAGATTAAACCGGGCAGTCACACAGATAACTCAAAACGTCCACAATAAACAACCGAGAAACTTCCTATAACATGTTCATTAAACAGTCGTATGGTACTTCCCAACGACCACAACATGAATAGACGGGAAACTTCGATAGCAAATTCAGAAACATCAACGCACAACAGGCCTACAACGACTAATTCCAATATGATACACATCATAAATCCCACTATAAGGTCAGAACCCCATCCTTAACTGGATTGAAGGTCGCTCCACCAAAGCTCAGGCCGTAATCCTTGATTTTCTCTGCTCGACATCGGGCAGCTTGCTCCTCTTCCGCGCAGCTCTTTCGGTCAACATACAGAACTTCTTATTCTCCAACTAAAACAAATCCTTGTGTCAGCTTAACCTTATATATCAATCCCATTGGGCCTAACCCACACACCCCCACTTTACTACTTTCAACCAATAACATAAGTCCAACACTATGTATTCCATTAATTTCCAACATTATAATTATTATTAATTAACTAATTAATTAATAATAATCCAACAACTTATACCAATAATTCTTAATATCTCGCAACTTCGACAAATAATCCAAAAATAATTTAATTAAATAATTAATTAAATTAACGGGTGATTCAAGGTCGCCCCACCCTTACCTGGATTGAAGGTCGCTCCACCCTTGCTGGAAAATGCTCATTCGGATGATTCACTGACATCGTGGTTTTCTTCCCTTGAATCGTTCAACCAGAGCTCTAGATACCAGATGTTAAAAATCCAACACAACCTATGATGAATCTCAATCAATCTTGATGAACAAGATTTTTATCACTATATAATGACAATGAAAAGAATGAAAATGGAGAAAGAAAGAAAGAAGAATATTTTCTGTAGGATAACTCTCTGCTCACAAACTGTAGAAAATCTTATTCACTTGTAAGTGAAAATTCTGTGAATACAAGTTGTTACAATGGGGTTTAATTTCTCTATTTATAATTGAGCTTGCTTGCTCCCTAAGCCAAAGTCCAAAATACCTAATTCAGTTAACACTTACTAAAATAGATCTAAGTCGAAATCCTGTCGAACAACCTGCTTCGATATTTCGACATACCCTTCTATCGAGCAACATGCTGCTTCGACACAAGGAATTACAAACTCAACGGGTTGGCCGCACCATCTTCTAAAAACATTTCTCGTTCAAGTTATCTCTAGTGAAACTTATTCTTTTAGTAATTATAGAGGCATAAGGTTGATGGTTTATAGCTTCTATGATTATATTAATATCTTCATTGAACATCATGTTTAATATTAAATCTTAATGAAACTCAAAATAGCTATTGAAATTATTTATCGAACTGATATGATCAATAGAAGTTATCATATTTTTAGGTTTTGCATGAGATTTGGAGGGGAGAGGAAGAAAGGACTTTGAAAAGGAAAATTTATAAAAAAAAAATATTTTTTAAAATTGTTCTTTTTGTATAAAATGATAAATCAATATTTATCATTAATATATTTTAATTTTCAAAATATTATAACATAAAATATAAGAATTTATGTAAGTCCTCCAAAATTCTTTCAAACTTTCCTCTCATATAAATTTTAAATTCCCCAATTTATAAGAATTTTGTGTTATAAATAAAAACGAACCTTCAATTTTTCTACTATATCCTACCTTTTTTTGAAACCTCCTTCCGCTTCTCCAAACTCTCCATCAAAATCTTAAGTTCAACTCTTTCTTCTAACATCTACGTCTTTACGAGGTAGTTTTCACTCCTTGGGGATCGGAGGACGTAATACTTCAAATTCTTAATTAAATACACCCTTTGGACACATTTTTAAGTAATAAAAATGATTTTTATAGTTATTAAGAAATTCAATCAAATGTAGTTAATTTTTTAGATTATGGTGAAAATATTAATTAAATTTACTATCATATCCTCGTTATTAAATTTAATAGAATGTTGAAAAATGAAATAAAAAGGTATATTAAAAATTACAATATTAAATAATTTAATAATAATTAATTTTTGCTTATAATAGTGATCAAGAATTAAAATATTTTTGTTGTTTATAAATATGTTCGAAAAATATTTATGATGTGATTTAGGTCCTTAAACATTTCACTTCTAATGCTTCAGATCCTTGCACGTCCTTATTAAAAACCACGTTCACAATATCATCGGCAGGCAATTGCTTCTTTCCCACATTCTATTAAGGATTTAAGAGTTATATTAAATTTGATTTAAAATTGAAATTAAAACTAGATAGAAATTCAAAACTAAAATCATATCCAATTATTTTATGACTTAGAAAAATTTATAAATAAAAATAGTAATGTTAATATATATATATATATATATATATATATATATATATATATATATATATATATATATATATATATATATATATATATATATATATATATATATATATATATATATATATATATATATATATATATATATATATGGATTTTTGTAGAGATTATTTATTTGAAGTATTGAAGTTAGGGATTTTTCCCGCATAAACAGAGATGGAGGGAAAATTCTACCAATGATACTTAGAGCGGAGATTGAGCATTCGTCCCCGTAGATTATTCGATTCTGACCATATTATTTAACTTTAGATTATTCGATTCTGACCATATTATTTAACTTTTATATTTTATATAATATAATATATAATTTTACATAAAAAAAAAATTAATGTATTAGAAAATGAAGAGTCATTAGTGGATCATTTTATTTTTATGTTTTATTGTATAATATATTTTTTTTACTACTCTAAGTATCAAATCCTAGAAAAGTGCATTCAATACATATAGTATATTGTCTCCTCCTTTTCTTTTTTCAATTATCGATCTCCTCCATTCATCATCTCATATGTCATGAACAACCTCTCTCTCTCTTTTGTTTATTGTGTTTATGGTAATTACTCTTCAAATTCACTTTATTTTTATTAATAACATATTTTTTATTTAATTAACAAATTAGTAGTTATAAATTTGTCACACTCACACATAATCAACCACTTACGCTAAACGACAGTGGTACTTACATTAGACGACAGCGGTACGGTAGTAGTAAATTAGCGGAAACATGATAAAACAAGTCTTGTAAGTATTTATTATTAAGAAAAAACATTAGAAACAACAAGTGTTTTTGTTTTTTTTATTAATGCAAAGATATATTTTCATTTTAAAAAACGAAAGATGTAAAATATATTTGTTTTAAAAAAAATAGAAAAATAATGAAATATTAATGTCATAATTTTAATTGAAAAATATAGAAATTTCTTAAGATTCGATCTCTATAGATATCCGTGAGGATCTATGGGAATGAGGATGGAGAAAAAAATTCTCTATAACAGAGAAATATCATTCGAATATTGTTTGTCTCGTTGACATCCCAAAATAAAAAGAGATTAAATGAATGATCAAATTAAAAAGAAGAGAAAAAACTTTGAAAATCTGATATTTCCTTCTTTGTTTCTGTTTGATAGACAAATATATTTTATCTTTCAATATACATAAAAGATTTTATCAACTAAAAGATTAAAGAAAAAGAAGTATGGCAATCCATATATATCTTTTACTTATACCGTAAGGCACTCCAATGTATTAGCTGTAGCCAGCTAGTCTTGGACATCCCAACAGCAAAATTGACTCATAAATGAAAATGTGTAATTTACAATCCTATAGTCAATTAGTGAAAAGAATGCTTCCTTATTTTGGCTCAGTCCCTTAGTATTATTATAACCATTCACAAACCAACTTGGTACTAAAAATATCTACTAGTAGGAGTAGTAGTACAAGTTGTTTAGATAAACTTAACGGCAGAAGAAATTTACTCCCTTTTAAGTTTATCTACTTGCATGATCAATTTACCTAACAAACAACCAAGAAGATGCTTTTAGCATATTCCTATTTGGCTTTTGGTTAGGAATTCAGATCACCAAACCACACATACCTCAAAATTGAACCAATATCCATACTCTCAACACATAAGTCTATTTTTCATCATTCTTGAAATAGATCACCTAATAATTCTTTTCAAATAATCTTCTTTTGACCAATGTAATGATGTAATGAAATGGCAAAGTCTTCTCATTAGTAAAAGATCTTATTTTTGAAAGACTAGGCACAAAGTCTTTGTGGACTTACTAATATTATAGTCCAATTTACCTAGTCAAATTGTTGATTTAAAAAAAAAAAACACATGAATGAGAAAGTCAAATCTAACATAGAATGATCATTGAAAACCAATAAAAATTAACATAAACAAAATATTTCAATAGTAATAAATATTGTATTCTCTTTAAATAATGATAGATAGTTTCATACCAAACATAAGAAAATTGGACAACCATGTTTAGCAGTAGTAGCCTCTATACAAAAACATTAGGAACACAATATTTAGACTCAATATTCATCCAAGCATACTCTACTAAAAAGACTCACTTTGTTTTTTTTTATATATCTTAGGACTCTATTTGCAAGTCCATATAGCTATAAAAACAGAAAAACAAACCCAAATCTCTAATTATGACTTGTTTTTCTTTATTCTTTGTAAATTGTGTCCCTTTTATGCTTGCACAACCTTCAAAGAGTTGCTGGAAGTATCTTGTTCTTCAAAAATATCCAGCAGAGACAACGCCTAAAAATAAAACAAGAAAGCACAATTTAGTTGACATGAAAAAAACATTAACTAGTAACCAAAAAAAAACATTAACTACATTAAAAAGGGATTGTGTTTCCCTTCATTTGGGATTTTTGCAATGCGTGGTTCTGATCGAACAGTCACTAAAACCCCCAAATGAGTGGTTCCTTAACCGCGGAGAATCCAATTTGATTAAAAGGATAAAAAAGATCAATATATTGCAGATGAGTGAATACCTCAGGCACATTCAGCTCAAGACGAAACTTAGGACCATCATAGTGGTGAAGAATTGGCCTGAAAGAATCCTCTTCAAGTGGCTCACATGTTTTCCTAGTTATCACTCTTACCTATATTCATCAATATTTATGAAAAACATTCTTAGTTTCCACAAACTAGCAAATGAAAGTGACAATAGAACATAAACCCAAATGTGTATGGTGCAGCAACAGTATGAACCGTTAAAACATACTTATGCTGCACCAATAGCTGTAGAGATTGGATTGAAGATGATACCTGAGCAGGGAAACGAGATTCACCAGCGCACTTCTTGTCTTCCCAAGCAGTTGGATCAATGTTTGTTCCTCCAAAACTTGCAGCCTAAATAAAACCAAAACCATATGTTATATAACAGCTTCCAAAATGTATAAACTAGTAATGGTTGTATTGTATCATGATGCCTAAGCCATAATTTTAATGGATAGTTAAAGTCTAATTAAATTGATTAGGTTAAAAAGAAATGATATTGATCAAGTAACATACCTCAAATACTCCATGAAGTTGGTGAGTGGTATAGTTGTAAAGAAAAAGAGGCAACCCAGGAGTAATGGCCCTAACTGAATCTCTGTATCTAGGAGGCAAACCTAAAATCACAAACATTCAGAAATTCTGAAAAGAAGAAAACAACACAATTGATATTGAAGGCTATTGTGATTCTCAAATCAAACACTTGAAAGATAAGATTCAATTAACATGATATATATCGAAGAACCTATTATTATATCCATTATATAGCTAAGTAATCATCAAACACACCAATCTATAATCAATAATCCATAACAAAAATTTCATGTCTTTATAGTTACATAAAACTAAAAACCAGCAAACTAATTGTCCCATTAAGTCAACTGAAGTCAAATTAATTGGTAGTTATGCTGAGACATCATATTAAAGAGACTTTACACGTGACATCCCACTTATTCTAGTCACTAGGCTAAAAATAATACCAATTACAGTAAAATTAAGCATGAAAACCAAATTAAAGTACATGAAAGGTCAAAGATAATTATAACAATTGCATAATTGAAGAAGAAAAAAAATAAAAAGGAAAGTAAAGTGGCATACCAAAGAGTTGCCTTTTGAGATTCTCAGCCATGGTATCATTGTTACAAACAAATATGTACCCACCAATTGTTTCATTCCTAGGTAAAGACTCCGTCGGTGGCAACGTTTTGAATCTCTTGTCAGAAGCACCTTTAACATCCTTATTCTTGTTCCCATCACTATTGTTGTTGTCTCCGTGTTTTTTGTTAGGGCTTGTGTTCTTCTTAGAAGATTTAGCCACATGAAAATTCTCATCTTCAACCTTAGCACCACCAAACTTAACTCCCTTGAAATTGATATTCAAGTTGTTGTTGTTGTTGTTGTTACTACTATTAAAATTACCATAAGAAAGGTTTGAATTCGGATAAACTCCTTTGTTGAAACCGCCATTAATCCCAACATCAACAACACCAACCATGTTGTTATTGTTGTTCAGCTGTTTCCAACCATCGTTGTTGTTGATTTCACCACCCACTTTGATATCGAAATTTCTTCTTCCATTTTTGGAAGATGAGTAGTTGCTTCCCCAAATTGAATCGTTTAGCGATAAGTTTGCAAGATTTGATGTGTGAACACGAAGTTGATCACTGAATTGCCAAAACGATTGTTGATTGTTGCTGTTGTTGTTGTTGTTCTCCATCTTCTTCTTCTTCACTGATTTTCTTCAGAAAGTTCAATGTTTATAGAAACTATATCTATATGTGTATCTATATGTAATGAATGTTATTTTGCTCAATAGAGAAGAAAAGTGTTGCAGAGAAAATTGACATTGACGACAAGAGTGACAAGTGTTAATATAAGGATGAGAAAGGGTAAAATGGATATTTTGTTTATCTTTTTAGTAGATAAAAAAGTTAGTACAATTTTGTAAGAATATCCGTTTTTTATAATAATAATAATTAGAATTAATTAATAGCGTGTAAAAATAAATAAAAAAGGAAATAAGGTGTTGAAATGAAAGTTCGAGGAAAGCAATGTGAGAGTTATCTTAGCTGAGAAGGTTTATTTTGGTGTAGCTGCCAAATGTCGAAATGAAAAATGGTTTATGGTAATTTGGGATTAAGATAATTTAATTAAGTGTGATTAGGTGGGTGAGGTGATTAGTGAGTGGTGATGATGATGATGCGAAAACCGCGTAAAAGTGATGAGGTGGCAGAAAGTCGAAGGAGGAGGTTGTGTTTTGATTTCGTGTACTATTTTCTAGAAGGTGGTACACAACTTCATGTTTTAACTTGGAGAGCAAGATTCATTTCTCACCAAGATAAACTACTAGTACATGTTTTTTAAACTTTTGTTTGTAACAAAAATACTAAAATAAAATATATTCTAATATTAAACTCATTTGCAAGTTCAAATCCGCAGTATCATACTTGTTTAATTTTTAAAAAGGGAAAGTATAGACACTAAGAATCGAATTATTGACCTGTGAATCAAAAATAAACATTTTTAACACTATACAAATTAATTTACAATATATATATATATATATATATATATATATATATATATATATATATATATATATATATATATATATATATATATCAAATTTATAATTTATAAAAACAAAATTTGAGACTTCTATTTTTAAAAATCTTGAACTGTACGTAAACTTGATTATCCGAACCCAAACTGATAGTGATGACTTACTTACTTAATAATGAATGTTTTAATAAAAATATTATTTTTTCACTTTTATTTTTACATCTATAATATAACAAAATTAATGATTATGGAAAATTTATTATTAACCTTTATTATATTTGTGACAAATCACATATTAGAAGACAATTTGTGTTTAATATAATCAAATCTGAACTGAATGTTAGATTTGGTTAGAAATAAAGGTGATGGTTAATAAATTTTTTATTGTAAAAAATATTATATATTATAAATGTGTATTACCCCTGGTCCTATTCAAATGGGTTTTTGAAAAAGGGGAAGTAGTTGTTTGATGGCATGTACTCGCGGATAACTGAATCAAACAAATATCATGCTTCTCAATATATTGTCTAATCAATTTCAGCTTGGTTGTCTCATTCCACACATTCTTCACTTTAAAAATCATATGTTTGTCTCTGATATTTTTCTCTCATCGTCTTCCTCAATCAACTCTAGTTTTAACTATAACCTACCGAGATAAGTAACAAAATCTCAGAAGTTTTATTATTCTTCACTTTTGATATCATATTCATCGTTGTCATTTGTTTTTGTTGATGTTAACGTTGATTTTTTTTATTTTCTGCATCCAGAGTAGAACATGGCTAGACCGTATGAACTGGTGAAAGACATCAATGATAGCAAGGAAATATGAAAGATTGCAGTTTGAATGTATCACAAATGGATTGTGGTGAACAAGACCAATGAACACTTTGAGATGGTTGTTGTTGATAAAGATGTAAGATATGTGATTCTGATGAAGTGACTCATTTTTATGTTTGTATGGTGTCGGTAATGTATGATGCTTAGTTTATCTTTCCTGGATACGTTTTGCTTGGTTAGTTTATTATAATCCTTATTTTAGGTTTTGAAAATCTGGTATAGGTTTTTAGAAAAAACAAAAGTTTTCATTGTTAACTCTTTCAAACTTTCTGATTTTAGCTGTTTAGATAACTCTATGATGATATTATTTATTTTTTCCTTTTGTTTGGTTCCTGTTTTGATAAGTTTGTTTTACAAGTTTACGTTTTTAACTCTTTCAAAATTTCTGGATTTGTATTGCTTACATTTTTAACTCTTTCAAATTTTCTAATTTTCTCTATTTATATAACTCTGATTATCAAGTTTTTATTTTTAACTATTTCAAACTAAATGGTTTTATTTATTTAAATACCTATATATTTCAGTATATATGTATTCCTGTTAAAAATATTATAGTTTAAATAGAACAAAATATGTTAGTTTCCTTACCACAAACCTGATATAGCTTTCGTTGCCTGTTTTGCATTCAGGGACCGGACATTCATGTGAAGGTTCTAAATGTTGTGGCCAAAGTGTACAATTTTGTCATAACAGTCAATAACACTTATACTATTTCAAACTTTCAAGTGTCGTTGAATGATGTTTTGTTCAAGCTTTCGAAACACGAATTTGTGGTGACATTTACTGGTGGAACTTCAGTTCCTGAAAAAACAAACATAAAATCCCTCCTAAACCACTACAGTTCAAACCTTATGCTTATATCATCAATGGAAAATGAAAAACCGATGTCTTGATAGGTGTGTTCATCCATTGTTCATTATAACATACTTGAAGAAAACACTAGTTAACTTGATACGTCTGTCATTTAATTTTTTTCCCTTCATTATGTAGACGTTATAGGATTGGTCTCTGAGATAAGTTACACTCAACTACAGAGCGGAAGTAAAAAACAAAAAATTAATTTAGTGATGAAGAATTTGAGGTTTGTTTTCGTGAAACACTCTGTTGGACTTAGTTTATATTTTCAATCATCATATAATTTCATCAAACTACCTTTACTTATTCATATGTAGTAACACCTATCTGAATTGCACTTTGTGGAAGGGATAGACAATGCAATTCAATGAATACAACAAGGGTAGGAAGGACTCATTTATTCCAAGAGTTATGGTTTTACAATTTTTCAAGGTCAATGAGCAAGGTATGTGACATTTAATTGTTTTGGATCTTAACGATAAATTAAGGTTTATCTGACAATTATGATATACTTTATAACATCACCGCTAATAATTGGGTCATTAATTTAGGAAATTTTCCATTATGTGTGTCTAACACGTTCAACGTCACGAAGTTGCATATTTGTGACTACCTGAGATCCAGGACTTTGTGACCAGGTAACACATTCTGCATTATTCTTCTCTTGCTTTACATTTCAATAAAGTTGGATGTAATATGTTACACTTGTTGGATACAATTTTAACAAACCTCAAGCATGTTGTTATACATTTGTGTCACAGTAAGTTTCAAGAGTTGAAATGCCTCGCGGTCCTATATAACAAATTCAACTTTTGCTCCACGATAGACTGCTTCAATCAAAATCTTATATCTGTGAAAAACATTAACAAATGATAATAATGTAGAAAATGATTTGGAAAACAATAATTTTCAAGCACTTCATGCACCTGAATATTTGTGTTTCAGTTTTGTGGCCACTACCACAGACGAAAGGCGGTTGACTTCCTTTGGAAACCATTGGATATTCATGACATGCCTGATAATACCATCCTCCCTTAGCAGCTTTAAGTTTTTTAACTTTGGGGACAATAACACTTTGAGTGATCTGAAATTAAAACAAAAAACAAAGACACAATACTTAGGAAGTTGTGTTCACATTATACTATTTAAGAAAGAAAGTTAAAAGGAAATTATACCACTTGAAGTTTCACAATTTATGCGAGAGGGAGAACAATTGCCTTATACATAAGTTTATCATAAGGGGTTACGTGAGAAGAACTTGAAGCTTGTGTTGAACTTTGTCTTTGTGAAGTCAAAGATTGAGATGAATGTTCCTCCAATGTTCCACAATTACTTTCCAATTGCGTCTAATGCTAACAACGAACCCATTCTCTATGCTTCCTCCACTTTTACAATTTCACTCTTTTTCCATATTAAAATGCATTCTGAATCAACACATTTTGGTTATCAAGTTCTGTTGAGAATAATATAGTCACACAGTAATGTAGTTTGGTTTTTCTACATTTTTGGCAACACTTATTATGGTTTTTTATCTTACAATTTTATTAGATTTAATCAAATTGTACTTACTGTCTATTTCTACCTTCTAAGATATTTTTGGATTTTATACTTATCATTTCAACCTTTCTTCCATTTACTGTTCAATTGATCAGTGATAATACCCCTTACATATACTTTGACAGTGAGTTATGCAGCAGGTTATTAGACAATAAGTTATGTAGCAGGTTTGGATTTGACAATTGCAAAAACACATTATTTGTATTTAATTAATATTATATGTGCATTCCTCATTGTGTTTCACATACTTTGTAAGCATCTTAATTTATATATTATGTATTTAATCAATACAAGTTCCAATTAAGTTGGAGGGACAAATTTTCAAAAAGCGCCAAACTTAAACTTTTCATCACTGCTTTTCAAATTTTGGATTATAAGTCAATTTTTATTAGGCAGCACTTTTAACTACTTTATTTTCCATTAAACTTGAAAAATATCTCATGTTACTTTTTATGGTGCAAGTCAACTCTTATGAACACCATTACACTTGAAATCCATAAAACAATTTCCACTGTAATACTTTCACAATTCTCTCACGAGCAACCAAAGAAACTGTTATGGATTCTGAAAAACGAAAAATACACAAAAGCCTCTCATGCTGCTGAGGCTAGGAAAAGGAGAAGGTTAACTATGAGGAACAGAAATGTTGGTTCCAACCATAAGAACAAGGAAAATGCCAACCCATATCCAACTCTACCGCATAATACAACTCCTATTTTTCATATGTCTTCGATTTGCATACTCTCGTGGCAGCAAGTTCATCATTTGTGCCTCAAATTGTTATTTTAAACTCCCAACGTAACAAGAACACCACAGTGACGCGAAGAAAGTTTTCTGTGCATAATGGCCAGAACCTTTTCAACAATTTCAACTCAATCATTCCGTTACAAATCCCAAACTTAAAGTTAAATTAACCTCCCAACCGATTTTATACAAGTCTGGCCAACAACATCAACAATGCTGCATTTTCATCGGATGACTCTAGCAACCATTTTGATTCAGACAACGATGAAGATTTGAAACCAGACCTCGAAGAAAATGACAACCATGTTATGCTGGAAAATTCTCATCTACAAGGTTTGTGATATATTTTTCATTTTGATTATCGGTTCTATCAATGTGTTCAAAATTTAGCTTACTTCATTGTTCATTGTCTTAAATATTTATAACATCAATACATGTCTCCAACACTTATTCATTATGTTTTACACTCTGCTTATCATTATTATCTTAAATTATTCTCCTTTAAATTTACACATGTTACTTCAATTTTATATTGTATGGCATGATGCAATTTACACTGCTGCATACTATGTTACTGAATCATAAAACAATAACAAACTTATTGTCCAGGTTCTCTGGTATACGAACACTTTGTTAAATTTAACTTTTTTTCGCCAATTTCTCATTTAATATATGATTGCCTGGCTAGTCAGATATTGGTAGCCCTTCATGGATATGCCAACATTGTCAGGTGTGCATGTGGTATGGTGAGCGTAAAGGAAAATCAAGATATACTAATATTCCTAAATTTCAAGTCTGCTACAAAGGAGGGAAGCTTGCACTTCCATTGCTTCAAACCCCACCACCTTTACTAAACAAACTTCCGTTTGATCATAATCTACCCGAATAAAAAAACTACAATAACAACATTCGCACCTACAATGCCATGTTTTCATTTATTTCCCCCAGAATAAAATTTTACAAATCACACAGTAATGGTCGTAGTCCACCTATTGCGTTTACATGGTCAAACATGCCTCTGAAGTACGCAAAACTATATATATATATATATATATATATATATATATATATATATATATATATATATATATATATATATATATATATATATATATATATATATATATATATATATATGACGCAGATGTTGGAAATCCACCAAATTCTATGATGAATTTCTACCACAATGAAAATTTAATTATGAGACAAACAAAGAAAAGAAGACAAGACAAATATTTCTGCAGAGTTTCTCTCTGCCCACAAACTGTGGAAAACTTTCTTAATCACTTGCAACTGCAAATTCTGTGATTACAATAAATTGACTTACTTGACTTGCTTTTAAAAAATAGGGGTTACTCCCTCTATTTATAACTGAGCTTACACCCTAAGCCCAAAGCCCAAAATATCTTTTTGTTACTAAATCAAATCAAATCAAATTTATTCTGGACTTAAATCAAATCTATTTAAATCTAAAATAAATCAAATCTTCTTTGACACTATGAATTACAATTTAACACACCACCTAATTCATTGTGTCTAAATTGTCTATGTTCATCATGGCTCTTAGCTTTCTGAATACTTCGACTTGCACTCCCTTCGTCATGATGTCTGCAATCTGATTCTCAGTTCTGCAGTGTTCCAAATTCATCTTCCCATCTGCATCTTTCGACAGTTGCAGTCTTGGTTCTGCAGGTGTCGAAGTTGAGTTGCATTCTTCCATCTCAAACCTCTTTAGAATTTCTCCTGCATATATTCTTTGATGCATCATCAAACCTCTACTGCTCTTGTAGAATTCGATACCAAGGAAATATGAAATCTCACCCAAATCAGACATTTCGAATTCCTTGCTGAGATCACCTTTGAAGTCTTCGATCTCACTTTTATAGCTACTTGTTATCAACAAATCATCTATATAGAGACATAGTATAAGCAATTTACTCTTGCTTCTTCTTACATATACTCCATGTTCAGTTGTGCACTTCACAAATTCCTTCTCCCTTAGAAAACTATCAATTTTCTTATTCCAAGCCCTTGGAGCTTGTTTCAATCCATACAGGGCTTTATGTAGCATGTACACCTTTCTTTCTTCGTCATGTTTCACAAACCCAACTGGTTGTTTAACATAGACTTCTTCATCTAAGGGTCCATTTAGGAATGCACACTTCACGTCCATCTGACATATGTGCCAACTGTTTATTTCTGCTAGACCAACAACCAACCTGATTGTTTCGATCCTAGCAACAGGTGCAAAAACTTCGTCGAAGTCTATTCCTTCTTTCTGTAGAAATCCTTTCGCCACAAGTCTTGCTTTGTGTCGAGTTACTTCACCTTTCGAATTCGTTTTCACTTTGTATACCCACTTGACATCAATTGCCTTCTTACCTTGATGCAATTCGACAAGTGACCAAGTGTTGTTGTCTTCGATAGACTTTACTTCTTCGTTCATTGCTTTCACCCACTTCGAATCTTTTAATGCTTCAACTGCATTAACAGGTTCGACATCTGCATAGAAAGCATAATGTACCAGCTCACCTTCATTATCTATTACATCATCTGATGTAATCACACAATCTTGCAATCTTGCAGGCATGCGTCTTGTTCTTTGAGGTCTGCTTGTACTTGGTATATCTGTTGGTTCCTCTTATCGAACTTCTCTTTCGACTTGAGTTTCTGGCTCTTCGAATAGGATTCCCACTGAATCTTTCTTGACACTTGCAGTCCAATCCCATTCTTTAAACTCATCTATGATCATGTCCCTGCTGATCATAATCTTCTTGTTCTCTGGATCGAACAACTTGTAGCCTCCTGTCGAATGATATCCAACTAGGATCATTTGACTTGACTTGTCATCAAGTTTTCTTCTCAACTAATTTGGCGCATGTCTATGTGCAATAGATCCAAATACCTTCAGATGACTCAAGCTAGGCTTCACACCAGACCAACATTCTTCTGGAGTAATTCCTTCTAGCTTCTTTGTAGGACATCTGTTCAAAATGTATGTTGCAGTCGAAACAACTTCATCCCAAAACTCTTTAGGTAAACTCTTGCCTTTCAACATACTTCTCACCATATTCATGATGGTTCGATTTTTCCTTTCTGCAATTCCATTTTGTTGTGGAGTATAGGGTGGCACCACCTCATGCACAATCCCTTCCTTTTCACATAATTTGTCGAAGTCTTTCGACACATATTCTCCACCACCATCAGTTCTCAAAACTTTGAGCTTTCCACCACTTTGTCTTTCGACCATAGACTTAAACCTGGTAAATACTTCGATCACTTCACTTTTCTTCTTGATCAGGTAAGTCCATAGCTTTAGACTGAAATCATCTATGAATGTAATAAAGTATTTGTTACCTCCCATCGAATCCACCTGGATTGGTCCACATACATCAGAGTATATGACTTCAAGACTAGCCTTCGATCTGCTTCCTGCATCCTTGCTGAATCTATTCTTGTGTTGCTTCTCCTGCACACATTCCTCACATACCTCGTTTGGAATGTCAATTTCTGGCAATCCTGAAACCATATTTCTTCTCTTCAAATCTCTGATGTCTCTGAAGTTGAGATGACCTAGTCTATAATGCCATATCCATTCATCTTTGCTAGCTGCAGTCGAAAGGCACTTGTGCTCCATCACATTTAGTTCAATTTTGAAGGTTTGATTCTGAGACATAGGAGCCTTCAAGATTACACTCCCATTTGCATCAACGACTCTCATCAACTTATCTTCGATTGACACTTTATAATTCTTTTCGACCAACTGCCCTATACTGAGCAAATTGATCTTCATGCCTGGTATGTACAACACATTGGAGATTACTGACCTTTTGCCATCTTTCCTCATAATCATAACATCACCAATACCTTCAGCTGCCAGGGTATTGTCATTTGCAAATTTTACCATATTTTTCTTTGAGGGCTTTATATTGACAAACCAGTCTTTCCTTCCAGACATATGTGATGAACATCCTGAATCCAAGTACCATTGGTCCTTGAATGTATCTTCATCTCTTGTTGTGACCATCAGCATCATCTCTTCTTCTTCATGTTTTGAAAGCTTTGCATCACTTTCTTGATTCTTTCGTTTTTCTGGACAATCACTCGAATAGTGTCCATATTTCTGACAATTGTAACATTGAATGTGACTCTTATCAGGTTTTCGACCACCACCTCTTCCTCTATTTGCAACACCACCTCTTTGGTTGCCTTGGTATGGTATTCTTTGATTCGACACGTCTCCTTCGATTTGGTTTCCTCTACCATTCGATTTATTGTAGCCACCTCTACCTCTGTCGAAACACTTTCCTTTGCTTTTGGTCTCTTTTGCTGAATGTGCCTGCAAGGCCACATCACTCTTCGATTTTCCTGCAGCTCTTTCGTTCATTCTTTGTTCATGAGATTCAAGCGTCCCTTGAAGCTCTTCCTTTTTCAATTTCAACAAGTCTTTACCCTCTTCTATCGCCACCACTATGTGGTCGAACTTAGGAGCTAAAGATCTCAAGATCTTCGACACAACAGCTCTTGTTGTTAATGCTTCTCCACATATCTTGATTTAATTTACTAGTTTTGTAACTCTAGTGAAGAAATCAGATATGTTTTCACTGTCTTCCATCTGAAGCAGTTCATAGGTCCTTTTGTGAGTTTGTAACCTCACTTCTTTCACCTTCTCAGCGCCTCAAAAAGACTTCTCAAGGATCTCCCAAGCTTCTTTTACAGACTCTGAATCACTAACCTTTTCGAAATTGTCTGGGATGACACATTGATGAATTATAAATAATGCTTTATAACTCAGCTTCTCAAATTCTGTGTATTTCTTCTTTTCTTCTTCTGAAGCGTTTTCGCAAAGCGCTTCGACTCCATCTTTTACAAGGTCCCAAAGATCTTGACACCTGAATAAGACTTTCATCTGTTTGCACCAATTCTCATAGTTGTCAACTTTCAGAATTGGTAGCGTTGCTGGATAGTTTGCATTCCCATAACTTGTCATCGTGAATTCTTCAATCGTTCTTGATTGACACTTCCCTTGAATCGAAACAAAAGCTCTTGATACCAGATGTTGGAAATCCACCAAATTCTATGATGAATTTCTACCACAATGACAATTTAATTATGAGACAAACAAAGAAAAGAAGACAAGACAAATATTTCTGCAGAGTTTCTCTCTGCCCATAAACTGTGGAAAACTTTCTTAATCACTTGCAACTGCAAATTCTGTGATTACAATGAATTGACTTACTTGACTTGCTTTTAAAAAATAGGGGTTACTCCCTCTATTTATAATTGAGCTTACACCCTAAGCCCAAAGCCCAAAATACCTTTTTGTTACTAAATCAAATCAAATCAAATTTATTCTGGACTTAAATCAAATCTATTTAAATCTAAAATAAATCAAATCTTCTTTGACACTATGAATTACAATTTAACAGCAGACAATGAAGTCGACAACAAAATTGAATGTTTCAGGTTATTACTTTTTCCCGAACAACATGTGTACATACTCAAATATTATTTATGTTTCTTGATCTATTTTTCCCATGTATCAGAGATAATAAACAAATTGATAAAATAATAATGACTGACTTAAAGAAAATGTTAGACGACTTCAACCCTCATGCTAAAGCTTTTAGAATGGCAAGGGATGTGTTGAAACATAATACATACCAAGATTTGAAGCTGAGACTTATTTCTGAAAGATCAACAGATGGTCGTGTCTATAACCGGCCTACTGTTTCTGAAGTTTCTGCTCTAATCGTTGGGGACGTTAATACTGCGTCCAAAAGAGACATAATTCTTCAACATAGGTCGGGCGAATTACAGAGAATTGATGAATTTAATCCAAGTTACCTTGCCTATCAATATCCCTTGATCTTCCCTTATGAAGAAGACGATTACCAAACTGTTATACTCCATAAGTATAAGGATGACCTGGTTGTTACCAAGAAGAATCGTCAAACTATCAAAGATTGGTTATGTTTCTGATTGCAAGAACGGACAAATGAAGCAAAAACAAGGCTTCATTCAAAAAGACTCTTCCAATAGATATTAATGGATGGCTACACAATGATGAAAATGGAGCATCTTAATTGGTTGTGTCATAATCAATCAAAATTAAGAGTTGGCAAGTACCATAAACTTAATGACTAATGTGCAGATTCAGAAAACAACCAAAGGACTAAAACTGGGAAAAATGTTGTATTTCCTTCTTCATTTGTGGGTGGAAAAAGATATATGAATCAACTCTATTTTGATGGTATGGTTATTTCAAGTGCATTAGGATTTCCTGATTTATTTATTACATTTACTTGCAATCCTAATTGGCCTGAGATTACAAGGCTTTTGTCAATAAAAAATGTATATCCATATGACCGCCCTGATATCATCTCTAAGGTTTTCAAAATCAAATTTGACAAACTCATGACTGATTTAACAAAAATACATGTACTTGAAAAAGTCATGGCAAGTGAGTTTAATACTTCTTGACCATATTTAATTAACCATATGTATTAGTTTTTTCGTTTTCTTTACATTTAACATATTTATGACTTTTTTTACATCAAACAAACATTTATACCATTGAATTCCAAAAATGTGGCATGCCGCATACTCACATTCTCATTTTCTTGCATCACCATGCGACATAGACAACATCATATCCACAAAATTTTTTGACCAAGTTCTTTATTTAAGGTTGTATGAATTAGTCAAAGCACACATGATGCACGGTCCATGTGGTCTTTCCAGGCTGTCTTCACCATGTATGAAGAACATAATATGTTCTAAAAATTTCCCTAAGAATTATAATGAAGAGACAATTGTAGATAAGGATGGTTACCCACTATACAAGAGGAGTTCTAACAGTAATATCATTGTTAAAAATGGTGTTTCGTTAGACAACAAGTTTGTTGTGCCGTATAACACAAGGTTGCTTCTAAAATTTCAAGCTCACATCAATATGGAATAGTGTAACCAAATTACTTCAATCAAGTACCTATTCAAGTATATTCACAAAGGATATGACAGGATCACCGCATTGGTGATTCCTTAAAGACGATCAAATTCCACACAACAATAACCTATTGATGAAAATTAAGGAATACATGGACCGTAGGTATGTGTCATCCAATGAGGCGTCGTGGAGGATATTTTCTTACAAAATTCATGAACTTTACCAGCTATAGAACTTATGTTTTATCATTTTGTTGGTGAGAAGGCAGTTTTCTACACTGATTTTGATAGAATGAGGAATGTAATTGAAAATACAAGTGTCACTGAGTCTATATTCACGTCTTGGTTGATCGCAAATGGACAGTATTACATTTTATACTTATACTTTTTTTTTTAAAAATTTAATTTTCTAATTAAACAATTAAATTTTTTTCTTTTAATATAATTCACGTCCGTACCATAAACACTTTTCTTCAAATTAAAAATTATATTATTGATATATATATTTTTATAAACTAAAATTTACTGTTGATCCAGATATATTTGCTATAGACACGTAAACAAACATTATTTTAATATTCAAAAAACTTTCTTATTTTTATCTTATTATCTTTATATACGAAATATGATATTTATTATTTAAATATTTATAATCCACATAATATTTTTAGTGAAACAATTGCTCGTATTAAATCAGATTCGTGCAAACGCATAAGTGTGAAATATTCAACGGAATAATTTAGATTATTTCAAAAAAAAATATTAAAGTATATTTACTAAATTATAAAAAGTCATGTGAAAATTTAATTTAATAATGAGTAACTTAAATTTATTTAATTTCATTAAAAATGATTAATTTAAATATATTTATTGCAAATATGGTACTACTAGTTTCTTAATTACTAAGATATGGAAATTTGGACGCGTAAGCATGTGTAACTGCGTGTGTGGCACTGTACAAAACCTTTGGATATGGTCCGTAACGAGCGGGCACGTGGTTTTTTGACATTTTCCATAAATCTAATTCTGTTTTCCGTGTTTGGTGGCACTTTTAATTTTTAAATTACCATTTCGCCTATATCTACTTATTTAGAATAAATTAGGCAAATATTGTGAAATATTTTAAGTAAAAATTACTATTATTTTAAGTATCAGTAGATTATATATAATAGATAATGTATATCTACATTTAGATGAGATGAAGATAATTTTTTTTTAATCTGAATTCGATCTTTTTTTTTTGAAATTAGAAAAATAATATATAAATTATTTTATAAAATAAGAAATAAGAAGTATGAATTTTACGTTCTATAGATTTTTTTATAATTATTATATGTATTTAATTAAAATATACTGACGGTATAAAGAAATTGTGTTCTGTCAATAAATCATAATTGTTAGATTGTAAATTATATTTAATTTTTATTTTAATTATTTATAAAATAACCTTAATAGATGATTGTGATATATTATTTGTGTAAAAAATTTTACACTTATAATATATAGTAATTAATTTTTTAATATATTATAATTAATTTTCTATTGATGATATTGAAAAATTTCTTTTTATTAATTTATTTAGTGGTGTATAATTATTTTAAGTATAATTTTTATCACAAATTATGATTAATATATAATAATTAATAATATTTATAAAAAAAATATTTTTAAAATTTAAATTGAAGAAATTAATTAATTAAAATAGTTATTTCATGTGTAAATTGCAATCTTCAACAATTTTTCTATTAGTTATTTTTTATAATAACTTAATAAAATTGAATTGTGGAATATTATAATTATTATATTGTATATTATAATTGTTTTTATTTTTATTTAGATGATATTATAAAAAATGATTTTGATAATTGTTTAGCGACAAATATTTACCCTGTCTAATCTCACTTGCGTAATGAATTTTTTAAGATACATCAGTGATATTTTTATTGGTTCTTCTGAAATAATATTTGTAAAAGCTGTGGTTAATGGTTAATGTATTTTATATAATAAAATATTAGTCACATATCATAATTATTCATTTTTTTACTCGAAGATTTAAAAAAAAAAAGGTTATATATCTTAGGGGGGTACGCTTCAGCCCAATAGTAAGACTTTCAAAACTAGTTAGAAGAAAATTTATTCTGCTGCCTTTAAAATTTGATTTGATATCCTAATAATTGCACTGTTTTTATCATAATATCATTTGTAATTATTGATGTATTTGAAAACATTGCATAGATTTTTGAATTTTTGTAATTATTTATGAAATTTTTTATTAGATTTTTAGAAAATTTCATGAGTTTTTATCAGATGAATAAGTATGATGTATTCTATCAATAAATCTCTTGACATATTAGTCACAATCTAATGTACTTTTTGAATCTCCTGATGGGTTTGATGACATATTGGTTAGGTGTTGGATAAGTTTCAAAATTACATAAAATACATAGGTATTTGTTGACTTATTTTATAAGAAATCGATACAAAAATCTTTAATTTATCTATGAAAAGTGATAAAATACCTGTTTGAACTTTCTACTTGTATATTTATAAAAAAAATGTGAAAAAAATTGAAAACTCACCAAGTAACACAGAAAGGCCTTGCCAACACCAACTTTTTACAAGCAACGCTCGCTACCACATCCATGGGCGTGCTAGGCGAACACATGCGAGAGAAGGCTTTCTGGCTAAGTAGCTTCATTATGAAGGAAGAGTTTGTGTGTTAAGCGAAGATAGACGGTGCGCCTAAAGAGATAGGGTGGCTAAGGCTTGTTGTAGGGTGGGCTGACTTTTCTTAACCTAGAAGAAAGTAGACGCGCTAGGCGAGGATGGCAGTGTTCCTAGAGAGCCTATCTTTCTCTAGCGTATAAATAAGAGGTCTAACTTCAGTTCTTAGAAAATTTTGGTGGATTCAAGGGAGTACAGAAAAGGAGTGGGTTCACCTTAGTATCAATAGAAGAATATGAGAGGGGGATTAAAGGCGGAAGCATTAGTGACACTTACAGATGGCTCTCGAATTTATCTTCTTGAGATTATCTAAATAGCTATGATGAGTAAGCATAGCTAGAAATATGTTTGTTGGCGGTAGATGTAGTTATTATATATTCAGGTTTCAATCGGTCATGACATTTTATATAATTCTACTTATGCTTTAATATTGATGATTCTTCGTCCAAAATGCTTATTTTAGATTATCTATCTAAAATATGTTTTCTTGGTATGGTTACATACGAAAGGTATTGACTGTTAATGATTAAGTTTAATATTTGTAGAATTGAGATAATTGGGAATCCATGTCTGTATATAATTATTGGAACTTAATGTTGTTGTATTTAATAGTGCGAGACATAAATTATTAGTCAATACAGCTAATCTCACGCCATTGAATTAGAAATGAAATACAATGAAAGCAACAAGAGATAATATTAATAATTGAGTAGAAAAGTATATTACTAGTCAATGACTATGCAAGAATATAATGATGACGAGATCTACCCCTAGCAAGTTTTCTCACTATTTACACTGAAGTCTCCATTTACTTTCAGTCATTTACTTTTTTGCAACACAACAACCTTAAACCCTTACTTGGAATCATAAATAATTGAGTTTGTCTTTAAGCACAACCACTCTTTGTGGATACGAAAATATCACACTTGCTTACCATAAAACTTACATAACAAATGGTGTTGTCAAGAATTAACGTGAGTTTTCAAAGACATCTCAATAATTTTTATCATTTTAAGTTTTATATTAATACATGTATATTTTGTTTATAGTTACTAACATATTAATAGTATTAGCTAGTTCTAATTGTTTATGCAAGGAACAAATCTAGTAGAACATCTTTTGTTCGATCCCGAAATTGAAAGAACCACACAAAAATTCAGAAAGGAAAAGATCATTAGATCTAGAATATTCTTCTGTCTTAAATTAGGAAAACATGGTTAATGCATATAACATGATTCAGAACAACAATAACAAAAATGGAAACAACACAAGTGGCAATCCATGCCATAACAATCCAAGATGTCTAAAATACATAGTCAGACCACAAAAGAATGTTCATCAACCCGAGATGAAAATGAAACTTTTGAAAATTTTGTATGCTAACCCTTTTACGGGTTTAGATCATAAAGACTCGTACACTCATCTTACAAAGTTTTACGAGATTTTTGAGATGCTAGAAGCCTCAAAGACGGAGGAGGAAGCAGTATTCCAAAGGTTGTTTTAACATTCACTAATTATCAAAGTAAAGGAGTGGTATCTAGACCAACGAATATCGACAATGACAACGAAAAATTAGGATGCGTTGGAGGAAAAGTTCTTAAACAAATTCTTTCCTCACAACAAATTCATGAAAGCCAAGACAACCATTTGTGTGTTCTCTCAAGGCATAATAGAAAAACCCCGTGAAGCTTGGGAGAGGTACAATTCCATTCTTAGAAGATGTCAAAATCATGGTTTTGTTGGAACAAATTTGATGTGTACCATATCCTTTAGGTTTTAATGATAACAAACTATTTAAAGAACAATTTAGTATACTCATGTTTGCTCAAGTGTGTAGGAACATAGACTAAAATTTGGATTCAAAGTCTAATCTAAAAGTGAATTAAACATTCAAAGAGAAGATTAAAGTTGTAGATTCAGAAGATCAGACTATGAAGAATCATACTCTGAAGAAGTCAACTCTAAACACCAAAGTTTGAAGAAAAGAAAACCTCTAATGGATTAGAACCTGAAGATCTTAGACTCTGATCAAGTTAACGTATGAAGATAAAGCCAACCTCTGAAGACTCAGAGTCTGAAGGATCAGATGCTAATACTCAGACTCTAAAGGATCAGGACCTGAAGCTAGTCAAAGCTCAAGAACCAAGGAAGTTTGACAGGTCACTATCAGACTATGAGGTTAATTAGTCTTCTTTTAATCACATGAAGACTTAGCATTTTTTTGCATAAACCTAAAGAATTACAACTAATAGTTACTTTTATAGCGAAGGAGTTTCAAATGGCATTGCAACGACATTAACCATATCAGGAGGCTTTACAACAATTTTGATGGTGCTTCTCTCAAAGACTCACTTGTGCAGTAAGTTCTCTCCAACGTCTCTTTGGTGTCCCTATATAAAAATAGATGAAGATTTGGATAAAAACACAACACTTCTCTTTGACAAATAAAGAGTTGTTACACTGTCAAAACATTTTCATATGCTTAACTTAGGATTTCTTAACTCTTGTATATTCTAGAAATGCCTAAGTTTTAGAGTCTGTCTGTGTTGTATTTTGTATACACCTTTGATTGTATATCAAGTTTAATTTTGAAACAATCCTATATTTGTAAGATATGTTGTTAGAAATTTCTTACTTGTATGTTTAAGCATTAAAGTCTCTTGCTTGTGTGCTTAAGCATTGAAGTCTCTTGCTTGTATGATTGAGTATTGAAGTCTCTTGGTTGTGTGCTTGAGCATTGAAGTCTATTGCTTGTATGGTTTAGCATTGAAGTATCTTACTTGTGTGTTTGAGAAATTGGAAGTATCTTGCTTGTGTTCTTGAGAATTTGTAATTAGATTTGGTTATAGTGGAAATCCCTTGGAAGTGCAAGGGGATTGGACTACTCCTGATTTGTGGGAGGAACCAAAATAATTTCTTGTGTCTCTCTTTCCATATTCTCTATCTTTTAACTGTTTTTATCCATTACTACTCATTAGACTCTAAATTAGATTCTAACCTTGTGTTTAGAATCTGATAAGATTTCTTCAAAATAAGATAAAAAAGGATAAAAAAGTTAACACAATTCAACCCCCTTCTTGTGTTTATTTCACCTTTAGTCGGCATCAGAGCGTGATCTGTACATCAACATTTAACAATGGTATAGAAAATAATACTTATAGTGCCTCTGAAGTTGAATCTGAAACTTCTGAACCTGATCATCATGTTATCCCCTTTGATTATAGTGCCTCTAAAATAATACTTATATTTATAAACCTCCAACCTTCAGTGTAGATTCTAATTAGTTTGAATGGTGGAAAAGAAAAATGTACACCCACATCATAGGTCTTGATGATGAGTTATGGTATATCCTTGAAGATGGCATTGACTTTATTTTAGATGGATTAGGAATGGTGGCTGAATGAAAGAATCTCACATCTGCTCGTGAAAAGTTATACATGAAACACCATAAAGTAAGAGGAATATTGGTAGATGTTCTACCTCATTTTGAGTATCTCAAGATTCTCAACAAATCTACTGCAAAAAAAACTACTTTTTAGTCTCTTTGTGCTACATATGAAGGGAATCAACAAGTTAAAAAGGCTAAGCCAAACCTTTTGGTTCAACAATATGAAATGTATAAGATGAAGGAAGATGAAGACATTGAAATCATGTTCTCAAGGTTTCAAGTTCTTGTATATGGTCTTCAAGTTCTGAACAACAGTTATACTACTATTGTTAATGTCAAGAAGATTCTTAGGAGTCTTCCTGCCAAGTATAGACTAAAGATAACTGTCATACAAAAAGTTAAAGACTAAACAAGATTAGGATTAAAAGTTTAATCAGTAATATCCAGAGCCATATGATTGAGCTTATTGGAGATGAACCAATAAAGAAGTCAAAATCTCTTACTTTGAAATTTGTTGATCATTTTGCTAAATCTTCTGAAGTATGGAAATCTAAAGAACATAATCATGAAGGAGGTTTTGAAGATGAATTAGATGATGAGGATATGTCATTTCTTATCAAAAGATTCCAGTGTTTGGAAAATAAGGATAAAATATTCTTTGGCAGAAGTTGTGGCTTCAGATGAAATTGTTCCAAAGATAAGAAGGATGATTACAAGGTGTACTTCAACTGCAAGAAGCCTGATCACTTTATTGTTGTCTGTCCAGAGTTATAGAAGAACAAAACAAAGAAAGGAATATTTTATTATAACAACTTCAAAAACAATGTCAAGAAGAGTCTCATTGCAACATGGGATGAAATTGACAATGAAGAAGATTCTGACAAAGATGAAGGAGAAACCAATCTAGCTCTGATGGATCATACATACTTAAATGCATAATATGATACAAAATTTGGTTCATTTTCTGAAGAAGACGATGAGGTATTTTCTAACTTATCTTGTTCCAATTTAATTACTTTCTGTCAAGAACTTATGGATAAATGTCGAGAAAAATATAGACATATGAAAATATTTAAGAAGGATTATGATTTAATTAAAGATGAATTAAAATATTCTCAAAATAAAATTTAATAATTAGAAAGATTATATTGCTCTTGTAAAATATATGTTTGATAAACATATGAATGAGTATGAAATGGCTCTTTAGGAGTTTATCATTTTTTCTTTAACATAACCAAACTTGCATCCATGATCTATGGTGTAAGTAGGAGTAAAGGATAAGGTTTTGATTATTATAAAAACTGACCATTCATGGTTTGGAATTGTAGTTAAAGCAAATAATCCTTCTTCTTTAAGTTCTGCGAAAAAGGACTTTACTCTCACTTTGTGTCTGCAACTAACAAAGTAGAGGTTCTGAATCAACCATGACCAAAGACTATAGAGTCTACGCTTATGAAGAAACCATAATCAATGATTCTAAAATCTAAGATTCTGAAGAGACCAAAACCTAAGACATTAGAGTCTAAGGTTCTAAATGCCTCAAAACTAATAAATAAGAACTATTCAAGACATAAGACTTATAAACCAAAAGTATTGAATAATTATAAGCCTTACTACATGAATGCTAAGGTACAAATTCATAAGAGGCATTTAAAAACTAACCTCAAAGGACCCATAAAACTATGGGTATCTAAGTTTGAAATTGTTTTTGTTGCAAATATGTTTAAAGGGAAGAGCAAAGCAATAATCTTGATACCTGGACAATGGCTACTCACAACATATGATAGAAGAAAAATATATGTTCCAAATTCTAACTCTAAAAATGGAAGGAAGTGTGAAATTTGGAAAAAAACATAAAAGAGAGACCAATGTCACCGGTACTACTGAAGTTGGATGACTAGAAACTGGTGCTTCACAAGTTATCCAACCTTTGAAGGTCATCTAAATCTATGAGCTTATGGTGGCTCTCAAATTGATGCTTGAAATCGGGTACCTAATATTCATTAAAAGAGCATTGCTAGAACAAAATGGGTTTTCATAAAAAACATAATTGAGTAAAAAGGAAAAAACTCAACAATCTATCAAAATTTGTGCAAAGGTATGCAAATTTCCTTGTTTTACCTAACATTTTGTAAACTTGATATTTTATAATATCAATTATAAAACTATTAGATATGTGACAATAGTATTTCAATTTTTTATGAATATACTCTTGTTATCTTCGTGGCAAAGAATCATATTCAAGAGTCAAGCACTAGAGAGAATCATTTTTATTAAAAATATGATCATTTTCTTTAAGAATAATGCTTACTTATGAATGTAGGATCACAATCCGATGATGACCAAAAGCCATTATGATAAAAAATTCTAAACTAGCTTCTGTTAAACAGTCAACTCTGAATCTTCCCAGCCTCTGAAACTTATAATATGATACATTTCCTCTGATAGCACATAAGTGGAAAAGCTATTTATCTTCTTTCTCTGATACTTGCCCACTTATGTGTCACGAATATAAAATGTCTTATGACATGTGGTTTTTAATGGTTGAGTAAAAACCTTCAGATAATGATGAGATGTCTTGAATATTATGCTTCCCACCTCCTTTTGTTTTAATGAGTAATTTATTTCCACTCAAAGCACTCAATCAATCAATACTCACAAACTTCTCTCATTTCACTTCTCACACCATGGTTCTCAAGCCTCTCCAAAAAACAACCCTTTTCAAAATAACCTTTTAGAAACCCTAAAAGCTCCATCAATAGCATCATCGTCTTAACAAGGCCATATCTCCTTTGAATCTAGAAGGAGTTTCCATATTAAACCCAAGACTATGAAGTTTTGTAGAGAAGATCTAAAGTTGATTGTGGAAAATTGTTAGTTCCATGGTTTTAGGATTGTCAACAATTTTGCTAAAAACATGGTTCATAACAAGATATTATAAGAGATTTCCTAACACGTCAGTCATATCTCATTGAAGACAAATATTCTGATAGATGTTGTGACATGTTGTACTAGAACAACAATTCAGTTCTGCAGTTTTAAATCCTTGAAGAATTGATTTTAAAATATAAGATTCTGGATTATTTTAGTTCTCATATGGTTGCATCTAAGCAATGATTTTATTAGGAACAATGCATATTTGATATGGTTTCATAATAGGATCTTGGAGACTTTTTTGGAAACTTTGAAGATTTGTTCCTATTTTTATAGAGGAGATTTTGCAGTTGATTTACATTGGAAGATTGGATTTGATTGAAGAGTTCAAGCCCATAGTGCAACAGTCTCTATATAAAGACTTATTAAACCTAAAATTAGCAAGAATTTACATCAAGAAACCGTGTGTGGTTGAGATAAGGGTTTAAGGTTTTAAGAGTACTTTAGGTGCTTTGTTTGTTTTTGTATGTCACCCATGTATCTTCTGATACATTGAGGTGGATTGATTGTTCATTGTTACTTGTCAATCACTCATGAGCTTTTTAAGAAAAGTGTTGATTATGTATCAAGTTATTGTTCTCACTCATGAGGTTTTAAGCAAAGAGTTTGAGTATTGTTTATTGGAAGTGTAATCTTCTATTTTTGGTTATTGTCACTGGTTTGTAACTGATAGGAAGTGAGAGGGGGTTCTCATATCTAGAAGGTTCATAGGTATAAATTTCATAGGGTAGTGATTATGTAATAAGTTCTAAACTGGGACTATTTAGGCTTTGAATTAATACTATTAGATTTCCTTCATGGCTTGGATTCTCCACAGAGTAGGTGAGTTGCACCGAACTGGGTTAATAATTTATTGTGTTCTTTTACCTTCTGCAATTTACTTCTGCATAACTTTTTGTTTTTGGTAAAAGCTTTATGTTAGCAAATTACATCATAAAATTTTTATTGACATTATCTTTTGCTGTTAGGACATCAGTCTTGACATCTATTTTAAAGTGCCAAAATTTCGATTGGCCTCAGAACAAGCACCCAATTCTGTTTATTGGGTGAGCTCCAGGGAGAATATTTTCTGATACTGTGGACAAGGAAGAAGGATACAACAACATACCACCTATGTTAGATGGTTCAAATTATGACAAGTGGAAGATTAGAATGGTGGCTTTTCTGAAATCCATGAAAAAAAAATCTTGGAATACTGTTTTGAAAGGATGGAGTCATCCTATTGAGAAGGACGAGGATGGGAATGAGTCCCTGAAGCCAGAGGAAGATTGGTATGAAGAGGATGATAAATTAGCTCTTGGAAAATCCTAGGCTTTGGATGCTTTATTCAATAGAGTGGACAAGGAAATTTTTAGGTTGATTAATACTTGTACTGTAGCCAAGGATGTTTGGGAAATTCTCAGGACAACTCATGAAGGTACATCTAAAGTGAAGATGTCAAGACTTCAGCTTCTCACTACTAAATTTGAGAATTTAAAGATGAATGATGATGAGACCATTCAAGACTTTCAGATGAAGGTTCTTGAAATTGTGTTGGGTACCAAAATGTGTTAATATTTAGTATAGTTATTGGTGATTTTCGATTCTATTTATCGCTTATTCTGTTATTTCCCTCTTGTTTCTATGTAAATAATCGTATTTTGATTTAATCAATTAAACAGTTTATAGTTAATCATATTTTGTCTAAATTGTAGGATTTTGCTTTGGATTAAAGCCTGGACAAGGAAATAGCTTAAAGATGGATTTCAAGCATTTTTGGAAGGAATTTTTGTGCTTCAGTTTGCACTTAGCACGGTGTCAGCACAATGGATGGTAGCAGTGGAGATTCGTTTTTTGATGAGGATAGAAATGATGGCTTGTATGATTGGTGATGTTTATGTTTTATGTTCTTACTTACTATTATCTTTATGTTTTATGGTTATTTTTAGTTTATTCAGACACTATTTATGTTATGATGTTGTTCCATCCTCTTAAGGATGATGACTTTGTATTGTGGATATTCTATCCTGTGATACGGTGGCAGAACCGACTGTTATACTGGTTTGGTTTTTTGTTCGCAAATGTTGTGGTAAGAAAGAGTCACCATCGACTTTTATTTCATCCAACAAAGGAAAAGGAGAAAGAACAGAAAAAACCTTTTTTTGAGATATTTATGAGTACGGGGAGTAGATTATAGAAAGGGAAGGTGTTAGCACCCTTTCTATCTGTGGTTTTCCACGGGCTCTTAGGTACTTGCTCATTTTTTAAATTGCTTGTGTGTGCTTGTTTTGAAAAGTTTTGTTTACTTGGCGATAACCCTTGTATCGGTCCTCAAGAGTGTGACGAAGTTGTTTTGAAGACTGTTTTTGAAAAGTGTTTGTGTGAAAAGTTTTTTTTATTTTGAGCAAGTACTTAAGATTTCTACCTACTTGAAAAAAGTCTGTTCGTTTTCGTTTCCTGTAGACAGTGCTATCCTACTATTAAAGAGTAGGTAGCTCCATCGTTGGATTTTTAAAGGGACATTCGAAGGGACAAAATGGCCTCTGAAGGCAACAAGTAAAGATACCTTAGCATTTCGAAGGGACTATCGTCATAAGATCAATTCGTAGGCAACTCGAGGGACAAGTAGGGACTATGATCTTTATGACGATTTTGAATTGCGGGTCATTGCTAAGGTACCCCTACGTTCGAGGGACACGACCATTATTTCCGAGGCAACCAAGTGGGGTAAACCCTAGGAGTGAGCATGTGCAAGTGTGCTTAATTCAGTTATTTTTTGTCTTTTTTATTAGGTGAGCTAACGTTTTAATTTACAGTCTTGTCATACATACCTAATTACTAACAATTAATATATAAAGTGCGAGAATCATAAATCTACGCTATTACATGGCTTCGGGATATTTACATAAAAGGTACAAGAAATAAAAAAAAGCGGGATTTTAAACCTAGCCTATTACATCCCATAATCAGTTACATTATATATATATAAAAAATGCGAGAAATAAAATAACGCGCGTGAGACGAGATCATACGTCTAAGAAGAAAAAACCTAAAAAAAGTATTCTAAATAAACAATAAAATCTTTTTGGTTGTTTATTAATTTATTAGGAAAAAAAATAAATAATCTAGAAATCTAAATTTGATTTAAGAAAATAAATTTGTAGTAAAGTTACCCTAATTTTCTATTGGATTTTAATTACAAAAAAATAATTTGAATCAATTTAATTAATCTAATTAATTAATTGCAATTAAATATTTTATTATAAAAAAAAAACTAAACCTAACTTTTTTTGTTGAATTTCTGATTTTTATGATTTGATTAAAAAAGATATTTTTGTGAAAATAATTAAGATGATAAATTAAAAGAAATAAAAAAAAGAATAATAAAAAAAGAAGATTTGGGCCTGGGGTGATGAAGCAAGCTGGGGGTATGAACTGGAATTTTCAAGCCCAGATTTTTCTTGCAAGCCCACCCTGCATTTGGATCCATGATCCACTGGCTGGATTTGGAGGGTGTATGGTAGGTGCGCTTGGGATGATAGTACCAGATCTGCAATTAAACATTTGGAAAAATATTATGTAGGAGGCAGGGATCGAACCCCTGACCTCCTACACACGCGCGCCTTGAAGACTTCTCTCTTTGCCATCTGAGCTGGATTATTAGTCATACATATAATCAAATAAAATGAATATAATACAAACAAAACATTATGCCCAAGAAAACGCGCGAATTTTTAAACAAGCCAATGGTATGCTGCCACGCCTTCATCTTCCTCGCTGGGACTGTTGTCTTAGGTAAAGACCTTTACCTACAGACGTTGGCCATAGCTACAACCTGTGCATCTCAACAATCATGTCCAGGTAATATAAATTAGATTCAAGTTCATGGATCAATTGGGTTTGATCCTCTGATCATGATAGTATCCATCTTTAGAGCCAATTATTCCTGCATTTGAAAGCCCTAAAACGACCTTATAAACCCTAGCAACGGCGTTTCATACAACAGGCATCAAAACACGTAATTAAATATGGAAAAACATTCCAAAGGATGATATAAACATGAATAGATACGTAGAAATCATTCATCATGCGTGAGTTGTAAAAATAAATTTCAAAAAAATGAGCAAATCGTGATGTTGCTAGCGCGCGTTTCTTGATGCTTCAGGCCTTGATAATGCTTGCTATCGCCCCAATGAACGTCCAGGAGTATGATTTGACCTTTAGAATGCTCTGAGTTGGCCTATGGAGGAAGATCCGGTCTGCACTTTTTGGCAAAAAATTTGAGTTTGATTCTTGCTCTATGGAGGCAGGTTGCGCGTGAATGTTCTTGTTTAGTGTTCATAAAGCTTTGTTATAAGTACTGAATCAAATTAGGGCAATGAATTTGGAAAGAATCAAAAGAATAATGTCATGGCCTTAATGAAGAAATCAAATCTTGAAAAGTTGCCAAATATGGATATTTTGTGCCTATTTGGTCTTGCACGAATTTCTTGCTATTATACAGCCTGTATGGATTTTAATTCAATGCGAAAATCAAATCAAAACAAATCTTCATTATTTTATTTTATTTTATTTGATTTTTAAATGATTAAAATCAAAATAAATCAAATAAATAAGCAAATAATGCATGGAGAGGTTTATGGGTCGTGGACCAGGCTAGGAGCAAGATGCAAGCATAAAAAGTTAGGCCCATTTGAAGAAAAATGCATTTTTGGGCATGGTTGACTTTGTGCAAATTTCCAAAAATGGCCAATTTTGACAATCAACATCTCTCTCAATTTTGATCCTAAGAGGGTGTTCTTGGACTTTTTAGAAAGCTTAGTATGTCCCCTAAGAAACCTCTTTGGTTTCATCTTAATTGGATCTTCCATGTTCATGTAAGGAGCTTTGGCCCAAAAGGTGTTTTTGTTGACTTTTTGGAATGACCTATAATGTCTGAATTCATATCTTTCCATGAGTGCATTTATTAAACTTGAGGGTTGAATATGAGTTGTAGGGAATTGTATTCTCTTTAAAATGAGCCTTGTATGAGAAATTTCTGATAAAGTTTGAAAAAGTTATGCTTGGTCAAAGTTTGGTTGACTTTTCCTGAGAAACCCTAATTTAGCAACTTTTGAGTTTTGATGAATTAAGAGCCTTCCTTTGGGAATCATGACCAACCCTTTATCAAATGATGGATATCACTTCAAAATGTTTATGTTGACCAAAAATCTTGGGGTTTGACTATATGTGGGCCCTAGTTGACTTTTGACCTAGTACAGTTGATTTTCCAACATCTGAGCAGTTGATTGGGCAAACTTCTTGTGCAAGGCATGAAACTTTGCATGAATGGTATTGAGAACATATTAGGACTATGGAGAGCATATGAGTCCTTTGGGACTCAACCATCTTGATGAAAAAAGAAACCCTAGTTAGAGGTTCATTACTTTAGGAGAGAGTTTGTCTGGTCAACTCTTGGGCATCCTTGAGCAAGTAGAGTATCTTAATGAACATATGTTGAGTAAAAATGGGAGGGAAAATTTTGGGGTACAACAACTGCCCATGTTCAATCTTCTTAATCCTGAGGATGTAGATTGGTTGGGCTGCCTTTCGTGATCCGAGGATGGAAGATGATTGAACACTAGAGTGCCCAGAAATTTGCACTCGCATGAAGTAACACTGATTGGTGATATCGAGAATGGGATTGCATATGCCATTTAGGAGTCGACAGAGAGTCGTCGGAGATGGGATTAATGATGCCATCCAGAAAAGATATCAGTTGTATAAGAGATTCCTTTGTGAGAATTCATGTACCCGTCGCTGAGGAGAACTTCGCCGGGGAATGTTGATTTATGTCCTAGGTAGTAGAGTATAGGAGCTTCAGTTGTCCATTACTCTACTGGGGAATTAACTCTTAATTGAGGAGGTGGAAGTAAACTGCATGTCTGGTCAGGGTCCAGGCTGCACAGCGGCTTATTGGGGAATTGTGAAGTTGGCCGTATCTGGTCAGGTCCCGGTCTTACAGTGTTGTAAACTGTTGTCTGGAGATAAATGAGAAGGAATCTGGATAGTAGGGTTACTTCGAAATGAAAGCCTGAATAGTAGGGATATGGGAAAGAACCTGGATAGTAGGGTTACTTCGAGATGAAAGCTTGGATAGTAGGGCTATGATAAGGAACCTGGATAGTAGGGTTACTTCGAAATGAAAGCCTGGATAGTAGAGCTATGAGAAGGAACTTGGATAGTAGGGTTACTTCGAGAGGAAAGCCTGAATAGTAGGGCTATAAGAAGGAACCTGGATACTAGGGTTACTTCTAGATGAAATCCTGAATAGTAGGGCTATGAAAAGGAACCTGGATAGTAGGGTTACTTCGAGATGAAATCCTGGATAGTAGGGATATGAGAAGGAACCTGGATAGTAGGGTTACTTCGAGATGAAAGCCTGGATATTATGGCTATGAGAAGGAACCTGGATAGTAGGGTTACTTTGAGATGAAAGCCTGGATAGTAGGGAAATGAGAAGGAACCTGGATATTAGGGTTACTTCAAAATGAAAGCCTGGATAGTAGGGCTATGAGAAGGAACCTGGATAGTAGGGTTACTTCGAAATGAAAGCCTGGATAGTAGGGCTATGAGAAGGAACCTGGATAGTAGGGTTACTTCGAAATGAAAGCCTGGATAGTAGGGCTATGAGAAGGAACCTGGACAGTAGGGTTACTTCGAGATGAAAGCCTGGATAGTAGGGCTATGAGAAGGAACCTGGATAGTAGGGTTACTTTGAGATGAAAGCCTGTATAGTAGGACTATAAGAAGGAACCTGGATAGTAGGGTTACTTCGAGAGGAAAGCCTAGATAGTAGGGCTATGAGAAGGAACCTGGATAGTAGGGTTACTTCGAAATGAAAGCCTGGATAGTAGGGCTATGAGAAGGAACCTGGATAGTAGGGTTACTTCAAAATGAAAGCATGGATAGTAAGGCTATGAGAAGGAACCTAGATAGTAGGGTTACTTCGAGATGAAAGCCTGAATAGTAGGGTAATGAGAAGGAACCTGGATAGTAGGGTTACTTCGAGATAAAAGCCTGGATAATAGGGCTATGAGAAGGAACTTGGATAGTAGGGTTACTTCGAGTGGAAAGCCTGGATAGTAGGGCTATGAGAAGGAACCTGGATAGTAGGGTTTCTTCATTTGGTTATGTAGATTAGTTGACCCGTTTGATCTTCGGGAACTAATTTTCCATTAGCTTTCTGTAGACATGACATGTATAACTACTGGAATTATTGTGTGATGCATGAAATGCCTTGTGAGATGGTGTGATACAGTGGTAGAACCGACTATTTAATACTGGTTTGTGTTTTTTGTTTGCAAAATGTCGCGGTAAGCAAGAGTCGCCACCGACTTTATTTCATCCAACCGGAAAGGAAAAAAGTACAGAAAAAAAAATCCTTTTTCGAGATATTCTGAGTATGGGGGGTAGTTTATAGAAAGGGAAGGTGTTAGCACCCTTTCTATCCATGGTTTTCCATGGGCTCTTAGGTACTTGCTCATTTTTAAATTGCTTGTGTTTGTTTACTTTGTTGTTTGAAGAATGTTTTACTTTGTGATAACCCTTGTATCAGTTCTCAAGGGTGTGACGAAGTTGTTTTGAAAATTTGCTTGAAAGTGTAAGTGTGAAATGTTTTGGTTTGAGCAAGTACCTACTAGCGTCTACCTACTCGAAAAAATATTGTTTCTATTCGTGTTTCCTTTAGACAATGCTATCCTACTATTGAAAAGTAAGTAGCACCGTCGTTGGAATTTGTAAGGGTCAACTCGAAAGGGACGTACAATCACTAAAGCAATATTAGGACACCTTAGTAGTAACCCTAGAGTCTTAAGATCATTTCGAGGCAACATTTCCGAGGCAACATTTCTGAGGTAACATTTCCGAGGCAATATTCGAATGGGACAATTTGATCTTTTAGACTGGAGGGAAACCAATAAGACACCCTATGCATAATGATTGTTTACCGAAGGCAACCGAAGTGAGAGTATACCCTAAGAGTGATATGTGCGAGTGATTTGTTTCAGTTATTTAATCTTTGTAAATTAGGGTTTTCTAACTGTATTAATTTGTCATACATTCTTGCCATACAATCCTATTAGCATACATCTAAATAGTTAAATATTTGCGGGAATTAAAAATGTGAGAAAATAAACCTAGCTATTACAAGGCTTTGGGGAGGGGGATTAATTACATAACCAAAAAGTCGGGGATTTAAACAGTAAATAAAAAAACCTAAATTAACTATTACAAACCATGAACAGTTACAAAAATATTGGCAAAATAATTAACAAGCGCGCGGTGAATTAAATGCGAGACGATTAGGGTTTTGACCCTTTGACTAATCCTACTTGCGATTGATTAAAGAAAAATGTTTTTGTCATGTTTTGGTATTTGAGAAAAAAATAATGGAATAATTGAATTTTAAAAAAAAGAACCTAATTACTAATTAATTTTAAATTAAGAAAAATAAATAAATTCATTCTAAAAAACCTATTTCTATATTTTTTTCATTTATTTGAGAAAGAAAAAATTAAATCAAAAGTTAACCTAATTTTCTAATTGAATTTTAATTGTGAAAAAAAAACAAATTAAAGTTACCCTAAAATTAACTAATAAAAAAAACATTTATTAAGAAAATATTTTTTTTGTGATTTTTGATTGGTTAATTTAAATTAAATTTTGTGTTGATTAAAAAAAACAAGATAATTAAAGAAAAGGAATTAAAGAGAAAAAAAGTAGTAGAAATAACCAAATGGGCCTATTGTCAGCAGATCTGGCTGGAGATGGATCCAGAGGATGATGATTCTCAGAAGGTGAGGTGTGCTGGATCTGGTTCTGGCTGATAGATCCAGAAGATGATGACCCTCAGAAGGTGTATGTGCTGGATCTGGTTCTGGCTGATGGATCCAGAAGATAATGACCCTCAGAAGGAGAGGTGCGCTGGCTCTGGTTCTGCCTGATGGATCTAGAAGATGATGACTCTCAGGAGGTGCATGTGCTAGATCTGGTTCTGGCTGATGGATCCAAAAGATGATGACCCTCAGAAGGTGTATGTGCTGGATCTGGTGAAAACAATGGAGAAAATGCCAAAAGCTCATGCCTGGGATCGAACCCAGGACATGAGCTTCTGACTTCCTTCCTCTGACCAACAACGCTAGATGTTAACTTGTTAATATAATAAAAACAAATAATATATTGGAAAATAGGTTAGTGGCCAGAATAACGCGCCAAAATTTAAACCAGCCAGTCAGGTTGTGACACACTGTTGTCTTCTTCCTTGGAACCGTCGTTTTAGGCTCTGAACCTTTACCTACAGACGCAGGTCTGTTGCTGAAAGCCTGTGTCATTCAAAAATTCCATACAAACATGATAAATCAATTGTGATGGTACCAATCAACTCATCTTGGTCTCACGAGTGTCATGGTAGCCATTATCAGGCCTAATTTTGCTTAAATCATAAAACCCCAAACTGGAGCACGAGACCCTAACAATGGCAAAAGCTTATTCCTGCACTGTAATTTAAATCAAACTATCCAGAAACATTGCAAACATGATGATAAACACAAATATGTAACTTAAACATGCTAAAGATGCAAGAATCACAGTAATCAAATTTGGATAATTTTGAAAACCATGAGAGTGATAGGGAGTGATTCTGGACGTGTAGGGGCGGGCAAGCAATTGGAGAAGCTTCCTGAGATGCCCAGGAATGTATTGCTAGCCTTGAAACTCCTTGAGGACGACTCTCAGATGGATTTCAATCCCACACTTTTTGTCCAAAGTTTTGAGTTTTCTTCTAACAGTTTCACGCCTACCATCCCCTTCTTTTGATCTGCAAAGCTTTATTATATAACCTAGAATGAATTAGGTTAACAAACTTGACATGAATCTTTGCATTTATCCAAGATTTGATTTGATTTTCAACTTGTATGATATCTTTCTATTTTCATGCCAATCATGCCTTTATTGTACCAATTGCCATTGATTCTAATTGATCATGCAAGCTCAGCATATCTTGATTGCCAATCTGTAAAAAAAACAAATCAAATCATATCTTTGATAATTTTCACCATTTATTTGACTTAATTCACTTTTTAATTAATGAAAAATCAAAATAAATTGAAAGATGAATCAAATAATGTGTGGAAAAGTATTTGAGTCGTGGACCACATTATAATTGAGGTGCAAGCATAAAAAGTTGGGTCCATTTAGCAAAAAATGCAAATTTGAGCACATTTGACGTTTGACAATTTTGCAAAAATGGTCAACTTGGCCAATGCATAACTCTCTCAATTTTGACCCTAGATAGGTGTTCTTGGACTTTTTAGAAATCTTAGGATGTCCTCTAAGCAACCCTTTTGGTCTCATATCAATTGTGTCTTCCATGTTAATGCATGAAGCTTTGACCCAAAAGGTGTTTTTGTTGACTTTTCAAAAGGACCTATAATGTCAAAATTCATATGTTTTTGTGCGTGAATATTCTAAACTTGGGATATGAATATGAATTGTAGGTAATTTCATCCTCTTAAAAATGAGCTTTGGATGAGTCATTTCTGATAAAGTATGAGAAAGTTATGCTTGGTCAAAGTTGAGTTGACTTTTCCTACAAAACCCTAATTTAACAACTTTTGGGTTTTGATGAATTGTGAGAAATCCTTGAGGAATTATGATCAACCCTTGATCAAATGATGGATAATACCTCAAAATGAGTATGTTGACCAAAAATTCTTGAATTTTGATTGTATGTTGGCCACAATTGACTTTTGACCTAGTACATTTGATTTTCAGGCATTTGAGCAATTGACTAAGCAAACCTCTTCTGCAAGGCTTGAAACTTGACATGGATGATCTTGAGAACATATTAGGACCATGGTGAGCATTTTAGTCCTTTGTGGTTCACACATCTTGATGAAGATGGAAACCCTAATTTGAGGTATGATGCCTTAGGAGAGAGTTTGTCTGGTAAACTCTTGAACTTCCTTGAGAAATTTGGGGACCTCACTTGACATTTGTTGAGAAATATGGGAGGGAAAATTTTAGGGTACAACATCTGCCCCTGTTCAATCTTCTTAAACCCGAGGATGTAAATTGGCTCGTCTGCCTTTCATGATTTGAAGGTGGAAAATGATTAAACACTAGAGTGCCCAGAAATTTGCACTCGCATGAAGTGATACTTGATTTGTGATATCAGGAATGGGCTTATAGATGCCATTTGGTAGTTGCTAGAGAATTGTCAGAGATGGGCTTAAAGATGCCATCCGAAGAAGTGTTGATCGCATAAGAGATTCCTTTGTGAGAACCCATATACTTGTTGTTAAGGAGGACTTCACTGGGGAATGTTAGTCTCTGTCTTGAGAGAAATAGATTTTTAGGAGCTTTAGTTATCCGTTACTCTACTGGGGAATAATTCCAGTTTGGGAAGCAGAAGTGAACTGTGTGTTTGGTTAAGGCATATGCTGCACCGCGACTTTCTGGGGAAATGTGAAATCAATTGTGTTTGATCGAGTCCCGGTCTTACAGTGTTGTGGACTACTGTTTGGGGATAAGAGAGGAAGAACCCGGATAGTAAAGTTATGAGAAGGAACCTGGATAGTAGGGTTACCTTGAGATGAAATCCTGGATAGTAGGGCTGCTGAGAAGGAACCTGGATAGTATGGTTACTTCGAGATGAAAGCCTGGATAATAGGGCTGCTGAGAAGGAACCTGGATAGTAGGGTTGCTTCGATATGAAAGCCTGGATAGTAAGGTTGCTGAGAAGGAACCTGGATAATAAGGTTGCTTTGATTAGAAAGCCTAGATAGTAGGGCTACTGAGAAGGAACTTGGATAATAGGGTTACTTCGAGATGAAAGTCGGGATAGTAGGGCTGCTGAGAAGGAACATGGATAGTAGGGTTACTTTGATATGAAAGTCTGGATAGTAGGGCTGCAAGAAGGAACCTGGATAGTAGGGTTATTTCACAATGAAAGTCAAGATAGTAGGGCCGTGAGAAGGAACCTGGGTAAGGTTATTTCGAAATCAAAGCCTGAATAGTAGGGTTGTGAGAAGGAACCTGGATAGTAGGGTTGCTTCGATATGAAATCCTGGATAGTAAGGTTGCTGAGAAGGAACCTGGATAATAGGGTTGCTTTGATTAGAAAGCCTGGATAATAGGGATACTAAGAAGGAACCTGGATAATAGGGTTACTTCGAGATGAAAGTCGGGATAGTAGGGCTGCTGAGAAGGAACATGGATAGTAGGGTTAATTTGATATGAAAGTCTGGATAGTAGAGCTGCAAGAAGGAACCTGGATAGTAGGGTTACTTCGCGATGAAAGTCGGGATAATAGGGCTGCAAGAAGGATCCTGGATAGTAGGGTTGCTTCGATATGAAAGCCTGGATAGTAGGGATACTGAGAAGGAACCTGGATAGTAGGGTTACTTCGAGATGAAAGCCGGGATAGTAGGGCTGCGAGAAGGAACCTGGATAGTATGGTTACTTCGAGATGAAAGCCGGGATAGTAGGGCTGCGAAAAGGAACCCGGGTAGTAGGGTTACTTCGAGATGAAAGCCAGGATAGTAGGGCTGCGAGAAGGAACCTGGATAGTAGGGTTACTTCGAGATGAAAGCCGAATAGTAGGGTTGTGAGAAGGAACCTGGATAGTAGGGTTGCTTCGATATGAAAGCCTGGATAGTAGGGCTACTGAGAAGGAACCTGGATAGTAGGGTTACTTCGAGATGAAAGCCGGGATAGTAGGGCTGCGATAAGGAACCTAGATAGTAGGGTTACTTTGAGATGAAAGTCGGGATAGTAGGGCTACAAGAAGGAAACTGTATAGTAGGGTTACTTCGAGATGAAAGCCAGGATAATAGGGCTGCAAGAAGGAACCTGGATAGTAGGGTTACTTCGAGATGAAAGTCGGGATAGTAGGACTGTGAGAAGGAACTTGGATAGTAGGGTTACTTCGATATGAGTTTGGGTAAACTGCAGAGGGAACCCGTGTGAGGTTAATTTTGTCGCACTAATGATTACTCTGTTTAGCTTCGAGTGTTGATCATGGACTTGCTGGAAATTGTTGATAATAACTGTCTTTCTTGAAAGGAATACAGGGTTAGTTATGTGCGATACATGAGATGCATTGTGATGAGGTTCTCAAAATAACTGATATTATGTTATATGTGATGTATGCATATGTCATGATGTATAACCATGAAATGCTGACGTAATAAACTGAGTCCAGGAAAATAAATCCCTGACTGCTGTTTGGAGAGTATGAGAAATGGTATTCTTGACTGCTGTAAAAAACCATAGTTCCTCTATTTCTTTTGGGGATGGTGAACCAAGATGACTATGCTGGGGATTTGCCCCTCGTTTACGGACATTCTTCCGAGGAGAGACTCTATTTGAGAACAAATCTGCGGGGGAATAACTCTGTTAGAGGGGAGATACCTTGTTGATAGATCTACTGATTTGGAGAAATAAACTCAGCTGGGGATGAATTTCCGTTGCTGGTGATAATGAATTCTGTTGGAGATTGAATTTCTGCTTGCGAGAGGGATAAGCTCTGCTTGGGGAAAATTTTACTTACTGACTCGCGATTGTGCACCTTAGCTGAGGAAAGTCATATCCTGTTCGGGAAAGCTGATATCACTATATTTGGATACTCTTTACTCTGTGGGGAGTGTATGTACCACTACTCATGTTCTCAAACTGGCTCTATCCCAGTACCTGATGGGCAGAGTAATTGTAAGGCTGGGGCACTTCTTGCTTTTCCTGTTCCTGGAATTACGAGTAATTGTCTTTGTTTCTTGTGTAAATATTTATGAGCAGTCATTATTTTCAAATGCATATATCAAAAATGAATCATTGGGCGTTCTTGCAAAACAAAACAGAAAAAGAAAAACAAAGTAAAACTTCTTATGAAAATGAATTGTATTGATTTTTGAAGTTGGCCTGTAATAGGCGTTTTGTACAAAGAGGCTGACGCTCTAGTAAGAGAACGCCTCCGAAAGATAGAAATTGCACAATTTGTGTAAAATAAAGAAAAACAGATATGTGAAACAACCCCATTGGGTTCCAACTCTGCTATTGCCTTTATATCTTCAAGTGTCTCATCACTTTGCTACTTGGTCGAAGGTTGATCAGATTGAATGGCGTCGTCTAAGCTTGATAGTCTATACCGAAGCCTGGTTGCAAGATGATCCAATGAAACATAATGTTACGCTTCAATCCCTAATTTTTTCCTGGACCGCCCTTTCGGGTTTTCCGTCCACCGGGATACCCTTTTTTGCCCAAGTCGCCTTTTCAGGTTTTTGACTTACCGGGTGTACAGTTTTTCATTTTCAACCCTTTCTTTTGCCCGAACCCTTTTGGTTCGCCGGGAAGCCCTTATTTTTTCCTAGGCCAGTCAACCTAGCGGGTCTTTGATTATGCGTAATATTTTTTCACTATGTCTGCATTGACGGGGTGAGGAAGGTCGTCAACATCCATGGTGGTTAGGATCATAGCTCTCCCCGATAAAATGTTCTTAACCACAAATGGACCTTCGTACGTGGGGGTCCATTTTCCCCTGGGATCACCTTGCGGTAGTATGATACGTTTGATCACTAGATCCCTGACTCGATATTCTTGACGTCTGACTTTCTTGTTAAAAGCCTTGATCATCCGCTTTTGATATGTCTGACCATGACAGATAGCAGTAAGTCTCTTTTCATCAATTAGATTCAGCTGATCAAGTCAGGTTTGGATCCAGTCGTCTTTGTTCAAACCCGCATCCTTCATAATCCTGAGAGAGGGTATTTAGACTTCTATGGGTAGGACTGCCTCCATGCCATATACCAGAGAGTAGGGTGTTGCCCCTGTTGACGTCCGTGCTGAGGTACGGTACCCATGAAGAGCGAATGGTAACATCTCGTGCCAGTCTTTATATGTCACCGTGATCTTCTGCACAATCTTCTTGATGTTCTTGTTAGCTGCTTCAACAATGCCATTCATCTTTGGCCGGTAGGGAGAAGAGTTATGATGCTGAATATTGAACTGCTTGCAGAGCTTGGTGATCATTGTGTTATTGAGATTCGTACCATTGTCAGTAATAATTCTCTCTGGGACACCATATCGACAGATCAGATTATGTCAGATGAACTGCGCCACGACGTTCTTGGTTACTGTAGCAAAGGAAGCCACCTCAATTCACTTCGTAAAGTAATCAATGGCTACCAGAATGAAGCGATTCCTGTTAGACGCAGTAGGTCTGATCTCGCCGATCATGTCGATGCCCCACATTGTAAAGGGCCAAGGAGCTGTTAAAACATTCAGGGGAACTGGAGGTACATGCACCTTATCAGCATAAACTTGGCACTTATGACAGGTTTGAGAGTGCTGATAACAATCGACTTCCATAGTGGACCAGTAATATCCTGCCCGTAGGATTTTCTTCTCCATGGTATGTCCACTGGAATAAGTTCCGAAGGTACCTTCATGTAACTCTGTCATGATCCTTTCTGCCTCGCTCTTATCTACACACCGTAGTAAGGTTGAATCATGGTTACGTTTATAGAGGATTCCATTACTGATGAAGAACTTCACAGCGAACCTTCTACGAAACTTCTTATCATTAAAATATGCCCCCTCGGGGTATTCTTGAGCCTCAAGATACCTCTTTACCTCGTGAAACCAGGGTTTATCTGCTACCTCTTCAGTCTCGATGTCACAGCAATGTGCGGGTTCATCCAACCTCTCAATGGTAATCTGGGGAGCTTCATTGTCCCACCTGACATTGAACATAGAAGACATGGTAGCTAGCGTGTCCGCCAACTGGTTCTCTTCTCGTGGGAAATGTTTAAAGGTTATTTCCTCAAAGTGTGGGAGAAACGTCAGTATATACTGTTTGTAAGGAATATGATTCGAGTGCTTCGTATCCCACTCGCCTTTGATCTGACTTATCACCAGAGCGGAATCTCCGAATACACTCAAGAACCTAATACTCAGGTTAATAGCAGCTCAAAGACCCATGATACACGCTTTATACTCCGCCATATTGTTGGTGCAGTTAAAACATAATCGGGCGGTGAACGGAGTATGACAACCCTCAGGAGATATAATTACAGTGCCAATGCCATCACCTAATGCATTCGAGGCTCCATCAAAATACATAGACCATCGGGATCCCTCCCCGGGTCTTTCATCCGGTCCAGGTTCTTTATAGTCGGTTACCAACATGATGTTCTCATCTGGGAACTCGAAATTCATGGAATGGTAGTCATCCACGGCCTGATGCGCCAAATGATCCGACAATACACTCCCTTTGATTGCTTTTTGGGTTGTGTATTAGATGTCGTACTCGGTTAAGATCATCTTCCATCTTGCTATTCTTCCGGATAAGGTGGGCTTCTTGAAAATATATTTGATCGGATCCATCTTTGATATCAACAAGGTAGTGTGAGTCAGCATATACTGTCTCAGACGGCGAGCAGCCCATGCCAAAGTGCAACAAGTTTTATCGAGCAATGAGTATCGGGTCTCACAGTCGGTAAACTTTTTGCTAAGGTAGTAAATTGCATGCTCTTTTCGACCAGACTCGTCATACTGCCCCAGCACACACCCCATTGAACTGTCTAGCACTGTCAGGTATAATATCAAAGGTCTTCCTTCAACTGGAGGCATCAAAATTGGTGATTCTTAAAGGTATCCTTTAATTCTTTCAAAAGCAGTCTGGCATTCATCATTCCACTTTACCACTTAATCTTTCTTCAGCAGCTTGAAGATTGGCTCACAAGTAGCAGTCAGATGTGAAATGAACCTGGAGATGTAATTCAGACGTCCCAAGAAACCTCTAACTTCCTTCTCTATGCGGGGAGCCGACATCTCTTGTATGACTTTTACCTTTGCAGGGTCCACCTGAATACCCTTATCACTGAAAAAAAGCCCAGAAGCTTACCAGACCTTACCCCGAAGGTACACTTGTTCGGATTCAACCTCAACTTGTATGTCCTCAACCTGTCAAACAGTTTCTGGAGATGATCAAGGTGCTCTTCCTCAGTCTGGGACCTGGCTATCATGTCATCAACATAAACCTAAATCTCGTGGTGAATCATATCGTGGAACAAAGCGACCATGGCACGCTGATAAGTTGCCCCAACATTCTTCAACCCAAAAGGCATTACCTTGTAACGAAAAGTGCCCCACTATGTAATGAATGTTGTCTTATTCATGTCCTCGGGAGCCATCTTGATCTGGTTGTAGCCAGAAAAACCATCCATGAAGGAGAAGATCTTATGCTGCGCAGTGTTGTCGACTAGAACATCAATGTGAGGAAGTGGTAAGTCATCCTTGGGGCTTTCACTGCTCAGATCTTTGTAGTCCACACACATCCGTACCTTACCGTCCTTCTTAGGTACCGGAACGACGTTGGCAACCCACTGCGGATAAGAAGTGACAACTAAGAATCTTGCGTCGAACTGTTTCATGACCCCTGCTGTGATCGGTGGATTTAGAACTGACTGTTTAACGCTGGTTCGCGAAATGTCGCGGAAGCAAAAGTCACCACCTTCTTTTATTTTCTCCAACATGGACAGGACAAAAGCACAGCAAAATTCCTTATGAGAACGTTTCTCGGTTCGGGAGGTAGATTTATAGAAAGGGAAGGTGTTAGCACCCTTTCTATCCATGGTTATCCATGGGCTCTTAGATACTTGCTCTTATGTTTTCAAAGTGTTTGCTTTTCAAAATGTGAGTGGGCTTGAAAAAGTTTCATTGAAAGATTTCTGAATGACTCTTGTATCTGTCCTCAAGAGTGTTTGAAAAATTTGCTTTGAAAGCTTTTAGAAAGTGTCAGTGTGAAAAGATTTTTGATTGTTTTTGAAGAGAGAAAGTATCCATGAGTCATCTATCTACCCTAAGGAATTAAGCTGTGTAGAAGTCCTTAAGGTAGTGCCATCCCACCATTGAGAGGTAGGTAGCACCACCGTTGGAGGTGTTCGGGTCAATTCGATTGTAGGGACAATGTGGTCACCGAAGCAACAGTAGGACACCTTAGAAGCTACCCTTATGTCCTTGATCCTTTTTTAATCCGAGGCAACCGTTTCGAGGCAACTATTTTGAGGCAACTGGATCATGGACATAAGGACCGCTAAAACGTCCTATACTTGACGACCACGTTTCGAAGGCAACGAGTGAGGCGTACCCTAGAAGTGGTGTGTGTATTTGTGTATTATTTTCAGTCTAACAGTTATCTTTGATCATGGAACTGTGAGCTACGCGTTGTTTTTAGTTAACATACATTCTTTCATGCAATTTGGAATTTAAGAGTGCGGAAAATTAAAAGACGGAAAGATAAAAGCTACGCTATTACAAGGCGCAGGTCTATACATCGCCAAAATACAAAGACCCGTTTTTGATAAAGATGCGGAAAGTAAATAAATACCTAATTACTATTACATCTGGAAAGCAGTTACATAATAATCAATAAAATAATGATGCGCGAAAAGAATTAAAATCAGGACGTCCGAGGGTTTTGACCCTTTTGAGAAATTAAATTAAATTAAAGTCTAATTATTTATTTAATTAAAGTAAAGAAAATGTTTTTATGTTTTTTTTTGGTATTTATGAAAATAAAGAAAAAGAATTAAAAGGAAACCCTAAATCTAGATTATTTTAATTATTAAAGAAAATGTCAAAGTTGACCTAATTTACTAATTAATTAATTTACAAGTTATTTACAAAAAATAATAGTAATTAATAAGAATAAATAATGAGAAAAATAATTAATTAAGAAAAAGATGAAAATGTCAAAAAAACCTAATTCTATATATTTTTTATTTATTAAGAAAAGATTGAAATTTAAAACCTAAATTAAACTAAATTAGTTGTTAGAGTTTATTTACCAAAAATATGTTAGTGATGAATTTAATAATAATTAAATATAAAACATTTTTTGGTTTCTGATTTTTTATTATGGAAAAAATTATTTTATGGTGAAAAAGCAATTAAAACAATTAAAAAGAATTAGAAAAGAAAAGAAAATAAAATTAAAAAGGATGCAAACCAAGGGAGGTATCAGACCCAAATGGAGGTTTTTTGGAAGTAATTCAGGCCCAAGAACACAAGGCTCGTTTGACTTTCCATGATTGTGTGCGTGCTGTTGACTGGAGTGTACCATGGAATTCATTCAGTGGCCCTTGGATTGATCATCATGAGCGCGTGGCAGTCTTAAGCGTGAGTGCGTATGGTAGGGCGTTTGATGAAAGCTGCACTAGAACACTTTAAGAGAAAAATCAAGAATTATATGGGGGGACCTGAGAATCAAACCCAAGTCCCAATGCTTGCAATACACATCCTCAACCAACTGAGCCAGGCAACGCGTTTGTAGTGTAAATGGCAAACAATAATTATATAAAAAAACACACGTTAATGATATAAACAAAAAAAAAATACGCGCGCAGTTTGAATCACCCAACCATGTGATGACACGCCTGTCTTCTTCTCCGTTTACCTGCAAAATATGAATGAGATAGCGGGGGTTTTAAACCCCCACAAATTGAAACTGTGGAAAATAGAGAATAGAAGAGGAGGAAATATAAAAAGGGCGCGAGGGTATCATTTGATTCGTCTTGTTGCAACGATTTTGTCCATATAGGTTTGGAAGTCCAATTTTTCCATACAAGGAAAACCCTAATTTGGATGTTCTGAAAACCTAATATTCTTCAATGGTGGATTTTGATTTAGGCAATGTTAGGTCAATTAACTTATACCAATCGCTTCAGAAGGTACCTATTAGTGTAAATCAAACAAGAAAACCAATTAAAAGCACATGAATCATGATATGTCAAATTGGAAAACAAAGCAAACTGTATGGCTTCGTGGGGATGAATCTTTGCGCGTTTGGACTAGTCCTTGATTGCAAACGCTTCCTGGAGGCTTAGGCAACGTGTTGGAATCCTTTAGAAGCTTTGAATTATTCTGCAAGTATGAAATCCGTTTCCAAGTTTTTATTGAAAATTTGCAAATTGGTTATGGCCTCTGAGCAGTTTTTTCGTGTGTTCTGCACTAGGGTTCACTTGTGCCTTTGTATGTGAAGCAAATTAGGTCAAAACCTTGGCCCAAAAGTCCATGAATTAATGTTTCATATCTTTGATTTTCACCATATATTTTTCAATCTTTTTCCATGAAAACTTTGCCAATTATGGAAGATCTTGTCCCCTTGAGTGATGCACGAAATCCTTAGCATGTGTGGAGTATATTTGCTGCATAAAAAGATTTGACAACCATTATTTGATATTTTTCTACAATTAAAACCAATTAAATGAATTAATAATAATAAAAATTAAATTAATTAATTAAAAATAAGAAAATAAATCATTTTGAGCTCAATGGGTCGTGCATAGGCTTTGGGTAATGATTCAAGGAAGAATTTGAGGCCCATTAGCAAATTTGAGGCTTTTTATGCAAAGTTGACTTTTGAAAGTTCCCAAAAATTTCCCAACTTCTCCAATGCATATCTTGCTCAATTTTGAAGCTATGAACATGTTCTTGGACATTTTGGAAAGGTCTTGAAGTCCTCTAACCAATGCCTTTGGTCCCATGTCATTTTGATATACCAATCTCAAGTTATGGTCTTTGACTTAAAGTGCCTTTTTGTTGACTTTTGAAAATGACATATAATGTTGAAATTTATAACTTTTTGTGAGAGCATTTCTTGGACTTGGAGTGTGAAGATGAGTTGTAGGAAATGTCATCCCCTTCAAAATGAGCTTTGGATGGGATTTTTCTGATGAACCATGAAAAAGATATGCCTTGGTCAATTTGCAGTTGACTTTTTCAACTGTCCAAAAATAGAAACTTTTGCATCTTGAGACTTTTTGAGCCATGCTTTGAGAATCATGATCAAGAATTGATCAAATGATGATTGTGGCTTAAAAATAAGATGTTGACCAAAATTTTTGACTTTTGACTGTCAAATGACCATTTTGCCCCTGCAGTTGACTGTGGAGCAATTAGGGTTTTTTGACTGTGCAATTTGATGCTGTGAGTCTTGAAACTTGACATATGGATGCTTGACAATGTATATGGGCATGTGGGACTTGATTGGACCCTTTAAAACCTAATTTTCTTTGAGGAACCAAAACCCTAATTTTTGACTGTGTTAGGAGGCCATTGGACTGTGCAACCCTTGAGAGATTTTGAACCATGATCTTGCCAAATCTTAAAGAATATGGGAGGGAAAATTTTGAGGTACAACAGTTGCCCCTGTTCAATCTTCTTAGACCTGAGGATGTAGATTGGCTGGCGTGCCTTTCGTAATCCGAAGGTGGAAGGTGATTGAACACTAGAGTGCCCAGAAATTTGCACTCACATAGTAGAGTGTCAGCGGTGTGATGGCGGGAATGGGCTTACAGATGCCATTTGGAGAGATGATGGATAGGAGGATGGGTTTATAGATGCCATCTGAAGGTGTGACAGAATCTTGTCGGGAATGGGCTTATGGATGCCATTTGGAGACTGTTGGTATGTGGATGGGCTTACAGATGCCATCTAGGTGTCGATCGCGTAAGAGATTCCTTAGCAAGAACTTGCGTACCTGAGAAAGAAAAATAATTACCTGGCCTGTTACAGGAGTTGCTCTTCAAACTCTTCATGTGGATGTGCCCTGGCTGGATACAGGCATCGAATCTGGAAAATAGTCGTCAACAGATACACCCTGGCAGGATACAGGAATCGGATCTTCAAACTCTTCAGACGTGCCCTGGCAGGATACAAGAATCGAGTCTGGAATATAGTCGTCAACAGATACACCCTGGCAAGATACAGGAATCGGATCTTCGAACTCTTCAGACGTGCCCTAGCAGCATACAGGAATCGAGTCTGGAATTAGTCGTCAACAGATACACCCTGGCGAGATACAGGAATCGGATCTTCGAACTCTTCAGACGTGCCCTGGAAGGATACAGGAATCGAGTCTGGAATATAGTCATCAACAGATACACCCTGGCAAGATACAGGAATCGGATCTTCGAACTCTTCAGACGTGCCCTGGCAGGATATAGGAATCGAGTCTGGAATTAGTCGTCAACAGATACACCCTGGCGAGATACAGGAATCGGATCTTCGAACTCTTCAGACGTGCCCTGGCAGGATACAGGAATCGAGTCTGGAATTAGTCGTCAACAGATACACCCTGGCAAGATACAGGAATCGGATCTTCAAACTCTTCAGACGTGCCCTGGCAGGATAAAGGAATCGAGTCTGGAATTAGTCGTCAACAGATACACCCTGGCAAGATACAGGAATCGGATCTTCAAACTCTTCAGACGTGCCCTGGCAAGATACAGGAATCGAGTCTGGAATTAGTCGCTCACAGATGTGCCCTGGCTAGATACAGGTATCGAATCTGGAATTGCGACAGTTGATAGTAATCATCTTTGTATTGACTTTTGTCCTGAAAAGACAAAACGTTAGTTGTATGCAATGTCATTATGTATGAAATGTACGATGTTCTCAGAATAAATGAGATTGTATGTCCATGATGCGTATGTGCATGCTATAATGTATGAAGATGTGATGTTTGTGAACGTATTTTCGTCTAGGAAAATAAATCCTTGACGGGTGCCGGGAAGTTGAATCCTGGGCTGATGTGGAAGAGTAGAGCTTCGTTTCCGCTGGGGATGATGGTTGCAAGAATACCGGTAGGAGAAGATGACTCTGTTGGGGAATAAACTTGGCGAATAGATTGCTCTGTGGGGAATTACTCTGTGGGGAAAGAGGCACTTTGCTGAGATTTTGATGATAACTCCGCTGGGGATACCGTTGATATGTTTTGTTGGAAGTTTTGATGAACTCCACTGGGGATAGGAAGACTTTGCCGGGGACGATATTTCCGTGGCAATTGGCTGAGGATAACCCAGTTATAAGCTCTGGTGGGGAGTAACCTTTGAATAAAGCCGGGGGAGAGCGTTCGTACTCTGCAGGTGATAAGCTTCCAGAATCTACTGGGGATAAGCTTCCTGAATCTACTGGGGAGATTGATTGAACTTTCCTGGGGAGACTTTTCAGATTGGACTGGGGAAGTGGCTCCACTGGATGTCTGGTATTCCGCCGGGGAACAATCTTATATCAAGATTGCCGGGGATGCTTGTTAGGAATGTTTGTATACTCCATTGGGGAATGTTGAGATCTTCGGGGGATAATCCAACTTCCTTAAGGCTGACTGAGGATTAACTCTGCTCGGGGAGAGTGTTGCCGACTTGCTGGAGATACGGTGCCTTGTTAGGGTTGATTGGAGACCAACTGCTTGGGAGAGAATTGTTGAATCTTGTCTTACTCGGCGGGGAGTGAAGGTATCTGGGTTACGTTCTTCAGCTGAACCTACCTTGGTACCTTGGTGGACAGAGCAACTAGATTGCTTAGACAACTCATTATTGCCCCTGTTTCTAAGGTTACCTGTAATTAATCCTTTGTTTCGTATGCAAATATTTATGAGTTAGCAATTAGTGTCAAATGCATATATCACAATCGAACATTGGACGTTCTTCGCAAAACAAAACAGAAAAAAGAAAAACAATTGGCAATTGGTCTGAAAGAGTGAATTTGTATTGATTTTTGAATTTTCCTGTAAATAGGCGTTTATGTACAAGAGGCTGACGTCCTAGTAAGAGAACGCCGCCGAACAACAGAGTTTATACAATTTCGTGAAAAAGGAAAACAAAACAGCTATGTGAAAAGAATAATCCCACTGGGTTCCAACTCTGCTATCGCCTCTATATCTTCGAGCGTCTCATCACTTGGCTGCTCAGTTGAGGATGAAGCTGATTGATCGATGCCGTCTGAACCTGATGTTGATACCGGATTCTGGATGCAAGGTGATCCAATGAGACATAGTATTACGCTTTAATCCCTAACTTTTTCCTGGACCGTCCTTTCGGGTTTTCAGTCCACCGGGATACCCATTTTTGCCCAAGCCGCCTTTTCAGGTTTTCGACTTGCCGGGTGTACAGCTTTTTTTCATTTTTCATCCCTTATTTTTGCCCGAACCCTTTTGTTTCGCCGGGAAGCCCTTATTTTTGCCTAGGTATGTCAACCTAGCGAGTCTTTTATCATGCGTAGTATCTTTTTACTATGTCTGCATTGGCGGGGTGAGGAAGGTCGTCACCATCCATGGTGGTTAGAATCATGGCTCCTCCTGAGAACACATGTTTAACCACGAATGGCCCTTCGTACGTAGGGGTCCATTTGCCCCTGGGATCACTTTGAGCAAGAATGATGCGTTTGATTACCAGATCCCCGACTTGATACTCTTGTGGTCTGACTTTCTTGTTAAATGCCCTGATCATCCGTTTTTGGTACGTTTGACCATGACAAATAGCAGTGAGCCTCTTTTCGTCAATTAGGTTTAACTGATCAAGTCGAGTCTGGATCCAGTCATCTTCATTCAAACCTGCATCCTTCATTATCCGGGGAGAGGGTATCTGGACTTCAATCGGTAAGACTGCCTCCATGCCATAGACCAAGGAAAAAGGAGTTGCCCCGGTTGACGTCCTTGCTGAGGTACGGTACCCGTGAAGAGCAAACGGTAACATCTTGTGCCAATCTTTATAGGTCACTGTCATCTTCTGCACAATCTTCTTGATATTCTTATTTGTTGCTTCTACAGCCCCATTCATCTTCGGCCGGTAAGGAGAAGAGTTGTGGTGCTGTATCTTGAATTGCTCGCAGAGCTCAGTGATCATCTTGTTGTTAAGATTGGTACCATTGTCCGTGATGATTCTTTCCGGGATGCCGTATCGATAGATCAGGTTATGACGAATGAACCGTGCCATGACGTTCTTGGTTACGGTAGCGTAGAAAGCTGCTTCAACCCACTTTGTGAAGTAATCGATCGCCACTAGGATGAAGCGATGCCCGTTGGATGCCGTAGGTTTGATCTCGCCGATCATGTCAATACCCCACATTGTGAAAGGCCAAGGTGCAGTCAAGACATTCAGAGGGACTGGAGGAACGTGCACCTTATCAGCATAAATCTGGAACTTATGACATGTCCGAGAATGTTGGTAACAATCAGCTTCCATTGTGGACCAGAAATATCCTGCCCGAAGGATCTTCTTTGCCATGGTGTGTCCACTGGAATGTGTTCCGAAGGTACCTTCATGTAGCTCTGCCATGATCTTTTCTGCTTCAGTCTTATCCACACAATGCAGTAAGGTTGAATCATGATTTCGCTTGTATAGAATGCCGTTGCTGAGGAAGAACTTTGCAGCGAACCTTCTCAGGAATTTCTTGTCATTGATGGATGAACCTTCAGGGTATTCTTGAGCTTCCAAGTACCTCTTCACCTCATGATACCAGGGTTTTTCAGTTACCACCTCAGCCTCAAGGTCACAACAATATGCAGGTTCGTTCAGTTTCCAGATAATGATCCGGGGAGCCTCATTGTCCCACTTGACTTTGAACATGGAAGACATCGTAGCTAACGCGTCCGCCAACTGATTCTCTTCTCTTGGGAAGTGTTCAAAAGTTATCTCTGTGAAATGTGGGATCAATGTCAACACACACTCTTTGTAAGGAATAAGGTTTGGGTGTTTCGTATCCCACTCGCCTTTGATCTGATTGATCACGAGAGCGGAATCTCCGAAGACACTCAGAAACTTGATCCTTAAGTCAATCGCGGCTTGAAGACCCATGATGCATGCCTCATACTCCGCCATGTTGTTGGTGCAGTTGAAACATAGCCGGGCAGTAAGTGGAGTATGAGTGCCTTGAGGGGATATGATCACAGCGCCGATACCATTACCCAAAGCGTTGGAGGCTCCGTCGAAGTGCATAGACCATCGGGATCCTTCCTCAGGTCCTTCATCCGGTCCAGGTACTTCACAGTCAGTCACTACCATGATGCTCTCGTCAGGAAACTCAAAGTTCATTGATTGGTAGTCGTCTACTGCCTGGTGTGCCAAATGGTCTTCCACTACACTTCCCTTGATTGCTTTGAGTCGTGTACTGGATGTCGTATTCCGTCAAGATCATTTTCCATCTTGCTATTCTTCCAGACAGAGCAGGCTTTTCGAATATATACTTTATTGGATCCATTTTTGAAATCAACAGAGTAGTGTGAGTCAGCATATACTGTCTCAGCCGGAGAGCAGCCCATACCAAAGCGCATCAAGTTTTCTCGAGCAGTGAGTATCAGGTCTCACAGTCGCTAAACTTTTTGCTAAGGTAATAAATGGCGTGCTCTTTTCGGCCAGACTCGTCATGCTGCCCCAGCACACACCCCATTGAGTTGTCCAGTACTGTCAGGTATAAGATTAGAGGTCTCCCTTCAACCGGTGGCATAAGAATGGGTGGTTCTTGGAGATACTCTTTGATTCTATCGAAAGCGGCCTGACATTCATCATTCCAACGTACTACCTGCTCTTTCTTCAGCAGCTTGAAGATTGGTTCACAGGTAGCAGTTAGGTGCGAGATGAATCAAGCGATGTAATTCAAACGTCCTAGGAAGCCTCTGACTTCTTTCTCTGTCTTGGGAACTGGCATCTCTTGTATGGCTTTAACCTTGGCAGGGTCCACTTGAATACCTTTGTCGCTTATGACGAAGCCTAGCAACTTTCCAGATCTTACCCCGAAGGTGCATTTGTTTGGATTCAATCTTAGCTTGTACAACTTCAGATGGTCAAACAACTTCTGAAGATGGTCAAGGTGTTCCTCCTCAGTTTGAGACCTTGCAATCATATCATCGACGTATACTTCAATCTCATGGTGGATCATGTCATGAAATAAAGAAACCATGGCACGTTGGTAGGTTGCCCCAGCATTTTTCAGTCCAAATGGCAAGACCTTGTAGCAGAAGGTGCCCCACTGAGTAACAAAGGTAGTCTTTTCCATATCTTCAGGAGCCATCTTGATATGATTATAACCTGAAAAACCATCCATGAAGGATAACACCTTGTGCTGAGCAGTATTGTCAACCAGAACGTCGATGTGAGGTAGAGGGAAGTCATCCTTGGGGCTGGCCCTATTCAGATCCCTGTAGTCAACACACATTCTGACCTTACCATCTTTCTTTGGTACCAGAACCACGTTGGCAACCCACTGGGGGTAAGAAGTCACTGCTAGAAACCCGACATCAAATTGTTTCATAACCTCAGCTTTGATCTTCTCGGACATCTCTGGACGCATATGACGGACCTTTTGTTTAACCGGAGGGCAGTCTTCCTTGGTAGGTAAGTGATGGACCACAATGTCGGTATCCAACCCAGGCATGTCTTCGTAAGACCAGGCGAAGATCTCCACATAGTCATGCAACATCTGAATCAACCGTTGTTTCACGCTGAGTTCCAGATTGGCACCAATCTTGACTTCCTTTCTATCTGTCTCGGTACCCAGATTTACCGTTTCCACTGGCTCTTCATGTGGCTGAATGGCCCTCTCTTCCTGGAGTAACAGTCTTGCAAGCTCGCCAGGCACTTCGCAATCATCTTCACCTTCGTCTTCGGCTAAGTTGATCGGATTTTCGAAGTCATAACTGGCAGTAGCAGAGTCGTTACCAGTGAGATCCAGAGTGGATTGGAACCTGTATAGGTGAGTGTGTGTAAATATAGCTGTTTTGCAATATATAAGGAAAGAAAGAAAGGGAGCACAAGATTTGAAATGCGAAAAATGTCCAATGTCTTTATTCATGATATATGGAAATGACAAGTAATAAGCCCTCACAAATGAAGCCACGGTGCCCCGGGTAAGACACCGGGCCATAAAGTTTCGCATCATTGTTTATTACAAATTAAAAACAAAGGAATTCATTACTGCGTAACAAAAGTAACAGGTATGTAGTCTTTTGCAGTCTAATTGTTCAGTCCACCATCGGTCGTCGGGTAGATCCAGCTATCAAATTCTGATTCCTTCTCCTCGCCTTCAATAGTATTCACTCCCGGGTTGGTGATGAATACGGGAGGTCTTCCGATCCTTGCTTTGCGTACAACCCTCTGAGCCTCTGCAGTAAAATCAGCCCAAATTTGTCAGTCTTAGGAGTAAAATCAAGGAGCCTGCCCCAGTTTGCATATTCACCTTTTTCGATTATAGCCCGGGCGTCCTTCAAGGAAGCCATCTTCAAAGGAGAGTCTTCTTCAACCACTGTCTCAGCTGACGCCAATGTTGGAGGCACCTCTTCGAAATGTTGAAAGGGGGTTTCAATAAACTCCCCGTCCATCTCTATATACCGGAACGAGTTCAGATGACTAACCATGTATTCTTCCTCCCCCTGCACTGTAACAATCTTTCCTCTGACAGGGTACTTGAGCTTCTGGTGTAGAGTGGAGGTCACAGCCCCAACCTTATGGATCTAGGGACGACCCAGCAAACAAGAATAGGATGGACGAATGTCCATCACATAGAACATTGAATCGAAGACTTGAGAACCAACCCGAATCGGAATATCTACCTCACCATGTACCATCCTCTTCGACCCGTCAAAGGCTCGGACCATGGTGTTACTAGGCTTTAACTCCAAACCCTCACAATCCAGCCTGTCCAAGGCCTTCTTGGGCAATACATTCAGCGAAGAACCGGTGTCTACCAATACGTGTGCAAGAGTAGTGCCCCTGCATTCAATGGAGACATGCAGGGCATCATTGTGGTTCTTACCCTTAGCGGTCAGATCAGCATCAGAGAAACCCAACCCATTGTCAGCGGTCAAATTGGCCACACAGTCAGTAAATTGGTCCGCAGACGTCTCTTGTGGCACATGGGCCGTCTTTAGGAAGGAAATCAGAGCCTTGGCATGGGCCTCTGAACATAGCAGCAATGATAGCATAGAGATCTTGGAGGGGGTATGCCCCAGCTGTTCAACGACGTTGAAATCGCTCTTCTTGATGATCTTAAGGATTTCCTCCATATCTTGCTGGGAGGCTTCAACATTAACAGTCTTTGGTGCCTCCATCCGGACAGGCACATCAGCAATCCCTTTGCCCCGAGTGTCAGATGACTCGGCAGCAGGGGTAGAAACTTGATCAGAAGGGGAAACAGGCGCACTTGTAGGTGTAATGATAAGAGGTCTTCGGATGACTGGTGGCGCAATGTCAGGCGAGAAGAGCCTGCCACTGCGAGTAACTTTAGCGGGACCGACGATGTTACTGATACTGGTACTATTGTTGAACTCCTGCTTTACTCCAAGTACATACACATCTGCCCCATAGTGCCATGGGACAGCCTTGTCAGATTTATAGGGGAGAGGCCCCGGAACAGTAATGATAATGGGTGCAACGGACATGATTTTGACTGGCTTCCTCGGGGGAGCCTTGGTAGGATTGTTGAAGATAGTGACAACAGATACTTCTTCAGTAGGAACAATAGGAACAACAGTCTTCTTGAACAAGATCTCTTTGCTATCCATCAGGCTTTGGATGCCTGACTTCAGCAACGGACAACCAGCAGGGGAAATGGCACACAGAAGGCAACCCTTGCTACAACCCGGAAATAAACCGGCTAGCAACAGGTTCCTCTTGACAGTCAATAAGGGAGTAGCGACATCATCCACAGAAACGGCATACAGGTCTTCCTCAATAGCATTTACTCCATGCTGGGGCATAGGAGCAGTCACAACGTTGGGCCTTTCGGGCGCCTCAAATTGTATTTCCTTGGAATCGATAAGGTCCTGGACCTTATTTCTCAGGGCCCAGCAATCATCAGTAGAGTGCCCCGGGCTATCAGAATTGGTCGATAGCAATTGGGATTGTACTTCGGAGATGTGGTGTTTACCACCCTCGGAGCTTCTCTGACGGTTACCAAGTTGGTCGATAGCAATTGCGGCAAGATCTGCGACAAGGTCATACTAAGCCGAGTATATTCTCTTCTGGGTCTCTCACCCCTTGGTTGGTTGGGTTGCTGAGGAGCAGCAGCAGGCTTAGCAATTACCACCGCGTTGATAGCTTGGCGGTGTTCTGGTTTACTTTGCCTCCTAGGGCCATACACAGCACTGGCTTCCTTCTTGAAAGGCTTTTTCTCAGAACTTGAGGACGCACCTTTCTGTATTTTCCCTGATTTCATCCCAGCTTCTATCCTTTCCCCAGTCAGAATGAGGTCTGTAAACCCTGCAGACGAATTACCAATGAGATGATTAAAGAACGGCCCGGATAGGGTCCCTAAGAACATGTCCACTAGCTCACGGTCGGTTAACGGTGGCTGCACCCTGCCAGCCAGGTCCCTCCACTTCTGCGCGTACTCTTTAAAACCTTCTCCCGATCCTAGCGACATACCCTGGAGTTGGGTACGTGTAGGAGCGAGGTCGGCATTATACTGATACTGCTTGTAAAAAGCAGTAGCCAATTCCTCCCAGTTACAAACCTTGGTCCCATCCAGCTGATAGAACCATTCGAGATGAGTCCCTGAAAGACTCTCCTGGAAGAAATGGATCCATAAGTTCTTGTCCACACTATACGGTTGGATCTTCCGCACGTAAGATCTGAGATGTAGCTTAGGGCAGGACGCCCCATCATACTTTGCGAAAGATGGTGCTTTGAACTTGTGCGGGATTACCACACCAGAAGATAGACCCAGGTCTCCAAAATCCAACCCAGGCACTTGTTGAATTTCCATGGCATTCAGCCGATCCTCTAACTGCTTGTACTTGTCTTCAGCTGGAGGATACTGCTCCTCATTGAAATCAGTCTCGTTGTCAGAGACCACCGGACTAGGAACTCTTCCACCCTGGGGACTGCCTTTCCCTACAGAAGAACCAGCTTGATCAACCTCATTCTGCAGTGTGTTACCAAACCTCCGACCAGTGTTGAATAGTACAGTTCTCTTCTTCTTCTTCTTGACCAGCAGAGCCTTCAATTCCTCTTGACCTTGGGCTAAACTCATGATCAGCTCTTGGAACTGGGCATTCTGAGCCTGGAGGGCCTTGATGGATTGCTCAACAGATGATTAAGGATTCATGGTAGCTGCTGAAATAAACAGCGAAGAACATTAAGCAACCTGAAAAGAAGAGTACCTGTGATGCATATGATGAATGGAATGCGTATGATTTGTTTTCAAAGACAATCGGGATTCAACTTTGTAAACAAAAAAGTTACGCACTTTATTAGATTCAACTTTGAAATTTAAATTGTTCAACAGATTACCCTTAGGCGTTACATAAAATGGAAATACTGAAAAGGGAAATAAAAAACTGTAAAAGAACATCCAAAGCTCATCAGTGATCCCAAGGTCTCCTCTTCTCAGTACGAATGTAGTCATTCAAGGCCCGCTCGTTCTCCAACTGCTTTGTCAGCTTCTGGATTTTCAATTCCTGCTCGTTGAACTTTTCCCAATAAGAATCCCGTTCTTCTCGTAGTTGCGCCCAAGACCTTTTTAGTGTATCAACATCAGTAGGTATCTGAGGAGGGAGAACAGTTGGAGGAGCCCCATCTCTATCAGGATACTCAAGAATGATGGGTCTGACAGCTTCATATGGCATACCATAATTCTGAGCACGGATGCGGACCCATTTGTAGTAGGCTTCCATAGGTAGAGAAGTCTTCGGTCCCAACTCATGTGGGTCAGCTTTGTGAATTCTGTCCCAAGCCTTGATGAACCTACGACGCAGCTCGTCACTATCTACCTGAAACTCAAAACTGATGTGAGGCACCAACGTCTCATGAGGCCCTGCTCTTCTGGCTCTTCCAAACTGGCGGAGAGCTAGACATGGATTATAAGAGATTCCTCCTTGGGTACCAATCAGAGAAACATTAGGATATTCTCCGCAAAGATCAATAACAACTACCTCATCCAAACCCCTGAGAGTCCAAATGATGTCATTATCAGTGAGGGACATTAACCTATGAGCCCAACCTCTTCCTTCTTTGTTCTTCAGCACGAACTTAGGGAGGTGCGAAATAAACCACCTCACTAACAAAGGAATACAACACCACAGAGTACCTCGTCTTCGGGCAGTACGAGCACAAAGTTGTTGCAGGATATCACCCAAGAGAGTGGGCACAGGGTTCTGAGACATGAAGATCCTTATGGCAGTGATGTTAATGAAGTTATCCGGATTTGGAAACAGAACCAGACCATAGATTAAGAGAGCCAGAATGTCTTCATACGCCCTAAAGTCTAAGTCGTTCCAGAAACTGTTAGCTTTACCAATCAGAAATTTGGCCAAGAAACCCTTAACTCTGCTTCTAGTCACCCAGTTGTCCATTACCTCTTTGTGGGTCAAGGGAAGGGCTGCAACAATCTCCTCAAGCCTAAGAGTCTTTTCCCAACCAGTGAAGCGAGTCTGATCCAAGATAGGGATACCCAGCAAATCAGAGAACTCTTCCAGGGTAGGGACCAGCTGGAAGTCTTGAAAGGTGAAGCAATTGTACAAGGGATCATAAAACTGGGTCAGGACACTCATCAGTTGTTGGTCCCACTTTGCCGTGACTAAACCGAGAAGAGAACCATGCCTCTAGATGAAAGAAGTGGTGTTTGGAATTCTACTAACCAATTCTTCAAGCAACTCAGGTGGGTGAACAAAATTGAACCGGATAGTGTTCCTTCGCACAGGCATCATGATGTCCTACAAAACAGAGCAAAGGTGAAACCCTCTTGTCTTTGAAATGGTTAGTCCTTATGCAGGATGCATGCAATGTCTATGATGGTATGATGTTATGATAAAGCACACCACAAATATTCACAAAGGCAAACATGATAAGGCACACAAGTCACACAAGACAGCCCCTTAGGTTTAGGCCAGCATGAAGTTCAGGTATTACCCTCTTTCAGTTTGTTGGTTAAGACCTGTCCTATCAAAAGTAACCGGGTTCTAGAGGATCCCAATATCACTGACTACCCTCAATCGGTCATAACTCCAGCATCGCAATCTTTTCTTGCAGCCAGAACCATCGCGAGAGTTTAGCCTCAATGGGTGTAGCATACTGCTACTGTTCTATTGGCCAAGTTGGGTCATTTAAGGTTCTAAGGTCGGTTGGCGCTTAATGACTCCTCAGAAGACCCATATTCTCCTCGTTGCGACACAAGGGATATCGGTACAGACCAAGGTGTCACACCAACGTAGCCACTGCTTCACCCGTGTCGGTCTATGCCGGACAGGTCCCTCACAGCTTATGCTACCTAACAGGGTATCCCCAGATCCGGGTTAGGATCTATGAAACTCCGATGCAATGCCCACAATAATAAAGCAAACAAAACACAACAATTGAAAACACAAGTATGAGCTATCCTAAGGTACACCTCACTTTAAGTATCCCCAGCAGAGACGCCAGTTCTGTGATCAGTGGATTTAGAACTGACTGTTTAACGCTGGTTCGTGAAATGTCGCAGAAGCAAGAGTCACCACCGTCTTTTATTTTCTCCAACATGGACAGGACAAAAGCACATCAAAATTCCTTATGAGAACGTTTCTCGGTTCAGGAGGTAGATTTATAGAAAGGGAAGGTGTTAGCACCCTTTCTATCCATGGTCACCATGGGCTCTTAGATACTTGCTCTTATGTTTTCAAAGTGTTTGATTTTCAAAATGTGAGTGGGCTTAAAAAAGTTTCATTGAAAGATTTCTGAATGACTCTTGTATCTGTCCTCAAGAGTGTTTGAAAAATTTGCTTTGAAAGCTTTTAGAAAGTGTCAGTGTGAAAAGATTTTTGATTGTTTTTGAAGAGAGCAAGTATCCATGAGTCATCTACCTACCCTAAGGAATTAAGCTGTGTAGAAGTCCTTAAGGTAGTGCCATCCCACCATTGAGAGGTAGGTAGCACCACTGTTGGAGGTGTTCGGGTCAATTCGATTGTAGGGACAGTGTGGTCACCGAAGCAACAGTATGACACCTTAGAAGCTACCCTTATGTCCTTGATCCTTTTTTAATCCGAGGCAACCGTTTTGAGGCAACTATTTCGAGGCAACTGTTTCGAGGCAACTGGATCATGGACATAAGGACCGCTAAAACGTCCTATACTTGACGACCACGTTTCGAAGGCAACGAGTGAGGCGTACCCTAGAAGTGGTGTGTGTATTTGTGTATTATTTTCAGTCTAACAGTTATCTTTGATCATGGCACTGTGAGCTATGCGTTGTTTTTAGTTAACATACATTCTTTCATGCAATTTGGAATTTAAGAGTGCGGAAAATTAAAAGACGGAAAGATAAAAGCTACGCTATTACCAGGCGCGGGTCTATACATCGCCAAAATACAAAGACCCGTTTTTGATAAAGATGCGGAAAGTAAATAAATACCTAATTACTATTACATCCGGAAAGCAGTTACATAATAATCAATAAAATAATGATGCACGAAAAGAATTAAAATCAGGACGTCCGAGGGTTTTGACCCTTTTGAGAAATTAAATTAAATTAAAGTCTAATTATTTATTTAATTAAAGTAAAGAAAATGTTTTTATGTTTTTTTTTGGTATTTATGAAAATAAAGAAAAAGAATTAAAAGGAAACCCTAAATCTAGATTATTTTAATTATTAAAGAAAATGTCAAAGTTGACCTAATTTACTAATTAATTAATTTACAAGTTATTTACAAAAAATAATAGTAATTAATAAGAATAAATAATGAGAAAAATAATTAATTAAGAAAAAGATGAAAATATCAAAAAAACCTAATTCTATATATTTTTTATTTATTAAGAAAAGATTGAAATTTAAAACCTAAATTAAACTAAATTAGTTGTTAGAGTTTATTTACCAAAAATATGTTAGTGATGAATTTAATAATAATTAAATATAAAACATTTTTTGGTTTCTGATTTTTTATTATGGAAAAAATTATTTTATGGTGAAAAAGCAATTAAAACAATTAAAAAGAATTAGAAAAGAAAAGAAAATAAAATTAAAAAGGATGCAAACCAAGGGAGGTATCAGACTCAAAGGGAGGTTTTTTGGAAGTAATTCAGGCCCAAGAACACAAGGCTCGTTTGACTTTCCATGATTGTGTGCGTGCTGTTGACTGGAGTGTACCATGGAATTCATTCAGTGGCCCTTGGATTGATCATCATGAGCGCGTGGCAGTCTTAAGCGTGAGTGCGTATGGTAGGGCGTTTGATGAAAGCTGCACTAGAACACTTTAAGAGAAAAATCAAGAATTATATGGGGGGACCTGGGAATCGAACCCAGGTCCCAATTCTTGCAATACACATCCTCAACCAACTGAGCCAGGCAACGCGTTTGTAGTGTAAATGGCAAACAATAATTATATAAAAAAACACATGTTAATGATATAAACAAAAAAAAATACGCGCACAGTTTGAATCACCCAACCATGTGATGACACGCCTGTCTTCTTCTCCGTTTACCTGCAAAATATGAATGAGATAGCGGGGGTTTTAAACCCCCACAAATTGAAACTGTGGAAAATAGCGAATAGAAGAGGAGGAAATATAAAAAGGGCGCGAGGGTATCATTTGATTCGTCTTGTTGCAACGATTTTGTCCATATAGGTTTGGAAGTCCAATTTTTCCATACAAGGAAAACCCTAATTTGGATGTTCTGAAAACCTAATATTCTTCAATGGTGGATTTTGATTTAGGCAATGTTAGGTCAATTAACTTATACCAATCGCTTCAGAAGGTACCTATTAGTGTAAATCAAACAAGAAAACCAATTAAAAGCACATGAATCATGATATGTCAAATTGGAAAACAAAGCAAACTGTATGGCTTCGTGGGGATGATTCTTTGCGCGTTTGGACTAGTCCTTGATTGCAAACGCTTCCTGGAGGCTTAGGCAACGTGTTGGAATCCTTTAGAAGCTTTGAATTATGCTGCAAGTATGAAATCCGTTTCCAAGTTTTTATTGAAAATTTGCAAATTGGTTATGGCCTCTGAGCAGTTTTTTCGTGTGTTCTGCACTAGGGTTCACTTGTGCCTTTGTATGTGAAGCAAATTAGGTCAAAACCTTGGCCCAAAAGTCCATGAATTAATGTTTCATATCTTTGATTTTCACCATATATTTTTCAATCTTTTTCCATGAAAACTTTGCCAATTATGGAAGATCTTGTCCTCTTGAGTGATGCACGAAATCCTTAGCATGTGTGGAGTATATTTGCTGCATAAAAAGATTTGACAACCATTATTTGATATTTTTCTACAATTAAAACCAATTAAATGAATTAATAATAATAAAAATTCAATTAATTAATTAAAAATAAGAAATAAATCATTTTGAGCTCAATGGGTCGTGCATAGGCTTTGGGTAATGATTCAAGGAAGAATTTGAGGCCCATTAGCAAATTTGAGGCTTTTTATGCAAAGTTGACTTTTGAAAGTTCCCAAAAATTTCCCAACTTCTCCAATGCATATCTTGCTCAATTTTGAAGATATGAACATGTGCTTGGACATTTTGGAAAGGTCTTGAAGTCCTCTAACCAATGCCTTTGGTCCCATGTCATTTTGATATACCAATCTCAAGTTCTGGTCTTTGACTTAAAGTGCCTTTTTGTTGACTTTTGAAAATGACCTATAATGTTGAAATTGATAACTTTTTGTGAGAGCATTTCTTGGACTTGGAGTGTGAAGATGAGTTGTAGGAAATGTCATCCCCTTAAAAATGAGCTTTGGATGGGATTTTTATGATGAACCATGAAAAAGTTATGCCTTGGTCAATTTGCAGTTGACTTTTTCAACTGTCCAAAAATAGAAACTTTTGCATCTTGAGACTTTTTGAGCCATGCTTTGAGAATCATGATCAAGAATTGATCAAATGATGATTGTGGCTTCAAAATAAGATGTTGACCAAATTTTTTGACTTTTGACTGTCAAATGACCATTTTGCCCCTGTAGTTGACTGTGGAGCAATTAGGGTTTTTTGACTGTGCAATTTGATGCTGTGAGTCTTGAAACTTGACATATAGATGCTTGACAATGTATATGGGCATGTGGGACTTGATTGGACCCTTGAAAACCTCATTTTCTTTGAGGAACCAAAACCCTAATTTTTGACTGTGTTAGGAGGCCATTGGACTGTGCAACCCTTGAGAGATTTTGAACCATGATCTTGCCAAATCTTGAAGAATATGGGAGGGCAAATTTTGGGGTACAACACCTGCTTTGATTTTCTCTGACATTTCAGGGCGCATACGACGGACCTTCTGCTTTACAGGAGGGAAGTCTTCTTTAGTCGGTAGGCGATGTACCACAATATCAGTGTCCAAACCAGGCATGTCTTCATAAGACCAGGCGAAGATCTCAACATAGTCGTGTAGCATCTGTATTAACCGTTTTTTGACACTAGGCTCTAGATTCACACCTATCTTAACCTCTTTCCTGTCTTCTTCTGTACCCAAATTTACTGACTCAACTGGCTCTTCGTGAGGTTGTATGGCCCTTTCTTCTTGCTGTAGTAGTCTAGCAAGTTCTCCAGGCACCTCACAATTATCCTCACCTTCGTCCTCGGCTTGGTTGATCGGATTTTTGAAGTCATAACTGGCAGTAGCAGAGTTGTTATCAATGGGATCCAAAGTGGATATGGATATGCAGTATGATACGTGAGTGTGTGTAAGAGAATAGCTGTTTTGATAAAGTGAGAGACAGAAAAGAAAAACAAGGAGCACAAAATTTGTATGCAAGAAACTTCCAATGCTTTATTTAATGATATATGAAATGACAAATAATAGTCCTCACAAGCAAAGCCAAGGTGCCTTGGGCAAGGCACCAGGACGTAAAGTTTCAAACTGTTTATTACAAATCTTAAAACAAATGAGTAAATTACTGCGGAATAAAAGAAACAAGTATGAAGTCCCTGGCCTTCCAATTATTCGGTCCACCGTTGGTTGTTGGATAGATCTAGCTGTCGATGTCTGAATCCTCTTCACTGTCTTCAATTGCATTAATTCCCCGATTGCTGATGTGTAGAGGAGGTCTTCCAGCCCGAGCGTGCCTAACAACCCTTTGAGCCCCTGTAGTAAATCCCAAACCAAATTTGTCAGTTTTGTGAGTGAAATCAGGGAGCTGACCCCAATTGGTACACCCACCTTCTTCAACCACAACCCTGGCGTCCTTGAGAGAAGCCATCTTCAACGGAGGTTTACCGATAGTAACTTCAGTTGATGCCAAGATCTGAGGGACTTCTTTGAAATTCTGACAAGGAGTTTCTATGAATTCCCCGTCCATCTCTATGCAGCGGAAGGAATTGAGGTGACTCACCATATATTCTTCTTCACCTTGCACTATGACAATCTTTCCTTTCACTAGATACTTTAGCATTTGATGGAGTGTGGAGGTAACTGCCCCAGCCTCATGGATCCAAGGACGACCCAGCAAGCAAGAATACGACATCCTGATATCCATTACGTAGAAGGTGGTCCCAAAAGTCTGAGAACCTACTTTGACAGGGATGTCCACCTCCCCGTGCACCATTCTCTTCGATCCATCAAAAGCCCTTACCACAATGTTACTCGGCTTTAGAATCAAACCCTTACAATCCAAACGGTCCAACGCTTTCTTCGGCAGAATGTTCAGTGAAGACCCGATATCTACCAGCATATGAGACATAGTGGTGCCCCTGCACTTAATCGAGACATGCAGAGCATCATTATGATTCCTTCCTTTCAGTGTCAAATCCGCATCTGAAAAACCTAGCCCATTATCAGCAGTCAGGCTGGCCACACAATCTTTGAACTGATCTGCTGAAGTTTCCTGCGGTACATGTGTAGTCTTGAGAAATGCAGTCAAAGCCTTCGCATGGGCTTCAGAACACAACAACAGAGACAACATGGATATCTTTGATGGGGTCAGCCCCAGCTGCTCGACCATATTGTAGTCGCTCTTCTTGATAATTTTTAGTATTTCCTCTATTTCTTGTTTAGAGGCTTCCACAACAATTTTGCTAGGCGCCTCCATCCGAGCAGGCTCACCTCTAATTTCCTTGCCCCGAGTCCCAGATGGCTCAACAACAGGGGTAATAACTGGAGTAGGAGCAGGAGAAGTGTCAGGAGTGCTGGTTGGAGCAGCAGTTGGAATAACAGTAGGCTTGATGATCTTCAGAGCAATCTCAGGATTGAAAACCCTTCCACTTCGGGTAACCTTACTAGTCCCAACAATATTACTGACATCAGTATCAGCTTATTCATTCTTCGGATCTTGCTTAATGCCATGATAGTACACTTCAGCACCATAATGCCATGGGACAACCCTGTCTGAGGTGTACGGGATGGGACTAGGAAAAATGATTATCAGCGGAGCAATTCTTTGAACAGGTGTAATCCTAATAGGTCTTCTCGAGGAAACCTTGGAAGGATTGGCGGAAATGGTTATAATAGCGACGTCTTCAATGGGAACAACAGGGATCACAATGTTCTCGAATAAAATCTCTTTATTATCCATCAGGCGCTGGACACCTGACTTCAACAAACGGCAACCAGAAGGTAAAATCTAACACATGTGGCAACCTTCACCACAACCCGAAAATAAACCGGCCAACAACAAATTCTTCTTAACAGTCACAAGGGGAGTAGAAATTTCTTCAACATAGGTCACAAACAAATCAGTGTCAACAACATTAACTCCATGACCGTGTTTGGGCATGGGAGCAGTTATAACATTCGGCTTTTCTGGAGCATCGAACTCTATCTCCTTTTCTTCAAGCAAGTCTTGTACTTTGTTTCTCAGTGGCCAACAATCATTTGTATCGTGGCCAGGACTCTCAGAATGGTAGGCGCACCGCGTGTTGGAATTGTATCTGGGAGAAGTAGTGTTTGGATTCTTGGGAGCCTCTCTCAAGGTTGCCAAGTTGGATCTCAGCAGGTGAGGTAGAACTTCAGCCAATGTCATGCTAATACGGGTAAACTGCCGTTGTGGTCTTTCCCCCTTTTGTTGAATGTTGCATTGTGGAGCAACTGCAGGTCTTGGTATCACTACAACATTTACCGTTTGATGGTGTTCATATCTGCTTTGGCCCCTCGGGCTGTAGACTGCACTGGCTTCCTTCTTACCAGCAAAAGGCTTCTTTATTGAACTTGAGGAGGCATCCTTCTATATTTTACCACTCCGAATTCCAGCTTCTACTCTTTCTCCAGTTAAAATCAGCTCGGTGAAACCAGATGACGAGCTGCCGATTAAGTGATTGAAAAATGGACCAAATAACGTCCCTAGAAACATGTCAACCAACTCCCTATCAGACAACTGGGGTTGGACTCTTCCAGCCAAGTCTCTCCATTTTTGAGCATAATATTTAAAACCTTCACCCGCACCCATGGACATACTCTGGAGTTGAGTACGAGTGGGAGCAAGGTCGGTATTATACTAATACTGCTTGTAGAAAGAAGCAACAAGATCTTCCCAGTTTCGGACACTGGCTCCCTCTAATTGGTAGAACCATTCATGTTGAGTCCCTGATAGACTATCTTGAAAGAAGTGAACCCACAGATTTCTATCAGCTCTGTGGGGCTGGATCTTCCTGACATATGAGCGGAGATGGAGTTTTGGGCAGGACACTCCATCATACTTGGCAAAAACCAGAGCTTTGAACTTATGAGGGATGACCACCCCCGATACCAGTCCCAATTCTCCGAAATCCACACCAGGTATCTTCTGAACTTCCATGGCACTCAGACGGTCTTCTAGTTGTTTGTACCTATCCTCAGCAGGAGGATATTGCTCATCATTGTAATCAGTATCGTCGTTAGAAACTGCAGGACTAGGGTCCTTTTCTCTTTCTTGGTTCTCCCCTTCCTTGGATGAAGAGGTCAGATCAGTTTGATGCTTCAACCTTTCTCCAAATCTTCTGCCCATATTCAGAATACCAGTCTTCTTCTTCTTCTTCTTCTTCTTCTTCTTCTTCTTCTCTTTCAGAATGAGGGCGTTCAGATCTTCCTACCCCTTAGCCAGACTTATGAACATCTGTTGGAACTGGGCGTTCTGTGCCTGAATATCTTTGATGACTTGATCGGAAGACATTTCTGCGTGAGATAAACATCTAAGAAGATGAGAAACCTGTAGTGGTACCTGTAATGATGTGCATGATAATGGGATGTGCATGTAATGATTTCATAGACTTCGAGAAATAAACCAAAATAAACAAAAACTTTATTAGCTTAAATTTGAAGGTTCAACATGCCTTTAAGGCGTTACAAATAAGTAAATAAAACAAATCTAAAACTAGAAAAGAAAAATCAAAAGTCCCATGGACGCTTTCTCTTTGTGCTGATATAATCATTGAGTACTCTTTCTTCCTGGAGCTGCCTGGTGAGCTTTAAAACCTTCCTCTCTTGATCATGGAACTGTTCCCTGTAAGTATCCTGCTCATTCTTCAGCTGAATCCAAGACCTCTGTAACTCCCCAAGATCAGTGGGTATGTAAGGATAGAGAACCGTGTAAGGAATGCCGTCTTCAATAGTGGGCTCCACAATCACTGGTAATACGGCCACATAAGACATCATAAGCTTTTGGGCACGATCTCGGACCCATTGGAGGTAAGGCTGCATAGGAAGGGAAGTCTTTGGTCCCAACTCTTTGGGGTCAGATCTGTTTACCATGCCCCAAGCTCGTATGAACCTCCTGTGATGCTCTTTAACATCATCCTCATAGTCGAATACAATGTCCTCGAGAAGTAACTCATGGGGACCAACCCTTCGAGCATGACCAAATTTTTGTAAAGCTAGACAAGGATTGTAAGTTATACCCCCTCTGATACCAAGTAATGGGACATTAGGGTACCCCCCACAACGGTCAATAACAGCAGTGTCTTCCATAGCTAGGGAACACCAAAGAATATCCGTATGAGCGAGGGACATTATTCTGTGTGACCAACCCAAACCTTCTCCATTCTTCAGTATAGACCTAGGGAGGTGAGAAATAAACCACCTTTACAGCAACGACATGCAGCACATAAGAGCCCCTCTTCTCTTCATGGTACGAGTATGGAGAGCGTGCAAAATATCTCCAAGCAAGGTGTTGGCTCCTAAATTTGACACCCTTGTTTTTATTAATATCAACCATTAAAGCTGAAGGATGGTTTCGACCAGCCGGGTCTGTCGAAATGCCCATCAGAAGATGGCAATGTACTTAGAGAATTTCTTCCAAGGGAGGATTTGGTTGCCTTCGACGTCGAAGGTGTTTCTCGTCGAAGATGCTTCTCGACGAAGGTGTTCGATTGTTCAGAGTGGAACGGTTTGAGATTCAAACGTTTGGAGGGAAAACGGTTCCCAGCGGTTACCAAGTGCAACATGCAAAGATCTGGAGCGTCGAACGCTGTGAACGTGCCAAGTGGAGTCATCTCGAAGCAGCGTAACTGCCCGACGGTTACTTGGGATGTTTAGTATAAATATTAGTAGTTCACGCAGTTTTTCGCGTGTGTTCACAATTATTTACAAGTCACTCATATAGATTCGAGTACCCAGCGTGTGAGAAAGAATTGTTGAGAATGTATGTGTGAAACACCACTTTTATTAATCAAAGTCATTTATTTTCCAGAAACTTTACTTGCTTTCTCCTTTACTTTTCCAGTCGAAAGCCTTTATTTCAAGACTTCCTTTATTTTATCAAGTTCTCTTCTTCATGCAATTTACATAAAGCTTCTTTATTTCCTTGTCATTTAACCATTATCAAACTTAATCAAAACCCCAAAATCAACCATGTCTTAGGATCAATCTGATCGATCCTGCGAGTAACCAAATAAGTAACCTTTTGGAAGATCAGCGGTTGTTTACCAATTCCCACGGTAAACAAATTGGCACACCTGGTGGGACTGTGTGTTGATTTTGAAGTTTAACCTTTTTACACAGAATATCATCTTTTTCGAGAAGTATTGCATGTTATTGAGAAGTGGTATAATATACACTAACAATACCAATACTGCCAGAAGAAGAGAAGCGACGGCGAATCCGCCAAACAATAACGAAATCCCACAAACGAATGTGGGAACAACGGTTATCCCAACCGTAAGTGAAGCGATAACCGCTAGTTCAACACCAACAGTAACGGTCACAACAACGGGGCCATTACCTCCGTTCACTGGCCCCAGAGTGCCTTTGGGAACTCCCCCACCAAGAGGAAATTTAGGCACAAGGCCTTATGTTCCCCCAGGATTTATGACAGGCGGTCAAAATCGAGAACCACTCTATGGCATGCCAACGTCTGATTTGGCTAGCCTAACAAACGCTGCGTCCACTTTTTCAGACCCTTTAGTGAGTGCCTCTTCGCCACTCCAAGGTTCTGGAGTAGGTATGGCGAACAGAAATAGGACCCAACTCTTAGGAGGAACGTCCCAAGTAGCACATGGCCTTACAAATGCCTCGACAGTAGTCTTGGGGCAACAAATGGACGAAAGCAACCATGATATGGTTCAAATGTTGGCACAAACTTTAAGTACAGTGCTGAACCCTCTAATACAAAATACCACCCAATCGAATCAGCAGATGACAGCGCAAATGACGCGTTTGGCTGATTTCTTTGGAGTACCCCAACCTATTCGACAGCCCCAAAGGGCGCAAATAAGGGGAAACCAAGGTATACTCTTAGAGGAAGAAACCACTATCAACCAAGGCCAGCAGCCTGTCGAAGAAAACCTTAGGGCACGATTGGAACAGCCTGTCGAAGAACCTAGGCTAATAACCCCAGAGGTAAGGTTAGTTAACAGAAACCAAAATGCTGACGAAGTAGTTCAGCATATCCAATACCAAAATATGGGTTTGGAAAATAATCTGGCAGCCATGATCGAAAGAATCATGACGCAGAATGGGATGAACATGGGCTTTCGTAGGCCTAACTTCACATCCCCACTGTCAGAATACGTGTTACAAACAGACTTACCTCCTAGATGTAAAGTCCCTAAGTTCACTAAATTCTCTGGGGACACGACAGAATCTACTGTCGAACATGTGGCGAGATACTTGATCGAAGCAGGAGATATTTCAAACAACGAAAACCTGAGGATTAAGTACTTCCCAAGTTCTTTAACAAAGAACGCTTTTACTTGGTTTACAACTCTCCCCCCCAATTCGATCCATCATTGGACCCAGTTGGAGAGATTGTTCCATGAGCAATTCTACATGGGACAAACCAAGATAAGCCTGAAAGAATTGGCCAGTGTGAAGAGACGTTTCACTGAACCTATAGACGAATATCTAAATAGGTTTAGGTTGCTCAAAGCAAGATGTTTTACACAAGTGCCAGAACATGAGTTAGTCGAAATAGCCGCAGGCGGTTTAGATTATTCCATTAGGAAGAAGTTAGACACTCAATACCTGAGAGACATGGCCCAACTGGCCGATAGAGTTCGACAGGTAGAACGCCTTAAAGCTGAGAAAGCCAAGGCAACAAAAACTCATAAAAGAGAGAGGATAGCGTATGTTGAGATGGATGATGAAGATCCAGAAACCTTCGACGAAACTATAACTGTCGAAGAAGGCGAAGTCGATTTAGCGGAACTAAAACAAGGACCACCATATTCTTGCAAACTGTTAGTCCCCTCAAGTGGAAAAAATCCCACTGGTCCAGAAAGGACCAACGATAGGTTCCCCAAAAAGACTTATAGTTTTGATATTACAAAATGTGATGAAATCTTTGACTTGCTTGTAAAAGATGGCCAAATGATAGTACCCCCAGGGGTAAAAGTGCCTCCTCTTGATCAAAGAAAGAAGAGAGGCTTTTGTAAATATCATAATTTTCTGGGCCATAAAACGTCTCAATGTTTTCTTTTCAGGAATCTTGTGCAAGACGCTATCGAAGAAGGGAGGTTGAAGTTTGCTGACAAGACCCCCATGACCGTGGACTCTAACCCGTTGCAGGCTGAAGCCCATTATGCTGAACCTTAAGAGGTGAACATGATCGAGGCATCCAGAAGCCAGTCGAAAAGGCCAGGAATCACAATGGTCGAAGTCTCAAAGGACCATGTCAACATGCCAATCTTTGGCAATTTTTCTGGGAATCTATCCAGAAAGACAATTGAAGCAGTTCAGAAGGCGGTCGAAAGCCCAAAGCTGGAGACAGTTGGAGCCCAAAAATCTGGAACAAAACCCAGTTCTCACTTGGCCGCAGTTCAAGGCCAGACAGAGGGTTTGGAGATTCAAATGAAGCAATTGACTCTTGCCAACAAAGATACCATGAATGTCAACATCGTCGAAGTCTCTGAACCAAAAGCATCAGAGGAGGCCATGAGGCAAGAACTAGCCAACAAAACTGCTTTCCCTCGGGAAAATGAAAATCTGGCAGATTTCCTGCAAAGATGCCAGAAAAAGAAGTCAGAAGTGATGCTGTGTCCCAGATGCAGTTCGATCTTCGACAAAAAAGCTGCTGAACATATTCAAGGTGTAAGAGCAGCAAATAAAAAAAAGGGAAAGTGTTGATCTTCGACATGATCCCAGAAGAGCCTCCCAAAGAGGTTCAAACCAAGAAAAGAGGCCACTGACTTTCAGGCCTCCAACTAATGTGCCAGTAGATACATGGTACAAAACATCTAGTCGAAAGAGGCCAAGCGAGGAAAGATGGCACTCCTTCGAAGTGCCAAGAGGTTCGTCTTTAACACATAAGAAAGAGGCTCAGGTTGCTACCCCTAAAGTAACACAGGTGTCAAGCAACTACAAAGGGAAAAATCCCATGTCTCGATCTCAATGGAGGAGATACCAGAGGCGACGAAAAGCTGAGAGGGAAGCTGCTAATGAACAAAAGGTAGAAACCAGTTCAAATGTTCCTCAGAGAAAGCAGCGGAAGCCTCTAGAAAGAGAACCAGTAACCAATAGGCTAGTTTGGCCTAACCAGGGTGAAGTTGATGACGAAGGTGGTTCTGAGTCTGATGACACTTTGGACATCATGGTGAACATAGTCTCAGTTCTGCCCAGGGAGTTCAACCGCCAGGTAGAGGTCGAAACAAGTGATTGGGAAGTGGAGCAAGAAATGGCCAAGCATAGGCCAGTGTGCTATTTCGTCATGGATAATGGCGCTACTGAAGAGCAGAATGGGTTCTTCGAACCACCTACAGAGGCGATGAAAAATCACCTCAAGCCTTTATTTATAAGGGCTAAACTCGAAGAAACCACAGTAAATAAAATCTTGGTAGATTGTGGGGCAACCATCAACATCATCCCTCACTTTATGCTAAGAAAAATAGGCAAAAGTGATGAGAATATCAAGCCTCACAACATGGTCCTGTCGAATTATGAAGGCGGCATAGGGACCACAATGGGTGTGATCCAACTGGATATCAAGGTGGGATCTATCCTTCGACCAACTATGTTTATGGTCATATCGGCCAAACCTAACTATAATCTTTTGTTGGGCCGTGAATGGATTCATGGTGTTGGAGCTGTACCATCATCAATGCACCAGAGGTTGCTGCTATGGCGTCCTGATGGGATGGTCGAAAACATAGAAGCGGACCAAAGCTATTACCTGGGCGAAGTAAACCACCTAGGGCTGGCAGACTTCGACAAGAACTTGGCTCACATAGGGCCATGCCCAACACCTGACTTCGACTTGGCGCCAGCGCCAAATACTTTTTGTTCCCTATACCTGCACCCTGAGCATGGTTTTCAATTGGACAGAGAAGACTTGTCCCACATAGACTTCAGTGGGTTAACTGATATCCAACCAACTGGTTGGGGAAGTGAATTCAGTGATAATGACTGAGTCACAATCATTGCAGCGAATTTCGGCTTACATAGCTGAAACAAAGATGATAACGGCTCTCGAAGCCGAAGTAAAGTACATGGCCACATAGGCCAATGATCAACAATTATCTTCTACAGGTCCTGGAAAAGATTTCGATCCAGAACCTCCTGATATCATGCCAAAAGGGATGCAGGAACAGAGGCTCGACGCCATCTATGACGATGAGCCTTTGGACTTCGAAAAGGACCCCTTAGCGAATAACATCAAGATGCTAGCCCAGGATCCTTTAGAAGAAATCAACTTGGGCGAAGGGTCAGAGAAAAAGCCAACTTACATCAGCGCAAAAATTGACCCAGAACTCAGGTTGGAAGTAATCCATTTGTTAAAGGAGTTCAAGGACTGTTTTGCATGGGATTACGACGAGATGCCTGGTCTCGACAGAGGATTGGTGGAACTTCAGTTGCCAATCAAACCTGGGAAGAATCCAATCAAGCAAAGTCCAAGACGCTTCGCTCCAGAAATACTGTCGAAGATCAAAACGGAAGTCGAAAGACTGCTGAAGTGCAAATTCATACACGTCACGAGGTATGTCGAATGGATTGCAAACATTGTGCCAATGATTAAGAAAAATGGTACATTGAGGGTGTGCATAGATTTCAGAGATTTGAATGCTGCTACACCCAAAGATGAATATCCTATGCCTGTGGCGGAAATGCTAGTCGATTCTGCCGCTGGCTATGAGTACCTGAGTATGCTCGATGGTTATTCAGGATATAATCAAATTTTCATTGCTGAAGAAGATGTGTCGAAAATAGCTTTTCGATGCCCCGGGGCTTTAGGCACTTACGAATGGGTAGTGATGCCTTTTGGCCTAAAGAACGCTGGGGCAACATACCAGCGAGCAATGAATTCTATCTTCCATGATTTTATTAACACTTTTATGCAAGTATATATTGATGACATTATTATAAAATCTGTTTCCAGGAAGAACCATATTGACCACCTTCGACAATCATTCGAAAGAATGAGAGAACATGGTCTCAAGATGAACCCTTTGAAGTGTGCATTCTGTGTGAAAGATGGAGATTTCTTGGGCTTCGTTGTCCATAAGAAAGGAATCGAAATCAACCAGAACAAGACGAAGGCAATTCTGGAAGCGAAAGCGCCATCGAATAAAAAGGAACTGCAATCTCTGTTAGGCAAGATAAATTTCTTAAGGAGATTCATATCTAACCTAAGTGGGAAAGCTCAAGCCTTTTCACCCTTACTTCGACTGAACAAAGAGGGATTCGAATGGGGGCAGGAGCAACAAGAAGCCTTCGACAAAATCAAAGGGTACCTCACAAAGCCACCTATTTTGGTGCCTCCTTGTAGCAACAGGAGTATGAGATTGTACATAGCTGCGTCCGACAAAACTTTGGGAAGCATGTTAGCCCAAGAAGATGAAAATGGAGTCGAAAGACCCATTTACTATCTTAGTAGAGTTTTGAACGATGCAGAAACTAGGTATAGCGAAGTTGAAAAATTGTGTCTATGTCTGTATTTCTCTTGTACAAAACTCAAGCAATATATAAAACCAGTTGATGTGTATGTTTCATCTCATTTTGATGTTTTCAAGTACATGTTGTCGAAACCCATCTTGCACAGTCGAATTGGCAAGTGGGCACTAGCATTAACTGAATACTCCTTGACCTTTATGCCTCTTAAGGCAGTAAAAGGACAAGTGGTGGCAGACTTTATAGTCGACCACTCAATTCAAGTTGAGAGTATTAATTATGTGGAGATAGAACCTTGGAAATTCTACTTCGATGGTTCCAGCCATAAAGATGGAACAGGAGTAGGAGTCTTGATTATTTCTCCAGAAAAAATTCCAACAACATTCAAGTACAAGATATCAGGTTCTTGTTCGAACAATGAGGCTGAGTATGAAGCTCTAATTACTGGCCTTGAGATATTGTTGGAATTGGGGGCAACTCGAGTCGAAATAATGGGAGACTCAGAGTTAGTCATTAAGCAAGTCACAAAAGAATATAAATGCATAAGAGAAAATCTCATTATGTACTTTGTGATAGCAAACCGTTTATTGAAAAAATTTGAAATGGTCAATATTCGACACATACCCAGATTGGAAAATCAAATAGCCAACGATTTGGCATAAATTGCATCTGGGTACAAAATTTCAAAAACGAGATTACAAAGAGCAATCGAAGTTCGAGAAAAGATAAAAGCAACTTGTCTGTCACCAACAGACTTGGAATCGACAAGACTAGGGTATGCTGATCAAAGTAACTTCGAGATTTCGTTCATAGACAATTTGTCAGAGCAAGATTGGAGGAAACCCATTGTGGATTATCTTCAAAATCCAGCAGCTTCGACAGAACAAAAAACGAAATATAGGGCGTTGAGTTACGTACTCATGGGTAATGAGTTATTTAAAAAGACGCCTGAAGGGGTATTGCTAAAGTGCTTAAGTGAAACTGAAGCATACATAGCCCTTTCGACTATGCACGCTGGAGCATGTGGGGCTCACCAAGTAGGCCATAAGATGAAATGGTTGTTGTTTCGACAAGGACTATACTGGCCCACTATGTTGAAAGATTGTGTCGAGTTCGCCAAGGGTTGCCAAGAATGTCAAGTCCATACAGGCATCCAGCATGTACCAGCGAGCGAACTTCACTCGATAGTGAAACCTTGGCCCTTTAGAGGATGGGCGTTGGACCTCATTGGAGAGATTCGGCCAACATCATCAAAGAGCCAGAAGTATATATTGGTAGGCATTGATTATTTTACTAAGTGGATCGAAGCTATTCCTTTAGTCAATGTAGACCAAGAAAATGTCATTGAATTCATTCAAAAGAACATTATCTTTAGATATGGAATCCCTGAGACTATAACTACTGATCAAGGATCAGTTTTCACCGGTCGAAAGATGCAGGAATTCGCTCAGGAAATAGGCTTTAAACTCCTAACATCAACGCCTTATTATGCACAGGCAAACGGTCAAGTCGAAGCAGCGAACAAAGTAGTGATTGGCTTGATAAAAAAGCATGTTGGGAAGAAGCCAAAAAATTGGCATAAGACGTTAGACCAGATTTTGTGGGCCTGTCGAACGTCCCCAAAAGAAGCCACAGGTACAACACCATATAGGCTAACTTTTGGTCATGACGCAGTGTTGCCAGCAGAAATTTGTCTTCAATCTGCAAGGGTTCAGAGACACCATGATATTCCCTCTGAAGTTTATTGGGATATGATGTTAGACGAACTAGTAGATTTAGACGAAGAAAGACTGCGCGCTCTTGACCTACTAAGGCTTCAAAAGAAAAGAGTAGAAGACTCTTACAATAAAAAAGTGAAACCTAAGGCATTCTCGCCTGGAGAATTAGTTTGGAAGGTGATTCTTCCCATGGATCGAAGGGATCGAAGCATGGGAAAATGGTCACCCAAATGGGAAGGACCATTTAGAATCATCCAGACTTTTTCTGGTGGAGCTTATGAAGTCGAAGAGTTAGGTGAAGATAAAAGGCTCTTGAGAGTAAATGGCAAATATTTGAAAAAGTATAAACCTATGCTCCAAGAGATAAAAATAAATAGCAAGTAACGACTAAATTAACCATAAATAAGCCAAAATGGAAAATTTTATAAATTAGCCAAAATGGCAATATTGTCAAATACACATTACAATACATGGTTAAAGGGCTGAGTCAATCAGAAGGGGATGGAATCCTTGAGTCGAAGGTATTTAGCTTGCTGCACCTCCAATCTTTTGTTGCACAAGGCATTCGCCTGGGCAAGCTTGGCAATTTGGTCGTCGAAGGCTTGAGCTTTCTCAGCAAACTCTAGGCCTTGTGTGATTTCAGCTTGACTCTCGGTGTCTGGAACAGTCGAGAGAAGTTCCTCCTTGCGCTTAGTATTGGCATTCATCTTGGCCTCTAGCTCTTCGATTTGCGCCTTTAGGGAAGCATTCTCTCGATCTATGGCATCAATTTCTTCCTGCTTAGATGCCTTTTTCTTCGACAACTCTGTAATTCGAGAAGTCGTCTCTGCTACAGCAGTCCAGGCGGAAGAACTTTTGCCATATAACGCTTCAAGCTGGCTGTTGAAGCCCCTTTGTCGCTGATAGTCTGCTGAGACTTGATCAATAATGGAGTGTAACTCCATGATAAAGCTTGAAACCTCCGGAGTCACAGCTAGCAAGTCTACGGCATTCAAAACAGCCCCCAAATACGATGGAGCAGTAGGGTCCCCCTCCAAAGCTTTCATCAAATCTTTCTTGAAGAACTGAGCCTTAACCTTCGTCAAAGCCTCATCGAGAGGAGAAGTTTCAGTGGACTTCCCCGACTGAGTAGAAGCCTCATGACTAATATCAGACGAACTTCCCTTGCTCTCGATAATGGCATTCAGATAGCCAACTGGATCAGTTTGCTTCAAGAGTGCTAAGTCTTCTTTTGACCTATGCTTTGTTGAGGTGGCAACCTTTGCAGCAGCATTGCCTTGGGGTTGAGGCTGTTGAGTAGCGTTTGCCTCGACTTGACTTTCTTCGATCTGAAGATCAGCAGTACCAGCATCAGCATGACCTCCTTCGTCATGTTGTCCCTCCGACAGATCAACCACTTGAATCTCTTTTGGTTGTTGCTCTTCTATTTGTGGATTTTCTGTTTGTTGTTCTTCTGTCTCAGCATTGGCTTCATCTGTTTCAGCATTGGCTTCATCGTTCGCCAAGTCTTTTTCTTGTGGCCTACTGAGTTCAGCAGAATCTAACGTTTCAGAAGTCTTTGGCGCTGAGTTTTCAGTGGTTTCCTGGAAAAAGAAGAAGAAGAATCTTCTAAGTTAGGAAGGGACATAATCGAATGTGGGTATCGACACCTGAGTTAAAAAAGGGTCAAAAAATTACCTGCAGAGGAACTTCAGCCCCAGGGCTGGAATTGTCGCTTTCGACAGGTTTATTGAGAAGGACATTTAGTTCCTCCTCCGTTGGCTCTTCAATAATTACTGGCGGTGGCCTGGGTTTTCTCCCAGCAACCTTTATTCTGATTGTTCGAGTCTCAGGAGAAGGAACATCCTTCTTCAGTTTTTGCCTTTTTAGAGGGGCGGGGGGAGAGTCATCTTCTTCGTCACTCCCAGATTCGACCGTCAGAGCAGGTCGTTTCTTGGGTGAAGGTGCCTAAAAACCAATTGGAGTTCGATTTAGAAGCTACATCGAAAGTCAGAATGTTAAAGCCAGAAGAAAATAATAAAAGTCTGGTTACCGGTGCAGGAGGCTTTTTCGAAGGTCCTTCCCCCTGATGGCTTGTTGTAGTCTTCGCCGGTGCTATAGTTTTCGCCGGTGGTGGAGGTTTTGTCAAGGGACCTCCTCCCTGATGGCCTTCTGCAGCTTTCTTGGCTGCAGGCTTTCGAACAACTGAAAGAAGACAAAGTAATTAACATGCTACCAGTCTAAAGGGAAAGACAAAATAATTTGGAAGAATGAACTTACATTTCTTTATTTTGTCCAAGACAAGAACAAAAGACTTCTGAAGTTCGTCCACGAAGTCCTTCTCGTCGAAGAACTCTTCAGCGTAGTAACTTTTCCACCACTCTTCGAAGGATGGTGAGCAGAGAAAGTTAAGCTGATAGTCGAACAATGAAAGGACTGTTCGACCAGCATACCTGCCGATATGCTTGGTGGCAGCGTCTTCAGTGTAGTCGTTGCAAAAATATAACATAGACTTCTCCCTGGGAAAAATAGGAGAAGGAAGTGTTTAAATGATACCAAACTGGCGGGAGACCAAGTTTGGTTGATACGCGATCAGGCTCAAGTGAGTCTTGGAGCTCTTGAATCGCAGGGGCATTATTCTTGGTGTGAGAAATGCTTCCCACACTGTTGTATGTTCTTCGACCTGAGGGCCACTTGACGACTTAGGATGGGGCCTCGTGAACCATTCTGGGCCAACCTTTCGTCGAGCAAAGGGAGCCATGGTCGAAACAAATTCTTTCCTTCTTGCAAACATCAAGACGAAGTTTGCAAAAGTTTGTTGAAGCTCCAACCCATCTTCAGTTGGGGTCAGTAGAGCCAATCTGGTGCCTTCGATGCACCTATTTGCTATCTCCGGGGCTTGCTCATTTATTTGAGTCTTCTGAGGTAAGAAAGACTCGAAGGTGGCATTGAGCCACAGCTGAAGTAGCCAAAAAGGTCCTGCGAGTAGCAGACTGGCTCTGTTCTCGATGATCTTCAAAAGAGTCGCTCCGCTGCTAATCGACTCGTACAGATTCGCCAAGATCAATTCTGCCAAGCAAATATTTTGGCCATGGTGGAGTTGGGTGGCGAGGGTGACCATCTTCTTTGTCACCTGTAAAGATTTTGTGCAGAACACAAAGTGTGACAGCCATAAGGCTAGAAACGCGATATGCTCTACATCCGACGCAGTGGCTGTCGACTTATCGTGGTAATGGTTGATATAGGTGGTGTAGGTTGGTTTCGTAGCTGAGAATCCAATCTGATCCTCCGAAATTTCCTCTGGGTCGAAATAATCCCCAGTGGGTCGAAGGCCAGTGATGGCAGCCACGTCGAACAGCGTGGGTGTCAGCATTCCACAGGGAAGGTGGAAGGTGAAATGGGTGTAATCCCAGAAGAGTAAGGAAGCTATTAACATTTCTGGGGAGTAGTTGAGACCCGTCTTCGACAACATAACTAGGTCGAATATCCCTAGGTCTTTCCAGATCGAAGCCTGGCTTTTCTCCATTTTTTCCAGCCAAGCACTGTAGTCAGGAGTGAGGCTAGGGCTAGACCTGAAAGCCCTAACACCCCTATTGAAGAAGCAAAGATCAATTTTCTCTTTAGCAGGATCTTCGTTATCCTCTGCATCTTTCTTAGAGCATCCAACAGGTTTGAGCTTTTCGAGCACTGGAAAGAAGCTTTTGATCTTCATGGCTTCAGCGATGCTTGGGTTGAGCGGGCCAGACATGGCGAAGATTTGGTTGGAGTATCCAACCGGAATCATGAGTTGGTGTGAATAAGCTTCACGTTCAGCAATGTCTAGGGGTTCAGGAACCCTTCGTTGGCCTGTAGGAGTAACTACGGGGGCAGTGGAGAAAATCTTGGGTTTAGCATTTCTGGAGGGGATGTTAGAACTAGGAGCGGTAGAAGAACCAGACGCCATTGTTGATGTTAAGTTGAAGATGAAGTGAAGAACAAGTTGTTTGCAAAGTTTGCAGAGAGTTTGTATTCAACAAGGAAGTTTGAAGGCAACATAGCGTGAAAAAGTCCCACAATGGGTACTTGGCGTTATTTATAGTAGTTGGGAAATCTCCAAATTCGAGGTCATTTAATGCCATTTAATGTTGCAGAAGGTAGTGGGACACGTGGCGTCCCCCTGTTGACATAGCCGTTCTGCAGAAATGAAAGGGTGCAGCGTGCGCCCTCGTTTTTGGGAATTGTCATGATGACAATTTGTGAAAATACATTTGGCACGCTGCACGCCGTACTGAGGTGACGTCTTAGGTACGGATGAAATGATGGCTTTTTCTTGGGATTGTCAGTGGTTGGTAGAAGACAAAAAGTGCACAATTTAATTTGTGACTAAGAATGAAAAGACAGGTGTCGAATGGAGTTTCAAAGAATGCCTTTTTCTTTTCAGAGTCGAAATAAGGCATTCTTGGGGGGCAATTTATTGGCTCCTAAATTCGACACCCTTGTTTTTATTAATATCAGCCATTAAAGCTGAAGGATGGTTTCGACCAGCCGGGTCTGTCGAAATGCCCATCAGAAGATGGCAATGTACTTAGAGAATTTCTTCCAAGGGAGGATTTGGTTGCCTTCGACGTCGAATGTGTTTCTCGTCGAAGATGCTTCTCGACGAAGGTGTTCGATTGTTCAGAGTGGAACGGTTTGAGATTCAAACGTTTGGAGGGAAAACGGTTCCCAGCGGTTACCAAGTGCAACATGCAAAGATCTGGAGCGTCGAACGCTGTGAACGTGCCAAGTGGAGTCATCTCGAAGCAGCGTAACTGCCCGACGGTTACTTGGGATGTTTAGTATAAATATTAGTAGTTCACGCAGTTTTTCGCGTGTGTTCACAATTATATACAAGTCACTCATATAGATTCGAGTACCCAGCGTGTGAGAAAGAATTATTGAGAATGTATGTGTGAAACACCACTTTTATTAATCAAAGTCATTTATTTTCCAGAAACTTTACTTGCTTTCTCCTTTACTTTTCCAGTCGAAAGCCTTTATTTCAAGCCTTCCTTTATTTTATCAAGTTCTCTTCTTCATGCAATTTACATAAAGCTTCTTTATTTCCTTGTCATTTAACCATTATCAAACTTAATCAAAACCCCAAAATCAACCATGTCTTAGGATCAATCTGATCGATCCTGCGAGTAACCAAATAAGTAACCTTTTGGAAGATCAGCAGTTGTTTACCAATTCCCACGGTAAACACAAGGTAGGCACAGGGTTGCGAGAAAGGAAAATCTTGATAGCATTCACATCTACAAAGGAGTCCGGATTAGGGAAGAGAACTAAAGAGCCAAGAAATCCTCAAGATCCTGAAAATCCAAATCATCCCAAAATAGTTGAGCCTTGTCTATCAGAAATTTGGCTAGAAAACTCTCGACTCCGCTTCGAGTTTCCCAATTGGATACCACATCGGCCTGTTTCAAATGCAAAGCTGAGGCAATGACTTCTGGCTTAGGAACTTCTTCTATACCTGTGAAGGGTACCTGTTCAAGAATGGGTATGCCCAATAGCTGAGAGAATTCTTCTAAGGTGGGTACTAACTGATAATCTGGAAAGGTGAAGCAGTGATGCTTGTGATCGAAGAACTGAAATAGTACGCTCATCATCTGTTCATCAAAGTTTGAAGTAACCAAGCTGAGAAGTTGACCGTGTTTCTTAATGAAAGTAGAAGTTTCAGAAACTCTTGATACTAGCTCTTTGAGTTGGGAAGGTATCTGTACAAAGCTGATTCAGATAGTATTTCTATGCACGGAAGCCATGATCTGCAAAACAGAACAAAGATAAATTCCCTTGGTCTTTGAAATGGGTAGTGTAATGAAGCATGAATGCCATGTTATGATGCATGATTTCATGATAAACCACAGGTATAGCAAACACAAGTATTGCAAACACAGTCAAATCACACAAAGCCCTTAGGTTTAAGGCTTGCATGAGGTTAAAGGTAATACCCTCTTGAAGTTAAGTTAGTTCAACCTGTCCTAGAAAATTAATCGGGTTCTAGAGGATCTCAATATCACTGACCATCCTTCATCAGTCATGGTTTCAGCTTACACAATCTTTTCTTGCAGCCAAAATATTCCGAAAGTATGATCTCAATGAGTGTAGCATCGAGTATCAACCAGTTCTCAGCTCTATTCCGAGGCCGGCTATATCGCTACTTTCTAATGGCCAAGTTGGGCAATTAAAGGTTCTAAGGTCAATTGATGCTTCACAACACCATGCAACGGCTCCGTATTCTCCTAGTTTCACCACAAGGGATACCGTACCAACCAAAGTGCCACACCAACGTAGCTACTGCTTCAACCGTATCGGTCTACGCTGTACAATTCCCTCACAATTTATTGCTACTTACCTAAAAGGTATTCCCCAGATCTGGGTGTTGGATCTATAGTAACCCCAAATAAATCCCTCAAAAATAAAGCAATCAAAGCAATCCAGAGAAGCAATTTTAAATGACCTAGATCCTAAGGTATACCCCACTTATACTCCCCAGCAGAGTCGCCAGTTCTGTGATACGGTGGAAGAACCGACTGTTTAATACTGGTTTGCATTTTGCGTTTTTTTTTGCAAAATGTCGCGGTAAGCAAGAGTCGCCACCGACTTTTATTTCATCCAATCGGAAAGGAAAAAAGTACAGAAAACAAAATCCTTTTTCGAGATATTCTGAGTACGAGGGGTAGTTTATAGAAAGGGAAGGTGTTATCACCCTTTCTATCCATGGTTTTCCATGGGCTCTTAGGTACTTTCTAATTTTTAAATTGCTTGTGTTTGTGTGCTTTCTTTTTTGAAGAATGTTTTACCTCGTGATAACCCTTGTACCAGTCCTCAAGGGTGTGACAGAGTTGTTTTGAAAATTTACTTGAAAGTGTAAGTGTGAAAAGTTTTGGTTTGAGCAAGTACCTACTAGCGTCTACCTACTCGAAAAAAGATTATTTCTATTCTTGTTTCCTTTAGACATCGCTATCCTACTATTGTGAAGTAAGTAGCACCCTCGTTGGAATTTGTAAGGGTCAACTCGAAAGGGACGTACGATCACTAAAGCAATATTAGGACACCTTAGTAGTAACCCTAGAGTCTTAAGATCATTTCGAGGCAACATTTCTGAGGCAACATTTCCGAGGTAACATTTCCGAGGCAACATTCGAACGGGACAATTTGATCTTTTAGACTGGAGGGCAACCACTAAGACACCCCATGCTTAATGGTTGTTTACCGAAGGCAACCGAAGTGAGAGTATACCCTAAGAGTGATATGAGCGAGTGATTTATTTCAGTTATTTAATCTTTGCACATTAGGGTTTTCTAACTGTATTAATTTGTCATGCATTCTTGCCATACAATCCTATTAGCATACATCTAAACAGTTAAATATTTGCGGGAATTAAAAATGCGAGAAAATAAACCTAGCTATTACAAGGCTTCGGGGAGGGGGATTAATTACATAACCAAAATGTCGGGGATTTAAACAGTAAATAAAAAAAACCTAAATTAGCTATTACAAACCATGAACAATTACAAAAATATTGGCAAAATAATTAACAAGCGCGCGGTGAATTAAATGCGAGGTGATTAGGGTTTTGACCCTTTGACTAATCCTACTTGTAATTGATTAAAGAAAAATGTTTTTGTCATGTTTTGGTATTTGAGAAAATAATAATGGAATAATTGAATTAAAAAAAAGGACCTAATTACTAATTAATTTTAAATTAAGAAAAATAAATTAATTCATTCTAAAAAACCTATTTCTGTATTTTTTTTTCATTTATTTGAGAAAGAAAAAATTAAATCAAAAGTTAACCTAATTTTCTAATTGAATTTTAATTATGAAAAAAAACAAATTAAAGTTACCCTAAAATAAACTAATAAAAAAACATTTATTAAGAAAATAATTTTTTTTGTGATTTTTGAGTGGTTAATTTAAAATAAATTTTGTGTTGATTAAAAAAAAAACAAGATGATTAAAGAAAAGGAATTAAAGAGAAAAAAAATAGTAGAAATAACCAAATGGGCCTGCTGTCAGCAGATCTGGATGGAGATGGATCCAGAGGATGATGATTCTCAGAAGGTGAGGTGCGCTGGATCTGGTTCTGGCTGATGGATCCAGAAGATGATGACCCTCATAAGGTGTATGTGCTGGATCTGGTTCTGGCTGATGGATCCAGAAGATAATGACCCTCAAAAGGCAAGGTGCGCTGGCTCTGGTTCTGGCTGATGGATCCAGAAGATGATGACCCTCAAGAGGTGTATGTGTTGGATCTGGTTCTGGATGATGGATCCATAAGATGATGACCCTTAGAAGGTGTATATGCTGAATCTGGTGAAAACAATGGAGAAAATGCCAAAAGCTCACGCCTGGGATCGAACCTAGGACATGAGCTTCTGACTTCCTTCCTCCGACCAACTGCGCTAGATGTTAACTTGTTAATATAATAAAAACAAATAATATATTGGAAAACAGGTTAGTGGCCAGAATAACGCGCCAGAATTTAAACCAACCAGTCAGGTTGTGACACGTTGTTATCTTCTTCCCTGGAATCGTCGTTTTAGGCTCTGAACCTTTACCTACAGACGCAGGTCTATTGCTGAAAGCCTGTGTCATTCAAAACATCCATACAAACATGATAAATCAATTGTGATGGTACCAATCAACTTGTCTTGGTCTCATGAGTGTCATGGTACCCATTATCAGGTCTAATTTTGCTTAAATTATAAAACCCCAAACTGGAGCATGAGACCCTAACAATGGCGAAAGCTTATTCCTGCACTGTAATTTAAATCAAACTATCCAGAAACATTGCAAACATGATGATAAACACAAATATGTAACTTAAACATGCTAAAGATGTAAGAATAACAAAAATCAAATTTGGATAATTTTGTAAACCGTGAGAGTTATAGGGAGTGATTCTGGACGTGTAAGGGCGGGCAAGCGATTGGAGAAGCTTCCTGAGATGCCCAGGAATGTATTGCTAGCCTTGAAACTCCTTGAGGACGGCTCTCAGATGGATTTCAATCCCACACTTTTTTTTCCAAAGTTTTGAATTTTCTTCTGACAGTTTCACGCCTCCCATCCCCTTCTTTTGATCTGCAAAGCTTTGTTATATAACCTAGAATGAATTAGGTTAACAAACTTGGCATGAATCTTTACATTTATCCAAGATTTGATTTGATTATCAACTTGTATGATATCTTTCTATTTTCATGCCAATCATGCCTTTCTTGTACCAATTGCCATTGATTCGAATTGATCATTCAAGCTCAGCATATCTTGATTGCCAATCTGTAAAAAAAAAACAAATCAAATCATATCTTTGATAATTTTCATCATTTATTTGATTTAATTCACTTTTTAATTAATGAAAAATCAAAATAAATTGAAATATGAAGCAAATAATGTGTGGATAAGTATTTGAGTCGTTGACCACATTATAATTGAGGTGCAAGCATAAAAAGTTGGGCCCATTTAGCAAAAAATGCAAATTTGAGCACATTTGACTTTTGGCAATTTTGCAAAAATGGTCAACTTGGCCAATGCATAACTCTCTCAATTTTGACCCTAGAGAGGTGTTATTGGACTTTTTAGAAATCTTAGGATGTCCTCTAAGCAACCCTTTTGGTCTCATCTAAATTGAGTCTTCCATGTTCATGCATGAAGCTTTGACCTAAAAGGTGTTTTTGTTGACTTTTCAAAAGGACCTATAATGTCAAAATTAATATCTTTTTGTGAGTGAATATTCCGAACTTGGTAGGTGAATATGAATTGTATGGAATTGCATCCTATTCAAAATTAGCTTTGGATGAGTCATTTCTGATAAAGTATGAGAAAGTTATGCTTGGTCAAAGTTATGTTGACTTTTCCTACAAAACCCTAATTTAGCAACTTTTGGGTTTTGATGAATCGTGAGAAATCCTTGAGGAATTATGATCAAACCTTGATCAAATGATGGATAATACCTCAAAATGAGGATGTTGACCAAAAAAGCTTGAAGTTTGACTGTATGTGGGCCACAATTGACTTTTGACCTAGTATAGTTGATTTTCAGGCATTTAAGAAATTGACTGAGCAAACCTCTTCTGCAAGGCTTGAAACTTGACATGGATGATCTTGAGAACATATTAGGACCATGGTGAGCATTTGAGTCCTTTGTGGTTCACACATCTTGATGAAGATGGAAACCCTAATTTGAGGTATGCTGCCTTAGGAGAGAGTTTGTCTGGTCAACTCTTGAACTTCCTTGAGCAATTTGGGGACCTCACTTGACATTTGTTGAGAAATATAGGAGGGCAAATTTTGGGGTACAACAAATGGTGTTCTCAAAATAAATGAGATTATGATGTATGTGATATGTATGCACATGTCATGATGTATGTACATGAAATACTATTGAGGACATGTCCGAGTCTGGGAAAATAAATCCTTGACTGTTGCTGGAGAGTATAACATTCCTGACTATTGTAGAGAATTGTGGTTCTTCTACTTCCACTAGGGATGGTGAATGGAAATGACTGTGCTGAAGGTTTACTCTTTGTTGTTTGTGAATATTCCGTCATGGAGAGACTCTGTTTGAGAGTAGCTTTGCGGGGAATAATTTGGAAGGTGAATTTTCGTAGCTGAAGTAATAGGCTCGGTCGGGGATTGAGCTTATGTACTAAGAGAAATAAACTCAGCTCGGGGAGATAAAAATTATGATGATCCGCTCGCGATTATGAAATTCGGATGGGGGGATATAGCTGTCAGGTTTCTGAAAGGCCCTGGCTGGGGAGATTACTCCCTGTTGTGGGAAAACTAATATCAATGCTTTGATTACCTTTACTCTATGGGGAGTGTAGATGTTACAAAGTCATATGTACTGATGACTATGCTCCAAAGTTGTCTCTGCTCTGGTACCTGCTGGATAGAGTAACTGTCGGGTTTGACATTTCTTATTTCCCCCCCTGTTTCTTAAGTTACGAGCAATTGTCTTTTCGTTTCTTATGTAAATGTTTATGAGCAACAATCATATTCAAATGCATATATCAAGAATAAACCATTGGACGTTCTTGCAAAACAAAACAAAAAATAGTTTTGTAAAAATGATTTGTATTAATTTTCGAAGTTGGCCTGTAATAGGCATTTTTGTACAAGGGGATTGACGCTCTAGTAAGAGAACGCCGCAGTAAAAATAGAAGTTATACAATTTTGTGTAAAAACAAAAAATAGCTATGTGCAATAATCCCATTGGGTTCCAACTCTGTTATTTCCCCTATGGCTTCGAACGTCTCATCACTTTGCTGCTTGTCCGAAGTTGATTAGGTTGATCGATGCCGTTCGAGCTTGATAGTTAATTCTGAGGTCTGGTTGCAAGATGATTCAATGGGACATAGTGATATGCTTTACATCCCTAACTTTTTCCTAGACTGCCCTTTCGGGTTTTCAGTCCACCAGGATACCCTTTTTTGCCCAAGCCGCCTTTTCAGGTTTTCGGCTTGCTGGGTGTACAAATTTTTTCATTTTCATCCCTTAATTTTTCCCGAACCCTTTTGGTTCACCGGGAAGCCCTTATTTTTGCCTAGGCCAGTCAACCTAGTGGGTCTTTTATCATGCGTAGTATCTTTTCACTATGTCTGCATTGACAGAGTGAGGAAGGTCGTCACCGTCCATGGTGGTTAGAATCATGGCTCCACCCGAGAAATTGTTTTTAATCATAAATGGACCTTCGTAGGTGGGAGTCCATTTGCCACTGGGATCACCTTGCGGCAGTATGATGCGCTTGATTACCAGATCCCCGACTTGATATTCGTGACGTTTGACTTTCTTGTTAAAAGCCTTGATCATTCGCTTTTGATACGTCTGACCATGACATATAGCAGTAAGTCTCTTCTCGTCGATCATATTTAGTTGATCAAGTCGAGTCTGGATCCATTCGTCTTCATTCAAACCCGCATCTTTCATAATCCTTAAAGAAGGAATCTGGACCTCGATGGATATGACTGCCTCCATGCCATATACCAGAGAGTAGGGTGTTTCCCGTGTGGACGTCCGTGCTGAGGTACGGTACCCATGAAGAGCAAATGGTAACATCTCATGCCAGTCTTTGTATGTCACCGTCATATTTTGTATAATCTTCTTGATGTTCTTGTTAGCCGCTTCGACAACACCATTCATCTTCGCCCGGTAGGGAGAAGAGTTATGATGTTGTACCTTGAATTGTTTATAGAGCTTGGTGTTCATCATGTTGTTAATATTTGTACCATTGTTAGTAATAATTCTCTCTGGCACACCATACCGACATATCAAATTATGTCGGATAAAACGCGTCACGACGTTCTTGGTCACAGTAGTAAAAGAGGCCGCCTCAACCCATTTCGTGAAGTAATCAACAACCACCAGGATGAAGCGATGTCCATTAGAAGCGGTAGGCCTGATTTCTCTGATCATGTCAATGCCCCACATTGCAAAGGGCCACGGAGCTGTCAAGACATTCAAAGGAACCGAGGGCACATGCACCTTATCAGCATAGATTTGGCACTTATGACAAGTTCGGGAGTGCTGATAACAATCTGCTTCCATAGTAGACCAGTAGTATCCTGCCTGTAGGATCTTCTTAGCCATGGTATATCCACTGGAATTGGTTCCAAAGGTACCTTCATGTAGATCTGTCATAATCCTCTCTACATCGCTCTTGTCTACATACCGCAGTAAGGTAGAGTCATGGTTGCGCTTGTAGAGGATTCCATTACTGAGGAAGAATTTTGGAGCGAACCTTCTCAGAAACTTCTTATCATTGACAGATGCCCCTTCGGGATACTCCTGAGTCTCGAGATACTTCTCCACTTCATGAAACCAAGGTTTGTCTGCCACCTCTTCGGTATCAATCTCGCAACAGTGCGCTGGTTCATCCAACCTTTTGATGGTGATTCGGGGAGCTTCGTTGTCCCACCTGACTTTAAACATAGAAGACATGGTAGCTAGCGCGTCCGCTAACTGATTCTCCTCTCGTGGGAAATGTTCAAAGGTTACCTCCTCAAAGTGTGGGAGCAATTTCAACACATTCTCTTTGTATGGGATGAGATTTTGATGCTTTGTATCCCATTCGCCTTTGATCTGACTTATCACTAAGGCTGAATCCCCGAAGACATTTAAGAACTTGATCCTGAGGTCAATAGCGGCTTTGAGACCCATGATGCAGGCCTCGTACTCCGCCATGTTGTTAGTGCAGTTGAAACATAATCAGGCAGTGAAAGGAGTATGACAGTCCCCAAGAGATATGATTACAACGCCAATTCCATTACCAAGTGCGTTTGAAGCTCCATCAAAAACCATAGTCCATCGGGATCCTTCTTCAGGTCCTTCATCTGGTCTAGGTTTTTCGTAGTCGGTCACCAGCATAATATTCTCATCTGGGAACTCAAAATTCATGGACTGGTAGTCATCCACGGCCTTATGAGCCAAATGATCAGCCAATACACTTCCCTTGATTGCTTTCTGGGTTATATATTGTATATCATATTCCGTTAAGATCATCTGCCATCTCACTATTCTTCCGGAGAGAGCGGGCTTCTTGAAGATGTACTTGATTGGATCCATCTTAAATATCAACAGAGTAGTATGGGTCAGCATATACTGTCTTAGTCGGCGAACAACCCATGCCAAAGCGCATCAAGTTTTCTTGAGCAGTGAGTATCGTGTCTCACAGTCGGTAAACTTTTTGCTATGGTAGTATATTGCGTGCTCTTTTCGACCAGACTCGTCATGCTGCCCCAGTACACACCCCATTGAATTATATAACACTGTCAAGTACAATATCAAAGGTCTTCCTTCAACCGGAGGCATCAGAATGGCGATTCTTGAAGGTATTCTTTGATTCTTTTAAAAGTTGTCTTGCATTCATCATTCCACTTTACCGCTTGATCTTTCTTTAGAAGCTTGAAGATGGGCTCACAAGTAGCAGTTATATGTGAAATGAACCTGGCGATATAATTCAAGCGTCCTAAGAAATCTCTAACTTCTTTCTCTGTACGGGGAGCCAACATCTCTTGTATGGCCTTTACCTTCATATGGTCTACTTGAATACCTTTGTCACTAACGATGAAACCCAAAAGCTTACCAGACCTTACCCCAAAGGTGCACTTGTTTGGATTCAACCTCAGCTTGTATGTCTTCAACCTGTCGAACAACTTTGGTAGATGATCAAGGTGCTCTTCCTCGATTTGAGACCTGGCTATCATGTCATCAATATAAACCTCTATCTCGTGGTGAATCATATCATGGAATAAGGCGACCATGGTTCGCTGATAAGTTTCCCTAGCATTCTTCAACCCAAAAGGCATCACCTTGTAACAAAAGGTGCCCCACCGTGTGATGAAGGTTGTCTTCTCCATGTCTTCAGGATCCATCTTGATCTGGTTGTAGCCAGAGAAACCATCCATGAAGGAGAAGATTTTATGCTGCGCAATGTTGTCAACCAGAACATCAATATGGGGAAGCGAGAAGTCTTCCTTGGGGCTTTCCCTATTCAGGTCCCTGTAATCCACACACATTCGTACCTTTCCTTCCTTCTTAGGTACCGGAACAACGTTAGCAACCCACTACGGATAGGAGGTGACATCTAAGAACCCAACATCGAACTGCTTCATGACCTATGCCTTAATCTTCTCTGATATTTCAGGGCGCATACCGAGAACCTTTTGTTTAACCGAAGGACAATCTTCTTTAGTTGGCAGACGATGTACCACAATATCAGTGTCTAAACAAGACATGTCTTCATATGACTAGGCAAAGATCTCAACATAGTCGTGCAACATCTGTTTCAACCGCTGTTTGATCTTAGTTTCCAGATTTGCACCGATCTTGACTTCTCTTCTGTCCTCCTCCGTGCCCAAGCTTATCATTTTAACTTGCTCTTCATGAGGCTGTATAGCCCTCTCTTCCTACTGTAAAAGTCTAGCAAGTTCTCCAGGCACCTCACAATCGTTCTAACCTTCGTCCTCGACTTGGTTGATCCGATTTTCAAAGTCATAACCGGCAGTAGCAAAACTGTTATCAATGGGATCCAAAGTGGATATGGATCTGCAGTATGATACATGAGTGTGTGTAAGAGCATAGCTGTTTTGATAAAGTAAAAGCAGAAAAGAAAAATAGAGAGCCCAAAATTTGTATGCAAGGAACGTCCAATGTTTTATTGATGATATATGAAATGACACATAATAGCCCTCACAAACAAAACCAATGTGCCTCGGGCAAGACACAAGGCTGTAGAGTTTAAATTGTTTATTACAATCTTGGGAAACAAGTAAGACAATTACAGCGGAATAAAATAAACTGGTATAAAATCTCTGGCCGTCCAATTATTTGGTCCACCGTTGGTAGTTGGGTAGATCCAGCTGTCAATGTTAGAGTCTTCCTCACTGTCTTCAATGGAATTAATTCCCCGATTGCTGATGCGTAGGGGAGGTCCTCCAGCTCGAGTGCGTCGAACAACCCTTTGAGCTCCTGAAGTAAATCCCAAACCAAACTTGTCAGTTTTGTGAGTAAAATCATGGAGTTGTCCCCAGTTGGTATACCCACCTTCTTCAACCACTGCTCTGGTGTCTTTGAGAGAAGCCATCTTTAGAGGAGGTTTGGTGCCGGTAGTAGTTTCAGTCGACGCTAAAATCTGGGGAACCTTTTCAAAGTTTTGACAAGGAGTTTCTATGAATTCCCCGTCCATCTCCACATATCTGAAGGAGTTCAGGTGGCTCACCATATACTCCTCTTCGCCACTCACAGTGATAATCTTCCCCTTCACCGGATACTTCAGCATTTGGTGCAATGTAGAAGTAACAGCCCCAGCTTCATGGATCCAAGGACGACCCAACAAACAAGAGTATGATAGCCTGATGTCCATCACATAGAAGGTGGACTCAAAGGTCTGAGAGCCCACTTTGACAGGGATGTGCACCTCCCCATGCACCATTCTCTTCGACCCGTCAAAAGACCTTACCACAATGTTACTAGGCTTTAAGGTCAAGCCCTCACAATCTAGTCGATCGAGAGCCTTCTTCGGCAGGATATTCAATGAAGACCCAATATCCACTAGCACATGAGCCATAGTGATGCCCCTACATTCGATCGAGACAAGGAAAGCGTCATTATGCTTCCTCCCTTACGGTGTCAACTCGACATCTGAAAAACCCAGCCCATTGTCAGCACTCAAGCTGGCTACATATTCTTTGAATTGATCAGCCGAGGTCTCTTGCGACACATGCGCAGTCTTGAGGAATACGATCAAAGCCTTCACATGGGCCTCAGAACATGGATATCTTTGAGGGGGTCTGCCCCAGCTGCTCGACCATATTATAATCACTCTTTTTAATTACTTTTAATATTTCCTCTATCTCTTGCTTAGAGGCTTCTACGACGATCTTTCTAGGTGCCTCCGTCCAAGAAGGCTCACCTATAGCTTCTTTGCCTCGGGTCCCAGATGACTCGACGACAGGAGTGACAATTGGAGTAAGAACATGAGTAGTAGTTGAAGTACCGGTAGGAATAGCGGGTGAAATAACAACAGGCTTATTGATAGTCTTTGGGGAAATCTCGGGAGAGAAAACCCTTCCACTTCTGGTAATATTACTGGTCCTGACAATGTTACTGACATCAGGATCAGCCTCTTCATTCTTCAGATCTTGTTTAACGCCATGATAGTAAACATCGGCGCCATAATGCCAAGGGACAGCTTTGTCCGAGGCGTATGGGACAGGACCAGGAAAGGTGATTATTAACGGAGCGACTCTTGGAGCAGATGTAATCCTAACAGGTCTTCTCGAGGAGACCTTAGAAGGATTGGAGGAAATGGTCATAATGGAAATATCTTCACATGGAACAGTTGGAATCAAAGTTTTCTCGAACAAAATTTCTCTACTGTCCATCAGGCATTAGACATCTGTTTTCAGAAAATGGCAACCAGAAGGCAGAGATGAACACACGTGGCAACCTTCACCACATCCCGGAAATACACCGGCCAACAACAAATTCTTCTTAATAGTCACAAGAGGAGTAGAAACTTCATCAACTGAGGTCACAAACAGATCGGTATTGTTGTACCCCAAAATTTTCCCTCTCACTTATCAAGAATTTGCTCACAAGATCTCCTTGGGCTCAAGACTGCACTAGGGTTTGATCAACTCAAGACACCTTCTTATGCACTGATGACCAAAATTAGGGTTTGAGTTTGCACAAGGATTTTTGAACTATCAATGCTTCATATGACATTCATGGACCATTATGGACCCCCGAGATTACTCATGTCAAGTTTCAAGCCTTGGATCACATTTTTGCTCAGCCAATTGAGCAGTTGACCTAAAAATCAGTTGTATTGGGGAAAAGTCAACTATAGCCAATTTACAGTCAAACTTCATAATTTTTTATCCACATCAACATTTTAAACCCATATGTATCATTTTATCAAGTTTGGACCATAATTCCTCAGGAAATTTGATCAAATCTCCAAAAGGGAAAAATGGTCAAAATTAGGGTTTTGATTGGGAAAGGGAAATTTCTGATTTTTGACCTAGCAAATGGTCAATTGGTTTAAGGAATGATCTCAAGAGTCCAATTGCATCATTTTGATCTAATGACATGATTCAAAACATTGCAAATCCATTGGATTGACATATGAATTTTGCAGTCAACTGATCAAAAGTCAACTGCATACTGAAAAGTCAAACTTTGACTTTTTGGTCAAATTTAAGCACCAAAGATCACAATTCATCAAAACATGTCAAAATAGGAAACTTTTTCATCAATAAATCAAGAAATCAAGATTTTATTTCGAAAAGTCAAAATTTCTAAACTTAGAAATTTTTCTAAGTGTAAAAAATTTCTTATTTTTTTCATAACTTTGAGCCAAATTTTCACCATGATGCAAGATGATTCAAAGGAAACTTCCAACATGAAAGTTGTAGATCTCCATGAAATCTACAACTTTTCTTAACACAACATCTCATAAAAGTGCTTGGATCTCAAGTTATAATTTTGTGAATACATGCTCATGAACTAAAAAAGACTTAGTGAAATTTTGTCCTAGTTAGGCAGATTTTTGACCTAACTTCATGGCAATTTTTTACATAGTTCCAAGGGGAATCTTCAAAAGCAATTCAAAGATGAGTTGTAGAGCATATTGCAAGCTTTCTAAAAATATCCAAGAACTCCTTGAGATCATTTTTGAGTAGGGAGAATCGAAAAGATGAAGTTGGTGTTTTGTCACTTGAGTTATAGGTCATTTTCATGATGAACACAAATGCAAATCAATGTTAGGCTGCATAATATTTGCTTTGAAGGCCTCAAACTTGTTTGTCACTCCATAATTAATGGATTACACAAACTTTTGAGCTATAATCCAAGTGATTTAAGCTTTATCCAATTCACATTGCCATTTTGGGAAGAAAGTTAACAATACTATTCTTGTAAAGCAAGCTTTATGCATAAAGTCCACTCTTGAGCCTCTAACTTGTTCCCTCTGATCATACTTCATCTACAAAGTCAGAAGCAAGTGTGTTTAAAGCATAACCACTCTATCTTAGCAAGTACATAAGACATTGAAACTTGTTTTCTCAAAAATCACATGTTTAGCTTAAGAATGCAAATTCAAATTCTGATCAACAACAAGTCTCCAAACTTGTTGCTTATAAATAGAAGCACTATTTGTGAGCTAGAGGACGCGTTTGAATACCCTAAAATACACCAAAACTCTCTCAAATCAGAAATTGCCCAAAATCTCCATTGTTGCACAGTTTCTGACCTTGAACCTCAAACTCACATTTCCCTCGTGCGTTTCTTGGCCTTTTAGTTTCTAAAGCTTCCTTGCATCAAGAGTAACTCATCCTTGTACCTGTTTCACTTCTGTAACACCATTTTCCCTGTTTTCCATAACCAAAAACAGAGCATCACAATTGGACTTCTCCAGACCATTCCAGCCATCCTCAGCTCAAGCCAACCATTGCATTAGCTTCCTAGAGGTCCAAGGAAGCTAACCTGATCATCAGCACTGCCTGAAACAAGCTCAAATCCTTTTCACGATTTCCAATTTTGAGGTATTTTTCTTGAACTTCTATCTCATTACTTAGGTATTGTTAGGCTTGCAATTGTGAAGATAGAATGTAGACCTCTTTGCCACGAAACTGTACATATCCATAGTTTGCATTTACATGGCCTGAGCTTAGAGAATTTTAGAGTTGAAGTTTCTAAAATTTTTAGGGTTCAAATTAGGGCCAGAGAAATTCTCATTTATCTTTGACTTTTAGCTTTAGTTATTTACATGGTTAGATTCGTGAGAAAGAATGCAACAACTTTCATTTTGTCATCTTCCATTTTTGTTGAGAAATGAGGAAGTTACAGGTACACCGGCTGGAGGTTGAAGATGAAGTCATCATGACTTCATTTGCCTTACATATTTATTATTTTGTTTATATAAATAGATGCATAACTACCCCAGTGGTAAAACGCACGCCTGTTAACCTTAGGGACCTGGGTTCGAGCCCCAGTGGTACCCTTTTGCCCATTTTTTTCTTTCATATTTTCTGATTTTTCTAACATTTTTGCAAGCGCTGGGCCCTTTTGGCCTGGCTTTGTTTTTTCGCTAGCTAACCCCCTGATTTACTTGTGCACCCCTGGCCCAATTTCTTTTATTATTTTTCTTTTTTTATTATTTCTTCTTTAATATTTTTATTTATTTATTTATTATTATTATTATTATTATTATTATTATTATTATTCTCATTAAATATGAAAAAATCCAAAAAAATATTTTATTTACTCTTATTCATTTTTTTTTATAAAACAAAAAAAATATTAAAAACATTTTCTTTTAACAAATTAATTTCTCTTTTAAATAATTAAATATTTAGACTTAGGTTTAATAATTATTTTATTTTCTTAATTAAAATTAATTTAGAATTTAGTTTTCTTTTAATTATTTAATTTTTACTTTTTATTATTATTTAACTTAAAACCCTTTTTTTTCTCTTCATAAAAACCCTAAAAAATCTTTTTAATTTAATTTCTTTTCTCAATTAGTTTAAGTCAATTTTATTTTAATTTTAACTAATCATTTTTTAATTAGGTTTAGGTTAAATTCTTTTTTATGAAAACCAAACAAAAATTATCTCTCTTTCTTTATATTCTTGTATTTATATATTTATTCAAATATTTGTACAAATTCAATTTGGTTGTAATAGACTAACTAGGGTTTAATTTCTTGCAATCCCTATTTATAAATTGTATACCTCTCCCCTAAATGATGTAATAGCGTAGTAATTTTAATTCCCACAATTTATCGCTTTATATACAAATGCGAGTAATTAGGGTTTGTATAGAAAGAATAAAATCAATCAAATAGAAAACCCTAATTAAGACAAATCAAAGCATGAAAATAATAAATTTGCACACAAGCACCCATAGGGTTACTCCACTTGGCTGCCTTACAAAGATGGCTATATTACGCATGTAAGGTATCTTAGCAAAAACAAACAAATACAAGATCATAGTCCCTCGATGACACTATCTAAGTTGTCTTTCAAATGATCTTAGTCCCTCAAAAATAATGTTAAGATACCTTGCAACATTGCTAATCATGGTTATACGATGACCCACACCCGTCCCATTTACATCCAAAGATAGGGTTGCTTACCAAATCAATGGTAAGACAACAATGTAAAAAGAAAAGAAAAATGAACAAGAAAGACATTTGAGTAGGTAGATTGCTCCCAATCACTTGCTCCATTTCAAAATAAACATCCTTGCTATTTTCAAAACAAACACTTACACTTTGAAACATCTTACAAACTTGAAAACATTTTCAAAAGATCAACATCTTTGTATACATTCTTACGAACGAGAATCATTACAAAGATTGCCTAAACAATGGCCTCTTTACAAAATACTTTCAAAAACCACATAAAGCACAATTTCAAACAAAAGCAAGTGATCTAGCAAGTAACTAAGAACCCATGGATAACCATGGATGAAAAGGGTGCTAATACCTTCCCTTTTCATAATCTACCCCCCAAACTCAAGAAATAATCTTAAAGGTCTTTCCTGTGCTTTTTCACCTTTCCTTTTGGATAAAAGAAAAGTCAGTGGCGACTCTTGCTAACCGCAACATTTGTGATCAAACGTAAAACCCTCAAAGTGGGGTTACCTTAGGGATAGATCACATTTATTTGCACATTGATTGACTTGTATGCTTTACATTATGGTTCTTTGTTTGGGTTTAAATCCTCTACCCAGATTTGGGATACATTATAGGTAAGTAACAATACATTATAGAAACTGTGCGGGGTATACTGGCATGGCCTAAGCAATAGCTATATTAGTGTGATATATTTGTGGGTACTGGTAACCTTTGAGTTAATCAAAGAGAATATGGGGCCGTTGAGTGATGTCATGAAGCACCAATGAACTTTTAGAACCTTTACTTGACCAACTTGGCCTTTAGGATGTAGTGAGATGACCGACTTTGGTGCAATTCGAAGTTGGTAGATAATCGATACTACACTCATTGAGGTCTGGTTTCTTGGGATATTTCGGTCACCATTAAAGAGGCTTATTCTGAAACAATGACCAAGGAAACAAACCAGTGATATTGAGATCCTTAGAACCCGGTTACTATTACTAGGACAGGTTTAAGCCAACTAAACTTCAAGAGGGTACTTACTTATAAAACTCCATGCAAGCCTAAACCTAAGGATTTGTTTATTTTGTTCATATATGCATACTTGTACATAACATCATGAACATCATGTGCATTCACTAACCATTTCAAGGATTTTTGGATTCATCTTTGTTCTTGTTTTGTAGGATATGGATTCACTTCACAGAAAAACTATTCAAGTCAACCTTGTAAGGATCCCTCCACAACTTAAGGAGCTAGCTTCAAGGATTACTGAAAACTCTCCATTCACTGAGAGACATGGTCGCCTACTCAACTTGGTTACCTCTAACACAGATGAGGATATGATGAAGGTACTTTTTCAGTTCTTTGATCCTTTACACTACTGCTTCACATTTCCCGATTATCAACTTGTGCCAACTTTGGAAGAATTCTCCCAACTCTTGAGGATTCCCATTCTCAATCAACTAACTTTCAACAGTATGGAAAGGGACCCAAAGCCAGAAGAGATTGCTCAAGCTCTACACTTGCACTCATCTGATATCACAATTCATTGGGAAACAAGGAATGGTGTCAAAGATTTCTTAGCAAAGTTCCTGTTTGAGAAAGCCCAAAGCTGTTGGAATTCCTTGGACTTACGAGCCTTTGAGGAAATTATGGCTCTCCTCATCTATGGGATGATTTTGTTTCCAAATCCTGACCAACTCATAGATATCAACACCGTTAAAATTTTCATATCCCGCAACCCGGTGCCTACATTGTTAGGAGATATTCTACACTCTTTTCACACTCGCACAATGAGGAAAAGCGGTGTCCTTATGTGTTGCACTCCTCTCTTGGAAAGATGGTTTTTTCGCATCTTCCCCAATCTGTATTAAAGAATGGGCAAGGTTCAAGGTGGTCACAAAGGTTGATAACGCTCAAACATTCGAACATTCATTGGTGTTCCCGATCCAAAGAGAATGTTATCACTGTCGACCGTTATGGAGAATTCCCTAATGTCCCTTTACTTGGAATTAGGGGAGGTATCACCTACAACCCATGCTTAGCCTTAAGACAATTTGGTTACGCTCGAAGGGATGGCCCGTACGAGATGCTGATTCAAGATTTGGTATTTGATTACGACAACGACGATCAAGGTCTTCGACTGAGATTTATCCGAGCTTGGAGGATGTTAAACAAGGCGGATAGCAAGACATTGGGGCATAAAAATTCCATCCCTCTTGAGCCTTACCTCAAATGGGTATGAACTTGTGCTCAGAGACTTATGATGCCTTACCCCTCCATTCTCCCGGTAATCATTGAGCCTGTCATGGAGGGAGATATTCCATACACTATCCTACATCCTGATACGCCCACTTCTCTTGAAGACCTACAGAGAGATTGGATACAACTCAAGGGGGAGAAATATACTTTCGAAGCCCAATTCTACGCAAGCGAGAAGAAGGTTTTGGAACTCACTAGGTTACTTCATGAGGAGCAGACTCTCAATGCCTACATTGTGAAACAACGCGGTCGGAACCTGTCATCTGGATGTTAATGAAACATCAATGAAGTCGCCACCGAACATCTTTTATCCCGCCGAGAGGGAAAGGTGAACATCGAGAAAACCTGAAAATGGAGAAATCACAGTCTTCCGACCGAGAGATCGGGTAAGGGAGTCTGTTACGCGAGGGGAAGGTATTAGCATCCCACACACCCGTAGTACTCTACGATATCCACTCTTGTTGTCTAATCTAATGGGTGTGATCAAATACTATGTCTATGGCTTACAACTGAAAAGGGAATGCATGCGAGAGAAAAAAAACAATGTAGGGAAAATAAAAGTTGTGCTCGGTTGGGCCCTACCCCAATGCCTACGTATCCCTTTTAAGGAATCATAGCAGCCGTAGTTCATCTTACATATTTTGGTTGGTTTGTGTTTTTAATTAAGACAACAAAAATAGTCAAGATGGAAAAACATCAAATAAAACAATAAACGCATGAGATGGTCAAACATCGACTAAATAATAACAAGGTAACATGTCAAAGATGGAGAAACATCAAATGGTAAAATAACACACATAACAGTGACATTGAGAGTCAAGTTAGATAATCAAACATGTGCAATGGTGAAACACCGGCTTCAAACAAATGTGCGAATGGCGAAACATCGGCTAAGAGGTAACAAAGATATCATGGCAAAGATAACGGAACATCAATAAATTGAATGACAAAACATCACACCTAACAATGATATTGAGAATCAAAGTAGGATAATCAAACATGTGTGATGGTGAAACATCGGCTTCAAGCAAATGTGCGATGGCGAAACATCGGCTAAGAGGTAACAAAGATATCATGGCAAAGATAACGGAACATTAATAAATAGAATGACAAAACATCACACCTATCAATGATATTGAGAATCAAAGTAGGATAACAGACATGTGCGATGGCAAAACACCGACTTCAAACAAATGTGCGATGGCGAAACATCGGTTTAAAGATAAAAAAGATATCATGGCCAAGATGACGAAACATCAATAAATTAGATGACAAAACATAACACCTAACAATGATATTGAGAATCAAAGTAGGATAATAAACATGTGCGATGGCAAAACATTGGTTGACCAAGTTTATAAGCATAGCCAAGAGGCACACAGACAATGTAAGATTGGTTTGTATCTTTTACTCTGAAGAAGGGTTTAAGTTTATTAGAAATGTTTTTATGATTTGCCAAGAAAACAGTTTTTGTTTTAAGATGCAAAATGCAAAGGAAGGAAAAACAACTAAGGGAAACTAGCCTAGCACTATCCCTAGTGTTATCATACAATAAATGATCCTAAAGTTGAGGATAAAGGAAAACCCTTCCCTAATTTACATGTTAAAGGAAGCTTACCAAATTTATCCTATAGGGAACATGCAATGAGAGCGAAGTCTTGATCTCAATTTCTAAATTGAGTGACTCATCGATCAACAATTAAAGAAGAAAAATAATAAACATCCTATAGGGAACATGCACTGAGAGCGAAGTCGTGATCTCAATTTCTAAATTGAGTGACTCATCGATCAACAATTAAAGAAGAAAGGAAATAAACATCCTATAGGGAACATGCACTGAGAGCGAAGTCGTGATCTCATTTTCTAGATTGAGTGACTCATCGATCAAAAGCAAACACAACACATGTATCAGACAAAAAACCAGAGGGACTCCTGACATATATCAGTAACAGAGGTCCCATCATGCAATCAAAGAACTATGCCAAAATGAAGATGGAAGAAAGGAAATAGTGTAATACCAAACGGATAACTATTCGTAGCAACTTAGCAAGAATAAAAAGAAACCCAGAGAACTTCGAGCAAGCTGGCATCAGTAGACAAATCGAGTCAGAAATTACACCATCAGGATGTAAGTAATGAGATTATTAGATATGAACAGATCCCATGGGCAATGTGTAACATTCACAATCAAATGTATATATCCTGCATGGAATATCAAACATGCCAAACACAATAGCAGTGCCAACATAATAAGTTATGTTTCACAAATAAAGTGAAACACAAAAGCCTCAGGTCAAAATTGGAAACTTTCTCAAAGTACCAAGCACATTCAACAGCCAAGTTAGTATTCCATAAGGTGAATGATGACTCATATAAGGGATGGATGCAACATGATGAAGTGAGAACAACATGATAAGAATTATCAAACATTAGACATGATAGACAAAAGGAAACATGCATATGCATAATTTGGCCAAAAGAATCAGAGGGATGTTGCTCCTTTCTATCACCATATTGAATTGACAATTGAATATCAATCAAGGATCATGGGAGATTGGAAAGAATACAATCAAAGATCATGGAGGTCATGGGCAAACACATTTCAACCATATACAATCAATTCAATCACAACTTCACAAACACAATAGAAGGTGAAACCTACATAATGCATCAAGAAGGTTCAAACCATTAGACAAAGGGGGACTAAGTGAAAAGACTCGAGTTATCATGGATAATCAGAATCAAGATGATCATTAGGTGCCCAATTATAGGCCTCACTCAATTTCATTGGCCATCAAACAAATTGCAACAAGATGTGCAACATTAATTGGGATCCTTCATTTTAAAAATACATCAAAAATAGAAACAAGGATCCATAATTCAAACCAAAAATATCTTAACATACTTGAAGTGTTTAAAAGTCAGAAAGCCAATCTTATGTTCATGAATGATTGAGGAGAAGATCAAATAAGGCCCAAAGTTCAAGACTAGTTGGCAAAACTACCAAACTAGACAAGTTTTCAAAATAATTTGTGGAAAAATGTCAAACCAAGTTAAAAAAAATCAAGATAAATGGTATTAAGATCCTCAATACATTCATGAACCCTAATCAAGACTTTAATTCTATTGAAAATCCATGGCATAGTGGGTTTGAAAATGAAACTTGCACCATAAGCAACAAAGCCCTAATTTTTCACTTTTAATCTTAAATATTGATTAAGTAAGATCAAAATTCAAACAATTTAAACCAAAATCATACGAGTCACCAAGAAACCCTAAATGTCAGAAAATATATTTTTTTTACATTTTTTGAATTGAAGAAAAGTCAAAAATGAAATTAAATTCAATTAATTAGACAATTAAACAAATAATCACATCTCAAAATAGAACTTTAATCAAAGATTCAGAAAAATGTCCAACCAAAATTATATTCAAATATTAGAAATAAAAACACACATCCCTGATTTTTTGTGGAATTTTTGAATTAAAGGAAATATTAAAATAAAAATTAAACAAACAATTAACAATTAAACTATTACTTAAGGGCAAAAATGCAAACCCTAGCCAAAAATCACCAAAAGGTCAAAAATGAAATTATATTCAGACTCCATGATTAAAAACAAGCTTACATGATTTTTTCTGAATTTTTTGATTAAAGGAAGTATTAAAACCAAAAATTATGAGACAAATATTTCAAATAAAATTTTCAAATTAAACTTCTAATAAAAAATGGAAAGAATGATAAACCAAAATTAGAATCAAATTCTATATTATTTTATGAGTTCAGAATACCTTTTGTGGATTTTTTAAATCAAAGGAACTATTAAAATAAAAATAAACTTTGAACAATCAATTAATTAAACCTATGAATTTTTTAAGCCAAACAAATAATTTTAAAAAAAATCCAAAAAAATATGACAAATACTAGAAAATAATTTTGGCCTATGGTAATTTTTTCATGATTTTTGAAAATGTTTTGATCAGTAAATAAAATCAAACAAAATGCCTAATAAAATAAATAATTCAAATAAAACAAATATTCAAATAGACCAATGAGAAAGCGCCACCACATCATCTTCAACCTCCAGACCAAATCAAAAACGCGCGCAAGACTTGTTCTAGGGCTCATGTTCAGATCTATCATACATACTCATTTCTACATCATTTTTCATGAAATCAAGCACAAATTGAAGCCAACATTTCATACTTCACATTGCAATTTGAATCAAATCGAAAAATCAACCACATTATTCACAATTAAGTCAGGAATATGAGCAAAATCATTCTGAATCGCAAGTTTCAGGGTACTCAAACATGCATTCTTTACCAAATTAAACACTATAAAGCTTCAGAAACATTCCACCAACATCAATGAATACTAATCCAAGCTCAAACACCTCAATAAACAAGTACATCTCGAAGATTGAAGTTTAGAATGATTACCTCAAGGAGAAAAATGTTTTACTGTATCCTTCACTTCAGATGCAAACAAATGGTGCTAGCTTGATCTACTCCCCTTACTGAAGTTGAATCCACAAGATTTTTGAAGAAAACACCAAGGAATTGAGTGAATCGAAACAAGTTGCAGAAGAAGAGTTTAAATCTCAGATCCGAAATTCTTGCAAATGGCGTGTTCTTCCCTTCTAACCTGGCTTGCTTCTTCTTATATAGAGTTTATAGAGGAGCATAGAAGTGGAAATTTGACCTCAAAGCCGTTGGAGGGAAGGATTGGAAATTTTGGCCAAAAATGAAGTGTGCACAGAATCAGGTGAGTTGTTCGTGCATTATTTAGCCTCTTATGAATTTTGTGGGCCAAATTACTTCAGAAGATCATGCTTAGAATCTTGGCCCTTAATTCCATCTGATCAGAAAGTGTTGGAGTTTTTGCAATTTTGGGCAAGTTTGTGATTTTTCCAATCCAACAAGTGCAAAATCAAGTGTGGCCCGAAATGGTGGGTGTGATGGGCCTCATCATGTTGAAAATTGCTCATGGGCTGGATTAGAAACAAAGAGAATGGCTGAAACTTGAGTTCTCATGAATTGGCCATTTTGCATATTTGTCAAGTTTCAATAAAATGCTTAAAAATTCCAAAGTCCTTAACTTGCTCATACTTTTGAATTTTGACACAAATGAGCACAATTTGGAAAGGTATTGAAAAGATCTACAATCCCTTAGTTTTGAGTTTTTGCAATTGAATCCATTAAGGTCCTCAAAATTTAGCTTGAAATTCACTAATTTTGGAAAATGACCTATAATTTTGTGACTTCAAAAGACCATAATTATTGATTCCTTGCCAATTTGGTCATGATACCAAAATTATGTGAAATATAATTCTCTTAGCTTTCCAAGCATACTTCATTTGCATTTTCTTGATCAAAGGTGAATAAAATATGAATTTTTGAAATTAAGTCCTTATTTTCCAAAATTAGAAACTTTTAGGGTTTCTTCAAGAACAAGTTTCAACCCAAACCTTAATCTCTTTGATCCAATGACCAAAAGGGACTTGAAATATGAAAAGTACATCCTTGAGTTGATGGTTGGCCAAAAATTCACTTGGTCAACCTTGACTTTGACTGATTTTGACCAAAATGACCATTTTGCCCCTCTGAATCAATTGATCCACTTCCCTTCAAAATTGATGATCAAAACTTCAAACACATGATCTTTCAAACATATAGAGGCCATGTACAAAGTTTCACTTCAAAATTCTCAAGAAATCTTGATGAAATCCCAAACCCTAGTTTTGGTTAACACCTTAGGAGACTGATGAATCATCTCCAAAACTTCAAATCCTCTGGGCATCATGACCAAATTCTTGTACAAAGAATTTTCAAATACCAATGAGATGTTGTAGCTCCAAAATCAAGACTTGTACATTGACCAATAGCCTTACTCAAACAAAACCCTAATTTGACTGGTGAATCCAAAGAGTGATTCCCCTTGTAATCAAACACAAACTTCAATCCTCTGATTATCCAAAGAGATGGATAAAATATCTTGAGATATGCAATAACTTTTGAGCTTGAAAGATCCAGAGGTTTAGATAATAAGATTCTACTTGAGCAACTTGTCAATGCAGCCAACCTTCAAAGCTTGAGGAAGATTAGATAACCAAAGCTTTGATCCCATCATAAAGTATGAATGCAATGCAATATGATGTTCATGATGAAACATAAGCCTAAATCAAGAGGGTAAATTTTGGGGTGCAACAGCTGCCCCTATTCAAATATTTTCAACATGATAAGTGAGAAAAGTGACAACTTTCGAGCGTACAAGGTTGAAGATGTTTGAATACGAAAGAACCCGAAAATTTACACTCTTGAGAAAGAAAGAAACAAAAGAAGAAAACCCCCAAGTCATGCGTCAGAATGAGGCTGTAATGCAGGTTGAAACAGAATGAAGACAAAGAAGACTAGACGCAACTAAACTTCCGGACAGGTGTGCCAGGGCAAAACCGGGCTTCAGAAAAGGTGAGATAAAACTCCAACTATAGAGTAGGCGAAACTAAACTCTGGAAAATAAAAAGTACGCGGGCGAGGAGGCAAAACTCTGAGCTCGACCCAAAGAAAACTGGCTAGAGTGCACGATTCTAGGAGCACTTGCTAATCTCAACTAAGATAGACAATATGAAGGAACTGAAAAAATCTCAGAGATGAGGAACAAAAGCGAGACGAAACTCGACTCGAAATTAGTTAGACGAAACTAAACTAGATGAGTACCAGGACGAAACTGGATTTCACGCACCGACAACGAGGCAAAACTCGACCCAAAGCAAAGTGATGAGAGTGCATGTTTCTCAAAACACTTGCTAGTCTCAGATTAATGGATAAACAATGACCAAAACTGATAGAAGCGTCCAAGGAACAAAGGAGACTGATCTCAAACCAGGGACGCAGTACGAACATTGCATTTGGTAAATGAACACCATCACAGGGTCCAAGGTATGAAAACAAATATGAGACGAAACTCGACTCAAATAACTAGTTAGGCGAAACTAAACTAGATGAGTACCAGGACGAAACTGGATTTCAAGCACAGACAGCAAGGAGAAACTCGACCCAAAGCGAGGAGGTTAGGGTGTACACCTAAAAACCTGCTGAAAGCGAATATCCTGACGAAACTGGTATTCGAAAGGTGCATCAATAGACATTGGAATGAACCGGAGAGGGTAGTGAAGACTAAACCCGAGAAGACCGTGTCAGGGAGAAACTGAACTATAGTCGAAAGTAGACACTCAAACAAACAAATGATTGACATCAAAAAGATATTGGTATGGGGGGGGGGGGAACTGAGATAATGAGGATGAAGACCTCGATGGGGATTTAATCCAAAGTATTAGCAAATTCACTGGGGACAACAGAAACAATAATGGCTTATGTTCCGATGCATGTTTGAATTCTTTTTATATAACGCAATGCTCAATATAATGGAAATGCTACGCGTTTTGGTAGATGCAATGTAATGATGCATGTTTAAAAGTTTCACTGGGGAAATGTCCAATTGAGAAGCCAATAACCAAGAAGTCATAATCTGACAAAGCTTTGCAAAAAAAATTGCAAAATCCAAAGGAGAGGATATGGGGAACCACTAGAGGGGGAACCTCGAAGAGATGAAGCTTTGTGGGGGATAACAAACGAGCAACCAGTAGAAACGGGCCATAACCATTAAGAGGAGCTGCAAAAATAAATTTCAAACTCCTAGGGAAGATCAGATCGACACTGTAGCTTCTGGAGTAGATTAGACATTGAGGGAGAAGATCAGGGTAAGACTGTAATCTCTGGAAAAGACAACACGCAGATGTGTTGAGGATGATATTAAGACAACAAACCCGATGTGAGAGGTGAAAACCTTTGCTAGGGGAATAAAGCTCTGCTGAGGAAGCGGGACTTCACCAGGGATACAAAACTTTGTTGTAGATTTTTGTTGGAGAGATCTTTTCTTGGAATGCAACCTTTGGATGGATCATGCAGATAGTCACACAGTATCGACCTCACTGGGGATAAGGAAAGATCTTAACATAAAGATGCCCCAGTCAGCAAAACAGCTGGGAAGTGAGAGGTCATGGCGAGGGACCTCCGTTAGCAATTCTGTTGGGGAGTTAAAATATCTTCAGAATGTGAGTTCCTATTTAAACGACTCCACTGGGGATGTGTGACATATCCAAACTTGAAGTCTTAGAATGAAGCTTTTGAAAGAAGATTCTTGGGGCAATAAAACTTCGTTGCAGAAACGAAACTTCACTGGGGAAATGGAACTTCAATGGGGATAAGTAAAGTCCTATTCATACACAGGCTTTGTATAACAGAAGAAAAACCAAACATTCCCTTCCTGACAATCATTAAGCTCTTTACAGGTGTTCAATGTGTAAAATCTCTTTTGATGTTAAACCAATGTTTTGCATGCAGGAAGATGTTTATTTTGAGAACGAAAGACCTGATGCGATGATTATTTAAGCCTTTAAGTTGAAAACTTTAACAAAATGTCGCATCTCTGTTGTGAACGAATCACTGGCTAGAGTGCAAAATTTTTAAAACTTTTCTTCCCCTTTTTGAAAAACGAGTCAAGATGCGGGTGATAAGATACAACCATGGCTATGCAACACATATTTGGGGAGTTTAGGAAATGTTATCCTATTGTAGTATGCTTTCGAGTTAAACCCTTGTTTCGGTTAGGACTTTTATAGGTTGTAACGTGGCCTGGTTTGAGGTTTTTTAGAAAAAAAAGTTTTTCAAGGCTCAAGTTATTTGGTTCCCACCCCCTTCGTGATATTCTCCTGTCCTAAGTTCAGCTGACTTATCTCAAGCATTCATCTTTCAAAAGGATTTATAATGGTTGGGTGATCACGACAAATTCTCCAACATGATTGTCACTTAACTTCTGTTGCTTTTATTTTTTTGATATTATTGTTCCTCTTCTTTTGATGAAAATCTTATTGAATAATTTTTTTTTGGCCTTTTAGGCTCTCTTTTCCCTAACTTTTGCCTGGACAAAGTTTTTTTTGAATTTCAATTATTGGGAGTCCAGCAGGATGCCCTAACTTTTGCCTAAGCGACTTGTTTTCAAGTTTCGACTTAGCGGGGCTTTTTGTTTCTTTCTTATTCACGATTTCCACTTCGAACAAGTCAATATGACTTTAGGTCTTTGAACGTTTTCTTTCTTTCTCTCTTTTGAAGAAAAAAAATGCCTCATTCCTTGGTCGGCGAGGGATAACCATTATTGTATCGGTTCAATCTCGACCTCAAGGTTTTGTGAGGAAATGAACATCGTGGTTTAGACACAAATCTCTTTCCTGGTCTCATGATGCGAAAGATAAAATGTGGTGATCCTCAGATGGGACATTCCTTCTGAAATTTGAATGCTTGGGCAAATCAACTGAACATGTATCCTGCCTCTTGTTAAAAAAAAGGTTTTTTTTTTAACGGAAAAGAAACTCCTTCTTTGAAGGCTCAGAGGGGTTAACGAGGGTCTAACTCCCTTATATCTCTGGTGTTTGGGGATTGAAACAATGCCTGTACATCGTCAACGGGGTTCTACTCAAAAGCATACCATATCAGTCATCGTTTTTAGTTAAACTCCTTCCTCTAAACTCTTGGCTAAACAATGAATTGGCACAGTTGGTATCAAAATAACCGAAAAAAACGATTAAAGAATGATACTAGATGGATTAAGTAAAATGTAACAACTTTTTTCAAGGAAAAAATATTCAATGTATCAAGCCTGACATTCAGCTATAAACAAAATCCTACAATGCAGACAATGCTAAAACAATCAATCAAGATAACACATGAAAGTGCGGAAAAGAAACTTAATAAAAGCCATTATGGGGAAGAAATATTTCCAACTAGGTTCGCCGATCTCGTCGACCTGCCGTAATCTTTATATTACCCTGACCCACAACCTTTGCCAATAGCACGGAGCGGTGAAACAAAATGGCAAGGCATCCACCAGTAAAGTGAAAGAGAATTCCATCAAACCGAGAACCAAATCATGCCCCTTGCACAGTAGTGGTTGTGTTTGTTATCCGCATTTCAAGCGATCAACTAACCATGACTTAAATTACCATTTCCGTGTAAGGTCCACGAAGTTTATATGCACATGCTTATCAAAATATTGGACGTTTTTGCAAACAAAATAGTAATAAAAAGAAAAGAAGAAACATGCGTATACTTGAAAGAAGACATTCCATTGATTTTTGAGAAATCAGCCTGTGAAAAAGGCGTTTACACTTGGAAGAAAGTAATTACAAAATCAAAACAAACAAGTGTTTACAAATGGCAATGTAAATGTGAATATCCATCAAGTTCCAACTCTGCTATGACTCTTATGACTCTTATCTTTCTGCTTTCAGACAAATCATTCTTGGATTGGCTTCGAGCTTATGCCAGGTGACGAAATGAAGGAAAGAAACAAAGGATCTCATGCTGAGCATAGTCATTTACCTTAAGTCCCTAACTTTTTCCTGAATCGCCCTTTCGGGTTTTCGATTCACCAAGACACCCTCTTTTTGCCTAAACCGCCCTTTCGGGTTTTCAGTTTAGCGGGTTTTTATTTTTTATTTTTTTATGCAAAGTTTTTTTAACTATGTCATCATTCACAGGGAGAGGGAAGTACTCTCCATCCATAGTCGTGAGCATCATCGCTCCTCCAGAGAAAACTTTTATGACCATGAAAGGACCTTCATAAGTTGGAACTCACTTGCCCCTGGGATCTCCCTGGGGAAGAATTATCCTCTTGAGCACAAGGTCACCTGGCTTGTAATACTGAGGCCGTACCCTCTTATCAAAAGCTTTCCTCATTCTTTACTGATATACTTGACCATGACATACAATCGTCAACCTCTTTTCATCAATAAGTTCTAACTGATCCAGCCGATTCTGTACCCATTCACTTTCATCCAGTTCAACATCTCTCATGATCCTAATAGAAGGAATCTCGACTTCTACTGGCAATACTACTTCCATACCGTAAACCAACGAAAATGGAGTTTCCCCAGTCGAAGTACGCACAGTGGTGTGATAACCATGCAAAGAAAAAGGCAGCATCTCATGCCAATCTTTATAGGTTACCACCATCTTTTGCATGATTTTCATGATATTCTTATTGGCCGCTTCGACAGCACCGTTCATCTTCGGTCTATATGGGGAAGAGTTATGATGCTTGATTTTGAAGGACTCACAAAGCTCCTTCATCATCTTGTTGTTCAGATTAGACCCATTATCGGTAATGATCTTTTCAGGCACTCCGTAACGACATATAATATTGTGCTTAATGAACCGAGTTACCACCTGCTTGGTGACATTGGCATAGGATGCAGCTTTGACCCACTTTGTAAAATAATCGATGGCAACCAGAATGAAACGGTGCCCGTTGGACGCAGTCGGTTCAATTTTGCCGATCATATCAATTCCCCACATCGCAAACGGCCAAGGGGAGGTCAAGACATTCAAAGGTACTGGCGACACATGCACCTTATCAGCATAGACTTGACATTTGTGGAAAACCCGTGCATGATTGTAACAGTCAGTCTCCATGGTGGACTAATAATAACCTGCTCGCAAGATCTTTTTAGCCATGGTATGCCCGTTGGAATGGGTCCCAAAATCACCTTCATGTATCTCCTCAGTGATTCTAGCTGCTTCTTTCTTGTCAACACATCTGAGCAGTAGACCGTCATGATGCCTTCTGTACAACACACCACCACTAAGAAAGAACTTGGCTGAAAACCATATCAAGAACTTCTTATCTGTGACGGATGCCTCTTCAGGGTACTCTTGTGTTTCCAGATATCTTTTAACGTCATAAAACCAAGGGTTACCATCTGGTTCCAAACTGGCCTCAAAATAGAAAGCTGGCTCACTCAAACTTCTGATAGTAATGAAAGGTGCCTCATTAGCCCACTTAACCTTGAACAAAGGTTCACAGGTGGCTGTGAGATGAGAAATAAATCTAGAAATGTAATTTAAACTTCCCAAGAAACCACGTACTTCCTTCTCTGTCCTTGGCTCTGGCATTTCTTGTATCGCTTTGACCTTGGCCGGGTCCACCTCAATACCTTTCTCACTTACAATAAAACCCAACAGCTTGCCGGATCTCACCCCGAAGGTGAACTTATTCGGATTCAACCTCAGCAAGAACTGCCCCAGTCTCTCGAACAATTTTTCCAGATGAACAAGATGTTCCTCTTCCGTGTCAGGCTTAGCAATCATATCGTCCACACATACCTCAATCTCTTTGTGGATCAAATCATGAAATAGAGTGACCATGGCGCACCGATATGTTGCCCTGGCATTTTTCAAACCAAACGGCATCACTTTATAATAGAAAGTTCCCCAAGGCGTGATGAATGTTGTATTCTCCATATCCTTCAGAGCCATCTTAATTTGATTGTAACCCAAAAAGCCATCCATGAACGAAAATAATTTGGAATGAGTAGTATTATCGACCAACACATCAATATGCGGAAGAGAGAAATCATCTTTAGGGATGGCCCTGTTCAAATCCCTATAATCCACACACATCCTGACCTTACCATCCTTCTTGGGCACATGCACAATATTTGCAATCCATGGCGAATAATTGACGACCTTTAAGAAATTCGCGTCCAACTGCTGCTGGACCTCCTCTTTGATCTTCTTGGACATCTCAGGATGAGTTCTTCAGAGCTTTTGCTTGACAGGGGAACAACCTTCTTTGAGCGGTAGTCGATGCACCACTATTTCTGTATCTAACCCAGGCATATCCTCATAAGACCAAGCGAAGATATCAGAATACTCACGGAGTAGATCAATCAATCTGACCTTTATACTTTCTTCGAGATCTGCCCCTATCTTGACTTCTCTTCTTACCTCTTCTGTGCCAATATTCACCACCTCAATCGAATCCTGATTCGACTGGATAACCTTCTCCTCTTATTTTAACAATCTTGCTAATTCCCCAGGAAGATCACAATCCTCACATGCTTCTTCTTCAGCTTGATAAATAGGAGTATCAAAGTCATAATGAGCCATATCAGAGTTGTTATCAATAGAATCAGTGGTGGAAGTGCATCTGCATGAATGACATTTTAGCGTTTTTTAGTGACAGTGTGTGAAAAGAGAAACATTGCCATTAAAATAAAAAGAAAAAGAAGCAAAACTTTGAATGCAAAAACATCCTTTATTTCATGATAAACTTGAAAATAAACATGGTGGCCCTACACAGATGATCCACTACGCCTTGGGCAGAGCATAGGAATTATGATATGATTAATAAAAGAAATAAGAAAATTACTCCTCAGCGCTTGAAACTTGGATAACATCCACAGAAGTCCAATTGTTGAGTGTCTAGCCTGGAATACTCGGACGAATCCAATCTTCGATATTGTAGCCATCAGCCCTATCATCACCAACTGCATTGGCGTGTCCTTCTTGGGTAGCACAAGGACGGGAAAACTTCACAGGAGTAGATAAACTAGATGCTCTGGGGGTTGCACTCTGCTGACCCGGGTTAAAACCAAGACCAAATTATCAAACTTTGAAGTAACGTCTAGCTCCTGACCCCAACCATCAGGGTTACCACCTTCCACCACAGCTCTCGCATCCTTGAGGGAAGATATAATAGTTTCCGGTTTCCTTTTCTGCTCTGGAGGAGGAAAATTGACAGCATGAATTGTCTCGAACGCCTGAAATGGAGTCTCATGTATCTCGCCTTCAACTTCAACATAGAGGAATGATGTCAAATGACTCACAATGTACTCTTCCTCTCCGCACACAGTTATTACTTTTCCTTCTGCAGGATACTTGAGTTTCTGATGAAGAGTAGAAGTGACTACTCTTGCTCTATGAATCCACGGCCTCCCCAACAAATAACAATACATTGGCTGTATATCCATCACGAAAAAGGTAGCCGTGAAGGTGCGAGGACCGACCTTGATTGGTAACTCCACCTCCCAAAATACTGACCTTCGAGACCCATCAAACGCCTTCACCATCAAATCACTAGGGCGCAAATCCAGTCCAGAATAATCAATTTTCATCAACACTGACTTGGGCAATACATTCAAAGACGATTCGGTATCTACCAAAACCCGGGATAAAGTAGTGCCTCTTCACTCCATTGAAATATGCAATTCTTTGTTATGGTCTGGTCCCTCTGGAGGAAGATCAAAATCTGTGAAGCCCAAACCATTCCCGGCAGATATGTTAGCACAGACATTCTCAAACTGATTGATTGTCATCTCATGTGGCATGAACACATTCTTTAATAATTCCATCAAAGCATTTCTGTGAGGTTCTGAATAAATCAACAGAGACAAGATAGACATCTTAGAAGGAGTATGGATCAGATGATCAATTATGCTATAATCACTCTTTCTGATAATTCGCATCAACTCTTCAACCTCATCGGGAACTGAAGAAGCCTCTGGTATCGGAATTGATTGAGTCACATTGGCTGGCGTAACCCTGGGATTACCAACCGTTACCTGTTATTTTCCTTTTTCTCTTGCAGAAGCATCTGCCGCATCTTGCACATTGGAAGGGGCAAATACTCTCCCGCTTCTAGTCATTCGACCCACACTAGAAAAGTTATGAACTTCCTCTTCATTATCTTCAACGCGTTCTTCCTCAGACACACGGGCACTAACCTCCTGCTTCACCCCATGGTAATAAATATCAGCACCGTAATGCCATGGGACTGCCTTCTCACTGGTATACGGCATGGGACCAGGTATCGTAATCATAAAAGGAGGTGCCCTAGATGGGATAGAAATGCGCACAGGGGTGTAAGGAATAGATACCACAACAACATCTTCTTCGGTAACCTTGCGGTAGCTCGATTTCCTATCAAACTGCAGGGAACCTTCCTTAATCAACAACTGGATGCCGGATTTTCAATCATCACAGCCCTTCGGTTGCTCTCTACACTTGGAACACTCTGAAGTACAACCCGGAAAAATAGAATTGTCAAGCAAATACCACTTAACATACCACAACAGAGTAGTTACTTATTCTACATTCATGATTAAATTCAACACTTCACCATTATCATCAATCATATTGACAACACCCCCTCCATGTATAGGCATTGGGTTCTGAGTAACATTCAGACCAGTCACTGGGGTAAACTCAATTGCCTTAGCATCCAACAAGTCTTGTACTTTACATTTCAACACACATCAATTGTTAGTAGAATGTCCCACTCCACCTGAATGGAATTCACATCTTGCATTAGCATCATAGTTAGGAGGAAGTCTTGCGGGTGGTGGTGGCATATTTCTCAAACTGATCAACTTCAAATCAAGCAGATGGTGGAGTGCTTCAGTAAGAGTTACTGGCAAGGGATCAAATTTCCTTGGCTGTCTCTGCTGTTGGTTATTATACTGACGGGGAGCATCTTGCTGGCTTTGCTGTTGAGGCACTGTATTCAGTCTCTACTGTGGAGGAGCATTAACAGGAATAGAAACAACATTGATTTGTTGGTGCTGACGATCCTCTCTTCTTCCTCTATGGGCGTAAACCGCGCTTGCGTCGCCTTCCCTTTTCTTAGGGTAACTGTTGAATGGTTTCTTACTGCCACCTGATGAGCCACTAGAACCTCCAATCCGAATTTTACCTAATTTCAAACCTACCTCAATTCTTTCACCAGCCATAACCAAGTCTGCAAATCCTGCCGAAGTACTTCCTATCATGTTCTCATAGAATAGACCTTGCAGGGTACTCATAAACATATCAATGAGTTCTCTCTCCATGAGTGGAGGTTGAACCATCGCAGCCAACTCACACCACTTCTGAGCATATTCCTTGAAAGATTCTTTCGGTCCTTGTGACATATTCTGTAACTGAGTGCGATTAGGCGCCATATCCACATTGTACTGATAATGTCTGACAAAAGCCCGAGCAAGATCATTCCAGCAACGAATATGGGTTTTCTCCAACTTCATGTACCACTCCAGGGATGCCCCAGATAGGCTATCATAGAAAAAATTAATCAAAAGCCCCCGATCCTCAGTATGCACCGACATCTTTCGAAAATAAGCAGTTGCATGAGTAACAGGACATGACGTTCCGTTGTATTTTTCAAATGTAGGAGGCTTGAACTTAAGAGGAACCTTCACCCCAGACACTAACCCGATATCATTAGCATCCATACCAAGGACTCCTTGCCCTTCCACAGCGTTCAGACGCTCCTCCAATAACCGATACTTCATATCCTCAATCTGAACCTTCGACTCTGAACGCCTAACAGAAAACTGATCTTCATCCTGATCAAAGTCATAATCCTGCTCCTAATAATTCCGTACATTGCCTTGATTAACTCTTCTGTTCCCCACAAGACGAGGTCCAGGAGACGGGGGAAACTGCCCTACGTTGCACACAAGAGGGTTTCCAGGAATCCCGTGAAAATTTCCAGCAGGATGATCTTGCACATCCCCCAATCCTACAGAAATGTCCTGATAGAGCCCTTGATTTCCACCACCCCCTGGATAGCGGCGCTGGTTGTTGATAATGGCAGCCAGTTCCTCCTGTCGGCGATTCACATTGGTGATGACCTCCATGAACTGAGTCACCTGAGTAGCCATCTGGGCCCTCATTTCAGCGAGTTCAGCTTGAACCTGTTCCATCTATCTTGGCAAATTATTTCTGGTGGAATACCGCTGAGTACTCGTCTTGAATTCTGAATAAGAAAAGTAGCAGAATAAGAAAAACGTCTCCAGATACCCTATAATGTTATGAAATGCATGATGTGCATGATATGTTTGTCATTTCCAGGTATTCAAAAGTCCTTTTATTCAACAATCACGGCGTGCAACCAAAAATAATCAAGCATACAATCAAAGGAGAAAGGACAATAAGACGAACACTTCAATTATTTACAAACAAAGAAACGTCATTCGAGTGGCTTCAGACAAATAAGAGTATAATGACTAAATACATCTCTTAAAGTAAACTTAATAAAAAAAAACTGAATAATAAAAACAAATAAATGGTCCCTTCCAACAATCCTAGGGGTGACCAAATACACCAAAGGTAAGTAATAAAAACTAAATCTCTGGAACAAGACATGCTTCAAGATGTTGACAGTACTCTTCAAGCCTGGCTTTCTCCTTCAAAAGTTGTGATGCGACTACTTTACTTTCTTGGAACCGATTTTCTGCGGCACGCTTCTGGGCTACTTCCTGCTTAAGCTGAGCATCTTTGTCTTTGAGCTATTTCTCCAAGTTCTGAATCTTCTTCCTGTAGCTATACTCAGATGCCTGAAGCTTCCGACACTCTTGCTGGGTCTTACTCAATTCTTCTTCCATTTCAGCATGAGACCTCTTCCCAAAACTGGTTGCATAAGAAGTTTCCCCTTGAGCTTCTTTGAGTTTGCGAGCTAAGTCGACCCTTTCTTGATCTACCCAATAAAGTTTCATCCCTGCCTCACGGTCTTTTGCACGAAGCTGAATGTTCTCAACATGAACCTGGGTGAACATCTCGGTAGGCACCGTGTTACTTAGAACGGTAGGAGGTTGCTCACATATAGGAGTCGACCTTGCAAATGGTAACCGTAAAATCTTAACCCTGGCTCTAATCCATTCCAAGTAAGGAACCCTAGCAATAGGAACCTTCTTGCCTAAAGTAGTTCTATCCTTCTTGTGAATTCCCTTCCAAGCACTTGTCACTCTTTTCAACATCATATGATCACTTCCTCTAGCAAAATACACTGATTCAGACACCTCCTCAACCTTTGGCGGTCCATCCATTGCATATCCTAATTGACGATAAGCAAGCACAGGATTACAGTTGATACACCCCTTAGTTCCTATGAGGGGAACATTAGGGAAATCTCCGCAGCTAGTGATAACACTTCGTATTTCCCCCATGTCATAATTCCACCGGATGTCAAATGAAGTAAGGTTGACAAGCCTCGATGACCATCGGAGAGAATGCCTGGTATCCACGAAAGGGCCACTTACCGGTAGATGCAATTTAAACAATTGATACAACATTAAATGACATAAGCTTACATTACCTCCTTTTCCATGCCTGGAATGAATGGTGTAAAGAGTATCTGCCAAGAGTGTCGGTACCGAGTTCTTATTTCTAAAAACACAAATAGCCCCCAAATCCACAAAATTTCTTTTGCAAGGGAAAAGGATAATCCCGTATATCATGAGAGCAAACAGAGTGCTGAAGTCATTCCAATTCCCTTTCTTTACCCAGTCTTCAGCTTTCTTTACTAAGAAATCCAAATGAAACCCTGTAGTATCCTCACTTGATTTCCAATTGTCTTTCACCTCTTTCCAACTCAAATGAAGAATTTCAGCAATAACTTCGAAGTTCAGCTTCTCCGTCACTTGGACAAAAGGAACTTCATCGGACAATTTGATATTAAGCAGGTGCGCGTACTCTTCTAGGGTGGGAACTAGTTGATAATCTTGAAAAGTAAAACACCGTAATTCCTTGTCATAGAACTGGAAGAGGGTGATCAAAGCCATTGGATCAACTGGAGTGTTAAGGACTAGTAATAAATTGCCATAATTTTTGTTGAAATTATTCAAAACATCACCCTTCAGATAAGAACTCAACCTCTTCAACTCAGCCACATCAATGGTAGGAATCTGATAAGAGAAAGTATGTCTGGTGGGCTCTTTAACACGAACTGAATCAAACTCATTTGAAGGGAGGCCAGCCATTTCTGATAGAAAGAAGGCTCTTGAATATCCCTGGAAAATGACATGCGTATGCTAGTTATTTTTTATACATCATTTTTTAGAAATAAATATGCTATGATGCAATATGACAGGATCAAAGTTTCACACTGGATCATGGCTGGACCATTACAGAATAGCACCACTCAAGATCAAAAGAAAATCCTGAAGCTTCAAAACTAACATGGGAACCTGAGTCATCTTTGCAACACAAAGTCACCAACAGTACCTGTAAGAAAAATTTTCCCGCTCCTCTCATGGGTGTAGTCTAGGTCAAGATAAGGTTAAAAGCCAAATCAGAGTACGAGAGCTCAAATGTCGGTATCATCATACGATAACACCTATCCGAATTACCTCTGAAGTTTTGGGTCTCATGGTCAGGTGTAACACCCCAGTTTTAATTATTTGATTTATTTTAATGGGAAAATTATTTTATTGGAGTTAATAAAATAAAAGAATTATTTATTTTGAAATATAGAGGAAAATAAAAGAAATAAGAAAATGCTGAGTTTTTAAGTTATTGGGCTTAGATATTGTTAGTAAAGAGTGGGGGTGCAGGAAAAATAAAGTTATGTTTTGGAACTCAAGTTATTTTTCTCATTTCACGATAAACAGAAGTTGGGATTTTGGGAAGCAGAACTCTGAAGGTACGAAGAACGAAGAACATCGCTCAAGAATTCAAAGCTGCTAATTGATAAGGTAAGGGGGGTTATTACTCGATTTACCTTTGTTTATGGGTTTATGTACGGTTGATTTGGGTAATCGTAGGAAAAAACCCCAATTGTTAGATGTTAGTGGGAATCAATACCCTTAAGATTGAACCTTGTAGAAAATGGTTAGGTTCCCAATTTTTATGAATCGATTAGGAATTTTAGGTTCCAAATGGTGAATTGGGAGTATATCTGCATGATCGTGAATTTACCCTGGAAGTTGTAGGGATAACCTTAATGTTGTCAGAAATTCCCTAAAAAGGACGAGTAATCACTGTTAAGGTTACTATAATAATTGTTGGTAATTATGAAATGAATGTGTTGTTTTGAGTGGTGAAACATCGATGTCGTTAGGTACCGAAATGCGAGTTTAGCCGACATTTTCCCGCGTTTGGCTGCTGTTTCTGAGCTGCTGCAGGTTCAGGAAAATCCTGTACGCGCTCAGCAACACGGGCCGTGTTGCACAACACGGGCGCCCGTGTTGCTCTTCTGTGTTGGGAGATGATGTGCTTCTGGTTGCACAACACGGGCCGTGTTGCACAACACGGGTACCCGTGTTAGGTCCCCTGTAATGAGAAAATGTGTGTTTCTGGATATGTTATAACACGGGCCATGTTGCACAACACGGGCACCCGTGTTGAGTCCCTGTATTGATGAGGAAAAATTGTGTTTTCTGGACGTATTGCCCAACACGGGCCGTGTTGCACGACACGGGCACCCGTGTTGAGGTTACTGTATTGGTTTTTCTGAACTTTGTTTTCAGTGCCTGATTTTGGATTTTTTTTGCCATGCTTTTGGATAATGTTATCGAGCATGAATTTATGATATGACTTGATATGATTGATGTTTAAATAGTATGCTGAGTGATTACATGCTATCCATATCTTGTTATGATTTGATGTTGTTGATGTGCATGATATGTGGATTGATGTTCATAGTATGCTGAGTGTTACATACTTACATATCATGTTGCATTTGTTAATTCCCATTGTGTGGAATTAACATGGTGGCCAATATACGTGTCCGCGATTTAATGGAACGTTGAGGTGGTAGCCGTGTCCGCGATATAATGGAACGGTGAGTTATCCGTGACCCGAGATTTAATGGGGCGGTGAAGTGGTACCACATGCATGGGTGTGTTGCATTACCTTGAATATGACATGAATGGATGGTTTTTCCAATGTTGTATTTGATTGTTTGTATGCACGTATAATTGCTAAATGGTTGACGATATTTGATGTTAATTGCAAATATGAAAAGCAATATATTATGGTGTATGAATTGTAAAGGTTTTTGTGAACTATGAAATATGCTAATTATTGGGTGATGCTTATGATTCCTGAATTGATTGTTATGAACGTATAATCAAATGTATAATTGAGATGCTCACCCTTACTGTTGAATATTTCAGATTGAGGAGCTTCGTTCAGGTGCTTGGCGAAGGCTTGCCGTTCTAGTTTATTTTCGTTTTAGTATTGTCCGGGTCATGCTCTGATAGTTGTAACTCCGGGAACGTTTGTTTGTCGAGCTGCTTTAGTCAGACTCGTTTATTTCCTTAGTATTGGGTTATAATATAATGTTGATATATTCCAGGTTTTAATCCCTGATGATTGAAAATATTATAACTTTGGTTTTATTAAATAAATTATTCCGCTGTGTAAACATGTATGAGTTACTACTAAGATTATGCATGACATGAATTGTTTTATTAAAAGAGAATTGTGGCATCCTCGAATTATACATGTACTCTGATATTATAATTTTAATTATTTGCGAAAATTACTTGGGGTTTTAGAGGGTGTTACAATAGTGGTATCAGAGCATAGTCGGTCGTTGCGACCAGAGTCTTGAGTCAGTCATTCCGTTTGTATGCGACTAGTGCAAGGTAACACTGTCGATACTGTATTCTGATGTGGAGTATGTTTTAATTCTCAGGAATATGGCTGGAGGTAACGGACGAAACGATGCTGCACTCGCTGAGGCTTTGGGGATGTTAGCTGGTGTACTTGCTGGGAACCCAACTGGAGGCGTGATTGGTGCTGATAGGCAATTGGGAAATTTCCAAAGGAACAATCCTCCGTTGTTCAAAGGTACACATGACCCTGAAGGTGCTCAGAAGTGGCTGAAGGAAATCGAAAGGATTTTCCGTGTGATTGATTGTGCTGAAGATCTGAAAGTCAGATATGGTACGCATATGTTGGCAGAAGAAGCCGACGACTGGTTGGTTGCCACAAGGACTGAAATGGTTCAGGATGGAGAGGCACTGACTTGGGCTAACTTCAGAAGGGCTTTTCTGAGGAGGTACTTTCCTGAAGATGTTCGGGGAAGAAAGGAAATTGAGTTTTTGGAGCTTAAGCAGGGCAATCTGACTGTTAGTGAGTATGCTACTAAGTTCACTGAGCTGGCAAAGTATTATGCACACTACAACAATGATGAGGCTGGAGAATTCTCTAAATGTATCAAATTTGAGAATGGTCTCCGAGACGAGATTAAGCAGGGAATCAGGTACCAGCGTATTCGTAGATTTTCTGATCTGGTGGATTGTAGCAGAATCTTGGAAGAAGATATTACCAAGAATAGGTCGTCTCACTCTCGTGGGGCTGTTGATAAAAGGGGAAAGCAACATATGGACCGTGGCAAGCCATATGGTAGAGATAACCAGAGATCAGGCGGTTGGAAAAGGCCTAGTGGGGGAGACTCTAAGGCTCATATCAGATGCTACAAGTGTGGCGAGTCTGGCCATCACATTCGAGATTGCAAGAGTGATGAGAAGAAGTGCTATAAATGTGGAAAGACTGGTCATTTGTCTAGTGATTGCAAGGGGAAGTCTGTCACTTGTTATAATTGTGGCGAAGAAGGTCATATTCGTCCGCAGTGTCCCAAGCCTAGGAAGGATCAGTCAGGTGGAAAAGTGTTCGCTTTGTCTGGATCTGAGACTACTCCAGAGGATCGATTGATTAAAGGTACGTGTTTTATTCATGGCACACCTTTAGTTGCAATTATTGATACTGGTGCAACTCATTCTTTCATTTCTTTGGATTGTGCTGAGAGGTTGAAACTGGACATATCTGGTATGCGAGGTAGCATGATTGTTGATACTCCTGCATCGGGTTCAGTGACAACTTCACTTGTATGTAGGAATTGTCCTATTGAGATTTTTGGTAGAGGTTTCGGTATGGATTTAGTGTGCCTACCGCTTGAACAAATTGATATTATCATTGGGATGAACTGGTTGGAATTCAACCGGGTTCATCTGAACTGCTTTGCTAAGACGGTGATTTTTCCAGAAGCAGTTGGTGTCGAGAACTTGACTATGACTGCTAGGCAGGTACAAGAAGCAATGGAAGACGGTGCTAATGTGTTTATGTTACTTGCTTCGTTAGATGCAACAGGAAAGGTCAGGAGTGGTGAATTGCCAGTGGTGTGTGATTTCCCAGAAGTCTTTCCTGATGATGTTGGTGAGTTACCTCCGGAGAGAGAAGTGGAATTTTCTATAGATTTGATTCCTGGTACGAGACCGGTGTTAATGGCGCCATATCGTATGTCTGCGTCTGAGTTGGCTGAATTGAAGAGTCAGTTGGAAGATTTATTGGAGAAGAAGTTTATTCGTCCAAGTGTTTCGCCTTGGGGTGCTCCGGTATTGTTGGTTAAGAAGAAAGAAGGTTCTATGAGACTGTGTGTTGATTACAGGCAATTGAACAAAGTAACCATTAAGAATCGGTACCCGTTACCGAGGATTGATGATTTAATGGATCAACTAATTGGAGCCAGTGTATTCAGTAAGATTGACTTGAGATCGGGATATCATCAGATTCGTGTGAAAGCGGAAGATATTCAAAAGACTGCTTTTCGAACGAGGTATGGGCATTATGAATATTCTGTTATGCCGTTCGGAGTTACTAATGCACCTGGTGTTTTCATGGAATATATGAATAGGATTTTTCATCCGTATCTGGATAAGTTTGTTGTGGTTTTTATTGATGACATTCTGATTTATTCCAAGAACGACAAAGAGCATGCGGAACATCTCAGAATTGTGTTAGAGTTGTTGAAAGATAGGAAGTTGTATGCAAAGTTGTCCAAATGTGAGTTCTGGCTGAATGAAGTTAGTTTTCTTGGACATGTGATTTCTAAGAATGGTATTGCAGTGGATCCTACAAAAGTAGAAGCAGTATCTCAGTGGGAAGCGCCGAAGACTGTTTCTGAAATCAGAAGTTTTCTTGGTCTTGCAGGTTATTACAGAAAGTTTATCGAAGGATTCTCAAAGTTAGCATTGCCGTTGACGAAATTGACTCGTAAAGGACAAGCGTTTATTTGGGATTCTGATTGTGAGAAAGGTTTCCAAGAATTGAAACGGAGATTGACTAGTGCTCCTGTTCTGATTTTGCCGAATCCGGCGGAATCTTTTGTGGTCTATTTTGATGCATCTCTGTTGGGTTTAGGTGGTGTTTTAATGCAGAATCAACAGGCAGTTGCGTATGCTTCGAGACAGTTGAAGGTTCATGAAAGGAACTATCCTACTCATGACTTAGAATTGGCAGCAGTTGTGTTTGTCTTGAAATTGTGGAGACATTATCTGTATGGTTCGAGATTTGAAGTGTATAGTGATCATAAGAGTTTGAAGTATCTTTTCGATCAGAAAGAGCTCAATATGAGGCAAAGAAGGTGGTTGGAATTTCTCAAAGATTATGATTTTGGTTTGAATTACCATCCTGGTAAGGCAAATGTGGTTGCGGATGCTTTGAGCAGGAAGTCCTTGCATATGTCTATGATGATGGTTCGTGAATTGGATTTAATTGAGCAATTCCGAGATTTGAGTTTAGTTTGTGAAAGTACTCCGAAGTGTGTTCGTTTGGGCATGTTGAAACTTACTAGTGGTATTCTAGAAGAGATCAGGATCAGGCAGAAATCTGATGTTAATTTAGTTGATAAATTGACATTGATCAACCAAGGTCAAGGTGGTGAGTTTAGAATTGATGAGAATGATGTTATGAGATTTGGCGATAGAGTTTGTGTTCCTAATGTCGCGGAAATCAAGAAGAGTATATTGGAGGAAGGACATCGCAGTGGGATGAGTATTCATCCGGGTGCCACAAAAATGTATCATGATTTGAAGAAATTGTTTTGGTGGCCGGGAATGAAAAAGGAAATAGCGGAATTTGTGTATGCATGTTTAATCTGTCAGAAATCGAAGATTGAGCATCAGAAGCCGTCTGGATTTATGCAACCAATGTTTATTCCAGAATGGAAGTGGGATAGTATTTCTATGGATTTCGTATCTGGGTTGCCGAGGACTCCTATGAATTGTGAAGCGATATGGGTCGTTGTGGATAGGTTGACTAAGTCTGCTCATTTTATACCGGTGCGAATGGATTACTCAATTGAGAGATTGGCACAGATATATATTGAGAAAATAGTGAGTTTGCATGGAGTTCCTTCTAGTATTGTGTCAGATAGAGATCCGAGGTTCACTTCGAAATTTTGGGAAGGATTGCAGAAGGCTTTGGGTACTAAATTGAGGTTGAGTTCGGCTTACCATCCTCAGACTGATGGACAGACGGAGAGGACGATTCAATCGTTAGAAGATTTATTGCGTGCTTGTGTTTTAGAGCAGGGTGGAGCTTGGGATAGCTATTTGCCATTGATTGAATTTACTTATAACAATAGTTACCATTCGAGTATTGGTATGGCTCCGTTTGAGGCATTGTATGGTAGACGGTGTAGAACACCTTTGTGTTGGTATGAATCTGGAGAGAGTTCGGTAGTTGGGCCAGAGATTGTTCAGCAGACTACTGAAAAGATCAAATTGATTCAAGAGAAGATGAGAGCTTCTCAGAGTCGTCAGAAAAGTTATCATGATAAGAGGAGAAAGAATTTAGAATTTAGTGCTGGAGATCATGTGTTTATGAGAGTTACTCCGATGACGGGTATTGGTCGAGCGTTGAAATCTAAGAAATTGACTCCGTGTTTTATTGGTCCGTTTCAGATTACGGAAAGAGTTGGAGAAGTTGCTTATCGTATTGCTTTACCTCCGAGACTTGCGAATTTGCACGATGTTTTTCATGTTTCTCAGCTGAGGAGATACATTCCAGACCCATCTCATGTAATCCAAATAGATGATGTACAGGTGAGAGATAACCTGACAGTAGAAACATTGCCTAGGAGGATAGAAGATCGGGAAGTGAAACAGTTAAGAGGTAAAGAGATAGCATTAGTGAAGGTTGCTTGGGGAGGTCCAGCAGATGGAAATGTTACTTGGGAGCTGGAGAGCCAGATGAAAGAGGCTTTCCGGAACTATTCGTCTAAGGTATGTTTTCGAGGACGAAAACTCTTTTAGTGGGGGAGAGTTGTAACACCCCAGTTTTAATTATTTGATTTATTTTAATGGGAAAATTATTTTATTGGAGTTAATAAAATAAAAGAATTATTTATTTTGAAATATAGAGGAAAATAAAAGAAATAAGAAAATGCTGAGTTTTTAAGTTATTGGGCTTAGATATTGTTAGTAAAGAGTGGGGGTGCAGGAGAAATAAAGTTATGTTTTGGAACTCAAGTTATTTTTCTCATTTCACGATAAACAGAAGTTGGGATTTTGGGAAGCAGAACTCTGAAGGTACGAAGAACGAAGAACATCGCTCAAGAATTCAAAGCTGCTAATTGATAAGGTAAGGGGGGTTATTACTCGATTTACCTTTGTTTATGGGTTTATGTACGGTTGATTTGGGTAATCGTAGGAAAAAACCCCAATTGTTAGATGTTAGTGGGAATCAATACCCTTAAGATTGAACCTTGTAGAAAATGGTTAGGTTCCCAATTTTTATGAATCGATTAGGAATTTTAGGTTCCAAATGGTGAATTGGGAGTATATCTGCATGATCGTGAATTTACCCTGGAAGTTGTAGGGATAACCTTAATGTTGTCAGAAATTCCCTAAAAAGGACGAGTAATCACTGTTAAGGTTACTATAATAATTGTTGGTAATTATGAAATGAATGTGTTGTTTTGAGTGGTGAAACATCGATGTCGTTAGGTACCGAAATGCGAGTTTAGCCGACATTTTCCCGCGTTTGGCTGCTGTTTCTGAGCTGCTGCAGGTTCAGGAAAATCCTGTACGCGCTCAGCAACACGGGCCGTGTTGCACAACACGGGCGCCCGTGTTGCTCTTCTGTGTTGGGAGATGATGTGCTTCTGGTTGCACAACACGGGCCGTGTTGCACAACACGGGTACCCGTGTTAGGTCCCCTGTAATGAGAAAATGTGTGTTTCTGGATATGTTACAACACGGGCCGTGTTGCACAACACGAGCACCCGTGTTGAGTCCCTGTATTGATGAGGAAAAATTGTGTTTTCTGGACGTATTGCCCAACACGGGCCGTGTTGCACAACACGGGCACCCGTGTTGAGGTTACTGTATTGGTTTTTCTGAACTTTGTTTTCAGTGCCTGATTTTGGATTTTTTTTGCCATGCTTTTGGATAATGTTATCGAGCATGAATTTATGATATGACTTGATATGATTGATGTGTAAATAGTATGCTGAGTGATTACATGCTATCCATATCTTGTTATGATTTGATGTTGTTGATGTGCATGATATGTGGATTGATGTTCATAGTATGCTGAGTGTTACATACTTACATATCATGTTGCATTTGTTAATTCCCATTGTGTGGAATTAACATGGTGGCCAATATACGTGTCCGCGATTTAATGGAACGTTGAGGTGGTAGCCGTGTCCGCGATATAATGGAACGGTGAGTTATCCGTGACCCGAGATTTAATGGGGCGGTGAAGTGGTACCACATGCATGGGTGTGTTGCATTACCTTGAATATGACATGAATGGATGGTTTTTCCAATGTTGTATTTGATTGTTTGTATGCACGTATAATTGCTAAATGGTTGACGATATTTGATGTTAATTGCAAATATGAAAAGCAATATATTATGGTGTATGAATTATAAAGGTTTTTGTGAACTATGAAATATGCTAATTATTGGGTGATGCTTATGATTCCTGAATTGATTGTTATGAACGTATAATCAAATGTATAATTGAGATGCTCACCCTTACTGTTGAATATTTCAGATTGAGGAGCTTCGTTTAGGTGCTTGGCGAAGGCTTGCCGTTCTAGTTTATTTTCGTTTTAGTATTGTCCGGGTCATGCTCTGATAGTTGTAACTCCGGGAACGTTTGTTTGTCGAGCTGCTTTAGTCAGACTCGTTTATTTCCTTAGTATTGGGTTATAATATAATGTTGATATATTCCAGGTGTTAATCCCTGATGATTGAAAATATTATAACTTTGGTTTTATTAAATAAATTATTCCGCTGTGTAAACATGTATGAGTTACTACTAAGATTATGCATGACAGGAATTGTTTTATTAAAAGAGAATTGTGGCATCCTCGAATTATACATGTACTCTGATATTATAATTTTAATTATTTGCGAAAATTACTTGGGGTTTTAGAGGGTGTTACATCAGGTCTACAAAGTATCCGCCTCATAGCTTCCATGGCCACTCTATTCCTAGTTCCTATGGAATTCACTCATAGCCTGGGTACGAGGCCTTTTACCTCATGGAGCAACCCACCACCAAGAAATCTAAAATCCAAACAGTCCAGACAAATCCGGTATGCAGAAAGTAAAGCGCACATAGGATGCAATGCAAACAAATAAACATGCAAAGCGGTAAAATAAACACCCAAAAAGAAAACAAACAAGAGCTAGGATCGACTCCGGGATGGACCAACAAAAGGTCAATCTGTTCCCAGTGAAGTCGCCAGCTGAAACGACGCGGCCGGAACCTGTCATCTGCATGTTAATGAAACATCAATGAAGTCGCCACCGAACGTCTTTTATCCTGCCGAGAGGGAAAGGTGAACATCGAGAAAACTTGAAAAGGGAGAAACCACGGTCTTCCGACCGAGAGATCGGGTAAGGGAGCCTGTTACGCGAGGGGAAGGTATTAGCACCCCACACGCCCGTAGTACTCTATAGTATCCACTCTTGTTGTCTAATCTAATGGGTGTGGTCAAATCTTATGTCTATGGATTACAACTGAAAAGGGAATGCATGCGAGAGAAAAAAAATGTAGGGAAAATAAAAGTTGTGCTCGGTTGGGACCTACCCCAATGCCTACGCATCCCTTTTAAGGAATCAGAGCAGTCGTAGTTCGGCTTACATATTTTGGTTGGTTTGTGTTTTTTAATTAAGACAACAAAAACAGTCAAGATGGCAAAACATCAAATAAAACAAAAAACACATGAGATGGTCAAACATCGACTAAATAATAACAAGGTAACATGTCAAAGATGGAGAAACATCAAATGGTAAAATAACACACCTGACAGTGACATTGAGAGTCAAAGTTAGATAATCAAACATGTGTGATGGCGAAACACCGGCTTCAAACAAATGTGCGAATGGCGAAACATCGGCTAAGAGGTAACAAAGATATCATGGAAAAGATAATGGAACATCAATAAATCGAATGACAAAACATCACACCTAACAATGATATTGAGAATCAAAGTAGGATAATCGAACATGTGCGATGGCGAAACATCGGCTTCAAGCAAATGTGCAATGGAGAAACATCGGCTAAGAGGTAACAAAGATATCATGGCAAAGATAACGGAACATCAATAAATCGAATGACAAAACATCACACCTATCAATGATATTGAGAATCAAAGTAGGATAACAGACATGTGCGATGGCAAAACACCGGATTCAAACAAATGTGCGATGGCGAAACATCAGTTTAAAGATAACAAAGATATCATGGCCAAGATGACGAAACATCAATAAATTGGATGATAAAACATCACACCTAACAATGATATTGAGAATCAAAGTAGGATAACAAACATATGCGATGGCGAAACATCGGTTGACCAAGTTTATAAGCATATCCAAGAGGCACAAAGACAAAGTAAGATTGGTTTGTATCTTTTACTCTGAAGAAGGGTTTAAGTTTATTAGAAATGTTTTTATAATTTTACAAGAAAATAGTTTTTGTTTTAAGATGAAAAATGCAAACGAAGGAAAAACAACTAAGGGAAACTAGCCTAGAACTATCCCTAGTGTTATCATACAATGATTGATCCTAAAGTTGAGGATAAAGGAAAACCCTACCCTAATTTACATGTTAAAGGAAGCTTACCAAAATTATCCTATAGGGAACATGCAATGAGAGCGAAGTCGTGATCTCAATTTCTAAATTGAGTGCCTCATCGATCAACAATTAAAGAAGAAAAATAATAAACATCCTATCGGGAACATGCTCTGAGAGAGAATTCATGATCTCAATTTCTAAATTGAGTGAATCATCGATCAACAATTAAATAAGAAAGGAAATAAACATCCTATAGGGAACATGCATTGAGAGCTAAGTCGTGATCTCAATTTCTGAATTGAGTGACTCATCGATCAAAAGCAAACACAACACGTGTATCAGACAAAAAACCAGAGGGCCTCCTGACATATATCAGCAACAGATGTCCCATCATGCAATCAAATAACTATGCCAAAATGAAGATGGAAGAAAGGAAATAGTGTAATACCAAACGATAACTATCCATAGCAACTGAGCAAGAATAAAAAGAAACCCAGAGAACTTCGAGCAAGCTGACATCATTAGACAAATTGAGTCAAAAATTACACCATCAGGATGTAAGTAATGAGATTATTAGATATGAACAGATCCCATGGGCAATGTGTAACATTCACAATCAAATGTATATATCCTGCATGGAATATCAAACATGCCAAACACAATAGCAGTGCCAACATAATAAGTTGTGTTTCACAAATAAAGTGAAACATAAAAGCCTCAGGTCAAAAGCGGAAACTTTCTCAAAGTACCTCGCACATTCAAGAACCAAGTTAGTATTCCATAAGGTGAATGATGACTCATATAAGGGATGGATGCAACATGATGAAGTGAGAACAACATGATAAGAATTATCAAACATTAGACATGATAGACAAAAGGAAACATGCATATGCATAATTTGGCCAAAAGAATCAGAGGGATGTTGCTCCTTTCTATCACCATATTGAATTGACAATTGAATATCAATCAAGGATCATGGGAGATTGGAAAGAATACAATCAAAGATCATGGAGGTCATGGGAAAACACATTTCAACCATATACAATCAATTCAATCACAACTTCACAAACACAATAGAAGGTGAAACCTACATAATGCATCAAGAAGGTTCAAACCATTAGACAAAGGGGGACTAAGTGAAAAGACTCGAGTTATCATGGATAATCAGAATCAAGATGATCATTAGGTGCCCAATTATAGGCCTCACTCAATTTCATTGGCCATCAAACAAATTGCAACAAGATGTGCAACATTAATTGGGCACCTTCATTTTAAAAATACATCAAAAATAGAAACAAGGATCCATAATTCAAACCAAAAATATCTTAACATACTTGAAGTGTTTAAAAGTCAGAAAGCCAATCTTATGTTCATGAATGATTGAGGAGAAGATCAAATAAGGCCCAAAGTTCAAGACTAGTTGGCAAAACTACCAAACTAGACAAGTTTTCAAAATAATTTGTGGAAAAATGTCAAACCAAGTTAAAAAAAATCAAGATAAATGGTTTTAAGATCCTCAATACATTCATGAACCCTAATCAAGACTTTAATTCTATTGAAAATCCATGGCATAGTGGGTTTGAAAATGAAACTTGCACCATAAGCAACAAAGCCCTAATTTTTCACTTTTAATCTTAAATATTGATTAAGTAAGATCAAAATTCAAACAATTTAAACCAAAATCATACGAGTCACCAAGAAACCCTAAATGTCAGAAAATATATTTTTTCACATTTTTTGAATTGAAGAAAAGTCAAAAATGAAATTAAATTCAATCAATTAGACAATTAAACAAATAATCACATCTCAAAATAGAACTTTAATCAAAGATTCAGAAAAATATCCAACCAAAATTATATTCAAATATTATAACTAAAAACAAACATCCCTGATTTTTTGTGGAATTTTTGTATTAAAGGAAATATTAAAATAAAAATTAAACAAACAATTAACAATTAAACTATTATTTAAGGGCAAAAATGCAAACCCTAGCCAAAAATCACCAAAAGGTCAAAAATGAAATTATATCCAGACTCCATGATTAAAAACAAGCTTACATGATTTTTTATGAATTTTTTGATTAAAGGAAGTATTAAAACCAAAAATTATGAAACAAATATTTCATATACATTTTTCAAATTAAACTTCTAATCAAAAATGGAAAGAATGCTAAACCAAAATTAGAATCAAATTCTACATTATTTTATAAGTTCAGAATACTTTTTGTGGATTTTTTAAATCAAAGGAACTATTAAAATAAAAATAAACTTTGAACAATCAATTATTAAACCTATGAATTTTTTAAACCAAACAAATCATTTTAAAAAAAATCCAAAAAAATATGACAAATACTAGAAAATAATTTTGGCCCATGGTAATTGTTTCATGATTTTTAAAAATGTTTTGATCAGAAAATAAAATCAAACAAAATGCCTAATAAAATAAATAATTCAAATAAAACAAATATTCAAATGGCCCAACGAGAAAGCGCCACCACATCATCTTCAACCTCCAGACCAAATTAAAAACGCGTGCAAGACTTGTTCTAGGGCTCATGTTCAGATCTATCATACATACTCATTTCTACATCATTTTTCATGAAATCAAGCGCAAATTGAAGCCAACATTTCATACTTCACATTGCAATTTGAATCAAATCGAAACATCAACCACATTATTCATAATTAAGTCAGGAATATGAGCAAAATCATTCTGAATCGCAAGTTTCAGGGTACTCAAACATGCATTCTTTACCAAATCAAACACTATAAAGCTTCATAAACATTCCACCAACATCAATGAATACTAATCCAAGCTCAAACACCTCAATAAACAAGTACATCTCGAAGATTGAAGTTTAGAATTATTACCTCAAGGCGAAAAGTGTTCTACTGTCTCCTTCACTCCAGATGCAAATAAATGGTGCTAGCTTGATCTACTTCCCTTACTGAAGTTGAATCCACAAGAATTATGAAGAAATAACCAAGGAATTGAGAGAATCGAAACACGTTGCAGAAGAAGAGTGTAAATCTCAGATCCAAAATTCTTGCAAATGGCGCGTTCTTCCCTTATAACATGGCTTGCTTCTTATTATATAGAGTTTATAAAGGAGCATAGAAGTGGAAATGTGACTTCAAAGCCGTTGGAGGGCAGGATTGGAAATTTTGGCCAAAAATGAAGTGTGCATAGAATCAGGTGATTTTTTCGTGCATTCTTTATCCTCTTATGAATTTTGTGGGCCAAATTACTTCAGAAGATCATGCTTAGAATCTTGGCCCTTAATTCCATCTGATCAGAAAGTGTTGGAGTTTTTGCAATTTTGGGTAAGTTTGTGATTTTTCCAATCCAACAAGTGCAAAATCAAGTGTGGCCCGAAATGGTGGGTGTGATGGGCCTCAGCATATTGAAAATTGCTCATGGTCTGGATTAGAAACAAAGAGAATGGCTTAAACTTGAGTTCTCATGAATTGGCCATTTTGCATATTTGTCAAGTTTCAATAAAATGCTTAAAAATTCCAAAGTCCTTAACTTGCTCATACTTTTGAATTTTGACACAAATGAGCACAATTTGGAAAGGTATTGAAAAGATCTACAATCCCTTAGTTTTGAGTTTTCGCAATTGAATCCATTAAGGTCCTCAAAATTTAGCTTGAAATTCACTAATTTTGGAAAATGACCTATAATTTTGTAACTTCAAAAGACCATAATTATTGATTCCTTGCCAATTTGGTCATGATACCAAAAGTAGGTGAAATATCATTCTCTTAGCTTTCCAAGCATACTTCATTTGCATTTTCTTGAATAAAGGTGAATAAAATATGAATTTTTGAAATTAAGTCCTTATTTTCCAAAATTAGAAACTTTTAGGGTTTCTTCAAGAACAAGTTTCAACCCAAACCTTAATCTCTTTGATCCAATGACCAAAAGGGACTTGAAATATGAAAAGTACATCCTTGAATTGATGGTTGGCCAAAAATTCACTTGGTCAACCTTGACTTTGACTGATTTTGACCAAAATGACCATTTTGCCCCTCTGAATCAATTGATCCACTTCCCTTCAAAATGGATGATCAAAACTTCAAACACATGATCTTTCAAACATATAGAGGCCATGTACAAAGTTTCACTTCAAAATTCTCAAGAAATCTTGATGAAATCCCAAACCCTAGTTTTGGTTAACACCTTAGGAGACTGATGAATCATCTCAAAAACTTCAAATCCTCTGGGCATCATGACCAAATTCTTGTACAAAGAATTCTCAAATACCAATGAGATGCTGTAGCTCCAAAATCAAGACTTGTATATTGACCAATAGCCTTACTCAAACAAAACCCTAATTTGACTGGTGAATCCAAAGAGTGATTCCCCTTGTAATCAAACACAAACTTCAATCCTCTGATTATCCAAAGAGATGGATAAAATATCTTGAGATATGAAATAACTTTTGAGATTTAAAGATCCAGAGGTTTAGATAATAAGATTCTACTTGAGCAACTTGTCAATGCAGCTAACCTTCAATGCAAGATGATGTTCATGATGAAACATAAGCTTAAATCAAGAGGGTAAATTTTGGGGTGCAACACATTGCACCAAAGAGGACGCGTACTACCTTTCTATCTTAGAGTTTCTTGTATTTGTCTTGCCCAAGAAGGAAATGATGTACGCGAGCTTTAATCTATTAATATAATGTGTGTTTCCTTTTTGTCTAAAACAAATTTGAATCTTAAAATCCTTGAAAACATTTGCATATGCATTTATCATTCATCATGACATAAGCAGGTCTTTTGCAACAAGTCTCCTCATCTCTCTACTGTTTATTTCAGTAAGATGGATCTCGAGCAAATAGTGAAAGACCTCGAAGCTCAGAATACACAGTTTCAACAATTGCTCTTGACACTAGCCAAAGGACAAGAAGAGTTGAAGACTTTGCCAAATGAGGAGAAGAAAAAGAAAACAAAGAAGGTAACCGGAGTCCTAAACATGGGAAGAAGATTTCATGGGCAGACAAGAAGGATTTTAGACTTTGCAACGACATCCGGTGAAAGAGACAACCAAGATGGGAAAGGCAAGGAAACAGTTGTCCCGTCAGAATCAGAATCAGAAGAGGAAGAAGAAGACTATTCAGAAGAATAATACCCTCCAACTGATGACAAGTATAAACATCTCGAAGAGCGGTTGAGTGCGATGGAAATCCAAAAAGTGCATGGCTTGAACTTTAAGGAATTGGGGTTAGTGTCGGGGATTGTCATTCCTCCCAAATTCAAAGCACCTGTGTTCGCCAAGTATGACGAAGTCTCATTCCCTAAAATGTATCTCCGTCATATGTAAAGAAAATCCAGCCCCATACCACTGACAAAGACTTATGGGTACACTTCTTCCAAGACAGTCTGTGTGGAACTCAACTTGACTGGTTTTACCAACTAGAAAGAGCCGACGTTCACAACTGGGAAGATCTTGCTGCAGCCTTCTACAAACAATACCAATACAATGCTGATCTTGCTCCTACCCGTACTCAACTTCAGAGTATGGCCATGGTGTCCAATGAAGGTTTCAATGACCATGAGCAAAAATGGAGATATTTAGCCGGAAGAGTTCAACCCCTCTATCTGAGAGAGAATTGGTAGACATGTTCTTGGGCACCTTGTCTGGTCCCTTCTTCAATCATTTAATTGGAAGTTCATATGCAGGTTTTACTGAACTGATATTGACCGGAGAAAGGGTAGAAGCAGGTATAAAGAATGGAAAAATTCAGAAAGATACATCCTCCTCTGCTGCCATAAGGAAGCCATTTATTGGAAAGAAAGAAGTGGTTGATGTTTATCCTCAGAGAAATCAAGATAGGGCCGAGCGCCGACCAATGGTGGGGGATATGATGATCCCTAAACCCGCGCCTGATCAACAAAAAAATAACCAACCAAGGATGGAAAGGCCAGTCAGACAATTCACCAGAATTAACATGACCCCATCTCAGGTATTACCGCATCTACTAAGATCCAATTTGGTGACCTTGAAAGAAGCTCCGAAAAACCCCAACACAACATCTCCTCAATATCATCCAAATGCCCGTTGTGCATACCACTCTGAAAGTCCCGGCCACGACACTAATAACTGTTGGGCTCTAAAGAACAAGATACGAGATCTCATTGAAGCAAAAGAGATTGAATTCGATGCGCCTGAAAAGCCAAATGTCATTTCCACCCCTATGCCCAGACATGGCCATAATACCAATGCCATTGAAAAAGAAATGTTTTTTACTTCAGTTGATGAGCTTATGACCCCACTCCTGACTATTAAAGTGAACTTGTTGAATGCCGGTGTGTTCTCGGGCTGTGATGAAGTTTATCATTTCTGTTTGTCCTCACCAACCAGCTGTCCTTTGTTGAAAGCAGGCGTTCAGTGCCTAATAGATAACAAAGAAATTTTAATCGAGAAGACTTCTGTTCCACCTGTTCCTTTTGAAGATGTTTCCATCATTACCATTTCCGCCAATTCTTCCAGGGTCTCCACCAAAAGACCCGTTAGAATTACATCAGTTCTTAAAGCAACCCCTTTAATAATCACAATGCTTGGACCAATCCCATATTCATCAGACAAAACCATACCATGGAATTATGGAGGGGATGTCTACTACCATGGTATCAAGCAGGACTGGCCAGCCGCCAAAGATTCAAGCTCCGAGAAAATCAACTCCGACATCGGTAATATTGCAGGAGCGAGCAAGATTACCCGAAGCGGAAGGATATTCTCTCCATAAATTGCTCCCCCAAAAGCAGTTTCTGGACCCGTAATCATTCCTGCTGTTGCTCCCCCAAAAGCTGTTCCCTGTCCTTCAATCATCTCAGCCAATACTCTAACTAACAAAGCTGTTACAACCCCTATTATCATTCCTACTGACACTCCTGCTGCCAAATTAACCGAGACTCGAGGAAAAGATGTTCGGGTTGAGTCTGTCAAGACGAAGACAAAACCATTGGCTATCCCTGAGACCTCCCGGAAAGAGATGGAGGAAATTCTGAAGATCATAAAAAGAAGCGACTACGATGTAGTTGAACAACTGGGGCAAACCCCCTCTAAAATTTCCATGCTGGCATTACTACTATGTTCCGAGGCGCATGCAAAAGCCTTCGTAAAATTCTTGAAAACTGCCCATGTACCCCAAGAGACATCTCTCGATAAATTCCAAGACTTTGTAGCCAGCTTGATTGCATTTAATGGTCTAGATTTTTCAGATGCTGATTTAACACCGAGAGGAAGGAAGAATAATGAGGAATTGCATGTCTCAGTTGAATGTAGGGGCACAACCTTGGCCCATGTTTTGGTGGACATTGGCTCATCTCTGAATGTATTGCCTAAAAAATATCTTGATAGGCTTGACTGTGAGGGATTGACATTGAAGCCAAGTAACATAGTAGTAAGGGCTTTTGACGGATCGAAAAGGATGGTACATAGGGAGATAGACATTCCCATAAAAGTTGGAACAAAAACTTTTGATTCAACTTTTTATGTAATGGATATCCGGCCCTCATATTCCTGCTTTCTAGGCCGACCATGGATTCACAATGCTAGCGCTGTCACTTCTACATTGCACCAAATGCTGAAATATCCGATTCAAGGGAAGAGTATCACCGTTCATGGAGAAGAAGAGTATATGATCAACCATCTCAATTCCTTCAGATATTTGGAATTAGATGGTGAATTTATTGAAACTCCATTTCAACACTTTGAAGAGGTCCCGCAAGATGTGGCGATAACTAAGGTTGTTCCAAAGATTACAAGGCCTCCACTCCGGATGTCATCTTTGAAGAATGCCAAAGCAGTGGTAGAAGAAGGTGGGTGCACTATCTGGGGACAACTCCCAGATATCCCATATAAATCTGACAAGTTTGGCCTAGGTTTCACTTCAAGTGCTCAGAAGGCTGTACACCGCGCTCCCGCTGGAGGACCACCCCTGAAGATCAACAACGACGAGGTCAACGCCGTAGAAGGAGATGAAGATAGGTGTGACTTGGAGGATTGGATATTACCGACTGTCAGTGGAGGGCTCAACAACTGGGAGGCTAGAGATTTTGTCCCGATCACTTTTATCCCACAGTAATTTGTCTTTACATTTTGTTGGATCTATAATATTAAAACAATTCGCACTCTTAAAACCTTGTGTCTTACCCGAGGCACAATGGTCCATTTGTAAGGGTTATTATCTCATTTTCATATGACACCAATGAATCATGGATGTTTTCGCATACAAACATTCGTGCTCATTGTTTTTCTTTTTACTTTTTTATTTCTTTCAAGGATAGTTATACCCTTACACACACTCGCACTCACAATACAAGTATACATCCATCCGGGATCCCATGGGTAACGATACTGCTATGGCCTTTTGTGACTCTGAGAATCTAATCTACCAAGACGAAGACGAAGGTGAGGAAGATTGTGAAGTACCAGGGGAACTTGCCAGACTACTACAACAAGAAGAGAGAACCATTCAGCCTCATGAGGAACCCGTGGATACAATCAACCTAGGTATCGAAGAAGACAAAAAAGAGGTCAAGGTGGGTGCCAATCTGGAACCTAGTATCAAGCAGCATCTGATTCAGTTATTACACGATTATGTTGAAGTATTTTCCTGGTCTTATGAAGACATGCCAGGACTTGATACAGATATTATGGTACATCGTCTGCCTACAAGAGAAGATTGTCCGCCAGTAAAATAAAAGGTTTGCCGTATGAGGCCTGATATGTCAGAAAAGATTAAAGCAGAAGTCATGAAGCAATTTAACGATAGATTCTTGGCCGTCACCTCTTATCCCCAATGGGTTGCCAATGTTGTTCCCGTGCCCAAAAAGGAAGGCAAAGTACAAATGTGTGTGGACTACAGAGATTTAAATAGGGCAATCCCTAAGGATGATTTTCCACTCCCCCACATTGATATTCTAGTCGATAATACGACACAACACAAAGTGTTTTCCTTCATGGACGATTTCTCTGGTTAAAACCAAATCAAAATGGCGCCTGAGGACATGGAGAAAACAACATTTGTCACGCAGTGGGGCACTTTCTTCTATAAGGTGATGCCATTCAGACTGAAGAATGCTGGGGCAACCTATCAACGTGCCATGGTAGCTCTATTTCACGACATGATACATCAAGAAGTAGAGGTCTATGTGGATGATATGATAGACAGATCTAAAATAGAAGAAGAGCATCTTGATCACTTACAAAAACTGTTTGAGAGACTGAAGACGTATAAACTGAGGTTGAATCCAAACAAGTGCACATTTGGGGTACGGTCCAATAAACTCCTAGGCTTTGTCGTCAGCAACAAAGGTATGAAGGTCGATCCTGCCAAAGTTAAAGCAATACAAGAGATGCCGACTCCTTGTACTGAGAAGGAAGTCAGAGGATTCTTGGGGCGTTTGAACTACATTTCCAGATTCATCTCTCACCTGACTGCTACTTGTGAACCAATCTTCAAATTGTTGAAGAAATACCAAGTAGTTAAATGGAATGACGAGTGCCAAGTTGCTTTTGACAAAATCAAATAATACTTACAAGAGGCTCCTGGGTTGATGCCACCAGTCGAGGGAAGACCATTGATCATGTATCTGACTGTTTTAGAAAACTCAATGGGGGTGTGTATTGGGGCAGCATGACGAGTCTGGCCGAAAAGAGCATGCTATTTATTACCTGAGCAAAAAGGTTACCGACTGTGAAACTAGATATTCACTGCTCGAGAAAACTTGCTGCGCTCTGGCATGGGTTGCTCGTCGGTTAAGACAGTATATGCTGACTCATAATACTTTGTTGATATCTAAAATGGATCTGATAAAATACATCTTCGAGAAGCCTGCTCTTTCTAGGAGAATAGCGAGATGGCAGATGATCCTGATGGAATATGACATACAGTATACTACCCAGAAGGCTATAAAGGGCAGTGTACTAGCTGATCACCTTGCTCACCAAGCTGTAGAAGACTACCAATCCATGAAGTTCAAATTTCCAGATGAAGACATCATGGCGGTAAATAACTATGAAGAATTCAGGCCATATGATGGACCTGAACAAGGATCCCGATGGACCTTGTTCTTTGATGGGGCATCTAATGCACTTGGAAATGGTATCGATGATGTACTCATGTCTCCGGAAGGATGTCATACTCACTTTACCGCAAGACACTGCTTCAATTATACAAACAACATGGTGGAATACGAAGCGTGCATCTTTGGTCTCAAAGCTGCCATAGACTTGGGGATCAAATCTTTTGATGTATTCAGAGATTTAGCTTTGGTTATCAGTCAAATCAAAGGGGAATGGGACACCAAACATCCAAACCTTATCCCTTATAAAGAACATGTTTTGACATTGTTACCACATTTTGAGAGGATTACCTTCGAGTATTTCCCACGAGAAGAAAATCAGCTAGAAGATGCTCTAGCCACAATGTCATCTATGTTTAAACTTAATTGGGATAACGAGGCTCCCCAGATCACCATCGAATGAATGGAGGAACCAGCATACTGTCACGAGATTAATACTGAAGAAGTAGTGGACCAGCCTTGGTTTCAAGAAGTCAAGAAGTATCTTGAGACTCAAGAATATCCAGAAGGAGCTTCAATCAATGATAAGAAGTTCTTAAGGAGATTCTCTGCTAAATTCTTCCTTAGTAATGACATTCTTTAAAAACGCAACCATGACTTTGTGTTACTACGATGCGTATATAAGGTTGAAGCTGAAAGGATCATGGCTGAATTACATGAAGGCACTTTTGGCACCCATTCCAATGGGCATATGATGGCAAAGAAAATCCTACGGGCAGGCTATTACTGGTCTACCATGGAAGCAGATTGCTATCAACACTCTCGAACTTGTCATAAGTGTCAGATTTATGCTGACTAGGTGCACATACCTCCAGTTCCTCTGAATGTCTTGACAACTCCTTGGCCCTTTGCTATGTGGGGAATTGATATGATTGGGGAAATCAAGCCGACGACCTCCAATGGACACCGCTTCATCCTAGTGGCCATTGACTATTTTACAAAGTGGGTTAAGGCAGCCTCCTTTGCTTCCGTTACCAAGAATGTTGTTGCCCGTTTCATCAAGCAAAATCTCATCTTCCAGTATGGTATCCAGGAAAGGATCATCACTGAGAATTGTACAAATCTCAACAACACTATGATCACCGCCTTGTGCGAGCAATTCAAGATCCAGCATCACAATTCTTCCCCTTACCGACCAAAGATAAATGGTGTTGTCGAAGCTGCAAATAAGAACATTAAAAAGATCATACAGAAAATGACAGTCACATATAAAGAATAGCATGGGATAATACCATTCGCTCTCCATGGGTATCGTACCACAACTCGCACATCAACCGGGGCAACAGCCTATTCTCTAGTTTATGACATGGAGGTTGTCTTACCTATCGAGGTCTAGATCCCCTCTCTGAAGATTATGAAGGATGCAGGGCTGAATGAAGAAGATTGGATTCAGACTCGACTTGATCAACTAAACTTGATTGATAAGAAGAAACTTACTGCTGTTTGCCATGGTCAAATGTATCAAAAACGGATGATCAAGGCTTTGAACAAGAAGGTCAGACGCCAAGTGTATCAAGTTGGAGATCTGGTGATCAAACGCATCATACTGCCACAAGGTGATCCTAGGGGCAAATGGACTCCTACCTATGAAGGACCATTTGTAATAAAAAACATTTTCTCTGGTGGGGCAATGATCTTAACCACCATGGATGACGACGACCTGCCGCATCCTGCGAATGCGGACATAGTCAAAAAATACTACACATAAGAGACCTGCTAGGTTGACATACCTAGGAAAAACAAGGGCATCCTGGCGAACCAAAAAGGTCCGCGAAAAAATTAGGGATAAAACAAAAAATCTATACACCCGGTAAGTTGAAAACCCGAAAGGGCGACTTGGGAAAAAAAGGGTATCCCAGTGGACTGAAAACCCGAAAGGGAGGTCCAGGGAAAAGTTAGGGAATTAAAGCGTATGACTATGTCCCATTGGATCACCTTACAGACAACCTTTGGCCTCAACTGACAAACTCAGAGGTTCTGATCAATTCAATCATCTTCGGACGAGGCAAAAAATAGACAAGATGCTCAGAGATACAAAGGCTATAGCAAAATGGGAGCCCCATGGGATTTTTACACATAGTTATCTTTTCTTTGTATCAAAACTTTCATTTTTTACGACATCATTCTCTTACTAGAATGCTTGTCTCATTGTACAAATACTTACTCAAAGTCAATACAAATATATTCCTTTGTAAGTGCAAAACTATTTGTTTTTCTTTACTCTTGTGTTTTGTTTACAAAAACGTCCAATGATTCATTGTTGAACATATGCATTTGAACATAATTACTGTTTACAAATAAACAAAATAATAGACAATTACTAATGGATTTAAGAGCTAGGGAAATCTCTCTAAGCTATTTCCATAAATCCCCCACAGTTTGCAGTTTAATTCCCAGTGGAACGAGCTTCTGGTTATCAATCCCTGGTAGAAGTCATTCATTTTCTCAGGATTTCACAACAGGATTTTACAAGCAGTACATGGATTTTCCTTTATAACAGAGTTTATTTCTCTAAGCATAAATTCATCAACACTTAGACTTCACAACATGAAGACTTATACTTCATATCCTCAGTAGCGGTCAGGGATTTATTTTCCCCAATCCAACAGCAGTGCAACAAACTAGCTCACATACGCATACATTGCATCCATATATCATAAACATCGATAACACGAATGCATTATACTATGCATTTCATACAACATAAACATTTCATTTTAGCTAACCTTTTACCCTTTTCAGGATAAGGTTAACAACTACCATTAACAATGTTCAAAGTTTTCAGATACAGTTCAAATACGCTCCAGACACGGATTCCATCCTGATACTCATTCAAGTGCAACTTTCAGATACAGTTCAGATACGCTCCAGATACGGATGCCATTCTGATACTCATTCAAGTTCAAATTTCAAATACAATTCAGATACGCTCCAGACACGAATTCCATTCTGATACTCATTCAAGTTCAACTTTAAGATACAATTCAGATACGCTCCAGACACGGATGCCATTCTGATACTCACCCAAATTCAACTCTCAGATACAGTTCAGATACACTCCAGACACGGATGCCATTCTGACACTCATTCAAAACTAGCTTTCAGATATAATTCAGATACGCTCGAGACACATATGCCATTCTGATGATCATTCAAAATTAGCTCCTAGATACAGTTCAGATACGCTCCAGACACAGACGCCATTCTGATACTCATTCTTACAGCTTACAAATTACAATGCAAACAATCACTTTTGGATGTAATCTTTAAGCCCATCTCCTACAGCTTTCTATCACCTCTCCAAATGGAATTTTTAAGCCCATTCCCTCAACCATCACATCACCGAGTACAAATTTCTGGGCACTCTAGTGTCTAATCATCTTCCACCCTCGAGTTACAACTGGAAAAACATGTCAATCTAACTCTTCAGGCTTAAGAAGATTGAACAGGGGCAGCTGTTGCACCCCAAAATTTTTCCTATCACTTATCAAGAATTTGCTCACAAGATCTCCTTGGGTTCAAGACCGCACTAGGGTTTGATCAGCTCAAGACACCTTCTTATGCATTGATGACCAAAATTAGGGTTTGAGTTTGCACAAGGATTTTTGAACTATCAATACTTCATATGACTTTCATGGGCCATTATGTACCCCCAAGATTACTCATGTCAAGTTTCAAGCTTTGGATCACATTTTTGCTCAGCCAATTGAATAGTTGACCTAAAAATCAGTTGTATTGGGGAAAAAGTCAACCATGGCCAATTTACAGTCAAAATTCATAATTTTTTATCCACATCAACATTTTAAACCCATATGTATCATTTGATCAAGTTTGGACCATAATTCCTCAGGAAATTTGATCTAATCTCCAAAAGGGCAAAATGGTCAAAATTAGGGTTTTGACTAGGAAAGGGCAATTTCTGATTTTTGACCTAGCAAATGGTCAATTGGTTTAAGGCATGATATCAAAAGTCCAATTGCATAATTTTTACCTAATGACATGATTCAAAACATTGCAAATCCATTGGATTGACATATGAATTTTGCAGTCAACTGATCAAAAGTCAACTACATACTGAGAAGTCAAACATTGACTTTTTGGTCAAATTTAAGCACCAAAGATCAAAATTCATCAAAACATGTAAAAATAGGAAACTTATTCATCAATAAATCAAGAAATCAAGATTTCATTTTGAAAAGTCAAAATTTCTAAACTTAGAAATTTTTCTAAGTGTAAAAAATTTCTAATTTTTTTCGTAAATTTGAGCCAAATTTTCACCATGATGCAAGATGATTCAAAGGAAACTTCCAACATTAAAGTTTTAGATCTCCATGAAATATAAAACTTTTCTTCACACAACTTCTCCTAAAAGTTCTTGGATCTCAATTTATAATTTTGTGAATACATGCTCATGAACTAAAAAAGACTTAGTGAAATTTTGCCCTAGTTAGGCAGATTTTTTACCTAACTTCATGGAAAAATGTCCAATAACTCCTTGAGATCATTTTTGAGTATGGAGAATCGAAGAGATGAAGTTGGTGTTTTGTTACTTGAATTATAGGTCATTTTCATGATGAACACAAATGCAAATCAATGTTAGGCTGCATAATATTTGCTTTGCAGGCCTCAAACTTGTTTGTCAATCCATAATTAATGGATTACACAAACTTTTTAGCTATAATCCAAGTGATTTAAGCTTTATCCAATTCACATTGCCATTTTGGGAAGAAAGTTAACAATATCATTCTTGTAAAGCAAGCTTTATGCATAAAGTCCATTCTTGAGCCTCTAACTTGTTCCCTCTGATCACACTTCATCTACAAAGTCATAAGCAAGTGTGTTTAAAGCATAACCACTCTATCTTAGCAAGTACAGAAGACATTGAAACTTTTTTTCTCAAAAAATCACATGTTTAACTTAAGAATGCAAATTCAAATTCTGATCAACAACAAGTCTCCAAACTTGTTGCTTATAAATAGAAGCACTATTTGTGAGCTAGAGGACGAGTTTGAACACCCTAAAATACACCAAAACTCTCTCAAATCAGAAGTTTCCCAAAAACTCCATTGTTGCACAGTTTCTAACCTTGAACCTCAAACTCATATTTCCCTCATGCGTTTCTTGGCCTTTTAGTTTCTAAAGCTTCCTTGCATCAAAAGTAACTCATCCCTGTACCTGTTTCACTTCTGTAACACCATTTATCCTATCTTCCATAACCAAAAATAGAGCATCATAGTTGGACTTCTCCAGACCATTCCAACCATCCTCAGCTCAAGCCAACCATTGCATTAACTTCCTAGAGGTCCAAGTAAGCTAACCTGATCATCATCACTGCCTGAAACAAGCTCAAATCCATTTCATGATTTCCAATTTTGAGGTATTTTTCTTGAACTTCTATCTCATTACTTAGGCATTGTTAGGCTTGCATTTATGAAGATAGAATGTAGACCTCATTGCCACGAAACTGTACATATCCATAGTTTGCATTTACATGGCCTGAGCTTAGAGAATTTTAGAGTTGAAGTTTCTGAAATTTTTAGCGTTCAAATTAGGGCCAGAGAAATTCTCATTTATCTTTGACTTTTAGCTTTAGTTATTTACATAGCTAGATTCGTGAGGAAGAATGCAACAACTTTCATTTTGTCATCTTCCATTTTTGTTGAGAAATGAGGAAGTTACAGGTACACCGACTGGAGGTTGAACATGAAGTCATCAGGACTTGATTTGCCTTACATATTTATTGTTTTGTTTATATAAACTGATGTATAGTCATCCCAGTGGTAACGCGCGCGCCTGTTAACCTTAGGGACCTGTGTTCGAGCCCTAGTGGTACCCTTTTGCCCATTTTTTTCTTCATATTTTCTGATTTTTCTAACATTTTTGCAGGCGCTGGGCCCTTTGGGCCTGGCTTTGTTTTTTCCGCTAGCTAACACCCTGATTTACTTGTGCACCCCTGGCCCAATTTCTTTTACTATTTTTAATTTATTTTTATTATTTCTTCTTTAATATTTTTATTTTTTATTATTATTATTATTATTATTATTATTATTATTATTATTGTTGTTATTATTATTCTCATTAAATATGAAAAAATCCAAAAAAATATTTTATTTACTCTTATTCATTTTTTTTTATAAAACAAAAAAAATATTAAAAACATTTTCTTTTAACAAATTAATTTCTCTTTTAAATAATTAAATATTTAGACTTAGGTTTAATCATTATTTTATTTTCTTAATTAAAATTAATTTAGAATTTAGTTTTCTTTTAATTATTTAATTTTTACTTTTTATTATTATTTAACTTAAAACCCTTTTTTTTCTCTTCATAAAAACCCTAAAAAATCTTTTTAATTTAAATTCTTTTCTCAATTAGTTTAATTCAATTTTATTTAAATTTTAACTAATCATTTTTTAATTAGGTTTAGGTTAAATTCTTTTTTATGAAAACCAAACAAATATCATCTCTCTTTCTTTATATTCTTGTATTTATATATTTATTCAATTATTTGTACAAATTCAATTTGTACGTAATAGACTAATTAGGGTTTAATTTCTTGCAATCCCTATTTACAAGTTGTATACCCCCTCCCCTAAAAGATGTAATAACGTAGTAATTTTAATTTCCACAATTTATCGCTTTATATACAAATGCTAGTATTTAGGGTTTGTATGGAAAGAATAAAATCAATCAAATAGAAAACCCTAATTAAGACAAATCAAAGCATGAAAACAATACATTTTCACACAAGCACCCCTAGCGTTACTCCACTTGGTTGCCTTACAAAAATGTCTATATTACGCATGTAAGGTATCTTAGCAAAAACAAACAAATACAAGATCATAGTCCCTCGATGACGCTATCTAAGTTGCCTTTCAAATGATCTTAGTCCCTAAAAAATAATGCTAAGATACCTTGTAACATTGATAATCATGGTTATACGATGACCCACACCCGTCCCGTTTACATCCAAAGATAGGGTTGCTTACTAAATCAATGGTAAGACAACAATTTCAAAAGAAAAGAAAAATGAACAAGAAAGACACTTGAGTAGGTAGATTTATCCCAATCACTTGCTCCATTTCAAAACAAACATCCTTTCTATTTTCAAAACCAACACTTACTCTTTCAAACATCTTACAAACTTGAAAACATTTTCAAAAGATCAACATCTTGGTATTGATTCTTATGAACGAGAATCATTACAAAGATTGCCTAAACAATGACCTATTTACAAAATACTTTCAAAAACCACATAAAGCACAATTTCAAACAAAAGCAAGTGATCTAGAAAGTAACTAAGAGCCCATGGATAACCATGGATGAAAAGGGTGCTAATACCTTCCCTTTTCATAATCTACCCCCGAACTCAAGAAATAATCTTAAAGGTCTTTCTTGTGCTTTTTCACCTTTCCTTTTGGATAAAAGAAAAGTCAGTGGCGACTCTTGCTAACCGTAACATTTGCAATCAAACGCAAAACACTCAAGTCAGTTATCCCACCGTATCACAGGTATCAACATCATTAACTCCACGGTTGTGCTTAGGCACAGGAGTAGTTATGAAATTGGGCTTCTTTGGAGCATCGAACTCAATCTCCTTGGCTTCAATCAGATCCTGTATTTTATTTCTTAGAGCCCAACAGTCATTTGTATCGTGACTAGGATTCTCAGAATGGTAGACACACCGAGCGTTTGGATTGTACCGAGGAGATGTGGTATTCGGATTCTTGGGAGCCTCTTTCAAGGGGTGAAAAACACAAGAAGGGGGGGTTGAATTGTAAAACTGGAAACTTAAAGCAAATGACAAGATATTTTTATCCTGGTTCGTTTGATCTCAAACTACTCCAGTCCACCCGTCAAGGTGATTTCGCCTCTCTCCAACGAGGTCTTAATTCACTATATTCAACTGAATACAAATCTGCTTTAACAACTGTTAAAGCCTTCTTGATTCAAACCACAATCCGGTTTGTCAAGGCAACACTTTCTTACAAAGGTATAAAATAATGTGTGTGAATGTTTTCTACAAAACTATATCACAACTGTGATGTTTACACAAATGAAGCTTAGAATACTAGGATGCTAAACGCTAATGGAGTATCAGAGTTTGTTGGTTTAGCAAAACTGGTAGATGAAGATTATTGATCAGCTTTGTGCGTGTAGAGAGTTTGGAAGCATTAGCCATTATAATCTTCGAAGCTTGGTTTATATAGCACTTGAGAAGATGAACGTTGAATGCAATATTCTTGATTCAATGCTAATAACAAGCTTTCCTTTTTGAGCAGATCTTGTCTGGAATGATGCCGTTGGAATTGATTAGCGTTCAATGCACAGTACCGTTGCTTCTTCAATGCACGTTCTGGCTTGGCTCATTCTGATTCTGCTTCGCTGCTGATGAACTATTGATTCTGTATCAGAGTGTTTTACGCGCAGTTCTGTTCATCAAGCTACATCATGTACGTGAGTTGATCATCTGATCTTCACGTTCTGATTCAGCAACTTCTGATGCTTGTGTATCAAATCAAGTTCTGATGCTGAATAATTGATCTTGCTTATTTTAATCAGCGTATCTGCAAGTCAGAGCATAGTATTTTTAGGCAGCATATAATTCAAACATGAAACATACAAATACTATATCTTTTCACTTTGTTATCATCAAAACTTAAATATAGGATACTAGATTCAAACATTGTTCTAACAATCTCCCCCTTTTTGATGATGACAAAAACTAGATATTTTAAATGAAAAATAACGTGAAAAGTATCTGGGAAATGATTCAGAGTTAAGAAGTAAAGAGAAATCAGAGTTTAAGAGATACTCCCCCTGAGTTTGTTACTTCCCTTTGATATGCGTGTTCTTCAGGATCAGATCTTTTTCTATCTTTGAGCATCAGATTAAGAGTCTTTGACTTATCAGAGAGCAGAGCTTCAGAGCTTTTCCTGTCAGAGCTTTGCTTCGGATCAGAGTGTTAGGTCGATCAGAACTTCATATTTGATCAGAGCAACATGAGCTTCTACATTTTGATCAGGGCTTCTAGCTTCTAGTCTTCATAGTGTTCAAGAGCTTCCTTGTGCCTGTAGACTTAAAAACAAAAGAGAAAAACATTTCAAGTAATAGAGTTAGAATGTTTGAGAATTTCTGTCTAGTTAGCCGTTATTGATTTTAAATATCATTCTTGTTCTCCCCCTTTTTGTCAGCAATCAAAAAGTGTTAGTGATGTGCTAAAACAATTTAGATCAGAAAAACAAATTATATTAAAAATAGTTCAGAGCAAAAGAACATTACACAAACATAGTCAAAACAATACATCAGAAAATAAAGAAAACATAGAGAATGTCATGCATGAAAAAAAAATTTAAGGTTGTGGGGGCATGCGTGAGAACAGGCTTTCCAGCATTGCTTGAATCTTTTCAGAAGTTTCATTCTGCTTCTGAACCATGGTGACAACTGTGTCAATTTTACTGTCCTGTACATTCATTCTTGCTTCCATCTTCTGATCATTCTCTTCCATCCGCTGCTGTAGACGCAAGTCATTCAGCCTTAGTTCTTCCAGAGCCTGCCTGTCCAAGGCAGCTTGAGAACTTTCAGCAGAAGGAAGCTTCTCAGAACTTTCAGCTACATCTTCTGCTGGATTTTCTTCAGCCTGAATGGTCTTGTCCTCTGATGGTTGCACCTGTGCAGCTTGCTCTTTCTCAGACCAGGATTCACTGTCCAGAGGGAGCACAACTTCTTGAGGCAGCTGACTCTCAACTTCCTTCAGCAGCTTGCTAAAGTTCTGTTGAGCCTGCTCGTAGTTGTCGTCCTGCAGCTTGAGTGCTTCAGCACGTACCCATACTCTGAACTGTGACCAGAGCTGATCAGAAGCAGCTGGGTCGATCATCCCCGGACAGACTTGCTTCAAAGAAGCAATCCATTGCAGCATACCTGTTTCAAAATTCAAGATACCAGAGCCAACATCTGGTTGCTTTGGTATGGGTATGGCAATTTTGTGTCTTAGATCAGCAAGACGTTCAAGACTTGTTAAGTCAATGAAAGTTCTGCTGGGGTTTTCAGCGGATTGGTTTTCAGAGGTTTGCTGAGGTGCTGTTTGTTTTTGAGGAGGGTTATCAGAGTCAGAAGATATTTCTATTGGAGTGGTTGGAGTTTTTGGAGGTGTTGATTCCTCTGATGATGGCAACTGGGGCCTGACAATGGTGGTTCCACATGGCAACTGGATTGCCAGCGGTGAAGGTTGAGGTGAGTGGGGATCAGAATGATGAGGAGAAGGGGTTTCATAGCGTTGAAACTCTGGTTGTGGTGAAGGTGGATTATTTTCTGGTTGAGGAGGTGGAATCTCTGATTGCTCAGGGATCAGAGGTTCTTCTGTGATTGGTTGTTGTTGTTGTGGTTCTGATTCTGGTTGAATTTCTGGTTCAGGTTGTGGTTCTGGTTGTGGAGGAGGAATATTTGGTGGTTCAGAATTTGGTTGAGCAGCATGTTCACGCTCAATATCAGCTAGCACTCTATCAAGTGCTGGTGTTGTTGAAACAGTTGGTTGTTTGGTAATTTTGATTCTGGGTCTTCTGAGTAGTAAGGCCTCAGAAGGGTCTTCTGGTATGGTTTCATCAATAGTAGGGATTGGGATGGATATTCTGTGAGAGGTTTGAGGAGGGGCAGCAGATGTTGGAATAGTAGATGAAATTGAAATAGGGGCAGCAGATGAATTACCTCGTTTCTTTGGAGTCTGATGAGATGATCCTTCTGCTTTCCTCTTCTTTGTCTTCTTCTGAGTCACTTCAGGTTGAACTTGACTCAGATCTTTGATCTTCAACTTTGAACCTGCATCTTCTTCCTTGTATGAATCTGGATACTTGAGAAACATATCAGGTTGGGATTCCATTTCAGAAAATCTTGGGAAATTACTCAGAGGCACTCTTCTTCTGGAGATGTCAGCAGTTGAAGAAGCTCTGGGTTCCTTCCTGATATTTTCTATCAGCTTCATCTTTTTCAGGTTCTTAGCGTTCAGCGGTTTTCCAACAGTTGGTTCCATAGTGCCCAGCACTTGAGCTTCACTCAGATAATCTATCAGCTTATTCTCTGTCAGAATATCTGATATGAGCCTTCCAAACGGTATCCAGTCCCTTTTGGTCCTTTCTTCTTCTCTAGTCTCTTTCACACTAGTCTTCAGATGGTTGAACAGGAAGTGTGCCAGATTGATCTTCACCCTCTGATCAATAAAGTAGATCAGAAATTGCTGATCCACGTTTATATAATCAGGAGAGCTTGTTGGCTTCCTGTGATTGAAACAGCCCAGAACAATCTTGGCCCATACTCTGCAGTGATCCTTCAGATCCTTAATTTTGCTGCTGGGAAATCCAAGAGTGAAAATGCAGTTGGCTACCACACCTATATCAGGGCATCTATCATCCATGTCCACACAACGGACTCCACCACCACTTTGACCAATTAACCTAGCAATGAGGTCTTCAGAAATTACTATCTTCTTTCCCATGACAGAAGAGATGACTAGATGTTTATGAATCTTGGCGTGAATCCAAAATTCCTTGACAAGCTCTGGGAAAGTTGGTCCAACCAACCTATCGAAATACCTCTCCCACTTTTGAGCCCTAATTTCCTCAGTTAAGTCAAATCCATTATCCTTCAAACTCTCGAAGTCGATGATTAACTCAGATAGAACCTCAAGATTCTTTACCGGTGTGAGAAGAGTTCTGGTAGGCACCTGATATTGCTCAGAAGTTTCTTTCTTCTGATTCCCTGCAGAAATGCTGGAGGATGCCATTGTTCTCACACAACAAAGCTTTGAGAATGATTTGAGAAAAAGGTTTGAAGGAGATAAACTCAGAAATATGCAGAAAATATTTGAGAGATTATGAGAAAGCGTAAAGAATAAGAATGAAGAATAATGTGCTTAAATAAAGTTTTCAAAAATTATTTTGAAAAATTAAACGTTTTTAAGAGAGAGAAAAAAAAATAATGATTGCCATTAACAAGCGTGATTACTTTGCATTAAATGCTTGCTGATTTTGGGGGATTTGAGAAAGATACTTAAAAACGGTTACCAGACATGTGTCTCAATGCACCCAATCAGCGCTTTCCTTTCTCAGAAGCGTGCACGCGTTCTGCTTCAGGGATTTGCTGATGATTGGATGACACTTGTTTGATGTAGTGATCAGCACGTCTGTCTTTGAGATTAGACTCTCAGATCTTTAGACTTGCATCTGATACAATCTGCATGTTCTATCTTTCTGAAAGAAGATTGATCAGAAGTTCACAGTAATATAATTACATTCTGAAGGTAAAAATATGGAATTAAAACATTTTCATTCTGGGCATACTTTCATGCTGAGATGTTTCAGAATGAAATTGAACCTATCTTCTGAAAGGGGTTTAGTGAAGATATCAGCCCATTGATGGTCTGTATCTATAAATTTCAAGTTTAAAATACCTTTCTGAATATAGTCCCTAATGAAATGATGTTTTATTTCTATATGCTTAGCTCTAGAATGTAAAATAGGATTCTTACTTAAGCAAATAGCAGAAGTATTATCACAAAGAATAGGAATGTTACTCTCAAAAATCTGGAAGTCTTCAAGCTGACTTTTCATCCAGAGCATCTGTGTGCTACATCCAGCTGCTGCTATGTACTCAGCTTCTGCTGTTGACAGAGCAATTGTTGATTGCCTTTTGCTGGACCACGAGATCAGATTTTCTCCCAGAAACTGGCAGCTTCCAGAAGTACTTTTACGTTCCACTCTGTCTCCAGCAAAATCAGCATCACAGTAGCCTACTAAGCTGTAATCACTAGATTTTCTATAAAACAAACCCAGATTAGTAGTACCTTTCAGATACTTGAAAATTCGCTTAACAGCTGTTAAGTGAGATTCTCTAGGATCTGATTGGAATCTAGCACAAATACATACGCTGAATAAGATATCAGGTCTTGAAGCTGTCAGATAAAGGAGAGAACCAATCATACCTCTGTAGACTTTCTGTTCTACGCTTTTGCTTACCTCTTCTCTTTCCAGAATGCACGTGGGATGCATTGGAATCTTTGATGGCTTACATTCTGAGAGGTCAAATTTCTTCAGAAGATCTCTGATGTATTTGCTCTGATGAATGTAAGTTCCTTCTGGAGTTTGATTGATCTGAATTCCTAGAAAGAATTTCAGTTCCCCCATGAGGCTCATCTCAAATTCTGCCTGCATACACTTAGCAAATTTTCTTCCGAGAGAAGGATTAGTAGAACCAAAAATAATATCATCAACATAAATTTGACAGACTAAAATGTCACTCTTAACTGTTTTACAGAATAGAGTCGTGTCCACTTTCCCTCTGGTGAATTCATTTTCAAGCAGAAAGTTACTTAGCCTTTCATACCAAGCTCTGGGAGCTTGTTTCAGACCATACAGTGACTTTTTCAGTTTGAAAACATGTTCTGGATGTTTTGTATTTTCAAAACCTGGGGGTTGGTGAACATAAACTTCTTCTTCTATATAACCATTTAAGAATGCACTTTTGACATCCATCTGATACAGAGTGATGCCTCTATTAACAGCAAATGAGATTAAAAGTCTGATAGATTCTAACCTGGCGACTGGGGCAAAGGTTTCTGTATAGTCTATCCCCTCTTGCTGACTATAACCTTGTGCAACCAGTCGTGCCTTGTTTCTGACGACTTCACCTTGTTCATTAAGCTTGTTTCTGAACACCCATCTTGTTCCAATGACGTTGAATCCTTTTGGTCTTGGAACGAGATCCCACACGTCGTTTCTGGTGAATTGATTCAGCTCTTCTTGCATTGCCAGAATCCAGTCATTGTCCAGAAGTGCTTCATCAATAGAAGAAGGTTCAATCAGAGACACGAGTCCCATAAGAGTTTCTTCAGAGTTTCTGAAGCTTGCTCTTGTTCTGATTGGATCTTCCTTCCTTCCTAGAATAGTCTCTTCTGGGTGATCCAAACTGCTTATGGGTAATCTCTTCTGAGGTTGATCAGCAGCAATTGTAGGATTTCTAGCATTGCTTCTTTCAGACGTTGAAGGTATGTCTGTGTTGAGAGCTTCTGATGACTTGTCTTCAGAACCTGCAAATTCAATTTCTATACCTGCAAGATTTTCATTCTGCTTTGACTTTTCAGAGTCAAGCTTGTCATCAAAACGAACACTGATTGATTCTTCCACAATCTGTGTTTCTGTATTGTATACTCTGTACCCTCTTGAGCGTTCAGAGTATCCTAACATAATACACTTCTGTGCCTTAGAATCAAACTTGTTCAAATAATTCTTAGTATTTAACATATAGCAAGTACATCCAAATGGATGAAAATATGAAATGTTGGGCTTTCTGTTCTTCCACAATTCATATGGAGTCTTTTCCAGAATAGGTCTTATTGAGATTCTATTCTGAATGTAGCACGCTGTGTTTATTGCCTCTGCCCAGAAAGTCTTAGCAACGTTTGTCTCATTGATCATGGTTCTGGCCATTTCTTGCAATGTTCTGTTCTTTCGTTCTACAACTCCATTTTGTTGGGGAGTTCTAGGACAAGAGAAATCATGCAGAATGCCTTTGTCATTAAAGAATGACTCAAAATCTTTATTTTCAAATTCTCCACCATGATCACTTCTGACTTTAACGATTCTAAGATCTTTTTCATTCTGAACTTGGTTACAGAAGGTAACAAACACAGAGTGTGACTCGTCCTTGTGTCTTAAGAACTTTACCCATGTCCATCTGCTATAGTCATCTACGATTACTAACCCATACTTCTTGCCACTGACAGAAGCAGTTTTAACTGGTCCAAATAAGTCAATGTGCAGAAGTTCTAATGGCTTAGAGGTGGAAACAACATTTTTGGATTTAAAAGAAGGTTTTGCAAATTTGCCTTTCTGACATGCTTCACACAGAGCATCTGAATTGAACTTCAAATTTGGAAGTCCTCTGACCAGATTGAGTTTGTTAATCTGAGATATTCTTCTCATACTAACATGCCCCAATCTTCTGTGCCAGATCCACTGCTCGTTGTTAACAGACAGAAGACATTTTACGTTCTGACTCTTTAGTTCAGAAAGTTTGATTTTGTAAATGTTGTTTTTCCTCTTTCCATTAAACAGGATAGTCCCATCTTTCTGACTAACAGCTTTACATGATTTTTGATTAAAGATTATATCATAACCGTTATCACTTAATTGACTTATGGATAACAGATTATGCATCAATCCATCAACTAGCAGAACATTATTAATAGAGGGAAGATTTCCGTTACCTACAGTTCCAGAGCCAATTATCTTTCCCCTCTGATTGCCTCCAAAGCCAACGTGGCCTCCAGGCTTAAGTTCCAGGCTTTGGAACATATGCCTTCTTCCCGTCATGTGTCGTGAGCAGCCAGAGTCCAGGTACCATGACTGGTGTTTCTGACTTGCTGCTAAAGATATCTGCAACATGTATTATTTTATCCTTAGGTACCCAGATCTTCTTGGGTCCTGATTTGTTAGTTTTACCAAAACTCTGGTTGAATTTTGGTTTCACAGAGTGCTTACTACTAGTATATTTAATGTCATGTGTGTGACCATACACAAAGTGTGAATTTAAAGGAGTGTGTTTAATGGTTAAATCCATGACATTTTTAGGTGTAGGAACCTTACCTAGGTATCCTATTCCTTTCCTGCCGTTTCTGCTAACTCCATAGATCATTGAAGCCATTCTGCTTCTATCTATGCTTTTAGCAAGAAACTTCTGGAAACTATGATCATACTCCTTGATGATCTCATCAGCGTTGCTGGGAGTTTCAGAAATTGGTTCATTCTGAGAGTTTTGTAAAGAGTTTTCTAATTTTAAAATTTTATCTCTCAGCTCAGAGTTTTCCAATTTGAGACTCTCAGACTTATTAGAGTCAGATTCAAGAGTCCTTTTCAGGTCTCTGAATTTAGCTCTAATCTGCTGATAGCGTTCCAGAATTTCATTGAGGCTTTCAGCAAGTTCAGCCTTTGTAAAATTAACAGCGAAGTTAGGGAATACCTCTTCTGTGTCTGATTCTGAGTCTGAGTCAGAAGCTTCACTGTCATTTGGAATGTTAGCCATGAGCGCTATGTTCGCCCTTTCATCATCTGATTCTGAGTCAGCTTCAGACGAGTCAGAGTCATCCCATGTGGCCATGAGACTTTTCTTCTTCTCTCTTCCAAACTTCTTTTTGGGCTTTTCCCTCTGAAGCTTTGGACAATCACTCTTGTAGTGTCCTTGCTCATTGCACTCGTAGCAGATGATGTCTTTTGTATTTGGCTTCTTGCTACCAGAGGAGCCTTCAGATCTTCTGTATCCAGAGGAAGAATCTGTCCTTCTGTATCTGGAAGAAGACTCGTTCTGATCAGATCTTCTGGGATTCCTGAACTTCCTTTGTCTTTTCTTCCACAGTTGATTTACTCTTCTGGAGAGAAGGGAAAGTTCGTCTTCTTCTGATGAGGATCCATCAGATGTTTCTTCAATTGCCTGCAAAACTTTAGATTCAGATTTTCTGTTAGATTTTAAAGCTATAGGCTTACCTTGCTTCTGAGGCTCGTCAGCTTCTAGCTCTATCTCATGACTTCTGAGGGAGCTTATAAGTTCCTCCAGAGTGATTTTGTTGAGATCCTTCGCTAGCTTCAGAGCAGTAACCATAGGCCTCCACTGCTTGGGTAAACTTCTGATTATCTTCTTGACATGGTCAGCAGTAGAGTATCCTTTGTCCAGAACTTTGAGACCAGCTACCAGAATCTGGAATCTAGAGAACATAGTTTCAATGGATTCAGATTCTTCCATTTTGAACGCCTCATACTTCTGAATGAGCGCCAGAGCTTTTGTTTCTTTGACTTGAACGTTGCCCTCATGCGTCATTCTGAGAGAATCAAAGATGTTCTTAGCTGTGTCTCTGTTGGAGATCTTCTCATACTCAGTATAGGAGATGGCACTGAGGAGGATGGTTCTGGCCTTATGGTGATTCTTGAAATCACGCTTTTGTTGATCAGTCATTGATTTTCTTTCAATCTTCTGACCAGTTGCATTCACAGGGTGCGTGTATCCATCTGTCACCATATCCCACAGATCAGCATCATGTGCTAGAAAGAAGCTTTCAATTCTGTCTTTCCAGTAATCAAAGTTTTCTCCATCAAAGACTGGAGGTTTGCCGCTGAATCTGTCTCTGTCCTCATTGGTGTCATTGCTGAAATGAGAGTTGTTTCCTGCCATTGTGTTTTTCTGACGCTGGATCTTGTACTGACACGGTTAAGTGTTTTAGCTCAGAACCAGGCGCTCTGATACCAATTGAAGGGGTGAAAAACACAAGAAGGGGGGGTTGAATTGTAAAACTGGAAACTTAAAGCAAATGACAAGATATTTTTATCCTGGTTCGTTTGATCTCAAACTACTCCAGTCCACCCGTCAAGGTGATTTCGCCTCTCTCCAACGAGGTCTTAATTCACTATATTCAACTGAATACAAATCTGCTTTAACAACTGCTAAAGCCTTCTTGATTCAAACCATAATCCGGTTTGTCAAGGCAACACTTTCTTACAAAGGTATAAAATAATGTGTGTGAATGTTTTCTACAAAACTATATCACAACTGTGATGTTTACACAAATGAAGCTTAGAATACTAGGATGCTAAACGCTAATGGAGTATCAGAGTTTGTTGGTTTAGCAAAACTGGTAGATGAAGATTATTGATCAGCTTTGTGCGTGTAGAGAGTTTGGAAGCATTAGCCATTATAATCTTCGAAGCTTGGTTTATATAGCACTTGAGAAGATGAACGTTGAATGCAATATTCTTGATTCAATGCTAATAACAAGCTTTCCTTTTTGAGCAGATCTTGTCTGGAATGATGCCGTTGGAATTGATTAGCGTTCAATGCACAGTACCGTTGCTTCTTCAATGCACGTTCTGGCTTGGCTCATTCTGATTCTGCTTCGCTGCTGATGAACTATTGATTCTGTATCAGAGTGTTTTACGCGCAGTTCTGTTCATCAAGCTACAGCATGTACGTGAGTTGATCATCTGATCTTCACGTTCTGATTCAGCAACTTCTGATGCTTGTGTATCAAATCAAGTTCTGATGCTGAATAATTGATCTTGCTTATTTTAATCAGCGTATCTGCAAGTCAGAGCATAGTATTTTTAGGCAGCATATAATTCAAACATGAAACATACAAATACTATATCTTTTCACTTTGTTATCATCAAAACTTAAATATAGGATACTAGATTCAAACATTGTTCTAACAGCCAAGTTGGATCTCAGCAGATAGGGTAGAACCTCTATCAATGTCATGTTAATCCGGGTAAACTGCCTTTATGGTCTTTCTACCCTTTGTTGATTATTGCGTTGTGGAGCAGCCGCAAGCCTAGGTATCATTACAGCACTTACTATCAGATGGTGTTCAACTCTGCTTTGACCTCTTGGGCTATATATAGCACTGGCTTCCTTCTTACCAGTGAAGGGCTTCATTACCCAACTCGAAGAGGTGTATTTCTGTATTTTACCGCTCCAGATCCCAGCTTCTACCCTCTATCAAGTTAATATCAGCTCAGTGAAGCCAGTTGATGAGCTGCCAATCAAATGATTAAAGAAGGGACCAGACAACGTCCCAAGAAATATGTCAACCAACTCCCTGTCAGATAAAGGGGGTTGGACTCTCGCAGCCAAGTCTCTCCACTTCTGCGCATAGTCCTTAAAGCCTTCACCTGCACCCATGGACATACTCTAGAGTTGAGTATGAGTGGGGGCAAGGTCGGTGTTGTATTGATACTGCTTATAAAAAGCAGCAGCTAGATCCTCCCAGTTTCGGATATTGGTTCTCTCCAGTTGGTAGAACCATTCAAGCTGAGTCCCTAACAGACTATCTTGAAAGAAGTGAACCCACAAGCTTTTATCAGCGGTGTGGGGCTGGATCTTCCTTACATAGGAACGGAGATGGAGCTTTGGGCAAGACACCCATCATACTTTGCAAAATATGGAGCCTTAAATTTCTGCAAGATGACCACTCCCGACACCAATCCCAGTTCTTCGAAATCCAACTCAGGTATTCTCTGGACTTCCATAGCACTCAAACAATCTTCCAACTGCTTGTATCTATCCTTAGTGGGAGGATATTGCTCATCATTGTAGTCTGTATCATTGTCAGAAACTTCAGGACTGGGGTCCTTCTCCCTTGTCTCCCTTTCTTTATTCCCCCCTTCCTTGGATGAGGAGCTTAGATCGACTGGTTGCTTTAACGCCCCCTTGAACCTTCTGCCCATATTCAAAATACCAGAGACCTTCTTCTTTTTCTTCTTCTCCTTCAGGATGAGGGCTTTCAGATCCTCCTTCCCTTTAGCCAGAGTTATGAACATATGTTGAAATTGGGCATTTTGTGCCTGAAGATCTTTGATGCTTTGTTCAGAAGACATTTTTGTTGAAATAAACAACGAAGAAGATGAGAAGACTGTAATGGTACCTGTATATGCAATTCTATCGATGGGATGCGTATGCAATGATTTCAAGGACTTTGGGAAATCTAAATTTGCGAACCAAAATGAAATAAAGATTTTATTAGTAGAATTCAAATTACAATTTCCTCTTAGACGTTACAATTAAAAATTATAAAAACTAAAAAAAATTAAGTTTCCCATGGATGCTTCCTCTTCGTTCCAAGATAGACATTAAGGCTTCTTTCCTCATGAAGCTTCTATGTGAGATCTAAAACCTTCTTCTCCTGGGCATAGAACTGATCCCTATAAGTATCACGCTCCTTGAACTGGATCCAAGACCTTTGTAGTTCTTTAAGATCAGTGGGAATATCAGGATGAAGAACCGTGTAGGGAATATCCCCTTCAGTAATGGGCTCCATAATTACTGGTAAGACGACTATGTAGGGCATCATAAGTTTCTGAGCGCGAGCTCGTACCCATTGGAGATAAGGTTCCATAGGAATGGAATTCTTCGGCCCCAAAGTCTTGGCATCAGATCTGTTTACCATGCCCAAGCTCGTATGAACCTCTGGAGATACCCTTCAACATCATCCTCATAGCTAAACATAATGCCCTAGATAAGTAACTCATGAGGACCATACCTTCGAGCGTAACCAAATTGTCGCAGAGCCAAACATGGATTGTAAGTTATGCCTCCCCTAATTCCATGTAGTGGGATATTAGGGAACTCTCTACATCGGTTAATAATAGCAATATCTCCCACAATTCGGGAATACCAGAGAATATCCGTGTGAGAAAGTGACATTATCCTTTGCGACCAACCCAAACCTTCTTCATTTTTCAGTACTGACTTAGGGAGGTGAGAAATAAACCACCTCGACAGCAACGACATGCAATACATAAGAACCCCTCTTCTCTTCATGGTACGAGTATGGAGAACGTACAAAATATCTCTGAGCAAAGTAGGCACGGGGTTGTGAGAGAGGAAGATCTAGATAGCATTCAGATTTATGAGAAAGTCTGGATTAGGGAATAGTACTAACCCATAGATTAGAAGGGCCAAGACCTCCTCAAAAGCCTGAAAGTCCAAATCATCCGAAACCAGCTGGGCTTTATCTATTAAGAACTTGGCTAGAAAACCCTTGACTCCGCTTCTTGTTTCCCAATTGGATACCACGTCGGCCCGTTTCAGATGCAAAGCTGAGGCAATGACTTCTAGCTTAGGAACCTCTTTTAAACTTGTGAAAGGCACCTGGTCAAGAATGGGTATATTCAATAACTGAGAGAACTCTTCCATGGTAGGCACCAGCTGATAGTCTGGAAAGGTGAAGGAGTGGTGCTTGGAATCAAAGAACTGAAAGAGTACACCCATCATCTTTTCATCAAAGCTTGAAGTAACTAGGTTGAGAAGTCGACCATGTCTCTTAGTGAATGCATAAGTTTCAGTAACCATTAATACTAGCTCCTTGAGTTGGAGAGGTATTCTCACAAAGCTTATTCGGATAGTGTTTCTACGAGCAGAAGCCATGATCTGCAAAACAGAACAAAGATAAATTCCCTTGGTCCTTAAAATAGTTAGTGTAATGAGAATCAAAACTATGTTATGATGCATGATGTTATATTCAAACAGAGTAAATCATACACAAGCAAAACACACAATAAACCTTAGGTTCAAAGGCTTGCATGAGGTTAAAGGTAGGTACCCTCTTGAAGTTTAGTTGGTTTCAAACCTGTCTTAGAAAAGTAACCGGGTTCTAAAGATTCTCAATATCACTGATCATCCTTTATCGGGTGTTGTTTCAGCTCAGGCAATCTTTTCTTGTGGCCGAAATATCCCGAAAGTCTGATCTCAATGAGTGTAGAATTGAGTATCAACCAATCCTCAACTTTATACCGAGGCCGACTATCTCATTACTTTCTAATGGCCAAGTTTGTTCAACTAAGGTTCTAAAGTCCGTTAGTGCTTTACGACACTACGCGGAGGCCCAGTATTCTCCTCGTTCCCACACGAAGGATACCGGTACCAACCAAAGTGCCACACAAACACAACCATCGCTTAAACCATATCGGTCTATGTTGTACAGTCTCTACGATCTATTGTTGTTTACCTAAAGAGTGTCCTCAGATCCGGGTGTAGGATCTTCAATAATACCCAAGCAAAACCCTTAAAAATAAAGCAGACAAAACAAACAAGAAAGAATTTTTTTAGAAATGACCTAGATCCTAAGGTGTACCCCACTTTATTAATATTTCCCCAGCAGAGTCGCCAGTTCTATGATACGGTGGCAGAACCGACTGTTATACTGGTTTGCATTTTTTGTTCGCAAATGTTACAGTAAGAAAGAGTCGCCACCGACTTTTATTTCATCCAACAAAGGAAAAGGAGAAAGAACAGAAAAAACCTTTTTTCGAGATATTTCTGAGTATGGGGGGTAGATTATAGAAAGGTAAGGTGTTAGCATCCTTTATATCCGTGGGTTTCCACGGGCTCTTAGGTACTTGCTCATTTTTTAAATTGCTTGTGTGTGCTTATTTTGAAAAGTTTTGTTTACTTCGCGATAACCCTTGTATCGGTCCTCAAGAGTGTGACGAAGTTGTTTTGAAGACTGTTTTTGAAAAGTGTTTGTGTGAAAAGTTTTTTTATTTTGAGCAAGTACTTAAGATTTCTACCTACTTGAAAAAATTCTATTCGTTTTCTTTTCCTTTAGATAGTGCTATCCTACTATTAAAGAGTAGGTAGCTCCGTCGTTGGATTTTTAAAGGGACGTTCAAAGGGACAAAATGGTCTCTGAAGGAAACAAGTAAAGATACCTTAACATTTCGAAGGGACTATTGTCATAAGATCAATTTGTAGGAAACTCAGGGACAAGTAGGGACTATGATCTTTATGACGATTTAGAATCGCGGGTCATTGCTAAGGTACCCCTACGTTCGAGGGACACGACCATTATTTCCGAGGCAACCAAGTGGGGTAAACCCTAGGAGTGAGCATGTGCAAGTTTGCTTGATTCAGTTATTTTTTGTTATTTTTATTAGGTGAGCTAACATTTTAATTTACAGTCTTGTCATACATACCTAATTACTAACAGTTAATATATAAAGTGCGAGAATTGTAAATCTACGCTATTACATGGCTTCAGAACATTTACATAAAAGGTACAAGAAATAAAAAAAAGCGGGATTTTAAACCTAGCCTATTACATCCCATAATCAGTTACGTTATATATAAAAAATGCGAGAAATAAAATAACGTGCGCGAGACGAGATCACACGTCTAAGAAGAAAGAACCTAAAAAAAAGTATTCTAAATAAACAATAAAATCTTTTTGGTTGTTTATTAATTTATTAGGAAAAAAAAGAAATAATCTAGAAATCTAAATTTAATTTAAGAAAATAAATTTGTAGTAAAGTTACCCTAATTTTCTATTGGATTTTAATTACAAAAAAAGAATTTGAATCAATGTAATTAAGCTAACTAATTAATTGCAATTAAATATATTATTATAAAAAAAACTAAACCTAACTTTTTTTGTTGAATTTCTGATTTTTATGATTTGATTAAAAAATGATCTTTTTGTGAAAATAATTAAGATGATAAATTAAAAGAAATAAAAAAAAGAATAATAAAAAAAGAAGATTTGGGCATGGGGTGATGAAGCAAGCTGGGGGTATGAACTGGAATTTTCAAGCCCAAATTTATTTTGCAAGCCCACCCTGTGTTTGGATCCAGTGCTGGCCATGTTTGAAGGTGCATCATGGACTTCTCTCCATTGAGCGCTAGATCTGGATCTGAAGATGATCCACTGGCTGGATTTGGAGGGTGTATGGTAGGCGCGCTTGGGATGATAGTACCAGATCTGCAATTAAACATTTGGAAAAATATTATGTAGGAGGTAGGGCTCGAACCCCTGACCTCCTACACACGCGTGCCTTAAAGACCTCTTTCTTTGCCATCTGAGCTGGATTCTTAGTCATACATATAATCAAATAAAATGAATATAATACAAACAGAACGTTATGCCCAAGAAAACGCGTGAATTTTTATACAAGCCAATGGTATGCTGCCACGCCTTCATCTTCCTTGCCGGGACTGTTGTCTTAGGTAAAGACCTTTACCTACGGACGTTGGCCATAGCTACAACCTGTGCATCTCAACAATCATGTCCAGGAAATATAAATTATATTCAAGATCATGGATAAATTGGGTTTGATCCTCTGATCATGATAGTATTCATCTTTAGAGCACATTATTCATGTATTTGAAAGCCCTAAAATGACCTTATAAACCCTAGCAATGGCGTTTCATCCAACAGGCATCAAAACACGTAATTAGATATGCAAAAACATTCCAAAGGATGACATAAACATGAATAGATACTTAGAAATCATTCATCATGCGTGAGTTGTCAAAATCAATTTCAAAAATATGAGCAAACTGTGATGTTGCTAGCACACATTTCTTGATGCTTCGGGCCTTGATAATGCTTGCTATCGCCCCAATGAACGTCCAGGAGTATGATTTGACCTTTAGAACACTCTGAAATGGCCTATGGAAGAAGATACGGTCTGCACTTTTTGGCAAAATTTTTGAGTTTGATTCTTGCTCTATGGAGGCAGGCTGTGCGTGAATGTTCTTGTTTAGGGTTCACAAAGCTTTGTTATAAGTACTGAATAAAATTAGGGCAATGAATTTGGAAAGAATCAAAAGAATAATGTCATGGCCTTAATGAAGAAATCAAATCTTTAAAAGTTGCCAAATGTGGATATTTTTTGCCTATTTGGCCTTGCACAAATTTTTTGCTATTATATAGCCTGTATGGATTGTGATTCAATGCAAAAATCAAATCAAAACAAATCTTCATTATTTAATTTAATTTAATTTAATTTTTAAATGATTACAATCAAAATAAATCAAATAAATAAGCAAATAATGCATGGAGAGGTTTATGGGTCGTGGACCAGGCTAGGAGCAAGACGCAAGCATAAAAAGTTTGGCCCATTTGAAGAAAAATGCATTTTTGGGCATGGTTGACTTTGTGCGAATTTCCAAAAATGGCCAATTTTGACAATCCATATCTCTCTCAATTTTGACCTTAAGAGGGTGTTCTTGGACTTTTTAGAAATATTAGGATGTCACCTAAGAAACCTCTTTGGTTTCATCTTAATTGGATCTTCCATGTTCATGTAAGGAGCTTTGACCCAAAAGGTGTTTTTGTTGACTTTTTGGAATGACCTATAATGTCTGAATTCATATATTTCCATGAGTGAATTTCTTGAACTAGATGGATTAAGATGAGTTGTAGGGAATTGAATTCTATTCAAAATGAGTTTTGGATGAGAAATTTCTGATAAAGTATGAAAAAGTTATGCTTGGTCAAAGTTTGGTTGACTTTTTCTAAGAAACCCTAATTTAACAACTTTTGAGTTTTGATGAATTAGGAGCCTTCCTTGGGGAATCATGATCAACCCTTTATCAAATGATGGATATCACTTCAAAATGTTGAGTTTGACCAAAAATCTTGGGGTTTGACTGTATATGGGCCCTAGTTGACTTTTGACCTAGTATAGTTGATTTTCCTACATCTGAGCAGTTGACTGGGTAAACTTCTTATGCAAGGCATGACACTTGGCATGAATGGTCTTGAGAACATATTAGGACTATGGAGAGAATATTAGGCCTTTGGGACTCACCCATCTTGATGAAAAAAGAAACCCTAGTTGGAGGTTCATTGCTTTAGGAGAGAGTTTGTCTGGTCAACTCTTGGGCATCCTTGAGCAAGTAGAGTATCTTAATGAACATATGTTGAGTAAAAATGGGAGGAAAATTTTTGGGGTACAACACATCCTCTTTAGGATGATGATTTTATCGTGAGGAATTTTGAGCACCATTCATTGTGGTGGTGTTTTAGACTTATGTATTTTATGTTTTTGAGAAATATGCTTGCAAAAATATTTTGTTGTTTGTCCTTGTTTTTTGTTTAAGATGCTCAAAGAAGCAAGATGCGAATGATTTCAATAAGTGTGTTGTCAACACAAATAAATGTGATGGTGATGATATGAATTTTGTTGTGATGTGCGATAAAGGTACATTGTTAATTGCTTTGTATAATGTTAGCATGCTTATGAACTTTGTGCTTAATACAAAAATCATGTGGTGAATCATTTTGCAATCATGTTCATGTTTGAATCATTAGGACAAAACCAAAAACGTGAGTGACTTTTCATTGTTCACCAAATTGAGTTGATTTCTAGAATTGTTGTTTTAACTCGTACGATTCATGTTAAATATTTTATTCAAATTTCATATCTTGGAAACATAGAAGGGATCAAGGTATTATTTTTGTATATGAGAAAAACCACCAATTCCAAAAGGGTCTCATTCAACCTTGTTAGTGTGTGAACTTTTGTGAACCCTTTTGAGCTTTAATTTTTTTTTGGAATGAATCAATCAAAAGGAAAACAAATTATTAAGTATACCACTTAATAATTTTGTTGATGATAAAAAAAAATTCAATGTTGATTCATTCTAAAAAAGTTTCTTGTTTATAAACACAACCCAATTGTTTAATAGCCATGATATAAGAGCATTTTCTTATCACAAAAAGAAAGAAATGTTGAAATTTTGGGAGGTTGTTTAAAATAAAGAAAGAAATAATTAGTGGAAAATTGCATCTTTTGAGAAAAATCCAAAAAGAAAAAGAAATTGAAAAAAATGTATAGAATTAGGAATAAAAAAGAAAGGAGCATTGTGAGAAAAGAGAGAGAAGGATGGAAACTAAATTAAGGATTGGGCAAGAATGAATGTTGTGAAAAATTTGAAATGCTTTTCATGATCTTTACTCATTTTGTTTCAATGGCCTTATATATTATCCTTTAATTTTAGCCTAAACCAAGTTACATCCTATAAAAGTCCTTAGTGATCTATGTTTCCTAGATATCTATTTTGTTTCTTGATATAAATGCATGAATTATTCTAGATGTTAGCACGATTTCTTGTGAGATTGTTTTATCCCTTAAATAATTGTACATAAATCTTGTTTTGTTGATTGTGAGTAGGCGATTCAAGTACGAACATGTTGTCCCTTATGTTTGTTTTGTTGATTGTGAGTAGCGCGGTTTCAGTGCAGTGGAAAAAGTTTTGGGAGTAGCGATCGCACTAAGTCTGGTCTATTGGTGCTTAGTGCGATCAAAGGCGATTTATTATTTTAGTGAAGCACTGTGCTTAGCGCGGTCAGCGAAGTTAGCACTTGTATAAATAGAATTATTTAGATATTTTTAGGGTTCAAACACATTTTAGAGAGGAGAAAACTGATAGAAAACATTGTAGAAGAAGAAATTGAAGATTCGGAGCATCAATATTTGAGAAATCTCTGTTGATGCTTGATCATCTTCTCTCTTTACTTATTGTTGAAGCTACCATGTCTATGGATAGCTAAATTTCTCTTGAGTCATGATTAGAGGTAGTTAACCTGACTATTATGCATTTATTTTGATCATCTTGTGTATGAACTTGGTTGATGATAAATATATGTTGAATATCTTTGCTTTCATTATTTTTTTTTTATGGTTTGGATCACTATTGAGAAGTATGTTTCAAACTTGACCTGAGATATTCATTTATTAATGAGAAAACTCTAGACATAGATTTGTGAGTTAATATTCACGAGTATCAAGCTTTAAAGATTGTCATGTTAATAGTTAGATTGAGACATCATCTAAGGATTAACATGATAGTACTCACAATATTGTTTAGACATAAATAATATTGAGAGGATACATGGATATATCGATCATTAATAAGTTCATATGCTTGATTAATCAAATACGTATGAAATAGGTTAACAAACACTAATATTGACATGCCTTTTAATCCAAAAAAGAAAAACTATATTTTACTGGTACTTGAATCTTTGCATGAAAACTAAACTTTTAGTTACTAAAACCAACACCAAAACCTTTTATGAATCTTAAGCTTAAAACAATTCTAACTGTAGCCGAGGTGATCGCGATCTGAGAGATTTTGAATTTTTTATTTATTTTGTTTCTCTGTTTTTGTCATGTTGTATAAACTCTGTGATGGTTGCTTGAGGCTTTTAGACATTGATTTTGCAGAAAATAATTTCTGGATTGACGTTTTTAGGTTGTTTTGGTTGTTGTTTGTTATATTTTTAGATGGGTCCAAATCTTTTTAGCCGAAAGAAGTAGAAGATAGCCGGTGAAGGATCTTCTTCACAAGGGGGCAGGTTTGTTCCATTTGACTGGGCTAGATTTTCGTGGGCCTGAACAACAAGCGAGGTATCATAAGTTAGAGGAAAGGAATGTTTGGTCAGAGTGGTTTGTTAGGATTGATGTTGGAGGGTCGTATAAGAGTTGCTGGATTCGACTCGAGAATTACAAATGGGAGGTTCTTTGTGAGCCTTATTCTAAGTTGTTGTAAAACAGTGGGATAACTGACTTTTTGGTTTTATCCAAATGTACAGATAGCTAGAGTCGCCACTGACTTTTCTTTTATCAAATATTTAGGAAAGGTGAAAAGAACAGGAAAGACCTTTGATAGATTTTGCGTTTGGGGGGGGGTAAGATATGAAAAGGGAAGATGTTAGCACCCTTTTCATCCGTAGTTATCTACGGACTCTTAATTACTTAGCTCGCTTTTGAAAACTTGCTTTGTGTGTGTGATTTGTTTGAAAATATTTTGAAATTGCCAATGTAAGGCTGACTTTGTAATGATTCTTATATCATTCCTCAAGAATGTATGCAAAGTGTTTTAGAAAATATTTCATTTGAAAGTGTAGTGTGAAAAATAGTTTTGAGAAAAGTTGTCAGCAAGAAATTAAGAGATTATAACCCACTAAAGTCTTTCTTATTATTTTCCTTCTCCTTTAGAGATAATACTATCCATACTATTAGTTGGTAGGTAGCCCTATCTATTGGATGTGAAGGGACATGCGTAGGGTCATCGAAGGCAACATGTAAGGGTACTTTAGCAATTGTATCAAATGGACTATCATCATTTTGTAGGAAACTCGAAGGGACTGGATCATTTTGTACTGTAGGGACTATGATGATTGTATCGAGGGTCTTTTGTTAAAGTATCACCACTTTCGAGGGGCGTGACCAATATTCGTAAGGCAACAAGAGAGGATAACCTAACGGTGAAAGTGTGAAGAGTGTTTGTTTTCATTTATTTATCTTGAGAATTAGGGTTTTATAGGTCTAATTATTAGTCTTTCCATACAAACCCTAGTTACTAGCAGTTAAATATGTACAAAAAAATAAAGTGTGGAATGTAAAGTGCGGAAAATTAAACCTAAGCTATTACATCTTGTGAGCAGTTACATAATAGGAAAAAGTTATGGAAATAAATCTACGCTATTACAATAGAGAGTGCGTACTATACATTTGATCTATGAATTTAAAAAAAGAAAATAAGATAGAAAAAAGAAAATTAAAATGTTTTTATGATTTTTGTGAAAAATAATTTAAGTGATAATAATTAATAAAACCGAAATTCTAATTGATTTTAATATTTAAGAAAAAATGATTGATTAATTATTTAATTAGGGTTGGAAAAGAAAAATATAAGAAATTAGGTTAAAAGAAAATAGGGTAAAAAAAACTACATGGGGTGGGTGTTTAACCCACGCCCTCCTAGCTTCAAACTGTACTGCTTGCCACTAGGCCAAGCGCCTGTTCATGTATGGAAATAGGAATTGCACAATATATATGAAACTTACGTTAGTTTGAAAAAATAGCAAAAGTATTGCAAGACGTAGGGATCAAACCCACGCCCTTCACGTTACACGCCTTCGCCTCAACCAACTGCGCTGCACTTCAATCCTGTTTATACAAATGAAATCAATAAATATAATATAAACAAGTGGACCGGAGAAGTGCCGGAGCCCTAGCTCTGGTCGTCTTCTCCGGTGAGAGGATTCTTCAACCTGTAAAAACAAAGCGCGTTAGAGATTAAGAAGGACCCTATCCCCCTAAATCGACCCTTGCAAATCCAATGGTGGCATTATTTTTGGCTAATTCATCTTGCACAATGAGATACAATAAAAAAAGCAAAACGGTTCAATAATGGTGATGGACTATTATGGCATCATGGGCCTCATAAAAGGGATCAAACCTGCACTATTTTGTCTCAGGAACACATTGAGATTGTTAGTTTAAATCAAAACCTCATAGAAATCAAAATATGAATTTCATAAAATATGTAAACCGACGATGTATGGAATGCACGTTTTAGTCACCTTTGATCATCAAGAATGATCAAAACTTACTCTATAACACCTCAGAGATTGATTTGAATGGTCGCCTGGCCTCGAGGATGGTTGGATCTTTGATTTTGAGTTCAACCTTTTTCTTGCAACCTTCAAACTCCAAACCCTTGTTTCTTGAGCAATTTTCGTGTCCTTTTTTGGTCTGAATATGCAATGTACTTATAGTAGAAAAGATTAGGCTAAGAGATGGGCTTGGACATCATGTAAAACATATCTTTTGATTTTGTTTGAAAATAGATTGAAAAATGCAAAACCATGAAGATTTGATTCAAGAATAGGGCTACACGGTTTATAGTGTGACATTGGGCCTCCAAAAAAAAATTAGATCATAAGCCTTTTATGCCGTATACATTCACTTAATATTTATTTGATTTAATTTTGAATTTAAATGAATAAAAATCAAAATAAATGAAATAAAAATCAAAATGATGCATGAATGGACTTAGAAGTCTATTATGAGGTTAGGAACACGTTTGGACTTTAAAATATAGGCCCATTGGTCCAAAAATTCAAGTTTTCTCACATTGATCTTCATGCATTTTTCTCAAAAATTGTCCAACTTGCACAAATCATATCTCACTCAATTTTCATCATATGAAGATGATATTTGACTTTACGGAAACCTCAAATATCTCGTAAAATATTTACGATGGTCATTTTTTCATTTGAAGACTTTAACTTGATGTAAATTTCTTTGACAAAAAGTATCTTTTTGTTGACTTTTAAAATGACCTGTAATGTTTTGGTCCATATCTCTCAAATGAAGCATTTTTGGCCTTGATCTTAGACATACAAAGATGTAGAGAATTGAATTTCCTTCAAAATGAGCTTTGGGTTGAGAAATTTATGATGAAGTATGTGAAATTTATGCTTGGTCAAAGTTCAATTGACTTTTCCTTAAGAAAACCCTAATTTGGTAACTTTTGACTTTTGATGAATCTTGAGTTTTCTTGATGAATCATGACCAAAACTTGATTAAATGATGAATGCATCTTCAAAATGTTGATGTTGATCAAAAATCTTGAAGTTTGACTATAAATTGATCAATGTTGACTTTTTGCCCAATATATTTGATTTTCAATCATCTGGCTAATTGACTAAGCAAACTTATGCTACAAGGCTTAGAATTTGGAATGCGTATTCTTTGAGACATATGAGAAATTATGAAATCAACTTGAGGCATTAGAAGTCCAATTTTCCTTGATAGAAGCAAAACCCTAGTTGTAGGTCAACTACTTAGGAGAAGGGTTTGTCTGATCAATCCTTGAGTAGTCTTGAGTAATTGAGAACCCTAGAAGCATGAGGAGGTATCTTGAATCAATTTGTCTTGAAAGATGGGAGGGAAAATTTTGGGGTACAACAGCTTCCCCTGTTCAATCTTCTTAAACCTGAAAAGTTAGATTGGCATGCTCGCAATTCATGATCTGAAGGTGGAAGTGGATTGAACACTTAAGTGCCCAGAAATTTGCACTCACAGGTGCACGAAGTAACATTGTTGGTTGATTGTATTGCTTGAATGGGCTTAAATATTCCATTTGGAGAGGTGATAGAGTGTCGTAGGAGATGAGCTTATATAGGCCATCTAAAGTAAGTGTTGATATGAGTATCAAAATGAGTCTATGTTCGACGGTATCTGAGAAGTATATTAGAATTAGTTTGTTCGACTGTATCTAGCGGATGTGCTAGGGAGTGTCATAATAAATCTTACGTCTTGATTGTATCTGAATGTTTTTCTAGAATGATTCTATGTCTTAACTGTATCTATAAGAGGATTAGAATGAGTCTTTGCCTGACTGTATCTGAGATCCGTATTAGAATGAGTCTATGCTTGACTGTATCTAAAAGAAGATTAGAATGAGTCTTTGCCCAACTGTATCTAAGATCCGTATTAGAATGAGTCTATGCCTGACTGTATCTAAAATATGTACCAAAATGAATATTAGAATGAATCTATATCTCAAACGTATCTGAATTGTATCTAGAATATGCATTGGAATGAGTCTACTCCTGACCGTATCCAAAGGAGTATCAAAATGAATCGTTGGCTGATTATATCTGAAGGATGATAAATTGTTGACAATATTTATCTGTTTGTGAACTAACCTGAAAAAAACAAAGTTAGTTTTATGCAATGTTATGATTTATGTGCATTGCATAATGATGCTCTCAAAATAGCTGAGAATACTATATACGTTTCGTATTCATATGCTATGATATTCTGTAAATAATGTATAGGTGCAATATGTCGCTGGAACGTATCGGTAGCTTCGTATAACATCTTTGGATGGGGAAAATAAATCCCTGACTATTGCTGGGGATGAAGACATTAGTTTCTCAATTTTGTTTAGAACGTCTTTGCTGGGGATTCCCGCTTTCTGTTTGAGGACACTTCGATGGGGACGTTCGACTTCTGCTTGGGGAAAGAAGAATTCTAGGAAAATTGGCCGGTCATCGTTCTTTTCAAGGATTTTTATATACCCTGACTGGGGACAAAAGAGATGGATAATCCTCTGATGTGATGTCTGACCAAGTTTCAGATATGGATATCACCTCTTCTGGGGAGGACAATGTTGAATGACATCTAGCCGGGAAAGAGAATCATGTCAGGGAATTGCAATATCAGAGAAATAAACTCCTTTGGGGAAATAAACCCTGTAGACTGTGTTGAGGAAATTATCTCTGATGGGGATCGGGATTTCATAGGTTGCGCTGAGGAAGTTTCCACCGTATGCTGGGGAAATGATCAAACTTCCTTATCTGCTAGGGGGCCTATTAGGGAAGATGATCATGTCGAGCTATCCATCAGGGATATAAAGGTTAATCGCTGAAAGATGCCCCAGTTTCTGTCTGATGGCATATTAGATTTTCTGGGGAATATATCTCTATTGAGGATGAACTTGTGAAGATAGCTCTATAGAGATAGTTCCATGGAGATTGCTCTGTGGAGATTTGTGGATGACTTGAACATCATTATCCCAACTCCTATAGTCTTTAGTAAATTCTATTCCTGTTTTTATGCATATAATTTGTTAACAGTAATCATGTTCAAATGCATATGTTCATTTAATGTAATCATTGGATGTTTTTGCAAATAAAACAGAGAAAGTAAAACAATTATGAATTTTGAAATCTAATTGCATTGATTCTAAAAGTTTGCCTATAAGCATGTAGTTTTATACAAAGAGACATAAATCCTAGTAAGAGGAAGTCGTCGTAATAATGAAGAAAGGGTACAAAGAAAAACACGTTAAAACAACTATATGGAAACAATCCCATCAAGTTTAAACTTTGATATTTCCCCTATGTCTTCAAGCATCTCATCACTTATTGTTGGAAGAAGATGATTGATTTGTTGTGTACCATTTAAACTTGACGCTAGTAATGAAGTTGGCTGTAAGTAGATGGGTGATCCAACGGGACATAGTCGTACGCTTTAATCCCTAACTTTTTCCTGGACCACCCTTTCAGGTTTTCAGTCCATCAGTATATCTTTTTTTTCCCAGGCCGCCTTTTTAGGTTTTCGACTTGTCGGAAGTAGAAATTTTTTATATATATCACTAATTTTTGCTCGAAACTTTTGGTTCTCCGGGATTCCCTTACTTTTGCCTAGGCCTGTCAACCTAGCGGGTCTCTTTTATGCTTAGTATTTTTTGACTATGTTCGCGTTCATAGGGTGTGGAAAATCTTCATCGTCCATGGTAGTAAGCATCAAAGCACCACCAGCAAATATCTTTTTAATCACAAATGACCCTTCGTATGTGAGAGTCCATTTACCCCTGGGATCACCTTGAGGTAGGATAATTTGCTTTATTACCAAATCACCAGCCTTGTATACACGATGATTGACTTTCCTGTTAAAGGCTTTGATCATGCGTTTCTGATACATATGACCATGACAAACAACCGTAAGCCTTTTTTCATCGATCAAATTAATTTGTTCCAGTTGAGTTTGAGTCCATTCGTCTTAATCTAAACCTACATCTTTCATAATCCTTAGGGAAGGAATATGGACTTAAACAGGTAAGACAACCTCTATACTGTAGACTAGAGAGGACGGGGTTGCTCTAGTTGATGTACATACTGAAGTGAGATAACCATGAAGATCAAATCGTAACATCTCATGCCAATATTTGTATGTCACTGTCATCTTCTGCAAGATCTTATTAATATTCTTGTTGACGGCTTCCCTTGTGCCATTCATCTTTGGTCAGTATGGAGAAGAATTATGATGCTTAATCCTGAACTACATGCAAAGTTTCGTGATCATAGTATTGTTAATATTGGTACCATTATCCATGATAATCCTTTCAAGGATGCCATACCAACAAATAAGGTTGTATTTAATGAACCGAGCTACAACATTCTTGGCAACGGAAGCAAACGGGGCTGCTTCAACCCACTTCGTGAAGTAATCAATAACGACCAGGATGAAACGATACCCATTGGAAGCAATAGGCTTAATCTCTCCAATCATATCAATGCCCCACATTGCAAACAGCCAAGGAGAATTCAAGAAATTCAAAGGAACCGGTGGCACATGTACTCTGTCAGCATAAATCTGGCATTTGTGGCAAGTTCTGGAATGATGATGGCAATCAGTTTCCATAGTAGAGAAATAATAACCTGCTCTCAAAATCTTCTTAGCCAGTGTATGCCCACTGGAGTGAGTACCAAATACTCCTTCGTGCATATATTCTATAATTTTCTCAGCTTCCTTCTTGCCTACAAAACGAAGCAATGTCGAATCGTGGTTATGCTTGTACATGATTCCGTTACTCCGAAAGATCTTGGAAAATAACCTCCTTAGAAATTTCATATCATTGATAGATGATCCTTCTGGATATTCTCGAGGTTCGAGGTATATTTTTACTTCGTGGTACCAAGGCTTTTCCTCTACTCCATCAATATCAACTTCATAGCATGCGTTGGTTCGTCTAGTGTCTCAATAGTAATTCGAGGAGCTTCATTATCTCATATGACTTTGAACATATATGACATGGTAGATAATGCATCTTCCAATTGATTCTCTTCTCGTGGAATATGTTCAAAAGTGATTTCCTCAAAGTACGAAATTAATGTCAACACATGATCTCGATAAGGAATGAGATTTGGATGCTTCGTGTCCCATTATCCCTTAATCTGACTGATCACTACGGCTGAGTCCCCATATAAATTCAAGAATTTAATTCTCATATTGATGGCAGCTTTGATACCCACGATACATGCTTCGTACTCAGCCATGTTATTGGTACAGTCAAAACACAACCTGGTGGTGAAGGGCTTATAGCAACCCCTGGGAGATATAATCACAACACCGATTCCATTACCAAGCGCGTTGGAAGCTCCATCAAAAACCATAGTCCATCGGGATCCTGATTCAGGTCCTTCATGCGGTCCAGGTTCTTCATAATCATTAACTAGCATAATATTCTCATTTGGGAACTAAAAATTCATAGACTGATAGTCATCTATTGCTTGATGATCCAAATGATCTGCTAGTACACTTCCTTTGATTGCCTTATGAGTAGTATACTGAATGTAATATTCTTTCAAGATCATTTTCCATCTTGCTATTCTTTTGGAGAGAACGGGTTTCTCGAATATGTATTTTATTGGATCCATCTTAGAGATCAACAAAGTGGTATGAGTCAACATATATTGTCTTAGTCGGAGAGCAGCCTATGCCAAAGCACATCAAGTTTTCTCGAGCAGTGAGTATCTTGTTTCACAGTCAGTAAACTTTTTTCTAAAGTAGTATATTGCATGCTCTTTTCAATCAGACTCATCATGTTTCCCCAATACATACCCCATTGAGTTCTCTAATGCTGTCAGGTACATGATTCGAGGTTTTCCTTCAACCAGTGGCATCAGAATTAGAGGTTCTTGGAGGAACTCCTTGGTTTTGTCGAGGACTATCTAACAGTCGTTATTCCATTTCACTACTTAATCTTTCTTTAGTAACTTGAAGATTGGCTCACAAGTAGCTGTTAAATGGGAAATAAATATGGCAATGTAGTTCAATCGTCCCAAGAAACCTCTGACTTCCTTCTCGGTACGGGGAGCTGGAATTTCTTGAATGGCTTTAACCTTGGCGGGATCAACTTCAATACCTTTACCACTGATGACGAAACCTAGGATGTTACTGGATCTTACCCCAAAGGTGCACTTGTTTGGATTCAACATCAACTTGTATTTCTTCAATATCTCAAACAGCTTGTGCAAGTGGTCAAGATGTTCTTCTTCAGTCTCAGACCTGGATATCATGTCATCAATGTAAACCTTTACCTCGTGATGGATCATATCATGGAACAAAGCTACCATAGCACACTGATATGTTGCATCGGTGTTATTCAAACTAAAAGGCATAGATTTGTAACAAAAAGTTCCCCATTGTGTGATAAACTTAGTCTTCTCCATATCTTCAGGTGCCATCTTGATTTGAATATAACCATAGAAATCATCCGCGAAGGAAAACACTTTGTGCTGAGCGGTGTTGTCAACCAGAGCATCGATATGTGTAAGTGGAAAGTCATCTTTGGGGCTTGCCCTATTTAGATCCCTGTAGTCTATACACATATGCACCTTACCGTCCTTCTTAGGTACTGGAACCACATTCGCAATTCACTGAGGATAGGACATAACAACTAAGAAACTTGCGTCGGACTGCTTCGTAACCTCATCTTTGATCTTTTCAGACATCTCAAGACGCATATGACGAAACTTATGTTTTATAGGAGGACAACCTTCCTTCATCAGTAGACGGTGGACCACAATGTCAGTATCAAGCTCTAGCATGTCTTCTTACACCAAGAAAAGATCTGGGTTAATCTCCTTTTGACATTGTTTTCTAGGTTGGAACCTATCTTGACTTCTTTCTTGTCCTCTTCAGTACCCGAGTTCACAACCTTGATTGGCTATTCATGCAGTTGTATGGCTCTTTCTCCCTGCATTAACAGCCTAGCAAGCTCTTTAGGTACTTCACAATCTTCCTCACTTTCATCCTCAGCTTGGTAGATCGGGTTTTCAAAGTCATAATTGGTAATAGCAGAATTGTTATCAATGAGATCCAGGGTGGATATGGATCTGCAATTTGTCGTGTGGATGAGTGTAATAACACATATCTATTTTGAAAGTGTTGTACCCCAAAATTTTCCCTCTCATTTTACTCAATACATGTCCACTGAGATCTTCAATTTGCTCAAGGTTGCCCAAGAGTGGACTAGGCAAACTCTCTTCTAAGGCAGTATACCTCAAATTAGGGTTTCCATTTTCATCAAGATGGGTGAACCACAAAGGCCTCATATGCTATCCATGGTCTTAATATGTTCTAAGGACCCTACATGTCAAGTTTCATGCCTTGTACAAGAAGTTTGCTCAGTCAACTGCTCAGATGCTTAAGAATCGACTGTATTAGGTCAAAAGTCAATTGTGACCCACATACAGTCAAACTTCAAGATTTTTGGTCAACATTAACATTTTGAAGTGACTTTCATCATTTGATCAAGGTTTTGTCATGATTCCCCAAGGAATGCTCCAAATTCCTCAAAACCCAAAAGTTGCTAAATTAGGGTTTCTTAGTAAAAGTCAACCAAACTTTGACCAAGCATAACTTCCACATGTTTTATCAGAAACTTTCCATTCAAATATCATTTTGAAGAGGATGTAATACCATACAACTCATCTTCATTCCACAAGTTCAAAATGTGAACTCAAAAAAAGATATGAATTTCTACATTATGGGTCCTTTTGAAAAGTCAACAAAAACACCTTTTGGGTCAAAGCTTCTTACATGAGCATGGAAGACTCAATTGAGATGAGACCAAAAGGGTTGATTAGGGGACATCATAAGCTTTCTAAAAAGTCAAAGAACACCTCTCTAGGGTTAAAATTGGAGGATATATGCCTTGTCAAAGTTAACGTTTTTTGCAAAATTGCCAAAAGTCAAATATGCTCAAAAATGCATTTTTTGCTAAATGGGCCTAACTTTTTATGCTTGCACCTCACTTATAATGTGGTCCACGACTCAAATATTCACCCACACATTATTTGCTTCATTTTGAAATTTATTTTGATTTTTTATTAATTAAAAATTGAATTAAATCAAATAATTGATGAATAATAGCAAAGATATGATTTGATTTGGTTTTTTGACAGGTTGGCAATCAAAATATGCTGAATTATCAAGGCCAAAATGAATCAAACATAATTGGTACAAGAAAGCGAAGATTTGGATCAAAATAGCAAGTTTGCACATGGCTAAAGAATCAAATCAAATCTCATCCAACTTCAAGATTCAATCCAAGTTTGTAACCCTAATTCATCCTTAGGTATATATTGGACAAGAACAAAGAAAAAAACAAGGGTTAGAAATCATGAAAGAGGCAGAGCAAATTCAAAAAATTCAAAGAAAAGTGTGAATAGGTTTTCACTCCACAGGCCAATTCAAGCCATTCCAACAATTCCAATCGTTTCTTGGACCTTCCCAGAAGCTAATACGATCAGTTGCACACATTCTCACACCCAAAATCTTCCCCTAGCGCTCAAACGGTTTGCCCATATTTTCAAAATCGATTACTGTATTTCTTGCATCATTAGCATGTTTAAGTTATATATTTATGATCCTCATCGTGTTTGCAAGCTAATTGGATAATTTAATTGCATTTTGGAAGCCTGTACATGCCTTTTCCATTGTTAGGGTTTGGGTGTGCAGTTTAGGGCTTTTTGCTACAGGAAAAATTAGACCATAAGATGGATACTGGGATGACCAGGACATCATGACCGGTCGAACCATGGTCTTCAATTCCATTTATATTGTGTCTCGTGAATTTTTGAATTGCACAGGTCTTTAGCCATGGAAGCTGACTTTAGGTAAAGGTATGAAGATCTAAAACGACGGATGAGGAAGAAGAAGATACCGTGTCCAAGCATCATTGGACCATTTGAAAGCTGGCGCGTTTTTTTGTTTATTCATTAATCCATTTATTTATTATATAATATATTTTGTTTTCCTTAAACTGATAACAAAAGCGCGTAGCACAGCTGGCAATGAGGCATTGGTATTGATCATAAGGACCTGGGTTCGATCCCAGGTCCCATCGCTTCCTTTATATTATTTTCATTCAACAGATCCAACGCGTTATTCTTCCTGGTGACCATCATGCACCCTTGAATCCAACCGTTTGATCAAGCATGCTATCAGATCCAACGCTCCAGTAGTGAGGGCCTATGGTGCACGTTCAAGTCAATGCTACACAGAATCCAATATTGACTGGGCTGGGAGCATTTTGGGCCTTAGAAAATTCAGATTGGCACCCCCCAGATTTGCTATTCAACACAGTTTGCATTTTCTATTCTATTTTCTTTTTAATTTCTTTAATTAATTTCTTTTATTTTGATTTAATTAATTAACCCAAAATTATTATTTTTCTATAAAATAAAAAAAAATCATAAAATACATAAAATCTTTTTTTAATAAAAATATTTTATTTCTTAATTAATTTAGTTTAATTAATTTAAGGCAATTTAATCTCTTTTTATAATTAAAACTAACTAGACCTAGGATTTGAATTGTATATAATTTAATTAAATTTTTTCTTTAAAAATACACCAAAATCTTTTTTTTCATTAAAATATTTATTAATTAGGTTAGCTTAAATACTTTTTTTCATAATTAAAAATAATTAGAATTAGGGTTTTGTTGTACATAATTTAACTAATTCTGTTCTCAAAAAATAACTTAATCATTCTTGTAATTATATTTTAGGGTTCTCAATCTCCCTCGTATTTAATTTACCGCACACACTTTTATTTGTTTTTATTATTATTGTAACTGTTTCGAGGTTGTAATATTTTTAATTAGTGTTGTAAATTTCACATCTTCTATTTCCCGTCAAGATAATTATGTAACTGTCAAAGCCTTGTAATAGCTAGGTTTATTTTCTCGCACTTTTAATTTCCGCAAATATTTAACTGTTAGATGCATGCTAATAGGATTGTATGGCAAGAATATCTGAAATTAAAATGGTAGATCACCTAATGTGCAATGATTAAATAACTGAAACAAATCATATGCACATATTCACTCCTAGGGTTTACCTCACTTCGGTTTCCTTCGGTAAACAATCATTAAGCATAGGAGATTTTAGTGGTTGCCCTCCAGTCTAAAAAGATCAAATTGTCCCATTCGAATGTTGCCTCGGAAAGATCTTAAGACTCTAGGCTTAATACTAAAGTTTTCTAACTATTGCTTTAGTGATTGTACTTGTCCCTTTCGAATGTCCCTTACAACTCTAACGACGGGGCTACCTACTCCTTAATAGTGGGATAGCGCTGTCTAAAGGAAACGAGAACAAAAAATCTTTTTTCGAGTAGGTAGAATCTTAAGTACTTGCTCAATAAAAACTTTTCACACAAACACCTTTCAAAACAAACTCCGTCACACTCTTGAGGACTGATACAAGGGTTATCAGGAAGTAAAACATTTTCAAGACAAACACACACAAGCAATTTGAAAAATGAGCAAGTACCTAAGAGCCCGTAGATAACTACAGATTGAAAGGGTACTCAGAATGTGTCGAAAAAGGTTTTTTCTGTTCTTTTTCCTTTTCCATGATTGGATGAAATAAAATTTGGTGGCTACTATTGCTTAGCGTGACATTTTACGAATAAAAAACGCAAACGTAAACCTGTAAAAATAGTCGGTTCTGCCACCGTATCACAGAACTGGCGACTCTGCTGGGGAATATAAGTGGGGTATACCTTAGGATCTAGGTCATTAAATTTCTTCCCTTGATTGTCTTGATTGCTTTACTTTTGAGGGTTTGTTTGGAGTTACTATAGATCTTACACCCGGATCTAGGCACACTCATTAGACTGATATGGTTTAAGAGATGGCTGTGTTAGTGTGTCACTTTGGTTGGTACCAGTATCCTTCATGGGGAAATGAGGAGAATACGGGGCCGCCGCGTGGTGTCGTGAAGCACTAACGGGCCTTAGAACCTTAGTTGAACCAACTTGGCCATTAGAAAGTAGTGAGATAGCCGGCCTCGGTGTAGAGCCGAGGATTGGTTGATACTCGATGCTACACTCATTGAGATCAGACTTTCGGGATATTTTGGCCGCAAGAAAAGATTGATTGAGCTGAAACAATGCCCGATAAAGGATGGTCAGTGATATTGAGATCCTCTAGAACCCGGTTACTTTTTAAGACAGGTTTGAAACCAACTAAACTTCAAGAGGGTATTACCTTTAACCTTATGCAAGCCTTAAACCTAAGGGCTTTGTGTGATTTGACTGTGTTTTCTATACATGTGTTTGCTATACCTGATTTTCTCATGACATCATGCATCATAACATAGCATCCATTCTTATTGCACTAACCATTTCAAAGACCAAGGGAATTTATCTTTGTTCTGTTTTGCAAATCATGGCTTCCGTTCACAGAAACACTATCTGAATCAGCTTTGCGAAGATACCTTCCCAACTCAAAGAGCTAGCATCAAGGGTTTCTGAAACTTCTACGTTCACTAAGAGACATGGTCAACTTCTCAACCTGGTTACTTCAAACTTTAATGAAAATATGATGAGTGTACTCATCCAGTTCTTTGACCCTAAGCACCACTGCTTCATCTTTCCAGACTATCAGTTGGTACCTACCTTGGAAGAATTCTCTCAGCTGTTGGATATACCCATTCTTGAACAGTTACCCTTCACAGGTCTAAAAGAATTTCCTAAGCCAGAAGTCATTGCCTCAGCTTTGCATCTGAAATGGGCCGACGTGGTATCCAATTGGGAAACTAGAAGCGGAGTCAAGGGTTTTCTAGCTAAGTTTCTGATAGACAAGGCCCAACTATTTTGGGATGATATGGATTTTCAGGCTTTTGAGGAGGTCTTGGCTCTTCTTATCTATGGTTTAGTTCTCTTCCCTAATCTGGACTCATTCATAGATGTGAATGCTATCAAGATCTTCCTATCTCGCAATCCTGTGCCTACCTTACTCGGAGATATTGTGCACACTCTCCATACTCGCACCATGAAGAGAAGAGGGGTCCTTATGTGCTGCATGCCATTGCTGTCAAGGTGGTTTATTTCTCACCTCCCTAAGTCCATACTGAAGAATGAAGAAGGTTTGGGTTGGTTGCAAAGGATAATGTCCCTCGCTCATACAGATATTCTTTGGTGTTCTCGAGCTATGGAAAACACTGCTATTTTTGACCACTGCGGGGATTACCCTAATGTCCCATTGCTTGGTATCAGAGGAGGTATAACCTACAATCCTTGTTTAGCTTTGCGACAATTTGGTTACGCTCGAAGAGATGGTCCCCATGAGTTGCTTATCGAGGGCATTGTATTCAACTATGAGGATGATGTTCAAGAGTATCGCTAGAGGTTCATACGAGCTTGGGGCGTGGTAAACAAATCTGGCGCCAAGGCTTTGGGGCCAAAAATTCCATTCCTATGGAACCTTACCTCCAATGGGTACGAGCTCGTGCCCAGAAGCTTATGATGCCCTATGTGGCCATTTTACTAGTGATTGTGGAACCCACTACTGAAGAAGGTATTCCTTAAACGATTATTTATCCCTATATGCCCACTGATCTTGGAGAATTACAAAGGTCTTGGATTCAGTTGATGAAGGAGTGGGATACTTACATGGATCAGTTCCATGCTCAGGAAAGGAAGGTTTTAGAGCTCACAAAGCAACTCCATAAAGAAAGAGGGCTCAATGATTATCTCGGCACAAAGAGGAAGCATCCATGGGAATTTTGATTTCTTTTCTAGTTTTAGATTTGTTTTTTGTAACGCCTAAAAGGCATTTGAACTTTGAATTCAGCTAATAAAATCTTTGTTTTATTTTGATTTTCAAATTTAAATTTCCCGAAGTCTTTGAAATCATTGCATGCGCATCCCATTCATAACACATCATTACAGGTACCATTATAGGTTTCTCATCTTCTTCGCTGTTTATTTTAGCAAAAATGTCTCCCGAACATACCATCAAGGACCTTCAGGCTTAGAACACCCAGTTCCAACAAATGTTTATAAGTCTAGCAAAAGGGCAGGAGGATCCGAAAGCCCTTATCCTGAAAGAGAAAAAGAAAAAGTCGAGGGCTGCTGGTATTCTGAATATGGGAATAAGGTTTGGATAGCGGTTGAAATGACAAGTCGATCTGACCTATTCATCTAAGGAAGGGGAGAATCAGGAAGAAGAGAAGGACCCCAGTCCTGCAGTTTCTGACAATGACACCGGTTACAATGATGAGCAATATCCTCCTGCTGAGGATAGATACAAACAATTGGAAGATCGTCTGAGTGCCATGGAAGTTCAGAGGATACCTGGACTAGACTTCGAAGAATTGGGATTGGTGTCGGGAGTAGTCATCCCGCAGAAGTTCAAAGCTCCAGTTTTTGCTAAGTATGATAGGGTGTCCTTCCCAAAACTCCATCTCAGTTCTTATGTCAGAAAGATCCAACCCCACACCGTTGATAGAAATCTGTGGGTTCATTTCTTTCAAGATAGTCTGTCAGGGACTCAACTTGAATGGTTCTACCAGCTGGAAGGAGCAAATATCTGAAATTGGGAAGATCTGGCTGCTGCTTTCTACAAGCAGTATCAGTACAATGCCGACCTTTCTCCCACTCGTACTCAACTTCAGAGTATGTCCATGGGTGCAACTGAAGGATTTAAAGATTATTCACAAAAATGGAGAGACTTGGCTGGAAGAGTTCAACCCCCATTATCTGATAGGGAGTTGGTTGATATGCTTCTGGGGATGCTATCTGGTCCATTTTTCAATCATTTGATCGGCAGCTCGTCATCTGGTTTCACCGAGCTGATTCTAACTGGAGAAAGAGTAGAAGCTGGGATCTGGAATGATAAGATACAAAAGGATGCCTCTTCAAGTTCAGTAAAGAAGCCTTTTGCTGGTAAGAAGGAAGCCAATGCCATCTATAGCCCGAGGGTCCAAAACAGAGTTGAACATTGTCAAACAGTAAGTGACGTGATGATGCCTAGACCTACAGTTGCTCCACAATGCAACAATCAACAAATGGTGGAAAGACCACAACGGCAGTTTACCCGCATCAATATGACATTGGCTGAAGTGCTACCTCACATGCTGAGATCCAACTTGGCAACTTTGAAAGAGGCTCCCAAGAATCCAAATACTACATCTCCCCGATATAATCCAAATGCCCGTTGTGCCTATCATTCTGAGAGTCCTGGCCACAATACAAATGACTGCTGGGCTCTGAGGAACAAAGTACAAGACTTGATTGAGGCCAAGGAAATAGATTTTGATGCTCCAGAGAAGCCAAATGTGATAACGGCTCCCATTCCCAAGCACGGTCGTGGAGTTAATGCTGTTGACACTGATTTGTTTGTTACCTCTGTTAATGAAGTTTCTACTCCTCTCGTGACTGTCAAGAAGAATTTGTTGTCGGCCGGTTTATTTCTGGGTTATGGTGAAGGCTGTCACATGTGTTCGTTTCTACCTTCTGGTTGCCGTTTGCTGAAGTTAGGTGTTCAACGCCTGATGGATAGCAGAGAGATTTTGTTTGAAAAAACTATGATTCCTGTTGTTCCAATTAAAGGCGTTGCCATTATAACCATTTCTGCCAATTCTTCCAAGGTCTCCTCGAGAAGATCTGTTAGGATTACATCTGCTCCAAGAGTTGCTCCACTGATAATCACTGTTCCTGGTCCTGTCCCGTATGTCTCGGACAAAGTTGTCCCTTGGCATTATGGTGCCGATGTGTACTATCATGGCATCGAACAAGATTTGAAAGATGAAGAAGTTGATCCTGATATTGGTAACATTGTCAAAACCAGCAAAATCACCCGAAGTGGAAGGGTCTTCTCTCCCGAGATTTCCCCTAAGACTGTCAACAAGCCCATTCTCATTCCATCTACTGTTCCTGCTAGTATATCCACCACAGTTCCTGTTCTTACTCAAGTCATTACCCCTGTCGGCGAATCGTCTGATACCCGCGGCAAGGAAATTATAGGAGAGCCTTCCCGGATGGAGGCGCCTAAGAAAATTGTTGTGGAAGCCTCTAAGCAAGAAATGGAGGAAATACTGAAAACCATTAAGAAGAGCGACTACAATGTGGTCGAGCAGCTGGGGCAGACTGTAACACCCTCTAATAACCCCGAGTAATTTTTTTCGCAATTATTAAAAGCATAATATCAGAGTACATGTATCAACGAGGATGCTACAATTCTCTTAAAATAATAACACAAATTCCTGTCATGCATAATCTTAGTAGTAACTCATACATGTTTACACAGCGGAATAATTTATTTAATAAGACCAAAGTTATAATATTTCCAATCATCAGGGATTAACACCTGGAATATATCAACATCATATTATAACCAAATACTAAGGAAATAAACGAGTCTGACTAAAGCAGCTCGACAAACAAACGTTCCCGGAGTTACAACTATCAGAGCATGACCCGGACAATACTAAAACGAAAAATAAACTAGAACGACAAGCCTTCGCCAAGCACCTGAACGAAGCTCCTCAATCTGAAATATTCAACAGTAAGGGTGAGCATCTCAATTATACATTTGATTATACGTTCATAACAATCAATTCAGGAAATCATAAGCATCACCCAATAATTAGCATTTTTCATAGTTTACAAAAACCTTTGCAATTCATACAACCATAATATATTGCTTTTCATGTTTGTAATTAACATCAAACATCGTCAACCATTTAGCAACCATACGTGCATACAAACAATCAAATACAACATTGGAAAAATCATCCATTCATGTTATATTCAAGGTAATGCAACACACCCATGCATGTGGTACCACTTTACCGCCCCATTAAATCTCGGGTCACGGATATCTCACCGTTCCATTATATCGCGGACACGGCTACCACCTCAACGTTCCATTAAATCGCGGACACGTATATTGGCCACCATGTTAATTCCACACAATGGGAATTAACAAATGCAACATGATATGTAAGTATGTAACACTCAGCATACTATGAACATCAATCAACATATCATGCACATCACAACATCAAATCATAACAAGATATGGATAGCATGTAATCACTCAACATACTATTTAAACATCAATCATATCAAGTCATATTATAAATTCACGCTCGATAACATTATCCAAAAGCATGGCAATAAAATCCAAAATCAGGCACTGAAAACAAAGTTCAAAAAAATCAACACAGTAGCTTCAACACGGGTGCCCGTGTTGTGCAACACGGCCCGTGTTGTAACATATCCAGAAACACACATTTTCTCATTACAGGGGACCTAACACGGGTACCCGTGTTGTGCAACACGGCCCGTGTTGTGCAACCAGAAGCACACTGCCTCACCAACACAGAAGAGCAACACGGGTGCCCGTGTTGTGCAACACGGCCCGTGTTGCTGAGCGCGTACAGGATTTTCCTGAACCTGCAGCAGCTCAGAACAGCAGCCAAACGCGGGAAAATGTCGGCTAAACGCATATTTCAGTACCTAACGACCTCGATATTTCACAACTCAAAACAACACATCCATTTCATAATTACCAACAATTATTATAGTAACCGTAACCGGGATTGATCGTCCCTTTTAGGGAATTTCTGACAACATTAAGGTTATCCCTAAACCTCTAAGGTAAATTCACGATCATGCAGATATACTCCCAATCCACCATTTGGAACCTAAAATTCCTAATCGATTCATAAAAATTGGGAACCTAACCCTTTTCTAACAAGGTTCAATCCTAAGGGTATCAATTCCTAGTAACATCTAACAATTGGGGTTTTTTCCTACGATTACCCAAATCAACCGTACATAAACCCATAAACAAAGGTAAATCGAGTAATAGCCCCCCTTACCTTATCAATTAGCAGCTTTGAACTTTTTGAGCGATGTTCTTCGTTCTTCGTCCTTCGTACCTTCAGAGCTCTATTTCCCCAAATTCCCAACTTCTGTTTATCGTGAAAAATGAGAAAACTAACTTGAGTTCCAAAACATAACTTTATTTCTCCTGTACCCCCTCTCTTTACTAACAACATCTAAGCCCAATAACTTAAAAACTCAGCATTTTCTTATTTCTTTTATTTTCCTCCATATTTCAAAATAAATAATTCCTTTTTATTTTATTAACTCCAATAAAATAATTTTCCCATTGAAATAAATCAAATAATTAAAACTGGGGTGTTACAACTCTCCCCCACTAAAAGAGTTTTCGTCCTCGAAAACATACCTTAGACGAACAGTTCCGGATAAGCCTCTTTCATCTGGCTCTCCAGCTCCCAAGTGATATTTCCATCTGCTGGACCTCCCCAAGCAACCTTCACTAATGCTATCTCTTTACCTCTTAACTGTTTCACTTCCCGATCTTCTATCCTCATAGGCAATGTTTCTACTGTCAGGTTATCTCTCACCTGTACATCATCTATTTGGATTACATGAGATGGGTCTGGAATGTATCTCCTCAGCTGAGAAACATGAAAAACATCGTGCAAATTCGCAAGTCTCGGAGGTAAAGCAATACGATAAGCAACTTCTCCAACTCTTTCCGTAATCTGAAACGGACCAATAAAACGCGGAGTCAACTTCTTAGATTTCAACGCTCGACCAATACCCGTCATCGGAGTAACTCTCATAAACACATGATCTCCAGCACTGAATTCTAAATTCTTTCTCCTCTTGTCATGATAACTTTTCTGACGACTCTGAGAAGCTCTCATCTTCTCTTGAATCAATTTGATCTTTTCAGTAGTCTGCTGAACAATCTCTGGCCCAACTACCGAACTCTCTCCAGATTCATACCAACACAAAGGCGTTCTACACCGTCTACCATACAATGCCTCAAACGGAGCCATATCAATACTCGAATGGTAACTATTGTTATAAGTAAATTCAATCAATGGAAAATAGCTATCCCAAGCTCCACCTTGCTCTAAAACACAAGCACGCAATAAATCTTCTAATGATTGAATCGTCCTCTCCGTCTGTCCATCAGTCTGAGGATGGTAAGCTGAACTCAACCTCAATTTAGTACCCAAAGCCTTCTGCAATCCTTCCCAAAATTTCGAAGTGAACCTCGGATCTCTATCTGACACAATACTAGAAGGAACTCCATGCAAACTCACTATTTTCTCAATATATAGCTGTGCCAATCTCTCCATCGAGTAATCCATTCGCACTGGTATAAAATGAGCAGACTTAGTCAATCTATCCACAACGACCCACATCGCTTCACAATTCATAGGAGTCCTCGGCAACCCAGATACAAAATCCATAGAAATACTATCCCACTTCCATTCTGGAATAAACATTGGTTGCATAAATCCAGACGGCTTCTGATGCTCAATCTTCGATTTCTGACAGATTAAACATGCATACACAAATTCCGCTATTTCCTTTTTCATTCCCGGCCACCAAAACAATTTCTTCAAATCATGATACATTTTCGTGGCACCCGGATGAATACTCATCCCACTGCGATGTCCTTCCTCTAATATACTCTTCTTGATTTCTGCGACATCAGGAACACAAACTCTATCGCCAAATCTCATAACATCATTTTCATCAATTCTAAACTCACCACCTTGACCTTGGTTGATCAATGTCAATTTATCAACTAAATTAACATCAGATTTCTGCCCGATCCTGATCTCTTCTAGAATACCACTAGTAAGTTTCAACATACCCAAACGAACACACTTCGGAGTACTTTCATAAACTAAACTCAAATCTCGGAATTGTTCAATTAACTCCAATTCACGAACCATCATCATAGACATATGCAAGGATTTCCTGCTCAAGGCATCCGCAACCACATTTGCCTTACCAGGATGGTAATTCAACCCAAAATCATAATCTTTGAGAAATTCCAACCACCTTCTTTGCCTCATATTGAGCTCTTTCTGATCGAAAAGATACTTCAAACTCTTATGATCACTATACACTTCAAATCTCGAACCATACAGATAATGTCTCCACAATTTCAAGACAAACACAACTGCTGCCAACTCTAAGTCATGAGTAGGATAGTTCCTTTCATGAACCTTCAACTGTCTCGAAGCATACGCAACTACCTGTTGATTCTGCATTAAAACACCACCTAAACCCAACAGAGATGCATCGCAATAGACCACAAAAGATTCCACCGGATTCGGCAAAATCAGAATAGGAGCACTAGTCAATCTCCGCTTCAGTTCTTGGAAACTTTTCTCACATTCCGAATCCCAAATAAACGCTTGTCCTTTACGAGTCAATTTCGTCAACGGCAAAGCTAGCTTTGAGAATCCTTCGATAAACTTTCTGTAATAACCTGCAAGACCAAGAAAACTTCTGATTTCAGAAACAGTCTTCGGTGCTTCCCACTGAGATACCGCTTCTACTTTTGTAGGATCCACTGCAATACCATTCTTAGAAATCACATGTCCAAGAAAACTAACTTCATTCAGCCAGAACTCACATTTGGACAACTTTGCATACAACTTCCTATCTTTCAACAACTCTAACACAATTCTGAGATGTTCCGCATGCTCTTTGTCATTCTTGGAATAAATCAGAATGTCATCAATAAAAACCACAACAAATTTATCCAGATACGGATGAAAAATCCTATTCATATATTCCATGAAAACACCAGGTGCATTAGTAACTCCGAACGGCATAACAGAATATTCATAATGCCCATACCTCGTCCGAAAAGCAGTCTTTTGAATATCTTCCGCTTTCACACGAATCTGATGATATCCCGATCTCAAGTCAATCTTACTGAATACACTAGCTCCAATTAGTTGATCCATTAAATCATCAATCCTCGGTAACGGATACCGATTCTTAATGGTTACCTTGTTCAATTGCCTGTAATCAACACACAGTCTCATAGAACCTTCTTTCTTCTTAACCAACAATACCGGAGCACCCCAAGGCGAAACACTTGGACGAATAAACTTCTTCTCCAGTAAATCTTCCAACTGACTCTTCAATTCAGCCAATTCAGACGCAGACATACGATATGGCGCCATCGACACCGGTCTCGTACCAGGAATCAAATCTATAGAAAATTCCACTTCTCTCTCTGGAGGTAACTCACCGACATCATCAGGAAAGACTTCTGGGAAATCACACACCACTGGCAATTCACCACTCCTGACCTTTCCTGTTGCATCTAACGAAGCAAGTAACATAAACACATTAGCACCGTCTTCCATTGCTTCTTGTACCTGCCTAGCAGTCATAGTCAAATTCTCGACACCGACTGCTTCTGGAAAAATCACCGTCTTAGCAAAGCAGTTCAGATGAACCCGGTTGAATTCCAACCAGTTCATCCCAAGGATAATATCAATTTGTTCAAGCGGTAGGCACACTAAATCCATACCGAAACCTCTACCAAAAATCTCAATAGGACAATTCCTACATACAAGTGAAGTTGTCACTGAACCCGATGCAGGAGTATCAACAACCATGTTACCTCGCATATCAGATATGTCCAGTTTCAACCTCTCAGCACAATCCAAAGAAATGAAAGAATGAGTTGCACCAGTATCAATAATTGCAACTAAAGGTGTGCCATGAATAAAACACGTACCTTTAATCAATCGATCCTCTGGAGTAGTCTCAGATCCAGACAAAGCGAACACTTTTCCACCTGACTGATCCTTCCTAGGCTTAGGACACTGCGGACGAATGTGACCTTCTTCGCCACAATTGTAACAAGTAACAGACTTCCCTTTGCAATCAATAGACAAATGACCAGCCTTTCCACATCTATAGCACTTCTTCTCATCACTCTTGCAATCTCGAATGTGATGACCAGACTCACCACACCTGTAGCACCTGATAGGAGCCTTAGAATCTCCCCCACTAGGCCTTTTCCAACCGCCTGATCTCTGGTTATCTCTACCATATGGCTTGCCACGGTCCATATGTTGCTTTCCTCTTTTGTCAACAGCCCCACGAGAGTGAGACGACCTATTCTTGGTAATATCTTCTTCCAAGATTCTGCTACAATCCACCAGATCAGAAAATCTACGAATACGTTGGTACCTGATTCCCTGCTTAATCTCATCTCGGAGACCATTCTCAAATTTGATACACTTAGAGAATTCTCCAGCCTCATCATTGTTGTAGTGTGCATAATACTTTGCCAGCTCAGTGAACTTAGTAGCATACTCACTAACAGTCAAATTGCCCTGCTTAAGCTCCAAAAACTCAATTTCCTTTCTTCCCCGAACATCTTCAGGAAAGTACCTCCTCAGAAAAGCCCTTCTGAAGTTAGCCCAAGTCAGTGCCTCTCCATCCTGAACCATTTCAGTCCTTGTGGCAACCCACCAGTCGTCGGCTTCTTCTGCCAACATATGCGTACCATATCTGACTCTCAGATCTTCAACACAATCAATCACACGGAAAATCCTTTCGATTTCCTTCAGCCACTTCTGAGCACCTTCAGGGTCATGTGTACCTTTGAACAACGGAGGATTGTTCCTTTGGAAGTTTCCCAATTGCCTATCAGCACCAATCACGCCTCCAGTTGGGTTTCCAGCAAGTACACCAGCTAACATACCCAAAGCCTCAGCTAGTGCAGCATCATTTCGTCCGTTACCTCCTCCAGCCATATTCCTTAGAATTAAAACATACTCCACATTAGAATACAGTATCGACAGTGTTACCTTACACTAATCGCATACAAAAGGGATGACTGACTCAAGACTCTGGTCGCAACGACCGACTATGCTCTGATACCACTATTGTAACACCCTCTAATAACCCCGAGTAATTTTTTTCGCAATTATTAAAAGCATAATATCAGAGTACATGTATCAACGAGGATGCTACAATTCTCTTAAAATAATAACACAAATTCCTGTCATGCATAATCTTAGTAGTAACTCATACATGTTTACACAGCGGAATAATTTATTTAATAAGACCAAAGTTATAATATTTCCAATCATCAGGGATTAACACCTGGAATATATCAACATCATATTATAACCAAATACTAAGGAAATAAACGAGTCTGACTAAAGCAGCTCGACAAACAAACGTTCCCGGAGTTACAACTATCAGAGCATGACCCGGACAATACTAAAACGAAAAATAAACTAGAACGACAAGCCTTCGCCAAGCACCTGAACGAAGCTCCTCAATCTGGAATATTCAACAGTAAGGGTGAGCATCTCAATTATACATTTGATTATACGTTCATAACAATCAATTCAGGAAATCATAAGCATCACCCAATAATTAGCATTTTTCATAGTTTACAAAAACCTTTGCAATTCATACAACCATAATATATTGCTTTTCATGTTTGTAATTAACATCAAACATCGTCAACCATTTAGCAACCATACGTGCATACAAACAATCAAATACAACATTGGAAAAATCATCCATTCATGTTATATTCAAGGTAATGCAACACACCCATGCATGTGGTACCACTTTACCGCCCCATTAAATCTCGGGTCACGGATATCTCACCGTTCCATTATATCGCGGACACGGCTACCACCTCAACGTTCCATTAAATCGCGGACACGTATATTGGCCACCATGTTAATTCCACACAATGGGAATTAACAAATGCAACATGATATGTAAGTATGTAACACTCAGCATACTATGAACATCAATCAACATATCATGCACATCACAACATCAAATCATAACAAGATATGGATAGCATGTAATCACTCAGCATACTATTTAAACATCAATCATATCAAGTCATATTATAAATTCACGCTCGATAACATTATCCAAAAGCATGGCAATAAAATCCAAAATCAGGCACTGAAAACAAAGTTCAGAAAAATCAACACAGTAGCTTCAACACGGGTGCCCGTGTTGTGCAACACGGCCCGTGTTGTAACATATCCAGAAACACACATTTTCTCATTACAGGGGACCTAACACGGGTACCCGTGTTGTGCAACACGGCCCGTGTTGTGCAACCAGAAGCACACTGCCTCACCAACACAGAAGAGCAACACGGGTGCCCGTGTTGTGCAACACGGCCTGTGTTGCTGAGCGCGTACAGGATTTTCCTGAACCTGCAGCAGCTCAGAACAGCAGCCAAACGCGGGAAAATGTCGGCTAAACGCATATTTCAGTACCTAACGACCTCGATATTTCACAACTCAAAACAACACATCCATTTCATAATTACCAACAATTATTATAGTAACCGTAACCGGGATTGATCGTCCCTTTTAGGGAATTTCTGACAACATTAAGGTTATCCCTAAACCTCTAAGGTAAATTCACGATCATGCAGATATACTCCCAATCCACCATTTGGAACCTAAAATTCCTAATCGATTCATAAAAATTGGGAACCTAACCCTTTTCTAACAAGGTTCAATCCTAAGGGTATCAATTCCTAGTAACATCTAACAATTGGGGTTTTTTCCTACGATTACCCAAATCAACCGTACATAAACCCATAAACAAAGGTAAATCGAGTAATAGCCCCCCTTACCTTATCAATTAGCAGCTTTGAACTTTTTGAGCGATGTTCTTCGTTCTTCGTCCTTCGTACCTTCAGAGCTCTATTTCCCCAAATTCCCAACTTCTGTTTATCGTGAAAAATGAGAAAACTAACTTGAGTTCCAAAACATAACTTTATTTCTCCTGTACCCCCTCTCTTTACTAACAACATCTAAGCCCAATAACTTAAAAACTCAGCATTTTCTTATTTCTTTTATTTTCCTCCATATTTCAAAATAAATAATTCCTTTTTATTTTATTAACTCCAATAAAATAATTTTCCCATTGAAATAAATCAAATAATTAAAACTGGGGTGTTACACAGACCCCATCAAAGATATCCATGTTATCCCTGCTATTGTGCTCCGAGGCCCATGCGAAGGCTTTGATTGCATTCCTCAAGACTGTGCATGTGCCGCAGGAGACTTCAGCCGATCAGTTCAATGATTGTGTGGCCAGCCTGACTTCTGATAATGGGCTGGGTTTTTCAGATTTGGATTTGACACCAAAGGGAAGGAAGCATAATGATGCTCTGCATGTCTCGGTTGAATGCATGGGCACCACTATCACTCATGTGCTGGTAGATACTGGGTCTTCGTTGAATGTCTTGCCTAAGAAGGCATTGGATTGGTTGGATTGCGAGGGTCTAACTCTAAAGCCTAATAACATTGTGGTAAGGGCTTTTGACGGATCGAAGAGAATGGTGCACGGGGAAGTGGACATCACTGTCAAAGTGGATTCTCATACTTTTGGGTCCACCTTTTATGTGATGGATATCAGGCCGTCGTATTCTTGTTTGATGGGTCGTCCTTGGATCCACGAGGCTGGGGAAGTTACTTCCATGCTACACCAAATGCTGAAGTATCCGGTGAAAGGAAAGATTGTCATTGTGCGGGGTGAATAGGAATATATGGTGATTCACCTCAATTCCTTCCGCTATGTAGAGATGGATGGGGAATTCATAGAAACTCCTTGTCAGAATTTCGAAGAGGTCCCTCAGATCCTAGAATCAACTAAAACTACTACCAACAAACCTCCTTTGAAGATGGCTTCTCTCAAGGACGCCAGGGATATGGTTGAAGAAGGTGGGTGTGCCAATTGGGGTCAGCTCCCTGATTTCACTCAGAAAACTAACAAATTTGGTTTGGGCTTTACTACAGGGGCTCAAAGGGCTGTTCGACGCGCTCGGGCTGGAGGACCTCCCCTACACATCAGCAATCAGGGAATTAATGACATTGAGGACAACGAAGAGGACTCAAACATCGACAGCTGGATCTACCCCACTACCAATGGTGGACTGAGTAACTGGACGGCTAGGGAATTTGTACCTGTTTCTTTTATTCCGCAGTAATTGACTTACTTGTTTTGAGATTCGTAATAAACACTTTGAAACTTTACGGCTTGGTGCCTTGCCCGAGGCACCTTAGCTTCGCTTGTGAGGGATATTCTTTGTCATTTCATATATCATTAATAAAGCATTTGACGTTTCTTACATACAAATTTTGCGCTCTCTGTTTTTATTTTCTGTTTTTCACTCTATCAAAACAACTATTCTCTTATATACACTAACGTATCATAATGCAGATCCATATCCACTCTGGATCCCATTGATAACAGCTATGCTATTGCCAGTTACGACTTCAAAAATATGATCAACCAAGCCGAGGACAAAGGTGAGGATGATTGTGAGGTGCCTGGAGAACTTGCTAGACTATTACAGCAGGAAGAAATTGCCATACGGCCTCATGAAGAGCCGGTTGAGACAGTGAATTTGGGTACCGAAGAAGACAGAAAAGAGGTTAAAATAGACGCAAATATGGAGCTTAGCGTCAAACAGAGGTTGATACAGATGTTGCACGACTATGTCCAGATCTTCTCCTGGACCTATGAAGACATGCCTAGTTTGGACACTGATATTGTGGTACATCATCTGCCGACTAAAGAAGACTGTCCTCCGGTTAAACAGAAGGTTCGTCGTATGCGCCCTGAATTGTCAGAGAAGATCAAGGCAGAGGTTATGAAATAGTTCGACGCAAGATTCTTAGCTGTCACTTCATATCCACAATGGGTTGCCAACATCGTTCCAGTACCTAAAAAGGATGGTAAGGTACGGATGTGTGTGGATTATAGAGATCTGAACAGGGCAAGCCCCAAGGATGACTTCCCACTTCCTCACATTGATGTTCTGGTCGACAACACTGCACAACACAAAATCTTCTCCTTCATGGATGGTTTCTATGGCTACAACCAGATCAAGATGGCTCCTTAAGACATGGAGAAGAAAACCTTCGTTACACAGTGGGGCACCTTCTGCTACAAGGTGATTCCTTTTGGGTTGAAGAATGCTGGGGCAACCTATCAGCGCGCCATGGTCGCTCTGTTCCACGATATGATTCACCACGAGATCAAAGTTTATGTTGATGACATGATAGCCAGGTCTCAGACTGAGGAAGAGCACATTGATCATCTCCAGAAGTTGTTTAAATGGTTGAAGACATACAAGTTGAGATTAAATCCGAACAAGTGCACCTTCGGGGTAAGGTCTGGTAAGCTTCTGGATTTTATCGTCATTGACAACGGTATTCAGGTAGACCCTGTGAAGGTAAAGGCCATACGAGAGATTCCGGTTCCCCGTACAGAGAAAGAAGTTAAGGGTTTCTTGGGACGTCTAAATTACATCTCCAGGTTCATTTAACATCTGACTTCTACTTGTGAGCCAATCTTCAAGCTTCTGAAGAAGGATCAAGTGGTAAAGTGGAATGATGAATGACATACCGCTTTCGAAAGAATCAAGGAATACCTTCAAGAACCGCCAATTTTGATGCCTCCATTTGAAGGAAGACCTTTGATATTATACTTGACAGTGCTAGATAATTCAATGGGGTGTGTGCTGTGGCAGCATGACGAGTCTGGTCGAAAAGAGCACGCCATATACTACCTTAGCAAAAAGTTTACCGACTGTGAGACACTATACTCATTGCTCGAGAAAACTTGCTGCGCTTTGGCATGGGCTGCTCGCCGACTGAGACAGTATATGCTGACTCACACTACCTTGTTGATATCAAATATGGATCTGATCAAGTATATTTTCGAGAAGCCCAATCTCTCCGGAAGGATAGCAAGGTGGAAAATGATCTTAACTGAGTACGACATACAATATAAAACCCAAAAAGAAATAAAGGGGAGTGTATTGGCTGATCATTTGGCTCATCAGGCCGTGGATGATTACCTGTCCATGAATTTTGAGTTCCCGAATGAGAATATCATGTTGGTGACTGACTACGAAGAACCTGTACCGGATGAAGGACCTGAAGAAGGATCCCGATGGTCTATGTATTTTGGTGGAGCCTCGAACGCACTAGGTAACGACATTGGCGCTGTAATTATATCCCCCGAGGGCTGTCATACTCCATTCACCGCCCGATTATGTTTCAACTGCACCAACAACACGGCGGAGTATGAAGCATGTATTACGGGTCTTCGAGCTGCTATTGACCTAAGGATTAAGTTCTTAAGTGTATTCGGGGATTCCGCTTTGGTGATAAGTCAGATTAAAGGCGAGTGGGATACGAAGCACCAGAATATCATTCCTTACAAAGAGTACGTACTGACATTACTCCCACACTCTGAGGAGGTAACCTTTGAACATTTCCCACGAGAGGAGAACTAGTTAGCGGACGCGCTAGCTACCATGTCTTCTATGTTCAAGGTTAGATGGGACAATGAAACTCCCCAAGTCACCATTGAGAGGCTGGATGAACCAGCAAACTGCTGTGAGATCGATACCAAAGAAGTGGCAGACAAACCATGGTTTCACGAAGTCAAAAGGTATCTCGAGGCTCAAGAATATCCCAAAGGGGCATCTGTCAATGATAAGAAGTTTCTAAGAAGGTTTGCTGCAAAGTTCTTCCTCAGTAATGGAATCCTCTATAAATGCAACCATGACTCCAAACTATTACAGTGTGTAGACAAGAGCGTAGCAGAGAGGATCATGACAGATCTACATGAAGGCACCTTCGGAACCTATTGTAGTGGACATACCATGGCTAAGAAGATCCTACGGGCAGGATATTACTGGTCCACTATGGAAGCCGATTGTTATCAACACTCTCGAACATGTCATAAGTGCCAAGTCTAAGCTGATAAGGTGCATATACCTCTAGTTCCTATGAATGTCTTGACGGCTCCTTGGCCCTACGTGGGGCATCGACATGATCGGCGAGATCAGACCCACCGCTTCCAATGGACATCGCGTCATCTTAGTAGCCATTGATTACTTCACGAAGTGGGTTGAGGCAACTTCCTTTTCTACAGTAACCAAGAATGTCGTGGCTCGGTTTATCCGATATAATCTGATCTGTCGATATGGTGTTCCAGAGAGAATTATTACTGACAATGGTACGAATCTCAACAACATAATGATCACCGAGCTCTATAAACAGTTCAAGATACAACATCATAACTCTTCTCCCTACCGGTCGAAGATGAATGGCGCTGTTGAAGCAGCCAACAAGAATATCAAAAATATTGTGTAGAAGATGACGGTGACATATAAAGACTGGCATGAGATGTTACCATTCGCTCTTCATGGGTACCGTACCTCATCACGGACATTGACAGGGGCAACACCCTACTCTATGGTATATGGAATGGCGGCAGTCCTACCCATCGAATTCTAGATACCCTCTCTCAGGACTATGAAGAATGCGGGTTTGAACGAAGACTGGATCCAAACCCGACTTGATCAGCTGAATCTAATCGCTGAAAAGAGACTTACTGCTATCTGCCATGGTCAGATGTATCAAAAGAAAATGATAAGGCTTTTAACAAGAAAGTCAGACGTCAGAAATATCAAGTCGTGGATCTAGTGATCAATCGCATCATACTGCTGCAAGGTGATCCCAGGGGCAAATGGACCCCCACGTACGAAGGGCCGTTTGTGGTTAAGAACATTTTCTCGGGAGGAGCTATGATTCTAACCACCATGGATGGTGACGACTTTCCTCACCCCGTAAATGCAGATATAGTGAAAAGATACTACGCCTAATTAAAAGACCCGCTAGGTTGACCGACCTAGGCAAAAATAAGGGATTCCCGACGAACCAAAAGGGTTCGGGCTAAAGTAAGGGATGAAAATGAAAAAATATGTACACCCGACAAGTCAAAAACCCGAAAGGGAGGCTTGGGAAAAAAAGGGTATCCCGGTGGATTGAAAACCCAAAAGGGCAATCCAAGAAAAATTTAGGAATTGAAGCGTATCACTATGTCTCATTGGATCATCTTGCGACCAGACTTCGGTATCGACTATCAAGCTCGAACGACGCCAACCAATGTGATCAACCTTCAGCCAAGTAGCAAAGTGATGAGACGCTTGAAGATATAAAGGCAATAGCAGAGTTGGAACCCAATGGGGTTGTTTCACATAGCTGTTTTTCTTTCTTTTATACAAATTGTATAAATCCTATCTTTCGGCGGCGTCCTCCTACTAGGACGTCAGCCTCTTTGTACAAAACGCCTATTGCAGGCCGACTTCAAAATCAATATAAGTCATTTTCACAGAAACTTCAATTTGTTTTTCTTTTTCTGTTTTGTTTTGCAAAAACGTCCAATAATTTATTTTTGATATATACATTTGAAAATGATTTCCGCTCATAAATATTTACATAAGAAACAAAAGACAATTACTCGTAATTCCAGAAACAGGGAAAAACAAGAAGTGCGACCCTACAACTACTCTTCCCAGAAGGTACCGGGATAGAGCCAACTTGGGAACATAATTATTGGTATATACACTCCCCATAGAGTAAAAGTATCTAAAGGCATTGAGGCCATCTTCCCCAAAACAGAACATAACTATCCCCAGCCGAGGTTCACAATCGCGGGCGAGTCGATAAATTTCATCCCCAGTTAAGTTTATTCCTCAGATCAGCGGGTCTACCAAGAGAGTATCTTCTCCTCCTATGTTTGGTCACCGCAGAGTTATTCTCCAGCATCTCGTCCCGACAGAATATTTACAAATCTCCAGAAACCGTCAGGGGTTTATTTTCCCAGACACGAGCATACCCCGATAGCATTTCACGAACATACATCATGACATACTGTTGTACCCCAAAATTTTCTCTCTCATTTTATCAACATTTTCCATCACCAGGCTCTTGGAACTCAAGACCAAGCTAGGGTTTGCTCTGCTCAAGACACCTCCTTGCATTGTTGACCTAAATTATGGTTTGAGTTTGCACATGGATTTTTGACCTACAATGCCTAAAGTGACTTTCATACTTCATGTTGAACTCATAAGTTTGTCCATACCAAGTTTCAAGCCTTGATTCAAAATTTTGCCCAGTCAATTGGACAGTTGACCTAGAAATCAACTGTATTGGGGAAAAAGTCAATTGTGACCAATTTACAGTCAAACCTCATGAATTTTGACCCACATCAGCATTATGGACTCATGTGAACCATTTGACCAAGTTTGGACCACAATTCCACAAGAAATTTGATCAGATCACCAAAAGGGAAAAATGGTCATTTTTAGGGTTTTGACTGTACAAAGGCAATTTTTGACCTAGACAATGGAAAATCAAGTTCAAACATGGACTCAAGGATTCAATGAAATTATCTTGACCTATTCAACAAGTTCAAAAGATCTCAAATGCATTGGATTGACAAATGAATTTTTCAGTCAACTGATCAAAATTTGACTGTACACTGAAAAGTCAAACTTTGACTTTTTGGTCAAAATCAAGTGTCAAGGGTCATTTTCCATCAAGATGTGTCAAATTATGAAACTTTTTCATCAAGAAACCCAAAATTGCAAATTAGGGTTTGAAATTGAAAATTTTCATAACTTAGAATTTTTCTAAGTTATGAAATTTTCTTAATTTTTCCTAACTTTGTCCCACATTTTCATCATGATGAAAATGGATTCAAACAAAACTTACAACATGTAAGTTGTAGTCCTCCACAAAGTATACAACTTTGATTCACAAAGTTTTCTCAAAAGAAGCTTGGATCTCAAGTTATGATTTTTGGAACAAGGGTCCCTAAAACTTTTAACTTAGAGAAATTTTGCCCTAGTTTAGGCAGGATTTTGACCCATCTTCTTGGCCATTTTTCACATAGTTCCACTTGGATTATCAAGTTGCATTTCAAATATGTATTATAGTACATGTTGCAAGATTTCCAAATTGTCCAAGAACTCCTCAAACACATTTGTGGTTAGGGAGAATCGAATGCTTGAAGTTGGAAAAAACTCACTTTGTAACCATGGCCAATACATGTTCATACAAGTTACAAAATATGACCAAACTAACTTTGTACTTAATTACAGGTCCCTAAACCAATTTACACTCAAAAATTGAATTCAAATACATTGGACATTGGTGTTATTCTGATCAACAAAGCTTGACACAATGAATGATTCCATTTTGGGCATAAAGGTAGCACTTCCATTTACATAAAGCATGCTTTATGTCAAGTTACATTTATTGAGCCATACACCAAGACCTTTGCTGCAAACAAGGCTCCCTAATTTCAAACAAAGTTCAACAACTTTGTGCAGCTAGGTTACAAGCCAGTACAACCATAACATTGTCAACTCTCACTTTTTTACTTCAAAACCAAGTAAGTGTGCCAAAAGTCAAGAACTGGAGTATCTGATATAATCAACTTAAGCCAACATTTCAAACAAGTTTTGCACATCCCTTGGAGCCAGAAACACGAGCCATTCATCCCTTAAACACCCTTGTACACAAAACTCACATTTTCTACAAAACAGGGCAGGCCCTGCAGAATCACTTCCATTCTCACATCCACTCGTGCGTTTTGCTTGCAACTAGTTCCAATACCTTCCATTCAACTCACTCAAGCTATCTCAAACCTCCATTGCCAACTGTAACTCTATTTACAATGTTCACCATTTTCATTTCAAGCTTGTGCAGGTTGACTTCTGGAGGCTGATTCAGGAACATTCGAAGCAAACTAGCTATTGGAAAAGACCAAGTGAAGTTAAGCAAGCTACCAGGCATCTCAGGCCTCACTGAAAAGCTCTACATTTCCATACTCGTGTCCAACTGAAACAGGTATTTTGCAACTTCCTATCTCTCTATTTAGGAATCATTAGGCTTAGGTTTGTGAATGAAAAATGTAGTTCTCATTGCCCTTGAGCTGTACATATGCATATAATTCATTTATGTTAACTGAGCTAAGAGTATTTGATGTTTGAACTTTTTGAAAAAAAACTAGGTCAAGATTTAGGGCTAGAGAAATTCTCTCTGGTCTTTGAGAGTTCGATTAAGTTTTTTATATGGTTGGAATCGTGTGATTATGCTCTACAACTTTCATGTTACAAGTTTTTGTTTTTAAGCACTGAAACAGGAGATACGAGTTTGAACTCAGAACGCGCATATTTTTGTTGAACGAAGGTTGAAGATGAAGTAGCTGGGCTGGGCCAGGCTATTTCTCACTTTTTGCACCCCTATGCTTGCTTTTCACACCCCATGGCCCAATTTCTTGTATTTTTTATTATTTTTGCATTTTAATTTCATTTCGGACTTTATTATTTTATTTCCAAACATAAAAAATGCTTAAAAAATATTTTCATAATTTTTTACATTTATTTGGTATTTATTTTAATTATTTCTAACATGAAAAACATTTTAATACCTTTTTATTATTTATTTAAATTTAAAAATAATGTAAATAATACTTTTATTTTCATTTCTTATTTTTATTCACACTGAAAATATTTTCTTGAATATATTTTATTTTTGTAAATATTTTATTTTATTTTATACATTTTTAATATATTTAATATATATATATATATATATATATATATATATATATATATATA